>CM060986.1:83192141-85683391 GCA_030765065.1 Deroplatys truncata
CAGGAAATTTTCATTCATACTGGAGAGTTTAATGTCCGAAATGGGGTGAACTTCTCGCCTGATGTTTTCTTTTAGTTCTTCCAATGTATGAGGGTTTGCTTGCACCTTATTTTTCATGTGATCATCTGTCGGGTAAATTTCTGTAATTGGATTTTGCAAAATGATAAAAGAGTAATTGACCCATGCTTAATATTCTTCTCTGTTTCGTGGCAAAATAAAGATGCTGGAGTACAGAGAAATTTACACAAGATATTCTCTAGCATGACACAAAAATTGGTGTGCAATAAATGTATACAGAATAATAATACCTATACTTTTTTAAACAAAAAATTTAATTTCAGATATTGAACTCTGCAGTGTGAATGAAACTTTCCTGGAAAGATGCCAGAAATATGCTGATAGAGAAGGACATTTCCAACATCTCTTATGATAAGGTATGAGCTTATTATCACTGTAATTGTAACTGTAACTATGAGAATGTGAGGCGATTGTGGGAATATTACAACCGATTTGGCAGGAGTCTGAACTGCAGCAGCTGATGCGCAAGTAGCTGTGTAGTGGCCACCATGTGAAGGAATAGCACTGTATGTGAAAGTATATTAATCATGAGAAGATAGAAAATCAGCTTTCATTCATATTTCTATGCTGCAGTAATCTAAATGTTTTATGGATACTTTGGTGACTCAATGCATTGTGCTTATGAGTATAAGATGGAATTAAAGATCAACCCTGATATTAATATAGAGCCCTCGTTTCAACTTGTGGTCACATTACAGGGAATTGCTTGGCCTGCACTGTGCTGTTTCTATCTGGTTCTGTTCCCCATCCACTTTTCCTCCCCTTCGTGTGCTGACTAATCAGTTGATGCAACGTCTTTGTACAGAGGCTGAGATATTCTGAGACCACATATTTCAATGTTATGTGTTAATGCTGTTATAATGCCATAAGGTGTGTATACTTCAGCTCACAGAATCTTCATGTATGATTCCTATGTGACAAACTGTTGTACAAAAGTAAGATGGCAATTTATAGACAGCTTCCCTGCTATTCATGAGCCTCACATAGAAACGACTCATAATCTTGTGAATAGATTTAGGGAAACAGGATCTGTTCTTATATAAGAAACCAAAAATAAATTAGTGTTTTTACTGAGGAAAAACTCAATGGCATCAGAGAAAATCTAGAACAAAGTCAAAAGAAATCTCTGAGAAAGCTTGCACACTAATCAGAAATTTGCAAAATTCAGCTTGGAATCTCATTAAACTTTTAAAATTAAATCCCTAAAGATAACTGTAGTTCAACAATTGCAACCATGCCATAATGTGAATGGAGTTATGTTAATGATTACTCTACTGACCGTGTTTAACTTTTTTACAGACAAAGCATAATTTTATTTATATGGCCATGAAGAGCAAATGCATGTTAATCCAAAGTTTCTTAGAAGATATGAGAGATATGTGGCAGCACAGGGACATCATTTCAAACATCTTCTATAACAAAGGTAGGTGATTATACCTATAGTTATAATTTGGATGAGAAATATATCTTTCCCTATTTAACCTTCTCACTGTTAGGGCTTACAGCCCCCAGGACTTACAAGTGGATGCCGAGAAATCTATGTGGTTGAATTTAAGATGCTAAGAATATCAGCTATTCTTGCTTCTTTCAATCAAACATATACCAATAACTAGAAGCATGTTCACATTTGGAGAGATACTGAAGAACTTGTCTTCTCAACTCTTACCCGTCAAAGAAAAGAAAGAAAACACCCTCCCCCCCAAAATAATAGAAAAGAATGTGCTACTGATATCTATGTACAATGATATCATTAATCTTAATGATGGTGGAAAACAAATCTGAAGTGACTACCTCGAAGAAAATCTCTGACAGAATTGACACTTGTTCGAAATGGGATTTTGTTCAGGCTGCAAGGATAGCCTAGCTGAGATAGCCACATCAGGTGCTGATATGGCTAAAATTATATTTAGGGTCACTTTTGGGCATTGAAGTTTTGATTGGTTGGCTATGAACTAAACATTTGAACCACTCACCTGAGCAGTCTCTCTAAAGTCGCTGGATTTTTTTATTCTTATGTTCCTTCTAAGTGGCAAATGCCTGCTATTCAAACTTTAGTATCTTTAAATGGCTTAAATATCACTTGGAACCCCAAATATTCCAATTTTGAGAGATACATCACCTAACCAGCTAAATTTGCAAAAAACATAAAGCAATCGGCACACTTCTTACCAACATGGGTGGCCAAGTTGTTAAGTAAGGCATGGACTTGTGAATTTGAGGTCAAAGGTTCAAATCCTGCCAGAACCATTCTCCCTGACTGAAGTTTTCCTCAGGCCTCATAGCTGGGAAATGCTGAAAGGTACGCTAAACTTAGGCCTGAAATATTTCCTTTCTAAACATCATTTCATTTATCTTCAGTATCCAAAAACAAAAAGATGAACATTTCTTTTATCACTTTCTCTACCATGTACCTAGTAAGTAAGGGAAGTAAATTTGATACCAAGATTTCATCAGATACACATGTGAATGTGTGGGCAGCATAACTCAAAAACAAAATGTTGCATAAATACTAAACTTTATGTTTAAGTTCAATACCTTTAAAGATGTGACACAAAGATTTTAAAGATAATTCCAAAACCCCAAACTACCCTTTATATGGAAAATTGTTTTGTTATTTTTTATTTTCCCAAAAATGACAACAATCTTTATTAAAATGATATACATCTTAAATCTTCAGAAAAAATGTTGCGTAATTTTGTAAAACATAAGAAATAGATCATTTACTATACTTAAAAAAAAAAACTTTAAAACACAATTTATTTTTAAGGTATAAGCCATTTTTAAGATATTCATTGCTTTTGTTTGAATTTTCAGTATTTTTGTCATTTTTTGAAGCGCTGTCATCATTCAGTTATTTCTTGCAATGTCATGGAAAGATTATGGAATTTTTAAGACCAGATTATATCCACCCCTTTATGAACATCTAACTATCACTTCACTCTCTTGAGTTCCTCTTGTGTGTTGCATATAACAAAATGTGTAACTAAACTATTTCTGCAAACATTTAGCTGGATTAACATGAATCAGATAGAAAAATAAGCCTTGCAAGAATAGTTTGTAGAAGCTATATAAAAGTAAACAATAGTGATTACAGAAAATCACATGAATGTAGCACATCAGTTTTTCCCTAAGGTTAGTACAGGTTCACATGTTGTATCAACTACTGCAACCCACAATTACTGGCAAGTTCATGTCATGCCGTAGTAGAATACCGGATGATGGAAGACTGACACAGCAAGTGCAAGGGCTGGCCAGGGTAGGTATACTGAAGTGATAAGCTGTTCCAATAAATTGACATCTAGCATTTCTAAATACTGGGTTAGCTTAACTAAACTTGAGAAGGGTGGGGGAACCTGGCCATGAAGAGTGTTTTGAACAGTGAAAATTTAGGTAAGAAAGAAGGGATAGAGATATTGGGGGTACTGTTCTTGGAAGTCAGAGGAAACTACAGCATTTAGATATTAGGGCAGACTCTGAATAGAAGAGGGGATCATACAGCTTGGTTTTTGAAATTGTGAGGGTTTACAAAGATGAATGTATTTAGGCAATGTTAGTGGATTGCTGAAGGGAAATGTGGTTGGATGAAGAATGTCAAATTGAAGTTAATGGTTTTGGATTTATTAATAAAGCTGGAGCAGAAAGCACATAAGAGTGGGCGCATTTAGTAAGAATATTCCAAACAGACTAAAGGGGAGAAAATCTAAGATGGATGAAGTAATGTGGTTGATGTACTAAGATGGGGTTATACACATGGGGATAGCTTATAACCCTCATAAAAATTCTGGATTTTGTAATCCTGAGCTCCTTTGAGTAATGGAAGCAGAAATGAAAAATATCAAAAAGGAATATGAATGAATTTTTAATAGTTGGTGGCTTTAATGCAAGGTAAGCAGATGTGCAAGCTAATAGTAGTAGTTTAAAGTGGAATGGGTTGCAAGAGAATGGTGAATTGGTCTGTGTACGAAACAGTACGGACACGTCAAAATGAAAGTAATTGAATCCTGTGAAAATCAAAATTGTATTATATTAAATCACTGCTGTGGAAATGATATGGAAGGGAAATTTATGTGTGTTAGTGTATTTGGTCAAAGTATAATGGATTGTGCTAGTGAAGGTTTACTACCTAGAATATCTAGTTTTAAGGCATCTAATGACTCAAATAATAGCATTTATTTTCCATTAGTGATGTCCTTATCAATTAAGCTGAATATTTTTGAAGGGCACAGTTCAGAGGAGAAGAAACTGTTGTGAAATTGGCACATTACATGTGGAATAATGGGAAAACTAAAACATTCTATAAGCTGATTAACTCGGAAACTACAAAACTGTGTAAAATTGATTAGAGAAAAAAATGCTTAGGAGTAATACAAGTGTACTGATTAAGAAAATGGTTTAGTGATCAGACTCAGTTAAGGTTAAGGGATTTTCTTTGGAATAGTATGAATTGGAAATAGTCGGTGGATAAGCATTAGTACAGTTTGTTTAAAACGTAAATAACATTTAGCTTATAGAAATAATTGGAGTAACAAGCTTTTTGTATCATAATTGCACACATGGGTGCCTTTGGAACATGTGGCCAGAGCCAAGCCCTTAGACTCATTATGTGGTGTGCTTAGCAATATTCGTAAATAAATAAAACAAATAAATAGGTACTCCAATCCACAATGCAAATAACACACAGTTTGCAATAACAGCAGTTTGCAATTAGTATAACAACGCATGCAATTTTCCCTGATTCAGATCATTCTAATTCAAATTAAACCTCCTTAACAGTTGTAAAAATATAGATGCAATTTGTATGGTAAACACTATATCAATTAAAACAAAGACATGAATTTATTTTGTCAGAATCTAACATAGAAGTTACAAGAAACTGACAACCAACGAAAGCATTAAAATATAATTCAATATACTATTATTGCATTCTATGTATTAAATCAAATTTTCTTTAACATTGGAAGAAGAAGGTTGAAAGCCATATGTGTAAAATATTGAGGGTGAGTTTCCAGATTGTAGAAAATGTTTTTGCCATACATGCGGAAGAATGCGTAAATGCCACAAAAAAAGGTGATGAATTCCAAAAGACTATCAATCCCAATAGCAAGGTTTTTCCAGCTTAAAATAATTTGAGTTATCACCAATGGCTTGGAAAGCATCTGGAGTTATTTGAAACCCAGTTAGTTGCAGCTCACACAAAAAGCTAACAACATTCTTGTAGAGCATTATGCCCCTAAAAGTATATATCCTCTTGTATTACATGTAAACTGACACACAAGAGCATTGAAGATTTGTACATTCAACTATTATTAAGGGCAATAAATGCTTACAACAGACATTTCCAAGAACTTCTGGTAAAAAAGCTGCAATATGAAATGAGTTTTATTACACTAAAGTGGTTATTCACACTTGGCAGCAGGTATCATACAGTGATGAGAATGACTGCACAGATTCTATAGCATCTTCTGCATGAACAACAGTTATGATTTTTTTCTTTCTTTCTTTTTCTTTTTGGGGTGGGTGGAGTTGAGTGTGTGTGCCTGCACACAAATCCAATTGATATACCCTAATGTTCAGTCCTAGTTAAGGTTACTATGACTTTCTGGGAGCAATGTATAGATACCCTCTTTCTGCCCATTTATCATTTGCTTTCTTTACATTTACCAATGAGTCTTTTAGCACTGTGCAGCACAAGAGACTTTTTTACCTATTTACATGACAACATACAGAAAAGTTGCTCAGTAATACACACACTCAAAGTATGCAAATACACATAAATTGCATATTTTGTTTATAAAGACACTCAATTTTACTTAAAACATTATTAAGGATAAACAGAATTAAACTCAACCATAAATAAGCTAAAGGCAAAGGAATGCAGAAATACAAACACTGTTATTCCACATAAAATGAGAGTAAGAGAGTAAAGAAATAATTCATTTACATTTATGCAACTGTTTGAACATTAAAATTATTTGGCATTCTTTCACTTCTGTCACGATTTTAACACAGGAATCATACTTGTCATACATAGGGAATTTTGAATGTCCCCTATGGGATAGGGGCAGAATAAGGGATAGGCTTTGACAGTCCCAAATCCTGGATACTTGTACTTGGCAGCCTAATTCACACAATTTAAACACTGACTCAACTTTTCTCCTATGTGACCGCAAATACAGCAAACCACTAACTTCTACGCACATTGTGCATTCTTTTCATCATTAGCATACATTTGATGTTACAAAATCATAAAGTAAGATTGGAAAAAGTGGTTCTTCAAAGTCAAAACTAGTTAGTAGGTCTAACTTATAAATATTATTTGTCTATTGACATCAGATACTTTCAATTTCCATAAAAATACACAGGCAACATTGCAAATCTTATTCCAGTAAATATACAATGGAATTCACTTTCAACACTAAAGCATACTCTGCCCAAATGAAAAGGCATCTACAGTTTAAAACTGCTTAATGTTGATACAATACTGCACATGTATTTTATTAATATCAGTTTTAGATTGCCTTTAAAATATACATAGAAACAAATATGGAGAGAAATAAAAAGTCCTATATTCTGCTTGTAATGTTGACAATACCCTTTACACATTTTGCATGCAATAAAATGAAACAGAAACAACCTGAACCTGTAAAAACAATCTCCACATCAGCTGATACAACACACTATCCAAATGCCCAATATAGACCATGGAATAAATGTCAATTTTTTACTGTCCTCGCTTATAACTTCGTTTTCAAGGAAAAAGTCGATTTACACTGTAGGTAGACAATTGTAATTTGACGTGCTTTAGCTACCATATTTATGTTGTATAGGACAGTGAACCAGTAATAACTGGATGTAGCAAGGTTAGGTACCAAAGGACGTCACCTATTGCTATGTTACAATGATAGTTGTTAATACATTACCGCAATTCGTATTTTAAACTCGCATCACCATTGCCTTGCTGTTAACTATTCTCAGTCAATTTGTTAAAGTGCATCACCATTACTTAATATATTAAGTCACCGGACTACCGCATATTCAAAACGATTCATCAGAAAGCCTAATTGACAAATTGCCTCAAATTATAATAACTTCGAAAATAACAGACTTCATTTCGAAATGTATAATGAAAAAACTATTTGCATGGAGCAGACGCTTGTATTGTAAGTATTAATTCTTACAGAAATTGAGATGGAACAGCACAATACACATTTAATCAAAATAACTTCATTTTTATATAAAGTAAACACACCACCTTAGCTTTAATGACGTTATTTTCATTTGTTTCAACTTTCATTCATCTGTTGTATCACCTTTGACATTTTCCTTTTCCTCCATTGTAGCACTTTTTACAGTTGACACAATCCTTTCGTGATTCGCATCAGCTGGCGATCTGACATATAAATTTCCCTACTCCAGTTCTGTGTTCCAACAAAATAACCCATGCATTCAAAATAATTCACGGGATTTTTCTTTTTTAATCGCAAAGAACATGTATTTCGATATATTTTCTTTTTGTCTCTATCGTTTACCGCTTTCAAAGCGGTATAAAAATAAATTATGCTTGTCTTCTGAGTCATGGGGGAGGGGATAATTACCGCTTTCAAAGCGGTATAAAAATAAATTATGCTGTCCTCTGAGTCATGAGGGAGGGGATAAAATCCCATGCTTATATCTGTGAAAAGTGAATTCAAGAATGAAAAGTCAAATTTCAAAATTCTTCCCGCTCCGAAATATGTTACCTACGTAAAAAAAAAAAAAAAAAAAAAAAAAAAAAAAAAAAAGTGTTCACTTTTTCAAAATTGGGTTTAACGATTTTGATTAAAATAGTAGGCACATTTGACACATCGACATCACCAATAGTTATATTCCATTTTTCTGTAAGCAGCTCGTGAAATTCTTTACATTCTCAGTGAATATTACATATATAAAACTGACATGGGAGTAATTTATTGAGGGGGCAGTTCGCTCGCTCATAAATTATAAGAAATAATTAGACTATTATTATTGCTGCTCAAACCAAAGAAGCATTACAAATAGATCACGTTTAAGAAATAAAACTATTTTAGGCTCGTAGCATTCACATGAAAATTCGGGAAACTGCTTCAACCAACTTGCCCCCCTCCCCATGTCGAAATTGAATTGACGCTCCTGATAGCCATTATAAATATAATATAAATACATCCTTGCCACATTACCTGACAAAAATGTTTGTGTTGTTTCTGTTAAGTTTTTACCAAATGTTCAGTACTATGAATATATTCAAGTTATAGGTACTCATCTTTCGTTACTATTTCAGGTACATAAATCGGTTGCCACCAAAGAAAATACATCCTATTGCAACAGGCCCTTAATATGCTAAAAACCTTTTTACTGTTTTAATAATTTGTTAGCATCCCAAGAAATAGAAGGGACTTCCTGACACACTTAACCAAAGATAAAAAAAAAAACACACCCATTTCTTATATGTGAAATAATTTGTATTAAAAGTACAGTGCTTGTAATTTTTCTTTGGTAGAGTAATAACCAGTAGCCTAATAATTTGTCATAACTTGCGGGAGGGGGGACACCCCTGTCAAATAATTTTATTGTCAGTTTTCAAAACATATTACATCAGGGGGGGGGAAGGTGAGAGTGAATGGCTAGGGAGAGAGGTAGAGAAAAACTAAAATGGAGGAAGGAGAAAATCTGCACATTTAAGGCAAATTATCACAGGTTTTCTTGTTTATATCCAAAAGGAAAACATCACTATTTCCAAGTTCTAAGGCCTCAGACCCACTTGAGCATCTTTTATTTCATTCACTTGTCCACCCATCCCAGGTCGAGGATGTTAAATTCAAATATGAGAATGATAAAATGTGAGTAATTTCCGATTCTGCTAGTAATTAATAAAAGAATCCATTTCTATAAGACATGTATGTAGGCAGAGGAACCCATCTCCCCTCCCACCCAAATTTTTACTGAGAACTATTTAGTTCTTTTTTTATGTCACTGGAAAGCTTTGCAAAGGGACTGTCTCATAGCTACAATAACAGCTCAAACAAATAATTGGAAAGTTAAGATCCATACAATATTGTAATTTTTACAGCAGAAACTTGCATATAAAAATATTTTGGCAGGTAGTATATTTTATTACTTGAATTTATTGTAAAATTTAGTTTAAAATATATATATTAATATATCACTATAACCCCTACATCTTATGTACAATTTGTCTGGTGCTTGTTTTCTTATTGAGCCACTAGAATCCATGGCTCCCAGGCCTTATCGCTCACTGAGCGGCCCTTGCCTACTATGCCTGTGATTTTCTTTTCTTCTTTATCTGTCAACATCTTTATAACTACTATTTTTCTATCCATATTTTCCCATTTCTTCTCCCACACTTTTTTCCCTCCAGTTCCTATTTCCTCACATTCTGTCATTTAGTGTTCTATATTTTCTCTTCCTCCACACAACTCTAAAATACATTGATCAGGTTCTCACCCATGCTAAACCTTCCCTTTCTATTACAGCAATCAATGTACCTCTCTTCCCCACTCTTTGTCAATTTATAAAAGTTAATGATATATATTGTCTTCAAAGCTTCCCCATCCCTCTTGTCATTCTATATCTTCCACTCTGTTTCTTACTACTTTCCAAAATGTGTTTGTATTTCTTTCTTCCAACCCCCATTCCAATTGACTCAATTATTTTTTTGATTTCTTTCCACCAGCTGTTTGTTTCTTAGAACCTTTTGCCAAGTCAGGCATATCTTTAAAATTTCACCTTCCTCCATTTTCATACATCTGAACCAACATTTTAAAATTCTTTCTACCATTATACCTTTCCTCCTTGTTCTACTAATGCAACCTTGCTGGTGCCGCTCTTGGTAGTCCAATTAATTCTTTCCAAACATTCTATACATTTGATAAATTTTCTTACTTAGTTCTCCTCCCCCCATATTTCCACCACAAAGAGCATATTTTATTATTTAGCATTTAAACAAACCCATATAATAAGTATAACACTGTATGTTATAAACATTGACATACCTAGCTATAATGTTTCCAAAAATTATCATTCAATACATCACATTACACCATGCGGTATGAATTGTACTTCAAATTACTTTTTCTTCTTTCTTTGATAAAGCACATTTAGATTAACAAAACTTAAAGATGCAAACCAAGTTAACAAATATAGCACTCAAATACTGTAATAAATGAGTTTATTATACCTACGTTATTTACTTCATATTTTTAATCCCCCCCCCCCTCAAAAAAAATGCTCCTGAAGGCATAACTTGTACTATAATTTTCTAAAGTAGGGGCATCCCTGTATATAGGTGTATACCTACATAAAGTTTGTACACACTTGCCTTTTGGTATTACCAGTTAGCCGTGGTATGTGAAGAAAATGGGTTTAGTTCTTCTGCCAATGCCTGGGATATATTCATCTTTAAGGACATGTTTAGAAGTCCAAGAATGAGACAAAAACCTGCATTTTGTTCATGTCAAAATCTTAACTTCATTCTACCCTACTGTAATGTGTAATTTGATGTCTCCTCTTCTGCAATCCATCGCTGCTGATATGCCTTATTTGTATTCGTCATTGCTGTCTCACACAAGGCTACAAAACTAAAATGCTGAAAGTAAAGCATGTGATTATCTACAGCTAATAATGAATGAATGTATAAGAAAATAACTGCAAAATTCATTTTATGTACACTTGAACAATTAAATGGAATAAACCTTTGCAGATTGCCCTATATTAAATAATTATGACATGAATAAAACCAATTTTTACTTTCTCCACTTTTGTATTACACCAAAAAATTTAAAAAAAAAACATTTTTAAAAAAAGGTATGTGAATGGGTCTGTGAACAGCATATTCAAAAATGAATAATTCAGTATCTTAGAATGACGCAAAATGAAAATTTTTCAATAAACCCCCCTAGCCCTAATACCCTTTACATGGTATATTTTTCTAAATTTTTTTTCTCTAAAAACAGCTCTTTGAACGACTTTGATTAAAACACTCAATATTAAAGATATTTTAATGGCAAATAAAATTTATATCTTGAATTTTCTGGGAATAACTGTGGAAGTCCACTTCACTCGGAAGGAATTTTGTATAATCTAGTATAACTGGTAAATATCTAGTGATAGACAAAAACATACTGCACAAAAAAGTGTAGATCTCCTTAAAACACACACACAATTTATTTCAAGTAACTTTTTTTTTTTTGGTGGCATCAGTCATTTCTGAGAAATCCATTATTAATGATTCACATTGTTCAACACTTACCCTTCTTTTAAAATCCTAACAATTTGCATTGTTTCTCGCCATGTCATGTAAAGAATATGGAATTTTAAGGCCAGCGTATAGCGTCTAGTTCTAAAACATTTTACTATTGCTATTCCTTCTTATCTATAACAAAATGTGTAATGCAGCTATTTCTGGGAAGGTTTATCCCAATTAAAATAAAATAAGACAGGAAAATAAACTTTTTTTTCCACTTCGGTGTAAACATTAACAGATTTCTATTTAGAATAGTCTGTCCCACTTTTTCCATTTGGCTATTTCTTTTAAGTTTTGATGTTGAGAACACATGTTCATACAACATACATGTTGCAACAATACACAGCCTCCTACGCTGTATCTACTGCCTGTACAAACTACCCACTGAAATTGATTTCTGTGCCTCTGTAGTAGATAATATAAGGTTGAATCCACCATCAGCTCTAGGGTGCGAGTTATTCTGCATTTTGCAAATGAGCAAAACAAATTCAGCCCACAGACTAAAAGGAAATTTGGAGGCTGGAGTTGAGGTCTTGCTATGGATACTTTTAATGAGTTCTCAGAGCATAACCAGGTTTTGCTTTGCTTTTCGTACATTGTGAACCAGGATCCAACAGATTTTTTTTTTTCTGCAAAAATCCTGGTTTCTTAACTGCAAAATCACTGGTTTAGCTCCTTTACCATCTTTGTGCACACCATCACAAAATTTAATTAGGCTCACCCATACCACTGTGTGTACAATTAACAACTGACAAACATAACTTCTGAAGCAAAGACCATCCTTCACTGTTTTTTTCCCCGAGTATAACATTAACTTTAGAAGGATTGAGTTATGGTTGCAATATCATCTTTGGTAAAATTTAGGGGAGATTTGAACAATCGCATATATCTAAAAACAACAATATCTTTAAATCAACTGAATAGTTTTTTGCAATGTATCTCACGTTGAACTCTTACAGTAACTATCTTATATTTTATTCTGTAGGAAGTTCAAATTTTTGCATAAATGTGAATGCATTCAGCACAAATGCTTATAAACTAATTCTAATGAAATATTGTTTTTTTTTAATGAAAATGTTAGCATTCACTAAATAACTGCATTTTTGGTACCAATCTGCAGTAAAAGCTTATAATATTCACCACTCCAAGTTTGATTGTACAATTTTGCAAAACCTTTCATTAAAAAATGCATTTATAAAAAAGCAGTGACTCTTACGTTGATTTAAGGATCACTTCTCATATTAAAAAATCATTTGTATGATATTTAATATCCCATTTTAAAAATGTTATGTCTATTTCGAATTACTTTTCTAATTTTAGATTCATTATTTATGAATTAAATGATGTCGAGATTATCCAGAAATTTTATACTGCATGTTCGCTATTTTTATATATATAATTTGAATCTGTAAAAATTATTTGTGTGTGTGTTTGGTATTTTAATGTTTTGCATCCTGGTAAGCTTTGTATACAGCAGTCTTCAGTTGAAGGAAGCAGAATTTTTCAATAAATTCTTTTTCTAGTAGTAATTTTACTTCTAATAGTCTGTACCTAGCTTCCATTTAATCCATCACCCAAAACAAGTATATCACAAATCACACTTCACAAATCAATTCTACAAAACAAGTGACATTTATTAATATTAGTTTATAATGCAAATGTACCCGAAACATGCTCAAGCCATAGTGCAAGTGAAGTTTTGCATTTCAACTCCTGATACAATAATTACTGTTAGTTTAATACAGCACTGTCTCAAACCTACTATGTCAAATTGTTATTTATTGTGCTAAGAGTTTTACAAATTAGATTGTCTACTGCATTTTGACCCTGTCAAACCTACTAACTATTATGACAATATATTCAGCGCAGATTATTTTCCATGTTAAAATTGAAGTAAACACATGCCAAGCACAACTTATAAAATAATTGGAATACTCTGGGTTTTAAAAACAGAGCTTGCCATTTCTTTTTTGCCTAGTTAACTAAAGAGGTAAATGACTAACACATTCTTCAATTTGATATTTGCATTTCATAAAAAAATTAACTATAGGTTTTAACACACAGCAAAGTTGTTATGAAGGACAGATAGTTCAGTGTGCAATAGGTATGTAATTTCTAATTTAATACCTTCTATTGGTGTACGTATCTATTAGCTTTCTGTTGCACATGACCTGGTATCTGCTAGGTCATAATAATATTGTATAAGATTTACCAAGAATGTTATGTATATTCTTTAGTTATTGTAAATTAAAACTATTGTACTACACTTGATTTCTTAATTCTAATTTAAAATCTTAATTGAATTGGAAAATGTATTCTAATTAAGAAAATGTATTGGCAGAGTTAATCTACTGAATTTTGCACTTGTCATTTAATTTTAATTGTATTGAATTTATTTGCAATTAATTGTAACCTTATTATATTAATTATAATTAATTAAGTATGAAAGAGTCATAAGACTTTTCCAACACAGCTTCTTAAAATAAATAAAACCATCACATCAGATCATTAATGAAATTATAATTAACGTACAAATGACTCCAAGATCTAAAATCATCTACGGCCTGGGGGCAAATCCAGATGGCAACACAAGGCAAAAATATTGAGTGCTTTTGAAAGTTATATTTCTCATTGTACCTGAAAAAACCACTGAATTTATAAAACTGGTTTTCATACTCTGATAATAATAATTTAAAGTTTTATCATTGGAAATTTCATAGTTCACAAAATTTGCCAGAAAAAAATTATGCTCATAGCTATTAAATATAAACATGCACAAAAAGCAATATTAAGTAAAATACTTCGGAGTTTTCTGACTTTGTGTCAATTAAAAACACTTCTCCCCTTGGTGAAGTAATTAAAATGTGTCAGTTCATAAAGAATCCAAGATGTGTTACATACATTTCAAATAAACAGTTTAACCTTTCTTGCACAAAAAGCATGTGCTTATACACATATAAAGCAAACATTTTAAAATGGAACTGATTTATCCAAAACTGCACATTGGCAGAAAAATGTTGGTTACAGTTTTATTGAATGTACAAATAAATTGAGTTTTATTTAAGGATGCTCTTTACTACTATGGTCCTTAGCGTCCCATTCTATATTGGACGTGAAAGAATGGAAATTTTGCTCTGAAGCCTCTATCAGGCTTGAGGTTCTTTTACACACTAAATCTACGGCATGGGACCACCAGTTTTACTTCCCTTCCAAAGGAAGCCATGCTAAGCATTTATTACGCCTGAAAAAATTCACCCCCTCTACCAGGTTTGAGCCCTCAACCTCAGGAACTAGAGGCTAGCATGTTACCTGCCCCTAGACAACGGAAGATGACACAGTGTTGATAAATTTGTCTACAATTAAGATAATATGGTACTTGGACTTTTCTTGTATACAAGATCCCAATCAGAATAATTTCTACTTCCATTTGCACCATATTAATTTAAAACAATTGACACTGCAACACAGTTGGAGCTACAATGACTTATGAATGCATGACTAGTTACCCAACTACCTCTTCTGTCTCCTATTAAGCTCTTTACAGGAACAGTCAAGACACTTAACATCTCCAATGCTGCAGCAAATGTTATTAATGCAAAATAAATTAAACTGTTCATAAAAACAATCATAAAGAGTTATTCAAAAAAGCAGATTTCAACTTTTTTATATTTAAGAAACTGTGGAAGACTGAAAAATGCTTGGATGGCACTACAAAGAGCAAATGCTGAGGCTACATGCATTTTAAAAAATTATAGATAATCACCTACATTTTGCTATACATAGGTAAGTTTCAAATTTGGTTAGGTTACCCATGTACATTTATAATAATTAATATATATATATATATATATATATATATATATATATATGTATGTATTTTTTTTATTTAAACATCTGATGTCACATTCAAATGACCTTATCTATTCACTATCATTTATTTTCTTGAAATAAATTGTGAATTTTAAAGAGATCTACATTTTTTATGTAGTTTGTTTTTCTCTCTCTCTTATGGTTTAAGCATTATACAAAATTTCTTTCGAGTGAAGACGACTTCACAGACTATTCCCAGAAAATTCAAGATACACATTTTATTTATCATGTATCTTAAACATATGGTATATTAATCAAAATTATTAGAGCCATTTTTGAGAAAATAAAAAATATTGAAAATGTTTCCATGTAAAGGATAGTTTGGGGCAGGGAATTTATTTTTTAAAAATCTTCGCACTACATCTTTAGAAGATACCGAACTTAAATACTAAGTACGTACTTTGGTACAAAAAGAAGACCACTGATGTACGCACACATAACCTTTTTCTAAAAACGTTTTTGTTCAGGGGGCCTCAAAATGTGTATTTTTTGGTGAAATAATTTAAGGTTACTACACCTAGTATTCAACATAACATAGAAAAATTCCTATTTTCCTTCCATTTCTTAAAACGTGAATTGCAATTTTCACTTTAATTTATGGGCTTAGTGGTATTCAAAATCTACAGAAATGGATTTTCTTAAATCTGCTTGATGTTCAAAAATAAAATAAAATTAAAAATTATTAGGATGGATTAATAAAATTCAGAAATTGATTTTATTCTCTGTCAGCAACTAACTTGGTAAGGCCATGCTTGAAAGATAAAAGATCACTGTAGTGGCTTTTGCAATGGATAACGGCAGCAAGAGGAAAGAACAGAAGACCAAATTACATGAATGGAGAAGCCATCAGAGAAACATAGCAACAGTTTAGAAGGAGGGGAGGACATGGAGATTAATTTGGGCACAGTAAGATGCACAAGTATTGTAAACCTGTTCATGATGATCATGAAACTGACATGGCATGAGAGAAGAGGTTAAAATAATTGGAGAGGGGGTGTAGTTTGACATATATAAATACTTCCCCACAAAGAGGTCAAAATCCAATACCAATAGGTATGTAATTCATACTCACTCATCTCTTGAGGACTTCAAACTCTACTGTACAGCCATATCATTTCAAAAACTGCCTAAACACATGGCACCACAAATAAATACATAATCATGACAATATCCTGATGCAGAAATAATGTTTTTAGTACTAGTAAGGGTTTATTACAACTTTCAGGAATGTTTATTCTTAAATCTGTGCCAGTGCTAAAAATGAAATGAATCATTCCATAGGCTTTGTGGAAAGATGTTCATAATAGTGAAGAATACATTTATAGGCACAATGAATTAATTTTGGAAGGAATCATCATAAACGAAAAAGATTATCATTCCTTAAAGGTAGAATAGGTTGTACTGGAGCCACAAACAGCAATAGAGTAATGTACTATTACAATTACTACATACACACCAGTGAGAGTTCCTCAGTGTGCTTTGTTTATTATAATTTAGTTTTAACACAAAAATATTAATACATTTATTTCCATTAAATGTATTTTACTGGGGTGATGATTCAGTCCTTGGTTGTGATGTCAGCAGCTGAGTAAATCTGCAATATCTACAAAAGTAAAATATACTGAGAGGACAACGTTTATAATCTATAATTTTCTCAGGTAAAACCTCCCTAATTTAGGACAAATTTCAAATTTTATCAATGGCTGCTTTAAATTAATTGTAATGTTTTCATTTCTCTGTGCCGGAGAAGTGGCTTTTAGATGTACAGGGTGGGCCATTTAAGTTGAGACTGTACAGTCTCTCCAAAAGTATGCAATGTAGAAAGAAATGTCTTGAATAAAAGTTTCTTGATATTATGGGGGAAAGTAAATGCCATTAGTCGTGTTTTATTTGGAGGATATAGTTATGGTCATCTTAGGGTCAATTTAAATTGACCCTAAATGTAGGTTCCCATTTTAAAAAAATTAAATTGACCCCAAAATAACCATCATAACGTCCTCCAAACAAAACACAACTAATATCATTTACTTTCCCCCATAATATCAAGCAACTTTTATTAAAGACATTTCTTTTAACAATGCCTAGTTTTGGAGATATTGCACAGTACCACTTAAATAGTTCACTCTGTATATTGTCTATAACACAGCCTCAGAGTGAGGCATCAACAAGACATGTTTAGAAAATAGGAGGACCAAAACACATTTTTAAAAGTTTCTTTAGATAACTGTGGATATTGACCAAAAAAAGCATTGCAACCTAATGGTTATTCATAGCATTTGTAATGGCGTACATTTGTAATTTTTTATAATAAATATTCCTTTGATATATTAACAAGTTGATTTCAAATTGAAAAGAAAAACTGCTTTAAAAGTGTACCAATTTGTGATAATTGTGTTTCCAAACTTCATATTTTAAGGGATGCGTTAAAACCTTCAGTTATAGAATTCACTAATGAACAGAGGATTCAAAAAACTAATAATATCAAATGATAAAAACTTTCACTTTACTAATAAACTTTGCGTTAAACAAATTACAACAGTTCACATTTATTGAATGCTTCTATAGCTTTTATATAAAAATAACTTTGCGTTAAACAAATTACAACAGTTCACATTTATTGAATGCTTCTATAGCTTTTATATAAAAATAGTGGATTACTTTAAAACTTATATTAAAACGTATGTATTGTAATGAAAAGAAGCTAGAAACAGTGATGTGTATTGAATTTATTTAAAGGTGAGTCGAAATTGTTACACTAACATCACTTAAGTTTACTCACTTAACATGTTTCGGGAAACCGTTGTTCCCATCCTCAGAAGGTTAACTCGACATGTGTGTCGAGTTAACCTTCTGAGGATGGGAACAACGGTTTCCCGAAACATGTTAAGTGAGTAAACTTAAGTGATGTTAGTGTAACAATTTCGACTCACCTTTAAATAAACTTATATTAAAACTTTATACTTACAATAAAAAAATATTTTCATATAATTTAACATAAGCTAACTGATCCCAATGATACTTGGGGCAAGATCTTGCAGCATAATCCAGAAGATGACATACAATTTTTAAACCATGAAAATGACCACTTTAATTCATAAGTTGCTAGATAGGTTATTAACAAATATCACATGTGTTTAAAATTCAAGTCTGGATCACATGTCAGGAACTATCTTGAAATACAGAATGTCACCCGTAGATATGGTTTGTACTTCTTTGTTAGCATATTTCTTCTTTTTGGCAATTTTGTTGTTCATCTGCTCAGTGTCTGATTGTAATGCATCACAAAATGGTATTTCACTCACATCATGTGATTCTTCCTTATTCAACAAACATTGGGCAGCACCAGAATGGGAATCTGTTGCATCCACACATTTAGAGCCTACATATTTAACACTACGGTCCTTGTGGCTACTATCATTAAATGCAACATTCCTTTTCTTCTTCAGCTCATATTGGTTTGTCCCTGGCGTTTCCAGATGTTCTCCCTGTTCAGATAAATTCACCATACTTGATTTATTGTCTTTAACTAAATTTAATTGCCTTGGTCTTCTTTCAAAACCTATTCCTATCTGCTTTAACAGATATGATGATAGAGTTTCTGTTTCATCATCATTATGCTTAAGGATCAATTTTTGCCAAATCTGTACTTCTTGTAAAAGTGTAGGATTCATCACGCCATCAGCTAAAAAATGAAGCAAACCATGCAGAACTTTCTGTTCCAGACTACCCAATGCTGACAGATGTTTATTTTCCACAGTCAATGTTGACACCTCTCTGTTTGCCAAGAAATCTATGGAAATCGTATTTTGTAATTTACCACACTCTGTTGCAAATGGTACATTTAAAGCAACTGGCAACTTACTCACAACACTTTCTAGATGCATAATTGATGTATCTGTCAAATCTTGTGTGTCATTACTGTGCAACTTGGTATTCATTTCAGTTTCAGTTTTATTTATGAGCGAGTTTGTTTCTTTTACCAGTGCTGTTACGTCTCTGTCGGAACGCACATTACTGAGGTTACTTAATGCAGTTCCCTTTAATGCTATTTGCAGATTTTGTTCTTCCTGTTGTCTCTTGAGTTCTTCTTCATCTGATTTTGTTTCTTTATTCGATGCTGATTCTTCTCTTTTGGATGACGAACTGAGCTTATTGTCACCACTGCACATGCTGTTGAATTCAGTTTCTTTCGGCAGTATTTGCAGATTCTGTTCCGCATGCTGTCTTTTCAGCTCTTTGATCTGAAAGAAGAAAATAATGGGACTATAAGTACATGATATATTCATTCAGCTGCATCACATCTGTCATTAGCAATCCAATTCTATTTATAGTATTAAACACATATTTTGTGATATGTTATAGCTGCAGATAGAAGTACAAACATTGTAGTGATCCTTGTATATTCAAGATGGCACTTGTATATGAATGAGATAAGGCATACCAAATTAGTAATTTAGCAGTGTTGTGGTGAGAAATGCTGGAAACAATAAAGCAAACGTGAAGTTTAAGAAAAGAAAAAAAAAAGTAGTAGAAATGACATTCCTGATGATAATGACTTAGAAGAGAATAGAGTCAATGAAATAGGGATTTACCAAACTGGAAGAATATTGGTACAGATGTGATAGCATCACTGCATAAATTTATTGAAATTCTTAATAGAGACTGCAAAGCATATATGGAGAAATAAAACTCTTCAAAAATGTAAATAGTGATTCAAAGGTTAAGCTAATGCATATGATGAATCAAGGCACTAAATCTTTGATTATAGAACTTGAGAAGGTTCTCCAAATTACTGAAAGAACCATTTTATTTCTAATGAAAAATACAGAATGAACATCACGGAAATAGAAGAAAAGATCAAGATAGTAGATGAAATAAGCAAAATAAAGAAGCAAAGAAAAGGCATTAAGCTATCTCACCAATCAACCATGTGGAATAACAGCATACAAACTAAGAGTTGGACAAAAACTTCAACCAGAAGTAGTAGAAGGTTTCTAAAGAATCAATGCCGAAAACATAAGATTTATTGGTATCAAAGAAGTTGAAAGTGCTTTCCACAGTCACAAGAGAAAGATAAAAGATGAGGAAGGAAGAAAGAAAAGAGATCTGCGAAAATACTAACCAACATAACCTTATGTGTGAAACATCAAGAATTAAAGATAAAAATGTGTTAGTGCTGGGGGATTCAGTGATTTTGCATGCGAGTGTAAAACGTGCATTTTTAAGTTTATCATGGTATTAAAGTAGAGTAACTGCTAAAAAGGATTGATAACCAATGTGAATCTGAAAATTACCTAAAAGATTCTGAGGTAGTTATTCTGAATGTTGGTACAAACAACCTTCGAAAGACTTAAGTTGCAAGATGTTTTAAGTGAAATGTATGAAATTATTAAAACTACCTACAGTAAATTCCCAAAGGCAATGGCAGCAATGAACAGTAAGGTTAAAAGATGTGATATGGATCAATGGTTTATCGGGTTAGTGAATGAAAATATTGAGAGGGCATACAGCACTCTCAGGGCACTATATATAGATGCTAGCAAGCACTTGTCTTGGCAGGATTGGTTTACATTTGAACTGCAAAGAATCCTTTTTTCTAGGAAAAGTTCTTGACGATGCGGTAAAGAGAGTCCTAGATCAGAGAAACTGGTTTTAGAACCAGAGGATAGCAATAAATTAAGCTTTATACAAGAGGGTAATTCTTAAAGCACATGAGAAATAACAATCTTTGTATCAATTCCGTAAATGAGTTTCCACAATTGTGTACTTCTACCATTAAGCATAATTCCATATACAAAACTAATAATGGGTTAACTGTTTTTCAAAGCCCTAGTAACAAATTGATTAACTTAGAGGTATTGCTATCAAATGTACTAAGAAATGTTTATGTTGTATGTATTTCAGAACAGTGGTTAAGAGAAAATGAAATATATTGCATCAAACTTCTTCTCTCTTACTGCTAGTTACTGCACAAAAATTTAAAAATAAAGAAAAAAAAATCTGATGTGTTACACTCACATGACTTTCTCTACTCTTGTACAAACTATTTTTACAAACGCTTATTCTCCATATGCTTCATGTTATTGGAGATATCGAGATGTCAATCTTATTGATAATTTTCTTGTAGACACAAGGGGAATATGGTAGGTTTTAAGCGATAGTCAAATATTTTAACGCTGGTTGCTATGTGGCGCATTCCATTCTCTTTGCATGTCCAGGACATAAAAAAATGAATAACGAATTTGAGAAAAAGTATAAGTATTGGAAAATTTAAGGGAATAACAAGCAATATCTCGCAAACAGTTCACTCAACAAAAGAAATGTATATGACATAAATTGTGTATTTTAACGCGATCTACATTTTTCGTGTAGTAAAATTTTGTCTATCTCTTATGGTTTACCAGTTATGAAAACGTCGTTCATAATGAAGAATACTTTTGGAGACATTCCCAGAAAATTCGAGATATACATTTTATTTGTCATGACAATATCTTAAACATATGATATTTTAATCAAAATCGTTAGAGCCGTTTTTGAGAAAATTAAAATTTTCGAAAAATGTTCCATGTAAAGGGTAGTCTGGGGTGGGGGAATTTTCTTGAAAACCTTCGTGTCGCATCTCTGAAAGATACTGAACCTAAATACCAAGTTTGATGTTTATCCGACTGTTCGTTTTTGAGTTATGCTGTTCACAGACACACACACGGACATGTTTCCAAAAATGCTTTTTTTGGATTCAGTGAGTCTCAAAACATGTATTTCCGGTGAAATCTCGGTATCGAAATTTTGGGTGGAATGCAATACTTCCCCTGCTTACTATACGTAGTAGAGAAAGTAAAAAGTGGAGGTATTTATATTTTTGTATTATTGTAATTTATATGAAAGTATATTTGTAGAGGAACATTTTGAGGTAAGCATTATTGAGATACCGTTGTTCATGTCTGTTGTGTGTGTTTACTGAAATACCAGATTCAGAGTTATTCACCATTAGAAATCATACAGACTTATTGGTTTCATCAAAGGAAATATAAACATATGTACAATAGCATAAGCCTACTCAAAGTATGGATACAATAAAATACATGGGGTAAATACATTAACAATTTTAGTCTTATAATGTTAAACTCAAAGCCACTCTTGAAGGTAGTCTTCAGGTAGTCACTTGCTCCAACGTATTTCCCGCAGATAGAATAAAACCAGGGATCATGTAACAAACCAAGTTCACAATTAAACTTAACTTTTCCCTGTGCAATATTCCACATATTCATCTAGGGAGTAAAATTGATTTTTAACAAAGAACCATGCAATTCTGCCTTATTTAGAGAGGTTATATTTTTCAAGTACCCTAGTAAATAGTTAAACACCTTAAGACCATTATATTTAAAGGATGTTTCAAATAGTTTTGTTTTGTGAGTAAGAGGGTGTAATTTGTGCTTATTCCGGTATGATGAGAATGTATTTCACCATTAGTAACATAATCAGAGACATTTGCCTTGATGTAAATCAGCAAGTCTTTCATATAGACACAGTAAGGTCAAAATATTCCAGTTGCGACAATGTTCTCTGCAGCTAGTCATCTTAGGGATACCAACCAAGATTAGATTAGTATTGCTTTTTTTTGTAGTTTAAATATTTTGATGCTGTTTACTGCATTTCCCCATAATGGTAGCCCATACAATAGTAAAGGGTGAAAATAAGCATAATAGCAATTAATAAGAAAAGTGGCTGATACTCGAGATTTAAGGCAATGAAGTACAAAGCAAGCTCTACTCAGCTTCCCTGATAATTTTTCAATATGAATGTCCCAACTTAAGTTTTTATCAACCCATAAACCCAAAAATTTTGTTTTGTTTTGATACCAATTTGTTACCAATTTTTATGCTGGGATTATCTGTTTTTCTACAAGCCTTAAGCTGAAAATTTAAAGCTATAGTTCTCTCTTCATTTACATGCAGTTTATCGACTTCAAACCAATTAATTATTCTACTCACAAATGCATATATACTTGATTGAAGATTCCTATTGTCCTTTCCTGTGATGAGAAAGCTTGTATCATCAACAAATAGAGTAAATTTGGCTTGATTAATATTTTCAAGACATAAGTCATTTATGTACAACAGGAATAGCAGAGGAGCCAGAACAAAACCCTGCAGAACCGCTGAATTCTTTTTTCAGAATTTTCCTTTCCAATTTTATTATATCTAGTTTCAATGAAGTCAATTGCGACTATTTGCTCTCTTTTTTCTAAATAAGATTTAAATCAATCATAGGCCACTCCCCTTACACCATCTCTATACAACTTAAGTAGAATTTTGTGGTCTACAGTATCGAAGGCTTTCGATAGATCCAGAAATAATCCAACCCCAGCTTCACTTTTGTCAAGTATGTCATAGACACTATCAACACAGTTAATGACAGCCAAAAGAGTCGATTTGTTGGTTAGGAATCCATACTGACAGCTATTGATTATTTTATGATTCATTAACCTCTTGTGCATAACTTTTTCAAAAATGTTTGAAAAGGCTGGGAGTAACGCTATTGGCCTGTAGTTGTTAGGGTCTGAGGCTTCGCCTTTCTTAAATATTGCTTTATTTTAGCTGTCTTTAGCTCAAGAGGGAATGTGCCTCTTTGGAGAAATTGGTTTATAATGTGACACAGAGGTTTTAAGATATTCACACTACATTTCTTTTAATTAAATAGCTTGAACTTCCATCTATAGCTTCAGATTTTTTGTTTTTAAGCTCCCTAATTATGTCAGCCAATTCATTTTCACATACAGGAGTTAGGAATAATGATTTGTGTTAAATAGCTTGGGTTTGGGTTATCAATATCTTTAGGATAGTTTTTATTCTAAGAGGTTTTTGAAATTTCAACAAAGAATTTGTTGAAAATATTTGCTATTGCTTTTGGGTTGATTACGATATTGTCTTTACATTTTAATTTTATATTTTTTTTTCATTAAAGAATTAGAATTAGTTTCCTTTTTTATAATGTCCCACGAAATTGTTGACATTGTAACACACATTACAAATGCATCATTAATGCAAGGAGTCTTTCCTGATACACTAAAACAAGTAGTTGTTAAACCAATACTTAAACCAAAAGGGAATAAGAAAGAGGCAGAAAGCTATAGACCAATCACCTTGTGCTCAGCCTTCTCAAAATTAATGGAAGGATTATATTTAAAACAATTACAAAATTATGTAAAGAAACTAAAAATTATATCAAAATGGCAATATGGTTTTCAAAAACATAAGTCTACAATAGACGCCATACAAAAGGCAAACAATGTTATAATAAAAGCAATAAATAAACATGAATCTGTGATGGCTATTTTTATAGATTTATCGAAAGCCTTCGATTGTATGAATATAAAAACATTGATATACAAATTAGAAAAATGTGGAATTCGCGGCCTGGCTCTACATTGGGTACTAACATATTTAGAAAACAGAACACAGTGTGTGGAAATAAGTAATTTAAATGCTAAAGGTGTGAGAGAAAAGATAAAATCACACTTTAAAAAGGTTCAACAGGGAGTTCCGCAAGGCTCAAAATTAGGACCCTTTTTGTTCTTAATATACATTAATGAAATATATGAATTAATAGAATCTAAGGGAGAAATAGCAATTGGATATGCGGATGACATGACGGTTATAATTAGGGGACAGAAAATACAAGATGTAGAAAATAGGGCAAACTCAATTCTAAAATTCATAAAAGAATATTGTTCTAGTCTAGATATGGTAATAAATGTAAAAAAGACAGCATGCATACATTTCGAATTAACGAATCGAAACCTCAAAAATGTAAATCTAACAATAGATGGTGTAAATATAGATCAAATAAATAGTACAAACTTCCTTGGAATGATAATTGACAAAAATTTAAACTGGAAAGCACATGTAGACCATATTACAAAAAAATAAATAAAGGTATATATGTAATGAGACAGATTAGTAAGACAATGGATAGCAAAACGATGATACAGGTTTACTATGCATTAATATATTCGCATATTAGTTATGGTATTACGCTGTGGGGGAACATTACTTATAGAGAAATGGAAAAAGTGCTAAAATTGCAGAAAAAAGCTATCAGAATAATTGGTAGGATGAAAAATAAAGAAACATGCAGAAGTTTGTTTAAGAGCCTAAAAATATTAACTGCTCCATGCATATATATTTATGAAAGCATAAAAGTTATTGTACATAAAAGACATGACAAAAATTGTAATATACATTCCTATGGATTAAGAAATAATATGGATTATTTCAGAACGACCCTAAGGGGGACCTTGAATAATCGTTCAACAGAAACCACAGGAAGTGAATTGTTCAATAAACTACCAAATGAAATAAAGAATATAAATCAAACAATAAAAACGGTGAAAGCCATAAAAACATATTTAATTGAAAATGCATTTTACAGTATAGAGGAGTTCAAATATGGAAAAATAATGTAAAACTTTGTATATAATGTAAATAGATTATACTGACGTGTCCTTTAAACATATGTAAAAGGATGAAAATAAATGAATGAATGAATGAATGGCTTTTTGTTTGTTCACTAATTTGCTCATCTTTCTGGTATTATCTAATAGTTTAGCAGCTTGAATTACCTTTTTATAGATTGATTTATATTTCTTGTAGTAATTTTTATGCTCCTCTGAGGCACTTCCATTTTTAATTAGATTATTGTAGAGCTTTAATTTTTTACCAGAAGTTCTTATGCCTTTAGTTGCCCATGTAGATTGTTGGTTTTTTATTTTTAGATTAATCAGAGGGAAGACTGTCTCATAGCAGTGTTTAAGAACCTAGAATAATAAATAGTACCTACTGAATTTCCCTCATAAACATCTTCCCAAGTTTCCTGTCGCAGCAAATAATTAAAATAATCTATATTTTCCGCTTTCTGTAACCTAACCATTTTAAACAATGTATTCGGCTCCTCCTCAATCTTCCTACGAGGCCAGTTTATGAGTACAGATTGTGCAAAGTGATCACATAGACAAGTATCCAAAACATCAACATTTATAATACAATTGATTAAATTTATACTTATAGCTATTTGATCTATTGTTGATTTGTTCAATTCAGTGACCCTAGTTGGCATATTTATTGTTGGCTGAAGGCTGTAAATATTTAGTAGAGTATAGCAGTGGGTTAAGAAATTATATTAAAGTCTCCTAGCAGAATTATAGTTTTCTTTAACTTTAGTAAGTTCTCTTTAACTTTAGTAAGTGACTAAGGATAATATCTAACTTTTCAATAAAGAGGTTTATGTTGCTCGATGGGTTTCTATATATGTATATTATGATCAGCTTGTTTGCAATTTCTATAATGCTGGCTTCAAAGTGTTCTACAGCGTTTAATGCCTGAAACATTGGCATAGGTTTAGCATTTAGATAGTTTTTTTTACTAATATTAAAGACCCCCCATTTCTTTTGGCTGATCTTCTGAAACCCTGTATTAGTTTAAAGCCTGGTACTCTCAGTACGGTTAATTCATAGGGGGTTAGCCAATGCTCAGTTATGCACATTATGTCTACATAATTTAACTCCCCTTCTATTAGTACTTCCAGTTCAAGAATATTATTTCGGATATACTGAATGTTCTGATGAAGAATGCACAGAGCAGGTATATTTTGATATTTGTTGAGGTTTTCAGTATCATTATCAAGATTGAAACTCAAGATGTCAGTACTTGAAAAGGTATTCCCTGTTCTCTTCATTTGTGTGTTCAGTCGTTTTAAGGTTATGACATTCTGAATTGGGGAGTGTAGCATTTAGTGCAAAGTTAGAACTATTAGATCTATCGCTATCACATATGCCTAGTTTTTTGGATCTATGTGGGATATTACTCTATTCAATAGATTCCTAATTTAGCTATGCCTTTTCTATTCAAGTGAAGGCCATCCCTACCTATTTCCCTATCATCTAACCATGCATTACTGTCCACAAAAGTACAATTAAATTATTTAGAGTTGATCCCGTCGATTTACCGAAGATCCTCATCCCTATGACGAATGATCCTGCTGAAGCAGAATTTTGCTCAAGGGAACAGCTCTTTTCCGACCGTCACCACATCGGCCAGCTCCCACATGATGTCCTCAGGATTACGTGCCATGTTGATATTATTTGTTCCCGTGTGGATCACAACAACGTCTGGATCATCAGTGTTCACCATTAGTTGTTTTTTTTAATATGTTGAAGCTGAGCTCCAGGATAACAATACACTTTAATGTCTTCATCAATGTAATTGCTTGAGTGTCGTACCATTGAGTCTCCTATTATGATGGCTTTATTTCTTTCATATTTGAATTTACGATTCTCGTCATTTACTGCTGGTCACTCATACGGATTAACTTGGCTTATTTTCTTTGATTTGGTATCGTCATTCAAGTCCTGTATAGCCACAAAACGATTTTGCAGGCTGATATTACTCCTTTCACTGATCATATATTTTCTTGATGCCGTTTTCTTGTTTACATGCATCCATTCATTGGATTCCATCACGTGTTCATTACTTATTGCTTCATCACAAGCAGTGGCATTGTTTATGGTTTCCACATTTTTTTCTTGCTAGCATTGAGTAGTTTTAAGAGATTATTCTCCTCGCAAAGCTTGTCGTTTATATCCCGTAGGCCTGAAGATCTTTGTTTAGGATCTCAATAACCACATGCAGCAACACTAACTGTTCGCGGTATTTTCTGCAGCACATCATCATCATATTTATCCATTTCCCTTTGAGGTAATTTCCTGTCTTCAGTAGTGCATAAATATATTAATAGACAAATTTGACTTTACACTAGATGATCTACAAAGGAAAGATAAATACATTGTTATTAGCGGGAGATCTACATTTAGATTTTTCATATCCACAGAACACTACTCTTATGCTTCAGGCTTTGCTTAATTCTTACGGTTTATACACAGTAGCTGAAAGTCCAACTAGAATAGGGAAAGATTGTGCATCTACTTTCGATCAGATGATTGATAAATTTATGTGGAATTTTCAAGTTGATATATATAGGGTAGTTAAATCATATTCGAAACCACTTGCAGCCTCACTCTGCTGCGCGAAACAGCTGGCAGACACAGAGAAATTACGCCGGCAGAAGCAGACTAAAATCCTTACCTTATAATAGATGCTGGAAATGTTGACCTTCTGCTCTCAAACAGGCAGTATATTTCATGTAAATATTCTCGCTCACTCTCCAAAGCTCAGCAGCAGGAATTCTTGTGATTTCTTGCAAAATGTTTTCTCTAAGTTCCTGTAGTGTGCGAGGATTCAAACGATAAACTTTGTCTTTTAAAGAACCCCATAAATAAAAATCACAACTCGTTAGTTCAGGAGAACAAGGGTGCCACAAATGAACACTAATTACTTTATCAAACACCTCTCTTATTGCATGTAATGATTCGGCAGCCATATGTGTTGTTGCAGAATCTTGCTGGAACCAACCATACGATTTCTCTCCTTCTGTCAAGCGATATCAGAGGTTAATTCTGAGCCCATTTTGCAATCACAGAATTTCGGCGTAAATTCCCCGGCGACTGCCTGTCTCGCGCAGTAGAAAGCGGCCAAGAGTGGGTTCGAATATAATTTAACTACCCTATATAATGCAGGTTAGTATGTCCGTGATGCTCAGATAATTCAAATTTGAATTTAAAAATGACAAGGTAAATTCAGTCTTAAGCAATAAATTTAAGAGAAATTCTAGTAAAGATAATTTACATTATCTTAACTATTTGTAGGAGAATCATGAAAGTGTCTGCAATTATACTTCTGTACCAGGAGCATATAATAAATTCTTGGATAATTTTATCCATAATTTTGAGATTGCAATGCCACAGCAAAAGAAGCAAACTAAAAGGAATAATTGGATTACACATGGAATAAGGGTCTCTAATAATAGAATGAAATTCCTTAACAGATCATTAAAAGAATATAATGTCACTCAAGAATTTAAGGATTATTGTTTGAATTACAAAAGAATTTACATAGAGACATTAGAGCAGCAAAGAAACTCTGTAACGATAAGTGCATTAATGAAGCAAAAAATTAATCAAAGGCTATATAGGATATTATTAGACAGGAAATGGGGCAATAGAAGAAGCATTGTAATAGTATGAAAATTAAAAAAGGCAATAAAATAATCAGATCCACAAGCATTTGCAATTCTTTTTAATGATTTTTATATTAATGCAGTTGACTGACTACCCTTCCCAACTGGAATTCATCAAATTTTGAAGTTAAATTCCTTTCAAATTAAACACCATTTTCTTTTTACTAATTATTGTGGAGAAACAGAAATTATTAACTACCTTAAGAAAGAAAGAAAGAAGGAAGGAAGGACCTGAAGAAAGAAAGAAATAAAGAAAGAAAATAAAATAAAAGAAAAGAAATATCAGGTTTTGATGAGATATCCAGTTATCTTTTAAAGGGAGTTATGTACAGGTCGCTTTTTTCATCATGAAAAGGCAGAAATGCAGAAGAGAAGGTAGTCTATGGTGGGAGGAGAACAGCTGGCAGTATTCCCCTTGCATGGAACAAACACTCACTCACAACAAGTGGTGAGTCAGCTTATCTCACGTAGTATATGCGCCTGCTGCTCTGTTGCTACTGATCCAACACCCCTCCCAGAAGATAAATGGACTTGTCCAACTACTGCACATACAGGTAAGCCTGTCACAATGAAAAACTCTTACTGTACATGTCATAGAACCATTGTGCTATGTAATCAATCTATCGCTGAACTTGAGGGAATTTCCAAAGCAATTAAAATTCACTCTAGTTAAACCTTTATACAAGAAAGGACCTAATAATGAGATAAGCAACCAGTAGTTTTGACTTCAGTTTTCTCAAAGATCTTGGAGAAAATTATCTTCGACGCTTTCAAAATTCCTAAATAAATATGATTTAATCTCAAAATATCAGCACAAAATCTGCGTAAATCAACAATAACTGCAGTGACAAGTTTTCTTAAGAACGTTTATGAGGTGATAGATAATGAAATAGGAATGGGCCTGTTCTTACAACTTTCTAAGACATTCCATTTAGCAAATCATACTTCATTAGAAAACTGAAAACTACAAAATACACGGCATTGCCTTAAAATGGTTTCAATTAGTATTGGTCGAATAGAAGGCAAGTGGTAGACGGCGTCATTTAATAATAAAATCAATTAAAACTCTAAATATTCAGATGAAAAAATACTAAAGCTTGGAGTTCCACAGAGATCCTTAGAATTATTCTTTTTTTAATCTAAACGTACAATTTAGAAAAAAACACTAAGGATGAGAATACTACTCTATGCGGACGACACCAGTATATTTATTATAAAGATAAAACCCTAAGTAGCCTACAAATACAATTAAATAAGTTGTCTTAAGCAACTAGTAACATGTCCTGAAGGGGATACTCTGTTAATTAATGAGAATAAAATCATGGCAATATTTTTTCATCATATTCAGAACAAAAGTTTAGATAACTATTCAGTCATTGGCAAAAATCTTGTAAAAAGCTAAATTTTTAGATGTACAGTAGACTCTTGATTATCCACAGGCAGATTAGCCACTTTGTCGATTATCCGCAGCTATTTTAGAAGCATTTATTACCTTTTTCTTTTTTAAGTACCATTACCAGCTTGTTTAGTTCACATTTTAAGTGATTTTTATGTATATCAGAGAGTTTTGGTGGACTGTGATTTGTTAAGGACTGTACAAGTAGCTCTCGCTGAGTAAGTTTTCACTTTTACAGTACTTTATTGCTCCTGGCCATTCAACCTCACCCTTCAAATGGGAACCCCTTTGTCAGAATACGTATTAAGGGAATACACACTTTTGCATTAGTATTCAATCAATGCAAAATAAATAACTCAAAAGTGAAAAAGTCCTTTAAAAAAAATTGAGTAAAAAGAGTAACTAATGCATATCAAGTCTTTAAAAGGTCAACATGTAAGCAATTGTTGCAGGTTTTAAAGTGTAAATTTTATTTAATTCAAAAGCAAAAAATTGACATGCTTTCTCTTTAACATTTTCACTGGAGGGTTTCAAAATGTCCATCACTGAATCACAAGATGACCCGATGAAAGACACAAAAAAAAGATAATTTACTTACATTTACTTTCACCAGAACCTACAGTGAAAGTGTGCAAAATGTTATCCAGATTGATGTACAAGGGTTGAAAATAAAGATAAGTTTATTTGTTGAAGTTATAAAGAAGCCTAATTATAACAGTTCCTAAAGGACACTTTTACGAAGTTTTGCTCAAATAAATCAAATAGCAAACATTTCAATGTAAAGCATTAGAAACATGGGTAGAGGTACTTCTTAAATTTTTTGCTGGATCCTAACCTAAATGTATGTTTTTTGTCCCAATAGATGAAATGTCGATTTCTATGTAAAGGATTGAAAATCAGGCTAATGGACAGTTTTTGAAAGTCTTACGGTGGAATTTTTTAATGTGCATAAAATATATCCTTAGGGCTTCCTTCTTTAATGACAGTATTAGGAAACCTCTGTAAACATAAAACCATATGCTTGAAGCTTCTTTATCTGTCACCCTAATGAAGGAAAGAATGACTTTAAGGCCTGCTTCAGTTTCTCACAGAGCAGATATAAAAATGTATGTCCCCACATTTAAGCAGTATATAATTGTAGATTAATAATTATTTTTTTGAATTAATTACCTGGCAAGCACTGCCATTACGTCTGACAATAAATTGTGTGCTTGTAAACAGTTTGTGTGTTATTATGAGAAAAGGAAAAGAAAAGACAAATATTTCCATTAGTTTTCCTGTTTATGTGAGACAATTGTAGATAATGGGTGATAAGTGCTTTACATTGTTTAACTACTGTGTATACTTATAAATCTGATATACTATCAGCGTAGCATGTTGCTTTCAATTTCGTCAACTTCCACTTGTGTGCGTGCATGCATGCTCACATGCATGAAAGAGATAAGCATTCGATTTTGATTTTCAATCTGTGGAGAAAAATCTCCACAAAACGAAAGAAGTCTCACCATAAAGTAATATTTTAAGATGTAAATTAAAAATTAAATGAGTTTTATTTATGGACATTCTTACTGCTGTGGTCCTTAGCGTCCTATTCTATACTGGTTGTGAAAGACCTGTAATTTTGCTCAGAGGCCTCTTTATCAGGCTTGAGGTTCTTTTACGTGCCATAAGGGAAGTAAAACCGGGACACCGGTTTTACTTCCCTTCTGAAGGAAGTCATGATAAGGATTTTTACGCCCAAAAAAACCCATTGCCCTCCACTGGGTTTGAACCTGCGACCTCAGGAACTAGAGCTAGCACGGTAATCACTACACCATGAAGGACGACTTTTAAAGAAGTGGAAAATTATTTCTCTCTGTCACAATGTCTGGAGTTTTGAAACAAAAAGATGCCATGCTGGACATAGAAATGCTGCAATTAAAGTCTGATTTGTTACCACCTTCTCTACCCATTACAAATTTACATACATACATTATATACTATGTATAGTATTTAGAAAGAAAAACAGGATTCAATCCATTTTGCCTTAATAAAGACACATCTTTGCAGGAATGATTCAAATTATGCAGCAAGTGCTTAGTTTAATGTTACAAGTTGCAGATACATCTATTAATGTTTTATCCAAAGTATGTGAGAATAAATTCAAAAGCTGTATCAATGACCTCTTCTGAAGAAACAGCATTGGGAATTTTCAGGCGTCTTATATCAGGTGACACCTTACAACTAAAACATACATGGTTTCCAAGTTGCACAAAATTTTAGAAATTCATTGAGAATGAAGAAATTCAAAGCTGTTCATGGAATTCAAAAGATATATTTCATTTCTCATGTCAATATGCCAAACACGTCATATATCAAAACCATTAGCCGGTTTTGAGAAAACAACAAATATTTTGCCATTTAAAGGGTAGTTTGGGGAAACTTAATCAAAATCTTTGTCGCACCCTTGAGAAAAGCTGGTGCGCACAAGCGCACACACACACACGCGCGCGCGCGGACCTTTTTCTAAAAGGTTTTTATTGGGGGTTCAAAAAAACCTCAAAACATTTACAGTGAGTCTTAATACCAAATTTTTGGGTGAGATACAATAGTTTCTCTATCCACCATAGGTAAGCAGTAGAACAAGTACAAAATGGAAGACACTTTATGCATTAGCTTAGTAGAACTGGAAAATATTTTAATGAAATGGAAAGGTAGAATCTACCTTTCCAACCTTCCTACACACGGCTTATGTGGAAGAAATGGTTTGAAGAAGAGGGAAAAATATTCTAAACCAAGGGTGGCGAAAACGACTTCCTTCCGCGAGTCACCAAATATGCAACACACACTCTCACTCAGCAGCATGTGAAAATCAAATGGACGGTTGCAGAGAGGGAACGTGCGCCTGCGAGTCAAAATGCCTCGCGAGTCACGTTTTCGCCACCTCTGTTCTAAACGATGGTAACATTTTGAAGGACAAGATCAAGGAAATTGCTCTAAAATTTTAGCTAGATGATTTCTATACTCTTAAGGGTTTGCTTGATTGCTTCAGAAATAGTACAGTTTCTTATTCAATAGCCTGTGCATTGAGTGTAAGTAAGAATGGCACTGCAGAGATGTGGAAGAAGGAAATTCTAGCTAATCCTTCTTATATTATCCACAGAGCATTTTATGCCCCCGCGCAAAAGTTGTGTTCTCAGTATGCCTATGAATAAAACATAACTGAATTTGTGGGGAAAAATGTCCTAATGACAAAACAAGCAAAGAACATTTACAGTGCTGTTGTATGCTATCAGCAAAATTTTCAGACAATATTCAATCAATGAAAACATAACTGTAATCTAATTTCTAGTGATATCATGTCCACTTTACACAAACTCCATTATAGGGCCATTTCACAGTTTAAGCTTTGTAAGTTTCACAGTAGGGCAACCAGGTTTGGCTTCACTGAGCTGAACAATTCCACAGAACAGTTAAAATGTATGCTTGCGCATACACATTAAGTGAATTTCCATTGTTTATGGCACCACAGTTCCTAAAATAAGCTTTTGTAGGTTATCCAACAACAAAAAGGTAAAATGAATGAAAAATCAGAATCAAAATCCGAGTCAGAACTTTACTTCTTTCCAAAAGTCAGCATTCTCCTAGAAATTGTGAAGCAGCATAAGCATGTAATAGAGTGCAAGCAAATTACTATGAAGTAAGAAAAATCAAACATGGAGAAAAATTGCGATACAAAATGTGGATTAGAATGGTATGAAATAATTTTGATAGTGCTGCATGCTGAACGTTTTGAGATGTCGGAAAAATCTCCAGCTGCATTTAGCATGCTTTCACTTGCATGTAACCTCAATGTTAAGAGAAGCACTGTTTCTGACGAGAGGGCCTTTTTTTACTGAAATGTAAAGCAATATTTATAGGTAGACATGACAGCGAAATGTATACAATAAAAGTATAAGTATCTATAAATTGGGATGCGAGACCCTAAGGTGAGCAAGGTCCAGGCCAGGATTCTCACCTAAGGCGGGGTGGCACACAGGATGTGCGCATGTCATTCGGAGACATTTGTAACGATGGAGGATTTAAGTGCTATGGATACAAAAGATCCAAAACAAACACTAAGGTTAATGGAAAAGAAGTAGTCAAGTCTTGTGGTCCTCACTACTTGGTTATTAATAGAACAGAGGAAGACAAGAAATTTTATTTGGTGAATCCATTTGTTATTCAAAAGGATCTGAATAACACTGTTGGTCCAATCAAATCATGCATTAAGTCTCGTAATGGCAAACTCCTGGTTGAAGCACATTCAGCATCCCAAGAAGCCAGAATACTGAAAGCAAATATTTAAGCCAGTTACCCTATAAGGGTTGAGATGCACAGGACTTTGAACTCCTTGCGTGACATGGTGCTTGGATAGCATGTCCAATGAAAAAATTCAAAAGAATTAGAAGAACAAGGTGTGACATCCGGTTCAACAAAAAGAAAGAGATGAACTAGTGTCTACTCATACCCTGTTCCTTACCCCTGATCGGGTAGATCTCCCTCAAAAGATTAAGGCAGGGTATAAAGTCATTGAAGTTAGCCCATATATACCGAACCCACTGAGATGTTATAAGTGTCAGCGCTTTGGATAAATTAGCAAATTTTGTAATGGCAAATCTGCATGCATTAACTATGGAGACATCTCTCACGATGGTGCATGTACATCAGCTACAATGTGCATTAACTGCAGCGGCGAACACCCATCAAGTTCCCAAGAATGCCACGTTTTACAGAAGAAAGAGTGATCAAGGAGATCTGGGTTAGGGGGGTGTCCTCGGAAGCCTGGAAACTTCTGCATATCCGCCAAAACTCTATCCCAAAGTCCGGTACCTATAGCTCAGTTGTAGCTAAATCAGTACAAGTCAGGAATCGCAACTCAGACCATCTATATTAACGGGGCCACCATTTCCAAAAAATTCTGGCAGTCAGAACACAGACAAAGCCTTCAAAATCAACCTCCTGAAGGAAAGTGATAAGTTTGCACCCACAACATCTAAGGGAAAACCAAGTCCATGAGCATCTCCTCAGAGATACTCCTCTGAGAAATCTTCCGGGAAGGATTCAGATCGGTGATCTACATCTTCGCTGATCACAACTTCCAATCGGTTCGAGGTTCTTGAACTGAGGTTTTCTATTGGAAAAGGGTCCTCCCCCATGGAGGAGATGGAGCAGGAGGATTCTGCCCACACTGCCAGAACAACAGTGAAAAAGAGGCAGGAAAAATTCTCTGTTAAAGGTGTTAGGCCAATACCAAAGAAAAAGGGTAAATTGATTTGACCACCAATATCCTCAACATAGAAGACTCTTATGATTGAGAACTTATCCCACTATAATTACTATGGCTATTCTACAATAGAACATACATGAAATTAGAACACATTGACCGGAGCTTGAACTTTTGCTCAACAAGTATGAGCCTTTGGTCATATATTTACAAGAGACTAAACTTTGTCCGCAAGACAGTCTTCAAATTAGACATTATACCTCAGCACAGTGTGGCCTTACACCGAAAGGATTAAACTTTTATCTATCCGATTTACCATTTGTAACATTTATCTGCCTCCATCGAACAACCTCCCGCCCACTGAGTTCGAAGATCTAGTTTCCCAGTTACCAACACCTATTGTTGGTAGGAGACGTCAATGCCCTCTTTGGGGCTCACCTCAGGCTTGTGAGAGAGGCAAATTAATTGCTGATTTCTTGGACATTTATAACCTAGCTCTTCTTAACAATGGAGAGCCTACATTTCTTTCAGAACCCAACACTTTTTACATCTTGATATTTCAGTTTGCTCACTACATTTAGCAGTTTTCTTACAGTGGAATGTCATCTATGATTTACACTCTAGTAACCACTTTCCATATCTTATTAGTCTCTTAACACAAGATACATGTTGCTCATGTTTGACTAGATGATGCTTGGATCAAGCTAAATGAAACCTTTATCCACAGTTGACTGTTTAATTACAATGAGCACAACTCTGTGAATGTTTTAACCGAATATCTCACAGAGACAATTCTTTCTGCTGCTGAGGAATCTATTCCTCAGTCAACTGCTCACCCACGTTGATTTCCAGTCCCTTGGTGGACGGATGAATGTTGAAAGGCCTTTCATGCTCGCAGGCGTGCTCTAAGATTTTCCAGCATCACCCTACACTGGATAATCTGACCAGTACAAGAAAATGCGTCCCAAGTCTAGACACATTATTAAAGAAGACATGGAACAAATTTGTAGCTTCCTTTAATAGATATATACCTACTTGAGGTCTATAATCATGTTTCGTCATACCCATTTTGAAAGATGGAAAGGACCATCATCTTCCATCCAACTACCGTCCTATTTCCCTCACCAGTTGCATTTGCAAAGTGATGGAATGCATGATCAATGGACAGTTGATATGTGGCTGTAAACTCAACCTACTGACCAATACCCAGTGCAGTTTTCGATGATGCTGTTCAACCTTGGATCACCTTGTGCCGCTATTGACACAGATTATGAATGGATTCATGAAGAATTGTCAAACCGTTGTGATATTTTTGACCTTTAGAAGGCTTATGATACATGTTGACGAGCAGGGATACTATGTTCCCTACACACCTGGAACATACATAGATGCTTACCACTGTTTGTTCAGGAGTTTATGAAGGACCGCATTTTCTGAGTAAGGATCGGCTTGGTTTTTTCAAACCTTTTTGTTCAGGAGAACAGAGTGCCTCAAGGATCGGTACTAAGTGTTACACTGTTTGCTATGGCAATTAATTCTATCTCGAGATGTGTTCCTAAGTTCTAAAAAGGGCTTTCGTTTCTCAACTGAGGAGTCAATCTGTGTTAACTTCTGGAAGCACAGGAGATGATCACTACCTTCGCTCCGATTTGGTCCAGATTTACTGCCATTCACAGATGAGACAAGATTCCTGGGGTTGACCTTTGGTAGGAAACTTAGCTGGTCATTGCAAATAGCACAGTTGAAAGCGTGATGTGACTGTTCTCTGAATACCTTGCGAGTATTAAATGGCAAATCTTGGGGAGCAGATCGGACAGTTTTGCTGCTACTGTATTGTGCACTGATCCAATCCAAGATACTCTATGGGTGTATAATTTATTCCTCAGCACACCATCTGTGCTGAGAAGATCAGACAAAGTCCATAATCAGGCATTCGAGTGGCTATTGGTGCTTTTCCAGCTAGCCCAGTAATGAGTCTTTATGTCAAATCAGCAGAACCTCCTCTGCAATATCCACATGATATCCTGTTAGGAAATTAAATTATGGCTGTGCTTAAAATATGCCAAGACATCCAACGTTCATCTCTTTTTTTCACACCACGCTGGATGAACATTATAGGAACAGCTCCATTAATCCAAAGCCTGCAGGTGTTCATTTTCAGGAGCTTCTTAAAAAGCGTATTGAAATGCCTAGCATGTTTCCTAAGGGGCAGTGTGTGTTCCCCCCTTGGTTACGTACAAAATCTCATGTAGATCTTGAGATGACAGCATACCGGAAGTCTACAATGCCCGAGTTTAGTATCTGCACTTGTTTTTTAGAATTTTTGTCAGGTTACAGTGGCCAAATTTTTATCTACACCAACGGATCTAAGTATTCCAACAGTGTTGGATGTGCTTACATTCATGGAACCGAACCCCATACATTCAGTTTTCATGATAGCACTTCCATTTATAGTACAGAGTTGTATGCCATATACCAAGCCATTTTTGTATGTGTGGCGTCAAAAATTGGGAGACAATCTTCATTTTGAGTGATTCCCTTAGTGCACTTCAGAGCCTTCATGAGCTTTACAACTACATCCCATTGTTCAGCAAATCCAGGATGACCTCAATGTTTTATACGCTTCTGGAGTGTGCTTGGATACCTGGTCATGTTGGCTTGCCGGAGAATGAACTGGCAGATTTGGAAGCTAAGGCGATGAACTGTTGCAATTCCTCATGTAACATCGAAAAACTTTAGGCTTGTTGTGCGGAGAGCGGTGTTATAGAGCTGGCACGAGGAATGGTTAGCTCTCCATCGAAATAAACTTATAGTAGTGAAGGTCATTCTGATAAACTGGGTAACTTCCTCTCTTATATCTCGTCGTGAAGTGATTTTGGCTTGGTTGCATAATGGCCACTGCAATTTTATGCACTGTTGCCTTTTTAAGGGGGACCCTGCTTCTTTTTGTCTGCTTTATAGCAAAAATCTATCCGTTCGTCATGTGTTCCTATAGTGTGTTCCTCTAGCACATCCTCGGGACTCTGCAACTGCCGGCCAGTCTTGCAGTCTCTTTGGATGACAACCAAGCAGTTGAGGATTTCAGGTTTGTGTCAGGGGTAAATTTTCAAATGCGGATTTAGTAATATTGATGTCAGGTGTTTCTTACTTCTCGGTTTATTTTTATATATTCATATTTATTTCTGACTTTTGCTATGATTTTTATATTGATCTTTATCACTAATGATGTAGTAGTCGAATACCCTTAAACAAAACAAAAAACCTTATTGCTGGAACTGTGCACTGTAAAACTCCACTGTAGCTTAAGCCCAATTTGATGCTTAAGCTCTGAAACCAGGCCTTAAGCAGGTATTAGATGTAGCAGCATTCCCTCAACCTTGGCATATACACACTTTACGCAGGTAATGCATGCCCATCTAATAAGGAAAAACACCAGAAGTAATATGCTTGCAAAACATCCAACTGGTTGTATATTACATGCTAGGCGAGCATGCAACAGCATGTTAACAGTCCTGTGTAGCAACTCCAACAACTTTATGCAATGTATTAGCCTATTGTGCATGCGCTCCTGACCTCCTGTTGACCAAGCGCAATGTAAATAAATGCAATTTATCACTACTATAGTGTGCCAGTTTATGATTTTTTGTGTTTATGCAATTATATGAGCAATTTAAGAACATATTCCAAGAAGTTTTTGGCATGTTTGGGGAACTTCCTTGTCTTTGAAAGATAAAATCCAAAGAATATAGCAATAGATTAGTAAGGGAGAAGTGTTATGAACAGCTTGTACACAAAATGAAAGAAATGGATCCAGAAGCTAATAGGGAGATGTTGAGGGGAAGAAAGAAAAAAAAAAATTTTTTTGTTTTTACTCTCTGAGAAATAGTTGGAGAAAGGAATTAAAAGAAAATGAAGGAATCTTCACATTTAGGTGGTGGAGAAGATTAAGTGTATAAAACACATATTTGGTACTATTTAACCTGCTCTTTTTTTTCTCTTAGTATATTCCATTAAAATCTCCCTTAATATGCACACTCCAGACAAATCCAACAACGCATCATCCTTTTCCATCTTTTATAACGAACACACTGCAGAGACACTACTGAAAGGAATGAGCTTTCTTAGATTTTCGTGCATGTGTAATAGGAAGAAAGAGAGTGAATACACCTTTTGTCCTATAAAACATGTATATACCAAGGTTGCGGGAATGCCACATGTCTAATACCCACTTTAAGGAATAAATCTACATTGTTGGAACTTTTCCCATTTCTTGCTGGAGGAAATACTCAGTTACTGTAGGCTTGTTGTGTTAGCTAACAAAACTCATTCTTTATTGTAAACCAACAACAAAAAGTGAATGGGTAGAAATGTATAGGGTTAAGGACACATTAATGGAATGCACCTGTTGATGTAATGATTGTTAACTGATTTACAAGTTTGAGGTTTATACATGGAATACCAAGTTTTTCAAACCATTTAAAGCTGTATTAAACCTTGAAAAATGTTCTGCTGCTTTGTAATAGCATTGGAACAGATATGGTTTGTGTTGCTTAAGGGTGAAGAACAGCATTTATGATCAGCACCTAAATGGAGTTTAAGTGGTTTTACAAAAACCTACATAATTATATAGAATTAATGGGAATAAAGCCTCACTTTTATTAAAGCTTCATACATACCATTGCTCTTAAAGTAGGTTTCTCAAGACCTCTCTTCATCCAATAGCCTATAAGTGCATCTATCCTTTGATTTACGGTTTCATTGTCATCAAGAGTGCCATACCAGACTTTAGATGCTTCCATATGTGTTTCATCGCTATCCTCTGGTAAAATATAATTTAAAGTTTCACCTGAGAAAAAAATGTATGATGCATAAGCCACATGTAACAATATTCAACAAGGTAAACAAGTTGAAAATGTTAACTTCTTGCATATGAGTCATTCCATGTCAAGTCGCACAAATTTGCACAAAATTTGACCATCATGTCTCCAATTCACTTCAAATTTTATCCATGAGTTGCAAAAACAAAGTTAATTATGTTTTATATTCTTATTTTTTTTTAAAATTACAATACCTTAAAAAAAATATTGTGCAATCCAACTTGTGAAAAGAGCCACACCTCTCTACCTTTAAATTAGATTATCTCACAGTTGATAAGTGATAAAATTATGTTATAAAGTGCAATGCAGAGCTTAATATTTATTATAATCGATATAATTATTTACATCAATTTTTAAAATCCAAACATTCAAAAACTATACATCCCTATTAACCCGCAAGTTTAAATTTCTATAAAAATCATAAATCAATTCCTTGTAGTTTTTTGTATATATTTGCATAAAACGGATGTGATCCTGTATAGTTAGTTTTAAATAAAATAACTTACAAAGGCATCTTACATTGGATGCCTTGTCAATTGTTCATAGCACTTTAGTTGCACTAGTTTGTTCACATGTAACTTAAATTTGGCACACAGTTGAGATACATTCGAACTTTCAATCTTATCCTATGAAAGGCAACTTAACCACAATTTAAATGCACACTTTTTTCTCTCTTCAGGCTCAAATGAATACCATCTGATTATTATTGCATTATTGGTTGTTGAAATAAATAAACTTTGCTCAAAGATGGCAAGGATCGTTTTTGTGTTGCTGTATCTTGTCTCAAAATGGTATCTATGTTCAAAGCCACTTCTGGATCATTCACGGCATTGGTACTTTGTAGCACACAATCACCGTTATCAGTGGTTGGTATTTTGGGAGGTGTTTTTCCCACATGCATCATAGTTTTAGGTCCGGTGACAAAGTTAAGTTCTTCAATTTTAAGTATGTAAGCATATTGCAAGTAACTAAGCTTAACGATTTATGCCTTGTGTTATGCTTGGAAACATTAAATGGATTGAAGCAATAGTCACAGCTCCGTTTCTTAAGTTCACTCATTATTCACTTTCATAAGCTACAAAGCTAAAAATGAACTTTTAACACAAAAAGCTGAAGACAAGTTACATTTAAAATCAAACAGCAAAGAAAGGCTTGATAGAATATCAGATTGCAGTTGCTAAGTTACACGGCACACCAGAAGTGATAGTCTATCGCATTCATACTGTGTAATGCATCGGCCGGCATGCTGCTGCATTGAAGCTCCCAGTCAGCAACCAATCTCTATGTTCCAAAATCCTATGCACTAACACAAATAAGACTTTCAAAGCATACTTCCCATCCTGATATTAACAGGCTTAAAACAAAATTTATCACAGATTCCTTCTGCATTTTTGGCTGCTGTGCTTTTAGGTGGTCTTCATTGAAAATGCTGAAAAAAGCAAGAAGGAATGGAGTGAATTACCTTAAGAGTGAATTTATAAGTAGATGTGATCTCGTCAATACCTGGTGCCCACCTGCCCGCCCCTTTTAGATGTTTTACTTTTATAGGAAAATTGCAATATGAACACAACAAACGTAGCCATCTACCAGCTAATACACATACTGCCAACCTAAATAAGAAGTGAAATCCGCAAAATAAGTGATGTTGTTGTTACTACTTCTTCATTTTGTATTGACTTTTGGAAGGAATTTCTGCCGACGTGAATCATTCGAGTTTTAGACGTGCAGATCCCTCAGCTACACTTTGAGGCTGAGAGCCCTCAAACCCTCGGCTACGCCTTGAGACTGAATATCTTACCAGCTTTGGCAACATTAGTTATTCATATGTTGCCAGCATTGCATTAGAGCTAGAGAATGACAGAGTGACATCTGTAGCGCATATAAGACATCACTTCCATCCCTGTTGAAACCACCTAAAACCAACTTTACCCGCATTTTTTTCCAGATTTTACTATTATGGGGTTAAATATGATATTGCAGTTTAAAATATTCATACTTAAAAGTTTTTTTTATTCTGAATGAGGAAAACCACAATGCTTTTATCTACAAAACGACATATTGTTCTTATCCCTGACCATTCTGTGTTCCGAGAATAAATTGGTTTTATGTAAACGTTGTGTGCATATAAGAAAAATGTTAAGTACCCTGTAAATCCTAAAATAATTTAATTTTCCACAAAATTTAAAATATCTAAAATACACTTGATGAAAGTGCAGTCAACCTAAACACTCTTACTAGCTTCACTCACTTGTAAGTGAGACTCCACTTTCATCAAGTGTATTTTATTAATTGCTTCACTGTGTACGATTCCACCATTTTTTGGATATAAAATACATGTCCATTTATTTTATGTGTGGAACATTTAAACTAAAATTCAGAGAAAGTGGTGTTTTATGTGTATTTAGTTTGATGTGGAATGACTCATATATACATCTATACAGCTTTTTTCTTAACTGACTTTTGCAAAATTTAACTTTCTCTATGTGTGTAGTAAAGCCTACTGTATCAAGTAGCATTAGAAAGCGTAAAGCATAATGTATGAATATTTGTAACTTTAAAGCTGATATGTTCTGCATACTTTACCTTTAATAAATACCTTCTGAAGATCCATTTGGCCCAGATTAATTTCAAAGAGAAAAGCATTTTTGTTGCTGAAAAACACTGTCATTCCAAATTCTCTACTTAACTCTCCCCTATTAGAAGTCACTAAAGCAAGTTTTCCACTCATTGTGGACACAAAATCTCTCTTCGTTTTCACTGCAACAGCATCTTGTCCTTCAAAATCTGCACAACTTGTGCTAATCCATGCCTTAGAAGCAACCCAGTTTAGTCTTTTTTCACTAGTGTGATAGTTGTAATGTACACTCACAAACAACGCAGCTCCACATTCAATATAAGCAGGACATTTTCTGCCAATAAATGGTCCATCTGGATAGAGCTGCAAAATGCGCAATGGTACATACACAAGAACCTCCTTATCAACTGTTTCAACTGTAACTATGAGGCCATAAGGCAACTGCAGTTCAAACACAACAGCTTTATATGAATCTCCTTCAGTAAGCAATGTGCTAGGACATTTTAGCATTACAGGACATCCACTCTGAAAAGTTGTTTGCTTGTCTTTTTTACCAATCCAAATTTTAGTGCAGATATAACTTTGACTCTTCTCTAACAAGAGCGAGTTATAATAAACAGTTGTTCCAATAGGCATATACTCTCGTAAACCCATGTGTTCTAGTTCCGCAGGAAATACAACAGCTGTTTTGTTAAAGTTAACATAACCAAGTTTACAATCTAAGAGTAGTCCTCTTGATTTTGAACTATAGGACACAACTTTACCTGTTCTACCAAAAAGAAAAGTTTTTTTCATTTTTTGAGATTGACTCTCCTCATATAAAAGGCTGGCTCCATTGTTACCTAGTGATTTTTTGTTGTTTTCAGCATTCTCTGCAATACTGTACGACTCATTTTGCATCCATCCAACTTCCTTACTTCTAACAGTGTCTTGATAGCTTTTGTTTAATGAAATGCATGAGTCTATAATGCTTCCAGATGATACTTCAGCACTTTGTCCTAGCATTTCAATTGCTTCTTTGCAATATGTATCATTTACTTTCCATGCCTTTGAAACAGCAAAACACAAATTCTGAAAGTGACCACTAATTTTAACTAAAACTGTGTCTCCAACTTGAACATAATCTCCTATCCAACCATACGCATCACATTTGATATTGCGCAGGTAAGTAAGAAACATCACTGCATAGTTGTCTGGATCTAAGGCCAGGATAGCAGCTTTTGGGGGAGCTAACAACTTTACAATTCCATGACACACAGTTCCTTTTGTCAAATTGTTTATCTTCATTTTGGGCATATAACTACTTAACATTGTTGCAAACAGAGGTATTTTTCCAATCCATACAGCAAATGCTTTATATTCAATATCATCTTTCTCATTGGCTCTAGTTGCTGTGCAATACACTGACTGTCCTAAGTGAAGACACATGCTCAACGATTTTGCTTTGCATTCTTCTCCGTTTATGAACAAATTATTAATTTCAAAGGATACTTTACATCCACCATCATCATCTGGATCAGTGAGTACAATTCCAGTAGTGTTTGACAAAATGTTTACCACAGTACCAACTGCACCATTAATATAAGGCAATTTTGAAACAGTGTTCTTCCAAGGAGCACATTGTGAACTCACCTGATTGAAATGAGTTGTATGTGCAGCTGTACATGCATTACTTTGTGTGGAAAAAGAATGGCTTGTGCGTGCACGATTATGTTCAAGCTTTTTGTCTTTGTGTTCTATCTCTAGTATTTTGAAATGCTGGTCACTGCCTGTTTTATTCAAAGGCTTAACCTTCAATCTGACCTTTTCCCCTACTTCCATTATATTCATAAGATTTGCACGCCTATCAAGTTTCTTCCCATTTACTAAGACTCTGTTCTTATAAAATGGCACCTTCTCCTTTCTGTGCTGAATTTTAAATTCCGCTAGCCCTTGAAAACTTTGCAACTCTACTATTAATCCATTAACTTCTTTTTCATTATTCAGAACTATCTTCTCCTTCAAAGTCTCCCTGCTTTTGATTGCTATGTTTCCTCTCTCTTGATTTAAATTGTGGTTTGCTTTCTGCTTCAATGGCATGATAAGTGAAATCACTCTGCCATCACAACCTGGAAAATAAGACAAACATAAATAACTTTTTGTAATAAACCAAACTGCCATTTAAAGGAACAACACTTGGTGACAATGGCATATAGTTGTATGTAGAGAGAACTTGAAAACCAAGATGACAATGGTCAGATTATTGACTAACATCCATCCTATTTCTAAACTTATCCCATCCGAATAACCAATTAATGAAAGGTATTATGTCAACCCTTTTGATTTACTCAGTCAAAAACACAACATGGATTTCGACAGGTCTTATTTTTTTCAGTAGGCATTGTATGCATATCAATCAAAAGGACAAAATATTTATTATAATGGGCACATCCTAATTTGGTAATTGACAGTTGGAGCAGGGATTCCAATGTTGCCACTTTAGTGGCCAGTCCACGTGCCATGCAACAAAGATATTGAGGATATTAATTATGTGTTCCCGTTGTGATCTGAACATTGTTGTTAGTTTATTTATTGGTGCTGTATCTGGTAATGTCCAGGATATCTGCATCTTAGATCAAAGAGAGTGAGAAAGATACAAAAATGTGGTAATATATCTCGAGGATGCAAGTTCTAATTGCAAATTACCTAGTTTCATTTTACATTTTTGGAGAAATCTAAAGAAATGTGGTGCTATATGCTGGATGTCTGAACATTCTTAAAAGAATGGGTATGTCTGTTTACTGTTATGAACCCCTTTGAAGCCTCCATGCCACCCTATTAAGGTTGTCACCTTGAAGTTCGATTAATGACATGCACATACACACACTCCTTGAAATTATTTACATATTGCAGTATAATCAGACTGGCTACACATTTTTTTTAGTACGTATAATTACCTAACAATAACAGACAAAACCTGTGCAAGGAGCCAAAATATATAGACAGCTACTTGAAATTTTGAAGTTTATTAACAAGAACAGCCATGCCTGTATATTTTTGTGGCCTTCATGTATAGTTTCTTTTGTCTGCTTCTGTAACACCAGTGTTTATCACAGCCTTGACTGATGAAATAGTTTGTTAAATATAAAAGTTACACATCACAAATTTGAACACACTGAAACACACAAATTTTGTTGAGATGCTATTTTAAACTATTGTAAATGTTTTTAAGTCAGGTATGAATGATTCGCACAAACTGTTACACCCGGTCACACATTCACTACTATGAAAACTACAGACAGCAATAAACAACATTCTGCTACCACTGAATCATAAGCAAAGCAAGAGTAACAGCAGTATCTGTTTGAATCATGCAGATAACAGATGTATCAATTGCTGGCATCATACACAAAGCATATGGTATGTGATAAAGCTGGCAACCTACTGTCCATTCCAAACCAGAATTCCCTCTAATGTAAACAGAAGCACGTGCTTCTGCTTGTCACGAACTCAAGAACATACTCTTACGCTAACACAAATACTTCCTTAATACATGTATTGTATTATGAAATATTGGAGCAGGAAAGGCATAGAACTGCACATTTTATTACAGTTATCGTAAGAACTCATCGTTAAAGGTAATGAATATATACTAGCTGTTAAGAGATTACAAAATATTATTTTAGTCTGCTATTGCGCTAACGCCGAGAGCATGTTGCTTGTTAATACCAACCGTATGTATGACTGCCACTCTCTTACATATATGAGAAATGCAGCAATGAATTCCTAGAGGTGCTATCTGAGTACCGAATAAACACTTTGCGTAACACAGGAAATATGATAAGTGAACAGTCATTCATAATACGCTAGCACACGTATGCTCAGCTCAGGTCAAATCTTGTGATTTAGTCAGTTGGTATTTGAGTTCACATGGCAGAGGAAGGTCCGTGTAGTGCGAACAAACTGTTCAAACACAAAAGAGGGAAACAGTTAAAAAGTGGCAAAAAACAAACAATACTTCATATATTGTGGCATGAGCACAGATTATATTAATGGTAATACATCCTCTGGTTACCGGGTCGGCGGTGGCAGTTTATCTGAGAGTAGGGGCGATTCAGGGGAAGCAGTGTGTCATTGGTGGGGATATGGCGTTACTGACGCTAAGCTTAGCGTGGGTTTTCTTAGCATTCTGTGACTAGTCTTCGCGTGAGCTGGACGGATAACTGCCTACGATATGGCGTCCTCGCCCGGCAGACACATGGGGTAAGAACTTATTATAATAAATCTACCAGTTATCCTTTCTTTTCAACTTTTATTATGGTAGAATAGAATCCTTGCCTCTCCCTTCAGCCAGGAATTATGTTGGTGTAATTATTTTTATAATCTAACTTTAGCTGCGTCCCTTGTCGATACCTCGAGTTTAAAGTTCTTTGTCTGTTCAACGATCCCTCTCATAAGCGAGTTGCTCTCCTCTGAAGTTAAATAATAATTAAATATGTGAGGTATACGACAAATTGGTGGAGTCGCGGGTAATTGGCGGAGGCGCCGAGTAATTGGTTTGATTTGTTTTGAGATTTTAAATGCAAAATTTTTTTTCCCTCCAAATTTAACGGTTTGTGCTCCACGTGGTCGTGAAAAATGTAAAGTTCTTTCTGGCTAAAGGGTAAGGATTTTTCTACTTTAATTTGTGATTCTCTTCTTCTAAATTTTGTTTCCATCATTTCTGAAAGTCTGATTTCGAAATTTCAATTTTGAGCTCATTTTTTTTCATTTTCCCCATTGTCTGCCGGGTGACGCTAAAACTTCTGACTCCATTTTCCCCTTGTTTTGGCTTCATTTCCTTTAAATTATATCACTGTGTTCCGTTCTTCGTGCTGGTTATTTTCAAAAAAATGTTTTTGTGAAACTTGAGTTGTGAAACGAGCGATATAGTTGTAGTTTCAAAATGTGCTCGTCACGTGTTGGCTATCTGTTTGCAAATCTTGTTTTCTGTGCTTATTAGCAGTGGTTTGGAAACGTATAACTTTATATTCCAGTGATTGTGATTTCTAGCTATTTACTGCACTTTTCTGGGACATTTTTCGTGTAACTTTTATGTACGCACGTGTGTTATGTAATTCCCGCGTGGTCGTGCATTTCAGCAATAATTTTAGCTTGTGAAACCAGTCTTCCTCAGCACGTGTTTTGGCGCGTTTATTTGCGTGTGCATATCAGCTTATATACATTTGATTTAAGAAAAAAAAAAAAAAGAGAAGTTTTGTGTGCTAGTATAAATTACAAGTCTGTATTCTGCTCCTTTTGAGAATCTTCGCGGTGGTCACAGTAGGTGTGACGTGGTTTTTTTTTAACTTCCAGTTCGAGGTTTCTCAGTGAAGCTTATCATTTTGTTTTCTTCCATGTGTTCATTCTGATTAAAAATCTTGGTATTGTGTCCAAGTGGCTTGTGTAGCCGTGTGTTAGTATAATTTTCTGATATTTCGCCGCGGGCGCTTAATTGTGTTCTTTCTGCAACTGTTTTATTTGGCTATGTTCTGATCTTGCTACTTACATCCATATGATGCTATAAGTGTTTAGTTTGGTGTAATCTGTATTGCTTGGTCCCACTGTTTGTTTATTGGTTGCGTTATCTTTTGTGCTGCAATCATGCCTAAGCGACGTACTGCACAGAAATCTGATATAGCAATTGCTCCAGTTAGCGAACACAGTGAAGTAGAATCTATGTCCAGTGTTAGTACGCCTGTTGTTACGCAGTTGCTAGCGATGTCTGATCCGCCTCTCGTGGCCAATGCAAAGCAATCAGCTGTCTGCCGCCCGGTCATTGACCCCTCTCATGTGGAGAATTCCAGCGAGTTGTCGGCGTATGAGTTACTTTAGAATTTTGAAATGTTCGCTACTACTGCTAATGGCCGCTCTGAGAAAATCATAATGATGATAATTTTGCTTCACCGTTGCCAAGTTTGGTTTATTTAATTCCGCAATGCATATTTTTATGGGAAAATCTTTCGCAGTTACTCATGTAAGTAAAAGTTTCAGGAGCTACCAACCTTGCCAGTATCTGCACCTAATTAGGTTTGATGTGCTTCTAATATGGACCAGTACGATGTGGATGTTGATGAACCAGCTGCACGTGTGTTACCAGATTTTGGAAAATTGCACGGGAATTTTGTGGTAAAACGAGTAAGAGAGAAAAAAATCACCTGTAAGTATGTAATCATTGTGAGTGCTAAAGTTTGGATGAATGAAACAGTTTTACGACTCACACAGGTATGCTAAATTTTTATTGTTTCACTGACTGATGCTTAATTAAGCTTTGTTTTTCAGGAATATGTGATATGAATGTCTCTGCTAAATTACGAGTGTATTATTATTTTGGGTGTAACTTAAATTTTGAATTATGTTTTCGGAACTGCAAATCATTTATTTTGTTTGTTGTATTATGCTACAGGAATGTGTTTCAGGTGTACTATGTGCTTAATTGAGCTTTCATTTTCAGGAATGTTATGTGACAATATTGTTTTGAATAATGATGTGATGTTTTGTTGCATTCGATTTGATATGATATGATTTGATTTTGACTCGATTTGATTTTGGGTTTCATAATGATGCTGTGATCTTTATTTGCAGAAAATTGTTGCATGAATAGTGTTTGTATGTATGTGATATATGTGAGATTTGCCTCGGTGGGAGTGCCAAAGTGTAACCCCGATGGCGTAGTGTGAGGTTATGTGAGAAATAAGAGTTGAGATTTGCCTCGGTGGAAGTGCCAAAGAGTAACCCCGACGGTGTTAATGAGATGAGGAGAGATGAGAAGAGATGAGATGATGTCAGCTTCGGTGGAAGTGCCACAGTGTAACCCCGACAGTTGTATGTTTTCAGAGATTTTGCTTATTGGTGTTGCTGTAACGTGCCCAGTATAGCGTGTGTGATGAATTCACACGAGAGATTAAATGGATGGAAGTGAATGTAATGAAAATAATTTTTTTCTCTGTTTATGCAACAAGTTTATTACCATCTTAGATAGCAAATTTTAATACCACCTGTTTTCCAGCTTAAATTTTCATTTGGAGGATGTAGATGCAACATTATAATGTCATGTTATTTGTGTAATTCCTGAAATTTTAATGTGATTTCTTGAAGGTTATGCCTCTGTTAGATGTTTTGAATTTGCAGCATGCTAAATGAGACACGTAAGTGCAGATGTTTTGTTTTGAAGAGAAAATTGAAAGATGATGATGCTTGAAGTAATGATCGAGATTGCACTATTACTGCTGATGATGTTGATGATGATGATTATGATTGAGTTGATGATCATAATGAGATGAAGAAGATAGTACTGTGGACGAGCAGTTGTATTGGTGACAAGAGTAGGACAATAGTAGTTGAAAGCATGTCACGTGGCATAGTTTAGAGATGTATTGTGGATGTAGTTTGTAGTGATGCATACACTAGTTTGAGTAGATAGTTAAGTCAGTGTTGTGTGTAATTTGGGCCATGGTCAGTGTGAATGAGTTCATTTCATTTTCATGTGTGATTGTCTTGTAAGTGCACTTACTTTCTTTTGTTAGTGATACCAGCTGGTTATTAAGATGTAATATTGGGATCCCAAAATAAGGCTGTTTCATTTCTGTCATGTTCATGTATTTTGAGTCTGTTTTACTGTTATTTGGATTGTGAAGCATTGTAAGTTACACTTTGGATGGCAACTCTGTAAAATTTCGTTCTTATGCCAATTTGTTCTAATTTTCTTTTCTCTTTCTTTGCCCCATGTCAAAAGCATTTTTAGTGTAAACCTTTTAACCTTTAGAGTCTTTAATTGTATATGACATACCATTCTTTTATGTGTGATTGTTTGTGGGAGCACCCTGTTTATTGTGTGGTGGTTTTGTTTTAGTATTTCGCTGTGGCGGAGAGCGAGACAATTCAAGAGCATCCCCAGGGCACACCAGAAGCCAAGAAACACCACAGGGAAGCTGTCGGGCAGCCACTACACTGCCGTGGCATAAGGAGCCACCATGTCGGGGGGCAGTCCAAGCCAGCGACTGCCCACCCTGTTGTCACCACCACCTGCGGTGCTAATTCTACACCAGGACAAATCGTCGTTGTGGGCACTGTCTAAACCCACCCACAAACAGTTACGGCAGACCATCACCATTTTGCGCAGTGTAGTGTGCCTGTGAACTAAGGCAGCGTGGTGTGTGCGTGTGCGGGATGCTAAAGCTAAGTGCATTAACAATACTAGTCAACAGCACTTACGTCTCTCGTCTCTCCACATCACCCAGCACCATTGTTTCGTCGGCTGGGTGCCTACCACACACATGTCTATTGTTATATTTTACTTCATCACACATTTGTATGTCATTTTTGGTATGTCTTTGTTTTGTTTTTTCATGTTTATTGTATTTATTTTCCTTCTGTCGACGAGGACGTCGACTTCGGTGGCCAGGGGGAGATGTGGCATGTGCACAGATTATATTAATGGTAATACGTCCTCTGGTTACCGGGTCGGCGGTGGCAGTTTATCTGAGAGTAGGGGCGATTCAGGGGAAGCAGTGTCATTGGTGGGGATATGGCGTTACTGACGCTAAGCTTAGCGTGGGTTTTCTTAGCATTCTGTGACTAGTCTTCGCGTGAGCTGGATGGATAACTGCCTACGATATGGCATCCTCGCCCGGCAGACACATGGGGTAAGAACTTATTATAATAAATCTACCAGTTATCCTTTCTTTTCAACTTTTATTATGGTAGAATAGAATCCTTGCCTCTCCCTTCAGCCAGGAATTATGTTGGTGTAATTATTTTTATAATCTAACTTTAGCTGCGTCCCTTGTTGATACCTCGAGTTTAAAGTTCTTTGTCTGTTCAACGATCCCTCTCATAAGCGAGTTGCTCTCCTCTGAAGTTAAATAATAATTAAATATGTGAGGTATACGACAATATTCAACTCACTATTAGAAAAATACCTGACACTTGCATTAGTGCATATTACGAAACTAATATCGGATTTTACAGGCATCTTAGTGAGAAGTGTAACCAAAGCGAGCAGGGAATATAAACAGACATAATAGAACATAGAAGAGGATAATACGTGGGAACTTGTTTTTAAGTGCAACAGTGCTGTGGAATTGTGAATAAGCTTGTCATTTTTTGGAGAGTAGTTCTGATTCTGATATGTCAGCTGAGTCACCTTCGGAGGATTCAGATTTGGGTGCTGCACTTTTGCCCGAGGATTGTGATTAACGTAAGTAAAATGTTCATTGCCGCATACTTACTACTTTCGCGCGGATAATACAAAGAGTTTGTTTTTAGTGAAAGGCACTCTGGTTTGGAATGGACAGTAGCTGTAGCGTACTCGGTTGCTATAACAATAATTTGCTTTTGATTGGTGGATTAATGACGTGTTAGTCAGGTGCTTATCCCTTCTCTTGATTTTCGCAGCTCATTACCATGTGACTGGGAAACATCAATCACCAACTAAGAATGCGCCCACTATAATATGTGGTTTGCTTATGAAAGTGTTAAGTCATTTGTCTTTAATTCTTCCTTAACTATGCATAAATTGATAATAAAAATGGATGTTAAATTCACATAACTTTTTCCAGTCACTCCTCGACAAACCAATCTTACAAAACCTTATTCATCCATATACTTCATGTTAATCAAGATGAATGTACATTCATTTTGTTGTAGGTTCAATGGGAATACAGGAGCCTGAAGCAATAGTCAGATCTTTAAAAAGTCCATTGCTATGTGCTGGCTTTGAAATTCCACTCTGCATGGCCACAGGAGGTAAAAAAACTCAAGACTAGCACAAAGTATTTGAAAATTAAACAAGTAACAACAAATATCTCAAAAATGCTTATGCCTAAAAAACATTTATTAGACATAAATTGTGTATTTTAATGAGAACTACATTTTTTCTTCAGAAGTTCTTGTATATGAGAGTAATTCAAATACTGCCAGTATACTGAGCAAGCAGTTCCGAGTGGGATGTGGAGAAGGAGGGGGTTGAAGGTCAGTGTGTTAAGGAGGGGGAACCAGCTTGGATAGAAGCTTTGCTCTGTTCTCGTGTGAGCACAGACATCAGTGAAAAAGAGGTTCCTTCATCTGTTCCACAATGCATTATTCTTATTATAAAGTTTTTAACCAATTAAGAGGTTAAAACCTCTGGAGTTTAACTAATTTGAAGACACAGTTTGGGAGCACTACACTATCCCAGAACTGAGTGTTTACTTGAGTCAGAGAAATTACCAATGGCTGAGAAATTGTATAAAATGATCATGCTCGACGCCCAAAGTCAAGTCTCACAAATGACAACATCCATGCCGTTCAAGAGCTGATCGAAGCTGATTGCCAGTGCACTGTTGAGGAAATCGCATCAAAAATTGGTTATCAGCTTTGGGAGTGCTCATACCATTATCAGTGAACATCTTGTCTATAGAAAATTACTGCTCAATGGGTTCTGAAGTAAACTGAACAGCATAAACAGGACAGGTTGCAGATCTGTGTCTTCTGAATCAATTCCAGCAAGAAAGAGAGGATTTTTTTGAGGTGCATCATCACATGTGATGATGAGACATGAGTCAATCATTACACTCCAGAACCCAAAATGGCGAGTAAGGAGTGGTGAAGAAAGGCCTGCCCAGTGAAGGTCAAAATTTGCCTCTCATCCGGAAAAGTTCTCATAATGGTGATTTTTTACTACGGAGGAATTTTACTCATTGATTTTCTTCACAATCAACGTATGGTGAATGCAGCTTACTATTACCAGCTGTTGAAGTCCACAAAAGCCACTGTATGCCCATCAGAGATGTCATCTTTCTGCATGACAACACTAAGCCACACACGATGAATTTGACAAGAGACACATTCAAGGACATGCATTGGGAAATCCTCAACCACTCTCCCTACAGTCCAAATTTGTCCCCCCTTATATATTTTTTGTTTGCTCCATGAAAGCATTGCTTGAAGGCAACAATTTGAAAACAATGAAGACGTCGAGGAGCATGAGCACAGCTGGTTGACAACAAGCCCTCAAACTTACTTTGAACAACAAATGTTCAAGCTTCCAAATCGATGGCTAAAGTGTGTAGTGTGTGATGAGGCTAATTAGAGAAAAACTGAAGGTGTCACTAGTATGATTGATCAGTAAATGTGTAAAAAAAAAATCTGATGTGTTACACTCACATGACTTTCTCTACTCTTGTACAAACTATTTTTACAAATGCTTATTCTCCATATGCTTCGAGATATCGTGATGTTAATCTTATTGCTAATTTTCTTGTAGATGCAAGGGGAATTGGTAGGCTTTAAGCGATAATCAAATATTTTAAGAGCTGGCTGCTATGTCGAGTATTCCATTCTTTTTGCATTACCAGGACAAAAAAAAAAATGAATAACGAAGTCCCATTTGAGAAAAAGTAGAAGTATTGGAAAATCTAAGGGAATAACAAGCAATATCTCGAAAATGGTTCACTCAACAACAAAAATGTATGACATAAATTGTGTATTTTAATGCGATCTACATTTTTTTGTGTAGTAAAATTTTGTCTATCTCTTATGGTTTACCAGTTATGCAAAAGTCGTTCACAGTGAAGAATACTTTTGGAGACATTCCCAGAAAATTTGAGATATACATATCATTTGTCATGAAAATATCTTAAACATATGATATTTTAATCAAAATCGTTAGTCATTTTTGAGAAAAGAAAAATTTTCGAAAAATGTTCCATATAAAGGGTAAACTGGGGTGGCGGGATTTTCTTGAAAACCTTCGTGTCCCATCTCTGGAAGATACTGAACCTAAATACCAAGTTTGGTGTTTATCCGACTGTTCGTTTTCGAGTTATGCTGTTCACAGACACACATACAGATATGTTTCCAAAAATACTTTTTTTGGATTCAGGGGGTCTCAAAACATATATTTCCGATGAAATCTTGTTATCGAATTTTTGGGTAGAATACAATACTTCCCCTAGTTACTATACGTAGTAGAGAAAGTAAAAATTACTGTTTATATTTGAATCACCCTCGTATCAGAGTTTACCATTAAAATGTATACTATATTCATTCAAAACGAAGAATTTTTGCCAAAAATTCAAGATATACATTTTATTCGCCATACAAATATTTTAAACATAGGTATATGGTACCCTAATCAAAACTGTTGAACCATTTTTGAGAAAATAAAAACAAATAATGAAAAATTTTCCATATAAATGTTTGCTGGAGTTAGTTCGAAATCTTCATGGCACACACTTAGAAGACACTGAATTTTAACCCTTAGCAGTCAGAATGCAGACATAACCACAAGCATGCATAGGTGATTTTATTTTCTCTATTGCATACATAGTAGGTAGAGAAGGTGCTGCTTTCCATCCAAAAATTTTATACCGAGATTTCACCAGAATAACATGTTTTGAGGTGACCTGATTCTAAAAGCTGCATTCTTAGAAACACGTTTGTGTATCTGTGAACAGCATAACTCAAAAATGAAAAGCTGAATAAACACCAAAGTTGGTATTTAGGTTCAGTACCTTCTGAAAATACGACGAAGATTTTCAAGAAAATCCCCCACCTCAAACTATCCTTTACATGGAACATTTTTCAAAATTTTTTATTTTCTATAAACTGGTTCTAACAATGTTGATTCAAATACTATACATTAATGATATTTACATGACAAATAAAATGTATACCTTGAATTTTCTGAGAATAGCCTTTGAAGTCCCCTTCATTCAGAAGAAATTTTGTATCATCTTGTGTAACTAGTAAACGTTACTTGATAGAAGAAAGCATACTACATAAGAAATGTAGATCTCTTTAAAATACACAGTTTATTTCAAATAAGCTTTTTGTGGCATGAGCCACTTCCGAGATATCTGTTATTAATGGTTTGAATTGTTCATTACTTAGGTCATTCTTCATTCATTTCAACATTCAGTTGTTTCTCATGATTGCATGGAAATAATATGGAATTTTAGTGCAGCATATAGCGTTCAGTTCTTAAACATCTGACTATATCTGTTCCCTTTGTATCTGTAACGATTTGTGTAATGTAACTATTTCTGCAAAGGTTTATTTGGATTAAAATGAAGTATATAGAAAAATAAGCTTTAGTAAGAATAGTTTGTATACTCACTAATAAGTGATAGAGGATAGAGAAAGTCATGTGAATGTAACACAACAGATTTTTATTCCTAGTACAAACACCACAGCCAGTGGACATTGGTAATAAATGAAATGAATCGATAATTCGGAAATGAAATTAGGGAAGGAAACATTACAGGCTTAAGTTTAGGGTACCACCAGCATTACTAGTGCCTTTTTGTCTATTGCTTAGTGCTCACCAGTTATACAAGATTATAGAAAATTCCTTCTGAATGAAGAGGACTTCACACTATTTCCAGAAAATTCAAGATATACCTTTCATTTATCATGTAAATATTTTAATATATGATGTTTTAAACAAAATCTTAGGCCATTTTTTAGAAAATAAAAAATTTTGAAAAATGTTCTGTGCAAAGGATAGTTTAGGTGGGGGAATTATCTTGAAAAACTTTGTGTCGCATCTTTGGAAGGTAAGAAACTTAATATCAAGTTTGATATTTATCAGGCTTTTCAATGAGTCATGTACACATGGCCTCTTTTTAAAAATGTTTTTTTTTACTCAATGGATATCAAAACGTATTTCTGGTGAAATCTCAGTACCACATTTTTGGGTGGAATGTTACAATGCCTGCTCTACCTACTTGTACATAGTAGACAAAGTAAAAACCTGATGTCTTGCATTCGCACGATTTTCTCTACTCCCCTTATACAAACTATTCTTATAAAAGTTTGTTCTATTTACTTCTTATTAATAGAGATGAACCTTCGTTACATTTTCACACATTTAGTTCTATTACACAGGACATATAACTTTATGCTCGGTTTGGTGTAATTGTCATTGTGTTTACATGTAGCGGCATCACTCACAATACGCGTAGTTCCTCCATTGGCCACAGAATAACAAATGCAATGCTATCTGTCCCAAGTAGTAGGTATAAGAATAATATGGTAAGCTAATACAATAAGTCAGATATTTAAAAATCTGACATGCTACATTTACATGACTGTCTCTACCAACTCAACAAGTCATTCTTAAAAAAAAAAAAAAAGCTTATTCTTCTATCTACTTCATGTTAATCAAGATAAACGTTTATAGAAATGGTTTTATTATGTACTTCCCTGTAGGTTCTATGGAAATAGGGTAGCTGATTCGATAACCAAATCTTTTAAGAGCTGCTCGCTATATGATGGCTTTGAAATTCTGTACACTTTGCATGAACAGGAGAGAGAAAAAGAGAAAAAAAGAGGGGGGGGAACAAAAATGACTGCCCATTTGAGAAGAAAAGTATAAGTATTTGAAAATTCAAACCAATAACAAGGAATATCTCTTAAATTATTAATCCCGTAACAAATTTTCATATTAACAGTGTGCTTTGACCTATCTAAATATTCTGTATAACAAGATTTTGTCTAATCTTTTAAGGTTTACCAACAACAAAAGTCATTCAAACTAAAGAGGACTTCACAGGTTATTCCCTGAAAATTCAAGATATAATTTTATTTGTCATGCAGATATCTTAAACATAGGGTATCTTAATCAAAATCATTAAGAGCCATTACTGAGAAAATAAAAAATAACATTTTTCAATGTAAAGAATACTTAGGGAATGAGGGGAATTTTGTTGAAAATTTGTGTCTCTTATTCTTGAAAGTTGCCTGGACTTAAATACCAAGTTTGGTATTTAACAGACTTTTCTTTAATGATGTCCGCATGCACACAGACAGAGGGGGGGACAGGGGAAGATAGGAGATCTCAAAACATGTATTTCCATTTTAATCTGAATACTGAATTTTTGGATGGAATATGATACTTCCTCTACTCACTATAAGCAGAAGAGAAAGTGAAGATCTAATGTGTTACACTCACATAACTTTCTCTGTCTAATATTTATTTTATATGGTTATTTTCCACAGACTATTCTTGCAAAAGCTTTTCTTCTATTTACTTCAATTCAGAAAAACATTTGCTTAAATAGTTTCATTACAAGTACATAAAGGATAGCTATACTCAAATGCATAAACAGCATATCACCATATGCTGGCTTTAAAATTCCATACTCTTTCGCTGATACTACACGGCATTCTCAAAGACATTCAAAATAAATTGAATTTTAAAAATATCTATAGTTTAATCCATTCTCAGCTAGGATTTGATATACAAGTCCAAGCCGCAGACAATATAAACAATGCATTGAGGGCCCTAAGCTGCAAGGCATAGCCCAACATTGAGGGCCTTAAGCCACAAAGCATAACTGAGGGGTTTTTTTAGAAGTAGAATAGTGGAGCAGTTGTGGCCAAGCAATGACATGGCATAGCTGCAGGATCTGTGCACCTAAACCTCAACATTTGCCCATGCTCACATATTGAAAAATTGAATTAAATTTAATTTATTTATGGACGCTCTTTAACTGCGTGATCTTTAGCATACCATTCTATGTTGGGCGTGAAAGATCGGTAAGTTTGCTCAGAGGCCTCTTTATCAGGCTTGAGGTTCTTTTACGTGCCGTAAATCTACGACATGGGACCACCGGCCTTACTTCACTTCCGAAGGAAGCCATGGTAAGGATTTTTATGCCCAATAAATCCATCGCCCTGTGCCAGATTTGAACCTGCAACCTTGGAAACTAGAGGCTAGCATGGTAGCACATACTGAATCAGAACCACCATTCTCTTATGGTTTACCAATTACACAAAATTCTTTCCAAGTGAGAAGATTCTCAGGCTATGCGCATAAAATTCAAGCTATATTATTTGTAATTAGTCATGTAAATGTTTGAAATATGTGGTATTTTAATCAAATTAAGAGCCCTTTTTTTTTCTTTTAATCAAAAATTTAAAAAAATTTCCATGTAAAGGGTAGTTTAGGAGGGTGATTTTTTTTAAAATCTTCATGTCACATCTTTGGGAGCTACTGAACTCCATTTTGCTTTTGAATTATGCTGTTCTCTCTGCACTCCCACTACACATATGTGAAACATTTTTCAAGAGACCTCGAAACACGTATTTCAAGTGCAATCTCAATACCAAAATTTTGGATGGAATGCAATGCTTCCTACTTGGTGGAATGAGAAAGTGAGGAAAAAAATTGTTGAGGGGCATATCGTTCCTTAAAGATGCTGTTGAGCATGTGTTAACCACACCAGATCTACATTTTGTAGACACAGTATGGTTTCGCTCTAGATGTCCTCTGGCTTTAAGCCGAAGCTTAATCTTTTCTTGAAGCCCAAGAACATCAGAGTGGGATACATCACCAGGAAAGCTTCAGCTCTTGCGTCATAGCCTGATTTTGTTACAACTATGTGTTCAGTTACCAGCTTTTAACTTAATTTTTAGCATTTATTTAGATTCCATTTCAGCTTACTACTTAAAATTCTAACCACAAATGTTCATATACCATAAAAATGACTTCTTGCGGTGAGCTTTTGCTCCATTCTCTTTAGTTCCTACAAATTTCAGGAAATAATGAAAATAAATTAAATTTGTCAACTTTTGGATCTGATCCACCATAATCATAAAGAATAAATCTATGACCAAAAGGCTCAATAAAACGTGCTCTGCTTGACAGCACTGCTTCAAAATGTACTATCCCAAATGTATTTATCTCTAACCCCAAATCCTATAAAATGGCTCAGCACTACCACCTGAACTGCATACCTCTCTAAAGACCTTAATAACTACCACTACTACTACAACAACTTGGTACTCATTAGGATCTGCATTTGATTTCGCAGATTGTGACAATAGCATGTGCATTTACTATAGAACGTATAATTGAATGTACAAAAATATTACTTGGCTAGCATATACCTACATCACGTGTGAAATTCTATTTCACAACGCCAAACCATATCCTATAAGAACTACCGAGCTCTATCTGTGATATTCCCACCCAAAAAATTGTTTGTGAGCACTTGCAATATAGGCCTTTCGGATACCCCTCACCGTTTTGGGGTGGAACTTTACCATGTTTACATACGTGTAAACGCCATTAGCACTGCAAAACTCAAATTTTCATATCTTACTTATTACCACTTATTATTCCCAAGCAATCATGATTGTGCGTCGGAATTAGCAGCCATTCCTCTTCAACGTTGAATTCGGGAAAGCCCCTTACAATTTCGTAATTTGCCTAACACATGCGCGCATTGGGTTTCAATTTTATAATACTACCCTTTGTATTAAAACAACTTAAAATCGTTTTTAATCATGCAGCATTGACAATATCACTTACGCATTATTCATTTTATCTTTTGGTAAATAGGAGAAAACGAAACCAGAATTATTTCTTTCCAGGTTTAAATGTTGACAGGAAGCTTAGCTGTTAGCGACTCTGCTCAAGTTCAAAAGATACACTCACTGGCACATACATGTGTACCTTCGCCAAAACTTGCGAATGAGATGCATTTATATAAGCAGAATATATTAAGACATTTTTATGGTCATAGAAACATTTACACTTCATTTTACAAGAAGCGACAGTTTTAAAAAGTGAAACTTTAAAACACATGTAACATTTAAGCGTCATTTTTACATTCAAGCGTGGTAAGAGCTTATGTTGGTACTTGTGGTTGGTACGTACTATAAGACTCTTACAACTAAAAGATATTTGAAATCAGTGCTTTCATTATAAAACAAATTTGCAGAAAGTAGACTCTAATTGAAGTAAAATAGATTTCAAAGAAAGAAGTAGTAGATTCCATGTGATTCACATTCGCGGTATTCATATTTCAAAGTATTGCCAAAAGTATTTTCTTTTAGTAACTTTTATCTGGGAATACTCCTTTCTAATCGACTGCGATGATATTCTTGATGTGAAAGAAACTTAAATCTGTGACTTAAATCGTTCACAGAAGATGGGCCCAAGTATTTGTACACACCGGTGCCTTTCACCCTGACGTTTAGTTGCTGTAAAACACTACGAATAAAATAACCACTAGAAAGAAACCCTTTTAAGATCGCTTCGCATCCGTGTATTTACGAGTCCTTCATAATTTGACTGGCAATTCTAGACCTCGTGGCCAATCAGTAAAGGACACATCAGTAAACCTAGCGTATTAGGTTACATAATTTTCTGGGTTGAAATGCTAGTGTGCCACAAGGTTAAGAGGTTTTGTGATAAATATTTAAACTTATAGACCTTATGCAGTCAAATTACTGCTTGCTTCAATGGCTGGCTACTTAGAAATGCACTATTTGTAACGAAATTATTTAACCACCCAATACGTACTATCTAGTACGCTTAGGTGAGCCCAGTAGTTCAATATCCTTGGTAACCATCCAGATGGTAGAGATTATTGTAGGGTGGTTATGTTAATTTCTGGATTTGTGGGACATGATTTTACGCCTTCACTCACACTATACTTATCATTGCTTAAGAGATATATTTATGCTTCCAACAGGACATTATTCTGTTAAAACATTTTTTCAATCAACACTTCATAAGGCCTAATTGAATTCAACTTACCCTTAATACCAAAGCGAGGCTACAAAATGCAAGCAATTCAAAACATTCAGCTATCACAGAAACACTGTTTATTCCACAGAACATCTAATCAGACGTTTATTCATTGTTTATCAAAGCGATAACTTATCAGATTCACATAATACTGATTCTAGCGACATCTGTTGAAACTATTGACGATTCAAAGTTACGACTTAAGGAATTACTCCAAGCTGATAAACAGTTGCACAAATTTAATCAAAGGGCATTCTGTTTCTTCTGAATTGGTTTGAGTCTATTGCATATCTGATGAATTCCAATTGATGGGCTTTACGGAAATACATTACATGAATGCCTATAAATCATGGAAACAACCATTTCCAAAGCTCACTAAAATATCACAGTTTTCGGTTTAAAGAGTTCACACACTCCATTGCCAAAATAATTAAATTCAATTTAAAAAAATTTAAATATGTGTAACATGCATTTGACTTTCTCTAACATAGGGCATCTCTCTCTGGCAGGGGGAGGCAGGAGGGTCGACGCGCGGCCTCTTAAATATATTTGTAGCATGATTCCGTATTTATACAGTCAGTTAAATTTCGGTTCTTACAGGATCAACATTATTTCCTAAAGACATCTGGCCCGGTTAGTAAAGAAATAAGTCTGCGGGTATGAGCAATTTATCATTAATCCCTCTTTTATACATATCCATACAAACTTAAAACGCTTAACTGTATGTAGGTATTTTACTTTATTCCACTTTGTTGATACTAATATCAATAGCCTGACGTAAGTGAATTTTGATTTTGACAAATTAATAATTATATACATTATAAACTATAACTTGACATAATACAGTTAAAAATTAAATTAAATTGAGTTTTATTTATTTTAACTGCTGTGGTCCTTACGTTCCATTCTATACTGGGCATGAAAGCCCGGAAAGTTTGCTCAGCGGCCGCTTTATAAGGTTTGAGATTCTTTTACTTGCCGTAAATCCACGACACGGGACCACCGGTGTTACTTCCGTTCCGAAGGAAGCCATGCTAAGGATTTTAATTCCCGAAAAAAAAAAAAAAAAAAGCCATCGCCTTCCGCCGCGTTTGAACCCGCGACCTCGGGAACTAGAGAACACGTTAGGGACTCCCATGCTCCACTCAATATTGATTTTTATAACTATTCAACAAATTAATCATAAAGAGATTATTTGTTCCACACAATTCCTGTGATCACGATAAATGTTCGTCTGAAGTCGATCAGTTAGGTAATAATCGGATAAAGTTGCAAATTGAGAAGATAGTCAAAGTTTTAAAAGGTATGTCGATAATAATTAACAACAATAGTGTAAAGTGTCACAAAATAAAGAAGCATATAGGGTGTGTCCTATTTATACCTACATTTTTTCTAAAATACGTTTCTTTTATTTTTATCTCTTAAAATTTGGAAGTTATGAGTAATGGTATTAGACACACACACACACACACACACACACACACACACATACCAGCTGTTTTATTTGTACTTTAATTTCTTCATGGATGAAGCTTGGTATTGGAATTGGACATCCAGGCATGTATGGTGACTGAAGGAAACTACGACTTAAACACGTAATTTCCCGAATGCCAGCCACAGCCGTTATTATCTCTACCATCTCGCTGGGTTTAGTTTGTGTGTGAATTTGTGGAAAATCAAAATGCGTTTTTCAGGTGAACGTTATCGTTTTTGTATCGTACGTAAGTATTTATATTCTACTACATTTTACTGCATTCAAACTGATCTCATAAAAGATATCATGAGACATGTCATTTTAACTAGCTTTACAAGTGCAATAGGATTAAATACACGTTGCATTCATTACAAAACACCTTCAGATACACGTGACAGATGCTTTGTATTTCTTAATACGTAATCGTAATTCTCGTGCCGTAGATTTACGGCACGTAAAAGAACCTCAAGCCTGATAAAGAGGCCTCTGAGCAAAATTGCCCGTCTTTCACGCCCAATACAGAATGGGGCGCTAAGAACCATAGCAGTTAAAGAGCGTCCATAAATAAAAAATTCAATTTAATTTAGTGATCATTACTCTTTATCGCCAGAGAGCAGCGGCTAGCTCCTATAGACATGACCTATATAATACAAATACCAGTATAACTAGTACCTATATACATATAAATATGCACATTTAAAAGCTTACATGTTTTATATATATATATATATATATATATATATATATATATATATATATACTAAAATAATAAAGCTATACGTATGCAAGAAAATTCGTAAAAGAATACAAAATGGCTTTTAAAAATGAATAAAATATTATACAAGTAATCAAAGTCGTATATAGGTATAATACTAAGATTTTCGGCAATGGCTTTTACCTAAGTAATATTATCACGTACTATAGAGAGCTATATCTTTTAGTGCGTATTCTAAACAGATTTTAAACCGTTTTAGATTTTAATGATAGAATCTGCACACTCTGAGATAATACCAGTATGACCAAAGCACATTTGAAATAAAACTCTCTCTTGTTTTTAAAAGTATTTTAAAAATGCAGTTATGACTTTCTCCCTCTGAGTAAGCCGGTGGTTCCGTGTCGTAGATTTACGCCACGTAAAAGAACCTCAAGCCTGATAAAGAGGCCTTCGAGCAAAATTACCGGTCTTTCAGCCCAATATAGAATGGGACGCTAAGGAATACAGAGATAAAGAGCATCTATAAATAAAACTCAATTTAATTTTTTTCCCCTCTGGGTCAATTGTACCCAATGATGTTTAATTCAGTTTTATATTATCAACATACTAAAATGTATTCTCTATTTTTGCCCCGAATAATAGTTATTTTACATTTCCTTTCCTTGAATGTAACATACGGATGTAGGAATGATGATTGTTACTTTGAACATCTATTACACAAAACACCTACAACAGCGAAAATAACATTTCTTGCTTATTTTTTTTTAACCGTTGTTGATTTCTTGCCAGTTGTTGTTTTGATTTGCCTCAGGGAGTTATATTACATTATGAGCAGGAAATGTTTGGGTAGTTCATAAATAGAAGTAATTTTGAATGAAGAAGAGGAATATAGTGAAGGAACATCTTATGACGATGAAGTGATTGATGCTATTATAACTCAAGACCGTGGGTGGTATGAATAAAAATGAGTTTCTGAGTCTCAGCATTTTATTTAAGTTTAAACTCAGAAACGTATGAAAAGTATAACTTCACATTCGGAGTTCATACTTAATTAACTAATTAATACAGCTTAAACTCACAATGTTGGCTAGAAAATACATTATCGTGCATCCTTGTTATCGCTGTGGCTTTATTCTTGTTGCAGTACTGGTTTACCACGGTTGCATTGGATTTATGTGTAAACGAACAATGAAATAACGAGGGCTGTTCCAGAAGTACCGAACAAAGAAAACACAAAAATTATGGGAAAAAGCATCTTTATTTCTCTACATAGTCTCCTGCAGCTAGATACACTTTTCCCAGCGATGTTCAATAGCTTCGATGCCCTGTTATAGTGAGAACCGCCGAGTTCTGCAAAATAGCCATCAATTGTCAACTCCACCTCTTCATTGTTGGAAAATGTTTTGCCACCAAGTCATTTCTTCAAATTTGGAAACAGAAAATAATCATAGGGGCTAAGTCTTGTGAAATGGGTGCATGAGGAAGTAATTCGAACTTTAAATCATTGATTTTGGTCATGGCGATAATGGATGTGTAAACTGGTGTATTGTCTTAATGAAACAGAACTTGTTTTTACTAAATGCGGCCATTTTTGCTTGATTTCATCATTCAAACGCTGCAATAAGTTTGCATAATACTCGACATTGCTTGCTTTTCCTTTTTAAAGATATCCAATGAAAATTATCCAACGCGCATCCCGAAAAACTGACGCCATGACCTTGTCTGCAGATGGAACTGTTTTCGCCTTCTTTGGAGCCGATTCTCCCCTTTCAGACCACTGTTTGACTGTTTCTTCGTCTCGGGCGTGAAGTAATGGACCCATGTTTCATCTATGGTTATGGATTGATGAAAATAACTCGGCTTTATTGCAGCGAAACATTGCCAAACACTCGACTAAAAATCTTCACGGTTATGCTTCTGTTCCAGTGTGAGTAAACGCGACATCCATCTTGCGCACATCTTTCTCGTGTCTAAATTTTCAGTTAGTATGCGATGTACAGCACTTTTTGAAATGCCTACGATGCCTGCTAGCTCGCGCACTTTCAGTCGGCGGTCATCCAATACCATTTTTTAAATTTTCTTCACAATTTCTGGCGTGGTCATCTCATTTGGTCGACCACTGCGATGTTCGTCTTGGCAACACGTACGGCCTCGCTTAAACTCTGCCACCCAATATTTTCTTGTTGTAAACAAAGGAGCAGACTCCCCCAGAGCAGAATCTAGCTCAGTTTTAATATTAGTTGGACTAAGACCTTCAAATGGAAGTATTGTATCACACGATGAACAGTTTTATCTATGTTTACAAATTCTTTGGAAGAGTTCACTATTAATGGCTGCCCAAAAAATTACTAAACAACGTAGCGTCGTCAAACTTCAAACTTAAGCTTTTTAAGGGTGGTACGTTCTACCATAGTTATTCCTTTGAAACAACAACGGCTATATATGCGTCAGGTCGGGTACTTCTGGGACTGCCCTCCTGACATGTCAGATTCAAAGTATTGAGAACATCAGTGAACTTAATTTAACATATGAAGCTTTCGTGAGCTTACATAAAAAATATCCTATGGTGTTTTCCAAATCGCAAACCCCAGCCGCAAGGGAAGAAAAAAAATGCACTATAAGATTCAGTATGAAAAAGATAGGCAAAAGATAAGATATTCAAAAATAAATTAATAGCTTGAAAACACGCGTTGCTGCGGAGAAGTAGGACATGTAAAAGCCATTATTAGCCATAGAGCTAAACCAAATCCTTGATCACCCAGAAGAAAAACAAGTGTTGGATTCTCTTTGATCACTCTATACGAGTTCATACAATTATCTAAGTTTAAACTCCCCCTCGAGTACTCGAGAGTTAAGTTTATACTCTCAACTAAGTTTATGCTCTAAACTTTTATCCATATGAAACAGTGCTCATATTTGTTGAGCAAGAGCACATACGTTTATTCATACCACAAAATATAATAAGTTGAGTCTTTATCCTGTATTGGGAGTGAAAGACCAGAAATTTTGCTCCGAGGCCTCTGTATCAGGCTTGAGGACACGGGTCCATCGGCTTTACTTCCCTTCCGAAGGAAGCCAAACTAAGGAAGCGATACTTCCTAATCGTATTGCTGGTAGCGCTATTTTTACGCCCGAAAAAATCCATCGCTCTTCACCGGGTTTGAACCTGCAACCTTGGGAACTAGAGACTAGCATGGTATCCCTAGACCATGGAGAACATATGAGTGAATTGGCTGAAAGATTCTGATGATGATGGAGATTTGCAAATTATATTTCCTGAAGTTGATGATATCTCCAATTTGAATATTTGCAAGTATATTTCATATACTAGCTATTTACATCCTCCGTGGTGTAGTGCTTACCATGCTAGCTTCTAGTTCCCGAGGTCGCGAGTTCAAACCCGGCGGAGGACGATGGATTTTTTCGGGCGTAAAATCTTTAGCATGGCTTCCTTCGAAACGGAAGTAAAACCGGTGGTCCCGTGTCGTAGATTTACGGTACGTAAAAGAACTTCAAGCCTGATAAAGAGGCCTTTGAACAAAATTACCGGTCTTTCACCTCAATATAGAATGGGACGCTAAGGACCACAGGAGTTAAAGAGCGTCCATAAATAAAACTCAGTTTCAATTTATCATCATCATCAATAATAATAATAAAATTTTTAATTAAATATCTAAAATAGCTTGTAGAAATGTTGTTTTCAGATCCAGAAGTGGAATAAAAATACAGAAAATGTATCCTGTTATATTACAAGGCAGGCTGCGAGCACGAAAGTAATGAACAGACCTCCAGGTCCAATGCGGCATAGTATAAGGGAACAAAATTGGTAGATATTGATAGAGAAGAATTTGGTTGCTTTTTTGGCCTGCTTATAGTTGTAGGAGTGTACAAAGGTCACAATAAAAGCATAATGAATTTATGGAACATAGAGCACGGTCGATTTATTTTCAATAGTTGTATGGCTTGCATAAGCGTAGCTAGGGAAGTGTTTTGGGGTTGGAACCCCCTTTCTAAAATAAATCTTTCTAAGTTGACGGGAACGAGATACTTCCTAATCGTATCGTTGGTAGCCCTATATTTACGCCGTATGTCTGAGACAATGTCGCCAAAGGTGATAGCAACAAAAACTGTACTTTAGATGGCGTGGGACAACCATGTTAAGATATGAGGGCATGTTTTCGTTCAGGACTAAATTTGAGTGGCTTCCAAATGAGTGAAATATCTCCAAGTTTAGAATACAATAGAAGCCTTTTTTGTAGTGAAATAAAATGGTCTGCGGCGGTTATATAAAATACTTCACAGTGGTCTTTACTTCTCATTTCACAGCACATTTGCACTTAAAATGCGCAAAATATCCTATCGTAATTTTAATTCCAATTGCTACACATTAATCCGTGAATATAAAATGGATTTATTAAATATCAACTCAGGATTAATTATTATTAACCATTTGAATATATACAAATTGTTTAAAAATAGATCCCTATGCATGATGCCCCCTTAATATGTTTCTGACTACGCCACTGATGCCTAGGACAAGGCTGACTCAATGGGGGATCGAGCAGTGCCAAAGTCAAGGGCGGCAAAATCTTAAAGCATGAAAAATATATGTGAAAATATGACGGAATTACAAATCATACTAAAAATATGGCGACTTTCTGAAGATTTTTTGTTATGAAATTGGTGACAAACGAAGCTCCGCAGTGATTTGAATGCGATCTTCATTGACGATCATCCTCAAAATATCCCCTGCGCGCCAGTTGTTCAATAATAAACATCACTTTTATAAACGGGAGGGTTTCAAACCACTAGTTTTAGTTTATTTGCTTACATTGGTGACTCATGACATCTCAGGTCGGTTATCGCCCTCGAGGTATGAGGAGGTCGCTGTTAGTGCGTTCAGTTACTTGTTGTATTGATAGTCTATCTTGTAAACAACTATTGCTTTTTAACTCCAGGGAAACTCTATTGCACAACTTCGAATTGAATGCAATAATAAGGCATATCTTTCACTCAAAACAATCTCGTTGTTTCATCACATATGTCTCTTCTTGAGTTTTATTTGTTTATTACTCCTGCAAATAAATATATAGATATATTTACTATGTGTGAGAATGAGTGGTCATGGAGGATTGACATTGCGGATAAAGATTACTTATGTCTGAAAGCGTGAAGGGGGTTTGTACTTGCAATTATCATAAGGGAAGGTAAAACTCCTGGAGCCAACCCTGGGCTAGGAACCGTTTTACGGAAATATCATGCTGTATTCGGTTGGATGATGCACAACAGCGGCAACAGAATCGTAGTCCTAATAAATTGGTTCCTATAAGGGACATTTGAGCAGTAGATAAGCACATTGCATAATGCATATGAACCACATGAGAATATTAAAGTGATGAATAACTGGCAACTTGAATAAGAGATGTCCTTTTCGCCAGTACATCCTCTCAAAACCCGGGAAGTATAGTATCATGATATGGCTGCATGTGACAGCATTAATTGCTATATCACAAATTTGCAGTGCACACAGGAAGGAGCGAAGGCCAACTTACAGAGGTAAATCGGCGAAAATAAATAGTGCTGGAATTGATAGAAAATTTATCCAGAATGGTAGCAACTTTAAAACCGATAATATCTTCACAGGTTTGGAATTTGTAAAAGGTCTAGAACGAAAACAGCTTATCTGCTTGGAACAATAAGAAACAATCACCGTGAACTACATCAGAATTTATCGTAGCAAGAGGAACAAATGTAGCTTCGAGTCTCTTCGGATTCCAGAAATCAGCTACTATAGTCTCCTATTATGACACTGCTGAGTACTATGCATTTCAAAGAGGAAATACTTGAAAGTGAAGCAGCAAAATCCATTATAATACTAGACTGTAATGCAACAAAGTCAGGTGTAGACACACCGGACTAATTAATCAGGACCTACATTACAAAACGTATGACAAGGAAATGACACATGGTTATATATATAATAGTTGATATTAGTGTCCTCAAAGCTTTCATAATTTGATTGGACTTAAATCCTGACCGCAAGAAAGAAAGAAAGAAAGAAAGAAAGAAAGAAAGAAAGAAAGAAAGAAAGAAATAAAGAAAGAGAGACTACAAGCGGAGAGAATTATTTCTTGATCTGGGAACATGTCTAGCATAGAAGAATAAAAGTCGGACAACAAAGTTACTCCTCCTTCTCCTTCAGCAAGAGTGCAAAGGGGGACAAAACGTAGTTGGTACTACCTATGCGAACGTTCTGTGGACGGAAACATCCAGAAAGTGTAGAAGATGTTTCTCGTTCATCTGTAATCAACATTCAGCGTTGCTTTGTTTTAAGTATAACAAAGTTAGAATACAGGATGAAGGCAATCTAAAAGTGCTTATATGAATAGTTTTCCTGTTTTCAATCTAATAATTTATGTTTTTACGCCAATTCATTAAAGCAATTGAAATACTGCTGATATATCCCGTGTAAATCACTTGGGGTCTTGATGACCCCAGCGTCGTCCTCCGTGGTGTAATGGTTACCATGCCAGCTTCTCGTTCACGAGGTCGCAGGTTCAAACCCGACGGAGGGCAATGGATTTTTTCGGGTGTAAAAATCCTTAGCATGGTTTCCTTCGGAAGAAAAGTAAAGCCGTTGGTTCCGTGTCGTGGATTTACGGCACGTAAAAGAACCTCAAGTCTGATAAAAAGGCCTCTGAGCAAAATTACCGGTCTTTCATGCCCAATATAGAATAGGACGGTAAGGGCCACCGCTGGTTTTTTTTTTTTTCATAAATAAAACTCAATTTAATTTTAATGGCCCCAGTGGTACTCAGTGAAAACAAATCTGGTAGTAGGAGAGTAAACAGTTAAAGTTTATTGATAGTGATCTGTAGTTTTACTAAGTCTGAGTCATGGCATTTCTGAGTTAATATGGATTCTCGTGTTATGGTTATATATACTATTTCTAGTGGATATGCTTTGGTGATTTTGTTATACATACAGCAAACGGGCAAGGATGTATAAACTTGGTGCAGTTAGCACCTTTAGTTCTTTAATGTAATTTTTGCACCACTTGGAGATGGTACTGTTTTCACTTGCGTTTCCCCATAGTATAATTCTATAGCTTAAGTGAAAGCGAAATAAGGCATAATATAACATTCAGCAATAACCTCCCTGTTAAGCACATACATGAATTCTGGCAAGTTTTGAACAAAGTTTATTTGTGTGTACAACGCAGTAATCTCCTGTCTAGAGCACTTTAAGTAGCTTTGCAATGTTTAAGTTGCCATCTGCATGTTTGAGAATAAACAATGTCTCTGTTTTCTTATCATTTATAGTTAATTTCTAAACCAAAGGGCAGATTTTTCCCCAATCACTTGTTTTAATTGCTCCATGTTTTTTTGTCGCAGTAATAAAAGTAGTATCATTGGATAGATATGTAGTATGGACATAAAATAGATATGTGCGGTAAGTTTATACTCTGACTCTAAAACGTTCAAGTTTAATTAATGGGTGAAAATGGCGATTTAGTTGGCTTATCATCATTAAACGATTAAAATTTTCTCGGGCTTCTGCCAGTTAAGTAGATAATGGACACCTCTGAAATGCCATTTTAAAATTATCTACTTACCCGACTAGAAGCCCGAGAAAAAATTAGAGTTAATTTACCGTCACTTCAGGAAAGCTTCAGCTCTTATTTTGCTTTACTCTTGTATTGTTATTTTTACTAGCTTCAGTGAAATTTTCCACACCTCTACGTTTAGCTTGTTGGATTTTGTTTTTGAACATTTTGTGTGTTTGTATTCATGTATCTTTACAGTGTTTATCATACGATAGTAACATTTTAAGCTTTTTTGTTCATGAGTAGGTATATACCAGTTTTATTGTGTCCTGTTTTGCTTACTTTGATATGTCGCACCCCCAATACAAGAGGGCCACATCTCAGAAATAAAAAAAGTGGAAAATGAGATACCCGTTTTCGCCCTACTCCTCTTGCCTACAGTATTGTAGTTAGTCACAATGTTACTAACAGGACAACTGCATCTTAATACAAATATTTCCATTTAGGAAATGAGAGATTTTGTTTTAGGCTAAATGTGCTCTTAAAGTTCACACGAAAATTCCGGAAAGCGTTTCCGGCAATTTTGCGACCCACCCCAAAGCAGAAACTGAAATAAACGAAATGAAATGCACCCTTTGATGTTTTGTTCTCGCAATACTTCAGTTGTTGATAGTTGGTACACCTGACTGTCATATCGTACAATGGCTGACTTTCGGTGTTGAAGGATGAAAAGTCTAAAGTTTGGAGTGCGGGTAAATAAAGTGAAGGACTTTTGTTAATAAGATTATTTATCAAGAAAACATAGGATATTATGTTGTAAGTACCTTTAAATATAACTATGTTAAGTACTTAGCAGAAATTATCAGCATAAATGGAATGTATTCATCAAGAAATTATGTATACTTAACCTCAATTGTTATTAAATTCTTGAATTTAATATGAAATAGAAAATACGAGTATTATGATATTGAATATTTATCATATCTGCATGCTTGAGTATCACCACGAAGGTTTGTACTGAACTAGATGATGAAAACACTGACGTACAAGACTTATTGGCGTTGTGATCCTCATCTGATACTAATGGACGGTTGTCCAATTTGTTGTGGCTATTTTTAACTTTGAACAGAAGAAATTTATGGTATTGTTCTTCCACACAAGCCGTGTGCTGGACAAGTTTGGAAAGGTAGAATCAGATGACTGAAAAATTCAATGCCATTGCGGGGATTTGAATTTTTCATTCGTCTGATTCTACCTTTCCAGAAGATATTTAAATAAAGAAACCAAACTTGGTAATTTGCAACAACGTTATCGTTACTAAACAGTAGCTTGATGGACTATGTTATTTATATTTGACAGTGTTTTAGTGAAGTGCTATATTATCTGTATGTTGTTCCCTTATATGTGTGTCCACAATTGTTAACTACCTTCTCAACATATTCATTGAATAATTTTTCCTGGCCCTCTCCATACATTTCACGAGAACATTACCTGGTTGTGGAATGCAGAATCATTTACATGCAGAATTTTTGTAAACATTGTGTTTATAATTTAATATTCATTCATTGAAAATCAATGCAGGGACAAACTTCCATTTACGAACCCCACAAAAAATAAGTTAAGCAGCCTTAAAACGCGATAAAAGTGTGTTTGGCGTATTCGCCATAGTCAAAAAGGTCACCATTATTGCATTAGCGCAACACATTAATTGTTGATTTTTGTTACGTTTGCTACAGGAGTGGTTATGTAAGAATCCAAGAAGGTTCTAACCTCCATGTTGTCTACTCGGTGTTTGTATTCTATATACGATTATGCATGGGTATGGGTGCTCAGAGTTGGTATTCTGGAAGATATATCACATTGTGACCCAAATCAAGCATTATACATATAATACAATATTAAGTAATTATAATAAATTTATTGAGTGTAGGTGCTTATGTTACAATCAGATGATGCAAGTAAACCAGTATAATATATAAAACTATTAAATAATGATCACAGGTAGTATCTTTATTGACATAGTGAAATAAGTCAACAAATTAACCTGTAGTAGGGTATTAAAGTGCGAGTGATATTAATACAGTTCATTTTAAAAAAATATCTATGTGCAAGGTGTATAAGATATACACTTTACCTAACTAATTGTATTTAAATAATTGTCAGCACTGTAATATACATTACTTATCAAGTAGCATCTTTGATTTTTTTTTTTTTTTTGTAGAGCGTATATGCTGGTACAGCATGTTACAGTCTTGTTCTAATAACTAGGGATCTTTTCTGTTAGCTGAGGTCTATTTTGGGGGGAAGTGGTATATTAAATTTGTTTCTTGTATCACAGCAATGGATATCAGCATTTATTTTCATTGGGAATATATAATGGACTAAAATATGTAGAATTATTTAGTTTATGTATAGACATGGTAATGTTAATATTTTGTTGTTATCTGAAATCTTGACAAAAATCATTTTTCTTTAATTCTCCAAGGTATCTTACTGCTCTTTTTTTTGTAAAACAAAGATTTTATGTAGTTTGGATTTGGTTGTATTGCCCTACAATTTAATGTCATATGCAAGAAGAGATTGGACTAGCAAGAAATATAATGTTCTAGCAGTTGATAAAGGAATGTATCAGATTAAGTATGTATCTTAATGGGAGTAGGTTTTTGTCCAGCTCTTCTACATGAGAGTTACAGGAGATTCAATCTAGATTTAGTCCTAGTAATTTTACTCTGTTGCTGTTGTTTATTGTTTGGTTTGCTATATTCAGCTATAGTTGTGGCTGTAATTCTTTATTCAAATACTATTACTTCACATTCTGAAGGGTTTATGCTCAAAGCGTAATTCCCAGAAATAGAGCAATAGTATTGATGCTGTAATTGGTACTACCTTCAAATCTAATTAGCTCATTATTGCTTAGAGTTAAGTTACAGTTGTATCATCTACAAATTAAATTATATTGGTATTGAGCAATTTCAATTGAATCTGTATATATAGAATGAATAATAAAGGACCCAGAATTGATCCTTGTGCAATGCCATGTGTGAGGACTTCAAGTTTACAGGTGTATTCACCATCATCTGTTATTAACTCTACCAGTTGTTTCCTATTTATCATGATTGTAGCAGTTTAAGATTCAAACCTTTAATACCGAATTCTGATAGCTTATTTAACAGTGCGTTTATAGCTATGCAGTCCATTGCTTTTGTAAGGTCTAGCAATATGCCCATTGTTAATTACCCAAGTCAGTTTCATTCATTATATTGTGACTCTCCAGTTTTTCACTTCTCTCAGTCTTCAGTGTCACTGTTTCATTGTTATATAGTTCACTTTCCTGAGGTGAACTAGTTCAATTCTCTATCACTTCACTTCCTTCGTGACGTAGCCTCTTCATGCCAGACTTTACATTTCACTTGGGAGTCGAACACAAGACTTCTACAACCCATCTCTCTGCAGTAGCACTCACTGCACATCACAACAGCCGTTACCATCTTGCTTGGAGAATTGCTCTTGATGTCGCACAGGAAATTCACCCACCAACTCGCTTGCTCACTGGCTGACTGATGCAACTCAAATCACACTTAACTTGCATCGATTGCTCGCTTATATATAGATAGTCAGTAGAATCTTTCCACAAGGTTCTCAAACGTTCTAGAGCTATTTCGACACCCTTCCTGGAGGAGGGGGAGAGAAGAAGTTCCAGAAGGTTCTAGTTATCTGCCGACAGCGAGCCCAGTGTTTAAGTTGGCAAGTGCTAGTTATTGTTGTTTACTCCAACTGTCTGGCGCCAACCTCCATTGAACCATATCCGCAGCATCACAATATTTTCGATCTTATTGTGGATTTGTTCCTTTTAAATCCATGTTGATATTTTGGAATCAGATAAAATTTTCCTAAGGTTTTAGTTATTCTGTTGTATGACACATGTAAAAACATGTTATATATTGCAGAAAGTATGGATATTGGTTGGGAGTTATTTATGTCCTCTTTATTATATTTTTTCAATACTGGTATTACTTTAGATATTTTTAGCTTATCTGGAAAAGTTCTGATTTCAGGCATGAGTTTATTATGGTTTCAAGTGGCTTTGCCAGTTCTGCATCACACACTTTTAGCACTTGTATGGTGTGCCATCAAATCTTATGCTAGTTTTTTATTTTTGGGGTTTATGAGGTTCTATAGTTTTTTACTGTCCATTGGACAAAGATGCATACTTGAGGCAGTATTTTATTTCCCATTTGTACTTGCTCACTATTAAGTAGGGGAGGCAGGGAAGGGTTGACCATGTTTTGGCTGTTTTAAGTTTTTAGTTTTAGTGCTACGAAAGTCAGAAACTATCCAAACTTATCTTTATTTAAGGATCTTTCAAACAGAAAGACTTTTGTTGGGCTGAAAATAACTGTAAATGTTTAATTAGAAAAACACAAACCTTTTGCAACCCTGGTCAACCCTCCCACTGTATGGAAGGCTTGATCCATAGTGTGGGACGTTTGACCCATGGTTAAGGCATTGTGACAAGGTACACAAATTGGTACCTTGAGTCAAATTAACATAAATTTATTTAATTTATAATAAAATCACTTGAACAATCGAGGAAAAGTATTTGGTAAGAACTAAACAATTATGAGATTCTCTGTTGAAAATAACTATGAGGTCTATTTTTCTACAAGATGCAATTTTTTTTAAAAGGTAGATCGTTTATTTTACTTAACATAATTAGAAAAATCAAAATTCATTTTCAAAGCCACTCTCTCAGTTCCACCACTAGATAATGGAGAAGATAGTTTAGCAACAATGTCAGCTTTGGTCACAGTATCTCCGGATAAAACAAATGTCCAGAATCTTTTCCTCTCAAGAAAGTTACATCATATTGCTCAGTTATATCTTCTGCTAAAACTTTTCCTGTGTAATGTGCAACTGATTGTTTTCCATTGAACTTCACAAGCACAAAATTGCCCATTGTCGGGCCATAGTTTTGTTCTTGTTCAAAATCATCTTCAAGGTCATTATCAGGATCACTGTAGTTGGAATCTAACTCACTTTCGTCATCACTAGTACTGTCATCTTTTGTGAACCCAAGTTTTTTTAACAACTGTTTTTTTTAGATTGGTCTACTGGTGTTTTTACGTTTCTTTTCTTCTTTCCTTCGAAACTCTTCCTCTATCCCATGTTTGATAGGTGTGTCTGTCAGCAGTTTTTCCATGTTTTTGCCCTCATTTACTAGCCATTTTTCTTGGGCCTGTTTTAGGGAATGGCCGTACAACCTCAGGGTTAATAACATGCAAACTTGTAGAAGGGTTGGATCTGTAGTCTGCTACAGTATGGGACCTAAGCTCGCCGTACCAGATGGTGCAGAGCTGTGTGTCCCGATGTGATCAGCACTAATCGATGGCATAATCTTTTCTGGTGTAGGCCGATCTGCAAGAGCTTCCTAGAAAGTCGCTTCTATAAATATATCAGAGTTGAAAGGTTGGATTCCTGTTTTATGGAACGCATTTGTGATTTTTCTGTACAAATGCTTTTGGGAAAGCTTTTCCTACAATTTGAGGAATGTCTTGGATTGTTATGATTTTTCCAGGATGGTTAAGCGTAAAAGCATCTGATGCTTGGTTGTATGTTTTAAATGGTCCACACACACCACGAACTAAAGGTTGGAGCTTGTGACTGGTGTGAGGTGGAATAGTTAGTAATACAATGCCATTGTATTTGCACTTTTGTATTCCTGATGGTGTTATATGTCAGTCATGATTGTCCATAATTACCAACACTGGGGATTCCTTGGAGCATTTCACAAACTGTAAAAAATGATCCCAGTAGAGTTCAAAGTTTTCACCAGTCATCCAACTGGAAGGGTGAGCTACTGCTTCCAATCCAGGAGGAGCACATCTTGTCATAGCTTCTGTAACTCAAACTCTGGGAAAAACAAGAAATGGAGGTATTGTAGACCCAATAGGTGAAATATCACAGCACACTGTTACTAAAGCTCCTCTTTCTCCAGAGGTAGCTTTGGATGCCTCTTTAGACTCTTTGTCTGCAATAACTTTGGATGGAGCATGAACCATGGTGCCTCCCGTCTCATCAACATTGTATATTGACTGAGGTTCAAATTTATATTTTGCTAGTAGAACTCTCAGATTATCAAAAAACTCTTTTAGAGTAGTTTTATTGAATGCTGTTGCCCTACTGAGACTGGTAGACTTTGGTTTCCTCAAAGACAGTGTGATATTTCTGTGCAGGAACCGTTAACCCAATCGTAGGAAACTCTTTCCTTTTTGTGCCAGTTATCAGGCATTTGATATTGTTTGCTTTACCAAGTTAAAAAGCAGATCCATGGATAGCTTTGTAGTTAGTCCATAGTGAAGTTTGGCAGTCATTTTTAAGTATTCTGCCAATAGATTTTTCCAACATTTCACTAAAGGCTTGACCAGAGTTATAGTTGGGAGTAAATGACACTTTGTCTTTATTTTCACTTTCACGATACTCTTTTACACAACACTCTAGAGATTTTCAGAAGTCAGGTATTATTTACCAAGTTTTGCATATATTGGCAGAATTTAGAAACGTATTACTAATGCTGTTTTGCTTTGCTTCTATTATAGCCTGATCATAAATCTGTTTTATTTCCTTTGGTGCTGTGCTGCTGGTATCCAGGTTATTATTTTGTCTTTCAGTTGCCAGTTTAAGCAGGATATGTAATTATTTTATCTCAAGTTATCCAACTGCTCACTACAGTCTTTTTACTTTCTCTACTACGCATAGTAAGTAGGGGAAATATTGTATTCCACCCAAAATTTCGATACCGAGATTTAACCGGAAATACATGTTTTGAGACCCCCTGAATCCAAAAAAAGCATTTTTGGGAACATGTCCGTGTGTCTGTCTGTGTGTCTGTGAACAGCATAACTCAGAAACGAACAGTCGGATAAACACCAAACTTGGTATTTGGGTTCAGTATCTTCCAAGGATGCGACACGAAGGTTTTCAAGAAAATCCCCCCACCCCAGAGTACCCTTTACATGTAAGATTTTTCGAAAATTTTAATTTTCTCAAAAATGGCTCTAACGATTTTGATTAAAATATCATATGTTTAAGATATTTTTATGACAAATAAAATGTATATCTTGAATTTCCTGGGAATGTCTCCAAAAGTATTCTTTATTGTGAACGACTTTTGCTTAACTGGTAAACCATAAGAGATAGACAAAATTTTACTACACAAAAAATGTAGATCGCGTTAAAATACACAATTTATATCATATACATTTTTTTAGTTGAGTGAACCATTTTCGAGATATTGCTTGTTATTTCCTTAAATTTTCCAATACTTATACTTTTTCTCAAATTTGTTATTCAATTTTTTATGTCCTGGATATGCAAACAGAATAGAATGCGCCACATAGCAACCAGCGTTAAAATATTTGACTATCGTTTATAACCTACCATGTTCCCCTTGCATCTACAAGAAAATTAGCAATAAGATTGACATCTCGATATCTCGATTAACATGAAGCATATGGAGAATAAACGTTTGTAAAAATAGTTCGTACAAGAGTAGAGAAAGTCATGTGAGTGTAGCACATCAGATTTTTTTGGCATATCATTACTTGACTTTACAAGAGGGGCAATATATCTTTATACAGGGGTGCCTATCACCCCCAAAACAATCATCCTCTCCATTAATTTTTCTGAGAGCTCAATTTCTACTACTTATTTAATTACTTTTTTTGCTGCCAGAAAGCTCTGCAAAGAGGCTGTCTAGTGCCTTATTTTCAACTCCTGACTGGCAGTTTGGCAGATGTAGTTGCATGTGTACAGTGCTTCTAACCGGTTCTGTCTCCCACTGTTTTCCTTCCACTCTGTGCGTCAGTGCATGTGCGGCCGTTGCTAGCACAAGCTCGTGTTCTGTTCTTTGTGGTTAAAGTGTGATAGTCCTGTTATAATTCCAAGAAGTGCATTTACTTTAGAACACCGCATATTCATGTATGATTCTTACATGTGGATTGAGTCTTGTAGACAAGTGACATGGCTATTTATAGAAGATTCCCCGGAATCTGTGCGCCTCACTGAGAGACAGTTGATAGTCTTGTAAACCGATTTAGAGAAACAGGTTATTTTCTTGATAAGAAACCCAAAGTAACTCGACATGTTCTTACAGAGGAGAAACTCAATGAGATAGGACAAAGGTTAGAACACAGCCTAAAAGAATCTCTGAGTAGGTTATCACAGGAAACGGGACTTTTACAATTCTCAGCTTGGAAAGCCACTAAACTTTTAAAATTAAAACCTTATAAGATAACCGTAGTTCAGGAATTGCAATCACGTGATACTGTGAGTAGAGTAAATTTCTGCAATTGGGTGTCAGGTAAAGTTAATGATGGCTCAATGAACCCAAAGTTAATTTTTTTCACAGAAGAAGCATGGTTTTCTTTAAATGGCCATGTATCAATACAAAACAACAGATACTGGAGTGCAGAAAAATACAATATTTTACACGAAATGCCATTGCATGGCCAGAAAATTGGTGTTTGGTGTGCTGTGAATGTATACCGAATTATAGGGCTTATATTCTTTGAGTATACAATTAACGGACAGAGGTACAGGGATACAATAATAAAACCATTCCTGTAATATTTGTGTGATATTGAATGCACACAGGCATATTTTCAACAAGACTCTGCTACAGCACATACAGCTGATCTCTCGTTGAAATTAATTGTGGAAATTTTTGAAGATAGGGTCATCAGTAAACAATTATGGCCACCACGCTCCCCAGACCTTATGGTATGCAACTTTTATTTATGGGGGAACTTAAAAAATAAAGTGTATTGGAACAACCTGCATATGTTGGAAGAACTGAAAGACAATATCAGAAGAGAAATTACTGCAATTTCAGAAGAAGAATAATGTGTGTTAATGGAAATTGTCTTAAAAGGTGTGAGAGATATGTGGCACACAAGGACATCATTTTCAACACCTTTTGTGATAAAACCATGTGGTTATTGTATGCATGTAAATCTATGTGCTTGAATTGCCAGCACGCTATGCACTTGAGTTCAGGGTCTGTGAATATTCAACATGAAGCAGCCGGCCAGGAGTCAGAAATAACGCACTGTAGGTACTAATAGCTATTGTGATCCCGGTACACAATAAAAGCTTAATTAAATAATGTTGTCTAATGGCGAGACAGGAATTGACCCTGAGTCTTCTGGCATTCCAGTACAATTGTGGGAGAATCTTCTTCCTCTGGAGATTAGAATCTAGTTTCTAGATGTTCTCCGTTCATTTAATTAAATAATTGGAAAGTTAAAATCAATAAATAAATATAAATTTGTAATATTTTGTGGCTAAAAGTTACAAGTATGCATATTTGGCAGGTGGTGTATTTTATTACTTGGTATTTCATTGTATCCTAGTGTATCTAAATAGACCAATATAGTACATGTAATAACACTATACGTTCTGAACAACTACATACCTACATATAATGCTATACTTCCTTTTATACATTTCCAAAAATTATCATTTGATACGCCACATTATACCATACATATGAATTATATTTAACATTACTTTTTGGGGAGGGGATACAGGACATTTAGGCTAACAAACCTTAAGATATAAACTGAGTTAACAATTACAATACTCTATTAAAAATTGTAACAAATGTCTTAATATTACGTGCATTAATTTAATTAAATATTTTTGTATTCCCCAAAATTTTGAATCCCCCCCGAAATGTTCCTGATGGTGCGACTTCCACCATGATTCAACCCTGTGGGTGGTATTTTTCTTTCTTTCTTTCCTTTTTTTTTTTTAAAGGAAAACCCTGAAAAAATACCTTATCTGGGAAACTCACCCTAACTGAGATTCAGAACGTCATGAATGTGAGGCAGACATATGAGCCCAACACCACAGAGGCAGGCTCGTAAAATTTGTTTAATTTTTTACTTGGGTCTTGTTCAGAATAAATGTTGCTCCAACTTTCTCTTACAAGGCCATTTTTAATGTATTTAAATTGGTTGTATTAAATGATGATGGTAGGTAATTTTTTTGTTTGTTGCACCTATTACAAAATTTTACACTTAATGCTATCTTTGTTCAATGTGGTCAGATAAACCACTTTTGCTTTCTGAAAAAAATTTGGTTTTCAAGTTTATATCAGGAACAAAGTTATAATTTGCTTATATCTCTTGTATTCCAAGTGTGGTTAAAATTATTATATCTGGTGTTTTAGGATATGAATATATTTAGTTGATCTATTTTGCTTGTAAGTGTTTGTGTATTTTGGTGTACTACTTATGAAATTTCATTTGCTGCAGTTTAGAGAGAATGCCAAGATTTTTGGGGAAGTTTAAATTTTGCTCTTCTTCCTCCTGTACCGATTTAAATCCACAGGAATTTTCCTTGAAGATACTAATCACTTAGAAATCCTACAATGCTTGCTTATGTTTAATATTGTAAATTTGTCTGTCAGATGATGCATTACCATGGAACAAACCAACTGATATTGATAATGGTTAAAGCAATTGTGGGTTAGTGTTTCATGAAAAAGTGCTGAAGTGCTCACTCAGGTAGGGCACAATAGTTTGAGAACCGTGGAATTTTGACAACTTGCATAACCTGTCATATGACTGATTAGTAGAGCTCTGGGACATTATTCTGTATGCGGGTAGGAGGTATAAAAGTTTAAGAAACTTACGGAATCAGAGTTTTTTTAATATGCAGAGTTGATTGTGTAGTATCCTGGGTTCTTAAATTGTGTAGGAGTTGTTGCTTTATCAAAAATATTGGGCCCTTCTTGGCGACCGCTTAGCTTTTGCGGAAATCTTGTCAGAAGATATTGCAAACATGATGAAAAAGAAAATGTCTAATGGAATGTTGTGAAGCAAGAAAAATGTTGCTAAAGTGGATCATTTGAGTTTAGAACGTGCAGATCCTACAGCTATGCCCTGTTGTCGCTCTGCAGCTGCGCCCTTTGGCTGCTCTGCTCCTCTGCTTCTAAAAAGCATCCCTTGGCTACGCTTTGAGGCTGAGGTCCTCAATCCTTCAGCTATGCCTGGCGGCTTAGGGCCCTCAATGTTACAATGTTGGCAGCAGAATGATGACAGCAACGCTAACATGATGGAAGTGTGTGTGTTACATGTTGATAGCGAAAGTGCCTACTACTCACATACGGAATAATGGCTGAGCTCTGCATTTCTCTATATGCCTATTTTTTTCTTTGTTTAGAATTGTAGGCTTTGTATATATAAATATGTTTCATGCTTACAGGAATGCACTATAATATTAAAATATATTAATTTTATAGTGCCTATATAAAGATTTATTAAAATCAACTGACCTCAAGTGAGGTTGACCAGAAAAATCCAGAAAACGACAGAACATTTAAATATAAACTAAGAAAGCTTTAGCTATAAATAAACATTTAAATATCAATAACATTTCCATTAATTTTAAGTAAAAGAACAAAACAAAACCTTTAAGAATTATTGACATACAAATGCTACTGTAATATTTATATACTGTCTTTCAGTATCTGGTTCAGTATACCATAATTTTAAAACTTGGTACAGTAAAAGACTTCAGGATGCCAAATGTAAATTTTGTCAGAACTACAAGCTCCAAAAAGTATCTTATGAACAGACCAGTTGGTAATGGGAATGTTGTAACAGCTTGAAAGGAAAGGAACACGGGTTCGTAAATATTTTTCTTTTCTTCATTTACCTATATAGCCTGTTGGAATCCCTTTCAAAATGAACTGTCAGATCTAAAATTATTCTCTTTAGACATCTATCAATAGCCACAATATCAACACATCTGTTGGAGATTCTTGCTGAGAGATGATGAAAACTCCTCATCCTTGTTGACACAGGAACTGAGCGATTGGACATCTTATGCAGTGATGTCTATTGTTTCGAAGCAATTTGCTCTTCCTGCAAAACCCCAGCATATGTCCAATAGTTTCTGTCTCGTTGCAACCTGGATAGTGGCAATGGGTTGTGCTGAAGATTCTGCCTGGAGCAGAATGGACTACCGACAAGTTACATGATATCTTAAAGGCATTGATATATTCAAAGTATGAGAGTTTTTTTTTTTTTTTTTTATTATTTTTTTTTTCTTTCTTTCTTTTTTGTTTTGTTTCCTTCTTTCTTTTCTTATCCTGAGTTGCTATTCGGGTAGTCTGCATATGTTTGCCTTTGTGTGACACAACTGTCACCAGTCATGAAATGACTGAGCTCTTACCATTTGCCAAATCCGTTGCTTTTGGTGTTGAGTGGCAAAGTATCTCTAGAAATATGAAGTCTTTTTAGTGCAAACTCTTCTTCTTTCTTCAGTTGTCTCACATGATGTAGGAGAACATCATCAACTGCTTGGAGATACTGAAAGATATTAAAGTGCTGAAGGCTGGCTTCCTATTCCGCTCTTATAAGTCATATTCCCTGCTATTTTCTAGGAGCATATAACATTGGTTTTGGTGTGTCATCAGGAAGCTGTAATATCCATTTTACTGTGCTTCATATTATTTTATCAATGTTTCTTAGGAAAGTATCAGAGAGCTGACAATGGAGTACACTGCAGCAGATAAACTAACTTAAGCCAGATGTATTGATCAATAATCTTAAGTTTCTGTTCTGGTTTCAGAAGAGTAGAACTTCTGAGTAAATTAAGATCTGTAATTAGTGATGTTATTAATTTCTTATCAAAAGAAATTTGATCATTGAAGTCCACCTCTAAATACCTTATGTGCTCTGATATGTTGCTAATAGATGTTATAATAGATCTTTGTAGAGAAACAAGTCGTTTCTGTTAGATGCCCCTTGTTGAGAATTATGCACTTTATTTTATTAGCATTAATTTGTAATCCTATATTTGCAAAACAATATTTGGGTTGATTAATCAAAGATATTCTTTCTGTTTCACCCTTGCTTACTAAGGTTTTGTTGTCAGCATATGCAAAAAGCCGATACATTTGGCAAGGAGTCATAGAGAGAGCAGTCATTCTTTTGGATAATTTAATATCTGAGAGATTCTGGATAATTCAGTCGATAGCTGGGTTAAATAGCAATGCTGATAATGGTGATCCTTGAGGCACACCGCAGTTAAATAGTACTGCTTTTGTTGTCTTATTATTAGCTCCAATTTTAGTCTCGTTTCCATTTAATAGTGCTTCTACTAAGTTATAAGTATTATTTGGAGTCAATAGTTTTTCATACTACGAAGAATGTGATTGTGTCCAATTGAGTCAAAAGCTTTTGAAATATCTAAAAATACAACATCACAGTTGAGATGTTTTCTTTTGGGTTCTTTAAGACATCTGTTAATTAGAGATGCATTTATATTATTAATTATTAAAAAATGCATTTATATGCATGCCAGGCAATGACACAAATCCCCTTTGATGTGGACTAAAGGAGATGAAAGATCAAACTTTCATATTAAGAGTTTTCTCTATTACACGTCTAACAGCTGAGAAAATTGCGATAGGCACCCATTCTTTTGGATTGTTTACATCACCTCCTTTATGTAATAAGATGGTTGGGATGATTTTAGAGTATTAGGTACATAATTGAATTTAAACATGGCGCTATTTAATAATGTGAAGAATATAGTGGCTTTCAGATGTCTCAATATTTGAACAGAGATTCTGTCTGGACAGTGGAAGTGTCTGCCTTTATGTTAAAGAGGACTTTATGAATATCCTTCTCCTCAATGAAGATATCTTCAGGCATTTCATATCCTGGAGGATCTGGAAGACATGAATTATCATGTTTATTGCCATTTACATTAAGTGATCAGTAATCCTGTCAATTAGAATTTTACAAGTTTTCTTGTGAAGTTCTATATGAACTTAGAACTATATCCCAGTTTGATATTGCATGTGTCCAGATCAAATGATGACCTTGAATATTATATGTACAATTGAAATGTTTCAAGTGCACTAATTCATCATAGGTTATGAGAAGAACATAACTGGTAACTATATAAACAAACAACTCTTCTGCGAATTCACAGTATTGATGCGAAATATGCATGATCAATGCAAAATCCTGCTCCACTAACAATTTCACAAATAAATAGTATTGTTTCATCACATAACCCATTCGTTATTGCCAGGGTTATGATTTTTAGGTGTGCACCTGTTTTCTTAGGGTAAGTTTAAGCTGTGCGGAAAGATATCACAGTGTGAAATTTTGTTTCTAGTTGCAAAAAGAGCATTTTTTCTTTCACCTTTGTCCCTTTTTGGCACCTTTATCCCATTTTCCCCAAACATTTTCCAATTTATTCTTTAACTTTCAATGAACGTCTCCTCAGCTTGCTGTGTATGTGCGAATAGTAAGCCTACTTCTTTCAGTAAATGCCGCGCGGGAATTGAAAGCACACCCACAACAATGGCAAATAATTGTGTGTTTGACGAAAACCTGTTTCGCTTTACTGCTATAAAGTAGCCCGCAATAATGCAATTGACAATGAGTGAGTCTATCCCACCAGAATCAGTAGCCTGCTGTTTGTGAATGTGAGAGACGTCATCTGTTTGCATGGAGGCGAAGGCTGGGCATGCAGGGATGGCAGTAACCTCACCCGTGCAGTTCCGAGAATTATTAAGACTGGGTTCTGCTCGAAACTACTAGAAATCACTGAGACTGAAGTTCCAGCATGAATAAGAACATTCTGGTAATTGCCATGGTGTTATAAGAGAGTGTGGACAGTGAGTGGCAGACAGAACTATATTGTTCCATAGTTACAAGTACCTGCCTGCAGCTATTAAATGATTAGAAGAACAAGGTCTGGAAAAGGAAAAACAATGGGATATTTTTACTTCCGTGAGGGAGCAGTTAGATGGCTTTGCCAAAGACAAACTTGAATCTAGTCTTCAGAAGAATCCAGACATTGAGGAATTTGCCACATCTGTAGAGTTTGCCATTCCGGGTGAATACAAGGTTTGCCCCACTGGTTTCTGTGGATGCTGTAAGAAGCTTTAGCATCTACAAAGACATTCTATCTCCTAATAGAAACAGACATACTTTTAAAAACGTGGAGATGCTTAATGTCTTGAAATACAACAGCTTCATGTGTTTTCCTTCTTTTGATGAGTGATAATTTGATGTACTTGTTTGTAGTTCGATAAATTAGAATAGAGGAAAGAGAAATCGTTGAATTAGTTAACTGAATAACAACTGAAATTAACCCAAAATCTCAAAAAATCTCAACAACAAAAATTATGTTCCCAAAAAATTCTCCATTGCTTGTAGTTTTAGAATCCACTTTTATTTTTGACCTAGCAAATGCTTCAGGATCATTACAAGACCTTTTAAATACCTTGCACATTTGGTTGCTAGCTGTTTATATTTTTAAAACTTCATTTTAAGGCATTTCTTATTTTTAGCATTTCTGTGTATTCAAAATGTTCCACACAATGTAATTTTCATCCATTCATATTGACATTTTTTATGCTTATTTCAAAAACCCAAATAAATAAAACTCATAATTTTTCTGTGTAATGAATAGTTTTTGCGCTATTAATTTTTGAAGATAACAATGTATACAAGCAAAACGGAAAAACAAAATGCAAATACAAAACTGCAAAACTTTTTTCTCTTAAACTAAGAATGGTAGAAGAAAAAAAATTATATGACAGATTTGTAAGTCCTTGACATAGAAGCAACATAAGATTTTTTTTTAAATGTATCATGTGTTGCATTTTGCATATACCCATAATTTTATATTTTGAAAATTAATAACTTGAAAACTAATTAAGATTTTGGATTGAAATTCACAAAACGATTATATCTAAAGAAGACTGACATGTGGTTAAAATTTCAGCCCAATTGAATGGATTGTTTAGAAAATAGTAATTTCAATTGTGCATCTCCTTAAATAAACCAGCACCTTATTGCCCCTTTTTTCACCTTATTTGAGCACCTTTTCCCTTCCTTTTTTCATCTGAAATTTGCACCTAAAAATCCTAACCCTGGTAAGGTTTACAGTTTACACTTCATTAAGAGAATAGTGGAGATTAGTAAATTTAATATATGGTATATAGCTTTCAATATTTGATATTTCTATACTGCTGTATTATGTGGAAAGGTTTTTAAAGTGGTAAATGAATAAATGATTGTACCTACTTCAATGCTTATCATTACTGATAGTGTCTATATTAGTGCCCATTTTGAACATACCCTTTTCTTTAATAATCTATACCATAATAAATTCCCCTCTATTCGGTCAAAGGCTTTCTCAAAGTTGATAAATACCATGTTCTAATAGTTTATACAACATCGGAAAGTTTTGTGACATAGGTAGGTGGGGATAGTATAAAATAATATATGATGGTGGATTTATATATCCACTTTTGATGTTTTATTGTATAGGTCCTTCTGGGCTCTCTGATACGCATCCATTTTGATGCCCCCCTTCTCTTATTGGTGACCCTGCTTATACAACATGAATACTATGTGTTTGTTATACAAAATGTAACAGGAAAAATTGTGGATGATTTAAAATATGGAACACCTACTTTTGCTGGTGAAATCAATAATAATTTACAATTTTAAGGAAGGATGCTTATAATATGTCTCTATCTAAAGCTTTCTATTTTCCTTCTTACATCCTGTGATAGCTGCCAATTGTAAGTCCTTTTAGCATACCTCTTCTTGATGACTGAACACTAGAAGATGGTCTTTTACCATAATATTATTCTTATTAGTTGCTTTATATAGAGAATACTTAGGAGCTTCATATGAATGTATGAGGATCAGTGGCGGATGATAATCAAGGGCCAGTGGGGCCTGGCCCCCCAAAAATAAGGTGTATTTATTCATAATTTTATAATTTATTTTTTCGTAATAATACATCTTAAATAGTATTGACAAATTAAGAAAGCTAAGTAAAAATATGGTTTTCTAATCTCACTAATTAGTGGCCTTCTGTTGTTGGCCTTCATTCATGAAGAAGGCGACTTTAGTAAGACAATTGCTAGGCCAGCATGAAAAGTGCCGTTTGTGTTTCAAATTCCCTCATGTTTCTTTCCATAGTTTGTCCGGTCTTACCACCTCTCCATATAGCTGTGTTTCAAAATATGAATTGACTGCTTGGTGATTGCATGGTTATAACAGTGCTTGAGGCCGTGTTGTGCTGGCCCAATGTATGTGTTAAAGCGAATTCCAACCATTAGCACAACAGGATGGAATTTTCACTCTCAGGTTGTGAGACGGGATGATGTAACAGTGAGGGAAACTTTTGCTTTAAAGAAATTACTTAATAATTCTTTTTTTTTTTCTTTTCTTTCTTTTTTTCTTTTTTAATTTCTTCCATGACATAATGAAACATGCTGACATCTTGCATAACACAATTCAGATGCAGGGTGCTAAATTAAGCTATGTTATCCAATGCATTATAACATTTTCAATCAGCTCTATTTGAAATGAGACAAAACACTGGAAGGTATCACATTCATGAAGAACCAATTCTTTCCTGCTAGAAAGTGTCTGATACATGACTCAGAAGTAAAACATCCTGGAGATGCCAAAGAAGTGTGTGATATAGTAATTAATCAACTTAAAGGATATTTACAAGAGCCTCTCCAAATTTAGTAGTTTAGAAATAATTGAAGAGCGAGGTGGTGCCACAGTGACATGTGTGACTGGCATTTGGGAGGTCCCAGGTTTAAACCTCCAGTGCTGACCAACCTGACCGAAGGTTTATTCACAGTTTTTCGTGGTCACTACATGAATGCTTGGTTGGATAATTTGATACACGAATTTTCCTATCGCCCCTTTCATCACTACAATTCATTTCCTTCCCTTTTTCACTGCCATACTGGGTATTGGGCTGATTACTATCCTGGATATGCTATGATCCAAAAGTTTACTTGCTCCTTGACTGTCTACTGACTCAAGACATTGGCTTGTAAGTCCTACATAGAGGCGGGTAATCCATAGAAAAAGAAGAAATTATTGACCCAAAGAAATTTTCTACTTTGAGAGCAAATTTTCCAGCCAACCTAGTCAGCACTTTCACATCATTAGTCACATTATTTGTGAAGAGAAATGGAGAAATTAACTGTCTGTGATCTGTTCCATTTTTTCACTCAACATTCCTTCCAGAGTCATTTTATAAATATGCAAAACTCTGGAAATTGCACTAATGTTTCCTGTTTCAACAATGGAGGCAGAGCAATATTTTAGTGCCTTGAAAAGAATTAAAACTTTCCTTGGGAACAATATGGACCAATACAGACTGAATTCATTCACTGTTAGTTCAGTTCATAAGGAGGAAATTGATGAAAGTCCAAACTTCAACAGAGTTGTTGATTGATATTTTGCCAGAGAGAAGCACAGCCATGCTCAACTCCTATATAAGTGATGCTGCTACTTGCTGAGTTTAGTTCTGTAGCTCTTGTTTTTTTAATAATAATAATAATAATAATAATAATAATAATAATAATAATAATAATAATAATAATTATTATTATTATTATTATTATTATTATTATTATTATTATTTTAGAATTAATATTTATCTACTTTATTATCTGGTTTGAAAAAAAGTATGTCTCCATTCCCACTTTCAATATCATTAGCCTTACATCTTGTAAAAAAAAAAAAAAAAAAAAAAAAGATCATGAGCCACCACTGACGAGGATTAGGTAAAATAAATGACTATTTTATCATGCTTTGCTTTTGATTCTTGATTTCAAATTTACGCTTTACAGCCTCACACGGTTTGATTTTACTCTTTTAGTTTGTAATTTTAATGCTATTTTAGGGATTTTTTTGTGGCGTGGTTTTAATTGTGATTATTGACAATATTTTATCATGTGTAAGGGCACTAATAACTTCATCATTTTGTACCTAATCTATTCAGCAATGGATATGACAAATGAAATGTTATGAGATAAAAAGCAGTATTGAATTGAGTGTTTTTAATCATTAGAAAGGATTTATGCACTCATAACATCAAATGGTTTTGAAATTTCCTTTTAAGATTCAAAGAAAGCCGTATTACCACTTTAAAGCAAAGGGAATAGAATAGAGTGATGAAACAAAAGGTTCCTTTAGTAACTACTAGATATTCTGTTTATAAGGCACAAAAGAATGCACATGTTTGTCATAACATGAGTATGCAGAATATATGGACATAATACATAAATTCTGACATATACCTCATTAGAGCGATATTATGCAGAAACCTAAAGATTATTTTTATGTATAGGCCTGGGATGGAGTGATGTGAATTTATGTTTCATATAAAAGGAAGAGACATTTATTATTTTGGCTCTCTTGAAATCAGTAAATGAAGCATATGGGGATCCCTTTAGAGAACTAAGGTATCTCTATGAGAAAAAGAACAAGCAAAATTATAAGTAGGTAGGTAATTCATTGCCATGACCATACCATATAGTGACATTAGTGCAAGTAAATCAGAAGTTCAAATTAAAATCAGTATTATATATAGGATTTGATATCAGTGTATTGCATATAATTAAATTTTACATTGTTCCATCCCTCAAAATTCTGAAGCATCTCTCTATTCTAGCACTTTGTCTCTCATTCTTCACCTACAGAAGTGACCGCCCTGTTTGCTTCATAGATACCATACATCTTAGAATAGCGAACTCCAGATTTGTCATGCATCTTTCATATTAACATTTTAGGAGTGCTATATCCAGGAGATGCAGCAATCTTGGTACTAATAATGATTAAGATTGATATAGTCCATAGAATGTTTTGTAAAGAAGTTTTGGGTTTACCCAAGAGTTCACCAAGGGGCGTGGCACTGGCAGAGCTAGGAAGGGTAGGGAGAAAAGGTATAATAGTGGAAAGAATTTTGAAGTATTGGTATAGATGTTTAAATTTAGAAGATAATAATATATTAAAAGAATGTATACAGTTTCAAAAAGCTGTCCTAGGAGAAGAGTGTTGGTTAGGGGAGATGGGAAATGTCCTAAAAGAAATTGGCATGAGGAATATTTTCCTATTAGATAAATATAATAACAGTGGGTTTTGGAAAGAAGTGAGATTGAGGGTGGAAGATATCGAGAAACAAGAGATATGGGCTAGTTTTGAGGATAAAAGGTCATTGATCTTGTATAAATCAGTTAAAAGAGATTGGGGAAGGGAGAAGTATGTAGATATATGTAATCAATTTGGTAGAATAGGGCTTGCGTGGATGTGCACATGAGTAATATTTTTAAAAAGGAATGGATATAATTGTTCGGGGAGATGTATTATGTGTGATGAATCGGGTAGTACTTTTCATTGTCTAATAGAATGTGATAAGGTTAAAAGGTGGAGAGAGGTTATATGGAATAAAAAATGGGACAAGCTAAACAAAGAAGCAGTAGCATTAAGAATGTTGGGAAGCACAAAAGTAGAAACAATTAAAATGATGGGGACATTTTTAGGCAACACAAGGGATAAGTGGATAAGGAGCATAAGAAAGGTACAGCTGAACGAGCATAGTTTGTAAAGTGGAGAGATGGTATAGTAGCTTTATCCCAATATATACAGCCTAGGGGCTAAATATGGGGGAGCTAGAAAACTGGTGCACTAGACATAAGTTTTAGATGTAAGCTTTATTTGTATTATTGCAATAATGATGAAACAAATATTACATATTACATATTACTAATAATGAACATTTATTATGAAACCATCATTTGTACTTTATGTAGAACATAGTTTAATAGTCTCCTAATTTTTACCCCCCCCTTTTTTTTCAGATAAAATGTGAGGACTAGAAAGAGAACCTAACACAATGGCAGCATCGAATTTCCAAGGACGTCATGTAAGGCAGCCCAGCAAAAATACTCTTTTGAAGGTTGTAATACTTGGTGATGGTGGAGTTGGCAAATCATGTCTTATGAATCGATTTGTGAGCAATCATTTTGATGAACATTCCTTCCATACAATAGGAGTTGAATTTTTAAACAAAGACATAGAAATAAATGGAGAAATGTATACCTTACAGGTTAGTGAGCTTTGTGGTGATTGTGTATTTCTTACTTCTGGATTAATGTTTACACTGTTGCTAAACTTTTTTGGGAGCCGCTGCATCAAATGTTAAAGTTGAAGTAAGTGTATTGTTTTAAGGATTGTATTGTATTTCTGTTGTTGGGGAACCGAACTTGAAGTAGTTGCAACCACTTATAGTACAAAGTTCCGGTGGCCTTCGCTCCAACTTTATATTTTAATGTTTCTTTAATATTATATATTTAGGTTTGCCTCGGCTGCATCAGTATTAATTTGTAGAAACATGTATCTCTGAACAAGGTGTGGTGCGGCTGAAGAATGTAGGCTTACACAAATTATAATTTTTACTTCACTCCGTTTTATTAATCCTTGACATGATTAAATAACACTTCACTGATATATAGAGAGCTGTGAGATTATTTATTAATTACTTGCACTTTTTAACATGTAAACTTTAGAATATCCTCGCCATAATGAATTTTTTTGTTCTCACACTGAATACGTATTAAACTTCTCGAGGACGCGTCTCGCGTCCAGTTAGGAACGCTGTCTACAAGCAACTGAACTGATTTCTACCGCCTGAATTTGTAAATTTCATCTATTTCAAGTCTCTGATTGGCTATTCCTAATCCAATAGAATACTTTTATTTAACTTTCAAGTTTTTGTGATTGTTGATTGGCCATTTATAAACTGTCTAAAAAATTACATTATTGTTGCTCCAAGAATTACTAGTAGCATTATTACTTTCATTATTGCCAGGTTACCTCATTGTTAGCAACTTTGACCTATATTCTCACAGCTCCTACATTATTAAACATGTACATAATAATATAAACATTAGTACAGTGACTGTTACTTACACTTTTTATATTTTTATATATATACACATATTGCTTTAAGGCGGGCTGTTATTGAATTTATATATTATATAATTAGACTGAAATCATTTAAGCGTTAAAAATACTGTGTTATTTGAGTAGCATTACAGAAAAGTGTCTAGGCTGTTAAAGAAGAACAGTTTAACCCATACTACAGCTTCCTCCAGAACTCGTACACAAATGATTAAGGATCATCCAAATTTGCACATCTTCCCAGTAAAATACAGTATACCGTGTGAATGTGGTAAACTGTGTGTAAGATAGGCAGGCTGCTCACTGAAACATGAATGTATACATTGGATAGGTTGTCAAAATGAATCTGAGAAGTCAGCCTTTGAAGAACTCACTATTGCCTGCAAACACCACTTTGATTTTTATGATACTATGCTTCTATCACTCATGCATTTAGATTAGATTGCATGCTGTGAGTTTATTGGTGGCTATAGAGGCCTGTGAATATAGAATGTGTCAAGGAAAGTGCAATTTGATTACATATACTTAAAAATAAACATTACATATTAATATAGAGTATATTAAAATAAATTAAAGTATAAAAACTGAAGAAAACATGTGCAATATGTACAGTTAAAGAAACAACAGGGTGTTCAAATACTTCCCTGCAGTTACAGAGCTTATATATGTAGTTGTAAATGCATTTTTGCTACATATAAATGAAATACTTAGCTTTAGTTTACATTTTCGCTGGGCTTTTATAGCCTGTGTCTCATCAGGTTTGCAGATGCATAGCATTGTTTGTCAATTTACCAATTTTCAATATCTGCAGTACATAAAATATGCATATAGAACAGCTCTAAAGAAGGCTCATATGTCAAATCATTTGTCATTAAAAGTAGCAAAACACTTTTTACGAAGCTATGTTAAGTGTTATCGTCATGATAATTTATAATTAAAATAATCTTTTACAGAATAAAATGACTTGGAACAAAGGTACTGTTTAATAGCAGTTTCAAAAGCATTGAAATCATCAACTTTTTCCTTAAGTTCATTAGGAAGAGCATTAAATATGTGAATGGTTTTATAATACATACTTTTCTGGAAGCAAGAAAGCTTTGCATTGGGACAATGAATATTTTACTTTTTTCTGGTATTTAGCTAATGAGTTTCCATGTTTGTTATGAACATAGCTCGATTCATGCATAAAATTTAAGATGGAGAATATATACATGTTAGGTAGAGCTAATTAATCTCTTCAATCAAAAGGTTTTCAAACATGAATGTCAGGGAGGCCGTAGAGATTTACAGAAATAAAAAGAAAGCCTTCAACGGAGATATGAATATCCAGCTTAGTAACATTTAGAAGCTACTCCTGAAAATATATTCTATTGATTCACATCAAGCATATCAGAGCAAGCAGGAGAACATTGTCAGCATCTACTCTGTGCTATATATAATACAGGATATTTCTGCTTCCTTTCTAGACAGCTTTAAGAAAGGACAGCATAGTCCTGTGTGAAACATCAATCAGCTTTTCAACTTTTTAATCTTTTATAATTTTTGATGTGGCAGCTTCCACAAATCTTTTGGCAATACGAATATTGACTGTGAACACCTAAGAAATCATCCAACATTCATTTATATTTGCACTATACTAATTTTCATTTACATGAACTGGATTATTTTTTTAATTTAAACTTTTTTATACATTCTTTATCATATAAATGCACATAGTACTTTAATATATATATATATATATATATATATTTATATAAATGTAAATAAAATTAAATAATAAGTAATCCGCATATAAGTAAAACACAGTACAACAATAATTAATGTGAGGGGCTGCCTACAAAAATGCAAGCATATTTAATGTTCATAATTTCCACAACTTTAAGGTAGAGTCTTCAAATGTTCTATATTTACTAGCTACTCGCGTCGTTTGTACTACTTTTCTCTTTTTCATTGTTTTTCAGCATAACTACACATTATAATGCGAATGATTTAGAAACTGCATATCACATTAACATAGAAATTGGCACAGTTATTTTAACCACAATGACAATGATTTTTTTTTTTTTTTGCCTATACAGGATTTCTTTAAAAAAAATTTAATGCAAGTCGCTCTCAAAACCAAAAATTTATCCATTTTGAAGTGCTAAATTGTTACAAGAGTAAATTTTTAAATATGAAACTCAAAATGTTGACGATAAAAAAGCTGTGTTAGATAAATTTTGTTACTCTACATCAAGTATTTGATGAGAAAAATGGGAAGAAATGCCAGAAAATGTTAATTGCCAAAATATGCATTTCACTTCTCCCTTGATGCGAAAGGTATAGGAGTAGACATATTCTCACAACAGAAGTTTAAATTGCAGTTTATGTTACTCATTTGCTTTGTATGGAGTATTCATGACTTGAGACTGTTCTATTGTATTAAAACACTCTTTTTCCCATCTTGAACTAAAATAAAACTCATTTTAATCACTGGTTTTCGTATAATAATTTATGTTCTAGTGAATGAATTTACACAAAGAAATTGAAACCATGAACCTTACCTTCTGCTGATAGTAAGCAGGAAGCATGTTATCACTGCCTCCCAGATTCTGCTTCGGTTTCAAACTTGCATGTCAAAATAGTAAGAGATAAGCATACACAACAGACTGAAAGAACATAGTAGCCCTGGGCAGGCAGTGTGGCTTTAGTGGAAGGTCTGACCATTTAAATTTTATAAGGTGCTTGGAGGCTTAATAGAACTAAAATATTTGGGAATGTGATAAGTACCGTTATATAGTGCTTTTAAGACATGAAAATAAAGTTTCACTTTTTGTGACCATTTTGGCATCTTTTCCTAAAGGCAGGAAACACTAATATTTATGAGTACAAAAATTATGACAATCAGAAACAATAAGTAAGTTAGGAATTGATTATTAAATTTAAAAGGCTCGAAAAGTAGTTTGCATTTTCATTTACACTTGAAGACAATTCTGTTTTAGCATTATGAAACTAAAATAAGTAAAACTTGCTTTCTATTACGTTATTCTTGATGATTATTGTTTTTGTCAAAACAAGTATTTTGCCAAGCTAGTTATAGTGAAGTAGCAAATGATTTTTGTGACACTAACTTCACTTACTTGTTCAACAATTAAGACATGTTTTGAAGGCTTTTTCCCTCGTCATCTGTAGGCTAACTGGCAGGAAGCTTTTGTAAGTGTGTGCATATACATATCGATGGTGTTTTGTAAAAAGGGCATTATCAACAAAATGTGTGCATTGTTTTCGTTTTTACTTCCTAGTAGTAGAAAAGGTATTCCATTCCACCCAAATATTCAGTATCAGAATTTCATCAGAAATACACATTTTGAGGCTCCTGAATCTAAAGGCAAAAAAACATTTTTACAAAAAAAAAAAAAAAGTCCAGATGCATGTGAGCATTAGAGAGGAAGAGAACAAATAATATGTATATCTTAAATCTTTTGGGGAATAGCCTGTGAAGTCTTTATTTGGAAGGAATGAATGTTAAGCAATAGATCAAAATGTAGAGTTCTTTAAAACACAATTTATTTCAAATAATCTTTTTATGGCGTGTAATTTCCAAGATATCTGTTATTATGGTTCAAATTATTCAATAGCATTGTCATTCTTTTGAAGTCCTGTAGATATTCACTTGTTTCTCGTCATTGCATGGAATTTTAAGAGCAGTATATAGTGTCTAGTGCTTAAATGCTTTACTATTGCTATTCCCTTTGTACCAACGACGACATGTATAAAGCTGCTACTTCTGCAAAGATTTAACTAAGTTAAAATGAGGTAGGTAGAAAAATAAGCTTTCCTAAGACTAGCATGTACACTCACTAATAAATGATAGAGTAGAGAAAGTCATGTGAATGTAACACTCAGAATTCTTAAAAACATTTTGCATATTTTATTCATTTTTCAATCAATATTTTCAATATTTATTTCGTAAGTTTTTCAAACATAAATAAGGGAAATTATCAAACAAGAATTAAGTATATGGGAGTTGAATTGCAAAAATGGTAAAATTGTGATAGTGCACATTTTACAAAACACCATCACTGAACTCAATAGCAATGCCCTTTAATAATGCATGTTCTTTAGTTAAACTAATCATTGTTAACATTGATTTTGATCCAGATATGGGACACTGCTGGGCAGGAGAGGTTCAAGAGTCTGCGAACACCATTTTACCGGGGATCAGATATTTGTTTATTAACATATGCTGTGGATGACCGCACCAGTTTCCGAAACTTGGCATTATGGCGAAACGAATTCTTGTACTATGCAGATGTAAAAGAAGGTACCACATTCCCATTTTTAATAGTAGGCAATAAGGTTGATGTGGGACCAGAGCAGCGAGAAGTATCACTTGAGGAGGCAAAAGCTTGGTGCCTTGAAAATGGAAATCCTCCACATGTTGAAACTAGTGCTAAAGATGCCACCAACGTAGAAGAGGCATTCTCATTGGCAGTAGAGAGTTGGGCTCGATTAGAAGCAAAATTAGAGAGACCATATATAGGGGACACTGTTGATTTGAGACGACAGCAACCAGAGCAGAGGTCATCATGCTGTCTCTCTGTAGGTAACAGCAACTCTGAGTAACTCAATGCCTACTTTTATATTTTTAGCTGCATAATAAAATAAAAATGAAAAGCTTGTATGTATGTTAGGAGACCGTTCAGGTAGTGCTGATATATATATTTGAATTTACACATAATGTATTAAATGAGAACAAGTGCAACATTGGAATGTACATAATGAAGTTTTTAGAATAGTTTTTTATGTAGCATAAGCCAGTTCTATTCAATTTCTTAAAATGAAAGGGAACTGAAGGCTGTGATAAGTTGTTGCTTAGTGAATAATTTTATACTGTGTACTGTTTGAGGCTGTATTTAGGTATGTTGTGGCACTATAACAATATTGCTGCAGCGTACAGCCAAAGGACAATTTTCTACTCATCAGCTAACATGTTATTTATGATTCGTGAAGCTTGGAAGTGTCAATCTGAGTGCCATAATTGGTTCAGCAGTGGCTTTGTTTCCCCAAGGTTATAGATTCAATCTTAGACCAATATAAGAGCATTTAAGTGTGCTTAAATGCTACAGCATCATGCCAGTACTGCACGTAAAAGTACTCTTGTGGGACTACATTTCAAGGCATTAACATTGCTGCTATTTTTTATTAAATAAGCAGCTTTTAAACACCAAACTTAATAATGGTAGGCATTTTGCATATTTCTAAAAGAATGCACTTTTAGAAACTCACCATTTTGAATAATTAAATTGACCATTTTTTTTAATTCAAATTCCAGGAGGTGGTACATATTAATTCAGTGTGGTGCATGTTATATGGAATTATAATATGCTGTTTGTATTACTGATCATAGCTAATGTGCAAGGATAAAGATAAACTACAAGTTTACATCTAATTCTGAAATTTAAATAAACTTAGACCAGTGAAGTGGCTCTGATGTGATAACAACCTTGTTTTTCTTCTCATGAACTTAGCCAGTGTAACTCAAACTGCCAACTTGTGGTGAACAAATCTGGTCATGAATTTTGTGTCCAAGAAAGAAAGGGAGAAAGGAATGGGTAGTCTTATATAAGACAAAATGTTGGACGCTTGCAAAAACAGACTACACAGTAAATAACAGCATCTAACTCACGTTTGACTCAGAGATCTGAGAAGCCAGTTTACTATGCCTTGAGCAGTTATAATTATATCTCTTGTATGCAAGTTAGGCTGCATGTTTTCATAAGTATTTCTAAAGGTTTGACTCCTGTAAAACTCACTATTTGAAGTTTGCAGAATTCATCAAGGAATGCCAGCATGACAATCCTGGGAGGTATATGGTGTTTCTAAGGAGACAAAAGCTTAGCCACAGATCCCGGTCATTGGCTGCTGGAGAGATACCCTAAACTTAGGCCTGGAATGTTTCCTTTCCCAAATATCATTTCATTGCATATATCATCAGTGTCTCTTGCCTGTGGTGCCATATGTTATAAGACCTGACATTAAACACTATCAAAAAGAAAGGGGAGAGTTGGGAAAACTTGGGTTTTGTATTTCTTCCCATCCTGCCGCTCTCCTTTTATCTCCTAACAGTTGTAATCATTATGTGCACTACTACTGAGTAATAGTTTAGAATGAGAATCAAAGAGAGACAGTGACAGTTTTTGCTAAGACCATAAGTAAATGTGAAGTTATCACTGAAAATCATTATAAATTTCTGTCTAATAAAAACATAATTCATAGTTGATCCCAAATATTGGAAAGGCATAAAATAAAAATTCTGTAATGCGAAAATTATTCCTGTGTATTTTTCTTTAGTTTATAAATACATATATTCTAAAAGATTTGGAGATTTCTTCAAATTAGACTTCTATGACCAAGAAATATGAGTCTGTGTGAGACAATTCATACCATGCTCCTCCCACGTGTAATGTAACATCTCGGGTGTAACTCTTCTGAAGATTTTAAAATATTTTCTCTGAAATCATAAATACCCATATAAGTACATATACAACATTACTAGCAAAATCCCGAAAAGAGTGATGTGAGATCCAGAGAATTTGGAAGCCATATAGTTAGACCACCTTGACTCCACCAGTCAAGGCATGATTCAGATTGTTTGACATTATTTCCGTACTCAGAGCTGTACCCCCTGTTGTAGCACCATAGCCATTTTACCTTCCTGATGCAAACCTAGTACAATATTTCATTTCCAAATTTAGGAAATCTTAATATACATTTAGCTTGTTGCTGAGTTGTAAACTGCATTTTATTTAGTTTGTTTTTCTAAGCAACTTCTTTTGTTGCTTATACAGTCTTAGTGACAATGTAAAACTCACATGATTCTAGAATATATTCACAGAAAAAAACAGTTGTAACTATCACATTACAGTGATACACTTTATGTATTTCCAAATAGATCATTCTACAATTGGCACACTCTGAATGAATACATGCATAAACCAAACATGGTTGTGGACAAATAACAGCTTTGGCCGTGTGGATTTTTTCAAGCCATTGAAACAAATGCGAGATAGAATGCCAAACAGGGAAACTTGTTTTTAACCTTTCATCAGGCAGGTGATATTGGATGGCAAATGAGTGTAATGAAATGAATTTTCAACTGATTCTGGGGTCCATTGAGCTTAAGAGTTACATGGCGTTTGTCTTCTTGGGATGATGGAAAACCCACCATTATCTAGGTAACTCCCCAACAGGATTCAAATTTGAGGCAGACATGGGCTTCTAATGGTATTATAGCTTCATCTTTGCATCATAGAGACTAATTTCAGTATCAAATTATACTTAAGATGGCAGATCAATGTCTGTTTCTCCAGCTCTTGCATAAAGATTGTGCTTGATTCCTGCAGCTTATTTAATATACAAGGATCCCTATAAAAGTACAATTTCTGAAACCTAAAAACCTGTTGCAAGTTAACCAAAAATCTGATGTGATACATACACATGACTTTCTCTACCCTCTATTCTTTATTAGTGAGTACATAATCCAAATAAACCTTTGCAGAAATAGCTACATTATACATTTTGCTATAGATACACAGGGAACAGTAATAGTAAAATGTTTAGGAACTGGACGCTATACACTGCTTTAAAATTCCATTGTGTTTCAATGCAATTGCGAGAAACAAGTTCATGTTGACAGGACTTAAGAGAATGATCAAGAAATGAGCAATTTAAACTTTTAATAACAGATATCTCAGAAATGGCTTAGACCACAAAAAACTTATTTGAAATAAATTGTGTGTTTTAAAGAGATCTACATTTTTTGTGTAGTACGTTTTTGTCTATTAAGGTTTACCAGCTATATAAGATTATACAAAATGTCTTCCAAATTAAATGGACTTCACAGGCTATTCCCAGAAAATTCAAGGTATACATTTTATTTGTAATGTAAATATCTGTAATATGTGGTATTTTAATCAAAACTGTTAGTCATTTTTTAGAAAATAAAAAATTTCGGAAAATCTTCCAGTAAACGGTAGTCAGGGGTGAAAATCTTCATGTTACATCTTTGAACGTACTGAACCTAAATACCAGGTTTGGTATTTATCTGACTTTTCGTTTTTAAGTTACGATGTTCACAGACACACATGCACGGACCTTTTTCTAAAACTGCTATTTTAGGATTCAGGGGTCTCAAAATATGTCTTCCCATTGAAATCTTGGTAGCGGATTTTTGGGTAAAATGCAATACCTTCTCTACCTACTATGTATATGGTAGAGAAAGTAAAAATGGCTTTACCAAGCTTCATTAATTGTAACTTAGAATTTCAAAATATAGATGAAAATGCGGGTTAGGTTTAAAATGAAATAACTATTAAGGCAAAATTCATAAACATATGAAACACTAAAATGAAAATTGTATCCAATATGACAGACATAATCAAGTCAACACTCCTTATTTTTGTGTATTACATTGGATAAATCTGTGGTTTGAATTTGCTTCTTAACCAATGTCCAGAATGTGCAATTCATTCTTTAGTTGACAAACAGGATTATCATGAAGTTCTTATAGTGCTTCACCTGAATTCTTCTGTGTGCTACAGAGTTAGTTGGAAGAAGTAGTATGGTGCCATCAAAACGTGCAACACGACAGGTTTACTATATATTGTATCACACATTACTCTGGTAGGGAATTTCTAGAAAGTGAAATAAAAAGCATTAGGGCTCGCATTGAATGTATCACCAGGAAACCATTAGTGGCTAGTCAAGATCCGTAAGTTTTCTTTCTTTCTAAACTAAATTCTGTTTTCTTGCCTTTCTTCTTTGGTATAAAAATCTTAAAATATAAACCTTTCACCCTGAATAGTTTGATATTCTTTTTAAAGAATTAATTTTTAAACATTTGAGTTGATTGAAGTCATCTTTCCCCTCCCCCTCTGAGTAACCATTTCTTCTCATTTGGAAGGGTGGAAATGATTATTGCTATGAACTATCGTATTTTGACCATTTCCTATGGTAATTGCTTGTTCAAACATTCCCGTTTTCATTCTCTTGCATCCCAATATATTTTGTTCTGTAAGTAAACCCTACTTTAATAGTTAACATATCCATTTAGGAAAAGTTGCATTGCTGCTCATGCAGACTTATTATTCTATGTTGCTCATGCATTTTTACTAAAAATTAAGAAGAAAAAAAAACTTTTTTTGTAGTGAAAATAAATTTTACTTTAATTTTTTTGCACAGAGTAGTCTGTTTTTGGTTATTTAATGTTGCGTTAACTGCTAGGTCATATCACAGTGGAATGTGTATAATTTTTGGTGTGTGCTGCTAGACAGAAGGCTTAAATTGTGCGGTCACCTTACAGTACCATCTACTTGGGTAAGTTTGCTGATAGTGGCCTCAGTTGGATAGTTGCCATCTCTTATTTGTTACTAGAGTTGTGGAATTACTGCTTAGTGCATGTCATGCTAGAGAGATGGCGTTAGTGGCATAGTTGCCCTCCTGTATCATCTATTATATTTCTGTTTCTTTTATTCTGTAGATGTAACTTTCGGTTGTGCTATGACATATCCACATTGGATATTTATGTAGTAACTGAGGAAAGGCACGAGAAATAAAGAAATAAACAAAGCAGTTTGACTGGCCAGACTTGAGATTTGAACCTGTAACCACCTGAATGCAAGTCATAGATGTTACTGCTTGAGCCATATTGCTTGGCCAAACAGAATTGCCTTCTCTCTCTCTCCCCCCTCCCCTTCCTTAAACTTTTAATTTCTATAGCCCTTTAGCTTCTATGGCTATATTAGGGACTTTGACTTGGGAAACAACTTATGGTGTTACAGTACAGTGAACTGTAGAGTTTTAATGTTCATTTTTGCAATGAAACCTCTTTCACATTTCAAGATTCTATGGAGAATAGGGAACCAGGACCTCTGGGTTTAGAAGCCACAATGCCGATCACTCAACCACAGAGACAATCTCTAGAATCTTGTTTAAAGTTTTATCTGCTTTGTAGTGTGAGTGGTAATCAGCTGTTAATTGCTTACCATGCACATAGATTATTGAGCAATCTACAGATTCTATTCTTTATTCTTGAGAATTACTTTTAAAATGACCTAGTATAAAATTTGATATAACTGTACATCATACTTATTTTGCTGCAGGTAGTTGTCTGTGAATATTTGGTAAGTATCCTTTGGAAAATATGCTCTTGAAAAGAATTCACTTTTGGATAAAATGTATTCTTTTAGAACATTGTCCTCAGAAAAATGAGTTTTAAAATCAGGATTGGTGAAAACCTTTAATCAACAAGTCACGTCATCATTTGCCTCCAATATGACCACGTCTTGTCATGATCACTTTTACTTCTAATATATGCATTTCTGAATTTTTGATCACATATGTATCATAATATGAGCAGAAATTAATTGAACATGAGACTACTTAGAACATGCATTCATTACATAATGAATAACTTTATAATAATATTGCTATTAAACACCCCAGCTGGTATAGAAATTAATTGAAGAGATTACCTAGAAGATGCATTCATTCCATAAGAATAACTTTGTAATACTGCTATTAAACACTCAAACTAGTATTAAAACAATATTCATTTTGCCACTAAGAAATGTTATTTTAAACACTTGAAGTGTAACAATCACATTATTGTCTCTATTTCTTTATCATCCTCTTCGTAGCTATTCTACAAATTACACAAAAAGTAATTCTTGCATTAATTATGATAAACATTCATCAGAAAACAGTTCTTTCTTAAATTGGTTTCACAGAGGCTGAGATGACAGGAAACTGTAAAGCAGCATATATACACTAGCTTCAAAAAGTTTCCAGAATATAATATTTTCCTTTTAATGTATGTGATACTAGATGATATTATTTTATTAGTTATTAGTAATACATAGCATTTTGGTGCCCATAACAGTTATTGTCCTTGCATATCAATCGGGTTTTGTTGTTGTACATATTCATTTATTACATTTATAAATCTTGGCTACCAAGCAACACTCAAATGTGTTTTGTGTTTTCTAACACAAATCTCCTTCAGAAACATTAAGGCTATTTGAAGAAGCTTATGATGAAGCAGCAATGAAAAAACAAAACCAGTTTTTACCTGGCATTAATGCTTCAGTGAGGGCTATAATAGTACCAAAGATGAGCCGCGGAGTGGTTGACCAACAACTGCAACAAATGAACCAAGCATTGTTCTCCACATCATACTGTAATGAAAGAACTGCATGTGGAAATCTTTCAGCGCTTTAGGAATGTAGCAAGAAGAAAATATGGGCACAAAGCACCTGGTTTCTTTTGCACCATCACAGTGATCAGAATTGGTAAAAAATTACCTTAGCAGGCACAACATCACTACTTAGGAGCATCATCCATACTCTCCAGATCTGTCACCACCTGAACTTCTTTATGCGGCTGAAAACTCATCTGAAGGGGCAAAGATCCACAAAAGTTGATGAAGTTATGTAAATGCAATGATGACAATACGGCTTATTTTGCAAAATGGCTTCCAGCAATGTTTCCAGTCACTTTACATGCACTGGGAGAAGTGTGTCATTGCATAAGGGAATTGTTTTGAAGGAAATGTTGTGTAATTTGCATTATAACTTACTCCTGTGTTATTAGCAATTCTGGGAACTTTTTTAACCTAGGTTTATATGCTAGGCTTGATACTTTATACTCTTTGCAGTATCTCATGAGAAACAAAAGAGTGACCACTTAGTTTAATGCTTAAAATATCATAAAATTTAAACTGAAAGTGGTTAATACCTTTGAAATTATTAGTGTTAGAAACATATACTTTAATAATATCTACATTTTTCCTTTAGCTCTTCATAGAAAATTCACAATATAGGTTTTATGTCACTCCATAACCTCAGACATACAGTATTTAAAAAAGATTGTTGAGCCACTTTTGAGAAAATAAAAGGTAACAACAGTTGTTCCGTGTACAGGGTTGCTTAAGGAGAGACGGAAGTTCATGGGAATCTTTTTATTGCCTCTTTAAAAGATGTTTGATTTTAATACAAACTTTGATATTTATCCGACATTTTGGTTTAAGTTGTGTTCCCCTGTCGCTTCAAGTATCTCAAAGTGTGCATTTCCAGCAAAAAAACTTGTTTGTGTTAAGTGCAGTGTTTTTTCACAAACCCCCCCCCCCAAATAAAAGACAAAACAGGATGACGGTTGAATACTAGAAAACTAAAGACTGCTGAATAAGCTGAGGCTTTCACAGCCAGCACCTTGAAGAATAAGATTATTTTCCAGGCTTATTGGCCGTTGTCTAGAGGCTTTCAAAGTTCCTCACATTTTATCAAGGACTGCACTTGGTATCTACAAGGGTGATGTGGTCACTGGCCAGAGCTCATAAGGAAGCCATCTGCATTTCCAAAGCTTGGATCCCTGCGCTGGAAAAGAAACTGAATAGCATAAACAAAAGTTACTCTCAAGACATCCAGCATGCAGCTCCAGATGATTGGCTCTGCTCACCAATTGGATAAAAATAGTGCAACTGTAGCTGCAGTCTGTTTCAAGCTCTGAAAAGCGACCCTTAATTACCGCAGTCCTTGGCAAAACTTCAGGAACTTTGAAACCCTCTAGGCTATGACCAATAAGGCCAGGGAATAATCTTATTTCTTAAAGAATATTGCTTAGTGTCAACAGCACTGCCCAAGATTGTTTAACTTTCAAGGCTTAAAACTGCCCATGGTGGATATTTGAAAAGCATTACCTACCACTCAGAAAAGAGTACACCACATATTGCAAGTATGACGTGTGGATTATTTACGGTTTACAGTCCAGTATTAATTGAAGACGTATCCCTTAACTTTGCCACAATGGTTGATACATCCAATGTTGCACATGTTTTGCTTTACTATGGTACATTGTAAGTGTATGAAGTGAATGAAATAAGGTTGTATGTTGCAATACTGTTGCTTGTAAATTAGAGTACATATTTAAATATAACACAACATTATGCAGGATAAGGTGCACTATGCAGTGTGTGCGATTCAGAACTCCAAAGATAATTTAAAATAAACAGTATTCTGTTATTTGCCATTAAAGGCAAATAAAGTATTTAAGTAAAGCTGTGGCACTGATAAATCAAGAATCTGTAATATTGTACTACAGTTAGCAAAAGCATAGTTTATTCGATTTGTCTTCAGTTACCATAATACAGGGGCATGCGCAGAGTGGTGGTTGTTTCTGTAAAACTCTTTTATACTTACAGGTTTAGTATACCACATTGTACTTGTTAATAAACAGGTAAATAAAAATACTATGTGCGTTAAAATAATGGGGAATGATAGGGAATTTAATCCATTCTTTTGGAAAATTATCATTCCAAATGTTGGTTGGCAACGGCTCGCTCTGTTCATTTTACTATCCTCATACCTTTAGTCACAGGTAGCTAGTACTAGATGATTGCAAAGCACCTCCTGTAGTTGTTGTGAGGTGAAAGGGGGAACTTCTGAGTGGCGCTCCCATAGTCTAATGGTTAACACACCAGACTGTTCTGGCTGGAGAGTTTAGTCTCTATGTACTCCTGTTTGCCTTTTAGTCCTATAAATACTTGAAAAGTTGGCTATTAGTCATGTTGACCCATCAAATTCTTTATTTAATCAGTATATCCTATTCAGTGATCCAATTGATATTCTCCTCCCTTGAATAAAAGTGGCCATAGTATGACACTGACTTCATGTGTTTCAGCACACCCAAATGCACTCTCTGTGTATGCCCCTGCTGTTATAACTTAATCATTTTACCATATCAATAAAATACTGTGTAAATTAAACTAATCTCCCTTGTTCATTTCAGTGTGCTAGTTATTAAGCACTGCCTGTTCTTTGTTAAACTCGTTTATAAGCATTCCAAATTTTATTGGAAATTACTATTTTCTAATTTTTTTTTGTAAATTATATTACCTTTTTTTTTGTGCGCCATGTATAGGTGTTCATGATCTATTTCAACTTAATATCCAATGTCTCAGGCATTAAAAATGTGAGGATAACTTATACCACCTGTAGGTTATATTTGTTAAAAAGCAAGATTATCTTGTTCTCCGTTTTCCACATAGATACAAACACTGTTTCTGCTTCTGTAAAACTGATGTAGTCACGTTTCACTGTACACCAGAGTGGGCAATATGCAGCTTTTGCCATTTGCAGCATGGTTATTAAATCTAATAGTTAATATGCATGTTAATGATTCGTGTTTTCAAGAAATTAACATTCTGTAAATTGAAATATGTTTTAGCGTTTGCTATGTAAAGTATTAAAATCTTATGTAGCATGTATTACTGTTTTATATTTGCCTGGATGATATTTATTTTATGAAATTTTTGTCATCAGAAAAAAGCAAATATAAAACTTTTGAGGACCAGCCAAAACAAATTAAGACTGATTTTTCATAATTTAGTATAAAAGTATCATATATGGGTGTGTAATCTGGCAAAGAGCATGTTTACTTTGTGTGGTAAAGAACAGTTAGAGATTATTGGTTGAGAATGATTCTTGAACTTGAGCTTCACATGTTATGTATTGCTGTAAGTAAATGCTACATGTTAAAATGGTCTAAATATTTGTTGATGTTAAACGTTTGCATACTAACCCTTAATCTATTGGAACAGTTGCAAAATTAATGGTTTTTGCATTGCAGAAAATGCAGTAAAATCGATTCTTTAGCAAATTTCTCAATTTATATCTAATTGCAGGTACTTTGCAAATAGTATTTAACAATGGATTAGATTGTAGATGTGTTAAGTTATATCATTGTAATTTTATGGGAGAATAATTTACATGGTGGGGTCTTTGAGACTGTGACCTGTTAACGAATGTTGTTCAGTTTATTTGCGAACTCACATAATTGGGATTCTCATTATCCCTCTTCTGCAATAGGAATTAGAACATAAAAAAAATTCTACGGTGGCCATTTTGACCACACAGCAATGTTTTTGTACTTGTTTTCTATTCATAGCTTTTAAAATTTTGTAGTCTTTTTAGTCTTTCATTTTGAAAAATGTATAAAATGAAGCTAATAATACTTTTGCCTGAAACAGAAGGCAATGGATGAATGTTTTATGGCATGTTTAACAAACCTGTGTATCAATGGTAATACTTGTTATAGCTGTTATTGTGATGAAACTGAAAGACTCATTTATCCTGTTTTGAGTGAACATTGCACACTTTACGGATAAACTGCTCCAGAAACTGGCGGGCGATGGCCTTGAAAATTCAGTACACTCAGATTTTGAGAGTCTCAATGTTTGGGTGATTATCTGCTAATAAGTGAGTTATCTATGAAAATTTCACGTGGTTTTGTTTATCTCCTGTTTTATATTAAAAGAAAACTCATAATTCTGAAAATTACCCCACTCAGTGATGAGCAATCTCTATGATTTCACCACAGTAGTAGTGTCCCAAAGATGCCACCACAAGGTAGTAACAAATAACTTAACCCAAAAATTACTAATAAAAATAAATAAAAAATGTCACTTAACATGTCTATGCTCTAAAGCATTCATAACTATCTTTTTAATACTGAATATCTGCTAATTTTCTTCAATATCAAATACTGTTTGCTTGTTGGACTTCTAATCAAAACCTCAAAGTTGTCCAACTTTTTGTTGCTTTCCTTATAGCTTATTTCTTAAAATAGCTATTACATTTGTATACTATATAAAGATTCCAGCAATGCATATTAACCATTAGAGGTTTATGTTGGCTTTCCCAGCTCAGGTCTCTGTGTACTAGTCAGAGAAAGATCTTATTGCTTTGAGTAACATGGCCTTATTCGCTTAAATCACTGCTCACATACTATAGAATGAATATTTCAAAATATTCCCAGTTTAAGTGCTCATGTTTGCTCTGAGTTTATTACTACTCTTGTTTTTATATCTTGGAATAAGTAAGATAGCTGTACAGGGCTTAAAAGATCAGTATTCATTTAATTCTTCCAAATAATTTGCTGGTATAATGCATACAGGGTTTGAACTTGAGACTGCAGACAAATGTTATTTATTAATTTTAAGGGAAATCATTTACTTATGCCTAAAACTATTTATTCTGTAATCTTATGTAATGAAAGTGAGTGTTGGTTTTGATTTAGAAGAAACAGAAAGACTCATTCAGTACTATCTTCAAAGAACACCATTTTTGTTGCTTTAAATTGTATTCCTGTTAACTGTGTATTAGTGAAGAACATAAACTTCTAGCTCTGCATGAGGGCATTGCTTATATTAATAAGTGAATTAGTTGCACATATATATTTTGTAATGCTGCTGAACAGCAATATTCCTTTAAATAACTATTTTGTATTTTCCTGGTATACCGGCATAGAAATTAAAAGTACTCGATATATTTTTCTTTGTAGGTCGTAGCAGCTAATGTTGATGTATAATAAAAGCAGTATTTATTTGTACAACTGGCAGTTCTATATGTGCTATTTATTTAAAGAGTGTATTGATAAATAATACAATATTTAATGTGAACAGGGAATATTTTGAGCCTTTTTAACATGCCTTTGTAAAGATGTATCACAGGAAAGCAACTAACAAATTCGCTTTCCTAATGCCTTCTTCATGTATCTTACATTTAATGTGCATTATATGTGTATCTTGTCACACTTATCACTAAATGTGAACTTATATAGGAAACTAGCAAATGTTTGCAATAAATTACTGTAACTTTAGCAGCTTTATTTTGGATATTTGAATAAAAACTTAGTATTTAGGGATAATAAACATGTTTTAATATCTTTAGGGAAAAGATAATATTTCTCAGTTTCCTTTTTGAGGCTTCAGGATTACAACTTACTCTTGACATATCAGTAGTATTTTGATCCAGAAATGTCTACAGCAATGAAAACAAACATGAGTGTCTTTTTTTTTTTTACTGTACTTATTAGAAAAAGCAAAAATAGAGAAGTAGATTTTGAGTGTAATGTGTTATCAGTACACTGTGGTGGTTTATAATAATCTTCATGTATAACTGAAACGGCTTGTCACAGTGTGACACCTTATGTATATAGCATGATTGCTTTTTCATATCCAAAAAAAGTAATAAAGTAATACTAAATGAATTTTAAAAATAAAAGAGCAGAAGAAAGAATGCGTAATATCTTCATTTGCTATTTATAAGCGGATTGTTGATAATTAGGAGTTGGTCTACAAAGACTGAGAATGATCATTTAACAAATTATTATTATTATTATTATTATTATTATTATTATTATTATTATTATTATTATTATTATTATTATAGTTGTATTTTCTTTAAATACTAGTTTCATATAAAACAAAGTTGCAACATACATACCTGCTGTTTTTGATCTGCCAGTGTTTGGTGCTGCACATGCATTAAAGTACTTTGTTACTCATATAAAGTAGCTTTGCTGGAATCTACTAACTATTGGGACATTTATCTTTGTATTATTGCTACTCATTAGGTTAACAAGCAGTATGGCTTTGAATCTCATAGAGCTGCAGATAGTTTTCCTCCAATGAAATTCTTTATTTAGCTAGTTGCTATTCATGCTTACAATTAATATGTTTTTTTATGATACTTTTTAATTGCTTACGCCAGGAATGAGAGCACGCAAATATGCAGCTTATAAAAAGCAAATTGAGAGGAAGCCAGAGAGTAAAAGAAATGATGCCAAAAGGCACTCTGAATAAGATAATAGACATCTTTAGGCAGCTAATAATTTAAGAAAATACACAGTTTATCCAAATTAGGTGGGACTGGAGGTAATCCAGAAACAAACTATTAAATGAATGCTGACTTAGATGTATGATAGCACAATTTGAATCACTGCAAAAGCAGAAGAGAAAAGAAAAGCTGTCCAGATGAAACGTCCACAATTGCTGTTAGAACTGTCATGGAAGCTAATGAAATAATCTCTCACATTTAAGTTTTGTCGTTCCATGACATGAATCATAGCAATGGTATATATTGTTAGCTTGAAATGTGTGACCAGTGACAATCTCTATGCCACCTGCAGTGCCAACATTACATTCATATGTATTTATTAAAAGAGGTACATGTTTTCATGGCTAAAAAGGAATCCAAAATCAATCTGGATTAATGAGGGGCAGATAAACAATGTTCTTGTGTAATAGAGCTTTTCAATAGAAATAAAGTGAAAGTTTCTTCATACATTTAGAATACTGATGATGATTGGATTCTCAGAGAATGCCAGATTAGGTCCAGAGTAAATGAACAGCTACAGTAGCAGAGCAGAACATTGCAAACAGATATACGAAAAGCATCAAAATCAATATCATGTGTTTTATCACATATCCCTTATATAGTCATTTAATATTATTCTTCTTTTTTTTTGTCAATTAGTTTCATTTTTATAATTTCCTTGAGCTTTGATTCATCTCACTCCTCTGAGTCTTGCAAATAAATACAAAAGAAAAGAAAGAAAAAAGAAGTTTGTTCTCTTTGATTTACTTGTGCGAGAGCAAATCAACAAAATAAATGTTTCTAATGTGTAGTGTTTCTTTTATCACTCACTGCTGGAGTTGTATTGATCTCCGGTTGTTACATGGCTCTTAAATGTACCTTCCAAGCATTATCAATTTTAAACAAGGTTGTTATATGCCATTCCAACAGTTTCTGGGCTTTCAAGAACAAGCTTCCAATGGTGTGGAACGCAAAGTCTTTAGCATAAGAAAGGAAGGAAGTACGTGACACTGTACTTTGGCCTGTCTGCCTTTGCAAATAGTTTAACATCCCACCAGCTGCCAGGATCTTTTGAGACCAATGAGTGGAATTTTTAAAGCTGTGTAGCCATCTTATAATGGTAAAGACAGTTATAGGAGAATTATACCTGAGCCTGCCAGATAGAGATATAATGCAACAGATTTAAAAGTGTTAGCCCATTTTGGGTTTTGATGCAAAAAAACTTGAACATAAATTGTTTCACGAACTTCAATTCTTTTCTGTTTACGTCAAACACAATAAGCTTTAAGGCAGACTATTATGAAAGTGCACCTTTAATTACTTTTGTTGATCAAAACTTTCTTTCTTCCTTCACCATTAAAAGCTTTACAAATTAAATTAATAACTTCTGTAAAAAATATCATAATTCTTAATTATACTTCACAATAATAGTCTACAGATTCGATATTCACATCAAAACTTAAAAGAAGAAAAGTATACTAGTTTTGGAAAATTCAAGTTGTAGTGATGTAGTGTAACAACCCTCAACTCTCTTTATTTTAAAGTATAAAATTGATTCAAACTTTTTGTAAATATTAGTATGTTATGGAGTACATTTATATGATTGGAAACTGTAAACACAAAACTGAAGAAGAAAAACATCAATCTGAGTCTTTTCTAGATCAGCCTCTGAATTTCAGTTACTTTAATTCTGCTTCCTCCTAAAGAATGGTTAAAGTCTGACTACATTGACTCATTGGGATGCATTTTTTGGCCAAATTTTGTTATAAAGCAATTAGAAGCTGAAGCCATTTCAGTTCTTTAATGTTATTTTTTAAAGTTACTAGTGTAAATGTAGATCTTGTTAAGTATTTTTTAGGCTTTATGTATATTTTCTTAATGATAGATTCTCTGTGGCAGTTGTCAATCTTGTAAGGACATATGTTATTGTTTGCTAATAATGCTATTTAGCGCTGAAGGTTCAATTTTATTAAGGTTATGCAGAATTAAAGCCCATTACATAAACTACACATATCTTGTTTGATTATACAGCATTTAAACTACTTACTAAGTGACATTAAACAGCATGGTTTTTTTTTCCTTTTCTGTTAGTAAACTCTTGTTAAAAGTGCTTATAAAAGTAAAAGCTTTTTCACAAGTTGTAAAGGAAAAAAGCAGTTAACCTTAATGATTATAATAAGGCACAGAAATGAATTCCTGGTTTTAATTACAGAACTTATTGATTAGTATTGATCAAATATTGGTTTCAAATTATTTGAATGACCTCTTTGATGCATATGCAGTGGAAATTCATCATTTTAGAGCTGTGTGGCATCGAAATTCTAATTGCCTTAATGCAAAGGTGGCAAAAATGGGACTCGCGAGTCATTTTGACTCGTAGGCACCGTTACCTTTCTGCCACTGTCCCTTTGTTTTTCACGTGCTGTTGAGTGATACAGTGCGTGTTGCATGTTTGGTGACTCGCAGGAGGAAGGTGTTTTCACCACCCTTGCCCTAATGCATTACTTAAAGATTATCTTTCCACTACGTTAGTTACTTAAGTGACACTACCTTAATATGTCGAAGGGAAAAAATAAATGTTGAAGAGAACCATGCTTGCTTCTGTAATAGTAGACCAACTTTTCTTAGGAAAGAAAATGAAAGATGGACCAAATTTTGTCATTTTGCTGTAAGAAACTGATATTATTTCACATATCATTGGAACTATTTAGTTTATAAAAATTTAACTTCCTAATCCCTTACTCTATTCCAATGTGTAAGGTGTGAACTTTGAGTTTTAATACCTTTGTTCCCCAAGTTCATACTTCATGAATATTATTCATAACCACAAACATTACAGTCCTGAAGATGTAGATAAACATAATATTAATAATGCCATTTTTTTTCTTAAAGCCACTTTCAGTGTCTTTGTCTTGGTTAACTGTCTCAAAACTAGTAAACAGTACAATTTTTATATCTGTAAAAAAGGAGAATGATATATGATTTTGTAATCTCAAAAGGATTCTTAAAATTTGTTTATTTTGATTAGTTTTAAAATGTTAAAAGCATCCGTAAAAATGCTTAGCTTTAGTTTGATGCTCAAATTATTGAAGTTGGATGTATTATTTTTAGTGGCACCTGTCATTACAGTGTTCTTTATGAGTCTCTGTTGTTGCAAATGCAATAATACCAAAGAATGAATATTTTATATGTTAAAAATGTTTATGAACCTCCTTTGAAGGTCACATAATACTGCAATTTGAGTCTTGATTTGTAAGATTTAAAAGGTGCAACTAGCAGATATTGTACCAAGGCTTTGTTACATTTGTATATGTTATTGTAAAATGTGTTTTGTTTATTATAAAAATAAAGGTAAAAGTAAATATGCATTTTATTTTCAGGTAAATCCATAAAACCATTCTTGCTAACATAGCAATTTAGACTGCATTTTCCAGAACAGAAATGTTTACTAATATTGTTCATGATCAACAACCATTGACAGCAATGCAGATATTTGTGAAAAATTAGATCTGTAACAGTCATACAACTTTCTGTACCCATTGCATTTCACGGGTATCCCTTATTTATATTGTTACAAATGAGAACACCAGTTTCTGCTAAACACACTATATCGCTTAGGTGCTTTACACTTGACACACACTCAGAACAGAACACAACTGAACTGCAGTCGTCACTGTCCAAATTCTTTGACATCTTGACTACACTTAACTTAACTCACTGCACTCTCCTAATTGGGCAGAGCAGCCCATTATGTACGCCCCAGATACAAAGTGCAACCTTCTTGAAAGGGAAATTACTAGAAGTGGCTAAAAGAAATTTTCTGGAGCAGTAATTACCCACACTGCAGGGAAGTGGCACATAATGAGCTTTTGTTCTGCATTGGCTATTGTTCTGCAGCGGACCAACTGTTAGCCCCACCCAAGGGCTGGGCCAGTATGCGCTCACCAGCAGCCTGCTGGTAACTTTGCATGAGTGGTCACAATATAAAATGTGAATCTGCTGCCCAGTTTTCAGTAATCATGATGTGTGTTAAGGTAGTACAAACAAGATGGATAACAGCATACAGCTGTTTATACCACAAGTCAAGTATTATTAACAATGAGCTTGTGCAATGGGGAAAAAAGAAGAAGAAATACACATTTACATAAATATGTAAAAATTAAACTTGAAAAGCCTGGCGCTAATATATAAGGTCATTAAGGCATGGCTTCATGAACAGGAGATCTGCAATTCAAATCTTGACAGGGATTTTTTCAGATTTTTCTCAGTCAAGCTATGGTGCTTTATGAATGAATAATATTAATTTCTCAATACTGAAAATTACATACTTAGATTACATGCATTTTAGACTATAACAATATTTGAGAATATTAGGCTATTTATGCCGTAAATTGGTTGGTTGATTGCTTGCTTGCCTATGCTAATGTACAGTCTCATTACACACAACTCCTGGTTTTCCAGGTACTGATGACCCCCTGTCTACTTACATTCTCCATCCATTTTGTCTTCCTTTAGCATCATTTCCTTTGTAGTCATTCTTAACCATTTCTCTTTGACCTTGCCCAAATACTTACCCATAGCTTTTTATATTTTTATCCCCATTTACAGTCTACATCCTCCTTATTAATACTTCCCCATCTAAGTTTTTCCATGTCTGTTGCTAAAATTGTTCTCTCCATGTTTTTGTTTCATTACAGTATAATATACGGTGGAAATCCCTTTCAGTTCCCCACACATTGGGTATTTTACTATATTTTCGTCTTTCAAGTTTCTAACTCCTGTTCTTGTCCATGCAAATCCTTCTCGTCCTAATTTATTACATATCTCTATGTACATCAGTACACCTAAAACATACCTGCAAAACGATCTATTGACTTTGTCAACCTCTCTCCAAGCATCATCTACTCCCCATACCTCTGCCCCACACATCATCTTGTTTTCTACTGTGATAGTGTAAATGTTTTCAAGCCATTTGACATTTATGACTGTAGTTTTTTTTAAACATGATCTTATAACACTCATGGCCATTTTACCTTTTGTCATAGACATCTTTTTTTGTTCACTCCAACTTCCATTCAAACTTAGTAATCGTATCTCCATAGCACTTCCATTTATCTGCCATTTCTCATCCTTATGTAGTCGATAACCTCTTTTAAAAACCATGATCTTTGTTTTCTTTTCATTTACTTTCAGTCTCCATTTTGTAAAAAAATTCCTTACTTCTGCCTCGATTTGTCCTCTTTAGCCCTCTACAAGATATGGACACAACTACTAGTCATTTGCAAACAATGGCTCTGAAATTTTTTTATTATTAATAACTGGTGAGTGGACCTTATATCTCGAGATCTCCTCTAGAATTTGCTGTATGAATTAAAAGCAGGCATTAAACACTATAAAAAATTAAATAAAAATCAAGCTTGAATGTACAACAAATATTTTCAAAAAGCTGATGTTATAAAGAAAGATATTTGGTATAAATTATGAAAGTTTACTAGCTCTACAAGCGTTTGTCCAGGAGTAAGTCTTTGTCTATATCTCATGAATTCCAAAATTTAGCAAGAAGCAGATCTTCGCAAACTATTTAGGAAACACTCAAGATACAGTTTGCTTGCCATACCAATACCTAAAATTGGGTATATTAATGAAAATCTTTAGTCATTTTTGGTAAAATATATGTTTCATGTAAAGGGTTGTTTGAAAATCTGTACCTAACTTGCTTGAAAGCTGCCTGACTTAAATACGAAGCTTGGCATTAATCCATTTTGGGTTAATGTCTGTCTTTCCCTTCCCTTTTATTTTTATTCAGTGTAAGAAGGAAGAGAAAACGATGTTTTATCTTGTCTTCCACAGCCCATGCACAGATATGATGCCTTTATCCCCCAGTGATAGGGGAATCACAGACTCTGTGAATGATACATTGCTCACCATAATAAGATATGTTGTTTGTTAACGATGCTGTCAATTGCCAGGATCATACCTGTGTGCCGGGATTGCTAGTAAATTTACAGCATCTTTACGCACACTTAAAAACCATCTGTCTGCACCGGGTTAGAACCCGCAACCTTGGCTCACTGTCTGTATGCTGTATTCAGGGCATTCGAAAATTCCCCTTACAAACTTTTAGAACTTGTAGAGGGTCTCATGTTCGGAAAGGTACCGTTTCTGTGCCACAGCAATAATTTTCAATTTGGTTTGCATAGTATATAACCAGCCAGTCACGGCGAGGGGTATTTACGTCAGACCTCTTTTAACCCCTACCCTGGTTCGAGCCCCATTCACATGTTCAGTCTCCGAGCAACATGGTGGAATACAAGTTTGCAGAACACACAGACATGGTTCTTCTGTATGGCGAAGCTTAAGGGAAGAGCTGCTCGTCGCCTTTATCAAGATCGTGATCTACAACGTGCGACTCCATCGCATATCCTTTTAGCCATAATTACGCAACGGCTTCGAGAAAGGGGTACATCACTTCCATTTATGCCGTCCCCGCAGCCTTGGGAGGCATTCTATTGGCCTTCACAGGTGAGGATGCATAACGAGGAGGTGTGTGTATCTGTTTACCCTTTCGCGCATGCAGTGGCGTCCTGTTTTACGTGCACAATTCTAGATTATTCACATACGAATATATAACTTTTGCTCGTCATCACTTACAATAATCATGTTTAAATATATAACTAAATAACACAGTATCACCACGACAAAATAAAACACTGTTTTGAACAATTTCTCCATAAGTATTTTAATGGCAATATAATGTAAAAAGGAAATAAATTATACGACATTCTTTTAATTATCTCTCCATTCTTGTGCGATAGCTGATTTAGCTGCCTGGCATCTAATCGCTTAGGTGCTGGAAGAATATGTGACTCTAAACGCACATGTACCCACATTTCATGACAGTGATCCCAGAGGGCGGCGAGTGATTGAGTGCTTAGGCGGCTAAATCAGGTATTGGACAAGAATGGAGACTGGGCAGATTATTAAAATAATGTGTCTTTCCTATTTTTAATTGTAGAGAAGAGTGTACTACAGTTTGGTAGCTCTTATGGACGAGCCGATCCTATATAAAGAAGAATTTGGCTATACTTTTCGTCTATGCAATACCTTTTTTTCTTCACCGTAATTTTTTTAAATTTAATTTATATACATGTCACTGAGCATACAATGCTATAAACAATAGTCATAAAAAGTATACAAAATTGTACTTGTCAATTACAGATACAATAAAAACATAAACGTTACTAAGAATTCAACTCACGCTTAAAATTGCTTCGAAAAAATTTACTAAAATTGTAAAATGGTATGTCCAAGAACCCACCAGAGATATTATGTTTTAGGGATGGCCTATCCAATTCCAAAATATGAAATGGAAATGAAATGTAATGTATTGACAACTTTGAGGACCATCTACAAAGTTATTCCATATCTTTTCTAATCTGCATCTAGGCTGGTCAAAGTTATAATATGTGGTGTTGTATTATGATCTTTTTGTGCTTAGGCAAATCCTGAATATTATCCTTGCCTCAAAGTACTACCTCAGAAAGTATAAAGATATCAAAGTCATAACTGTCGTCCTCCATGGTGTAGTGGTTACCATTCTAGCCTCTAGTTCCAGAGGTCACGGGTGCAAACCTGGCAGAGGGTGATGGATTTTTTCGGGCGTAAAAATCCTTAGCACGACTTCCTTCGAAAGGGAAGTAAAGCCGGTGGTCCCTTGTCGTAGATACACGGCACGTAAAAGAACCTCAAGGTTGATAAAGAGGCCTCTGAGCAAAATTACCGATCTTTCATGTCCAATATAGAATGGGACGCTAAGGACCACAGCAGTTAAAGAGCGTCTATAAACAAAACTCTATTTTTTATATTTAGTCATGATTTTTAATGTTTTAAATAATGCTTTGGGAGACGCTTTGTACACAGCTCTTACCGCTATTTTTGAATAACCAATATTTTATGAATATGTTGAGAACTGCACCATAACAACAACCCGTATTTAATATTACTTTTAAAATAAGCAAAATATGACATTTTAACATAGTCCAACTAAATTAATTAAACTACGCAAAAGTTATGTTATTCCAGAAAGCTTTTACTCAAATAATCAACGTGATTCACCCAGGTCAAGGAATTGTCCTCAATGCCAAGCATCTTGTAGCTCTAGTATACTTGATTACATTTCAAAGAATATATAATATTTTCTGTTTTATTTTCATTTAAGAAAAATCTATTATTAAACCAGACTTTTGCTGTACATAAAATATTATAAGTACTTGTTTCCAGAACATGTTGAGCACATTTATTGGCCATAAAAGCTATGAAGCGAGCAGATACATTTTCGTATAGATCATTTATCATAAAATCGGGCCAAGTACAGATCCATGAGGCACACTATGCCTAATCATCCCGAGTTCTGAGTAAGCATCATTAATTTTCATACACTGTCTTCGGTTTAAAATATACCTACTATCTAATTAATTTCAGTTGTATGGTCTTGATCCCGAAATCTTCAAATTTATCCATTAATAATTGATCAAGGGCTTTACTCACGTCACAAAATATAGCACCTACAGATTCATGGTCTTCAAACGCATTCAAAATAAAGCTAACTAAATTATTGAGTTTTAGTAGTATTACAACCACTCCTAAAATGAATTGATTCTCCGAAAATAAGCCATTCTTTTAAAATATTCACAAATCTATCTCTCCATAATACTTTCAATCACCTTTGAAAATATAAGCGCCAGAGAAGTAGGACTGTAATTAGAAGGATCGTCTGTTTTGCCTTGCTTATAAAGTAGAATGACCTTAGAAGCTTTTAACGTTTCTGGAAAATTCTTTGTTACAAAACAACAATAAATCACACAGTGAGAGAAAATAAAATATATATTTAAAAACTTGTATTGAGTAGTTGCTATTGTGATAAATGTGAAAGTAATTACATAACAATAAACTGAGCACAACCTAAATCAGATTTCAATAGAGATTTATGCTATCTTTCTAAACTAATTATGTTCATTAATCAGGGTAATCCTCAGGTGTGCAACGGTTTGCGTCATATTGTAATCTCGTCACGTTGTTACGGAACTCAGCAATGTAAAGGACATCTTTGCACTGATTTCCTAAATTATATTCAATATCTTCTGAGAATTGTATATTTCGTTTTACTCTTTCGTCACTTTGCATAAAATGTAAACAGAAAAATCTGACATGTTGAATTCGCATGAATTTCTCTGCTCGGTCTTCTAGGAACTATTCTTACATACGCTTATTCTTCTAATTACTTCTGATAATCGAGATAAGCTTTCATTACACATTTCATTGTAGGATAAGAAGGATACAGTAGACCAAGGGTGGCGAAAACGCCTTCCTTCCGCGAGTCACCAAATATGCAACACGCACTGCAACACTCAGTAGCATGTGAAAATCAAACGGACGGTTGCAGAGAGGGAACGTGCGCCTGCGAGTCAAAATAACTCGCGAGTCACGTTTTCGCCATCTCTGCAGTAGACTAAAGCGGTATAGAGTTTTCAAAAGGTGGGTCGCTATGTGGTAGCTTTTAAATTTCATGCTCTTTGCATGACCACGAGAAGAAATAAATAACGTCTTACCACTTAAAAAAGTGTACGTTTTTTTAGGATTAAACCAATAACAAAGAATATTTCGGAAACTGTTAATCCACCAAAATGTTTATTTGATATAAATTTGTTATTTAACAAGATCTACATTTTGTACTGTGTAGTAAGATTTTGTAAATCTCTTACAGTTTATCAGTTATGCAAAATTCATTCCGAATGAAGAGTACTTCACAGACTTTTCTCAGAAAATCCAAGATAAACGTTTAATTTTGTCATGCAAATATCTTACATGTGGTACTTTAATCAAAATCGTTACAGCCATTTTAGAGAAATTTGTTTTCCATGTAAAGGGTAGTTTAGGATAGGGGGAATTTCTTGAAAATCTTCATGTCGCATCCTTGGAAGATGCTGAATTTAAATGCCTACTAAGTTCAGTTATGCGCGCGCGCACACACATCCTTACGGACCTTTTTCTAAAAATCTGATGTGACACATTCACACAACTTTCTCTATCCTCTATATTAATGGATATACAAACTATTCCTACTAAAGCTTAGTTTTCTATCTACTACATTTAATCCAAATAAACCTTTGCAAAAATAGCTAGTTAGCTACATTACACACTACGTTATAAATACAAAGAGGACAGCGATAGACAAATGTTTAAGAACTGGACGCTATACGCTGGCCTTAAAATTCTATACTGTCTCCATGCAATCGCGAGAATCAACTGAAAATCGATGAGACTTGAAAGGAATGACAACTATTAAACAATTCGAACCTGTAATAACGGATATCTCAGAAACGGCTTTTGCCACAAAAAACTTATTTTAAGTAAATTGGGTGTTTTAAAGAGATCTACATTTTTTGTGTGGTACGTTTTCGTCCTATTGCTTAAGTTTACAAGTTATACAAGATCCCTTCCGAATGAAGAGGACTTCCTAGGCTATTCCCAGAAAACTCAAGATATATATATATATATATATATATATATATATATTATTTGTAATGTACATTTCTTTCATATGTAGCATTTTAGTATTTTCAAGTATTTTAATCAAAATCGTTAGAGCCAATTTTTAGAAAACAAGCATTTTCGCAAAATATTCCATGTAAAGGGTAGTTGAAGTGGGGAATTTTGTTAAAAATCTTTGTGTGCCATCTTTGGAGAGTACTGAACCTAAATACCAAGTGTAATATTTATCTGACTTTTCGCTTTTGAGTTATGCTGTTCACACAGGCACACGGACATGTTTCCAAAAATGCTTTATTTCGATTCAGGGCACCTCAAAACATGTGATGCCGATGAAACCTCGGCATCGAATTTTTGAGTGGAATGCAATACTTTCCCTACCTACTATAATTAGTAGAGAAAGTAAAAATGGATTTTATTCAGTGGACCTCAAAACGTGTATTTCCAGTGAAATCTTGGTATAGAATTTTTGGGTGAAATGCAATGTTTCCTCTAGACTTACGTACATAAGCAATAGATGAATAGTAAAAGTATAATACCTATTAAAAATTTAGATATATTATTTTGTTTTTTAAAGAGTTATAGGAATAGTTTTGGAAGGTCATGCCTCCATATGTTTTTATGTCAGTCTTTTATTATTTAGTATGTCTTCAGCTCTCAAATTAGCGACATGATGGGTTTGTGTTAAGAGCTGTTTATGACCCTTATTGTGCAGTTTTAAAGGTTCTGATGGGCATGCTATAGAGTATAGTCAAAGCATCGTGTCAGATATAAATCGAGCATCAGCCATTAGCATTCGTTTGGCATGGCGCCCAACTTCTGGAGGAACTAGTAGGTGCGTCATACTTTGCCAACAGTCTCCACTCTATCTGCCTCGTCTCTCTGCACATGGCTTCCCATAATAAACAGAGCATTATGAAGAAAACACACGCCCAGCTTCTAGTATGAATGAAGCTTGTGTGCCGGCAAATCCTCGCGCAGTGATTTTCGGGCCTGGTGCATTACATAGGTATGGTTTTTAATCTGGTGTTTTTGTGCCTTGTACCTTGTGCCTACATAACAGTCGTAATCTGTTGCTCAGAACCTGGACCCGGATTTTGATAACATGTCAGCTTTTAATTATTGCATCATAGGCATTGCTAACGTGTGCATAAATCGCTATAATTGGTCCCAGGTTATGAAAATGCATAACTATTAGGTCATTTTATGCCATTTTCTATTTTAGAGCATTTTTTCCGATTTTACGTCATTATTTTGTAATTTTCTTGCCCTTTGCGTCTTTATTTAGTCATTTTCTTGCATTTACATTGCATGTGATGACTTTTATATTATTCACATTTTACATAAGGATGACTTTTCAAACATTAGAAATGTCACTATTCAATTGAGAAATAAGAGTAAAAGTGTACATCATTTACTTGTATTCTCAGAATAAAAATCACGTTCCTATTTAATGGTTAGTGTGAGAAAAGTTGCTTGAAATTAAGGAGTGGCTATTTTCAGGGAAGCAGTTATGAATTCATGACTCAAACTAGGGATGAGACAGGTCAGTCTTTCCCTTTTTTGTGTTAATGAGCACGTGAAGTCAGGTTACTATTGTCTTCCTTGTGTAAGGTCATAGGCTGTGAAGTCTTCTTCATTCGCAATGAATTTTGTGTGATCTGAGATTTTGTACCTTATACAGTTTTATAAGACATGCTAAAAACAATGTTCTTAATTTCAGATTCTTCAAACAATAACATGGAACAAATATGTTTTAATTAATTCTATAAATTATCTCATCATTCTTATATCTACTTATTTACTTGTATACAGTTATGTCCCTGTATAAACTAATTTACTTTATGTACACCAATTTCATAAATTAAACAAACCTCAATTTTATGTCATTTAAAAAAAATTAGAATAATTTTATACACGATTCTTCAAACACTTTAGGTCATCACGATCCGGGCCCTGGTCATAACAAACAGGAATACTTCTCAGCCTGTCTTTAACTTTTGAAATACGGTGAAAAGGAAAAGGAAACGCTGAAAGTTTTGCACTTCAGCAGCTATTTCTGTCAGGCACGGCATACCATAAAACACCACAATTTATTAGTCGCACTTCCTATCAGTAGGTTGATTAAAAGACCGTTGCTCAAAAAGAGGAAACCAAGTTCTGAAATTTACAACAGCTTGCAAAGCAACACAAGTTTTCCTGCTATACCTATACGCTCATAAAACGTCTTATGCTATTGACTAAGAAGTAATTCGCGACTGATTTTAAACATCTGTGATTTAATCATCCTACTATTGGAAGTAGGGGTATGCTTCCTTCACGATTAGGGATATGCTGCTACACACACACACACACACACACACACACACACACACACACACACACACAGAGCCAAAAACTACGAACCGCCTGCACGGTGTTTTTCCTGTCCGCGACCTCGGCGCTCATTGCCGTCTGCCGCTAACATACAAAGGCGCGGATGAAACCATACAACATTTTTAAAACTACTTTTAAAGGCTTTACTTACCAACTTTATGAAAGGTGATGCTGAAACTGGCCACCGTCGTCCGTACATTGTTGGCACCTCTTTAGGAAACTTCCCATCACTCGCCAATTTTTTTCGAGTCAACAGTTGAAGCCCGTACATATGTGAATACAATTTTGCCCCCCCCTTTTTTAGAGAATTAACAGCAAGGAAACGTGATGTTGCCCTTTTCCAACAAGACTTTGCAACAACTTATACTGCCAATAGTACGCTGAGAAAAATTGAAAGTGTGTTTGACGACAGAATTATTAGTACAGATTTGTGTCCCTCTCGGTTCCCCGACCTAACCCCCTGCGATTTCTATCTCTGGGGTAACTTAAAAAAAGTATACAAAACAAACCCACACACCCTGGAAGAATTAAAACAAAATATCCGCCAGGAAATTGCAAGAATTTCTCAACATGAACTACGGTGAGTGATGGATAGTTTCTTAAAGAGGTGCCAAAAATGTATGGACAACGACGATGGCCAGTTTCAGCATCTCCTTTCATAAAGTTGGTAAGTAAAGCCTTTAAAAGTAGTTTTAAAAATGTTGTATGGTTTCATCCGTGCCTTTCTATGATAGCGGCAGACGGCAGCGAGCGCCGAGGACGCGGACAGGAAAAACACCGCACAGCTGTTCGTAGTTTTTTTGGCTCACTTTGTCAGTATTAATAAAAGCCGAATATATGGAAAATGCACTACTAACACTCGCGTCGTCCTCCGTGGACTAATGGTACCGTGCTAGCCTCTAGTTCCCAAGGTCGCGGGTTTTTTCGGGCGTAAAAATCCTTAGCATGGCTTCCTTCGGAAGGGAAGTATAACCGGTGGTCCCGTGTCGTAGATTTACGGCACGTAAAAGAACCTCAAGCCTGATAAAGAGACCTCTGAGCAAAATTTCCGGTCTTTCACGCCCAATATAAAATGGGACGCTAAGGACCATAGTAGTTAAAGAGCGTCCATAAATAAAACTCAATTTAATTTCAATTTAACTAACACTCGTAACCCTCGTTCATGAACCGTGAAACAATCATACCCCTACTTCCAATAGTAGGATGATTGAATGACAGATGCTTAAAAAGAGGAGTCCAAGTTCTTAATTTTACACCAACATGTAGAACACCTTGGAGATCTTACACTGGTTTTCCTGTTACATACAAAAATTAAACACCTTACATAACTGACTTTACAGAAAAAAGAAAAGATCACTTGAGGGATGTTCATTTTGGGGAACCTTAGGGATCAATTCTAGATCCGTTTTATTTATTTGTTATGTTAATGATTTTCTATTTCACTTGACAGTAGCTATTTTCTAAGTGTATAGATACCTCTGGGCTTTCTGGTGCAAAATATTATTTTAAATTCAAATATATGTATAGATGTTTATGTGTGAAATTAAATTATATTTTGACCAAAACAACCTGAAGGTAAATCTGAACAAAACTCAATTAGTTTGCTTCTGTCCCTGTGGTCTAAAGGAACACTTCACAGTAAATAATAACTGCTGTGACTGCTAACAGAGTATAGTGAAAAATCTGTAGCTGGAACCGCCAAGTAAATTAATTCATAAATTGGGTAGAACAACAGAAGATGAATTAGTATTTTACGAGCACTTCTTTTAAAGTGACTTCAGTAGCTAGATGTTGTTTGCGTTTTCTATCAAGTTAACAGTATGAAGTGGTATTTCTTCGAAGCATCTTATATCGGCAATTCTGCACCACCTGTCTTCGTCCCAAACTGATATTCATTCCCCACGTTGGTTTGTTTCACCGCCTTATACAGAAAGGCTAAATTAAACGTACCGCTAGTTTTATTGCGATCATTTCGTGTTACTGAGCACGGAATAAAAATAGAACATTACATGTGCGAAAAAAAATCTGTATTGGCACCACTAATTTGAGATGAATGAAGGATCATGGAAAGGAGGGAACACCTCGCACCTCCCCAACACGGATCTTTTGTGCTTAATACCACCCACAGGAGGAACGGATAGGTGAAGGAATTTTAAGGTAATAATTTCTTGCGCTAGAATTTAATCTTATGATATTCTGTTAGCTTAATGTGTAACAAATACGCCGTACCAGTTTCATTGTTGGCACTCCTGGTTCCCGCCTATGAGACATGTTCAGTGTCGGACAAGCTGAGACATGTTCAGTATCGCCTACAGCAAAAATGGATATGATAAAGCGATGAACATTATGCGGCTTTGATGTTAGAGGAAGATCCGGAGTTTCTTGCAGAGGTAATCACTGCTGATAAAACTTGGCTTTGATCCTGAGAGCAAACAGCACAGATCAATGTGGAAATCTCTATCACCAACCCCCAAAAAGCAAAGTGGTTGCTTCTGCTGGGAAAGTTATAGTCATCTCATTTTTTATATTCATGGAATGCTTTATCAGCATGTTGTACCTGCACACACATAATACCTGGACAATACTACAGGGATGTGCTGAAAACTTTGCAAGTGCATATCAGGCGTAAAAGACCACATATCCGTGAAACAGGCTAGATGCTGCACCACGATAATGCATGGTCGTATATTGCAAGTGTTGTTACTGAATATCTTGCAAAACTCAATATGAAGTGTACCCCTCATCCTCCCTATAGTCCGGAATTAGCCTCGTGTGACATTTTTCTGTTACTTAACTGATGACATACCTTCGTGGGAGGCATTTTCCATCATCAGCAGCAGTAGTAAAGGCTGCGGAAGCGATTCTGAAGGAGAGATTCTTTAAAAAAAATGGTTTTCAGCATGTCTTTGGAGACTGGCAGAAACGATGGGATAAGTGCCTCGCATCCAAAGGAGACTATTTTGAAAAGGGTCATCACAATTATGAAGATGAGTAAAGGTATGCTGTCATAAAAAAGGTTATGATCATTCTTTATTGAACAGCCCTCGTACAAATCACGCATTTGGTCTCCTTTGGAGAAAAATAATGTGGGTTTTACACTTGTACGTCCTCTGTATTATACGTCTACAACAGCTACTTTAATTTCAGTCTCATTTGTCGCCAATGTAACAATAAAATTCGAGAAGCAAGATTTCTGGTATCAAATTGAAAGCTTCTTCGGAAATTTCCACTTCCCTGTAGCGAATTCCTGCATTCTATGATCCATGTGTTTACGTTTTCGCCCAATGGAGCCCTTAGAGGTGACGTTTTGAAGCCCCCTGAATAAAAAGTATGTTTTTTTTTCATGTGAACAGCGTAACCTTAAAACGAAAAGTGGAATAAATGTCAAATTTCACATTTAGACGCTGTTTTGAGGATTCCAGGCAAATATTTTTAAGAAAATTCCCCATGCCAAGCAACCCATTACATAAAAAAAAACTTTATGTTTGATTTTCTCATAATAAAATAGCTCTTAATTTAATTAAGGTATCATCTGTTTGAGATATTTGCTTGACGAATAAAATGCATAACTTGAATAACCTGTGAAATCCTCTTCGTTCTTATTTAATTTCATATAATTTGGAAACCATAAAACATAGATAAAAACTTACTACAGAAACATTTAAAACCCCTTAAAGTATAAAAATTGTGTTAAAGAACTTTCTCGCAGCAGCAGTTGTATCCGAAATATTTCTTGTTAATTATATCAAGTTTTTTCTACGTAGATCTGGCATCTATATAGCACTATTTTTTCCCGACATGCGCCCATTAGTTCTCAACAGTTGTGTTCGGTCTTGGTATCTTACATGACACTAAGATCATATTGCTTAATTTTAAATTATTTTTATTGAATTTTCGTATATAACGCGAAGCGTATGGAAGAATACCTTTCTACATGAATAACTAGATGGCTTATCCGAATTTGCACGTTTAGCTTTTTAAACTCGAATGATGAATTAATTAATTTCATTTAACCACTCCCGTTTTTTATGAAATGATTTCACAATGGTCTAGAAGATTTTGATGGTTAAATTAAATTGAGATTTATTTATGGACGCTCTTTATCCTCTTCATGCATGAAGGTATCATATGATAACCAGGCCTCGGTTTTGGGTCACGGAATTAGCAGACTGAAGTTGGGAGCGAACGGGGTTGAGTTGATGTCCTAGCCCGTTGCGTGGGGTAGCACTTCCAACCTACAGGTAGTTGCGTAGCGAAGGTCACTGTGGACCGTGGACATTCATATTGCTGCTTGGCCTTGGTTTATGCAGTCCCCTTACTTATTCGAGATCCAGTGAGCAAAGAACTATGGTTTCATGGTATTTACATATTCATTTATATTTTGTTAGTGTTAATTGCTCTTATTCATACTCCACAGTACTTTGAAACATGTCGAACAATACGAGTACCAAGCGTTCCCTTCAGGATGCACTTATAGAGAAGTTTGGAAAGGAACATTTCCTCATCAAAGAAAAGAACACTGCATACAGCAAACGCTGCAAAAAATACATCTTGACAGACAGATCTGGATTCTTTCAAAAACACTGTAATAGCAAAATACATACGAAAAATGTTAAATTCAACAATCTACAGAGGTCTTCAACATCACAATCAAAATAAAAAATCAGAAAGAATTTTATCGAGATTTGTGTAGCATGTTAGTACATGCCAACATCCATTTCAACGAGATCGAAAATAAATACATTAAAGCGTTTCTGGAAAAAAAAATATATGGGTTCGTAATTGCATTGCTTCAAAAACTGAATGAGTCAAAATCAGACTGTGTTATTGAAAGTATGAACGCCAAAATTAAAAAAAAAAATGTCCTTTTGGCTCTGCAGATGTGTGCCATTAAGGAGGTTTTGTTGGATCCAAACAATGAATACAAATCCACAAAGTTTATTCTTGCGATATCCCATTCTTTCGTCATGCACTTGTCACGTCATGTGACGAAGAACGAAGTTTTGCTAGCTATAAACTCATTTTAAGTGAAAATAGGAGATGTTTTTATTTGATACATTGCGAATGCACCTTGTAATTCGCTGTAATTACATGTAAAGAAGTGTATTGTATTCATTTGCATTATTTGGGCTATTACTTTATGTATTTATTTATTCATTTTAAACATTTATGTATATGGTGCAATGAAGTTGTGAAGAAATCTATTTTGTGATATGTATATTGTTTGCACTTTTTTTCGTGAAAAATGGCTATTTCAGAATGTTAAAACAGGTACAATCATGCAAAACTGTTATGTTAAGCAATTAGTTTCCGTACTCGATACGCACTGAAAAATGTGACGTTTATTTTGTGCCCTACTGTGACTAGATGTTTACATGTTGAGGCAAGGGCTACCTGCACGCTTTATCTGCCATCCCACTCGAACTAAACAGCACAGTGGTTCGTGTGCTCATAACTTCATGCGTCTCGGAACCCTCCACCGAGGCCTGATGACAACACATGATTTGATTTCCTTTTATTTCACAAGTATGTGATTAGGACCACCCATGAATGCATGAAGGTAACGTTTGATACCAGAGCGTGTTACTACAGAAGTGCACACGAGTGCAGCACTCCCTGGATGAAGCAATATATCTCGAAGGAAGGAGTGTGCTGCACCTGATTGAAAGTACTAGTTTGCAGAAGTTTGGAACCATGTTTTACATAAAAATTCATATTATAAAGAGGCAAAAAAAATATTTGAATTGTACGTATCTATTATTAGTTACTATGCATAAATAATTTGAAATTAATTAATGAAAATATTAATAATATCGGAAAATAGTGATGTACACAAATGATAACATTAAGCATTTAGGTGTGCTGAAGATTTTAAGATTATGTAATCATTCTAATTTTACACCTTAGTATTTGGATCTAATAATCTTGAATTATTGCTTATGAGAGTTATTTGAGTATTTCAGGTACATTATTACAAATCTTCGATTTAGTAAAGGACAGAAATATCAATTATCAAAGGATAATATTGTGAAATTACTTCTAAAATTACTACCAGCTTCAGATTCTGAAAGGAAGCATCTTCTGAGAGCTGTTATAAGGAAAATGGGAGAAGAAATTTTGCTTCCTGATGAACAAGAAGTGACACCTACATCAGGAGCGGAAGACAATGAAGCTAAGAGGTGGAATAGAAAAGAAAAATCCACGATTTCTATTCCTGGTCGATTTAGTCATGGGTAGAGCGGACCTTCTGGATCCTATGGTTTATTGCCCGTTGGTCCCATTAGTTAAAACATAAGGAATGGTACCTGAAGTGTTTTCCACATGGTTAATATCATACTGGTAAATGTATAAATACTTTATACATTAATGGCAATAAATGTTATTTTGGAAATTTAGATTTATTGTGCTTGATAATGAACATGAAAATAAAGAGAGGGCGACCTTGAAATGATGCTGCTACCAACCCACCACCTAAGAAACACACAGCTGTTTTAGATACAGCAATTGCTAACTTAAGATTCGATGGAAGAGGTTATTACCTAATGGAAGGTGACTAAGAAAAGGCAATGCGTTATGATGACACATGTAAACAAAGAACGAGATGTAAGTGCAAGAAATGCATTACGCCCTGAATGTATTGAGAACTTCCACATGAAGTAACATATGTGCTGCTCAAATTTTTCACTTTAGTAAACTTTTTTGCACGTTTGTATTAGAGCCTCAAATGCATAATGTACACATATACCATGTTCATAATTTGTTCAAAAAATAATAATATACACTGATGAGTCTAAAATCATATTATTTAATGCAGATTTGACAAGTTTAAAGTATTAAATATTTTTTTTCTCGTGTTCTTTGATAATTCATGCCTGAAGAGGTTAACTACTATGGTCCTTAGCGTCCCATTCTATATTGGGGGAAAACCCGGAAATTTTGCTCATAGGCCTCTATTAGACTTTGAGGTTCTTTTACGTGCTGTAAATCTACGGCGCGGGACCACCAGCTTTACTTTCCTTCCGAAGGAAGCCATGCTAAGGATTTTTACGCCCGAAACAATCCATCCTCTCTGCCGAGTTTGAACTCGTGACCTGGAGATTTTTATGGTTAATGCTCCCATTTACCTCTTAGGTATAATTGGAATTTAGTGCAGCTCCGGCTAATAAGGGATTAAAAATCCCATATATTCGCGCAAAAGGATATGAAACGTTTGGAATCGGCGAATCATCTGACTTCCTTAATCTCCCCTGACAATCTTCCAAGTTCTGAAAATGCTGCATAGCCTATAAGTATCCTTTGGCGGCGGAACAATTATCGGTCGGAATGGTCGAGTAGCTTTTTTGATAATTACAATAGATGTAATTTTAAACCTTTATACCTTCTCTAGTTATTTAATAACATAAAAGTTATATAGTTATCATATAATACAGAAACCCTTAACATACACAACGAAATAGAGTGAAGCTGGTGAATATGAAGATACCGCACTCCCAAGTCATCAATTTAACCTCTGTGGAAATAGTCCTCTCAATTGTTTGTTGTCGGTCTGGGTGGCTCGGTCGGTTAGTCGCTAGCCTTCTGACCCCAACGTCTCGGGTTCAAACGCGGCCAAGACCGATGGTTTTTAAATGTGCTTAAAAGCGACAGTCCCATGTTAATAGATTTACTAGCATGTAAAGGAACTCCTGCGGGACGAAATTCCTGCACACCGGGCGGCACCGGTATGATCCTGGCAATTGACAGGAAATTATTATTACTCTCAAATGTTAATTATAAAATATGGGTTCACTGATTTCTAATGTTAGAAATTTTCTCTTTTTATACAATTTAGAATATCCTGCTAACGAACTTGATTATAACATAAGTACAAAGTAAATAAGGCAAAGCTTTCTTACATGAAAGTTTTAGAAGATTTTGCCATTCAGAAACTTCAGTGCACGCTTCTATAGAATTAGAATAAAGATTATTCAGAGATTTTGACACCGTTTCATTACACAAACATCTGCAGTATATGATAAATGGCAATTAAAGAAATAAATATAACATACGATTCGTACCGTCATATAGCATCGTTGGTCACTTTTTAAGTTCTGTCTTCTGTTTGCTGAAATGTCACATAATGGCTATCTATGTATAGCTACTGCTTGGAATACAATTAACCGGCTTTTATTTTTACACGCATTCTCTGCGGAGTATGGGCACCAACGGCGTTTGTTACTACAGGTGAGCCAAAAGACTCCGAACCGCCTGCGCGGTGTTTTTCCTGTCCGTATCCTCGGCGCTCGTTGCCATCTGCTGCTATCATAGAAAGGTGCGGATGAAACCATACAAGATTTTTAAAACTACTTTTAAAGGCTTTACTAACCAACTTTATGAAAGGAAATGCTGAAACTGGCCGCCGTCGTTGTCCATACATTTTTGGCACCTCTTTAGGAAACCATCCATCATGGCATTTTTGGGGGGAATTTTCCAAACGATAACCGATGTCATCTAATGCTTCTTCGGTAAGAACCGAACGCCGTCTTTTTAGATTTTTTAGCCTGAACACTTCCCGTGGCCTGAAATTTACTGTAAAGTTCATGGTTTGTTGTACGGCCTGGAACTTTTACACCTGGAAATCCTTCTGCAAATCGTACTCTCACTTGGCGAGCTGAGCGAGTTAACACATACGAATCATAAATAAATAAATAAATACACGCTGTGCAGTAAAAAACATATACTGAACCATAATATACTTTGTGTCTAAGTAGAGCACAAAATAATAAATAACTCGTAATAACTGAACTACATCACATCACCGTCAACTCAAAACTGCACTTCACACTGCACAGCAAAACCACAACAGCGTGACTTTGTTTATAGCAGCAGTGCATTATCGTGTTTTTATCATATTTCCACACGCCCAGTGGCAAAACACCGCGCAGCCGGTAATATTGTTCATAAAATACCCCTTCGGGGTAACTTAAAACATAAAGTGTATAAGACAAACCCACACACTCTGGAAGAATTAAAACAAAATATCCGCCAGGAAATTTCTCGACGTGAACTACGGCGAGTGATGGATAGTTTCATAAAGAGATGTCAAAAATGTATGTACAACGACGGTGGGCAGTTTCAGCATTTCCTTTTGTAAAATTGGTAAGTAAAGGCTTTAAAAGTAGCTTTAAAAATGTTGTATGGTTTCATCCGCGCCTTTCTATGATAGCGGCAGACAGCAACGAGCGCCGAGGACGCGGACAGGAAAAACACCCCGCAGGTGGTTCAGAGTCTTTTGGCTTACTCTGTATATGCATTCTCTTTAAGTACAGCAACTATTTTTTACTCCATGGCATTCTCAACGAAGAGTGAAAATCCTGTTTAGTCTTTTAGTAATTTATGAACTGAAATAGGTGTTTTATAATGGCAATTTCTCCGCTCTCTTATATTTTTACAGGAGTGAAGATACAAATCTCTTCCGTCACCAAAATCACAGTACATAAAAATGTCATTTTGAAATCGAACATTTACAAATACCCTTTCTAATCTCATTAACCTATCTCCTATGCCTACACAGTGTCCCAAAACATATAGCCCTTTTTCGACACATACTAAGAGGCATACGGGCTGGCCTCATAGCTAAGTCGGTAGAGCACCTGCCTGCAGTGCGAGGAGTCCCGGGTTCGATTCCTGGCCAAGCTATTCTCTATCCTCCCCAGAGTCTGGAAGTATGAATGAGAATGTGTGTGTGTGTGTGTGTGTGTGATATAATGAATAAAATCCAACTTTATCAGAAATTCAACGACGAGCGAATACGAGTTAACACCATTGATAGGCAATAAAATGTTCCAAAGAAAAGGATGCCGATAACACCATTGGACTCAAAGGCGGGTTATAAATGGAAATTAAAAAAAGAAGAAACAAACTCTCTATATAATCTAATTTTGTTCTCTCTCCTTCATATCACCTTCCTTTCATCAAATAAAGTGGTGTTCCTTCTTTTCTTCCTACTGTAAAAACCACGAGAGTGGCCGTACAGTCATTTTAGGGCTCTGGCTAACAAAAAATAAAAATGTTTTATAGCTTATGTCAAAAGGAATAGGGCTTTTCAATGGTGAAAGAATTATAAAATCAGCTGAGTAGTTTTTGAGATTACCCTGCACCTGCGCGCGCGCACGCACACACACACATACACACACACACACACACACACACACACACACACCGCGCGTAGAAATTTCTCCTTCATAATATTAGCAGATAAATATAAGATTTAAGGGATAGCTGTGAAACTGTAATACAGTTAATGGTGTGAGTGAAGCACGTCAGGTTTTTAACATACTTTTCCATAATTAGATAAGGGTAAACTCTTAGTGAAGTCGAATTCACAGAGAATACTTATCTAACTTCTGTTCATACATCGCGTTACTACAGGCAAGTTCACCAGACAGGAACAGCATCTGCAATATGAGGTCAAAAGTAGCACGGCAGAAAAAGCATCCGTCTTCTCAAGGATTCTGCAGAGATACGTACGGAACGCTAAAACCGAGCGGGGGAAGGTAGGGAAAAATTGGAGCAACGGAAGTTACCGATCAAAGGTGACTGATGACAGCAAGCAAGGAACCTTGAGTATGCGGGTTGTGCTTACGCTGCCATCCAAAATAGCGAACCACACTCCGTCCCTAACATTTGCAAATATTTACCAAATCTAAATCATTTACCCCATCATTCTTTCGGTATACGTGGTCTATATAAGCATGGCGATGAAGAGATACAAGTCTACCAAACAGGAGGAGACGTAGGGCTACAACATAATTAATGACGCATTTATTAGCTTATAAGAAAGACATATTTACTGATTAATAATAATAATAACAACAACAATCTGCACACTCTATAATAAAAACGTAACACAATTTTCTTATAATCTTCGATTTTTATGAATAATTTAAACTGAGGCAAACTCCGTGATACGACTTCGGCCAAGCCATTGATGAAGGCTTTGAGCGCGGGAGATTCGGAAAAGCAAATTCGTGTGGTACATTCAACCAAGCGTTGGAAAAAACTTTAGACTGGCTACTCTTCGAGAAAGTTCGCCATCTGTAGCTATTCTTGTACATTGTGATTCACTGCATTAATGGGCCTCCTAAGCAACAGGAAATATAAAAACACAACAGAAAATAAATTTATGTGAGATGAGCGATTTGTAAGCCAGAGCTGCAAAGTGAAGCTTAGGGAACCATTTCGGTAATAAATAAGTTTTGTTTCGAGTTAACCCATGTTTTTGTCACAATGGCAACAATACGTATACCAACGTATAGATATAGCTAATTCACTACCCTAAAGCCAGAAATTGCATATATTAAGCTCCACTTAAAAATAGCTATATGGGTTTTTAAAGCGGCGTAAAATAAAAAAAATCTGATGTGTTACACTCATATGACTTTCTCTACTCTTGTACAAACTATTTTTACAAATGCTTATTCTCCATATGCTTCATGTTAATCGAGATATCGAGATGTCAATCTTATTGGTAATTTTCATGTAGATGCAAGGGGAATATGATAGGTTTTAAGCGATAGTCAAATATTTTAACGCTGGTTGCTATGTGGCGCATTCCATTCTCTTTGCAAGTCCAGGACATAAAAAAATTCTGATGTGTTACACTCACATGACTTTCTCTACTCTTGTACAAACTATTTTTACAAAAGCTTATTCTCCATCTACTTCATGTTAATCGAGATAAACATTGGCAGACTCTATCTTATTGCTAATTTTCTTGTAGATGTAAGGGAAATATATATTTACAAGGGCAATATAGAAATACTGTAGCCTTTAAGCATATACATATCGAATTTTTGGGTGGAATACAATACTTCCCCTACTTACTATACGTAGTAGAGAAAGTAAAAATGAATAACGAATTTGGGAAAAAGTATAAGTATTGAAAAATTTAAGGGAATAACAAGCAATATCTCGAAAATGGTTCACTCAACAAAAAAATGTATATGACATAAATTGTGTATTTTAACGCGATTTTGTGTGTAGTAAAATTTTGTCTATCTCTTATGGTTTACCAGTTATGCAAAAGTCGTTCACAATGAATACTTTTGGAGACATTCCCAGAAAATTCGAGATATACATTTCATTTGTCATGAAAATATCTTAAACATATGATATTTTAATCAAAATCGTTAGAGCCATTTTTGAGAAAATTAAAATTTTCGAAAAATGTTCCATGTAAAGAGTAATCTGGGGTGGGGGGTTTCTTTAAAATCTTCGTGTCGCATCTTTGAAAGATGGTGAACCTAAATACCAAGTTTGGTATTCGTCCGACTTTTCGTTTTTGAGTTATGCTGTTCACAGACACACACACGGACATGTTTCCCGGTATCGAATTTTTGGGTAGAATGCAATGCTTCCCCTACTTACTATATTAGCAGAGAAAGTAAAAATCAAAATATTAGAGTATTATATAAAAATAGAACTTATTATTAAGTTTAAAAAAACGTTACATACTAAAAGTCTGCCATGATGTTTCTTTGAAAGTTACACAATTTGTCGCAGTTCTCAATGGCTCGTGTTATCTTATTTGCTGGGCGCATGTTATTGTTTATTATTTTAAATTTGGGGTTCTTTGTCCTCCGGCTAGCTATTATAACTCAGTCGAACACGTGTCTCTAAGCGGGGTGTGTAAACGGAAAGGAGTTGTTGCTAAAAGATAACACTGATAAAATAATTTGTTTCTACACTTTTATTGCCGTCACACTTAATTAATAATTCACATATTTAATCTTTATACACGCCTGACTGAAACTGAGATATTTCCGAATGTAACTTCAGTCGTTATAGTTGCCGCGCACAAATTACTTCGCGTACTTAACACTTTGTAACTAACTTTGCGACGTGTACCTCGCGAGAGATTCTTCAGACTACGTGGCGTGCACCTCGTGAGAGATTCTTCCCAACTGCGCGATACTTGCTTATGGCTAGAGAATATATACTTGTTCACCCCGAATTGCCTAAACATTATAATAGAGCTGCTATTGGTTACCAATTCGCGCCCACTTTAGCGTCTGTTTTGTCAGCCAATCACTACTACTAACATATATACTTTAGGGAAGATATTCCCTCCATTTCTAAAAAAGACACGCTACCCTGACGTCATTTGTTTGTCTCTCCTTAGTGATAAACAACTCACCCCCTCGGTTTATTGTTACCCACTTCTATTGTCAGTTTCAGTGAGGCCGTGTAAACTTATTCCCTAACAATACTTATAGCTAACAAACGTCTAAAATCCTGTACATATAATAATATTAATTTACACTACAATCACTCTGGCATTCACAGTGTTGTGATATAAAATATTGCCTCAAATTCGATATGATGAATATTTACGATGTTATAGAAATTTGTCCTTACTGTAACTCGAATTATAACGAGTAACAGTATTGTTGCAAGTATAAGGAAGAGCCAGAGGTTAGTATACTCTCAAACCTTTTATCCATGTTCTAATTTTTATTAACATTCCAAAGAAAGCTGTTTCATTACTGTTTTCATAACATTATGTGGCATGTAAGTGCACGTAGAGGAGGGAGTAGTTGAGAGTGATGGAGTGGGAGACGATGAGGGAGTGGAAAGGAAGAGAGAGACTGGGATAGAGTGAGCAAGAATGAGAGAGAGGCAGAAATACAGAAGAATCTCGCATTTAACGTAATAACGAGAACATAGCTGCGGGTTCTATTATTATTAATAATAAATAATAATAATAATAATAATAATAATAATAATAATAATAATAATAATATCTAAGCATCTCGCTTATTATTTGGTTCTTTGAAAAAACGCCACATAAAATAGATTGTATTGTTATTATTATTATTATTATTATTATTATTATTAGTAGTAGTAGTAGTAGTAGTAGTAGTAGTAGTAGTAGTAGTAGTAGTAGTAGTAGTAGTATTTAATGACACCATTATGTTTAATGATGTAATAAAGTGTTTTCTTTTTCAAACTCTGGTTATGTTGTAAATTCACCTAATCTTACCTAACAGGCTTGAAATTGATTTAGATCGCACAAAATATACTTATCATACTGGTTAAGACTTAAGTAAATCTATTTTTTACATTGTTGAATATCCAGCAATGCAATGCGTTAGACGTTACCTTTCGCGGAGCTATGAAGTTAATACTTTGTTGGTGTTGAGAGGCACGGAAGAGAGAGAGAGAGAGAGAGAGAGAGAGAGAGAGAGAGAGAGTGAAGTGTATACAGAGCTCGCGGTAACGTTATAGACAGTTGCATATAAATTGCTAGAAACTGAAGCAGTCTACCTTAATTATATAATTGCGCTTACATTTGACCTATTCTAATTCGCTACTCGCAACAGTAATTGGTGTACTTAAAGCATAAGAACAAGATCCGCAAGTGTACTTAAAGCCAGCAACACATCGCAGTTATTTTGGAGTGACAACACTAAGGTCGTGTGCTATCTCTATCTTAAACATCTATCCTGAATATTCCAGTATTGAGTATGCGGTCTGACCTAATGGATACCTAATGTAACAGTAATGGATACCAATACTGTTCTTTCCCTCCATTTATAGTAACTCTCGAGCCGACTGGATGGAAGGAATACTTAAAGACTGTGTCCAACTTGTGCGATTCACAGATGAATCCCGTATATGGCCTATCTCCAAGGACAAATATTGGTATAAACCTTGGGAAATGTTGCACAGTTTTTCAGCAGAGGCATTTGCTATCCTGAGTTATGCTCTAAGAGGATTTGAGAAGGGATAACATAATAAAACGAATTATCATCCTCACAGATAGTCAAAATGTTTTAAAAGCACTCTCTTAAGACAAGCTAAAATTAAAACTGGTTTGAGAATGCTAAATGCCCTGGTTGCCCTATCATCTTGCAACATGCTTAAAATGTAGTGGGTGCCGTGGCATCAGGGCATCTAGGAAATAAAAAGGCTGATCAGCTGGCAAAAAAAGGTCACTGAGATATTCTATGTTGGCCCTGAACCGTAGTTGGAATTAGTACACGTACTGTCAAAAACTTGGGTAAAAGCATGGATTAGGGAAAAACACCAACTCAGGTGGTAAAACTATCCTGGACAAAGACACTGGAATTTGGTCTTAGGTCCATGCAACTCTCCTGAGATTGGATAGAACAGGAATATGGAAAGTAATTACATTAATGTCTGAACATGTCTGTCACTTTAGGAAACATCTACGTAAAGTAGGATTCTACAAGATAAACCCAGGTGTAGAATGTGCAAAGAGGATGAAGAAACTGCATCGCAAATCCTTTTTGACTGCCCATTCCTGACAAGACTTACTCTTTCCATAACCAAAGAAGATTTAGAAAAGAATGCTGACATTGGAACCAAGGTACTACACCTTGTTCAGGGAACAGATTTTAGTAAACAATGAAGCAACCTTACCAACGGGGTTGCACAATCTTACAGTTAGTCTTCCAATAACTCCGATTCTGTCTGTGACATGAGTAGGGTAAGAACGTTAACAATTTTCTAATTATTTGATTTCCCTCTTGGCCACCTTACTTTTCTAATAGTCAAATGTTTTCATTTTTTTCTCTGTTGTACATAAACGAGCTACGCATTTTGAATACTTAACTAGTTCGGGATTGCCATTGGAGGGGAGACGAGATTTAACCCATCCCCCTGTTTGTTATTCGGTTTGTCTACCGTCCAAGTAGCTTTTATATTCTATTCGCACTGTGTTGTCATAATGTCCGACCAACCCCATTACACGAAGGTGGAGAATGGCACCGAGTCACCAAATGGCATGACTGAAATTGTTCAAAGTATCTGTAATCATTAGTACAGAAATATGATCGTTTGAGAGTTGTTCTTTGGGGGGGGGTTATTGCAACTGTGAATAATAAATCCTTAAAAACCTCATTAAACTGAATAAATGTAGCTTCATGAAAATGAAACAGAAGTTCCCAATTCCGGGGCATTAGAGGCTTAACAACCGCAGTGGTGGAGGGTTAATGTGCTTGCTTCTTAAGTCATAGGCCTGTGTTCAAATCCTGCGTGATCCAAACTGCCTGGCTGAGATTTTAATCTCCAGCGGTTTTCTCTGTTCTTGAACGTCTATCATATATAAGCTTCAAAGCGTGACTAAATGAGGTTAAATCTACACACATTGTAACTGTAGATTCAATACGCGATGAATTAGAAATAATAAATGATTCGGTAGATAAAGGATACCATTAATAAACAGTTTAATTAGTCCATTGAATAATACAATAGCGAACGCGAACAAATGCACTTCTCAGATGAGAAAACTTACAAATTGAAAAGGCGACCCTTCTAATGGACGGGCCGCGACAGGCCCGGTCACAAAAGAACTGTAAGATAGGTTTCAGGTAAAGCACAGACGATGTGCCGCCGGGCCGGAAATACATCCTTTGTTAACCTGAGGTATATGCTTCGAAATAAGAGAACGAGGATTAGGTACTGTCCAAAAGTACGTGTAATAACATAATTAGAACAAGGCAGCGTGTGAACATTCCGCAGTTGAGAACTTTCTAAACTTAAATGGCGTAACCAAACGTTCGCCTTGACCAATAGAATAAAATACTATGCATAAAAATGACGAATCAAGGCAAGATTAGATATAACGTGTCACTAGTAAATGTGAAACAGTCAAGTGATCAAGAACAGTAGGGAGAAATTCCAAGGTGGTTGTTTCTGAAAATACGCAGACGAATCACTTTCCGTTTTGACCCTTCAGGGTACTCTTCTGAATTGAGCCCCTCGAAAGACATACGCGATGTGCGTACGCGAGTAGTTTGCCCCATATCATATCACCTCGAATTGGAACTTAGAAGCTTTTCCCCGGGCTAGGTAATAAGTCCATCATTATCATGTGTGCCGTGATAAACGCAGTTTCGCGCCGCATAGCTTCGGGCTAATCTTACTACCGAGATACGGGGATAAAACAAAAACTCGTGTTAAACAATTAGATGACGTGGCGAGTTCCATTTCGTGTAGTCGGTAAGTACATGTAAATATGTTTAAACACAAACAAAATAAAGCTGATAAAAACACATCTGGATTTATTATTCTACAGCTTAGGAAATTCCACCCCTGAGAAATGTTAAATACTCCCATAGCTCTACCGATACTAGAGGACAAAGGATAATGCGGAAACCAGGCATTTTAAACCCACTACGCAACCTTTCCCGTCCCGACCGCCTCTTCACACCAGCTACCGAAACAGACCGCCAGCTTCATAAATGGCTCCTCAATGTGTGGCTCAAATCCTAATCCTATGCCACGGACGGTGCGCAAACATACCCAGATGACTTCGGCGACAAACTACGATGACACAGTGAACATCGGAGGCGACACCAGCACAGCGCAGACAGCTCAGGAAGCAGCGACGTCGGAACGATCACACGACAACAGAACGTCGTAGATTGTCGATGCAGCAAGTCAGCAACTCCAGCCAAGAGTCCTCCCCTGCAATGATCGCAACATCAGCATTCCCTGAGTGATTAGTGTAAGTGTTACGCATTACGGGATATACCCGGCGGAACAAAAATCGCAGCAACAAGTAAGTTGATTTCCTATGTACTCTAGCTGTATTATAGTATGCATATTTTGAGGGCTCGTATGTTGATTTTCAGTAAGAATTTTTAAATGAGTAGATTATATGCTTCTTAGAAATAGCAAATTAGTAGATGGCAGAATGAATAGAAACGGAAATTCCGAAAGGGAAATTATTTCGAATGATAGTACTGAAGTTACGCTAGGTAATACGAACATACAAACGAGTAGTCAAAAGCAAACTGAGAGGGAGAAGGATAATAATCAGGTACATGCAGAACCGGGATGTAGCAAGCAGAGCGATGGTAGTCAAAATACTCAATCTCAAAAGGTAATAGAAATAATGCAGCATATGTTTGCACAATCCAAAGTAAAATTTGGAACCAGGATGAAGTGCTGCAGCAACAGCTAGATAATAAACTTAGTAACCGGTTAGATAATTATAATAAAACTAAGAGAAAGGCATTGCAGACTACAGAAGCTAGACTAACAAGTCAGGTGTTGTCTGTTAACAGAGGAAGTTGGAGCAGGTCAAAGTGTAATACGGGAGGAAGTGCAGGCAGTGTACACCGAGCTTAAGGCGGCACAGGCGGAAATTAATAACGTTAAACAAATAACAGGCCGATAGAGAAACCATTAGTAAAGTGACGGAGGAAGTTCAGGAGGAGGCGAGAGCTACTTGCGTTGTTATGGAAGGACACCAACGCGCCTTCGAGGTAGGTGCAATGCCAACCTGAGCCAAATGAAAGTGATAGGACAACAGAACTCACATTCACGTGAGATTACAGAGATTAGGGACGCGTTAATGCAAGTTGCCGCTGTCCAAGAAAAACTCTCGAGACATTAAGAGACAAAGTACCGGGAGATAACAGAAATACAACAGGACATAAGGAAGGTACAGATAGGGCCACAGCCGGCAAACGCTTCTGCACTTGCTCCGGTGACCGTGCAGAGTATTAGCAGTGAGGAAAGGTCGAGCGACAAGCTCCCCCGACCTCACCTCGAATAGTTTTAAGTAACAACGCACTTAGTGTTTCTGAGCACCAACAGCATTCGTCAATTCCCGTGCAGTTTTTGAGCGAGTTACCTATACCGACGTTCGACAGCTCGGCCGACAATGCCAAGCAATTTCTTATCGTTCTGGAATGTTTCTCATCGAGAGGAGTACCCGAGTGTTATCGGTTGACTTTAGTCCGTAGGAGCCTGGTAGGCTAACCATTGAACTGGTTTCGTCTGACCGCGGGGGAACACGCACAATAGAGCACTTTCGTGCCGCGTTCCTGGAAAAATACCGGAGCGAGAACAGCCAATACCAATAAGCACTGGGGCATACCAACCTAACGCAGATGAATCGATGGTTGATTATTTCCTCCGCCTGGGGCAGTTAGGTAAATTATACAACCACCGATGTCAGAAGGTGAATTTATTTCTCTAATGAGTAGGCATTACCTTGACACGATAAGGCGACACATAGTCGTGGCAAGACTTAGAACATTGGGTGAAGAGATTGGGTTGCTTACTGCTTTGCAGGGGCATGGAACACCTATGGCAATCAATAGGCTCGAAAACAGGCTTGAACGTAGAAATGAGAATAGGCCCTATTACAATAGAAATGATGGGACGAGGGCACGAAATACACAAAATGTGAACAGGAATGACAACTTCACCATCAGGCAGCGGTACCAGAATCAGTTTCGAAGAAACCAGATAGACCCCAGAGGTTTAGGGCACGAACAGAATCGGCAGCCTAGAAATCAACGGGAATACCCCGTTCAGTATATGGGATTTTCACGCGTATAAGGGAGAAATAGGCCACATTGCGGAAACCAAAATAGAGGTGAGGCATATAATAGGCCCGGGAATTTCTTTTGGAAAACCAGGGAATGACCGAGCGGATAGGCCCGCCCATAGGCGCAGTCCTACCAATGATGGAGGATGACAACCACGCCCACCAACACCGGACAACTTAAATCATGAGCAGCAAAATGTAGACCGCCAAAACATAGGCCTAGACCAATTGCCTCATCAGCAGGAAAACTCTACGTGGCCCTATAGAAGGGTTCTTGAATCTAGCCCAGAGGAATGCGCGTGGGTCATGCATTATACAGTGGACGATAAACACAATGGTGGTGATAGCGTTACAGAAATAGACCGACACATGAATCAAGATGATATGATGGGAGCGCAGCATGATAGCGAGACGTCACATAATAACACAAGCACTGCGCAGGAGATAACAGATGCTTCGCGCATTGCCATGGACATTTTGAATGTAACGGTGTCGGTGTGTGGTCAAGCACTATTTGACCATTTAAAAATGAGGGATCCAAAGATTCAGATCATTCAGAATCTTCCAGTTCGAAATGCTTTTTGCGTTCTAGCCGTTGACAGATCGAAACAGAAGATAATCCAGCAAGTACTGATTACCGGTTTTTTGTTGACCTAACGATAGAATTTCTTTGTTCTATACCAAATCGTTTAATCGTAGACCCGACTATTGGTAACGATTTGTTAACAGCATGTCGTGATATTATTGATTGTGGAAATACACAGCTAATGCTTACAATAGCTCACGCAACAGTAGTTGTCCCATTTGCACAACCTGCATGCCACGACAAAGTGTAGCTAACAGAACAAGAAGCCCTTATACACCCAGAGGAATTTTTCGTAGATTATGTATGTACTGGAAAAAACACTAGAATGACGAGAATTGTGCAACAAAACCAGGAACTACATGAAGCTAGTAACGGCTTGACACAGCAATCGGCTGAGGATTCAGGAGAGGAGCCGATACTTTTGTTATAGCGCGGGAGTAGAAAGGGGCAATGTTTACGTTTGCGAGGGGGCAGTGTCAATAATGAGTAAGATAAGGGACAAGGTACGGTCGGTACAGGTCGCGCCACGGATTTTGGCATGTGAAAATTCTAATGGAGAGCTACGATGCGAGTCATTTACCGTATAGATGTATGACACATACGGGGCTGCAGCTCCAAGAATGGTGCAAGTTGAGACGGGAGTTGTACACGGTGGAAGGAACTGGACAGAAGGAACCACGTGCTACTTGCAAGGGTGGTATTGAAACATCAGAGGGCTGACTGGGCTAGCCCTGAAGGTCATATGCCAATATCCCTGGCGAGACCTATAGCTTATTTGACCGACACACGAAAGGAAGAATTGTACAGAATTGTAACAAAACACAGAAATGACCGGATTATGCAATGCTTATAAACATTCGTTTGAAGTCAAAGATATCTCGCCATTTAAATGCAAGTGCCGGATTATTCGTTTTGACTCTTCATGGGACGCTTCTGAATTGAAACCCTCGAGTGACACGCGATGAGCGTACGTGAGTAGTTTTGCCCCATATCGTATAACCTCAAATTGGAATTTAGAAGCGTTTCCCCGGGCTAGCGAAACAGTCCATCGTTATCATGTGTGCCATAATAAACGTAGTTTCGCGCCGCATAGCTTCGGGCTAATCTTACTACCGAGATACGGGGATAAACCAAAAATTCATATTAAACATTTAGATGAGGTGGCGAGTTCGATTTCGTGTAGTCGGTAAATGCACGTAAATATATTTAAGCACAAACAAATTAAAGCGGATAAAAACAGATTCGGATTTACTATTCTACAGCATTAGGAAATTCCACCCGAGATCTTAAACACGCTTATAGCTCAACCGATTCCAGAGGATAAAAGGCGGCGTCACACAGGACGAAGGACAGCGAGGAAGCCAGAATTTTTAAAACCCACTGCGCATCCTTTCCCGTCCCGAACGCCTCTTCACACCAACTACCGAAACAGGCTGTCAGCTTCAACGTTAAATAAACTATTATATGTATATAAATAAAATGTGTATATACACGTATATACATATTTATTTATTTATATGAGTGGTTTTCTTTCGAAAACCAGATCTGTATTTTTAAACCTTTTGTAGGGCGATTACTTTAAAATATACACAGTTTAATATTTTAAAGCTGATTCTAAAAATGACTTTCGTTCTCGGGGTTTTGCACAAAACAAGAGTTTGCGTTTTATTCGTCTTAATTTAGTACACCCATGGACAAAAAAGTGAGTGGTATCTTGAACATCAAAGTCCTACACGGCACACGCCTTATTTACACAATACGCAATACAGTTGTGTAGCCGCTGCAGTAAGTTGTACGGGATTATTAAACATGCTACCTTCCATGTGCCTTCTCTGTAGCGCTGTCGCCAAGCAGTAGGGTATTTCTGTGGTTTAGACCGCAGGTCCGCTTCTAGCATATAGCAAACACTTTCTTTTTCTTCTGTTGATAAAGTTTAATCAACACATAGTGACTACTTATTTTCGATATACTGCATTTCATACGCAACATTTGCTAAAGTTCATAATAGAATAGTTACTACGATGCAAAATATGTGACTTCACAATTTCATCAAGGTCGCATATCTGTATGTTGAATATCAAGAATTGTCTAGGTGTGTTGTGGCAGTTTGACGATACAGTGAACAGTGCGCAATGCACGGTAATACTTGAGAATATTCTGTGAGGATGAGATATCCTGATGGAACTGTTGAATTGGTACAGAATAATCATCCTGCCCACGTATGTCGAAAGGTTTCAAATTGATTCTCAGAGAGGCGGGATATTAGAGTGATGGACTGGCCTCCTTGTCCAAAAATTTGAAACCCAATGAAACTGTGTGGTCTGAGGTGACCAGGGAGCCGCACTCGAATTTCCCTGCAGATGCGCGAAAGACAAAAAGATGGCCCCTGGGCACAAATTCAAGAAGCCTGGGATGTTGGAGCTTCTCGTTCAGTTGCTACTGGGATTTAATTGCATCTATAACCCGGAAATTGAGGATAGTTGCACATGCTCAGTGTTCATACACACTATATTAATTTTGCTTATTTTTTATCTGTTTTAGAAGATAATAGTTTATTTGCATTTATTTCTTCAGTTATTTAAAACGAGTGTTTTAATAGAATTATGTTTTTGTGTGCATAGATATGCCTAAAACTTAAAATGCTGAAGTTATATTAACACAATAATATGTTCTATACATCCAAAATTAAACATAAAAATAACAATACTAATGCGCGATTTGAATCGAGGAGCTTACAAGTGCATGCGATACGTACTTAACCTCTCGGCCACCGAAAAGTTGCTCCGTGCTCTGTAGCTTACAAGCGTCACCACCAAGAAATACCTTTATAAGGTGACGATTGCCCCCACAGGCACAGACAATTCTGCAGTTCCTGCATGTGCGTTGTAACCACATGTTACGAAGATACACGAAGCCCTCCCGATCGTCACATGGAATCTGGGATGACTCATCTTTTGTTGTCCACAGATATAATTATAGATATCCATGTAAATTTTCTTATATGAACAGTTTGTTTCGCAAAATACATTGTCAAAATACTCTTATTTTTTGTTTTGCATAAATCAATGAATAATTAAAAATACCAGGATTTTTTACCTGTAAAAATGTTCAAAATGTAATAAACATTGTTAGTGTCAGATATAATATTATTTTGCCCCTTTTAGTATATAATCCTCCAAATTTATTCTATCCCCTAAATTTTTAACAATTTTCTGGGGAAGATCCCCAAACCAACCGGTGCGCCCCTCTCTAGCAGAAATCCTGGATCCGCCCTTGTCCTTTATCATACTTTTATTATAACTCCCTTGGCGCTCCTGTATGTTTTTAGCATTCTGCCGAAAGTTTCCTTGCTCCTTTCACTACATATAAGTGTCCTAAATGTTCTGGAAAATACTCTAATATGGGCTTGTAGAAGAACCATCCAGCTGCACATGTAGAAACATCAAGCTTCTTGCAGTTTCCAACATATTTTGAACTTTGGAAATTTTTTATGCCTTATAAAGTCTTTTAGTAAGAGCTGGGAAGGCACTCTATCAATATTCTTCTCTTCAGTTTTTTCTAAATATTTATCCTTTAACAGTTTGTAAGTATGATCATATTGGGCAACAAAACTCCAACTTTGAATTTCTTCTTGTGCGACGGAGTGAAATATCATTGAAAATACCTATTTAGTAGAAGGGCTGTTCTTGCATAAGGGACCTTAGAACCTGTTTCGTCAAGCCCATTTTAATCTGTTGTGGTAGAAGTAAGACTTTTTGTGGAATACTACCACTTCATTTTTATATATTAGTCTCATACACCAAATTTCTCAACTCTAATTAAACCTTTATGTTCCAGTGTCCTTGATATAGCCAAACAGAAACGACAATCATTATTGTAGTCCTTGGGCTCTCTTTACATCATAAGAACACTGAAGTGACAGCAACAGCAAGCTTTCATTGGTGCCGATGCCTTGTGGTCTTCCAATCTCACTTTGATAAGGATAATAAGCCGTTCTTTGCTTAGCAAACATTTGTTTTAGTGTAATTTTGCGTTAGTATACACACAGTTGTCCGTAGGACTGCAGTTTAAAAGTCGATGTTTGGAAGCATGTCATGCGATTCACACAACCTCAAAAAAGATAAACACTTTTACATGGTAGAAGCTGTACCAGACCTATAAGTCTGATTGTAAAAATAGCCCAACAATGCTTATTACTCAGAATCTGCTGAAACATATAGCACACGAACATTTTTGTGAGAAAAAAAAATCGCGATTAAAAAAATTAAAAAATATTCAGGAATCAGCTAAAAAATGTGCTATGAACAAACATTAGTTTTGATTCTTTTAAAACCTCGTACAGTGATGAAATTGCAAACTGGCTAGATGCTGCATTCTCTCCTTATATACTTCGCTAATGTTTATAGATAAAGTTTCTATAAGCTCTGCACGTGATATTAATTTCGTGTATAACGAACTACAGCAGGGCGGTTCACAAAACAAGGGACGGGCGGGCCCAGAAAAACTGACAGTAAGCTACCACCAGCTTAAAAACACAATACACGCTTGTTTATTGGTTTCTATTTTGGAATAATAGCTCGCGCGTGCAGAAGCACTGAATCTTTAAAATTGTTGGGCTGGATGTAAAGAGGCCATCACTTTTCAAAACATTGCTGCTGTTATTCCTAGCCAACGGCGATTGGACCATTTTGTTGGTGATCAGCAGTGTCTAGAGGTCTTATCACAGTTTAATCTAATATACTTGGAGATTCTTCAAGAAATACCTTTTAGGTACCGGAGCAGGAAATTATGAAGATGCATGGCTACAAAATGTTATTCGCGAATAAAGTGTTCATTAATTAAGGAACACTAACGAGATGTTTAGTAGTAATACGCAGGTCTTTATTTAAGCTAGGGTAGGGCTTTTCTCTCTCAACGAAAGATGTGCTTCTCTTTGTACTTCCAATCCTTCAGCGTCGTAGGATAGTCTGCTTGGCTGAATGTTTAGTAGACTTCGTATCTCACTTCAGTGTTGTTTTGATTGTACCTCACTGATTATGATTATCTCTTGACATGCAAGTCGTGTTGGGTCTCAATAGAATAAATGATTGCTGTTAAACTTAACGAAGACATGTATTTTGAACTAGCGATACTCATATTTTAAAAATCCTATTATGTGGTATTATTTGCAGCAGGCATCACCTGCAGAAGAGTCAAGTTCGCATAGAGGCTGTGTATTTAACTTCTAACGTCAATAAGACATACCTTATTTAGATTAATGTAGTTTACACTGTACACTACATAACGAATTAGAAAGGAGGTTAATGTAAAGCGATACCAGTTATGGTTATGCTGGATTTTGGCATTTTATAGTGCTGATTACCTACTTACTGAAATTCTACTAATTTCTTCCGATGTACAGTCGAAAAATTAAGAAAGAACGGATAAATGAAACCACAAACACTTATACTTGCTTTACTACAAGAGAGCTTCGCGGGTCCTTCTTAATGCTACTCGGATTCTGAATTAGATCTCAAGATACTTGTCCAACGCGTTGCGAGATGACACTAGTGTCACATACTCTTCAGCGTGGGGTGAAGTCGTTCAACTAGTCCACTAGGTATTGATTCTGAAAATAGTTCTGGTGATAGTTTCTGTTGTAACGCCGGCAATAGTAGAGGGGTAATCTCCAGACACAGGTAGGAAGTCCGACATAAGATGTAAATTAATTTTTTTATAATTGTCAAGATCATATCAGCGCCGCAGGTGTTCTTTTACATGCTAGTAAATATACTGACAGAGCTGTCGCTTTTAAGCACACTTGAAAACCATCGGTCTGAGCCAGATTTGAACCCGCGACCTTGAGGTCATAAGGCCAATCGACATGTAGATGCTCTTGCTACAGGAAAGGAGAAATGGCATAGGCAGACACATGTGACAGGAAACCTTTACCCGCTTGGCAGAATAGACAACTGCATTTCCCGGAGAGAGTAACTCCTTAACTGAATACTGGTATGCGTTCATCCTCTTCTAGGGAGTGAAAGAGGACTAAATCTGCGATATTCATAGAGCTGTGATGTCACCTAATCTGTAAAGGCCATCTGTTACGCTCATATTCTCTCCTGTTAATTGCCTGATAGCACTCAGCTTAAATTGGCGGAGGGAAACTTGTCATGCTTTTACTTGGAGATGTAGTAGAACGATTTGTGATCGACAAAGATAGTGCAGGTTCTTACTCCTAGACGTTGAGAAAAAATTAAATTGAGTTTTATTTATGGATGCTCTTTAACTGCTGTGGTCCTTAGCGTCCCCATTCTATATTGGGCGTGAAATACCGGTAATTTTGCTCAGAGCCCTCTATCAAGCTTTAGGTTCTTTTACGTGCTGCAAATCGAAGACATGGGACCACCGGCTTTACTTCATTTCCGAAAGAAGCCATGACTAAGGCTTTGTATGCCCGAAAAAAAAATCCATCGCCATCCGACGGGTTTGAACTCGCGACCTCGGGAACTAGAAGCTAGCATGGTAACCACTACACCATGAAGGACGATAAGTGTTGTTGACTGTCTCATTATGTCGTACTCTGCCTCAAGTTCCTCATTGTAAGCTTTTTTTCTGTTATGCAGGGATCAACTTTTCTGAAGAAAGAAAGAAAAAGAAAAGGAGAGAGAACAAAAAAAGGGGGAACAGAAGGTAGAAGGTTGCCATTTGTCACCAATTTGTTACAACAGAATTGTATCAATAGCCATCAATGGGGCACTAGTCACCAAGACAATTGGGTCAGAGGGTTGGAGATGAGCAAAGAATAGTGAATTAGGCTACTTTGCAATTTTCAAAACCCGTTTGGAGTTCTTATGGATAAGTAACCTTTTCTGTTGTGCCAGATAAAATAATATGAACAAGTGCCTGAGCAGAGGCAGCATCTTCTTTGGGCTTGTGCAGTGGTTGAGATCCCTGGAATTATACCTTATATCCTTGGAAAGTTACCTCTGGTTTGTCAAGGACACACTGTGACTTGCGATGTATGATGGGGAAGTCTGACAAGGACAGCCTGGATATGTTAGTGGCATTGATAAAACAAAAGCAATGCCGAAATCAAAGGATATGGATAGAAATTAATGAAAACTGATGGTATGGTGATACGTTTTTGGGAATGTCATCTGGATGAACTATGATTTGGCAGTATCAGAGGCATTATTTCAAGGAACAGGGGGGTCAATTGCCCCCCCAAGTAATGAAAAATAATTAAGCTACTGGTTATTATTGCTCTACCAAAAGAAAAATTATGAGAATTGTACTTTTAATAGAAATATTTCACATTTAAGAAATAAAAGATGATTTTCTCTTAGGCTAAATGAGTCGATAATATTCACATGAAAATTGTTTCAGGCATTCTTGGCTCCTCCAAGCAGTAACTGAACTTACGCTCTTGGGTGGTATGCAAACATACATACATGGAAAAAAAGGGCAGTAGTATTAGTACTGGTCTAAGATATAGCATATTGAGCAACTATCAGTTATGGTATGAATGTTTGTGCTCTGTAATCACCATTTGGGATCAAGCTGGAGCAGAATGGCATGGCTGTGTCAAACTCTGCCTTTGTAGCCTGGGAATGATCAGGGGCAAGCCAGCATTCTCTCTTATTCATAGGTGCACCCGGAGAGGTTTTGCTCTGATAAACTTGACAAGATCTGTAAAATCTTGCAGTAGGTCAACATTCTGTAGAGCAGAGGGCTAACACCTTGATGCTCCAAAGTGAACATTTTACTACTAATCCAGGAGAAGCAAGTATTATGCCTACAAGGCATTTGCTATAAATCTACCAGTAGAATCAATAAGGAAAAAAATCAGCTCTGATGATGAGCCATGGACATCCATTACCATGAGCCTCTGGTTGAAGGAACAGCACAGTTGCAGGTCAAGTCTGACCCAGCATATTCTTGGTTGCAAACAAGTTGCGATCCTTGAGCATAGCAACATGCAGCGATCAGATCTGGCATTCATAAGGAATTTCTTTTTAAAATTTTGTCAACAAGATACAGTCAATGAGAGCAACTGAAGCAGTTGTTTGTTATCTTATTGTAAGTAGATGTCAGAATTTTGGCTGTAAGTTGGATAGTTAAATGTGCTTCTCTACAATGTATCAAAAGTGGTGATACCAGTATGTTGATTTTGGTGAGAAAATTGGCAGCCAGAGCAAGATTGCCCTTATGATTGTAAAAGCTGAGTACCAGGCTAACTAAACCCTATTTAATGCTTTAAAGTAATTCAAAGGCATCCATACCGCACCTTTGTCATGGTTATAGGTGGTGTTAAGTATATGCAGCAAAACACACATTCAACCAAAGAGAGGGAAACAAAAGAACTGTGGGAAGGATGGTGTTTCAAGGGTTGAAGATTAAGAGAACATACTTGTGACATTCTGCTTCTAAGATGCTATTTGACAACAGTTGAAAAATCTTGAATGAAAACTACAATAGAGCAACTTTTAATAGAATATCTAATGATGTAACACTACTTTTTAAAATTAATTTGTTGTCCTCTGTGGTGTAGTGGTTACCATGCTAGCCTCTAGTTCCCAAAGTCGCGAGCTCAAAGCTGATGGAGGGTGATGGATTTTTTCGGACATAAAAAACCTTCCTTCAAAAGGGAAGTAAAGCCAGTGGTCCTGTGTCATAGATTTACAGCATGTAAAAGAACCTCAAGCCTGATAAAGAGGCCTCTTTCACACCCAATATAGAATGGGACGCTAAGGACCACAACAGTTAAAGAGCATCCATAAATAATAACAATAAAAAAAATTGATTTGATTCTAGGTAACAAAATGGCTGCTGGAGGCTCTAAAGGTGATGATGCTTTAGAGGTCCCTGGTTCAAGTGGTGACAGTGACGACGAGGATGATGACAGTGAGAATGAGGTTGAAGACACTATAAAAAGAACAAAAAGGCATTTAAATGAGTGTGCTTCAAAACAAAGAATGGATCAAGAAGGATCAAGCAAATCTGTGTAAGTATATTTAAACAATATTTCTTCTGAAATGAGCAATTCATCTTTTTCTACACAGTTTTTAAATGTATCTCAGCAAATATTAATAGGTGCATATATATGTGTGGATATGTACATCTCAAAATTCATTGAGGTATTACATCAAGATCATTCTCTGTCTCTCCTTCAAAGCTTGTGTTGTTTGATAGTAATTCTGTAACATGATCAGCCTCACAAGTATGATCGCTTGAATTAAAATTTTACATCAACCAGTGATACCATTCTTTTACTATTTCATTTTGCAAGCTATCTTTATCTCAATTCATCTATTGTCTTTAGAGATTACAAAAACCTAAGCTATGGCTTTGTATACAGATTTAAAAAATCATCTCCCTATCCAAATTAATTGAAAGGAATCAATACAGTGAAGCAATTGAATACATTTGCAAAATATTTGAGTGACACTCATTATCCAGCTTCACTTCCATCATTTCTCAGTACAACATGTTTAATACCTTCTCCTACAATCAATGCACAAATATCCATTCTACCCATGTAATTAATGGATTTAGTGCTACAACAAATGGAAATCACTGAAGCTGGGCAACCATTCTGGATTAATCATTGAAGTAATACAGCATGATTTCTTTGTAAATTTTATATAGTATGGTACATATCAATGTATGATATAAGTTGGTTGCAACATCCATATTGTAGCTATCTTTCATTATTGAAACTAGCACCAATGATATAGATATAAAGGCTTTTCCTCTTGCAGCACTGCTTGTATTTTATGTATTGATACGGTAATTTGTATCACAAATTACTCAGATGTAATTAATGATTGTAATATGAATATGTATTTTTATGTGACATTGATTTCAGAGGTTTATTAATTATAATTATTATTGGTAAATAATAATATACGGCTTTACTGAAACTGTCAACAATAACGCAATAATGCAGCAAGGGGGTGAGTTGTTTATCATTACCGGGAACAAGGAAGTTACGTAATGTTCGCGCGTTTTTTCCGTTTAGAAGCTTCTAGAACATTTCCTAAAGTAATATGTATTCGTGGTTTTCATTGGATATTCAAATAGACGCTAATGTTGGCGCGTTTTATTAGCCAATAGCAGTTCATTTATAATCTTTAGGCGTATCTTGATGCAGGCCTATAAATAGTGTGGGTTCGAGGTAGCTTGTCCCCCAGTTCAACAGAATTCTCAGTACTCTACACGTCGGTCTCTCAGTTCATTTATTTCGCCAAGTTACACGCAGCAGAATTACGTGAATTATTATAAAGTATTATACATTTAAAAAATTACATAAAGTTGAAGTACGTGAGTTAAAAGTGATAAATAAGAAGTTATTACAAACAGTTTCAGTTTGGCGAGTAGCTAAATCAATTTGTAAAAGTGTTTGTGAACGTGTTCGGCAATAAAAGTTATAAAACCAATTTCTTCGTCAGTATAATTTCTGGATAAAAGATTCCTTTCCGATTCACACCCTGCAAGAGTTAAATGTCGACCTAAATAGCTAGCCGGAGAACATTTAAAGTGAATTATTTCAAAACTGATACAAATTGCTACGCCAGATGGAGCTACAACCCAGACAAAGGAGTGACGTCACAAGATGGCAACGCGTGCAGTAAAGCAGCACAACATATGATCTACAAGTTCTAATAACTTACGCTACAAATATTACGTAAGTAACATTAATACTACTGCAAATTGGCTCCACAACGTGGGGCTCGACAACAAAAAGACATTACGTAAAGCAAGTTCTCTCGCAAATACGCGTGAAGTAAACACACAACATTATTTGTAATACCGTTGCAAATTGGCTTCCAAAAGTGGTGCTATAATGTTACAACATTTGTACTACTTCAAATTGGCACCCATAACGTGGGGCGAAGTGACCAGGAAAGGATCAGCATAATCAGGACGTGGAACGAAAGCAGCAGTAAAATGATCTACAAGACGCAGATTCCAGAAACAAAAGGAACGACAGACTATACGGATGATTGGACATCGTAATTCCGAGATTACGAGGCAACAAGGAATTCAACTACAAAAACATCGAGACGACGTAGATTCATCACAACACAACGCTGAAGCGACATACAAATCTAGGAGAATGGGGCAGAACGCTGGACATCAAAGCTACATCAACAGACAGCATCACAAAGGTCAGGTGATTGTAATTTTTTTTTTAGAAAACAAAAACAATGGCTACTAGTAATACAGAAGAAATAATGATGGAAGGGGATAGTGTAACAGTTAGCTGTAATTCAATACAGGTTACAAAAAAAAGCTCAAACAATGTAGTATTGGAGGGAGGAAATGTTAGTGCAGAAAGTAAGAATAGAATAGCAGGAAATATTAATTCTGATACTAGAATGATTATGGATATGATAAAAAAGATTAATGAAAATATGGAAAATATTGGTAAGAGTATTGTAGATCAATTTAGGGAAGATATGCAAAAGAGTTATGAGAAATTAGTACAAAGATTAACTCAGAGGATGAGAGAAGCTATAAACAAAGATCATAGGGAATTGAGTGAAGATATTGGTAGGAGTAATGAGGTATTAGAGCAAAAAGTAGATCAAAGCAGTGAAGAAATTAAAAAGAAAGTTATGAAGCTAGATAGTAGTATGCCAAAAATGAGAGATGAAAATGAGGAAGTAATAGCAAGTAAGACAGGAGAAATTTCAAAGAAAATGCTAGACATGAGCAGGGAAAGAGATAACAAAGAAAGTGAGGTTAATACTAAAAGTGAGGTTAATGTAGAATGTACAGAGTTAGGAAGTCAAATGAATAGTATTTCAAGTGAGATAAGAGAGAGGAAAGAGGTTATGAATGTAGATGTAAATGAGGCGCAAGTTAATTTCAGAGGGGAAATATCAGAAATACAGAATGAGACAGTAATGCAAAGAAATAAATTGTACCCAGATGTTCAAATTGAAAACTCCAGTCCAGTACAGTTTAGTACAGATTTGTCAGAGTATTCTCAAAGTAAAGAGATAGCAGAAGAATTGAAAATGAAAGTTGTTAAAAGATGTATTGTTCAGGAAGCTTTAGATTGTTTTCAAATGTTATCAGGGAACGAAATTTCAAATGAATACAAGAGGTTATTCATGAACAACAATTTGAAGGTTAGGATACGGCTACGAGTAATGTTTAGCCACACACAATTTGATCCAGGAGGGTAAATAGCGATGAGATGTAAAGTAAATGCTGGATAGTTAAAGATGACTTGCAGAGAAATGTATTGGAACGTAAGAGGGTTAACTATTTATATATGTCATTTGAAAAGAGAAATAAATTATAAAAAAAAAATAAAAAAAAAAATTAAATTTTTAGTAACTGTAACAGTATTTGAAAATTAAGAATGCAAAGATTGAAATATGATATTAGATTAAAAGTACATAAATACAATTCCAAGAGTTTTGTACAAATAAAGTACAAAATCACAAAAATTGGTAAATATAATTAAAAACAAATATTTATGCAGTAAATAGAACATGTGAAACAGTGCCTAGATTTAAGAGATGTAAATATATGTAGAGGGTGAATATTTTGGTAAATATGTATAATAATTACAAAAATCTTAAATGTATAAATTTTAGTCAACAACTTAAGAAAGTAAACAATTTTGAAACAGTGATTAAATAATTTAGGGTAAAGTATTTGCTATAAAAAAAAAAAATTTTTTGTGATGTCAGATTAATATCTAGATTAATTAAACCAGAGCCAGTAAGTAGTGGCGAGATAATAAAAAAAAAAAAACATGTCGTGTGTTAAATGCGTGTGAAGTGTCAAGTGAAAGTGATAACGTGTGTTCCAAGATTTAGGAGACTAAAAACACAATTTTAAAATTTCTAAACAAGTTATAAATATTTATAATTATGTTTCTAGTGGGGCATATGATACGGTAATTTGTATCACAAATTACTCAGATGTAATTAATGATTGTAATATGAATATGTATTTTTATGTGATATTGATTTCAGAGGTTTATTAATTATAATTATTATTGTTAAATAATAATATACGGCTTTACTGAAACTGTCAACAATAACGCAATAATGCAGCAAGGGGGTGAGTTGTTTATCATTACCGGGAACAAGGAAGTTACGTAATGTTCGCGCGTTTTTTCCGTTTAGAAGCTTCTAGAACATTTCCTAAAGTAATATGTATTCGTGGTTTTCATTGGATATTCAAATAGACGCTAATGTTGGCGCGTTTTATTAGCCAATAGCAGTTCATTTATAATCTTTAGGCGTATCTTGATGCAGGCCTATAAATAGTGTGGGTTCGAGGTAGCTTGTCCCCCAGTTCAACAGAATTCTCAGTACTCTACACGTCGGTCTCTCAGTTCATTTATTTCGCCAAGTTACACGCAGCAGAATTACGAGAATTATTATAAAGTATTATACATTTAAAAAATTACATAAAGTTGAAGTACGTGAGTTAAAAGTGATAAATAAGAAGTTATTACAAACAGTTTCAGTTTGGCGAGTAGCTAAATCAATTTGTAAAAGTGTTTGTGAACGTGTTCGGCAATAAAAGTTATAAAACCAATTTCTTCGTCAGTATAATTTCTGGATAAAAGATTCCTTTCCGATTCACACCCTGCAAGAGTTAAATGTCGACCTAAATAGCTAGCCGGAGAACATTTAAAGTGAATTATTTCAAAACTGATACAAATTGCTACGCCAGATGGAGCTACAACCCAGACAAAGGAGTGACGTCACAAGATGGCAACGCGTGCAGTAAAGCAGCACAACATATGATCTACAAGTTCTAATAACTTACGCTACAAATATTACGTAAGTAACATTAATACTACTGCAAATTGGCTCCACAACGTGGGGCTCGACAACAAAAAGACATTACGTAAAGCAAGTTCTCTCGCAAATACGCGTGAAGTAAACACACAACATTATTTGTAATACCGTTGCAAATTGGCTTCCAAAAGTGGTGCTATAATAATGTTACAACATTTGTACTACTTCAGTATGTACTTAAAATATTGTGATGGATATAATTTTAAGCGTTAGCAGATTTTAGTGAAGCAGAAATTAACATTGCAAACATAAATTATGTCATGTCACTTCCTGGATATATGTCAGCAAAGAGGTTTGCTTGAGTCCAAGGATACTGACTGAAGCACTGTTCTGGAAGGTGCTGACCCAGCGCCCCAAATGTATATAGCGAACAATGTTGCCATGTCTGTATCTCTTTTGGGCTCTCTTTGGCTTTTTGCGTTCTTCATGAATTTGATGCATGGGCATGCTCTGTGCAAAGCCATGGCTGTCAGGACCACTAGTTCCACCAAGGTAACCTCATTTGGTATACGTAACTGTTTTTATCTGCACTGTTGAGTAGAATAGAAAATAGACAATTATAGTGGTTGTAGTACAAGAGTTTTTGCTCTCGTATGACTTGTACTGCTGCTCTATTCTTCCACAAGGGTAGGGTTATCTTCCTGGCAGGTTCCTCTTCCTTGTACAGAACCTTCAGTCCCTTTATAGCTACTCCTTTAATGTGGTACCTCATCATTCTATCAGCATCACATAGTGAAATGACATGCCATAACTTATGTTCACAATGCTAATTTCTTAGTTTCACTAAAATCTCCTAACATTTAAAATTATATCTGTCACAATATATCTACTTACTAACTGCTGGATGTAATTTGTCCATGAAGATTATTTTGTGATACTCTGAAAAATTAGGTAATTTAATGTAAATAAAGCTAATTTAAATAAAAGTGGTTTTTTTCCCCCTTTCTTTGAGTGTAACATAACATTAATTTTAGCTTGCTTACAAATTGAAAATATAAACTTTTTTTGACTGACCACATTTTAGATGCCCTGGTAGACCAACCAGCCGTTTTACATGGCTTCCTCCTGGATATGTTCTTGATCCAACCAGACCTGGCAATCCAGTTTATGGGCCCAGAATGCAACTTTATTGTCGAACTGGTTATCATATTGGTATCTTTCCCAATGGAAGGATCAGAGGTATAGGGGAAGATTTGCATAAATATGGTAAGGTATAATTTCTTTTCACTGTTTAATGACAGAATATTTGCTTAGGAGTGGCACTGGAAATAACAGTAATGGTGTTAATAGAGGTGGTAAAGCTGGTGGTATGCAAATCACTGAAATTAAAATTAAACTGAGTTTTATTTATGGACGCTCTTTAACTACTATGGTCCTTAGCATCCCATTCTATATTGGGCGTGAAAGACCGGAAATTTTGCTCAGAGGATTCTTATCAGGCTTGAGGTTATTTTACGTGCCGTAAATCTATGACACGGGACCACCAGCTTTACTTCCCATGCTAAGGATTTTTACGCCCGAAAAAATCCATTGCCCTTCGCTGGGTTTGAACCCACGACCTTGGGAACTAGAGGCTAGCATGGTACCACTAGTCCACGGAGTCCAAAATATAATGACAGATATATATATATATATATATAGTAGTATGCTAGTGATTCAAATAAAATATAATCAGAAACAAAATGAATCAATATAAATCTCCATAATTTTTGTCTTCCTTCTAACTAAAGCTAAAAATGATGATGACAGTAATGGTTTTTAACAGATTTTAATATAAATAATACACAAAGCTTTAAATTATTATCTAATTTCCTTTGGGCACATTAAATTTCAAAATAAAGGCAAAATACAGAATTGCTAGAACCCAAATGTTCTTGAAATCAATTTAACATGTCATCTGTGAACTTATTAGCAATGGAAATTTTATGTTATTCTACATAAAAAAAAAATTCTTCAAATTTCATAAAATCTTTTTTGCTTATGAGAACAAATTTAAAACTTTATATTTTTCCATTAGCCTTGATTTTTATTAAGGACAGCAGCTATACTTAACTATATACATTTTGCAGCAATGCTGGAAGTAACATCGGCGGCACTGAATGAAGTACGCATTCAAGGATTAGAAACCAAATTGTACCTTGCAATGAATAGGGAAGGGAAGCTCTATGGAGAGGTAAGTTTATGCACTATAAATCAATAATATGATAGGTTGAGGAAGTAATGTATTACATCCAAAAATTCAATTAAGAGTTTACCAGAAACAGATGTATGTTTTGAGGTCTATTGTATCCAGAGCACAGAGGTAGAGCAAGCGGAGAGAGACAGAGAGCAGCATAATTCAAAAATTAAAAGTCAGATTAATAAATATAAAATTTGATGCTTGAGTGAAAAATCATTTAAGGAGGTCCTGTGAAGATTTTCAAGAACCTCCCACCCCCGCAACCATAGGGGGGTTTGCACGAAAAATTTTCATTATCTAGTTATTTTTTATTTTCCACATCTATCTTGGGAACTTGCTCTTGATTAGAATAATTCTCATGGTGTCTGAAGTCTAGTAGTCACATCAATTTAAATTTAAGGCTACCCTGGCATATCATCCTCAGCCTTATCTCCAATGTGCTGCTGTAAATTGCTCTACCTCAAACAAAAGCTACAGCATCAGAGGAAAACAGCCCGAAGTTGGAAGGGATATGGAGGCATTCAAGTAAAAAGAAATTACATATTATATAGTATGTAATATATATACACACACTACGTGATCAAAATCAAAAGAATCCGGACACCTGGCTGAAAATGACGTACAAGTTCGTGGCGCCCTCCATCGGTAATGCTGGAAGTCAATATGGTGTTGGTCCACCCTTAGCCTTGATGACAGCGTTCACTCTCGCAGGCATACTTTCAATCAGGTGCTGGAAGGTTTCTTGGGGAATGGCAGCCCATTCTTCATGGAGTGCGGAACTGAGGAGAGGTATTGATGTAGATCGGTGAGGCCTGGCACGAAGTCGGCATTCCAAAACATCCCAAAGGTGTTCTATAGGATTCAAGTCAGGACTCTGTGCAGACCAGTCCATTACAGGGATGTTATTGCCGTGTAACCACTTCGCCACAGCCTGTGCAGTATGAACAGTTGCTCGATCATGTTGAAAGATGCAATCGCCATCCCTGAATTGCTCTTCAACAGTGGGAAGCAAGAAGGTGCTTAAAATATCAATGTAGGTCTGTGCTGTGATCGTGCCATGCAAAACAACAAGGGGTGCAAGCCCCCTCCAGGAAAACACGACCACATCATAACACCACCTCCGAATTTCACTGTTGGCACTACACACGCTGGCAGATGACGTTCACCGGGCATTTACCATACCCACACTCTGCCATCGGATCACCACATTGTGTACTGTGATTCGTGACTCCACACAACATTTTGCCACTGTTCAATCGTGTAATGTTGATGCTACTTATACCAAGCGAGGAACCATTTGGCATTTTCCTGCGTGATGTGTGGCTTATGAACAGCCGCTCAACCATGGAATCCAAAGTTTTTCACCTCTCGCATAACTGTCATAGTACTTGGAGTGGATCCTGATGCAGTTTGGAATTCCTGTGTGATGGTCTGGATAGATGTCTGACTATTACTCTTTACGACCCTCTTCAAATGTTGGCGGTCTCTGTCAGTCAATAGACGAGGTCAGCCTGTATGCTTTTGTGCTGTACATGTCCTTTCACATTTCCACTTCACTATCACATCAGAAACAGTGGACCTAGGGATGTTTAGGAGTGTGGAAATCTCGCATACAGACTTCTGACACAAGTGACACCCAATCATCTGATCATGTTCGAAGTCCGTGAGTTCCACGGAGCGTCCCATTCTGCTGTTTCACGATGACTACTGAGGTCACGGATTATGAGTACCAGGCAGTAGTTGGTAGCACAATGCACCTAAGATGAAAAACGTATGTTTGTGGGGGTGTCCAGATACTTTTGATCACATAGTGTATAATAATGTTTAATGCCTGTTCTTACTGCATATGGCACCACAGGTGGTGCACACTGATGACATATGAAATGATAATTGGTTAAGGAAACTTGGGAAAGAAACTTTCCAGGCCTAGGTTTAAGTATCTCTCTGACATCTGCTAGTTAAGAGGACTGAAGAAAACAGACTTTCCATAGTTAAAAAACTTTGCAGCATTTCTTGGCACCATTCCAACATGAGCTTCTGTGCTTCAGACAAATTATGGGGCATTCATCTTAAAGAAATTGTTATTTTATACGAAGGTGCTCATGAAGTATGGTTGAAACACTCAAACTAATTGGTAATGCAAGTTTAATGTCCTTATAGGTTAGTCTTTTTTCACAGTGGTGATGTTGGTCTGCCCTTCTTCTCTTCATCCTTAAGAGATTGCCACCCCCTGTTAAATTCTCCAAACCAGCAGAACACAGTAGCATGTGAAGGAGAAAAGTCTTTGAAAGCCTCTCTTAAATGCTAAATGAATGCATTTCATTTAAGCCATGTTTGAAATTGTACAAGATCATCACATGAAAATGCTATCTCTGAATCTACATTGCACTTACAAGGATGTTCACACTCCTCAGACATAAAATGCAAGAAAATGATTGACACAGAGCTCTGTCTACCACCATTCTAATGACTCAGCAACAATGCTTTACGTAGGGGTGGCCAATGTTCCCTGGCTCATATATGGTGGTTGAGTAAAGAGCTGAGAAGTTTTTTACTGTGTTTATTGGATTGAGTCAGTTTTGTGCAGTGAAGAAGGTGATCAAAGTCATATACTGAATCAGATTTTTTAGTTATGGTACACTATTTTTATTCTGGCAAAATTTGCAGCTAAGTAGTATGTCCTGTTTATAATCTAATGTTTGCCATCCCATAATTCTGCTATTTTCTCCCACTTTTATTTTGCATATTCACAGGCTTCTTTTTTCCATGTTTAATAGTTTCACTTCTGGCAAGTTTTCTAGCTGAGTTGATCATCAGAGATTAGTTCCTATGCAAATCGTAGTAGCTTTTTTATGAACTACTAAGTATACTACTAACAGAAATTAATATGCAATAGAAACAGTTTTGTGTTCTTTATGCCTGCAAATTATATTTCAAGGAACTTAATATTCTAACATTATCCTGATTGTATACAATAGAAACAGTATGTTTCATAAGCAAAAACATCCATTGCTTCAATTCAAATAATACTGTACTATCACAGTATAGAAATTGTAATAAAATACATCTAAAATTTAAAACAGCAAAATATATAAATTCATTATTGCATAAGGCTATAAATAGGTATAATTTAATTGCCAAGAGAATAAATCAATATAACATGGACAAGTTTAGAAAGCATACTAAGAAACTTTTAATTGGGAGAAGAAAAAAGGCACATACAAACACAATCATACACTGTATGCACAAAACCAAGTCAGTATTGTCTAATATGGACCCATTTGTAGGCAAACTTTTATCATGATTATTGTAAAGTCGATAGGAGAATCACTATTTTTTATGAACACAACTTGTAAATTGTTAATGGATAGAGAAAGTGGTAACTCTGTTATACATAAGGTGTTTTGTGCATGTTTCAGGTAAACAGGAATGAAGAATCCACCATATTTATTGCTTCTCTTCTTGGTTATTACAACACATATTTATCAAGAAAGAATGCCCATATGGGATGGTATGTGGGAATTAAAAAATCTGGGAAACCTAAACGTGGGCATAAAACAAGATGGGGACAAAAGGCCATTCAGTTCTTACCAAGAAGATTGCAGCTATAGTAATTTAAATTTATGATTGAACATTTTTTATTCTATTCAAGAAGAATGAAGCAGCAGTACAACTGACTCTGAAGATAAGATATGAAGCATAAGCAGTATTTTCATTTTAGTTCCTTCATTTTGAAAAAATAATTACTATTTCTTGCATTCCTTCAATTCTGCCTATTTAATATGAGTGAGTGAGTGTGTGTGGATGTGTGTGAGGGAGAGAGAGAGAAAAATTTATTGATAAGCAACATTTTACTTGAAATAAAAAAGCTGTTATTATTTTCTCATAAAATACTCTAAGGAAGTGGATTATAATAAGTTTGAAAAAGAAAATATGTATAACTTGAATTTTCTGTAAACAGCCTGTGAAGTGTGCTGTATGTATTCCTCTTGAATGTTAAATAACTGGAATACCAAAAGATCAATAAAAGCTTATCACAGGGAAAAATAGATTTCCTTAAAATGTACAATAATATATTAAATTATTTATTTTATTTCTTTATACAAATAATTTATGAGATATTTGTTGCTGCAGTTTAAATTTTTTCATATTAAGCAGCCTATTTTGAAATGTTAATTGCTCCTCTGTATAATCCATTCAAATAGATGTTTGGCTCTGACAGTAAGGCTGTCTGACAATAAGAATCATATCGTTGGATGTTCATAGCCTCTTAATACAAGCAGATCACAGTTACAACCACCACCACAAAAGATGTTGGAAAGGTCCTCTTTGGGTGCCACACATGTCTAATAACTTGCATTAGCATTCAATTCTTTTTGTGGAATTATTCATTAAGTTGATAAAGTTTCTTATAGAGAGCAGATTCAATTTCTCTAAATTTATTAGAAATATTATATGTACTAATCTCTGAAGTACAAGAATGCTGGGAAATTTGTGTAAATTCCCAACTTATTTGTCTGCAACAGTTTGTTTTTACATAGAAATCAAACCATGAAACTAAAATGTAATGGGCATTACAATACAATGAATATACAAATAATACTAAGACTTGGTTTTACAACATATTGCTTTTTAAACTCACAAAAGCAGAAACATAACTCTTTAACTGCTTCAAAGTACAGAAGGCAGAAGAAGAACTTCATGAAGCCTCTGGCTTTCATTGCCTGCGGTGCAACAGATGATGTCCTGTTCTGTGATTATACCTGTGAATTATGAAGGTTTTAAAATTTTGTATTGATTACTTTTTAGTGTGCACCATCTATTAAACAAAAATGAAAACCAACATATGAGGGTTCAGAGCAAGTTTTCTCTTTTGAGAAAAATTGGTTCAATGTAAAGCTTTATATTTAATTCCTCTTAAAATATACAAAATTTATTTATGTTGGAGGAATTCAAACTTAACCTAATATGCATTAAGAACTTAAAATTATAATTTGTCTAAGTACCCTTTTTAAATTTTATATTCAAATTTTTGGATTGGTCTGCTAGTGCACTGAACGTTTTGTGCATTAAATATTTTTCCAGCATATCATGTATATTATTAGCACTGTTATTATATTAATATCTTATTAACTGATGTTTTTAAGTTAGCTTGACCAAATATGACTTCATCCTTGCTTATTGAACCATCTTCTTTCTCCACATTCTAATTACTGACTTGTGACCTTCTGGTTCTTTCAGTACTTTGAAGGTTCTAGTAGTAAGCATGGTGGAATAAATTTCAGTAGATCAAGCATATCGCTCTTTTTGTTTGTTGTCCTTCTAGCCAATGAATGTGTCAGATTTTCCTTCCTCTTCTTCATGAAATTTATCTCACTAAAGCTTATCAGTTCATTCAATGTCTCTTAAATTTCATGTCAAGGGATTACCTCTTTGAAATCTCATCAAATGGATTTTGAGGTAATTTGTTTCTTGTTCATCAGTAGTTTGTTTTCTATTTGTAATGGCCTGCACCATTTTATAAGTGGATACAAAATTTTCCCTGTTCATTGACACAATTTCAAATTTTGGAGCCTTCCGTTTTGCAGATAGTATTATATTGGCCCAGTCATTTGGCCCATAACTATGTTGCATTTACTTTGCAGCTTTTTCTATTAAAGCAAAGTTAGTATGATTAAGCACAAGCGAATGACCAGATACCATAAATTTGTGGTCTATAATTTTTACCTTCATTTCTGGATCTTCTACAAGCCTTAATGGGGCCAATGCCATTTTAATGTTTCTATTCTGTCCTGTGCATGCATCAGAATAAAGTACAATGTGGTTGTAGTTTGCAGCATATTTCTTTAAGTCAGTAGTAACACAACTTGCTACTTTTTGAGATCCTCTGCGTGCAGTCTCATCCCATAAATACATACAAGCTAATGATTGGTTGAAAGAATGAATTCGAAGATTGTAAACATATATATTTCTTTTATAATATACTGTGGATATTGTCAGTTTAGGGAATGGCAAAGCCTTCTGTAAATAGAATATAACCACATACAATTCACTAGATGCATTTTCTTTATTAGACTTAATACAATTTCTACATTTCTGAGCTCTGGCTAAGTGCAGGTCTTTTTCTAGTTTAATTGCTGGTTTCTTCGTTTCGTCCCTTTCATTTGAGATCTTCAGCTGTAGTTCATCACATGTTCGACAAGTATCAGTGTATGGTGGCTTGAAGTGTAAAAAGTTTTGTACTGAACACACAATAATAAAGCTTCTCTTTTACAGGAGCCTTATTTCACTGTTCACATTTCTCCACATCTAAATCATACATTTTGCATATATTGAGATCAGGATTGAGATATTTCCTGTTGGGATTATACTTACATGAATAATGACTTTGAAAAGCAGAAAATGATAGGGCATGACCAAAAACATCTGAGTCGTCTATAGCATTAACTGAAGAGGATTCCAATGATTTTCAGTACTGCAAATACTTCTGGTTTTGACAGAGCTCTATAAAGTTTTCCCCAACTGATTTGAAAAGTAGCCAGAACAAAATTTCTTGCACACACCTACTTTCATGAGACAGTCTGAGAAAATATTTGAAAATGTTTGATTTAGAACTTCCAGTATTGTCACGTGGATACCTTCTCTGGCACTTAGCAGCTTGCACAAGGCCACGAAGATACACATTTTGCCTAGAGAAATTTCCAAGTTTCCAAAATGATGTAAAACATTCCTTATGATCATTCACATTAATTTTCTCCTTACATTCTCGTGAACAATGACAGTTAAATTCTGGGCCAAAGTCTCTCCCTGGAACATTATTACCTTTCTTGTTTACATACTCTTGACCATGTTACACAGCGTTTTCCTTGAGTTCCGCTTCCAGCTATCTTCATTCCTGGTCCTCTTCTTTCCATGTTTTGCATTATCCATTTTATTTTTTCCACTATGTGTAAATAATAATATAATATTACACAGTTTAAGTCACTGAAAATGTAACACTAGTTTTACAAAAAATAAAAATAAATAAGTTAATTAAAGTATAAGCATGACACAACCTAACCTACATGCCTTGTATTATAACATTTTAACTAAAATGAGCTTACCTTCACCTTCATCTGTAGAAGTGTTCTCAGGAATATAATCACTGTCCTCTTCCATTATTTCCAAAATAATTATATTCAGTATTTCTTCAGTATTTACTCCCACAATACATGCACAAACAAGAACATAAAGCAATCTGTTATGGTTTCCCTCCAATTTCTTTCTGATACAATCATACCATTAGACTTGGTTCACTATTGCTCCGAAAGATTGCACTGGTATATCAGAGCACTAAGGAACTGCTGCACTCTGAGAATTTGTATTGAAATTCAGACTTGGTTCACTCTTACACCGAATAACTACTAACATTAATTATCCTAAACGAGAAAAATAACACAATTGTTTACTTTTGGACTTGGTCCACTTTTGCAATGAACCACACATATGTCTGCAATCAGACTTAGCTAACATAGCTTGAAGTATTTTGCAAAATATTCAGCTGGTCTAATGCATGTAACAAAATGTAAGTGTAAGTAAATCAGAAAGTTAACAGCAAAAATTCTCTCAACCACGCATCCTCTATGTGACAGTTTCTTCATGCCATCAAAAGCCATGCTTTTAATGGTAGTGTATTATGGTTGTTCTAACTGTATATGGCGCCATGAAATGAAATAAATGAGTTCCATGCCTTAATGACCTTGGTTGTCTGTGTCATGCATTTAGAAACTGTTAATCTGCATTCTCATAACCAAAAAATCTTAAAAGTTATTTTGTAAATTAAAAGCCTTAAAATTCATATATGTCCCATAAAATATCAAGTTTGAATCTGAAAAATAATATAACACCCTTAAATCATACAAAATGCAAAAGTGAATCGGACTTGAAAATTCAATGAAGAACCAGATTTACATCATAGAACTTCAGTTTTTCTTCTTTCCACGTGAGACCACCCAACAAGCAATAAACTTCTCTTGTCCAATTCAGGCAAGCCTTCAAGGCAGATGAACTATACAATATTTTACCCTAAAAGGCATAATTCATTACTGCAAGTACTTTTTACTATCAGACCTCTAGCTGCATGCTAGGGTTAGTTTATGTATGTGGAACTTGTAGAAATCTATAGTAACTGTATGTAAGCTTAAAGATGTGAAGCTGAATTAGATTTGAAAAATTCAATGCTATAGCTGGGATTTGACTGTGCTAATGCTCTTTCTGAGCTATTGTGTACGCATACATGGAAATAAAGATAATTTTTACAGGTTCTGTACATCAACTAAACATGCAAAATCTTTGTCTGTTCTACCTAGTATTGTTACAATGTTTTATTTTTTGGAAACAGGTAGAAATATTTAATGTGGCATTACACCCCTATATGGAACAAATTTCCACCCATTGCTAATAAAACAAAAGGTGTATAAAGTTGTACACACTTTACAATCACTGGTTGCAGAAATCCTTGTTATTAACAGGAGGAGACCCTTTAATTTCTTCTGAAAATCAACTGAAGGCTTAAAGGAACCACCCTGAACAAAAGTGTAGTGTCCAATCCCTCACCTTCTCATGGTGCAGCTGTTAATAATCATATGATTATCTTGTTATTAACAGAAAGCATACTCTTTAATCCCTTTTGAAAATTGAAAGCTTAAAGGAACCTATCTGGACAAAAATACAACATCCAATCCCTGTTGGTAATCATGTGATGAACTAAAGAGAGGGGCTGCTCACCAATAAGCACTAGCCAGCTTGGTGAGTTACAGACCTGGACGGATATTCCTTCCTACTCATATACCAGATCACATCTTTAACCTTTGCTATCCAAGCTTCCTTGAGTCAACTTGTTTTCTTCGACCCCCAATGGCATTAGAGTATTCGAGGCCTCGAGGAACATTTAATTTTCTTTCCTGTCCTCTACTTCAGGTGATGTATCTGCCAATCATGGTGTCCATTCTTAAACAGTTACAAGTATTGACTAATTTTGAAGATTTAGAAGCTAGTAACAGTGATGTGTCATAATTTAAAATAAAGAGAGTTGAGGGTTGTTACACTACATCACTAAAATATTCTTACTTGAATGCGTTTCGGGAGACGGCTTGTTCCCATCGTCAGCATGTTCTCAACTGATTTTCCCGGTCATTGTCTGGGGGATGTGTGTGGCTAGTGGTGTTCTCTGGTGCTGGGCTGATGAACCTCCAAAGGCTGCTGGGTGGCAGCAGTTCGAAATTCATTAGGTCATTCCTGTGTTTGACAATATGTATTTTTTCCAGATGTCCAATTCATTGCTGCTGTTGATCGGTTTTAAGACTTTTATGTTTGGAGTGATATCATGGTTTGAAGACCAAAAATGATGTGCTACTGCTGATTTATCTGGCTGCTTTTGGTAAATGCATCTCATATGCTCTTTATACATAGGAAGAACCAAAAAAAATCTTGAAATAAGATTCCGTATTTTTCAAAATAATGATTCTTAATTTATTCAACATGTTGACATACATTTTCCCATTCTGGCCTTCCAATTTCAGCAAATTGCTGGCGTTATAACTGTTCCACATATTTTAATTTAAAAGTGATATTTCTGCATGCCACCCATTTTTTGATATCAGCCCAGATTAATTCGATTGGGTTTAGATCTGGGCGATGCGATGGCAGTCTTAAGTACATTATGGCGATGTTGTATTACTATCTGGTCACGTATGTATGACGTCTGAAGCTGTTTGTTGGCTTTAATTAAGTTATATAGCTTTGTTTTACTCATGCTTTCATCTAAAGCTATGTTATGTCTAAGTAATCAAGCTCTCATTTCTTCTTTCAAGGAATTTGAGGTAGGTGGTTTGTCAATTGAGTGTTGACGCATTGTGAGGCATTGTTGATGACCAGAACAGACCCAGCAGACATATTAGGTATCAACATGGCGTTGATTCACTTCATGTACTTTTCTGTATTCATTTCTTGATGAAAATCTCCTGTTGTTTTTGCAACTTGTAAAAGAAGGGCATTTGGAACGAAGCCGATCTTTCCAACAGCATGAACGATAATAAGTATTTGCCCTTTAGCAACAGGAACCTGCAACCTAATTCGCTATCGTCACTCCAACTTTTAGATGTTGTACGACTGCTGTGTATGTATGACTCATCTTCATACACTATAGTATTTTTCTGAAATTTGTAGCACCACCTTTAAAATTGATGCTGATATAAGTACATATAAAATTATACTCATTAGGAAAGGTAGAATCAGACTGAAAAATTCAATGCCATAGCCGGGATTTGAACCACGGATCTTAGGCTTTCCGTGCCGGTGCTCTAACCGACTAAGCTATCATGGCAACATTTACTTTTTATTTTTATTTTTTTTTATTTTATTTATTTATTTGTTTTGCTTTTCTGTTAGAGCTCTTCTATTTGATTTCGGTTTCTTCCACTTGAACCCTAAATCTTTAATAATTTTTCTGAGATTTGTAGCACCACCTTGAAAGTTTCTGTTGTCTTTCAGCTTGATGAGCAATCTGCTTATTGTTAGCACAGTTTTTTCTTCCACATAGGAATTGTGAATCGTGCGCCGAATGACGCATTCGAAATCGTCTATTTCTGTAATACGTTTAGGGACCTTATGTTTCTTCTCAGGTATGTCAAATGGCACTCTTTCATCCATATGTTTTTTTTTTCTTTCTTTGAGAACTCTGGAATCGGAACTCGGTGAAACACCAGATGCTTTGACTACTCTTTCTTTCACTCTCTTAAGGCTTTTGTGGAACTCGGATGAACATATATTTTCTTCCTTCATCTCTGCTTCTTGCTTCATGAAGTCGAGGACATTTGCAATTATTTCCCTACTTTGACTACGTAACACCTTACCACTTAACTTTGAAAACGTAGGAGCCATGGTTATAAATATAACAAATATAAAGTAAGTACTATTTAGATACTGCTCTCTTTAAAATTACAACCAGATGCAGACACTTGCAGACTGTATGTGTTACGCACTGTGAGTAAACAAAGGTATTATATCGCTTTCATTGATTAAGCTAAACATAAACCATTCCTAGGCTCGGCAGCTGGGGTAGCAATCAAGGTCACGATTCCAGAAGTTTTGCGCGAGTAATACTTCCAACCTGGTCACTAAGTGTATTGTTGAGCACTGTTATCTATTCAGTACCTTTTTAAATTTAAAATCGTTAGAACTTGCAGCACACGGTGAAGCAAGTTATTAAATTATGGAAAATTAATCAACATTAAGCACTCATGTTCCTCCACTTATCAAATCACGAGCAGGACAAGGATCTATAGTCCCCATCATTGGCTGCTGTTTATCCAGATGCTAGTAATTTGGTAATTGGAGTAATATGAGTGCTTCACATCAATTCATTTTCCTTAACCTTTTTATTCAGTTCCTATTATCTGTTTGAAATAATTTCTCTATAAATGCACAGGTAACAGCAAAGGAATCAAGTCGGTAATGCAATGCAAAGAAAGGAGCAGAATGTAAAGCAGCAGAAATACGATAATCACTGCACACATGTCTGCATTTCTGTGGTGATGTTAGCATCATGTTGCTTCACAAGATTCTACATTCTGTGTGTCAAGTCTCACTCCAATCTGCTGTAACATCAGCTTCCTGCAAGTGTTACTTAACTATTGAAGAACTACTTTCATGATAGTTGACATGCATGAATGAAGAGCAAGTCAACATTAAATTAATGCAGTCAGTTGAGAAATTTGAGACAACGTATGATATTTATTACCAGACTACTAATCAAGGAGTCTTGAGCCCTAGCCCAGGCTTAGGCATCCACAGGTGAAATTTCTAAATCTTTCAGTTTTTATCCAATGTTTTCAAAATTTTGTCACATACTACACCTCAATTATAAGGGCGTTGTATTTTTTTAAAAAAATATATTTTACTTTAATTATGCTAATTTTTAATGTGTTCCACATCATGTAGAAATCAAAATTTTGAAAAATTAAAAATACTACCGTATTATTTAAATACTAATGTTCAAAACCAGCACAACAGTCTCAGAAAATATGTTTAAAGGTTAAAACATACTTTTTATAACAATTTATCCTCAGTGGTCAAATTAATCATGTCACATCTTGAGCAATTTAAGTGTAGGGAAAATGATATGCCAGTTTTTTAAATTCATTCTCTCTTAAGTTTGTGCTGAAAACTTGAACAGGATTGATTATAAATACATTACACAGAACATTTTTAATGCACAAAAGTAAAAGAAAAATCAAAGTTGAATAAAAAACATAGGAAGTAAATACAGTCCATTAGGCCATGTGCTGTTGGGGCATAAATTTTCCCATGCTGAAGCTTTAAGAAGTTCTGGGGGCAAAAGCCATTGTATGTAATTGAAACTTAAGATTCAAAGTATTTTTGGACATAAAAACAAATTTTTAATTTTTTGAAAATATTGATCAAATTTCAACCATGGGTACCCTTAAACTGAAAAATATTTGTTGATAAAAAGCCCAAACAAACTAGTTTTGATCTATGAGTTATAGCTTTATTTTAGATATACATTAAAAATATGCCTAAAATAACAGCTTCCTAGTCTCCACTTGTATCTGAACTACTCCAGGCGAACTTGTAACCTGCAACCTGGATCAGTCTTGAGTGGGGCCTAAGAATCTTGATCCATACAGAAGGGAAAAACAACAGAATTAGGCTAGAAATTTCAAGAGGTTAAATTCAACAGATAAGCTGCCTACATTATTTAAATCTGGTTAATTAAAAGTATAACACTTGTTGCACAATTTTATTTGGCACCAGTAGAGAACAAAATTTATGCAACAATATACTTGTTTGGCAAGGAAAAGCCACATTTTTCATAAAGTCAAAACAATATTTTCTCAGATTAGTGGCTTTCATAGTTGGTCTTTTGCTGCAGAGCTGCAAGCTTCATTCAGTACAATGAGCATGATAGTGGCATGAACTAACCCTCTCGTGCTCACCCTGTTCTAAGGTTGGTTGAGCAAGAATGCAATACAACCTGAAATCATACTCACTTTGTTTTCATCTTATTGCAAATTTTAGCAGCATAGACAAACTATTGTTTTTAATCAAATAGATAATATTGCTGACTGGGGAAAAAGATGGACATGTGTGTTTTTCTGGTATGCAGGCACAAGTCTGAATCACTACTGAAGCAAAATTCATCAGTCTCAACTTGAAGGTGTATGGCTGCCCTAAGGGTGCATGGAAAAATACACTTCCATATAAAAGACTAAAGAATGATGCTAATAAGGAAGGGTTGTGGAATATAAAATAGCATAGCACTACTGCAGATCTAAAGCAATATCTGTAAAATACTTCTTTTTACAAGTGCCAGTAGCTGCTGACCCAGTAATCAGAAGCTGGCTTGGGAAATACCTATAGGGTATGTAAACAAATATTCAAGGCTGCTTCTTACAATATTGTAGCAACTCAAAATTAACATAGATACATGAGAAATGCACACTACAGAGCCTTTGTTTGGATGTGTGGCCAGGCTAATGGGAATCTTCTTGGCACTGGGAAGCATGCTGTTTGCCAGCAGAATCAGATATTCATAGCCCCTTAAATTCAAGTGCATGGATTTCTCATGCAAATTGTAACTACAATAACCTCATACATTCATCATAATTGATGTTGGAGATGAAGTCCACCAATCATCTCTCACATCTTTTCAGAAAATTTGCATTGACACTCATTAATTCTTCATGACCATGTAAATAAAATCATCTATAAAAAAAATTCAATGTGGGTCAATACAGTGATCACTAACATTATCCAATACCCAACTGCAGAAATGTACTCTACTCGCATTATTGCATAGTTATAATTCTTGAATTACAGTCATCTTGTAGGGTTTTCATTTTAAAAGTTAAGTGGTATTTCAAGCCGAGGTTTGCAAAATTTCAGATTTCTGTACAAGCTTGCTAGAGATTTCTTTGGATTTTGTTCCAAGTTTTCTCTGATGTCATCAAGTTTTTCCTCTGTAAGAACATAACAATTTAACTTTGGTTTCTTAAAGAATTGGTCCCATTTCTTTAAATCTATTCACAAGGCTATGAACTGTTTATCTATGAGGTGCACTAACAGTGCCTATCTCACTTCTCTACAAGAGTTTGTTGCCACATAAGAGTCATCCATTAAGAGTCCGTGTGCTAAGTATACAGACTTTTTGGCATTAAAACAGCACTAACACACCACAACAGTGAAACATGTGGGCTCATAATATATCAACTCTTGCACAGCACAAATTTTCATCAACTGATTAACCAGGACATGAGGAGGGGTAACAGAATCAGTTAGAAACAAAGCAGTGCAGGGCAAGCAATTTTCCATAATATGGCCATGCATCAAAACAATGGCTTTGTATATACGAATATTGGTTTATGTCACTTTGAAACTGTTCTAATTTAATGTGGCATGTACATATTTAAGCAAAATGGCTTGAAGCAGTTTCATTGCACATAAAAATATCACACTGAAAACACAATATGCATAGTATCAGTATGAGTGTTATTCAGCTTCATTGTAATGTGTTGTGAGAGAACAGTGATACAAGCACAAATGATTCTCATACCAGGAGCTTATACAAGGGTCACTCTCAACAATAAGTAACAGTGAGATGCGATGAGTCACTGCAGGTTTTTTAGCTATAGATTAAAGTTCAGATAGTAAGCCTGAGCATGCTCCAACAACTTGCTCTTTTGTGTTTGTATAATGCAGATGTTGCTATACCATACTCTGGGATGGATCTCAAGCAAGAGCATTTCTGTGCTATTATTTTCTACAACTTTAAAGTTTGGTTTAGGAGGGAGAGAATAACTTTGAAAGGCTGCATGTATATCGCCTTTACAATCCGCCATTGCAGAGTTTAGAAAAGGAAGGGATTCCTTGAAAGATGAAGTCTGAGCAGGATGGCCAGCTACAGCAATAACCAATGAAAATGCGATGAAAACAGAGTGCATGTTGCAGGAAGATCATCGTTGCACATATCATATTAAGCCCTAAATATTGAATCCGCAGCAGCAAGAACAATTTTCAAAAGAAAAACTTCATGTCAGAAAGCTCTGCACTATTTGGATTCCGCCCACCTCACAAATAAGCAGGTAAAAGAAGTGCACATTGGTGCCAGGAAATGATAGAAAAATTTGATGGGGAAACATCCAAAACTATATTTAACATTATAACAGGTGACAAAAGATGGATATACCACCATGATAACCAAACTGACAGTCATCAGTCTGGGCCTTCCCAGAAGAGGATCCCCAGCAAAAGTGAGGCAAGCGACAAGTGTTGGAAAGAAGATGATTGATTCTCAGCTATGGTCATATTGTGACAATGCCACTTGAGGGACAAAAGACTGTCACTGCCATATGGTACATTAAAATGTCTTCAATGAACTGAAAACAAAGTGTCCTAAGACTGGTCTGTATGAAATCTTGTTACACCATGGCAATGCCTCTGTCCACATTGCACTAGAAACAACCCAATTTCTGCAGGAATTAAATATTAGTCCCATCCTCCCTAGGATTCAGATCTGACCTCCAGTGACTTTTTCCTATTCCTCAAAATAAAAGAAAGAATCTATGGTAAATAATTTGAATCACTTGAAGCTGCAGTAGCTGTGTACAAAAAAATTATATTTGCACTCTATCTGAAGAAGAATGGCACTCAGCACCTGCAAAATGAATGAGACATTGTATACAATCCAATGGAGAACACTTTGGAAGATGCAAATTTTAACAATTTCATTGCATTCATTCTCACAACTTTCAGTGAACCTCATAATGTTGGCACTTACTTAAAACACATTCAAGAAGGATGCATACAAGTAAAATTAATGCCCAGCAGACACAACATGTGCTGTGACACTGGCTAGTGTTCCTAGAGACCAGCTACATTGTACACCACAATTTAATAGCATATGCTATCTAGACATTTGGCTGTTTTTCAAGGGCTACAGATGGTAGCAAAGCAGTATTTTACACATCTTACTTTGGACCTACCATCACTCTTATGCTGTAAGTTTCAGTGTCATTTTTATTAACAACTCTACAGCCCTCTCCCATAAGAGGAAGTTGTGTATTATACATTATATTTCTTAACAAAATAATGCTTTGTTTTAATATCTACACCTAATGAAAACACAAAATCTTGGTGTAACCTCAAATGAGCACCAATTTATTGACTTTTCCTTTATCAAATACAAGTGGAAGAAAAATCCACAGGATTGTAAAATAACATAATTTGTATAACTCACAAATTTCATATAAATATGATTAAAATCTTAAGATTTAGATTTTAAAATGAGAGAAAACATAAAATCACATACATGGAAGGATGATCATAAATTAAGGGGATCCAGCCCAATCCATTCCTAGTGCCATCACATAAATAAATACTGATTATTAATGTTGTTACACCACTAATTTGCACTTATACTGATAGGAAGCAACTTTTCACTTTGAAAGGGACAAAAATCCTTTCGTGAAAACATTTCATATGCTTAACAAGTCAAAATGACAGTTAATATGACATTAATTATTGGCATAGAAAGCTAAATGGGCCTTTCATTTTAGCTTTTTTTTGTCACATATTTGTAGTAATGAATACTGCATGCAAGAAATTGGAAAGTGGTATCCATGAGCAATGCTTGTAAAAAAGTGTCATAATGAAAGACACACCAGTTCCAATGGCACCATCAATCTATAAAGAATCAATTCCCATACAACCAAGAAAAACTAATATATTTCAAAGTTCTTTGCTGTAAAAATGGTAAAATAAAATTACATTTTTTTTCAATGGAAATAAAGCACAAAAATAACAAATACATAACATAGAACAGCTGTATCTATCATTTCAAATTGCAAAATACCTTGTAGTAAGATACATTTTTACAATTCAGTTGTGCTCAAGAAGTAGTACCAAAGAAGAAAAGAGAAAAGTTAAGTGCTAAATGTACACATTCTTACATAAGTTAATTCAGAAGATATGGTTTGCTAAATTTAATCAACTTACTCAACATTTTCCTTATATTTTTATTCTTAATTACCCACATTTGTGTAAAGAGCTAAATTTAATCAACTTACTCAACATTTTCCTTATATTTTTATTCTTAATTACCCACATTTGTGTAAAGAGCTCTAGCTTCCATTTTACAGTTCTTGAACACAGCAAATTAGTTCTGAAGCGGCAATCTTCTTATGTGTATTATGACACCATGCTTTTTGCGCAATACAAATATGCACAAACAGTTGCCAGTTTCTATTCTTTCCTATTCCACTGTAATCGTTATGCTTCTATAAAGTGATGTGTGTTAAAATGCTAATATTCATGTCTACTTTATGCAAATATTTTGATTCCACTTCATAACCAGCCTCACATCCATTCAGAATATATCCTGCAAATATGAAGAAAACTTCACTGTTTGTAGTGCTTCTGTTTTTAACAGATAATATTGGGTGTTCATTTGTTTTCAGACTTTCACGAATAAATGTTTGAAATAATGATGTTATCAGGAGAGTGAGTTTCATAGAGACTACATTAAAGTAAAGGTACTAACGGCACTACCACTGCTAAAATTGTGAATGGCATTGCAGGGCTTCCAAACGAGTCACTGCATTTATTAACCTCTAATTGCATGATGTCACTAGGTTGCGAACTTCAGCCCTAGATGTACTTAAACTGATAATGGCAGAGCTGGAAAGGGTGGAAGGGAGAAATGTTATCAACACCTTGGTTCAATTGTTTCTTTTATTATGGATGTATTATTCCTTGATCTGGCACCACTATCAAGGAACATTAATAAACAAAATGCTTCATACAAAGGAAGAAAAACCTGAAGCTACCTCTGTCAACTGTTGCGTTTTCAAAATAATGGCATGTAGTTATTTTGCTGCATGGGTGAAGAGAACAGAACACATTCAAAACTTCCCACAATAACATGTTTATGTACTAACTAATTGTAAAAAGTTACTTCAGTTCCCTCTCCTGCCTGGCATTTGACCAGGGATAATACATATGGGATAGAAGGCTACCTTGACTCCTTTTGCCTGCTTATGTCACATCCACCAATGCTCACTAACTAGGTATGATGTCATGATATTCAAATGTATTGGAGGGAACATCTGGAAACAAATGAACATCCAGTATAGCCAGCACCGGCAGAAAGCAACATCTTAGAATGAACATTTCAGCTGTCATTCTGTGAACCCTTCCTGATAATGGGAATATCACAATATGTTATGCTATCAGCAACTGAAACTAAGCTTCTAATTTGTGCTTGGCAAACTTAACAAAATAATCTTATATTTCTTCTGTATACATTAACAACAATGTTTCCAGTGTACATCTAATACATTCTATTTGACTCTTAAATACTAACAGCAGATAAAATGGTGCAGATGATGTAAAATTAATTTTGCTTTTTCATTTTAATACCAGATTAATGTTTCACTTCTGATTATTTTTGTAACAAATATATTAATTTTGGTTTATTATATGTATTTTAATAAGTTCTTAATTATTCTGCGCATGCTTCACAATTTAGGATTTATTTCATATGCTCTTATTCCATTAAAATTTTATTTAGAAAAACATTGCTGCAGAAAGCTGTGATTTGGTTTCAAATTTAAAGGGAACTCCATTGTACAGTATGTTGGCAGCATTTTTTTTTTCCCAAGATTTCATTTGTTACTTCTTCCCAGCTTGAACCTTTTATTATCACAGTTCTGATGTCTAGCTCTTTCTGGCTACTTTGTAAATTGCAATTTCTCAACAATATTTTTTTTTTTTACACAACTGAAACATTTCTTCAAAATTTTTCATGCTAGAAGTTTGAAAACTTTCACATTTATGGTGACACTTTTCAGATAATAGGGATCTTCAATGGTAAATATAGATCTCATTATAATACAAGAAAACTGTAAAAGTATTTCACATTTTTTAATTATATCTCAGTTGATAGAAGAATTACACTAATGAAACTATAGCGGTAGATATGTAAAGCATTAATGTATACACAGAAATAAATTTAATTATGATATAGGGATTAAATCCAGAGCAAATGGATCAAACTTAGTAATTGAACATTGCTAAGATATACAATTTTTTCCCCTTAACTTAATAGATTGAAAGAGAAAAGCAGAATCTGTTCTTCATTTTTTAAATGTGTGTCTCTTAAGTGCAAAAATTAAATTTAAAAAAAAATTAAGAAAGGGATGTACTCACAAAACTGCAGCAAGGATAGGTCATATAAGGCTTTATACATGAGCTTTATTTACTTGTTTATTTTCATTAAATACTTTGCTATTTTAAGAAGCTTCAGACCAACTCCAAAAAAAAATTAGCAGGTTTTCCACTACATATATACCTTTCTTTCATTAATATCTTAACTTTTTTTCTTAAGATACAGCCATTTGTGCTTAACAGATTGTAGTTTTTTTTTTTGGGGGGGGGGGGGGTCAAAGTTGGATCTAAGACTCCTAATAGACTCGCAACTTTTAGGAATAATGTACAAGAACTATCCTAGTGCACTGAGAAGATCATCACTCAACATAAAGTTTGATAATGAATGACAATTAAGTTATGTAAATTACGGTAAAAATAAAATGTTTAGGATGAACCGATTAACACTTTTATATTTCAAAACAAATAAACAGTGCTATGTTGTTTTACAACTATTTTTGGGGAGGGGGTCAAAACGGGGATTTATTCTGAAAATCACAGTAAATGGGGAGGGTGTTATGTTAATGTGTATATCATCACAAATATGAGAACATTTTAGATAAACAAAATATTAACTGTATGGATACCAGTAAATAATTGTAATTTACATTTTAACTGAAGAGGTAGGGAAGGGGGGGGGGAATAAATTAAAGTTCTTCTAGTCAAAGAACACCAAAATAAACCAAGAAAGCTAACTGCTTAACAGATATCACAACAAAGATCAAATTCTTTTCTGTTTATAATGAATGAAAAGAATAGCAATATTTCAGAGCAAGGTTTAAAATCTGGTAATATCAGATATTTAAATAGATTGAATAAAACTTTTACTTGTCATCAACATGAAGTGATAAGATCTGAAAAGGCTGCATCTCTAGTCTGGTGGTTGTATGCTAGCCTTCAAACAAAAGGTCCGGCTATAGGGTGGAAATTTTTCTTTAGGCAAAATTATTTCCTAACTTCCCTAGGAGTATGAATGAGAGAGTAAATGTGTGGTGAATTTAATGGAATTACCCAAAGTAATTTCACCCAACAGTAAAACAAGTGAACATCATTGCTGATGAGCAGTTGTTCCACTGACATGATCCGAGATGTTAAACGCGGGATATAAGTGGAGCTCCCCTCCCCCCAAGCGATAGAGAGAGAAGCCATTTCTTGATTGGAAGCACCCTGTTACCTATGAAAGGAGGATGATAGTAAGGATGGCGATGGAATATGGGAACCTTACAGATTTTACTGTGCACTCTGACCAATGTTGGGCTTGTCAGAGTGAACAGTAGCTAGTCAAAAGTGATGGCCTAGGTAGGTATGACTCAAAATTTCCACACCATGCTGGGAATCCAATCATGAACCCTCAGTGCGAGAGCTGCAAAGGAAACCATGAACTACCCCGATGCCCCTCAGTAATTGATGGGCATACATCAGATTGGAAATACATATAAAAGTGCTTATACATGAATTCATTTGTGTGGAAGTTATACAAGACCTAAAAATATTTCTATTTTTGGTTCAGGAAATTCTTAAAGAAATTTAAAATTTTCTCTTGCTACAAGAGTTGGAGCAAGTTTGAAAGTGTATTTTGTTTAATAACAGTAGATTACTTAACCTTTCTTATACTGTCATCATGATATTTGTAGATACCTGCATTTTTCATTGCTTAGTGCCATCTGAATTTAATGGCATACAAGTAATAAAATTTAGTATGACTAGGGACGTGCAAAATTTGCATTTGTAATGTGAATTTTTATGCAAATTTGGGCATTTTTTAAAGAATAATGGAAATTTAGCCCATTTCTAAAAATAACACAAATTCTGCAATTTTTTTAAAAATTTTGTGAATGCACCAAATCGATTGTAAATAAATGTATATTGATCTCATGACATGCATGGATGGATACCAACAGTCACCTTTTGACATTAGGAAGCATGGTGTAGGAAGGAAGTTACCTACTCCACCTACCCCTATATGTGAGCACATCTTCCACTTCCGTACTACCTTGTGGGTGTCTGGCAAATCACACAACAGGCGTAAATCAACAAATGCAATTGCAAAATTTCCCTCATTCATTTTGCTCTAGTTTGTCTTGTAAACCTGTTGTGTTGTGATTGAGTGAACATGCCAAAGCCCAGTCGGTATAGTGTGAAAGTTCGAGAGAGAGAATTTGCAGCGAATTTGCGGTTTATATGCAAGCAATAACAAGACGCTGATGCGCAAAACATGTAATTGTACAATTTCTTGGGAAAGAAGAGATCTGCAAGTTAAGTGCATTCAAAAATAAAAGCATAAAAGCTTCTTTGAGCAAAGGAAATGAAACAAAGTGTCAGGCATGTTGCTGTGATGTTTTAGTCACTGAAGAAGAAAATGGATACAACTAGCGCATTTGCAAGAGACACTGTAGAAGAAGCTTTCATGAAAGCAAATACTCCCATGGAAAACTGGATGACCCAAACTTAAGAGGATGGATAAATAAATACTGTGAAGGTTGGTATTTTAGGTTCAAGTTGTGAATTTGACAGGAGGTTGTATTTCGAAATCTGACTTTGCTGAAAAATCTATGCAACTAATATGATTACCTTGTGCAAATGTGGACTCTGAGCATTTTTTGTCTTGCTATAATAGTGTTTTGCCAGATACGCGGACAAATCTGAATGAAAATAATCTGTGTATAATGTCGCCTTTGCATTTGTGTAATGCAAGTGTAATGGGAGTGCCAAAAGATATACCAAATATGTTAATAAATGTCCAAATAAACCATTTGAAAATAACAGTGCTTTTTGGTGTAAATAACCTCACTTTAGTGTAAAACTAACATCACTTTTACCCAAAAAATAACCTCACCTTTTGCAGGTCCCTACCTATGGCAAATCCTTAATATTGAATCTATTTATGCAAAGGTCTGCGATACAAGACATGCTGTATTAGCAGCAACAAATAAAATTTTCTTAATGTACTCCATTTTTCCCAATAACTGACTCTACCAGACGTTAATTATCAACTTTGTCCTTAATAAGCATCTTGCCTTGTACTCCATTTTTCCCAATAACTGACTCTACTAGATGTTATCAACTTTGTCCTTAATAAGCATCTTGCCTTGTACTCCATTTTTCCCAATAACTGACTCTACTAGACGTTATCAACTTTGTCCTTAATAAGCATCTTGCCTTGTACTCCATTTTTCCCAATAACTGACTCTACTAGATGTTATCAACTTTGTCCTTAATAAGCATCTTGCCTTGTACTCCATTTTCCCCAATAACTGACTCTACTAGATGTTGAATTATCAACTTTGTCCTTAATAAGCATCTTGCCTTGCAAGGCAACAAATCTACGACTATGGTATGCAACTTGGAAACAGATGCTTGCTACCTATTTATCACATTTACAAAATGAAATGATATTCAACATTAATTCTGTCAACATATTCTGATTCTCACTGAGGCACTGCCATCAATGATGTCATGATGCAGTATAATAGGAATGAAACTGCTGAGCTCTGACCAATGTTAACATGGTATCTGCAAATGCTGTTATATTGGCTGCAGTAACAAACTAGTGTAATATAGTTTAAAGTCACTAAATCTTCAACATAAGAATGATGAAGAAACAACTGAAAAAACCCCTCTTTGTCATCATGCCTTATCTAAAACTTTCAGAAGATATTCTGAAGATACACAAATCCAAATAAATACTAACTAATTAAACTAATCCAGGAGTGAATGAAATGTACATACAGCCAAAACCAGCTTGAAGCCAAGAGGAGTAAAATGCCAATTGTCTGCTAATTACTACATTTTTATGTGAACCAATTAGATTCATAGCAACCATTTTGACAAGCTGGTGGTATTGATAAGTTTTTGCTAGAGCACCAATGATGTCATAGTTAAAATTAGACACTCAAATGATGCCATTGATGCCTCAAACCTGATATTTGTTTTTTCCAAACTCCCTTACCAATATTACATAATTTTCTTAAACATGTATCAAAAGTGGATAATCAGCAATTATTATGCAGCAATGACACAACTCTACCAAAATATTGTGTATAACAGCTCCAACAGTTACAAAGCATGTAATACATTAAATATAGCTCTGGGGCCTGTTTCATACTGTTTAAAATCCCAATAAGTTTTAAATTTTATTTGCTCTTTGTAGAAATATGTTTCCTAACATATCTTAAGGCAATGTATCAGTGAAATTTGGAACAAAATTACAACATACCCTTTTAATATGCTTATATCTTGTATTTTCATGTTATACTTTTTATTTCTTAACATTGGCCATTTTCAAAGCGTTATATGGCCATTTAAATGGGCCCATGCCATTTATAGAAAGCACAGCTTAAATTTCAAGTCCATTTTTCTCAGCTCTTTCATTCAACATTTATTACTATTCAAAATGCCCTATTATAATAGTTTTAGTTTCCGTGCTTAAATTTTTTAAAGAGTTTTAGATTATAAAGATTTAAAAATGTTGTTTCAACACCAATTTACAACCCTTCTGAAGGTCAATCAGAAACTCTAACATTCATCTGCATGCACTAACAACTACCTTCCTGCTCATTATGAGGATTCCTCTGCTCAAAATGATATGTGCAAGAGAACAACTGTTGTCCAAACGACACTTCATAATTTGTATGAAGAAGAAAAGTACTGTTTGTTAACAATATTGCCAATTGGTAGATAGTTACGTGAATTTCAGTTATTTTGAGCACTTCAAATATTTTGGAGGGTAACGTGAAATAGCAAGAATGTTTGATTATTTGGTGAAATCAACCAAATATTTTGCTTGTGCCATTACACCTTTTAAAATATGTTAGTTTTCAGACTATTTAAAATCTGTTGGGTGAAAAGAAAGAAACACTTCTGTAATCCTAAGAGAATGATGTGCATGGCATAGCCCAGCTTATATGATATGGGAGAGCTTGCCTGTCTCATATTCCATATGACTCGAGTTTAACCCCTCCCCCTCCTTCACTAAGTATTCTCTAACACTGGGTACAGATTGCAGGAAATATAGCTCAGAGGATGCTGGGGTTATATGTAAGCTTTCAAATCTGTAGTGGAGCAATTTGCCTAAAAACTGTAGGTTTTTAGTTCTGTACAGTTTTCAATCACAAAATATTTTTCAGACTTTTTATATATAAAATTTTGATTTCATGCATCAGTGGTTTGTGAGTTGTTTCATACATCCTGAAGGGCAGAGAAACAAAATGATACTAGTAGGCAGTCTGCAGTGCCAAATGTACTTAAAAAATGTTCAAACATCCCCGAACCAAATCTTGTATTTATTGTTGGAAAGATATAATCATCATTCAAAGGATCATTGTATTAATCATTCAGACAGAATTTGTAATGTTCCTTAAACTCTATAACCAAATAAGTGTTTATTGGGAAACAATTTATATGCATTTGCTATCTCTTCTTTGGGCACTTCCATGATAAATTGACACACACAATGAAAATTGAAAAGCAGATTTATCAAGGCTTGTAATATATCACTGGAAAGGGATATTTCTGTACTGCTGGTATCTAGTATTGTGACTTTAAACAAAATGGCCACCAACATTAGAGGGAACTGAAAGCTGATGCTGTTCATCATTATTGGTTACCCAAATCTGTTGTTAACTTTGTTTCAAAAGGTAAGTAGAAGTGTGTTGAAACTACTGAATTTTTTACTATAAGTAATACTCCTTGTATTGTAAGGATTATTTTAACACAAATGCATCTTAGAGGAAAGCTTTACAGTGTGCTTTGTAACTAAAGTATGACATTTACAGCTGTTACATTCATTACAAAACAAGTCTTCTTTTTATTTGCATAATAGAAATTTTATATTCTTGGAAATGCATTTCATAATGTTGTAATTGATGAATGTTGCACCCTATAACTCTACAGTTTCATACATAAATCTTCCCAATGTGAGGTTATGTGTGTAACGTAACAGAGATATGTAATGAATGTAACAAAGTAAACAGTTACATTCGTTACACATTTTATATTTGCATTAGAACTCCCCTGCTGCATTCTGGTATTTAATAGAAGTATTAAAATATTAGGCCTAATACTCTTGTGCTAACATGCTTAGGTAGTGCTTAAATTTGTTGTATCCTTTCATGTTAGATGGCTCCAGTACCAGCAAAAGATAGAATGAAAAAGATGCAGGACAAACAAAGTGAAACAAAGAAACAAGAGGAAAACAAATCTGCCAGATTACATATGAAAAATCTAAGAGACCACAGAAAGAATGACAAGGCCTACCAAAAGAAAACAAAAGCAGCATCAAAATTACAAACGCGAAAAATGAGGGCAAACAGGACAGTGCAAGAAGCAGCATCACCACACTCATCCACAAGTTGAATATCACCATATAAATCTTCAAGATCCTTTAAAAGAGCTGCCAAGAGATTGCAGGAAGCTCTTCCAACAAGCCCAAGGAAGAAAAGCATAGTAATTTGAGAACTACTTCCCTCATCAGCCCAATGCAGTCACAAAAAGAGAGATAGTGTTAATGACAAACTGAAGGAAAAAGTGGGGAGTTTTATATAAAGATATAGTGTAATGTGTTTCTCCAAAATGGAAGGATTTTAATACAGTTGCAAATGAAACAAACAAAAAGAAAGTAAGAGTTCAAAAGAGGCTGTACTATTTACTCTAAAAGTACTCTCAAAGAATTTTATAAGGAATCCCCAGATTAAAAAATAGGTTTGTCCTCATTTTTCAGTCTGCGACCAGATGAAGTCCAGCTCATTGGATTACATTCACAAGAAGTGTGCTGCCGCCCGTATTGTGAGAAAATAAAATTTCTATTAAAGGAAGTAGATGACCTCTTAATCATACAAACACAAATAGCTTACAAGCAGTGGTTATATGTTTGGTGTGTAGTACTGAATCTCCTTCATGTATGAAAAATTTTGATTGTACTGAATGTAGGAAGTTGTCAGTGGTGTGGCAGGTCCCTGGAGAAGAAGCAATGGCTACTAACAGAAGCTAGAAGGAATTATACAGTCAAATTATTAAAATGAAAATTCATATGTATAATATAATCAGACCAACATCTGAGCTTAGGCATCTTAAGGAACACTTGGAGCCTGACACAATCATCATGTTGACTGATTTTGCAGAAAACCTTTTTATAAAACATCAGCATGAAGTCATGGCAGCACACTGGGTTACATCAGTTGTTTCTACTTTAACTGTTACAATTTACACATCTTACAGGGAAGATACTGATGAATTGAAATGTAAAAGTTTTGCTGTGATATCAGAGGTTCAGAAACACATCTCCACAGAAGTTTCTGTTTTCAACAGGAAAATAATAAGCTGCTTCTCTGAAATCTCCACCCAGGCAAATGTGAAACTAATTATTTGGAGTGATGGGGCTGCCGCCCATGTTAAAAATCGTTACACCGTAGCTAGCATGACTTCTTTGGAATCATGGCATTTCTTTGAATCTTACCATGGAAAGGATCCGCACGATGGAGTTGGAGCTATCCTAAAACGGAAAGTTTGGAAGCTTATTCTTGCAGGAAAAGCAGTTGTTATAAATGCTTTGGATTTCTTCCATCTTGTGGAAAAATCACACTGTAGATACACCATATGTATCAAAATCAACAAGAGACCAAGAAGGTGCCCTTCTGGGGGAGGCATGGAAGAATGTTCCACCAATCAGTGGCATTTTGAAAGCTTGATGTATTGAACATTGTGGCCAACAACAATATGAGGTGAAGTAAACATACCATCAACTGTGTGCTTTACTCATTTACCGGAAAACTAAGCAGATAGTAGAAGACCCTATTCTAGAGAAGATCTGCAAACTGTCACAGATATTGTATTAAATGTTGGTAATTGGTGTGTTGTGTCGTATGACAAAGTTTATTACCCAAGAGAAATCGCTGATGTTTCCAACTCCGAGGGCATAAAAGTTTCCGTAATGGTGAAGTCTGGTGGCTTCTAAACATGATGTGATCAAGAAGATTGCTCTGCCAATATTAGTTAATGCAAGAGGTTTTTACAAGTTTTCTGATTATTTCTGAAAAACACTGAATAGACTTACTATAACACATGTGTTAGGCAATGACCTGATTTAAAGTATGATATACATGATGTAATCTGAGACTTTTTATCCCCCTACCTGTAATCAGTTATTATTAAAGCATGAGTATGATTAGCATTCAGATATTCTAACATAGATGTAATTTCTTATACAGCAGATTATTACAATAAATAAATATTCACGTTCTATGAATTCCAAATGAAATGTTTGTATCTTGAATGTTACATTCTTTACACTTGAGGGAAAGCTATTAATGATAACCTGAGCACCTTATGATATTATTTAACTTGACCACTATAGAAAGGTGACCAAAACCCACAATAGCAAAGGGAAAAATTATGAAAAAAATTAAATAATGATATATGCAAATGGCACCTAATGTCCATGGCATGTAAAAGAACTTCAAGCCTGATAAAGAGGCCTTTGAGCAAAATTATCGGTCTTTCACACCCAAAACATGTAGAATGGGATGCTAATGACCACATCATTGGAGGGCATCCATAAATAAAACTTAATTTAATTTTTGGCACCTACTGCTATGCTCCTTAAAACACAAAAATTGTAGTGACAAATTTTGTTACATTTGTTACAGAGGTTTAGGTTACCTAATTATTAAGATATGCATGGAATGACTAACTTCTTGATTCACTAATAGATAAAGGGCCTCCTAAAGTTCATGTCTGCATATAAACCATGGCAAAGAAAACATTGAAAATGCAATATTTTAGAATATATATGTTACAAATTCCTTGTAAATGTTACGTTTGTTACCATGGAACTGCCCCTTTGTGATTTGTAAACTATTAATACTTTCCACATGCATCCCTTATCTGTTACGTTCGATTTGCTTGTATGAATAAACTGTATAACTCTTACTCTCTTTTTTCAAGTTTGTCCTAATGCAACAAAATGCATTATGTTTAGTTTTTGTTTATGTATTATTATGCTTAGTTTATTTTCTACCAGGAGGTGGTTATGCTTTCAAACAAATTTCTACATGCCTTCTATTGGTTTTAATGCAACAGCTATACCAATTTTTATAAGATATTAGGATTTACCAAACTGATGATTCATCATGGAATTAAAATGAAGTCATTAACAGTGGAGTTGTATTATAAGTATTAACGTAATTTATTAAAAACACATTAACTCTACATAGGTCAAGTAGTTAAAAATGCATTTCGAGCGACTAGAGCTTACAGCCAGAAAATCCTTGGCCAAGTCATTGTGTCTGTGCTGCCCTCTGTGTCCTATGCCTACTCAGACGATAACGTCTAGTGGGGTATCAAAATTCATAAGACAAGGTTTAGAAATTTAAGAAATCTATTGAATCATCCTTTAAAAAACAGTTTACCTAAAAATAAGATGGCTGGAATATATAAAATGGAATGTTTAGAGTATGATAAAATTTACATTGGTAAAACAAACGGAAATTACAATGAAGGACCATTTAAGGAACATAAAATTTAAACAAGTGGACAAGTCTGCAGTTTCATTCCATTTTGAAACTTTAACCATGAAATAAAATGGGAAATCACATTGCTCAAACACATCAAGACACCCATAGCACTTGATACACGGGAAAGAATTTTAATCACCAAGAATGATCCTCGTCTTATGAATTTTGATACCTCGCCAGTTGACGATATCGTCCGAGTAGCCATAGGACACAGAGGGTAGCAGAGACACAATGACTTGGCTGAGGATTTTCCGACTGCAAGCACCAGTTGACAAATTGATGAGCATACTTCTTGAAATGCATTTTTAACTACTTGACATATGTGGAGTTCATGTGTTTTTAATAAATTGTGTTAATACTGATGATTCATGTCTTTTTTTCAAAATTCTCAGCTCTTAAAACAATACCGTAGGATGATAATGATTTTGAAAAAGCTCTAAAGGATGGTAGTAATTTATGTATGCATAGTTGTATACATTTTTATTACTTTTTTGGGGAGGAGGCGATTATTCACGTGGAACCGATAACTACAATTGCATTTTGTTTGTTGTAATACAAAAATCTGCATAAAGTAATACAGCCTCATTTATTTTAGATGAGGATGAAAGAGGAATTCAGGGATCAGATAATATACATAGTTACATTCTGATACACCCGTGTTTGACAAAGGAAGTTAATATTATACATGTACAAATACACCATGAATACTTTATATATGTTTCTATTTACTTTTCCTTTTTTGTTGTTGAATTATACTTAGTAGAGCATTTATGTAAATAAAGTTATAAAATTTCAAGTTGCTTTAAAAGCTCTCTGTAAACATTTGACAAACAATTCATTGAGCTAAATCATACCCTTTTCAAGAATTTGCAAAGAATCAGACACGAATCAACTCTTAAAAGTAATTAGACCAGAGGATAGTATGATGTTTAGTTATCGCACGTAAGCAATGTGTTTTGATGTATGTTGATACATGTTTCTCTAAAAGAAGAAGTCACCATAAACCACCAGTCCACAGAAGAAAGAACGTGCCAGAGGCTCATTGCAGAAAATTTAATATGTAAACTCTAAGTATTGTAAAACAGGTGCTACACTGTATCACTCTGATTTGAGGCACACATTTTCATTGTTATTTTCTTGCACTTATTTAAGTGAATTTGATGTTCTTTAACATTTTCCAAATGCTATAAGTACTGATGATAACTTGGAAGCTGGGAACAATCTGTACCAGGAAAACTTTGAAAAACAAAATAATAAAGCTATGATTATAATGAAAGTAAAGGCATAAAGCAGGGGAATATAACTCTATTTGAGCATCAATTTATTTCCAGCAGATGTGCTTTCAACTTCAAAAGTAAAAACCCTTATTATGTAATATTTATTGGGTCTATTTAATTTAGTGCCTAAAATTTATGTACTGTATTTCTCCAAACACAAGATGATCCCTCTTTTTCTAAACATGATTTACAAATTTAGCATGCTATAGAAAATGTAAAAGATATAAAGTCATAACTTAATTTTTTTAAACAAAGTTAAAACAATATTACACACAGATTTCGTAGAAATTGAGAAAAAATGAGATGCAATAATGTAGCCTGCAGTCAAAGATATTTTGAATTTGCTGTTTATCTTACTGCGCAGTGAAAAAGCTAATGCTAATAAGAATTCTTCGGCCCAATCATATGCTTAGCTTGCGTGATGTAATTGCGATTGTTCTCTTTCCAACTTCTTTTGAAATCATTAAGGTCAGTGTAATCAGAAAGAGTCAGTGATGAAGGATGCGTTTAAGAGGCATTAGGAGACCAATAACTATAAGAATTATGTATATACAATGCATACAGAACTGTATGAAATGGGCACAGTACAGGGGAAGTGCACAACAATATGGCCTCAGCTGCCAATCCATCAATTACAAAAGGAATTCTGTAATCTTCATTTTGTCTCTGCAAAGAGAACTTTTGTACCAAGGAGTAGTATTTATAATCGTCAAAGGTTTGTCTGAAGTTCACTAGACTTTTTGGAAAGTCACTTATCTTAGACACACAGAATGAAACATGCAGAAATTAGTCGATATGCCATGACCTTGATGGTAACCTTCAGCAATTCATGCATGCATCTCAATCCCCTCAAACCAAATCTGTGAAGTTTAAAGCTTATTTCCTTCTGACTGCTATTTGAAAAATACATATTGCCAGTGCAAGGTGATCTATAGTATGTGAATATTTTATGAAAAACACATTGTATTCAGAGAAATACAGTATTATGTGCTCCAAATGTGACTGCAAGCACTTTTATATCTATGGCTTATCACAAATATTTCCATTTATTTGGAATATCTAACTTATTTAAAACATATTCAATAAGTTCTATAAATTTCACATGCTTATATTACCTTATACCAGCACTGTTCATAACAACCATCTTAAGAGTTTAGTTAATATATAGTTAAAACTTTCGAGTGTTTATTTTCTGTTTTTAAATTAATACATCTTGCTCTCTGTTGATTATATTTTTTTAAATACTTTCTTAAAACTTTATTTATATACTACAGACAAACTTCTGCATGATTACCAGAAAATGTACATAAAGTGACACTGAAAGTCTTAAGTTTTGTCACTACTGCACACATTTTAGTTTACTTGGAATATGTAACTTAATGTTACAAGTTATGTACTCAATATTCCTAGATATGTTCTATGAACTGTAAAGTGAACAGACATATACTGCCAAAGAAGCCCAATGGAATGAAATTTTGAGGTATCCTTCCATAACTCTTTGGCAGCTCTGCTGAAAAATCAACCAACTGCAAATTAACTACATTTAGGTCCTTATACCTCAAATTTCAAAGTCTGAGAAAGCCATTTATGATGGCGCTCAGCCAATCTCTTTTGGTGAAGCTCATCTGAACGAAAACTCCTGATTAATCGCCTTTCATGAAAGATAAGTGCTTCGCGCAAAAGAGCAAACAAGCTGCCTGCAGCAATCAAACTAGTATCTAATTTCTGATCTTTAACCAATGGAATACCTTCGGTATTCATATGACAGTCATCTAAATGGCTACTAGTACCATTACCATCATTATAACCTAACAGGTGAAGGCCATCACCAGCAGCTAACACCGATTCACTTTTTGCAGATCTTGGATTCTCTTTGTCCTTAAAACCTCTAGTAAATCTATTACTAATTCCTTCATGTTTATCATGGTAGGCTGCTTCTGAATTTAGAAGATTCTTAAGGGTAACAAGCAAAAATCTGTGATGACACCAAAGTGCTTCATGACCAGCAAACCTCTGAATAAGATCTACATTGAACAACAGTTCCCAATGTATAAGGCCTAGCGATTTTATAATAGCTAAATTTTTGCACTTATCTATTACTGTATTATAAAACATTGGCACTAATGATTTAGGAAACTTTTCTTTGTTGGACGATGATGTTGATTCTTTTACCTGACTGCTGTTACTCTTGTTTTCATTGGATGGTTCAACTAGTGCTTCACTGGAAGAAAGGAATTGATGTAAAGACTTCCTAGCATTTTCTTCTGTATCCTTATTCCAGACACAGGCAGCATTCTTGAGGAGATGAGCTAAAATAAACTGGCGATACTGCATTCCACTGTGGTCTGATACATGTGAGGATACCCAAATCGCTGACACAGACCACTCACTGAGATAATGTTGAAGTCCATTGGCAGTTGAGGTTGCCAGATGTGTAAGGCTCCAAATGCGATGACTCCATGCATGATAGTTATTTGGGTAACGATCTGCTGCATATTGAGAAATGCGCAGCTCTTCCTGTAATAGTTCTCCAGCATCCAAGCCAGCTAAAAAATGCACAGTGCTTGATTAATTTCACTCTTCAGCTATCGCATACCCAAGTGAAACTGAGCCTCAACTAACTACTCTGAAAACATATTAATAAAACATAACAGAAGAATTAATGAAAGAAACAAACAAATGTACGAGGGTTGAGGAATAAATCATGTAACTATATTTGTTTTCTCTACCTATAGTAAGTAGTAGTATTGAATTCCACTCAAATATTTGATACCAAGATTTCATCAGAAATACAAATTTTGAGGCTCTCTGAATCAAGAAAAATAATTTTGAGAAGGTCAAAGTGTGTGCATGCGTGTGAAAGAATAAGATAGACTAGTTCTGCTTTTTTATCTTTTTTTTTGCATTATATGAGAACATGGCATCAAAATGAACACTAACAGATAGCGATAGGATGTCAATGTTCAATGGATTCAGTGCAAATTCTTCTTTTTTCAAGTTATTTGGTTCAGAAGTAGAAAGTGATATAGAAGCTGCTTCAGTAGCAAGCTGGATGTAACAACCACTCAAGTGACTTGAATGATGATAGTGATGAATGCCCAGATTTGCAGATATTGCATGCTGTTAGCTATATCAGTACTTTTCAAACTTTATCATACAAAGAAAACCTAATCAAAGTAAACCAGTGAGCAATATCTATGTTTATATGTATATAGCTTACAGCACAAAGATCGTCTATGCACCCGGCATCTTAATTATTCTTTTTCAAAATCATCATAAAGTGAAGTATGATCATTTATATTTACACAATATTAGCTGTATTGCACATGAATAAGTGTAAATTAGCATAATACATAATAATTTGTCCAGTTTTTCAACTGTCACTTCTCTAAGTTCTTGATGTCACTTCACTGTTTTTATCTTGTTCAACTTCACTTAGTTCACACTACCACTTCAGTAATGTGAACCAGTTCAATTTCCCAGTCACTCACTTTCCTTCTTGAGGTAGCAGCATAATGCAATGAATATGATGTAGCCAATTCTTCCAGATGTTCACTTCTGGGGAGACTTCTACAATTTCTTCTGCAGCAACACTCACTGCATGTCACAGTTGTCACAAACTCACTTGTAGAACTGCACTTTCTAGCTTGCTCACTACTTGGCTCACTTGTGAGAATGTTCACTTATACAGCCAGTGCAATTTTTCCTGCAACATTCTAGAACTATCCCGACACACATTCTGGAGGAGGTGGGGAAAATACTTCCAGAAGATTCTGGTTATCTGCTGATAGCGCTATCAATGTTTACACTGGGCAAGCGTGTTGCTTATATCTGTTTACCTTCAACTTGCCGACGCCGACCTCCCGATAACCTTGGGTCCTTGCCACTACGTCACAATATTTTCAAACAAGTTTTAAACTTTGTTAAATCTGGCCCAAGTAATTCCACACAGGAAAGGTTAAGGAGCCTTAATGACCTGATTAACTGAAAGTAAATAAAAAGTGGGAATCTCATTGAGTGAATATCATCAAACAGATCATAATTTTAACTGGCATTAAAAAGACAAGTGAAGTTAATTAGTCACTAATTTATATTGGTTATATACTTGCAGAATTTACTTCAATATTACTTGCTTCTTTTGCTACCTATTTCTTTTCGCAAATACAGTAGACTTGCATTATCCAAGTGGATTGGAACTGATACTACCTTGGATACAGAAAAACTTCGATAATATGTAGATAATGTGCTAATATTTTATAAAAGACAAAGAAACACTTTAAAAAAACACAGTAATTGTTTATTACAACACAATTCCTTAAAAAGTACATTGAATAGGCACTATTTAGTTTAAGTAAAAGACAAACAGCTTACAATATTAAACAAGATGATTACTTTTTGAAAAGCCTTTCATTTTTATAAACTAACCTCTTGCTTCTCTTGGACGCTGGGACAGTAGATCAAGCAGTGTAGACTCTTCTTGCATTCAATGTATGCTATAGCAGCTTCAATCACCTTCAGTCCCTCAGAATGTATTTTCTGGGTAATCTTGTTGGTGTCACAGACCTCTTCAGGATTAATGAGCACATCAACAATTGCATTGTCAGTAACAGGCTTTTTAATACTTACCTTTATCCAACTTTTTTATTATGTTACATTCTGTTTCAAGAGAAACCACACACCTTTTCTATTTGCCATTCATACTACACTACTCGTCTAGAATAGTACACACAGATTTAAACACCTCTGTAGCAATTGGAATACTCAAACAATATAATGGGGACTTGGCTCCAATTGACAGGACACAAGCAATGCCTGTGCATCACTATGGTACCACTGAACTTCATGACACATGCCACCTAGCACTGCACTTGTGCAAAAAGTATCTATTTATTTTCCAAAGACTCCTTCGATTAACCCAGAGCCTAGGTTAATAGGGACTCAATTAATCGGGAGTCTACTGTACACACATACACTAATGTGATTTGAAGCAGTGCAAGTGGCTATCCACCAAACCATTCTTTCATTGGAGTATATTGAAAATGTAGAGCAGTTTCTGGAGGAAGACTTATAAACTATTTAGTTCATTGTAGTTAACTTACCTGATATAAGTCTTCCAACAATCCATTTTCTGTGAGCAAATGCTTCAGCACATTTGGGCTTTCTTGAAAGCAAAACTGCAGTAAAATGTAGCTCCCCTTGTATGTCTAATCGTCCTGTCTGGATCATCTCTCTCCTCATATTCCAAAATGTACTCACATCCGGATTGAGCAAAAGCGCACCAGAAAGCAGCCTCGCAGTAGTCCCAGGATCTATAAAACAAGGAAATATGTGCTCTCCTTAAGCGGTGAAATATTCGCCATTTTTATTTTCTCTACCACATATTTAATATAGGTACAGGAAGTACTGTATTCTAACAATTTGATATTGAGATTTCTCTGGAAATAGATGCTTTAAGGTCAAAGAAAATACTGATTACTAATGGCTTCCTCAAATATGAACAACAACAACAACAACAATAATAATAATAATAATAATAATAATAATAATAATAATAATAATAATAATAATAATAATAATAATATGCAGCGAAAACCATATAGTTTTGCACATTTGACTTTAACATGCTTACAGCTCAATTTGCAGCATTCCAGAGCAGTGACATGTAACTACATACGATTAGTAACAGAACTACACATTGACATAGCATTTCTAAAAGAACCCTATCTCACTGAGAACAAAGCTAAGGGATTCACATCCAAACAGACTGTTCACCTTTGGCAAAAACAAATTCAGGGCAGCAATATTAGTGCTCAAAAATCAGTAGATGCTGTCATTATAAAAAAGCTATCAGATGAAGTTGCTACAGTAATAGAAATCAGAAGTGGATCATCTAGCTTTATAGCTGCAAGCATGTACTTTGACATCTGAGAAAATACTGAATACGACCTGACTAAAATAAAGAAGATTATGGATTTTGCTAAGGGAAAAGGAATAATTATAGCAGTAGACAGCATCTCCAGATCATAGCTTTGGCATGATGCACTAACGAATAGAAGAGTTAAAGTCCTAGAAGAACTCTTGATTGGAAATGCTCTTTATGTAATGAATGAGACAATGGACTGCCAACCTTCCAGTCAAGCCAAGGATGTAACAAACTTGTCTCACAGATGAAAAGCTGGTGCCATCACACGCCAAGAAAGCTGCTCAGATCACCATTGTATTACATTCACAACAGGACCACCCGTTACCAAAGCATACAATAACCACTACGGACTATGGTACATAGCAAGGGAAGAGGATGCCAAAGTTTCAACAAAAACTTCTTCAAAGCAGCGAGTGAGCAAATAAATGGTAGGGCAGTCAAAATAAACGAACTAGGAGACTTTATCAGAATACTATTGCTAGGAGTAATTCAAATCCTGGAAGGAATACTAATACTGTAACATTACTACTACCACAACTCCATAAACAGCTGTACACCGTCTACCCTGAAGAAAACAGATGGAAGTTATACAGCAGGAATGGTCAACACAATGAATCACATAATGGACCACGTCACCCCAGAGGATGCCATTGAAACTGACAATGAACACCACAAGCTTATTAGGAACAAAACTGTACAATCGCACGACACAGATGAGCACTGTATAACAAGTGCCTAAAAACAGGACACTTTCCAAAGATATGGAAAATAGCAAAAATTATTCCAGCGCTCAAGCCTGGTAAAGGAAACTCTGATGAAGTCACTATATCAACTGATAAGCTTAATAAAGGTCATTGCAAAGGTTTTGGAGAAACTCTTTACAAATAGAACAATGTACCATCTGTACTCCACAATGATTTGTTGAATCAAATAAATTCAGATTCAGACCACAAACAAGCACTATAGACAGTCATGGTAGTCAAGGACTTCATGGAAGAGAGTCTGTGTAATCAGGGAAGTGTCACCATGATAAGTCTGGACGAGGAAGGCATCTTCAACAGCATCTGGTGATCCGGCATTCTTAACGCACTAAAAGACCATGAGTCCTAAAAATCTATACAATTTAACAAGAAGCTACCTTAGTGAAAGACGCTGCACCTTCGCTGTGAACAACACACAAATAGAAAGAAATCTCAGCCAGGGATGCCCGCAAGGATCTTGCTGTGGTCCCGGTTTATGGAACATAAAGTACAACTCTCTACTCAATGTACGCTATAAGTCATGCACCAAGGTGATTGGTTTCACAGATAATGTAAAAGGAGAAAATGCTTTGGATATAGAAAATATAGAAATGCAGAAAATCTAACCCAGACTAAGGAAAATAAAGTGCCTTTCAACAAAACTAAAACACAAGTCATGTTGGTCACCAGAAAAAAAAGCCCAAAACCTGCAAAGTTTAAACATATTCCTTTCAAATGAAAAAATAACGAAGAATAACAGAATAAAATATCTTGGTATTTTAATTGCTAAGAGATTCAAACTTAACTCCCAAATTGTGCCCATAACTGAAAAGACAACGAAACATACACACTTTGTACAGATTGGCCAAGATAAATTGGGGCTTATGCTCAAACATAATGAGAACAATACACAAAGGAGTAATCCTGCCACTGCTCTCCTACAGAATTTCCGCTTGGATGGTGCTGCAAATGCAATCCACAATGCCAAGAGACTCAAGAGAGTTCAAAGATTAGTTAATCTAAAAATTGCCAAGGCCTTCAGGATGACTTCACACGAAGCACTATAAGTATTAACTGATTTAACGTCAATCAACATCAAACTTTCTGAAATACCCAAGTACAACAACATAACAAAAGGAAGACTAAATCCAACAAAAGAAACAATAGCCCTTGACACACCCATTAGTACAGAAGATAACATAGCAGTGCAGTGGAAAGCAGAAGATGGGAACTAAAGTGTCCAAATCTACACTGACAGCAGCAAAATGGAATCAGGAGTCAGATATGGAATTGCTATCTACTGTCCATTCCAAACCAGAGTTCCCTCTGATGTAAACAGAAGCACGTGCTTCGGCTTGTCACGAACCCAAGAATATACTCTTACGCCAACGTAAATAGTTCCTTAATACATGTATTGTATTATAAAATATTACAGCAGGAAAGGTATAGAACTGCACATTTTATTGCGGTTGTCATAAGAACCCATCGTTAAAGGTAATGGATATATACTAGCTGTTAAGAGATTACAAAATATGATTTTCGCCTGCTATTGCGCTGAAGCCGAGATCATCTTGCTTGTTAATACCAACCAAATGCATGACTGCCACTCTCTTACATACACAAGAAATGCAGCAACGAATTCCCAGAGGTCCTATCTGAGTACTGAATAAACACTTTGCGTAACACAGGATATATGATAAGCGAAGTTATTCATAATACACTAACACACATATGCTCAGCTCAGGTCAAATCTTGTGATTTAGTCAGTTGGTATTTGAGTTTACATGGCAGAGGAAGGTGCGTGTACTGTGAATAAACTGTTCAAACACAGAAGCGGGAAACAGTTAAAAAGTGGCTAAAAACAAACAATACTTCATATATCCAACTCACTATTACAAAAATACCCGAAACTTGCATTACTGCATATTGGGAAACTAATATCGCATCTTACAGGCGTTTCAGTGGGAAGTGTAACGAAAGCGAGCAGGGAATATAAACAGACATAATACAACATAAAAGAAGGATAAAACGTGGGAACTTGTTTTAAGTGCGACAGTGCTGTGGAATTGTGGATAAGCTTGTCATTATTTTGTAGAGTAGTTCTGATTCTGATATGGCAGCTGAGTCATCTTCGGAGGATTCGGATTTGGATGCTGCACTTTTGCCCGAGGATTGTGATTAACGTAAGTAAAATGTTCATTGCCGCATACTTATAAAATCGATTGTTACCTCAGGTTGCATTTTGAACTATGATTCTCAAGCAGGGCCCCTTTTTATAGATTAAATAGTGTTCAACAAGCACATGAGAGGGGAACAAGCAGCCATTATGGGCGGGGATTGCGAACTACTTTCGCGCGGATAATACAAAGAGTTTGTTTTCAGTGAAAGGCACTCTGGTTTGGAATGGACAGTACATCGACACAGATTAATTCATCAACTGTAATACAGACTAGATACAAGATGCTCGAACAACCAGGCAGAGCAATTAGGCATACTAAACGGTCTTGAAAGTCCTATGAAACTCTTGACAATTTAATTGAAAAATCCTTAGTCATACACACACAGCAAAATAACCATTGATGTCCTCCACACAATTCCAAACACAACACACTGATGAAGAGAAAAAGAGAAACATACGAACCCTTACTCTCAGTGGCGGGAAATCCATCTCACATGGGTTAGAGCACATGTAAGGATAGCAGGAAATGAATTCACAGATAAGCTGGCCAAACAAGCAACAATAAGCCAGGAACTGGAAAAAGCATACACTTCAATACCGCCAAGTACAACAAAAGGTGAACTGAAAGAAGAAAGTATTCAAGCATGGGAGAGTGGCAAAATACTTCAAGTGGTGCAATAATTAAATTGTACTTCCCTACTGTGCAAAGCAGACTCAACAAAACACTAGTTCTAATCCACAATATCACACAATGATGAGAGGATACGGCATATTCAGTGAATGTTTTCACCGTTTTAAAATTAAAAATGATTCTACTTACGTGTGCACAAGAGATTCTCAAACGAAGGACCGTATATTGTTGGAGTGTGAACTACTAGACTCAGAAAGAGCTCAACTTAAAACACACATCACGAAATCATATGGGTGGTGGCCCATTGAGGAAAGTGAAGTAATAAAACAAAATCTGATGTGTTACACTCGCATGACTTTCTCCACTCTTGTACAAACTATTTTTACAAACGCTTATTCTCCATCTACTTCATGTTAATCGAGATATCGAGATGTTAATCTTATTGCTAATTTTCTTGTAGATGCAAGGGGAATATGGTAGGCTTTAAGCGATAGTCAAATATTGTAAGCGCTGGTTGCTATGTGGAATATTACATTCTCTTTGCATGTCCAGGACAAAAAAAAAATGAATAACGAATTTCCATTTGAGAAAATGTATAAGTATTGGAAAATTTAAGAGAATAACAAGCAATATCTCAAAAATGGTTCACTCAACAAAAAAAAAAAATGTATATGACATAAATTGTGTGTATATAACAAATTGTGTATTTTAACGCAATCTACATTTTTGGTGTAGTAAAATTTTGTCTATCTCTTATGGTTTACCAGTTATGCAAAAGTCGTTCACAATGAAGAATGCTTTTGGAGACATTCCCAGAAAATTCAAGATATACATTTCATTTGTCATGAAAGTATCTTAAATATACAATATTTTAATCAAAATTGTTAGAGCCATTTTTGTAAAAATTAAAATTTTCGAAAAATGTAAAGGGTAATCTGGGGTGGGGGAATTTTCTTGAAAATCTTCGTGTTGCATCTCTGGAAGATACTGAACCTAAATACCAAGTTTGGTGATTATCCGACTTTTCGTTTTTGAGTTATGCTGTTCACACACACACGGACATATTTCCAAAAATGCTTTTTTTGGATTCAGGGGGTCTCAAAACATGTATTTCCAGTGAAATCTCGGTATCGAATTTTTGGGTGGAATACAATATTTCCCCTACTTACTATATGTAGTAGAGAAAGTAAACAGGCTTAAAACAGCTCCCACATTTTCTAAACAAAATTAATTTTGACACTTTACAAACATTGACTAGTACTTAACTGGCAGGAAAGCATATATTATGAATAGGTTCTTTATGTAAATAAAATCTAGTTTTGATATGAGATAAGAAATGAATGTAATGGAGCATGCTGTTCAATAAAGAGAATTTAAGCCCCCCCCAACACATCCCTCTCTTTCTTTCTCTCTCTGCCTGTGTGCGTATGTATGAACAATAAAATGGCAAGATGGACAAACACCAAACTTGGTATTTAGGTTCAAAATATTCCAAAGATGAAATGTGAAAGTTATATATATTATAATTAAAAAAAACTTCATCCCTATCTACCACTTACATGAAATATTTTTGGTGCCTTTAATTTTCTCAAAAATGGCTCTAATGACTTGATTAAAATACCACATTTTAAAGATATCTGCATGATTAATAAAATGCATACATTGAATTTTCTGTGAACAGCCTACGAAATCCTCTTCATTCTGAATTTTTGTATACTTTTATATAACTGGTATATCATAAGTGACAGATAAAAACTTACTATACAAAAAATTAAAACCTACACAAAAAATGTAACTCTCTTTAAAACAATTTATGTCAAACTGTTACGTAGTGTTTACCATTTCCAATATATTTTGTTATTATTGGTTTGAATTTTCAAATTCTTTATACTTTTCAAAGTACTAAGTCCTCATTCGTTTGTTTCTTGCAGTCATGCAAAGAGTAGAATTTCAAAGCCAAGCATATGGCGACCCGTGTATTAAAGATTTGACTATTGCTTCAGTATCATGTATCCCCCTTGTACCTGCAAAAAAAAAAAAAATGTGTAATGGAACTATTTCTAAAAATACTTATCTCGGTTATAAAAATTTATAATCTTAGATCTATAAGTTGGCAAAATTTTAGAACCCGACACTTATATGTCTCAAAGTCATCTTTAAAGCTGTTTTTCTGCAGTTTCATTTCTACTATTTAAATTACACTCAAATGCTGTAAGACGGTACAATTTCATAAATAAACTTTTAATGCACGTTTTAAAACCTATGATTAAAGAATCCCAAGGTCCTGTTTTAGATAAAATATATATTTTCAGAATTAAAAAAGAAAATATGCAATCTAGATACTAAAGATATGATGTGTTTCATTCACAAGACTTTCTCTACCCACTATCACTTTTTGGTTTGTTTAATATAGCTTCCACAATCGGAACTGAAGTGATGATCAGATGTTTCAAAGCTAGTCAGTATATGCTATCTTTGAAATTCCATACTATTTGTATGACATAGCGAGAAACAACTAAATAGCAACAGCACTTTAAGAAAATGACAAAGTGTTGAAAACCTCAAGTCAATATTAATGGATATTTTGGAAATGGCTGATGCCATAGAAAAAGTTATTTCAAATATATTATGTTTTTTAAAGAGGTCTATATTTTTTGTCTGTTTTTTTAGGTTTACCTTAACATAAAATTCCTTCCAAGTGAAGAGGACTTTGCAGGCTATTCACAGACATTTCAAGATATACATTTTATTTGTCATGCAAATATCTTAAAGATATGGCATTTTGATGAACATTTTTGAGCCATTTTTGAGAAAATATAAGTTATTGAAAACATTTCCATATAAAGGCTAGTTTGGAATGGGGGAGTTTTCTAGAAAATCTTCATGTCACATCTTTGAAAGATGCTGAACTTAAACACCCTGTTTGGTATTTATCAAGACATTTCGTTCTTGAGTATACTGTTCACAGGCAGACACACACATGAATATATACATGGGCCTTTTTTTAAAATTCTTTTTTTAGATCCAAGGAGCCTCAAAACATGTATTCTCGGTAAAATCTCACATCAGATTTTTGGGTGGAATACAATACTCCCACTGTACTGAAACTATAAGTACATTGTAGAGAAAGTAAAAAATTAATACCTTCTAAATCTAAAGCTTATTGGATTTATATTTTTTCAGGTCTATCATACATCAAAATTAAAATTGTGGCTCTCCTGTTAAATTATGTGCATGTCAAAGATGCTATACAATGTTTCTCTGGCCTGTTGCTTGTTTTTTATGGTAGTATATACATATGGAAAGAATCAACTTTTATTTTTAGAAAAGAGTTTAAATAATTAAACAATGAAACTTAAGGATGTTAATATCAATCATGAAAGATTATTATACATGAAAAGATTTTGAAAACAAGGATATCACCTTCTTCCCCTAAAACAAACAAAAAAGTCCCTTCCCCTCCAAAACAACTAATGTGTAATGCTTCTAATGTTTAACAAATTAAGCAGAACACTGTACAAATTAATCCACCATATTTTATTCCATGAAACTTAGAGCAATTAGTGCCCCCCCCCACTTCTCAAAGGAGCTTTTGCTTATTTATCATAAATGTTGGAAGTGCATGAAAGCATCACACATTTTGTATTTAATTATGCTTGTGTTATTTGCTAACTGATGAAAAATTAAAAGTATTAGTTTGAAATTAAATAATTCTGAAGAAGCAGGTGGCCCATAATAATGGATGTAGCTTGTATGTTAAAACTGGGGAGATACACAGTGAAAGAAAACCTGTTGCTATGTTACATTATATTAAGCATATAATTTACATTGAATACTGATTTGTTCAAATTAAAATAAATTCATGTCATCACTTAATCTTACCTTCTCTGCGACTACGAAGTTGCCGAATATCCATGAGGCGATGATAGGTGTAACAATACACATGCCGGACACACCATGACTCCAAGCCTAAGCAATGCTCCACATGAAGCACTGGTGACTTATTTTGGTTTACTGTTACAGGCACGATGTCAAATTCCTTCCTGTGAATATTCATAAGAAATTCAAGTTTATGCTTCAATGAAGTGATGTATGATGTGCCATGTATCATGCACATAAATAACAAAATAAACAAATTAAAATATTCCAGTTGTGATATTTACATATATGATATCCACTAGCATCCATTCCAGTTAATTTTATCTTCATTTCTGGTCAGAAATGCTATGATTCCTAATCAGGCTACAGCAGCTCATTACAGAGAATTTAGTACCCATCACAAGCTCACATGGTGAGAATGCTTCCGAGGCACTAAAAATTCTACTACACCAGCCTAATAGATAGCTGTTCATTACAACTCTTCCCAGCTAAGTTACAATATAATTTTTAGTGGATATTCCAGAAGATAATGGTAAGGCTAATTAATATATGATGCCAACAAAAGAATGTAAGAGCAGCAATGAGGATTATCATATTGCTTGAGATACAATGATATATACATAAATTCCACATTCTGAGGTTCAACCACAAACTTCATGTTACAATTAACCTTTAAGTGGTAACATCAGTCTTTCAGACCATGGCGCTCTATTTTTCTGTGATATTGCTATGCTGATTATGTCGTAACCGTGAACGCCGAGCTATGTGCCACATGAACGTTTGTGTTTCAAAACGTGGCTTTGTAATTGTTACTACCCATTGTTACAAATTTATCAGGAAGGCTTCATAGACCGGTGTTACTGATAATGTAAGTATATTTTGTGTAACTCTGATCTCTATTTTACAAAAAACATCGTTATCATTTTCTAGTATATTACAAGTAATAAGTTCACTCTCTTAGTAAACAATCACTGTTAAGTCGCATATCGATGCTTTTATTTCAGTTTGAATGAAAATGTCGAAAGAGAACCTGAATGTAAATGTGTCATGCCGAAATCAGCTGATGGTTCACACATGCTTCATACTTTTCTAATAAGTGTTTTTTGTTACATAATTGTAATTTGTTTAAAAACATGAAACATATAATTATATATAAGAAGTAAATTCAATACTGTAGTGAAAATGTGCAGATAAAATCAAATAAAAATACAAGGTCTGAGAGACCGATGTTACCTATAATGTGACAAAATTTATGTTACCACTTGAGGGTTAATAGCAAAACCCGTTCTTAATTTATTTTTAGTGTTATTAGTTGTGCTGGAAATAACAGAGGGTTTCCAGTCACAACAAAAGGAGAATAAACACAGGCCTATTACATCTACTTTGATGAGACGCTTCCCTACCTTCATGTTTGTAAAAGTCATTTTTCAAATCCTATTTTTGTTTCAGAGGTATTTGCTTCTTCAGAATTATTTATACATTTGTATATATGCCATTTTTCATCTTGTGTTATATGCTTGTAAAGCAGGTTCCTTTTTTTATGTGACAACCGAATTGGATAGAAACAACAGCACCCTATATACAATGTGTAAAGTGATACTACTGCGTGAAATTGATTTAAAATGATCTTTATATAAATATCTAGTGTCTATATTATACATTGTACTGGCACATTTTTTCTGCAGAACTGGCATTCTTACCATAGTTTATCTTGATTAATATGAAGTATATAGAAAAATTAGCTTTTGTAAGAAAAGTTTATAGAACTTATATAAAAATAAACAACAGTGGGTAGAAAAAGTCATGTGAATATAACATATCAGATATTCTATTTTCAGAAATGCTACACGATATCTATACATTTTTGGTACCTATTAAATGTAACCATGATATTCCATCGTGTAAATATAAGTATGTAACAACATGATATTTTATTTGTGTAGGCTACAATCCATGAAACCAAAACTGCGCAAAGAACTATAATAGTCCCCAAACAGTGAACGGAACTGATTCTGTTATCAAGATAACATCTTAGCTTTATAAAGTCCACTGCCACAATCTCGCATTATTATGCATACTAAAAACCAATTCAAACGAGTTCAATTTATTCTTTTCACTCATTTCTATAGTAAGTACCTTGATACAGGATATGAGTGATTAACAATGCCTTAAAGTTTAGTCAAAAAACTTATGAAGTTAAGAGTACACAGCAGAGACGCTGGATTCAAGAGAGGTCATGTGGGTATTACTAAACTGTTCTTAATGTTAACATTGGCAGAGCATTGCTCCTCTGTAAATGAAGGAGAGAAGAGTCTGTTCTATTCCTGCAGCACTTTATCTGGCTTTCATAACACTGACCATTTGGCAGCACTTTTTGGATGTCATTCATTTGGAGTAATTCAGTGATATGCACCTAGTAAATTTAAATTGAGTTTTATTTATGGACACTCTAACTACTATGGTTCTTAGCGTCCAATTCCATATTGGGCGTGAAAGACCGGTAATTTTGCTCAGAGGCCTCTTTATCAGGCTTGAGGTTCTTTTACGTAAATCTACGACACAGGACCACCGGCTTTACTTCCCTTCCGAAGGAAGCCATGCTATGGATTTTTACGCCCGAAAAAATCCATCGCCCTCCGCTGGGTTTGAACTCACGACCTTGGGAACCAGAGGCTAGCATGGTACCACTAGTCCACGGAGGACGACATGCACCTAGTGGTGTGCAACTTCATTACAAGCTGAACATTTCAATAGCAGTATAAACATGGCCAAGAGAAGAAATTTCACTTATCAAAAGGAGCTTACTGGAGTGTTATTTAAATATTCTATGCACTATAGGGCCATTAATCAAGCAATTGCGAGATACAAAGAAGAAATTGTTACCTCATGTTAAACACATCTATTTAGAAAGGCCTGCTCATTTACATAGTCTTTGATAACTTCAGAAGAATGCCTCTTGCACAATCAACAAGCTTGACTGACTGACTAATGAAAACTGAATTATATTGGTAATCAATATCATGTTGTTAAATACTAACAATGCCACTCTGCTACATTCATATTTTTATTTCCATTTTCTTTGCTTCAGTTAAACTACTGAACTAGAAAACATGTATTTGCCTATATTGGTGATATGTATGTTGCTACGACCTCAAATGTTCTGCTGTTATTAAAGCAGTTTAATTTTTTATATCTCCTGGGAATAAAAACTAATAAAAGTGTGTTCTGCGAAAAAAGATGAAAGTGGTCAGTAAGTGATGTAATTATCATTATTATTTAATAAAACTATGAAAAAAAATTTGCATTTTCTCCCATTATATTTATCTCACCAAATACAATTTGTAAAACTGAGTATTTCCTTTTGGTAATTTAACTTTGCTTTTAGACTGATATGTTTGTTGTAATACAATAATTCTTTTCAGAAAGGAGGTCTCAATATAATCGAACAATAACATTTATAAAACTATAGAAACTATAGCATCTGTATAGCTCTTGCCATGATAATGGCAGGGTTCTACTCAACGTTTAGTACACACTTCAGGAGAGCAGTTTAAAGTTTAAAACACAAAGAAACAAAAAGTGAAAAAAATCCAGACAACACTACTTTACCTAAGTGCAACTTCAGAATTCTGTCTTATTCACTTAAATATACTTGTATACATATTCATTTGTTTGGTATAATGATTGATAAATAGAGATTGTAATTAAATAAATGTCCTGTACTGCATTACCGTGTATTTTTATCATCTACTGTAAACAATTACAATTCACAAAATGTGCATTTCAAGTTCTTTAAGCTATTGTAGTGGGTATGAAAATTAATTCAAGCTGAATTCCTGGTGAATGCTTGACCATGGGATTTTCTATAAATTGCATAACACAGACCTCAATAAGATATACAACAGCGTGGAAAAAATTTGTTTAAAGCTACTTTCATATACTATTTGTGATTTATATTTATGATTGGTAAAAGCATTGTTTGTTGTATAGATGTTTGATATGCTCGAGCAGTGATCACTGTGGGATCCCAAAGAGCAAAGAACAAGTAACCAACTGTAATTTTCCTGCTTGAAAATTACCCGGAACATGCTTTTCTACGATCCCCTAAAATCATTTTTTGTTATAATTAAACCAACAATTAAAGCAAAATCCAAAATAAATCTCAAGATTCAAACTTCAAGCATTCATCCTATAATACTTTAGCTTCATCACTGAAGTACTACTGCAAACAGGTGTACATTTATAAATGAAAAGTTTCTTAACATAAAGCATGTAATATGATAAACTGTAAGTTTCTTGTTTAAGGACTCCTTAAATTCTGCGACTTAAAAGCACAGTATACTTATATGTATGTTGCTGTATTAATGGAAATAGACAGCTCTGTTTACCCTATTAACTTATGCAGAGTTGGCAAACAAATATAAGACGGAAACCACACAAAATCGTTAACTTTGATAACATGCATAACCAAACAAGTGCATCTTAAACTTAGAAAAATAAGAAGTAAAACCTCTTACAATTTGGGGTCTTTCTTGAAAATCGCCTCAATGTCGCACAGAATTCTTTCTGCTGCTGGAAATGGATCGTCTTGCATTATTTATCTAATTTCATCCAGACATTGACAGTTATTCATCTCACCACACCTACATTTATTTTCTCCATACGCATTTCATTCGTCTTTTTACTTTTTTTTTTCTTCGTCATTCCGTGAAATGCCTGTAGATATCGTTGTTTTTCAACGGAGTGCTAAAATCACGTGACCTTGCTGGATTTCCTTCACAGATTTCCTTGCTTTACGCGCGCTTTTCGTATCATAAGCTAGCAACGCCAACTTTCTCGGTTATTGTGTTGCAATAAATGACTTTAGAATGAAAAGGTTCTATCTACATAAAAGTTAATTTTACAGGGAGATTTATACTTGAAAGCTACACTCAAAATTTAATACTGTTATGTTGTATCATCATGCTCTTTCACCTATATGAATAAATGCAGGGCTAACTATTAGTTGAAAGTATATAATTTTTAAACATGGATCCGCAGACAGAAACATTCAAATTTGTGTTTTAAAACTTTATTATTTAAAAATTGTATTTTATAGTTACACAGATGTACATAAAGCACTGCCAGAAGTAGTACTGTGACTGAAAGTGGTCTGAAATTCGAATAGAGAAGAACATTTTGCAAATCAGACAATAAATAAAAGTCTAAACACATTTAATGAGAGAAGGTTTTCATATTAAATAATATATTGAACAAAATAGTGCAGTGCTTCAACTATTACATCAATTAAAATTTGCATCTCACTCGTGAGGGAACGTGTAGCTTTCTTTAGCATTGGGTAAACAACTATTTGTGGCGCGACAATAACTCTTCTGGGACTTTTTATGCTCATATATGAATCTAGAGCTTAAGATTTAAGAAACTGATCTTTAGCTGTTAAAAAGGTGAACTTATGCTCTTTTTACAATCTCAATTCATCAGTTCAAAAATATTTGCAAAACTCAATGATTTTAATATTTTCAAATTTGGACGTTAAAAATCAGCTGGAAGGAGAGGAAGTTGAATGGAGCTAGGTAGTCCCCTGAAAGATAAAGAAGGTGAGTTTGGAGGACAGAAGCTTGGTTTTCCAAAACATAAATTAATAGCAATACTTGATTGCAAATAAACCAGAATTTTCGGCCACATGACAGCAGTAATTAAAGAAATCGCCATAGCAACCAACATGTAATGAGTAAAGACGAGAATTTCATGCAAATTCATGTTTTTATAGGATCATTGAACATAGCTCAGACTTAGTACTTATCCATTTCATTACTTTCTGATTCCAAATATGTGTACTTTTCCCGTGCAAATTTGACATTTATCGAAATAAAACATGCATAATGCATATATAAGGCATTTTTAGCTTAATTATGCATAAAATATACATTATTTTCAGTTTAAGCGCATGTTTTAATGGTTTTGAGTAGACACCTCAGTTTATGGATTTTATGATCCTTATTTTTGCTTCAGGAATCAGGATTGAAAAAAGAAAAGCACGAGGGGAAATAACAGAAACAGAAAGTTAAGATTCCTACAATAGAATGACTCCCAGAATTTTACCGAAAACCCTCTGCAGACCGCCTGTCATAAACAGATTTATTGAATTTATTTATCCACAACAATCACCGCGCCTTTGATTTCGCGACAATGGAAATTTAGCCACCTAAGTCAGGTACCGCGGCTGACGCGACAAAGAGACAGCTATAGAGCGGTCTTGTGAAATTTGAACAAACCTTACTAAATAGCAATTTCGATTCTTCTAAAACTGAAACCATTCACTAAACTGTCTTCGCAGTGTATGTGTGAGTGTGTGAACCTCGTAAGTGGTAAATGTCTGTGTTATTCTGTTTGCGTGCGTTAACGTGCTTCTAAATGCCTCCAATTAAAAGTTCCAGAAATATACTCCTTGCACAGTGGATAAAAGGAAAGGATTTGATTTGATCAGATGGTGATGTTGTATTCTGTGATTGTTGTAGTAAAGAGGTTGCGGCGGTTTTATGTTTATTTTATTTATTGAGCCCCACGTTGGGCGCCATTTTGTGAGGGTTAGTCTTTGTTATTTGTTTTTACTTGTGTTTTGCCCCACGTTTGGGAGCCAAAATATGACGGTATTCTTTGTTAAGTTCCACGTTGTGGTAGCAAATTTGCGATGGTATTAGTGTTTGTTTGAAAGAATGCTACTGTTTATTTGCCGCACGTATAAAAGACAATTTGTCGCGGTCCCTTCGTGTTATCTTTTACTGAGCGCCTGTTATTTTGTTTAATTTTGGGTTCACTGTCCTCCGGCTAGCTATGATCTCTCGGTCAAGCAAATCTCTTAATCAAGGTGTGTAAACGGAAAGGAGTTTTTATCCAAAGATAACACTGATAAAAGAATTTGTTTTATACTTTTATTGTCGTAACACATTATGCACCTTCACATATTAATCTTGACACTCGCCAAACTGAAACTGTTATAATAACTTCTTTACTGCCCATTATTAATTCGCGTACTTCAACTTTTTGTGTAATTAACTTTACAACACGAGAGATTTTTTTATAGCTTTGCTACGCGTACACTGCAAATCGATAAACTATGCGACTGTTTCTGTTGAACTCGGCGACGTGTAATGCACAAATGTTTCCGATGAACTGAAGACGACGTGTAATGTACAAATGTTTCCGATGGACTGGAGAGATCTACCTCTGACTTAGCTCTTTTTATACTCCCACACCCCGATATGCCTAAAGATTATAACTGAGCTGCTATTGGTTAATAAAACGCGCCAACATTAGCGTCTATTTTTATATCCAATGAAAATTATGAACACATATGCTCTAGGGAAAAATGTTCCCGCAAATTCCTAAGAAAACCGCGCCAATATTACGTCATTTGCTCGTCTCTAATAATGATAAACAGCTCACCCCCTCGCTACATTATTGCACGCTATTATTGTCAGTTTCAGTAAGGCCGTATAAACCCACTTCTCAACAATGCTTACAATCATCAAACATCTCAAATCAATGTCACACAATAATGCATATTCACACTATAATCACTCTTTACATTTACATAATTTGTGATACAAATTACTGCGTCAAGGTAAGCTATTCTTTTTCCGAACATTTCCTATGACACTTGTTCTTTGTAAACCATTACACAATTATTTTAAATAATTAATTAAATAAGAGTGCTATTTTTTTAAAACTCATATCCATATAACCGGAAGAACTTTAATAATTTCGGATAAAATTTACTAAAAAGTTTAAAGTCGAACAGCATGTCGCATCTGCGTCACATATTACAAGAATGCGAAAAACAATAGAATCTGCAACACACCAAATCCAGTCATTTACTACTGCTCCCGCATCTAAGGCACTGCAAAATAATATTTACATGGATTTTCGCGATGCTTTTGTAGGAGCAAATACACCTACCACTTGAGAATCTCAAAAACCCAACTCTTAAGTTTTTTGTTTGTTTTTTTGTTTGTTTTGTTTTTTGGAGAAGTATATATCGAAAGATGTCCCTGATCCTCGACATTGAGAAAAAATTATGTTGCAAAATCATATAAACAGGTAGGCCTACGTAATCTATTTGTCAAAATAAATTTAATTTGTGTAAAATAAATGAAAACTATTTTCACACACGTAAAAATACTTGTTTTGCTAACCAGGTACTGGATAAAATTTACGATGACTTGGGAACTTCAAACCTCTGGATGAAATAACTGATCCTATGGGGCGCTATACTGTAGGAAAATTAACTGAGGATGGGCCTAGTCAATCCCATCCTGTGTGCTGTAAAGGCCTGCAAAAAGCAAACAACTCCACAATTGCTAGTTACTTTGATGATGGATTGCACAAGTTTTAATCAGATATCGTAATTGAATAACATTTTAAATAATTATTTTATTCTAATTTAAGATCCTATTTTTATAAATCATGATCTGAGAAAATGATTCTTATATTTTCGGTATTCTGTGGCCAAATAATCTAAAAAAAAAAGCAGGGTTCTTTTGCTGTTAAGTGATGATGCTCCCTACATGCTAAAGGCCGGGAAAACAATTCAAACATTCTCTCCAAATGTAAAACACATTACATGTCTTGCTCACGGGCTCCACCATGTTGCAGAAGCAATAGGCTCTAATTATGACATGTCGATAATTTGATATCTTCAACTAAAAAGGTATGTGTAAAGTTTAGGTTTATATCAGTTTTAATGGTCCGAAAGCTGTAAAAATAAATTACTCATTTTGATATTTTGTTTAATACAGGTGTTTTCAAAAGCCCCTGTACGTGTAGCTGCCTACAAAGAGAGTCTACCTGAGTTACCGTTACCCCCTCAGCCCATCCTTACTAGATGGGGTACTTGTTGGAAGCTGCAATGCTTTACTCTGACAATTTTGATGCCATTAAATCGGTATGGCATAAAATTGATACGGTTAATTGCAATAAAGTTAGCACTTCAATATTTAATTCTAAGCAAATACTTCTTTTTTTAGGTAGTAAACAGATTCTCGCCAGATGATTATGTATCAGAGATACACAAACAGCATTTGAATGCTAACATGTGTAGCAGGATTTAATTTACATTAAGACAAACTTCTCTAAATTTCCTTTACAATAGCAAAATTAGAAGCCACGTGTGTGCCACGGGTAGACTCAATGTCAATTGTTGTGGAATTCCACAGATTCCTCACTCATGCCCAACGGAAAGTTGGAGCAGATGCAAAGAACCAACTGGACAGTGTCATAAACAGGAATCCAGGCTACGGATTCTTTTGTTCAGCGAAGAAGGTATTTTGTGGTGAAAGCATGAATGGAGAGCTTGACATGACATTGTCGCAAATATGTTCGTTCAAACTTGCGCCAATCATCTCTACATCTCATGTGATGTAGAGACGCTATTTTCCACCTACAAAAATATTTTGACTGATAAGCGCGGGAACCTCACAGAAAACAAAATTAGAAATGTTGTTAGTTTTTAACTATGCAAAATGGGAAGTGAATTGATGAATTGGGAACAAAAATGATAGTGCATAGTTTAATTATTTTTCACTTGATTGTGCATGTATTATAGTTTGATAGTGCATGAATGCATGCATATTTTGGGATTTTATAGTGCATGGAATTCTCGTCATTACTAATGTGTTCGGAGTAATGACGGGGTCTCCAGTAACTGGAGCACAGTACCACACATAGGTTATGTGGGCTCTTTGTGCTTCCAACGTGACCTCTGAGAAGAAGTGATGGAAGTGAGATCTGAAGGGCGACCAGATCCTTATGACGATGTGCGCTAGCAAGGACGGGGTCCCAAACTATTTCAACATGACAGAAATTCTGACGCCGGCTAGCCCTGTCTTAGCCACCCGCAACCTGGGGGTCCCGGTAATAGACGTACACTTCCAGAAAGGAAGGGGACCCCGGCAGTCCTGCCAAGCGCAAATTCCACCGTCCTGTCGCAACACAACTGCCTACATTTCTGATACAGATGAAGTGAAGCAGATGAAAGCAAATGATAAGGACAGGAAATTCGTGATAGAATACATACCCGGAGAAACCAGGAAAAAAACCAATGAGCAGAGTGGCCGGCCAGTTGGAAATTGAATCCGGGATCTCCTGAATGCGAACCTCGCACGTTACCGCGGAGTCATCTCGTTCGGTACAGCCAATATACGAGGGTGGATCGAAAAGTAACGCACAATAATTTTTTTTCTGCTTTGGCATTGCAGCTGGAATGTAACAATTTCACACAGATATAGTTTGAAGTTTTCGCTACAGAGGGTATTTTTTGTTTCATGTACAGCTCTAGCGAGAGAAGCGTGAACTACGCAACAAAGATGGCGCGCATGTTACTGTCGTCCACGTGTGAAGAGCAGAGAGGTGTTGTTCGATATTTGTGGGTATAAACCTAGTGATACTCACAGGGACATGCATGGCGTGTATGGGAATGATTGAACGGACCGTACAATGTCTCCAGGTGGTGTGCATTCTTCCTAGAGGGCCGTGTGAACCTTAGTGATTCGCCACGCTCCGGGAGGCCGGTAACAGCTGCAATCCCGCAGAATGTCAGAGGCATTGAGGCGGCAATTTTGAACGACCGGCGTGTGCAACAGTTCAACATCTCCTATGGTGCAGTGTACGATATTGTTCATGACACGTTGAAATTTCGTAAAGTTAGTGCTCACTGGGTGCCTAAGAACCTGACAGACAACCCAAAGGCCAGCGAATGATGACGAGCTTGAATCACCTAACGCGGTACACTGCAGAAGGGCATGACTTTCTGAAAGGAACCGTCACTGGTGATGAGTCGTGGGGCACACCGCTGCACGCCCGAAACCAAGCAGGCAAGTATGGAGTGCAAACATGCTGGTTCCCCAGTGAGGAAAAAATTCAAAGTGACTCGTATGCTAGGAAAGTGCTTGTGACGGTTTTCTGGGATATGCATGGTGTTGTATTCGTGGACTTTGCTGAACACGGGACCACTGTGAATGCTGCAGCCTACATGAAAATTTCGGTGAAGTTGCATTGTGCCCTTCGTGACAAACGCCACAACATGAATGCTGACGATGTCAAAATTCTTCCTGACCATGCTCGCCCCCATGTTGCTGTCAGAAAATCACCAAATTTGGTTGGGAGGTATTCCAGCATCCACCATACAGTCCGGACCGTGCACCGTCGGACTTTCATCTGTTTGGTCCCATGAAGAAATTCCTGGCCGGCCAACGCTTTGCGACAGATGCGGAAGTGAAATCAGCAGTCCGCAGATGGCTATACTCCAAGGAAACGGACTTCTACGAACAGGGCATATTGAAATTTGCACCATGTTGGGAGAAATGTGTTGAGAAACTTGGTGACTTTGTCGAAAAGTAGGTGAAATATGTAAGTTCATATGCGATTTTTGTTGTTGTTTTAACTATTAAGCTTTTTTGTAAAAAAAACTATTGTGCGTTACTTTTCGATCCCCCCTCGTAGTAATCTATACACTTCTGTTTCTCCGAAAAGTAAACTCGTTCTGATGGAGCAAGAAAATGTTTCTGCTATTGGAACTCATTTATACCCTTACGGGAGTTCAAGCTATTCTAAACTTAGGCGTGGAACGTTTCCCTCCAAAATTTCCTTTCCCAATTATCATGTAATGCTTTGTATCATCAGTGTTCACTCCCTGTGATGCTGTATACAGTAAGAACGGGCGTTAAACACCGAAAAAGTTACAGTTTTGTAATTTATCACAAATGTTAAAACAGCCTACTGTTTTACTACTGCAAATTCTAACACTACACAGAGTTTCGCTGACTTAAAGTAGGTAAGTAAATTACACATAAAAATCTCTCTGATGTGTCACATTCACATGACTTTCTCTACCCTCTAGGCTTATTAGTGGGTATAGAAATTATTCTTGCGAAAGTTTATTTTCCTATCTACTTCATTTTAATCGAGATAAAACTAAATAGTTGCATTACATATTTAATTATAGGTAAGGGAATAGCGATAGTCAAATGTTTCGAATTAGACTCTACGGCCTTAAAATTCCATGCTCTTTCCATGACATCGCTGGAAACAATTGAAAATGGCAGAGTATTCAACAATTCAAATCATTAATAAATATCACGGAAATAGCTGATGCCACAAAAATTATTTGAAATAAATTGTGTATTTTAAACAGATTTACATTTTTTGTGTAGTACGTTTTCGCCAGTTATACAAGATTATACAAAAGTTCTTCCGAATGAAGTCGACTTCACAGGCTATTCCCAGAAAATTCAAGATATACATTTTATTTGTAATGTAAATATCTTTAATATATGGCATTAATCAAAATCGCTAAGCCGTTTTTAGAAGATAAAAAATTTCGAAAAATATGGCATGTAAAGGGTAGTTTGGGGTGGGGGATTTTCTTGAAAATCTTCGTGTTGCATCAAGGTATGAACCTAAATACCAATTTGGTATTTCCGGCTTTTCGTTTTTGAGTTATGCTGCTCACAGGCGCGCGTGCGTTTTTAAAAAAATGTTTTTTTTATTCAAAACAAGTATTTGCGGTGAAGTCTCGGTATCGAATTTTGGGTGGGATGCAATACCTTTTCTACCTACTATGTACGTGGTAGACAAAGTAATAGCTAAATTAAAGTACAATTTTCATTATATATCGTCAAATGCTTAAGCTTAAATGTCGGTCTTGGCGTTTCTTAATCATACGATATGGAAATATTTTTGAGTACTGAAGAGGCAAAGATCTGTAATTTTGATATAGCAAGTTGGGCGGCTGACGACAAAGTAACGGCAGGGCAAGTAATATTTCATTATGCCATCTGATGGCGCTCCCATGAAGGTACTAATTAAGTATTATATGAATCAGGTAATTGAGGAAATTTAAAAACAGGGACAAATCTAATCGATGAAGGTTGTGGGACTACTAGGAAATGATAGGGCATTACATGAACTTGCAAAGAAACTTATAACATTTAATATTCATAAAACGTCCAACATGCAAAACACGACAATTCCAGGCGAATATCTTCTTCTACTGCTCAGAATCAATGAAACCTTCGTTTCCGTACATATTAATGTTTTAAATATGTAACAATATATTTAGCAACATTTTAGTGTTTTAATGACTCACTTTTTATGTTCAGATTTTAGCTTTATCATTTAACTATGGGAGTCAAAATCTTATTGGTCCATTGGTCGCATTGGTCCATTTCTACAGTTTTGAAGTTATTTAATTGACATTTGTATACATGTCCCTTATTATAGAGATAACTGATGTGCAAAATCTCAATTTGATATAACTACTTTGGTCCATTTCTGTAATTTTGTAGTTATTTAATTTAAAAGTTGGTACATCTTTCTTATTATAGCGATAAGTGATTCGCAAGACTTTAATTCGATATAACTACTTTCCAAGATATAAAATATTTTATAAAATTTGATGCAAATTTATTGATGGAATTTTTAAGAGTCCTTGCAATGTAACAAAGAAGAGCAATAAAACATTTTTTTCTGTGTATCCTTTTAAGTTTATAACTACTTTGTCCCATTTCTGTAATTATTAGGTTATTTAATTTAAAATTTATACATTTGTTTCTTATTCATAGCAATAATAATTGATGCGCAAAATTTCAACTTGATATAACTAATTAAACATTTCATAAAAATTTGAAACGATACATTGATCGAAATTTTATGAGCCTTTACAATATAAAAATTAAAGAACAGCAATAAAACGATTTTTCTGTCTTTTAAGTCTAAAAGAATGGAACTAGTTATTCCATTTTAAATCATACATTTTCTTACTGAGATACACATGGTTCTTTATTTTCAGAAGTTTATATTTAAAATTCCTAAAATTTCAATAATTAAACTTCTTTTGTGCAAAAAGATAATCGCGAGTTGCGAAATACTTATAAAGGTAAACACCATAACAGTTCTCATTAAAACTGAACCACAGTTGATGCGCAAGGGGAATTTATATCTTGAAAAATGCATGTTGAGGAAGAATGCAAAAGGGCACATAATATGTATAAGTATTTAAAGGCTTCTTACTGCCAGTGGTGGCTCGTGCCTTAAATAGTAGATGAAGGGCTGAAGACTTTAATAAACAATGATAGTCAAATTTAAACACAGCAGTTTAGCTAAGTAATGCATGCGAGACTCGCCTATTTCATTTTTTATATGTTAAGTCAATCTTCCTGTCTTTGAGAGCAGCAAATTTATCTGTGGTGTCCTCATAAAATGGTTCATTCCTTATAAGTTTACACAAAAGTTCCTTCTGGATAGAGATGTTCGCTAATGATGTGAGCTTGCCTTGGGATATAGTGTTTCTAGTGACAGATTTAATTCTTTTTAAACACGAAAAATTTCTTTTCACTGACGCACTTGTGGATGGAATTGTTAAAACTAAAGCAAATAACTTGCATGATTCCTCAAATACATCCTTATTTTCCTGGCACAATTTAAAACACTTCACTGTAGTAACAACCTATAACCTCATCAATATACACAAGACGCAGTTCTTTCTTTAAACAATAAATTCTTTGAAATATCTTTGAAGAATATCGTTGTAAATTTTCAACAGCTGAAGAAGGGAAATCTTTAGCGTCATTTTAAAATTTTATGGTATCCACGAGGACAAGAAATTGTAAGTTGTCACTCTCCTGAAACCTTACTTTCATTACCACTAATATGGAATCCAACATTTCGAAAAATAAAATCTTTAAATGTTTGAAAATTTCATCCTCTGTCAAGTTTTCATGTTCTCTTCTTTGAGTCAGATTGGTAGTTTTTTGGCCTTCTCAAATAATCCCAAAAAATATTGTCCATTCCTTTATTGCTTATTAAATGACATGTCACACTGATCTTTGAAATGCAATAAGCTATGTTCAGTAATTTCTCTTGCAAAACTTCAAAAAGAAGGACTGTCAAAGAAAAAATATAATTGAACACTACAGCCAGAAGAGTAAATTTTAAACTATTAATTTCTTAAAAAATCTCTTACTGAGCTAAATTGATCTTTTATAAGATTGGTTGTCATTCGTGATCTTCTCAAACACGTGTTTCACTTTTTTCCCAATCTTCTACAATAACAATGTGCAGTTTTGAGTTAGAGCACCAAAGATTGAAATATGTCTAGCTAAAAATTAATCTAGTACATGTGTTCTTTTTGATGAATGGTGAAAAAATGAAGGAATTCCACTGATACTTGAAAAAATACGCGACATTTAGAAATGCAATCTAAACTTTGTTGAAGTACCAAGTTTAGTCGATGAGCTAAGCAATACACAAAAACAGATTGAGGTGCTTTGTCTCTTCTGGACACCATTTAAGTGACCTGCCATTACACTTTCCCCATCATAACATTGAGCTACTAATTTGTTCTCGTATGAAAACTCAGACAACATCCCATTCAAAAGATTAAACAATGCCTCGGCTGTTCTATCAGCACTATCAACATAGAACCCTAGAAAACGCTCAAAAACATTTCCTTAAAATTCACAAATCTTACTATGATAGAACATCATGATGTTTGAGTTATATCTGTGCTATCAACAACTTCAATAGCAAAAGAGTTATTAATTTCATTCTTTACATGATCTTGTATGAATTCAGATATGCAGTTTATGACTTAATTTTGAATTGTCTTGGAGTCCCCACTGAATATACTATTGATTTTCAAATAGCCATTTTGAATTTCCAATAAACTCCACAATATTAATAAAGCAAGCAGTTCCTTGAAATTTTCACGATTTATTTCATCGTGCCCCCTAAATCCAAGTTTTTGCTTACGTATATATAACACAGCATCTATAACCAGCTGTAAAAATAGTCTATTCATACGAACATTTTAATTACATTGAACCATAAATAGCCTTGCATTCTCCTGTAGGATGTTAGAGATTGTATTTCCATTCTTTAAACAAGTTTTCAATATAGTTTGCATTTCAGGTATTGAGCGGAATCTTTATGCTTATTTAGAGCTCGCGTAATGTTCTTAAAATCCCAAAATCCTTTCTTATCCCAGACATTATGATTAGTATTAAGAAGTAAAAAGCGTCAACAAAATAGTCTTTCTAAACTGCACAACCAAGGAAATTCGGAAAACCAAGATGTTCTCAAATTAATATTATAGCATTTACCGTGTCCCCTTTTTACACAAAGATTTAATGGCGTGGTAGGTCTTCCAACTGTTAACACGTCTTTCTTATCCTCTCTTTGCATCTTGAGAACGGTGTCTCAAGTATATTAATACTATGTTATTAATTGGATTCATTTCGCAATCACAAATGATAACATCCACAAGCCACTTGTATACCCCTCACTCACAACAAGAAAGCATGACTATTGAATGTGAGTTTGTATACCCTTTCCCCTGGCCCCTAAGCAAGCATAACTCACAGTTGAGAAGGGGGTGAAAGGATTCGTATCTGTTGAGACCATCCCAGCACCTTACAGGTTTAAAATCGCAAGCAGAAGAAATATTTGACGTCACGTTGTCATAGCAACCATGTAAACTAGAGGGAGAGACAGCGTTTCGCAGACGTGTCCCTTCACATTGTGTTTAGAGAGAGACAGAGCATACATTCCCTCTCTGTCAAGTGTCGTTTGCCAGCCTATCGCCTGAGAATGCGTAAACAACTTGGGAAGCAGAGCAGACCGCAGAGAAAAAACAGCCTCTGAAAACGACTAGGCTGGGAATTTTCAAATAAATATTGATTATATGATTCCTTAATTTTTAAGTGCAAAGAAGGTGAAGGTTTCCACCCTCTTCACCCCAAAAACGGCCACTGCTTACTGCCTCTTATAATATTGTAAAACACCTTTAAAATGGCAGGAAGCAAAAGCCATAATGTCACGTGATGCATATTTGTCCAAAGTATTTGTATTTAAAAGTCTAGAATTCAATAATTTCGTCATGTTTGGTCAAAATTTAAGTCCCCAGGTAGGGACATACTCATACATACACCATAGTTAGCGGATGCTATTGTGCTACCGATGAGTCGCCATAGCTTAATGTCCAGGGTAATCTCGAAACCGATTTATGCAATTCTTTCATCACTGCAAACATCGTTCTTGGCCTTGCATACAGCCTACAATAGACTTCCAAAAGTTTTAAACTAGGTTTTAGGGGACTTTCATATTCATGTCATCCAATCTTGCTATAATTTTGTTGAATATTAATTTCAGAGGATGCTTCTTGCGAATTTGGCGAATGTTTGATTGAATTCCTATGCTTCTACACTGATTTTTCCTTCAGCAGATAACTGTTTCGCTAACGAGTACAAATTATAGAGCTTAAAATGCTGGCTGAGAGTAAACGGGAATAAAACGATGGGAGAATATTTGGGAAAAGCAAGGGAGAAATGGATCAAAGCAGTTAAGAAAGGTGAGAAGGTGAGTTATAATCGATAAAATAGTGCAGATACTGCAGTGTAAAGATTGGGGGGGTCACTATGCAGATAACCATGGGGGTTGTGTGTAAGGAAGTCTCATATAGATGGACGTTAGACTTATTAGATTATAAATTTACGTTAAGCACTTCAATTGATATAATTGAGAACAATTTCTTTTTGTGTTTGTGTATTTGTGAAATTGTATTAAGGGCGTAAATATTCAATTCAACAAGGGGGATTAATATCTACTGAAATGTAACTATTAACCTTATTATTAGGACAAAGAGTGAAAATTTATTGCTTATAACATATACACGTGCCACTTATGTAACGTAGTAATATGCATTTTTAAATCCACATTCTTCCTCAGAATTATCAGGCAATTAGTCGTTTCATGAACAGTGCAGGGGCGATTTCAACTGGGCGTGCTCAATCCAACGTTAAACATTATTATCAGTTTCAAGCTCATTCTTGAGCGCACAGAAGTTTAAAGAAGGTTTATGAATAATGTATGAGGCAACTTTGTAAGAACTTTTAGAATCGTAGAGTAAATGCTCCCTGAAAAGTGGAGTAGAACTTAGGTATCGCTGAAACACTAAATATTGGGAGAAATGGAAACATATAAGGAAGATCTAAATATTCAGGGCTACCTGGCTCTGAATATTCTGCTCTTAAAAATAGGAGCAGTATGGCCAGGAGCAGTAAGCAAAGCAAAATGGAAAAATCTTCTGTATAAGGTATTTTCACAAACAAATATTTTATTTTTATCCTCTGGTTGAAACTGCTTTTCTAAAGTTGGCTGTTGGCTCTCAACACTAGAACTAGCCATAGGTACTTGCTAATCTTTACAGTTTACCCGTGTGTGGGCAGATTCAAAGTGTTCACAGATTTTCAGCACGGACATGGCAAAGCATTAAAATCCTGTTGCATTATATTGTTACTTAAGATTACAGCTGAATGTACCGTACTAATTGGATATAGTGCTATAACAGTCCGGAGCTTAGGTATCTGTGTGTCCATCCTTCACCACGATCATGGTCCCGTTCACTTGGTTGCAACGAAATGCATGGCGTGCGGATTTAAAATTTTATTGCACAACTGCGAACATTCAGTAATGGATGACGTGAATTGTAAACTCAACTCCCTCACGGCAATTATGTATTTTATTCGCATTCTTTGGCTGTAAGTTATAAGATTCCCATTTTTATGACAGATTTTGTTTGTGGCTCATGTTATGAAGCGTAAACTATAGACTAGAAATCTGGGTATAGTCCAGGAGTGGTGTTATTTGCCGTAATACGTGTTTATTATGGTACCAGGAAGAATTTCAGCATGTGTGACAGAAAGAAACAATACTACCAGGTGTCTTAGAATTCTTATAAAACGAAATTCCCACTTATTTTACATGTAAATTTTGTACATTTACTGCACTGAACATTTTAATCATTCTAAATTTTATGTCATGGCAAAATCATTACGCTGTGCTGTCGAGGTTAAAGTTTTACGGGTTTCATTTTTAGAAGTTGGCAAGTATATCTAGTAGTTAATGTATAAAAATAGTTTAATTTCAGTATCTATTATTTAATCAGTGATCATATTATAGACAAAGAACTTTATACGAGCATTAACCATGACAAGTGATTGCTCTAGGCATATGCTTAACTATCATAGAGAAGTTGTAGGAAGGTATAATGAGCTCCATCGTGGCAGTATCCTCGCAAAAATGTGTTTTGGTATTCCATGTGAAGATTTTGCTTTGTCAAGAATCGGGGAGAGTATAGATTAATAAAGAGGATGCCGTCCCGCATCTCGCGTCGTATGTTACTATTTGACCAGTATGTTACTACCATTCCAGATATCACTTTTTAAAAAATCGTGCCTTTGTCGCAGTTTCGAACGATTTGATTTTGTTAATTAAAACCTTTAGGTTAAGCGGAATAGCAAAGATTGGTAACATACAAAGCTCTGAGAATTCAGAATGGGATGCACATTCAAAAGACTTACATAGCTTAGCTTTAGTCATTATGGCTTTCCGCCCTAGTCGGGAAAGCGAGAAAGAACCGTACCCAAACTCTGATTAAATCTGGTGACTATTGTTAAATTTATGTATCGGTCTTAGATAATATTATGCTGCTTTTGAGATTTTTTGCACCTACTATTCTTTTCTATTGACAGAATATGTGAACTCTGCTTATTCTTACTTACCTATAGTAAGCAGAGGAAGTATTGCATCCCACCCAACAATTCAATACCGAGATTTCACCAGAATACACGTTTTTGGACTCCCTGAAGCCCCCCCCCCCAAATAGAAAAAGATCCGAGCGCGCGCGTGTGTGTAAACATCATAACTCAAAAACGAAAAGTCCTTAAATACCAAACTTTGTATTTAAGTTCAGCATCTTCCAAGGATGCGACATGTAACTTTTCAAGAAAATTCAACCACCCCAAACTATCCTTTATATGGAAACATTTTTTGTTTCTCAAAAATGGCTATTTGAAATACCACTAGCATGAAAAATGAAATGTATATATTTAGGATTGGGACCTCGATGCCTCGATACTTGGTGGTATCGAAGAGTGTTTAATACTTTGAGATACACCTTTCGATACTTTTTCATGCTTTTAATTTTTTAAATTTTGCATTACTGGAAGCTGTTGCATTTAATTTTATGCTATATAAGTAATGAAAGGAGTCGAGACCTCTTCACGTTATTGGCTCGCACGTGTCCCAAAGAGTTGCTGGACTATAGTTCTTAATAGATCTTGACTGCGTTGCATGCAACATTCCATAGACTCTTGTGTCTAGATGAAAACATGCAACATAATGGGGGAAGGAGTAGAGGTACTCATGTAACACGCAATGTTAAGTCATACCTTAGTGTGACGCATTAAATCACGTTTCTGCAACAGCCTGGATTAGTGACTCACTCTCAGCCATCACATTACCTACTCCTGTGACCAAAATATGTGAATCCAACAGAAACAAGTCTGAACTTAAGACGTGAGATAATACGGCGCATGGAAATATTTGTTCTCTCCTTCTAGTTTTTAGCTTGTGTTTACGCAAGTCAAACTCGGTCACGAGCGTAGCTTCAGGTGTACCGTACGATTAATTTCCATAATATGGATATACAATCCTTTAAAGGAAAGTTTTGAGCACAAAATATAGTTACACAAAAAGGGAAGCAACGAAATTATTATTATTATTATTATTATTATTATTATTATTATTATTATTATTATTATTATTAGTCTTGGTTAACAATAAGGGATATATTATAACCTGTTGTATTATCAAGATAAAAATGGCTGTCAATTGGAGAATGTCAAATAGGAACAATTCCGGAATTAACACACAATACAAAAATGGTTACATGCGTTTACACAGAGAAAACTACTATTAAGAACACAATTCAGTGAACAAGCTACCGCCTTTAGAGTTTTTTTTATGAAAGTGAGTATCGAATATCGAGTATTGGTGTTCAAAAATCAGTATCGGTATCGAGAAATAGTGGTACCGTCCCATCACTACACATTTTGAATTTTCTGGAAATACCTTGTGAAGTCCTGTTCATTCTGAATGACTTTTGTATGACTGGTAAATCGTAAGAGATACACCATTATTTACTACACAAAAACGTAGGTCTCGTTAAAGTACACAATTTATGTTAAATACGTGTTTTTTTGGAGAGTTAACCATGTAAAGGTATTTCTTGTTATTGGTTTGAATTTTCAAATAGTTATACTGTTTTCAGATGAAGTGGTTATTGTTTTCCTTTCCTTGCTTTCTTTTTCGCGACCATGCAAAGAGCATACAATTTCAAGGTCGTCACATAGCCACATGCTCTTTAAAAGTCTGGCTATCGCTTTACCTAGTATACCGTATAACGAAATGTGTAAATGTGACTTGAAAGTTAATTTGGATTAATAAGAAGTAGCTAGGATAATAAGCATTTATAAGAATAATTTGTATATGAGTAAGTAGAAAAAGTCATGTGAATGCAACACATCAGGGTTTTTTCGTTACTTCTTCATTTTCTTCGTTACGAGGAGCGAGATAAACCCGCAAAATCCTGTCAGGGAAAACGATCCTGGCGGGATTTGAATCACTGACCTCCCGAACGCGAGCCTCGCACGTTAACGCGGAACCAACTTTCTCAGTAGGTATACGCTACCTGATCAAAAGATCCGAACACCTATCTGAAAAATTGTACTTACGCTTTACCTCAAACACATGCCCTATTATTGGACATTAATATGGGATGGGTCTACCCTTTGCCTTTACGAGTTGCTGGGGAATTAGTGCGGTATAATTCCAATGAGGTGTCAGTGGAGAATGGTAGCCCATTCTTCCTCAAGAGCAGAAATCAGAGAAGTTAATGATGTTGGATGCTGGGGTGTGGAGAGAAGTTAACTTCTAACTCATCCCAAAAGTGTTCCACTGGGTTCAGGTAGGGACTCTGGCACGCCAGTCAATTTCAGGGATATTATTGTCCTGCAAATTATGCCTCAGCGACGCAGCTTCATGGCAGGATGCATTGTCATTCTATCACGTCTCCGAACTGGTCCTCTGCCGTATGTAGTACGCAACTGTTTAAATATGGTTAAATATGGTACCGTTCTCCAGGTATTCGCCAAACCCATTATCCTTCCATCGGATTGCACAGGGTAATAGCGTGATGCATCACTCCAAATCACTCGTTTCCAGTGGCGTCGCTCTTTACATCATGTTAAACGGAGTGTTTAGCTTACGGCAGCAACTCTACCATGGTATCTTATTTATTTTAATTCCCGACACAGTTATTGTGCTGGCTGGACTGTTGGTAACGTTTTGGAATGCACGAGTGATTCCTTCACTGATTTCTTGCGATTTTTTAAAACCACCCTCCGCAATGCTCGACGGTCCCTGTCATTATGTTTGCCTGATCTTGGTTTAGCTTTGGTTGCTCCTTCATGTTACCACTTCACAATCACATCATCGGCAGTCAACTTGGGTAGCTTTATAAGGGTTAAAACGCCCCCGATAATATGTTTCTCAGGTGACAACCAACGACTAGTCCACATTCGAGGTAACTGAACTCTCCTGACGTACTCCTGCTGTCGTTACTGCTTATCTCCTGACAATACAATACTCCCCACCCATTTTATACTGGCAGGTCATCCTCTCGTGACATCTAAGGTTTACTCCCGTATTAAATAGGGGTGTCCGGATAACTTTGATCAGATAGTGTATGGGAACCTTAAAATTTAGTGAGAGGTTATATGGGAGAGAGAAAACTTAAGCCCATACGAGTAGGGTAGGTAGGACAGACCTGGCCCACTTTTGCGTTTATATGGGAAAGGATAGGGAAAACGATGGTATATGCGGTGGAAAATGCGTTTATATGGGGAAGATAGGGACTACGAGGATCGATGCTAGGCTAGATAGAGGTTGAAGGAATGAGGATGTGCTTTATATGAGAGATACGTGGAATACGAGGAGAAGTGTTGGACTAGATAGGGGTTGAGATATGGAATATGCATTTATATGGGAAAGATAAGGAAAACGTGAACAGAGGCTAGGATAGACAGATGCTGAAGCGGGGGGAATATGAACATATTTACAGGAGAGATAGGGGATACGTGGAGAGGTACTAGACTATTCAGGGTTTGAAGGGTAGAGTATGACTTTTTATATGAAGAGACGAGGAAAACGAGGGTATATGCTAGGTTGAGAGAACCTTCAAGGAGGAAAAAATGCGTTTATATGGGAGAGATAGGGAAAACGAGGAGAGTTCTGAGGTAGAGCAGGGACTGAAGGAGGGAGAGATATGCTTTATACAACAGAGATAGGGCATGCGAGGGGAGGTGCTAGTGCAGACAGAGGTTAAGGAGTACGGTATACGTTTATATGAGGAATATATGGAAAACGGGGGCAGGCGGTATGATAGACAGAAGCTGTGCCACTTTTGCGTTTATATGGGAAAGGATAGGGAAAACGAGGTAGATGCGACAGTTCAAGGAGGAAAATGCGTTTATAGGGGAGAGATAGGGGAAACGTGTTCAGATAATAGGCTAGACAGATGCTGAAGGACGGGAATATAGACTTATACGGGAGAGATGGGGAAATCCGAGGAGAGGTGCTAGACTAGACTGATGCTGAAGGAGGAGGGGATACGCTTTATACGGAAGAGATAGGGAATACGAGGAGAGGTACTAGAAGGGTAGAATATAGCGTTTTTATATGGGAGAGCTAGCAAACCGAGGAGAGGTATTAGGCAGGAAGGTTTGAATGACAGAGTATGCGTTTATATGGAGAGACGAGGAAAACGAAGGTAGGTGCTAGGTTTAGAGTCTTCAAAGAGGAAAATGTATTTATATGAGAGCGGTAGGGCATACGAGAGAGGTGCTAGTCTAGACATGGTTTGAGGAGTAGAGTATACGTTTATATGGGAGAAATATGGAAAACGGGAGAGATACAAGGATAGACAGAGGTTGAAGGAGGAGGAATGTAGGTTTATACGGCAATATAGAGAGTAATTCGATTATAAAACTTTTCTCATCCAACGTTACAACACTTATATACTTTTTCTAAACCTTACAAACTTTTTATATGTTAAACAGTAGCGCGCGGGACGGAGAGGGACAAACTGTATATCGGTTTACAGTGAAGTATACGTCCTAACCTATGCCCACCTTGTATGTTCTGCATCTTCTCATTGTCTATTCATTCCTAACATAATCACGTAACAAGACGTAACCACGTAACAAGACGTAACATAACAGCATGACAAGACGTCGCACTAAGTAACATAAGCACGTATCCTCATAACATCACGTGACATCACGTAACCAGAAACGTCACACGACGTAACAACACGTAGTAACTATGTAACCAAGTAACAAAACGTAAGAACAACACGTAACCAGCCCATTGCTAAGGTAATCTAAGCTAATCCATCCTTCATAACTTAGACAATAAGTACGAGAACCTAGCCTAGATTAACCCGACCAATCCAAACGTTCCTCTCATCATCTATTCTACTCAGTCATCGACTAACCTAATCCGACTAACCAAAGATAACCTCAATGTTTTATTCAGGTTTTATTATTCGAGAGATTTAATTGAAAAGTTTACGTCAACATACCTTTATTTTAGTTCGTTGTAGGCGTCTCTCCCCTTTTTATCTAGGCTTGAGACTAGCACTAGGATTGCTCCTAATGGCAGGGTTACCACCTTCCCTTCCATCTTCTTCTTTCTTCATCGGTCGTCAGCTAGCTGCATATACAGCACACGGTTAACCTTCATTTTTTTAAGATTGTAGACTCACGAGAAAATCTTCATATTCGACTTAAATTCTCTTATGCACTACTTGTAATGCTGTAATGTCCATAGGCGTATGTCGTTATACCGTCCTCAGCAATAATTCTTTTATCGTCGTATGGTGTCAATGTAATTTTATTCACTTGTACTGTGGCAAGAGCATGCTGTCGCGACAGGATCAGATTCATGGGCGTTCTGATAATTTCTCTGGTTTTAAGGCAGTCAGAATAGCTCTCGAACGTGACGTACTGCTTAATAGCACTACGTTTTATACCTTTAATCTTTTTTTATCATTGAACCGTCGATATCTAGGGCATACATTTTAGGTCGTAGCCCTACAAAGCGTTGAATGATTTTACCATTAGCCTCATCTTTAAATTTCCCAAGTACCTTCTTGTTTAGAGGTGAATAGCATATATGGCTTGTAGGATAATCAGCAGTATCTAGGTGCTCAAGAAAACGTAGCTTATCCTGGTACACATCTTCAGTTGTAACACGATGAATGAACGAATCAGTGTCCATATACATAAGCTTCAGGTTTTCAGCTCCATAATACGGTAGCAACACATCATAGTGATACCGGTACATTAATGTCTTGGAGATATCCAACACACTCATAGCGATGTATATAGGCTTGTTGAACACGATCTGTCGGGAGGCCATATGTACAACAGCTAGATTAGAAGCATATATAGTCCTGTCGATAAACGTTGGCTTTGCAATTAACTTTTCCAGAGTCTTCTCATTTGTCACCAGCCGTATATCCATACGATTACGCAGGTTCTCCATAGTTTTTCCGAACATAGCATTGTTGAACAATTTGTAGAGATCCTTCTCAAAATCATTTGCAGCTTGTTGTCGTAGTCTGTTGTTAAATTCCACATACGGTTTTAACCATCGAGACTGTTGGAATTGTAGCACACGATGGATTTTTGTTAACCGTAGTCCATGATCAAGAGCTTGCTTCAAAGCCATGTAATGCACTACATACTTATTTCGAGGTCCTAGATGAGGTATCAGTTTCTTTGTAGGAGAGTCCTTAGGCGTCATACACTCAGGCAGGAAAGGTAGATCGTTGTGTAGATCGTGAAGTTCTGCAGGATACTCGATGTCGACTTCTAATATGTAACCGTAAGGATCATCTTCTTGTAGTCTTTCTAAGTCAATTTTTTCAGGTGATACCCACTCAAATCCACCATAAGGGAGAGCGTGACTCATTGCCCACCCATATTGGTTGTTGGCGTCCTCATAGGTAATAAATTGGGTTGGTCTCGACGGATCATACTTCTCCATGTAGGTGTTATTAGCCTCTGCATAGCGGTGGGAAACTTGACATAAACCTCCTCTTATGCCAGATTCCACCATGAGTAATTGATCATAATCCTGTAACAATTCCAGCTGAATTCCAGTGTACAGTAACATGGCATCCCATGTAAGTCCTGGAGAGGTGAAATAATGTGCAGGGTCGACTTTGTGTGTTTTGAGTGTTTGCTCCCTAAATGTCTCAAAGACATCAGCTAGGAGAAGCACATCAGAGATTAAGTAGAGGTCGCTGTACTCGCCCAGGTTTCTGACATTAAACAGCTCCCATACATTTTTAGCATGATCGTAGTCTGCATCACTAATTTCCTCTTCATTTAATTTATTGTAGAAGGAGTCCTTAGGAGGTAAGCAGGTTTCGTTCAAGACGTTCCATGAAGTGATGTAATCATAGGGAAATACCCCCTTACGGGTCATCAACTTCAACTTGTCTTCTCCGAAGTACTTCAATGTTTCAGGGTACGATGTTAGATTTTTTACCAGCTTATCCAAGCTTGTACTCAGGAACTGAAAACTATCCACAAACCGGAGCTTTATATCTCCAACATACTTAGAGAATGATATATAGCTTTCTTCAGAGCTAGGAATTACTTCCACTCGCTCACTTGTACATCCCAGCTCCTTATCAATGAAGTGTGAGTCATATCCGCTGAGGTTGTGCATGAAGACAGGGATATATTTAGGTGTTTTGCAGGCTAAATTACATTCATTATGCAGACTCCCCCGATATTCACCACTGATGTGATCAAGGTCGCGTACTTTATAGTTCTCTTCAGTAAAGGTTTTTCCACACAAGTAGCATACTGTAGAGGCGTTGAAATCCATCTGCTGTTGATCTGTAAGTTTCAGGGGTATGACAGATTTGTATATATTATTAATCTCCTTTGCAAGGAATGACAGGTATTCCATAAACTTCTGAGCAGCATCAGCATCACGATATACATAGGGATGCTTAGGAAGACCAGTTTCCAGATGTTCAACGTTGGTTGATGGTTTAACGTAAATACAGAAGTTCATTGCTGTGTGCTCTTGATAAGGGGTTGTATAGGAAGTTTCAGGACTGGGAATACAGTATGACATGGAGTGAGAATGCTTTCAAAGTCAGCGTAGATGACGTAAGGTAGTTTCAGCATCCTCTCCACATTTTTAAACTGTACAATTGATTTCTCCTTTGTAGGCATAACTACCCTTGCAACACCATGCTGATTGCAGATGGCTGCATGTTCTTCCAGTTTTTCCAGCCCACTTCGTCCATATCGATTGTCAAAATGTGTAAAGCACCGCTTACAGGTATATATCACTCCATCATGCTTAGTTTTTTGACGTCGAACGAGCTTCTCAAAATTCTTGATATATACATAGTGACGTTTTCCACTACTGTCACTCAATAGCAGGAGGTCACAGTGGTCAGGTAGTTCAGTGTCAGCAACCTTTATCGGATACACTTCATGCTTCTCATCCAGGCCGAAAACGTTGATAGACATCCTATTAAGCTTCTCAAATTTAGGTATTTGAGAAAGCGGAGTAGGATAGGAAACACAGCTGAAGTCGTACTTATCTTGAAGTTTCTTATATTTGCTCACCCGTTGAGGCTTGACGCTGACAAATTTGGCTAATATAGAGTACATAAAGCATAGCTCATCAGTTAAATTCTGGATGTTAATGCAGGCTTTTCTTCCTTCAACAGATGGCGGTAGTAGTATGTAACTACATCCTCGTAACGGGTTGTACTTGTTAATATGAAGGCGCACCCCTTTCGCAGCAAGCAGAGCCCAGTTGCTTCCCTTTAGTTGTGATTCATCCATTTCAGTAACCAATTTCTTCATTTTGGTTTCCAACATAGAGTCCAGATCCGTTTCTAGGAAAACAGCTTGATTTCTGGTTTTAAATGTCTTGTCACAGGTTTCTCCGATACTGTTAACAAATCTACACTCAGCTAGCAGATTAATTTTCAAACTCTTGTGAATACCAAGTTCTTTATGCACAGCCTGGATTATCCGCTGTTTTGCTTCATGCAGGTACATATTCAGATCCTTAGTCGATTCAAATCGTATAAAATACGATTTCAAACGTCCATGGAATGAAGTTTCATATTCTTTCATGTCACACTCCTCCATTGCAGATGACAACTCTTGCTTTGACGGTTCTAATCTACGTTTCTTCTCAGGTCTGTTTATTTCACACGCATCTTCGTGTCGACGACCCTTATAACAGTCTTTGAAGGCTACATTACAATATTTACACTTGAAGAGCTTTTTACAACGTAGCTCATGTCGTCTTTTATCATATCCACGGAGGAACTTCTTACAGCATTTACCACAAGAATATCCTGAGACACTAGGAATGATATCCTTATACGAGGACTTATTCATTTTTCTTCTTGATATAATAAGGTATTTACCTTTCTTCAAGGAAATGTCCGTCTCTTCACCTTGATATCACTTAGAAAGCTGATTATTTTCTGTGAGAACAGCGATGTTAACACCTCAGAGATGATCAACAGAATGAATTTCAATGCTAGAGGTTGCTCTATTTATAGAGGAAGCACGAACCTTTATGCATCAATTATATAACGTATTAACCCTTCTTCAAGGAAATGTACTCTTCTTCACATTGATAACACTTTAGATTATTTTCTGAGAGAACAGCGATGTTAACACCTCAGAGATGATCAACAGAATGAATTTCAATACTCAAGTTCGCTCTATTTATAGAGAAAGCACGAACCTTTTTTTAATCAATTATATCCTGATTATTAATACTAAAAACGGTGATGAAGCGTGTAAGCTCTTATATATTTCAATTCGTGTTACACTGATGTTCGAGCGTCTCCATATAGCTTCGTATGCTTAGAGAGAAAGTGTAAAGTATTGTGAAGATGTATGTATTGTTCGGCTATAATCGTACAGATTCGGAGAGCTTGACTGGTGAAGGTGATGAACGATCCGTCGACCGAGCAGGAGGCAAGCATGCCCTTCGCGCAACGAAACCTAGATGCAAATGAAAGAAAATCGTGATAGATGAGAAACCACTCAGGCATTCGCCTGCAGACCAGGGAAAACCGCGAAAAAATCAAAGGTCTGAGCGACTGGAGGATAGAGTGTGCGACCGACAGGGAAATCGAACAAAAGGACTCTAGAAACAAAAAAAGATGTAAATGAAAGGGAATCGTGATAGCAAATACCACTACAGCATTCGACAGCAGACCAGGGAAAACCATGAAAAATCGAGATCGGAGTAAACAATTGATTGAAATCTAACCCTGAACCCTAGAAATTTACGTGAAAATGGATTGAAAGGAATCGTGATAGCAAATACCACTACAGCATTAGGCTGCACACCAGCGAAAACCATGAAAAGATCCGTGATCAGAGTAAACAATTGATTGAAATCTAACCCTGAACCCTAGAAATTTACGTGAAAAATGGATTGAAAGGAATCGTGATAGCAAATACCACTACAGCATTAGGTAGGAGACCAGCGAAAATCGTGAGAAACCTAAGGCCAGAGTGCTCGAATCCGAGACCTCTCGAATGCAAAGTGCTACCGTTATTAACTGAACAAAACAGTAAAAACAGACCTCATTCGCAGTCGACATGCTTAAACACGTTAACTTTCACCATATGTCGTCACAGTCGGGGACAGTTTGACTATCGCCGACATGTCGAGACACGCACATTTAGCCATCTCATAAACAAGAGAAGCATATACAGAAGTTTCATACCAACGTACTCACTACGCTCGCAAAGATAATCTAAGATTTCTTCGTTGAAATACTTTGGAAATAGCGTAGAAGTTTTTCAGCCCTTATTTAATTAAAATTCATGTATATACCCTATTATTTAGTGATTTTTTCAATAATTTCTTCCTCTCATCTCAATCATTCTTCAAAAAATCAGTGTACAATATGCATTTTTATATGTTTTAATGTTCGTTTATTTTTAAAACCGCTGCATTTGCCCGTAATTACGAGCAATAATTTTTTTTCAGATTTACTCAGATGTGTAGCTTGTAGAATCGAATTAGGAAATGTTTTAATAAATGTATTGTATTTTTTTAGCTTAAAGTATCTACATTTTTAAAGCTGCCATGACCGTTATTTGTATTTAGTATAAAGATTGTTATATTTTCATTTTTAAGACTTCCTTTGTTAAAGATAATGTCTTGCAATCTAATTTTTAAATTTCTTTTGCAAAGATAATCTAAAATTTCATCGTTGAAATACTTTGGAAATAGCGTAGAAGTTTTTCAGCCCTTATTTAATTAAAATTCATGTATATACCCTATTATTTAGTGATTTTTTCAATAATTTCTTCCTCTCATCTCAATCATTCTTCAAAAAATCAGTGTACAATATGCATTTTTATACGTTTTAATGTTCGTTTATTTTTAAAACCGCTGCATTTGCCCGTAATTACGAGCAATAATTTTTTTCAGATTTACTCAGATGTGTAGCTTGTAGAATCGAATTAGGAAATGTTTTAATAAATGTATTGTATTTTTTTTAGCTTAAAGTATCTACATTTTTAAAGCTGCCATGACCGTTATTTGTATTTAGTATAAAGATTGTTATATTTTCATTATTAAGACTTCCTTTGTTAAAGATAATGTCTTGCAATCTAATTTTTAAATTTCTTTTGCAAAGATAATCTAAAATTTCATCGTTGAAATACTTTGGAAATAGTGTAGAAGTTTTTCCACCCTTATTTAATTAAATTCATGTATATACCCTATTATTTAGTGATTTTTTCAATAATTTCTTCCTCTCATCTCAATCATTCTTCAAAAAATCAGTGTACAATACGCATTTTTATACGTTTTAATGTTCGTTTATTTTTTAAAAAAACCGCTGCATTTGCCCGTAATTACGAGCAATATTTTTTTTCAGATTTACTCCGATTTTAGCTTATAGAATCGAATTAGGAAATGTTTTAATAAATGTATTGTATTTTTTTAGGTTAAAGTATCTACATTTTTAAAGTTACCATGTCCGTTATTTGTATTTAGCGTAAAGATTATCATATATCATTTTTAAATCCGTCTTCTTAAATATAATGTATCGCAATCCATTTTTAAAATCAAGTCATACATGCGTTTAATGCATATAATGGATGTCTTCATATACCCAATATGGCTGCCATGCACGTTAAACATTCAATATGAACGCGTCTAGACATCCTTCTTCATTGAACATGCTTCCGACTCTCTCTGCTAGGTGGAGCGCATGATGCCTGCTGCGAGGATGGAGGGGGACAAGCCGGATTTATTTACGCATGCATTGTAGATAGCGTGCCAGTCGGCCTGAGAGCCTCATTCAGGGAGGTCGTATAGTTCTCGCAGCCATGGTAATACGCGTCGTCGTATCACGTGTTCGTTACGTAATTTTTTTTGTTTTTACCTTTCTTAGTCATACATTCATCTAAGAGATATAATATTCGTCAGGATGACAGATGTCCAAATATACATAACAAAGAAATTAGTTACTGATATAAATGTAATATCGTACGTTCACCATTTTATTTTTAATTACTTTTTTATTTTATTCGAGGATGACTTTGTATTCATGTCACTGGATTCAATCCTAGTCCTCCAGCCCGACTTGGAACAACAATCAATAACACGCTACAATCCAAGGATATAATCAGTAATAATAAAAAAAATTTTTTTTGATAAAGACCGTCAAATAAAAAGCTCTGTAAACGTATGTACATCCCCTCACTTCCCCTCTTCCCCCTATGACTCACACTTCATTGTTAAGGAGCTGGGATGTACAAGTGAGCGAGTGGAATTCCTAGCTCTGAAGAAAGCTATATATCATTCTCTAAGTATGTTGGAGATATAAAGCTCCGGTTTGTGGATAGTTTTCAGTTCCTGAGTACAAGCTTGGATAAGCTGGTAAAAAATCTAACATCGTACCCTGAAACATTGAAGTACTTCGGAGAAGACAAGTTGAAGTTGATGACCCGTAAGGGGGTATTTCCCTATGATTACATCACTTCATGGAACGTCTTGAACGAAACCTGCTTACCTCCTAAGGACTCCTTCTACAATAAATTAAATGAAGAGGAAATTAGTGATGCTGACTACGATCATGCTAAAAATGTATGGGAGCTGTTTAATGTCAGAAACCTGGGCGAGTACAGCGACCTCTACTTAATCTCTGATGTGCTTCTCCTAGCTGATGTCTTTGAGACATTTAGGGAGCAAACACTCAAAACACACAAAGTCGACCCTGCACATTATTTCACCTCTCCAGGACTTACATGGGATGCCATGTTACTGTACACTGGAATTCAGCTGGAATTGTTACAGGGTTATGATCAATTACTCATGGTGGAATCTGGCATAAGAGGAGGTTTATGTCAAGTTTCCCACCGCTATGCAGAGACTAATAACACCTACATGGAGAAGTATGATCCGTCGAGACCAACCCAATTTATTACCTATGAGGACGCCAACAACCAATATGGGTGGGCAATGAGTCACGCTCTCCCTTATGGTGGATTTGAGTGGGCATCACCTGAAAAAATTGACTTAGAAAGACTACAAGAAGATGATCCTTACGGTTACATATTAGAAGTCGACATCGAGTATCCTGCAGAACTTCACGATCTACACAACGATCTACCTTTCCTGCCTGAGTGTATGACGCCTAAGGACTCTCCTACAAAGAAACTGATACCTCATCTAGGACCTCGAAATAAGTATGTAGTGCATTACATGGCTTTGAAGCAAGCTCTTGATCATGGACTACGGTTAACAAAAATCCATCGTGTGCTACAATTCCAACAGTCTCGATGGTTAAAACCGTATGTGGAATTTAACAACAGACTACGACAACAAGCTGCAAATGATTTTGAGAAGGATCTCTACAAATTGTTCAACAATGCTATGTTCGGAAAAACTATGGAGAACCTGCGTAATCGTATGGATATACGGCTGGTGACAAATGAGAAGACTCTGGAAAAGTTAATTGCAAAGCCAACGTTTATCGACAGGACTATATATGCTTCTAATCTAGCTGTTGTACATATGGCCTCCCGACAGATCGTGTTCAACAAGCCTATATACATCGCTATGAGTGTGTTGGATATCTCCAAGACATTAATGTACCGGTATCACTATGATGTGTTGCTACCGTATTATGGAGCTGAAAACCTGAAGCTTATGTATATGGACACTGATTCGTTCATTCATCGTGTTACAACTGAAGATGTGTACCAGGATAAGCTACGTTTTCTTGAGCACCTAGATACTGCTGATTATCCTACAAGCCATATATGCTATTCACCTCTAAACAAGAAGGTACTTGGGAAATTTAAAGATGAGGCTAATGGTAAAATCATTCAACGCTTTGTAGGGCTACGACCTAAAATGTATGCCCTAGATATCGACGGTTCAATGATAAAAAAGATTAAAGGTATAAAACGTAGTGCTATTAAGCAGTACGTCACGTTCGAGAGCTATTCTGACTGCCTTAAAACCAGAGAAATTATCAGAACGCCCATGAATCTGATCCTGTCGCGACAGCATGCTCTTGCCACAGTACAAGTGAATAAAATTACATTGACACCATACGACGATAAAAGAATTATTGCTGAGGACGGTATAACGACATACGCCTATGGACATTACAGCATTACAAGTAGTGCATAAGAGAATTTAAGTCGAATATGAAGATTTTCTCGTGAGTCTACAATCTTAAAAAAATGAAGGTTAACCGTGTGCTGTATATGCAGCTAGCTGACGACCGATGAAGAAAGAAGAAGATGGAAGGGAAGGTGGTAACCCTGCCATTAGGAGCAATCCTAGTGCTAGTCTCAAGCCTAGATAAAAAGGGGAGAGACGCCTACAACGAAATAAAATAAAGGTATGTTGACGTAAACTTTTCAATTAAAACTCTCGAATAATAAAACCTGAATAAAACATTGAGGTTATCTTTGGTTAGTCGGATTAGGTTAGTCGATGACTGAGTAGAATAGATGATGAGAGGAACGTTTGGATTGGTCGGGTTAATCTAGGCTAGGTTCTCGTACTTATTGTCTAAGTTATGAAGGATGGATTAGCTTAGATTACCTTAGCAATGGGCTGGTTACGTGTTGTTCTTACGTTTTGTTACTTGGTTACATAGTTGCTACGTGTTGTTACGTCGTGTGACGTTTCTGGTTACGTGATGTCACGTGATGTTATGAGGATACGTGCTTATGTTACTTAGTGTGACGTCTTGTCATGCTGTTATGTTACGTCTTGTTACGTGGTTACGTCTTGTTACGTGATTATGTTAGGAATGAATAGACAATGAGAAGATGCAGAACATACAAGGTGGGCATAGGTTAGGACGTATACTTCACTGTAAACCGATATACAGTTTGTCCCTCTCCGTCCCGCGCGCTACTGTTTAACATATAAAAAGTTTGTAAGGTTTAGAAAAAGTATATAAGTGTTGTAACGTTGGATGAGAAAAGTTTTATAATCGAATTACTCTCTATATTGCCGTATAAACCTACATTCCTCCTCCTTCAACCTCTGTCTATCCTTGTATCTCTCCCGTTTTCCATATTTCTCCCATATAAACGTATACTCTACTCCTCAAACCATGTCTAGACTAGCACCTCTCTCGTATGCCCTACCGCTCTCATATAAATACATTTTCCTCCTTGAAGACTCTAAACCTAGCACCTACCTTCGTTTTCCTCGTCTCTCTATATAAACGCATACTCTGTCATTCAAACCTTCCTGCCTAATACCTCTCCTCGGTTTGCTAGCTCTCCCATATAAAAACGCTATATTCTACCCTTCTAGTACCTCTCCTCGTATTCCCTATCTCTTCCGTATAAAGCGTATCCCCTCCTCCTTCAGCATCAGTCTAGTCTAGCACCTCTCCTCGGATTTCCCCATCTCTCCCGTATAAGTCTATATTCCCGTCCTTCAGCATCTGTCTAGCCTATTATCTGAACACGTTTCCCCTATCTCTCCCCTATAAACGCATTTTCCTCCTTGAACTGTCGCATCTACCTCGTTTTCCCTATCCTTTCCCATATAAACGCAAAAGTGGCACAGCTTCTGTCTATCATACCGCCTGCCCCCGTTTTCCATATATTCCTCATATAAACGTATACCGTACTCCTTAACCTCTGTCTGCACTAGCACCTCCCCTCGCATGCCCTATCTCTGTTGTATAAAGCATATCTCTCCCTCCTTCAGTCCCTGCTCTACCTCAGAACTCTCCTCGTTTTCCCTATCTCTCCCATATAAACGCATTGTTTCCTCCTTGAAGGTTCTCTCAACCTAGCATATACCCTCGTTTTCCTCGTCTCTTCATATAAAAAGTCATACTCTACCCTTCAAACCCTGAATAGTCTAGTACCTCTCCACGTATCCCCTATCTCTCCTGTAAATATGTTCATATTCCCCCCGCTTCAGCATCTGTCTATCCTAGCCTCTGTTCACGTTTTCCTTGTCTTTCCCATATAAATGCATATTCCATATCTCAACCCCTATCTAGTCCAACACTTCTCCTCGTATTCCACGTATCTCTCATATAAAGCACATCCTCATTCCTTCAACCTCTATCTAGCCTAGCATCGATCCTCGTAGTCCCTATCTTCCCCATATAAACGCATTTTCCACCGCATATACCATCGTTTTCCCTATCCTTTCCCATATAAACGCAAAAGTGGGCCAGGTCTGTCCTACCTACCCTACTCATACGCGATGTACACTCCCTTTTTTTCTTTCTTTCTTTTTTTGTTTTAATACTCCATGACTCCATCTTGCAATGTCTGCATCCCTGCCAAACCGTAATATACGTATGCTTGTTTGGTGTTACTTTCTTCATGTGATGTGTTTGGTTAAAACTGAAACTGCGTTTCCTATATACCACAAATAATGTCCATACATAAATGGTCCACCTCTCCAAGGTTGGAAGCCAGAACCATACATTAAAGAATGGCTTAAAGTTGTCGAAACGCTATGGTGCCCAGGGTTCATCAGGACATAAGTGCACCTATGTATGCAACATCCCCTTGAGACATTTTAACGACCTTCTGTTAAATAAATGAAAGGCTGTCAAATTATCATTTTGTATCCATTAATTGAAACAAGCACAAACAATATTGTAGGTTACAAAAAATTGTATCATGAGATAGATTCATAACAATATCTTTTAAGATCATGAAGTTACTCTGAATAAACTTAAGAATAAACTTAACATAAACTTGTAATGAAGTTTAAATTTCCCGTAACATTTCAATAATCTTAAAGACATCCTTGAAAACGAGAGGTTTTTGTTTATTACGAATGGAAGAGTATGGCTAAATCATTATCATGACAGCACTACGCTGTAGATAAGTAGAGGAATATTCCACCAAAGCGTCTCTTAGCGAGATTTTACGTTTTAAAGTCCTTTGAAGCAAAATAAAAAGAGCTTAGAAAAAGGCCCGCGTATTTGCGTATGTGTCTGTGTCCGTCCGCCTGTCTGTATGTCTATAAACAATATAGCTCAATGAGTTTGGAAATGAAAATGAAAAGCTGGATGAAAACCAACCTTCGTATTTTGGTCGAATTTCGAATTTTCTGTGAACACCCTCCGAAGTCATTCTCTTCTGATTGACTTTTATATGATTTTGTGTAAATGGTAAACCAAGAAGTAGACAAAAATCTACTTCAGGAAAAATATGGAACTCATTAAAATATTCAATTTATATAAAACAAATATTTTTCTTTTTTGTGCTTTCTTAACGTTAGCATTTTTTAAGTATTCCATTTACATATCCAGATTTTCCCAAGTGTGTGTCATTCACGAAGTGTATTTAAAATATTGCATTCTTAACTGTATTTTCTAGAATAATCTTTTGATTATTAATCTGATGCATGATTGCAGTTTCACAGTAAGATCATTTAATAGCAATGGCTTGCGTCGGCACCTTAGTGTTGTGGAATTTTGAATTTATTTTTGTGAAATTGCGTTCCTCACATATAACAATAGATGCCGCTACAATCGTGCTGTGTCGCGGCCGTATGTCCAGTTGTTCTTAAGTAGGTATTATAAGTATTTGTTTCATGTCTGAAATGCAATAGGTACTATAAAGATTTGGAAGTTAATGACATGTACTTGTTTTTAATAGCGAAATATACTTTCTTTTCTTTAAATTAATTTTCTTTATACATTATTCCAAATAAATGTTAAACGATATTTAATAAGTAATTATTTAACCTATTACTTTTTGTTAGTTTTTAGGTTAGAGTAATATTAATTCAAAATACATCCCCTTGCGTAACTTTCTCTACTTCTCACGAATTTCTTTCTCAGAATCACGCACAAGAATATCCTTACCCTCTGATGTCACAGAGCATTCAGTTGGCTGGCCCTAGGCTAGCTGTTCCTACTGTATGTTTTTTATACTGCGATAATATGTTTAATTGGTGTGTTCTGTATTATTTTTCAGGGCTACAAGGGAGTCTGTGTTACTATGTACACATTCTGCACACTGGGAGTTGGACTACATTGCATTTTTTCCATGGAGACTTATGAGGATCTTATAGAAAATTTAGCAGTTATTTTCACACAGATACCATTGGGAGTGAGATTTGTCGTATTTAATTGGTATGCAAGTGACATTTATTATTTGATTTCTGTCACTGGAAACAACTTCTTTGTGCGAGGATCCAGAGGTGCAGTCACTGCTCATGAGGTGGCCTGCATTAGAACATGCCTGATATTTTCGAGACGCTTGACCATTACAACTATGGCACTATACGTTGGCACAACTGTCGCGATGGTATTTCATCCTTTGACCACTAGACACCCCATTACCGTTAATGGTACAGAACAAGAGCTTTCAAAAGTTTTGCCTTTTAAGAGCTGGTATCCATTTCAGAGACTGGAAACGCCATATTATGAACTGGAATACACTCTCCAAGCCACTTTAACTATGCTGGAAGCTATTTTTATAGGTGCAGTGGATCTTTTGGCAGCCTGCCTTTTTCATTATGTCACCTGCCAGTTTGATCTGCTCAGCTACTGCATCAAAAATCTCTCAAACGATGTATTGAACAATGAGAGGATTCAGAAACAGAAATTAGCAGTTTTGGAAGAAGAAAACAACGCGCTATATTCCAACAATATCACGAGTTCAGATGTAATGTTTCAAGAGGAAATGCTGAAATGTTTGAAAGTGTATATTCGTCATCACCAAAGTCTCTTTCGGTGGGTCTAAAGAAGCTATCGACTTTGTTTGTAACTTATAAAATAGAGTCTAATGAAATCAAACCTTAATAAATCAGAGTGATTAACTCAAGACACAGAACGCGGCAGGAAGTGGTGGAAAAGATGACAAGGCATGGGTTACCTTTGCGCGTCCACGCTATAGATAAGAATTAGGTTATATAACGGAGGGGGGACACCTCGAGCACTGCGACCTGCATAGATCTATTGTGTTACCATCCTCTAGGAGGAAGGCATGTAGTGAAGGAACCACAGGAGGCTACAGGCCGCAAGCAGACCGCCATAGAGACACGCGGAATTCCCTAACAGTTCCACGCTCGAAGACCCGTCCTATTGATGGAGCTGCTTAGAGAAAGTGGCGAACGGCCCACCGACCAAACAATCTTCTAATGTCCAAGGGGAGTACTCTTTCCTTTGAACAGCCATACGTGCCATCTGTCCGGCATCGCTATACGATCTATAAGCACAGTTGGAAGATGAGAAGAAAATTGAATGAAAGGAAAATTATGGAAAGGGAATCATGGTAGACGAGAAACGACCCCAGCATTCGCCTACCGACCAGGAAAAACCACGAAAAATCCAAGGACAGTGTGGGTGGTCGAGGTAATCCAAACTCGGGACCTCCCGATTGCGAGCTTCACATGTTACCCCGGAGCCATCTCACTTGGTGCCGTCCACACTTAGACAGTGATGTCTGTATCTTATCTGAACAAGTGAGTCAAATCGCAAATTCTGTGGATGACCCACCTCTTATATTGACATTCGAAGAGGGGATGGATAACGAATTTGGTTTCTGATGTAGGCGCAACTGTGTTCCAGTTCTGTAAACCTGAATTAAGCCTGCTTCACAGAGAAGACAGAAAAACTTCATTCATTTAATATTGCACTGTAAATTGAGGCATATTTGAATAAACGGATGCATGCTTTTGCCTTCTCTGCTGCTTATCTAGGGTAAACGCAATGTTGCATTCGATATTGAGATTTGGCTGAAATTACGCATGCGAACCTTCCTGAGTAACAAATAGGAAAAGGTCCGCGTGTGTGCGTGGTTGTATGAACAGCGTCTTTAAAAGTGAAAACTCGCGAACAAGCACCAAATTTCATAGCTAGTCAATGATTTTTTAAGATATAGTGAAGATTCTTCTCCAAGTCCACTCAACTCCCACCGAGCGAGGTGGCGACGCGGAATGTGTGCGAGTCGCATTCGGGAGGTTCTGGGTTCGATCTCTGACCTATAGGTTTTTCGTGGTTTCCCCGGGTCAGCAGGCGAATGCTGAGTGGTTCATCTTCTATCAGGACTCTCCTGACCCAATTACCTGAGCCAGTCATCTTCCCTGTCAACTGCTTCAGGGTTGTAGGATCAGTGTTGGGCGGCTGGATGGTGGGTGTGCGTTCTGTGGAAGCTTCATCCTGACGTCGTCCAGGGAATGCTCGGCTTGGACCCGCCTCTTGGTGCTTTCGGGCTGGAGCTCCTTCGGGGGACCCCCGGAGGCTCAGGGTTCAATAGAGTGGGCTAGGGCGGCGTTGGAGGCGTTCAATCTGAAAACATTAGGGGCCGTCTGTGCTTACGCCCGTCTTCATCGGATCTGGATGCCCTTCGGGTCTCGCCCCTCAATCTTCCCTCCCGGGGGTCACGGTAGAAGCACAAGGGGCCGTCTGACCCTCTCTGTTCGTCCATACCTTTACCTTTTCACCACCCAACTACCCGCTTAAACAAATATTTACATGTAATATTTTTGGCATTTTTTTCTCTAAAATAGTTTCAAATATTTGAATTCAAATATATATTGAGATATTTTCAAGACAAATAAAATGTATACATTGAATTCTGTGCTAACAGGAAAAGGAGTTCTCTTCATTCTGATTAAATTTTATAAGAGAAAGGCACAAGCTTACTACGCGAAAATAAAGACCCCGTTATTACAAATATCAATTACCTATACAAATAAACATTTTTATAGCATTAACCTTTACAAAGTATTATTTGATGTAAACTATCAAATTTAAGGAAATGCATTTTGAAATGATAGAATAGTAGTACTTTTGTTTATCACGAACTTATGCTTAGTATACGTATACATAATAGCACGGTCAGCATACTGACTGCTTTTTAACGATTTGTGTTTTGCCCCAGTCTACAAAAATGTATTATCGTAATATTACAGAGTGAGCCAAAAGACTCCGAACCGGCTGCGCGGTGTTTTTCCTGTCCGCGTCCTCGGCGCTCGTTGCCGTCTGCCGCTATCATAGAAAGGCGCGGATGAAACCATACAACATTTTTAAAACTACTTTTAAAGGCTTTACTTACCAACTTTATGAAAGGAGATGCTGAAACTGGCCACCGTCGTCCATACATTTTTGGCACCTCTTTAGGAAACTATCCATCATGACTGATGTCGTCTAATGTTTCTTCGGTAAGAACCGAACGCCGTCTTTTAGATTTCTTTGCCTGAACACTTCCTGTGGCCTGAAATTGACTGTAAAGTTCATAGATTGTTGTACGGCCTGGAACTTTTACACCTGGAAATCTTTCTGCAAATCGTACTTTCACTTGGCAAGCTGACCGAGTTAACATGTACGAATCATAAATAAATACATGCTGTGCAGTAGAAAACATATACTGAGCCGCAATACATTTTGTGACTAAGTACAGGACAAAATAATAAATAACTCGTAATAACTGAACTACATCACATCACCGTCAACTCAAAACTGCACATAACACTGCATTGCAAAACCACAACGGCGTGACTTTGTTTATAGCAGCAGTGCGTTATCATGCTTTTATTATAATTCAACACGCCCAGTGGAAAAACACCGCGCAGCCGGTAATATTGTTCATAAAATACCTCTCCGGGGTAACTTAAAACAGAAAGTGTATAATACAAACCCACGCACTCTGGAAGAATTAAAACAAAATATCCGCCAGGAAATTTCTCAGCGTGAACTACGGGGAGTGATGGATAGTTTCCTAAAGAGGTGTCAAAATTTATGGACAACGACAGTGGCCAGTCTCAGCATCTCCTTTCATAAAATTGGTTAAGTAAAGCCTTTAAAAGTAGTTTTAAAAATGTATAATTTCATCCGCGCCTTTCTATGATAGCGGCAGACGTCAACGAGCGCCGAGGACGCTGATAGGAAAAACACCGCGCAGCCGGTTTGGAGTCTTTTGGTTCAATCTGTACTTAATAAACTTCTGGAGAATAATTATAATGATTAGCAGAACTAGATAGAAAAATAAGGTTTTGTATAAGTAACTCTTAGAATAGCAATGAAAATAAGCTAAAATGGAAACTACCAAACTATCTTGCACTTTTCTTTAGACCCTAATTTGTCCCGGGCACATTTGTAGCAAGGTTTCAGTGATAATTATGTAGTTCGGAATGTGATCCTGGAAACATGGCCATAAGCAATATGTACAGCTTATTCGTGAAGTATCGGTATATAAGGGAATAAGGGTCAAGGAAGGTTATTTTAGGTTTAAAACAGAGTGGGTAGCGAGAAAATTATATTTTTACTGTCATTTTATTAGTCAAATACCTAAAACTTAAACAATCGAGGAGCTAGTAAAATATTTCAGTAATTTGGTTACAAAGATATTTTCGAAGAAAATGCTCTTTGCACTTACGGGGAGATATGGAAAACTACTCGATCTTCGGAACACGCATTCGCTGACCTCAATTAAATTACCAAATAACTATCAGCACTGGTGGTATTACTGAAGACACTCGTCTGTAATATCTCTTCCAGCTATTCGTGGGCTTGCGTGCGCACAAACTTTACTGAATACTAAACGCAGAATTTGAAAGCTTGATTATAAAATTAGCTACAAAATCAGTGTTACATTCCTCTGGATATTTTCAGTTAATTAAAATATAATGGCGTCTTTCACCTATCTACATGACTTAATACCTACATTAGATATTTAATACGCCACTTAGAAAATAGATAAATTGGATCTGAAGTTGGAATTAGATGCCATATGTTTATTTTCTCAAAGCATAAAGAATATGGGCATAACATACTTCCTTGATTCTACCAATACATATTATAGAGAAATCAGTTAATGCAGTATTTGTACATTTAAAATGTTTATGATTTCTTTCAGTTTTTGTGATTTACTAAGAAAAATTATGGAGCCCATTCTTGCTTCTCAAATTACGTTCTCTACTGTGAGCATATGTTTGCTTGGATTTCATGCAATGGTGGTAAGTACTATTAAAGCTACATGCAGTTTGATTCAGCTCATGTTTTCAGCAGCTTTAGTCGTTCCAGTTTGAATTAAAAACAAAACACTAAGTTCCAAATAATCGCTACAAAGTAACGAAATTAGTACGTCACAGTAAGGTAGTATGTTTCTTGGCCATCGAGTTTTTTCGTATCATTTTCATTCCTTGGTCTCTTTTAATGTATTATACGTTGACAACATCACATGCCGGAATATAGGAGGGAAAGAGAGTGCTTAGCATAGTTTTTTGGCCAAAGGCTGTTCTTTCAGTGCTAATTCAGCCTTCTTCATTCCTCCCTCGTTCCGCTTTTCTCTTGTCTACGCGAATTAACCATGGCATTTTTTTTCTTTCGGGATATTCGATTCCTTCCCATATATCTCTTATGCTCTTAGCAGGCAGTTTTATCATTCAATGTCCTAGTCAATTTCGTTTCCTCTTGTGACAAAAAGTATGCTATCATGAATCGTTTAAGTAATTGGAGCAAGCAATAAATATGTTGCGTATCTTTAGAAACAGAAAAAGTAGAATTACGTTGGGAGAAGACTCACATATTTTCACGAGCAGTCAGTAATATGATGGACAACATATTGGAGGTTTAAGTTCAGTTGTAAATCAAAAGTAAGCCACTGCTTCAATTTCATAAAATAATAATAATCATAATCATAATAAAGACCATTAAAATGTGTTCCTACCTTGGAAGAAATATCGCAGAGTCAAGTCAGGAGGTAAGAACCCTTGCAGTAATTCCTACTTTTGTAAAAAAGGAAACGCCTTGTCATGAAACTTTAATTACGAAAAGGAATCTGCTCACTGTTACCTATTTAGGCAATGCTTGGTCCCAAGATGCCCGCAAAAAGTCATTACTATCTAGAGAAGACATTTTATGAAATAGAATGGAAGAAGCTTATGGTGATTCTGAAGAATGTTGGTGAAGATTGGAGAAAACAGAAGGCTCTGGAGTAATCTCTTTATGAAGTAACAGTATCTCAGTATGAAGACACAAGAAGAAATGTAAGAGGAAAGTAAAATAGAGAGAGGCGTATAATAGGGATCCCCTTAACACCCAAGATTTTCAATAGGAACTAGGTAAATAATTGCTTCCAGAACAAGGAAGGAATGCTAGTGGCAAGAAGGAGAAAATGCATTAGATTCGCAGCATAAAGACTAATGAAAACATATGGCAATGATGAGGAGTGCGTGATGAATATAGGTAAAAAACGAGTTCCAGATGAGATAGTAGGGTAATTATTAATTTTAAATGCTTGGGATGTGCCATTAGGAACATAAGCCGTTGTCAAAAAAGTCAAGTGAATGAGGCATTTTTAGATGTAAAGAATTCGAGGTTGAAAGAGGGGAGGAAAACGATTGAATATACTTAAAATATGTTTATGGAGAACGAGTTTGTGAAATAGATGAGCAAAATAAGTAATGAAGCTGTTTAGAAAGAGTGGTCGAACAAAGAGCTATTCCGAAACAGATCAGGAAGAGGAAAGGAAATTCCTTTGGGACGTTGGATGAGAAGGATGCACTGGAAGGCATGGAAGGTTCAGGAAAGCAGACAAAGGGGTAAGCAAACAGGAGGAGGAATATAGGAGGCTGGGTTAAGTGGTCTTCGGATAGAATATTACGACTGATTGAGTGAATGGTCTATTGACTGACTCAACTGGTATAGTTCGTGACGAAAGGCCAGACATCAGTTGTTGATGACCAAATAACAATGTCCTCATTAAGTGTAGTTTAGTTCGTTATTATTACTATTATCATCATCATTATCATCTTTATCGTTTTGGCTTCTGATCAGAATTTCCGATCTTTCACGCCAACGTAGAACGGGACGTATTATATTAGCTTAACTTTTCGTGAATAGTTTTCGGCAAAATTCTCCTAAAGGCTATATATAAACACTGCAGGATTCTAATCAGTAACATATTAGCTGTAACACCCCATTCATTAACTACAGAAATCCGTGTAAATTTTCAAACCGACATTCATGGACCTCCCTATTAGTCGGCGTATTACATTAATCATTTGTAACAACGTGGTAACAGAGGATATGCTTTGTATAGGGACAGTATACATTTAATGGAAGTGTTCAAGCAATACCAAAATATTTTTGTTACATATTGTGACGTATGCAGCATTTGGAGAGTGAATAATGCTTTGTTACGTCTTACAAGTTGTATTGCTGGCAAGAACTGATAATTTTCGGTAGCTCAGTCTGTCGTTAACAGACACTCAAAAATTGCGAAAGGCTTCTAGGGCTTTATAATGTCTAGGATACGAGCTTCTGCGGGCCACATAAGAGCGCCTGTTTCATCGGCCCACATTTTCCTCCATGCTAAGGTCCGTTCCTTTAAAGCTATGGCTTTTCAGGACACTCGCAGTCCCCGTCCTGCTGTACGCCTGCGAAATCTGGGGAATGGCCGTAGACTCAGGTCTATGGCTGCAAAAAATACAGAATAAAGGTCTCCGGGCCATTTATTCTGTATGCCGTTCCTTTCCCGTTCGACTACTTCATGAAGCCTTCTCTCTTCCAAAGTGGAGGGTGAAATTAGGCGCCGAACCAACTCTTTGCCATTCCATCGGAGCGTTTAGTTCGGTATCTTGACAACACCGTTTGAGGTGTCACCGGGTTCCCCGCATGGCATACAGGTACCGACGGTAACAAAGGAAGACGTCAAACAGCAGCAAAAGTTAAGCTTCTATACAATCCTCCAAGAGGTGCTTGGATTCCAAAATTTACATAGCAACCCCAACAAATAAGGATTTTTGGAAAATACATAAACACCAGCGGTGCAGATGAGCGTAGCACCCTCATCAGCAGCCATCGAGGAACAATCATTTTGTTACCTGCTTTCATTCCCCCTACCTCAGTCACATCCGTCATCCTACACCCCCATCCCTTCAATAAGTGGTTAAGCTCTATTAAGGGTAGGTATACTTTAAGTACTCCCTTGGCCTAACCATCAGCCTGCCATACACAGGATGCAACTGGGAAGAACTTAGATTTCCATGTTAGGCAATGAACCTCAGTCTGTCTTCAGTTTTGTGAGACAATGGTTGTGTGATCCCTCCCCCCCCCCACTATCTAGCCGGGCAGTTCTAGGAATGCAAAAATATAACAATCGTGAAAGCATATAGCAGTCAGCAATTAAGAAAATGCAATACCACAATCCCTTTTATTACAGAATGTAGGACAATTGATTGGTTCTTATTTAGGCCGACCGTTGTCAATTTCTTTTATGAATGTTGCAGTGCGTTTAAAGTTATTAGAGAATGTGATTTTGACACATGTGTCATTAATCCGTGAGTGAACGGGTGGAAAATGTTTCATAAATGGACGGGTTGGGTCTGAGGGCCCATGGTTTGCTTTTATTTTAAAAAATGAGAACAAATTTTCAATGTTATGTTTTTTTCTATTATGTGCTACAATATACATTAAGTAATAATAAGACGAATGACAATCATTATCTTCACTAGTCTTACCGTTTGGAAAATCATCTTTTTTAAAAAGTAGCAAACATAGTGAGAGGACTCTGATTAACTATGCAAATTTGTAAAAAATGAAAATGGAATTCAACTAAATATGATCACAAATACAAACAAGAAGAATGCAGTAATTATTGTTATTCTACACAGTCTTTGCCCATACAAATAGAATGTTCCAAACACAAATATTCGTTACACTGTTTGCACGAGTATCTTGTTTTTCTGTCTTTGCAATAAACACATCTTCCTATTTTATTTGAATCTTCTCTGGGCTGAGGTTTCTCCATAATCCCTGCAATATTCTTTGCAGCAGAATGAATCTGTATAGGCAGGTACTGGACAGTTGGCCCGTTCTTTTATTTGTTCTTGAATTATATCAATCATAAGTTTGTTTTCTTCAAAAATGCTCTCCTGTTCCTAGCTTCTGCAGAGTCCGGATAGTTTGATCTCAAAATCAAGTAGGAGTTGGAGCCTGCGATATTCAGCATCGCATAAAATGTTACCATTGTCCACTATCAATATTTCTTGAAGTCTTTCATTTACTAGTCTACGCCGCCCTTGGTTGCATTATAGAAGGTGATAATGTCGGGCTTTCGCATCTCCCCTGTGGTATAATCTATTTTGTCATCGTTGTGCATAGAAGAAAATGAAACTACAGTTTTTCCTTTCTTTGGAACGCATGTGACAAGCGTAACGTTGTCTTTAAAGTCGAACAGACTGCTGCGTCTGTTTCTGGAAGTAACAAACTGCGATGGCAATTCTCGCTTATTCTTTCTAACTGTGCCGACTATTGTGATCAGTCTTCATCGTATTGATAATGCCATGTGATGAGAACCAATTATCAGTTGTTAAATTCTTTGCGATTCCAAATTCAGGGGTGCACATTCTCTCCAGAACATCCGCAGGTTTGAAACTAACATTTACATATACATCCTCTGGTTGTTTTCCACAATAGATTTGTAGATTGCAAGAGCAAACACCTTAATTCCGTACTTGCACAGTTTGATGGGATGTACACCTTGAAGCTACAGTGTCCTCTAAATGACAATAGCATTTCATCTAATGCCATCAGTTCTCCAATAAAATAGTTCAAGTTTTCATTGAACAGTTAAAAAATCTCTCTTATCGCTGATAACTTGTCTATCTGTTTCCTCTGTCCTCTGGTCCGTATGTCGTCAGAACGAATACATTTAAAAAGAAATCTGAAACGTCTGAATGTCATAATAACTTGAATGTATTCTGTTCCGAAGCCATCGGTGCTCCAAAAATCCTGAATATTCAACCCACCTCCATGAAGGAAACCCATGCCATACAACAGTCATATTGCAGCTCTGATTTCTGTAACAGTTGCAGTTCTACAATCATAAGGATCTTTGTATCCAGAAGATATTTCAGAAATGTACACGTTGGCATATCTAACAATTAGTCCTATTTCATCTGTGAAAAATAAGTTCCAGCAATCAGCAACATTTCTTACTTCTTTTGCTACACCAATTACACCTTGCAATTTATTTACAATATTATGTCTTCTAGTCCGAACACTTGCAATTGGGGCCTCTTTCTTCTATTCTGTCTCTTTATCTCTTCCAAGAAAATAATTATCTCTACTAGTAGAGGGAGAGGGTGGACTTTCTTCTTGTGAATCATCCTCTTTTGTATCTGCATTATGGCCACTGTGAATAGCATAATCTTCATCTGCATCAGAATCAGAATTATCTGATATATCATCCTCCGACAATTGTTAACAACTCGTTCATGTGCTGAGGATTACGAGGGTCATAAAAATCCCTTCTTGTGGAACCTATAAGATAAATAACTGTATATGTGTGAAAGGGTAAAAGTTCAAATAAATAAATAGTAGAAATAAATATATAAATTTATACGTAAAAGGCGATGCAAAACAATTGTTTTTCAAAGGAAGAAAACCACAACTAATGAAATGTTATAAATCGTATATTATTGTTATAAATAAAATTACATTTATATAGTTTCATATTATTATAATATAGTTTGTTTTGTTTGTGTTTAGGGCGTTCAATTATAACATAGTTGCGTAGTATTTAATTCTTCATACAACTTGTAAGCATCATATTTAATTGTAACAAAGCAGGAGATAAAGAAACCATGCAAAAAATACTTACAAAATTGTAGGTCGGGTACTACAGACCCACAACACATACTAGAGAATACACACAAGCAGCTGATATCTTCCAAGCATGCACAGCTACTGAACATGTTCGGACAGGAAGGTACAATAAGGCACAGATCGACAGCTTATGCCAACTCTGAGAAAATCAAGGAAATGCTTCCGACCGGGTCTCACATATCCAATCCGTTCACTCAAGGGTTAATCACACTCCCAGAGTAGCTCAGCAGCTCTGTTCGAGAATGGGATCTGATATAGTAGTGAATTATTTTCACCCCCAACGGCTGCATACGCTACAACACAGAGCTATCTTCATGATGAGGAATAATATATTGTGTACCTAAACATTATTTTACAAGAGAGTTTTATGAGAGTCGTAAATCAATGAGACAATATAAATGAGTTCATTTTATTACAGATGCCACAGGAGAGCCTGAAATTTCTGAGAATAGTCTTGCATTTGGTTTGTGTAATCACCAGCGTTTGGTTTGTGTGCTTCTTTGGGTCCAGGCTCATTGCACAGGTAGGTTAAAACTGCTAATACAACAGTTAAAAGGAAGTGTCTGTTACTGTTTAGCATATCTAATGGATTACGCAGCATACTATGCACGCAAGATAAATTGTGTTTAAATGTTGATTCTTAAGAATTAAAACAATTAAATTAAAACAGCTGCAGAGTTAATATGTTCATTTTAATTACTTAGTCACGCAACAGTATACCAACATATTTTCCTTACACACCAATTACATTTCGTAATTTTTATCTACAATATGAAATCATATACACAGTATGCAGCTATTTCTCATGTGTTTATTCATGTTACCAGTGCACGACTAAACTAATCGATTGTATTAGAAGAGAGACGAAAAATGAGTTACAAGGAATTCTAAATATTTACATTATATGCTGCAAGGCATATACTTGATATATCTGTCACCAGATGATATAGAAAAGAGACAGTACCATGGTATATTGGGGAGCAGTTCTATACTACGTGATATTTATATGGTGGCGGTTGTTGTCTATAATTAAAATATAGCAAGGTTAAGCCACGTCAAGGATTAATGAAACCTAGCGTTTCGAGAGAGTTTCACATGTCTTCCTCAGGGATCTGCGCCTATCTGGCATGTATCGAAGCCACTTACTTTGATGACAGATGCTGTTGAGGAGAGGCCGGAGAGAGCAGATGAGGTGAAAGCTGTTGGCCGTTATCTAACGCAGTTGTAATTGATTTTTTCTTTGTGAGAGGAAACAACAGGGTAACCCAAATGTTGTTCAAAAGTATTGCCATCATCTTTGTTGATGTCGGGATGATCAGCAATTATATGGTAGTTTTAAGTTACACTATCCTCTGTCAAGTTCGAAAGAAAACTTCCAGATCCCCCCCTTCCCACGTATGTGTTCTTTCACCTCGCTCTTAAACGCTTGTGTGTAGTCTGACCCATAAAAACGCTACATGTATGGGAAATACTCTGTATTACCGGGGAAGAAAGGTAAGGCAGGAGATCTCTGACAGGGGGAAGACGCATGCAGATTTTATTTAAAGGCTTAAAATACGCCATCTCATGCTTTCTAACAACTCAAATTCTATCCTTCGTCTTGTGTATGTATTGGAGGATTTTCGAGTTTTGGATCTCTTGTTGATTACTGTGTTGGTTCTGTTTTTTATTCCCCGGTTATTTTTTCACCAGTTTAATAACATTTTTATGGCATTGAGTGTTTTATAAAATATTGCTAGCATATTTTAATTACATATTTGGATATTTTTCTTGGGATATTTTAGAGGTACGAGAGATACGCGTGAAAAGCACAGAGCTCTTCTACGCAGGAGCATCACGCTGGAGAGATAGCATGAATATCTGTTAGTATTCATGACTTAAATCCTGTAAACTTTATTATCTAAGGAAACATCACCTTTAAGTACAACTAAAAGGTCTGTAAGTTGTTCAGGTGGAACAAAAATTGCTTCGACTCGTGCAAGCCAGGGGCCAGATCCCTGAGGAGAAGAGATGAAACTCTTTCGAAACCTTGGACTTTAATAATCCTTAAGACCTGGCTTAGTGTAAAATATTTTAATGTGGGAATATGTAATGACGGAGCGAAATGGCTCAGTCGATAGCTTCTGGTCCGAGTTCAAACCCCCGGGGTCGACCGACCAATCTGACCGAAGGCTTTTTCGCTGTTTTCTTACGAAGCTAGACGAATGCTGGATTGGATAATTTGATCCGCGATTTTCCCATCATCGTTTTCATCACTAATTTCATTTCCTACTTCACCGCCATATCAGGCATTGGGCTGATCACCCATCCTGGATATGCTGTGATCTAGAATTCTAGCGTTTGCTTGCCCCTCGACAGGCTACTGACCCAAAGCATGGGCTTATAGGTCCTTAAAGCCGCAAGTCTTGCAAAGAGGAAGGCAACCGTTAAAGAAGAAGAATATATGCCATTTAGTTAACAATTTCTGCGATGAGTAATATCTAGGCGGCCCATGCATTGGCACTGAGTATTACTAATGTCCGACCCATTAATTTTGCGTTCTTTATTGAGTTAGTGGATAGTTTCTATCCCCTTACTCAGTCCAACAAACAATATCTTCGTACTAAAACATACGGGGAAAGTCAAGTTAACTCCTGCAATTTTGAAGAAGTTTATTGACTTTTAACTCAACTTGGATTTAGGTTAATCTGGCAAATAAAGATTACTTATTCCCCCTATCTGCTTTTGTAGCTGTTACGTTACTTTTGAACCATTCCTAGGATAAGGCAGCCGAGCGGAAACTATACAGATGAAAGTACAATGAATGAAATTAATACCGCTGCACTATTGGCTTGCTGGATTATGTTATAGAGTCGGCGGATTTACACTCCCAACAATCGTTTACACAACGGTAGTCAGCTCTAAATAAAAGTGTTTCCCTGTGATTTTAGCATAAGCAAAACAAACGCCAGAGCGAGTTGTGTTCCCCATGGACATTTCTTATGCATTCTCATTAGTGATTGACGTTTTAAAATACCTGGGAACATTTTACATATTACAGAGTGAAAATGTCAGTAAAGCAGCATTTGAATGCGACTGGAGAAAAGGATCTTCTGAATTCAAAAGAATACTCAGCTTCTTGATTATGCGAGCTCAGAAGCCCGTGGCAATGTCTGCGGGATTAGCCGGAGCACTATCAATGCCACTGTTTACTTGGGTGAGTATTAGGACGAAACATAACCAGGAACATTTATGCGGCATGGCCGCCAGTTCTCTGACACGTATACTATTATACGCACATAAAATAGTTATTTATGACAAAAGTGAAATTTTATTTTCCGTGTAGAAATGTTTACGGAAGGAGGCTGAAAGCCAAGTGTAGCAAAATAAAATCTCTTTTAACATGTGTTGTCATATACTATTTTAGACAGCCCTGCGTATTAAATTATAAAGCATCCAACTAAAATGTATGTGGAAATAGCAGTATTCATTCGGACATGCGCAATGTGTTGTTGTTTGACCTTCATAGCACCAATGCTGACATATCTCTTACATATTATCATTCTATAATCTATAGAAGACTGTGCAAAACATAGTTCTGGCTTTTCTCCACTTTTCATTTATGAATATAAAATATATGTCTTTCACCTTGCATTATGGTGAAGAAACCTGTTGGAAAGCCCGCACGTTTATGTGGTAGGATGGGGTCGAACGATGAATGAGATGGGTATAATGATGCTCAAATGAGCCCGGGGTCCATAGAGATTTAGAGTTACCCGACATTCGTCTTCTCAAGATAATGGAAAACACCGGAGAAACCTCACTCACCCTAACCGAGATTCGAAGTCGGGACTTTTTGAATGTGAGGCAAACACAATAACCCTATACCACACAGACAGTCAGAGTTGGTAGAACTCACTGTTTTCATAAAGTGCGCGTATAACTGACAAAACTGATATGTTTAGCATTCCAAATGTCATGCGCCAATAACAGTACCTTCAAAGAAGGGTACTATTAAAGTTATTAAACAGTCCACACCATTTATCCCCGAAATTAAATTAAATTGAGTTTTTATTTATGGGCGCTCTTTAACTGCTATGGACCTTAGCGTCCCATTCTACATTGGAGTTGAAGGACCGGTAATTTTGCTCAAAGGCCTCTTTATCAGGCTTGAGATTCTTTTACGTGCCGTAAATTTACGACACGGGCTTTACTTCCCTTCCGAGGGAAGCCATGCTAAGGATTTCTACGCCCTGAAAAATCCATCACCCTCCGCTGGGTTTGAACCCGCGACCTCGGGAACTAGAGGCTAGCATGGTAACCACTACACCACGGAGGATGACATGTATCTAAATATGCAGGTGAAGAACTTCTGTCTCGACACATTTCTTTTGCACTCTCAGGCAGCAGCTTGTAGGTTATAGCGTAAGAGCCTTAGATGAAGAGTCAGCCAGTGAGAAGGTGTAATAATGTGAATACTGAATATCTGTTCTTGCTTTTTTTTTTGTTTGTTTTCAACAAAATAAAATACAATGTCGTGTGTACTTACGAGTACTCTATAAGTAGTGTGAATACTGTATATAAGTAAGTTTGTGCCTCTTATTATTTTTTTAATGTTTCCAACAGATTATGTCCAGCGTATTTTAATAAAAACTCCGTTTAATAGGTGGAATGATGAAGTTAAGAAAGACTTTTTAATTATTGGACGGCCAATTAATTTATTGCAGATTTCCATAAAGAAATAAAATAAAAGCTCTGGGAAGTCCTATAGTATGAATTTAAAGATGTTTGGTTTATGAATTTTGTTGGTTATGTACTAGTATATACTTTCAAATAATAGGTAACTTTGCTTCCTTAAAGGAAAGTAGGATTGATCTACAAAAAGTAGGGTGAGTAATATTACTATTATTCCATTTTAGCGGGCATTATGATTATTTATTATTATTATTATTATTATTATTATTATCATCATCATCATCATCATTATACATGATTTTTCACCTGTTTTCTACACCACGAGCCGCCACTGCAACAATGTCGGTCCTGCATGACTAATTACTTATTCTCACACAACTGAAAACTTAACATATAAAAGTCAGTAAGTATACGTCTGTTTTTTAAGTTTTTTTTTAATTTATGGATGCTCTTTAACTACTGTGGTCCTTAGCGTCCCATTCTATATTGGGCGTGAAAGACCGGAATTTTTGTTCAGAGACCTCCTGATCAGGCTTTTACGTGCCGTAAATCTACGACACCGGCTTTGCTTCCCTCCAAAGGAAGCCATACTATTGATTTTTACGCCCTAAAAAATCCGTCGCCCTTCGCCGGGTTTGAACCCGCGACCTTGGGAACTAGAGGCTAGCATGGTAACCACTACACCACGGAGGACGACATGTATGTGTGTGTGTGTGTGTGTGTGTGTGTGTTCCTTGTAGGTTTCTACACCGTTGCATCGATTTCGATCGAACCTTAGGCAAAGGCGAAAATTACTGTCAAAATTCCAACCCATTTCACAAGATTAATTATTTAAGGTTATGTTATGCCTACAAAAGCACACAAGAACATACATATCTTTCTCAACGATTATCGTAATAGCTCATTGTCAATATAAGGTTAATAATTACTTAGACTTTCACGGCCTTATAAAATAACAAAGGAACAGCGTGTTCAAACACTGTTCATTAATCTTCTCTCTGATGGTGATTGCGGAGTAATAACACAGACAAAATGTTCGGATATTCACTCATTGTAATTTATAGTTCCTAATTTTTTGTAAGCAGCGAGTTTGTTTCTATCTGGGAAGTTTTTGATGCTTTCATATGCAGAAAAACAAAAACTGAGTGACATATCAAAATGATAGTGAAAGTGAAATACAGCAATAGCATCAAATCAGACGAAGTACCACTTCTTCTTCTTCTTCTGTTAAATTTGAATTTTCTTTTGTTTTGTCTTTCTTGTATCTTCTTAGTAATCTTATGTATGATGGTTGCTGAGAATAAGCAAGGTTATATTGATGTTAATTAAACTGCTATTATTTCTTTCCAACTCAGTTTTTCTCTGTAAATAACGACGAGGCAGCCCGAATGAAACAACGTGAAAGTCACTCAGCTGCATTCGCGAGAAATCATTATAAACTATGGTGTTTGTGGTTCAACAGAGCTTTTTCATGTGTTTAGTTCTTTTGTTCTTTATAGTGTCATGAGAGTTTTAATTAATTCTTTGTTTAAGTATCTTGTGTAATAATTGTTAAAGGCCTCTAAAGAAGCGCAAGGCTATTGGGTAAGTGCAACCCAAGGTTAAATGTTGTAGGGGTAAACCGTCAAACCATGGGCAGCGCCGGATATATTTCAGATAGTCTACAGGTGTTCGAAAATTCCCCTTACAAACTTTTAGAAGTGGTAGAGGGGACTGAGTAGATCATGTTTTGAATAGGTTTCTCCCGCCATTCATTCCATCAATTGTTCCATCATCTTTCCTTTCATTCATCTCACCGTCATTCCATATCATATCCTTCCTCGCTCTCATACCAGGCTTCGGGCTGATCACCCATCCTGCCTGCTCTCTCTGATCCATAGTCTGTGCCCCCCGAAACGCGTCTGACCCCAGGCACCCTCCTGTAAATCCTTGGGGGTGTAAGCCTTACCAACGGGGAGGGTAAACAGAGAAAGAAGAATAACTCATATCAGGGATGATGGAGGACCTTGTTCAAAGAGTAAGGCTTTCCTGAAATAGCTCTGGTTCTTTAAGTGAAAAAATAAGTTTGCGTGTGGTAGGATGCTCATTTCGGCCTAATAGTCACATATATACCTTCCTATTGCATTTAATTCAAAGTGGTCAAATTGAGTCTCTTTGGAGTTAAATGCAGTAGTTACTAACGATATAGGCTAACTACACAAAAGTAATTCAACACAAACAGCAGGACTTCCAGTATGTGACTAGGGCGACAGCTGGCCTGAGAGTCAGTTGTTCCCAATGGATGGAAATAAGCTGAAGTTAGTGGCTTGACACCCCTGTTTATAAACGTGATGTTTATCGTTGAACACCTACCGCGCACGGGATGTTCTGGCGCTAATCATTAATGAGGGCCACTTCCAAAATGACCAACTCTGGCACTTCAGTTGTCACCAGCTTCATAACAAAAAATCGTCAAAAAGTCTCTAGAATTTAAACATGGTTTGTAATTTCTTCCTCTTTTTACATATCTTTTTCATCTTTTAAGATTTTGCCGCCCTAAAATCTGCCGCCCTGGGCGGTGACACGACTCGACCTTCCTTTGAACCGACCATGGGTCTGTCTACTCTATCGAAAGCATTATCAAAATATACAAAAGCTATATGTGCTTCTAAGTTCTATTCTCTCCTTTGTTTTATTATGTGTTTGATGACAGACATTATCTATGCACGATGTTCCCTTCTTGAAGCCACTTTGCTCGTTTTCAAAACCTTGAATTTCATTATTATTTTTAATTTATCATTATCGTATATATTTTGTATCCTGTATGCATCATAGGAATAAGTCTAATTTTAGTCTTACTCCAAAATAATCTGATATTTTTGTTTACAGATTTTGAAATCATCTTACTCATTCCTGGCACTACTTCGCCAGCTGTTGCTGAGAGAAGAAGAATATTAAATCACTGCTTCAAATGAAAACATCTATATATGATTGGAATTTTAACTCGCACTCTAAAATATTATACATTTAATGTGGCATCTAATACAGTAGCAACTACACTGAAGTTTTTAATTTGCACACTGAAAGTACTATATATTTAGAGCAGCAACTAATACAGTAGCAAGTCAGACAGCTATTGCGAAATGCTACATTGTTGTCTAATGCGTGTAGTCTCAAAACTCTGTTAATTTTGGAAGATTCTTACCCATTCATTTCGAAGAATTTTTCTGGAAAAACAGTGGAAATTGCGAACTTCAAATTTCAAAATTAGTATTGTAGAATTCACAAGTATTGACACATAATAAAATTCCAATTGCATTAAATGTTAAGCATCCATAATTTATTGTTTTATTTTACTCCTATTTTTATTTCAATTATAGAACCATACTACCATAGAACAATACCATACTCTAAACCATATTTGGTTTTCAAAATTGTACCTTCTTAACAAAAACTAGAAGTCTATAAGCAACACATAGCTCGCATTAAACTTTCATTTGCTATAGTCCATGAAGAGCACAATTTAACACTATTGTATGAAGTATGCAGGTGTGCATAAATTAATGAAATTATTTACTTTCTTCACCATGAAGAATGAGATAATTGAATATATTAATGATTATTATCTGCACCGAACGGGATAGCTCGCGCAACGTCTGTGACCCGCATTCGGAAGGTCCTGGGTTCGATCCCCGCCGACCGCCAATTCTGACTCATGGGTTTTTTTCGGGAGTTATCCCGAGTCGTCAGGCGAATGCTGTAGTGGTATCTATCAGCCCCCAAATTTTCTGTCCCTCCATTTCGTTCCACTCATTTCATTCATCCTTCATTCCGTTCGTCGTTGTCGTAGTACAAATATTGTTAACATCTTGGGATTCTAGAAGCAGTCGAATTCCAAATTTTATCCAATACCTTGCGAGTAATACTTTCCAAACCGCGACTGTTATTCTATTTTTTGCCTGATTTATTTATATATCAGGTTATTCTAAGGTAAGTTCCCATTTTGAAACAGCTGTATCTTCTTTACATATTAGCAATTTAGTTTCATATTGTATCACTACTGTTTAGAAGGTTTGGTGGTTTTTTTCGGTGCTATGCTAAATGTGTCATGTTTTTATAAACATAAGAATACAGATGACAGTTGTAGGAGCAATGGCTTTACCTATACGAGTTCGAATTGGCTTCCTTCAGCGCTATTACGAGTATAATAGACAATATGCACAACACTGAGAAGATATCGAACATTAAATGGATTGGGAAGAGGACCCAGCTCTGTAAAATTATTTCGCAAGATGATGAACAAATTTGAGGGAACTGGTTCACTTATCGACAGCAAGCGATCAGATAGATCAACATTAGTGCAAAACGAGGTGTGTGGTGCTCTAGTTTTACGAGAAGTTCAGGAAATTAGTGAAAATTCAGAATATAATATTTGTAGTGCTAACAAAGTTGGAAAGCGTCTGGGCATAGGTTATTCAGCAGTGTGGCGAATTCTAAGGAGACAACTTCGGCTCTATCCTTGCAAAATGAATATGCTTTTTTAACTCAAAGAACGAGATAAGCCGATTGATGTTACCTTCGCTTTGCAAATTTTAGCACAAATTCAGATGAACGTTGAGGTTTAGACAATATCTTGTGGACGGATGAGGCATATTTTGAATAAAACGGAGGTGTTAACACTCATAATTGCAAGATATGGGCAGAACTGATATCAAGGTTAATGTCTGGTATGGTTTTACGCCACATTTCATTATAGGACCATATTTCTATGAAGAAATTAAAAATGGACAAACAAAAACAGTGACGGTAAACGGGCAGCGATATTTTAAAATGTGGCACGACTTTGCAATACCAGCGTTATAAAATTATGAAATCGGAAACAATGTTTTCGTGCAAGACGGCGCTCCTCCCCACATACACAATATCTACTGTAAAAACGCTATTACGCAACATATTTGGTGATCGTGTAAGTAATCGACATTTTCCGAACAGTTGGACTTCTAGGTGCCCGGACATAAATCCAGCTAACTACTGGTTATGGGGTAATCTAAAAGAAAAGGTATTTCTTACCAGACCCACTACACGTGAACTAAAGCAGTCAATATCGGATGCCATTAAGAACATCCCTAGGAATGCGCTTGCTAATGCCGTTTATAGCATAGAAGAAATACTATTGCTTATTGAACAGCACGGTGGTGGTCCTATTTAATTTCATCTTGTTTTAATAAAATCCCATTTCTTTAAGAACAAATTGGTGTTCTTATTTTTGTTAGAATCTAAAAATTTGACAAATTTATTACCATTCTAAACTGGGAACTTACTTTAGAATAAGATTTTATTTCTGCTGTTGTTTTGCTACTTTCATTTGCAGCTATGTCTTTGTGAATGTTGATTCAGCTAAGTCTTCATTTTTTCATGGGTTCGTATTTTTATCTTACGTTACTTTTGAGACTAGTTAAGCGGCACAGTTGCTACCTGAGCATTTCGCAATAGCTGTTAAGACAAAACCACAGCGACAAAACAGTATGAAAAATCTACCCCTATGACACAAGCCGCCAATGAATCGAGCAATACAATACGATGCAGTGATCGAAGCATACGGTTAAAGAGCAGGTAACACAAGCATGTACTGACATTTAAAAGATTAAGATTACTTTGGGAACACATATAAGCTCGCGTGAGACAACATTTTTATTGTTACGAAAACGAGTACATGCTTTTAGCTGAGTATATAATCACAGAAAACGTCCATAATCATGAGTATAAACTTTAAGGTGTTTCTTATTCATATGACTCAATGTTTTCGTGGTTTAGAAGATTTGGAACTGCTTCTTGCAACTTTCCTCTCCCGCCCAGCCACTCTTGGAATTGGATGTTGTAACAATACCACTGTATTAGCATTTAAACCCACCAAGAAGGCCACATTTTAGTTAATTGATTCTTTGATCAAAGGTGTCACCCCTAATTAGCATATTATACACCCTTTTTAACTTTTTAAACCTACAAAGGGTGCCGACACATAATTAGCCCTTTAATAACTAGTGACGGCTCTAATTGGTATATTATGTACATTTTTAAAGCTAAAAATGAATGCTGGCGTGATTTTTTTATCCCGATTACTCCCCCAATCAACATATTATACAGGTAACCTCTTTGAAATTTTTTTAAACATACAAAGGTATTACTAATTGAATTCGCATATCAAACCATGCAGTCATCTCGATTAAATGTAACTGATCTAATTCAGGCATAACATTTTGTGACACTCGGTGTCGTTCTCCTCCTTTCTCTTTCCAATTTCGTATTGGGGTGGTCGGACATTACTGCGACACAGTGCTAATAGAATGGTAGAATAGAAGCTTCTTAGATGCTCGGCAAACCAAACAACAAAACATATCGATGGCTTAAACCTCGTGTAATTCATTTGCATATCAACATTTTAAAACCAGATATAATTGGGTCAGCCATACATAAATTCGGGGTAGAATATTCAGTGAAATGCATTGGTATAATCGAGTTCCTCTATCTCGAAGAATAAGCCTTTATGCCTTAGGTATACATGCTAAGCCAACCAGGAATGCTATAAGCTATAGCCAGCCATTAAGATCACAGCTCGAACTCTAGCCTCATCTAACAGAATGCAGCTAGTATTACAGTCCCTCTGTGGAGAGGACTCCAGCATTCGCCCACTCAAAGTATAGTATACTTCCAATAAATTAACCAAAATGCTATTTATAAACTCTAATCATCGAAATTCTGAAATACGGGTATTTAACACAATAATTGTATCATCTGTTTGGAGAATAGTTTGATCGACGCCTCGGAAACTGAAATAATATAACCGAAAAAAAAGATATATAGGATAAAAATTCAAAGTTCGTGAGGGAAAACTTGCATCGGGAGTGAATGCACTAGACAGACCTGATTGGTCATTCCTCATCCCAATTGGAAGCGTATTTTTGATATACAGTCATCTACAGCTCGATTGTCCGCTCCACTGTACTAAGGTGAAGGTGCTGACTTGGTAGGTGGACGTTGTGACCTCAGGTATCTATACACAATAGCTAGAATAATTCAATGAAACAAGACCCTGACTACCCCTAACAATGAGAGTGGGTTTAGGTATTTAAAACATACACCGTGTTTTTAGACGCAGGCAAATAAGTCCCTTTACGGTTTGCGTTACTGGCACACATTTAACTTTAACATGCCCCTTGTCTAGAAGTAAAATATTTTGTTTGAGAATGAGTACATTTCTAATAATCTTTATTGTTAACGTAAAGTTGTGCTTATATTCAGAAGCATGGCGGGAAATTCTCAAACAGCATCTGAAGAATTTGTATGTAAATTAAATTGCTGACTGCACACGTTAAAACACCTGCAAGAAGTTGATAAATGATAGGTCACTCAGCGTTAAATAGAAACATCAGCCGCTGAAACAGACCCACTGAATCACGCCTTAGGTTTTTTTGGTGTTATATACTCACTTGTATAAAATAAAGCATAGTTCATAAAGAAAGCCATATAAATTTGTAACGCCATATTTTTCTGGTAGTTTTCAATTTTGGAGTATTAATGGTATAAACATAGTACTTATATTATTGGGCAACCCTGAAGCAAAAATTTGCATTTTAATATACTTTGTGTCATTTGAAATTCTTGTAGAACATAATGTTTCAAATCAGTTTATAGTAGCCATCTTTAAATAAATGTGAAAATGATATTTCAGTACGGGTAGGAAACAATCTTACAGAATGAAATCCAATTAACCAAGGTGTTAGGCAAGGCTGCAGTCAGTCCCCATTACTTCATTATACCAGGTGAGTCAGCTGCCTCTATTTATTTTTGAATGTATGCAACGTGCTAAACGACATATGTGAGTTACGCCTTTCTTGAATGCCTTCTAATGGCTGATTTGCATAACACGTTATAGAGGAGGGGTAGATAACTCAGTGCATAAGTGTTTTACGGGACAGAATGCATTCGTTATGTATGACGATGCCAAAAAATCCCACCCCGACACTAGGAGCTGCAGTAGCACTTTTAGTCGATTTTAAAAACTTTTATCCTTTAGCATACATTCATACACACCTTTGAAAACGTCCCTGAAGGAACAATCTATCATATGCATCGGTTGACAAAACCATTTGAAAAAAAATGGCAGATCTAAACAGTGCGACCAATTGATTTATGCTGTCAGTCAACGTTGTACAGCCTTGTTAAAGAATGCTACGTATTAGGTAGATAATTTTGCTTCTGTCACAAACTATGGCATATTTCAGCTCATACAGTAATTGGAATGGCTGATGCAGTTTATTTATTTGAGTTAAAACTACCAACACTGTATAAAGCTGCAAAAAGCGTGTAAGGATAAGAGGTGGGATCGGAGTTCTGCGATTACTTATTCGTATAGGAACCTCAGCTCGTAAGGCTAACTGGTATTATCACGGTTGCTTTACCATTGTGCCCTTCAGCTTGGGTTCAAATCCATGTTAAGTTCAAGCTTTTTATTATCATTTATTTTATTTCTTTGGGACTATAATTTAATACTATGATACAAATAACATTTTGAAAACATTATAAGTGTGTACAAAATAGAATAATCGCCATGTTTTCCACTGGCAGCTGGATAATTTATACTTCGTAGTAGTTATTTTATTGTGGTTGGTATTATGCTTGACCCATCCAACCAACTTTAAACACTCCACACATGCAAAGTGGCTTTAGCCATTTGCATCTGCGTCAATGCTGGGTGTGAATAACCTCTCCATTGTCTACTCAGTATTTGAAACCTTTCTACGAGACACTGCTGATGTCATAAATAGAAACGACGAGTATGTTGACATGCTGTTAATCTATGGAGAAACAAGGTGTAATGCACTGTCAGCAAAGCGCCTGTATGAAGAACGGTTTCCAGGAAGGAGGGCACCCACTGCAGGCACTTTTCGAAGGGTTGAAAGACGCCTTCGTAAAACACGATCATTTGGAAGAGCACCATCCGCTCGCGATGCTCCAGTAACCTCTAGAGGCAATGAAGAGGCTGTACGAAACACAATGGAAAACAATCCACATAACAGTTCAAGGGCCATAAGCACAAGATCTGTGTATAAGTCAGTCCTCAGTGATGCGCATATTGCACCGTAATAAATATCATCAGTAATATTTACAACTGCACCAGATTCTCCACGGACGCGAGCGATATATGCACAGTGGCTACAGCAGCGAGCGCAAATGGATGCAGAGTTTTTAAGAAGTGTTCTCTTCAGTGACGAAGCCACATTCTACAATAACGACTGTTAATCACCATAATATGCACTAATGGAGTATAGGCAATCTTCACTGGATGAGACAAGCTACATTCCAGGTACAGTGGAGCATCAATGTCTGGTGCGGAATATTAGACGGCCAACTAATTGGATCGCACATTTTGAAGGCGGTCACAGGACCACATTACCTGCATTTCTGCAAGAAGGGTTACCATTGCTACTAAAAATGTGCCACTAGTGAAAAGGACAGGAAATGTGGTTCCAGCAGGTTGGAGCTCCACTACAATGGTCACTGATTGCAAGGTATCACATACCTAGAACATACCCTCAAAAATGGATTGGCCGAGGGGGGCCAATCACACGGCCCCCTAGATCATCTGATCTCACCCCACTGGATTCCTTTCTGTGGGGTCATTTAGTGGAACAGATCTATGCTCAAGAACCGCAAAGCCCAAATCATCTACGGGCACTCATACTTGAAGAATGCAGGCAGATTACACCGCGCATGTTACAGCATGCACGAAAGTCTCTCCGGCAACGTACCCAAATGTGCATTGATGTAGGAGGTCGTCATTTTAAACATTTATTTCGTTGATGAAATCCACGCCCGTTAACAATTTATTATTCTGTTTGCCCGTGAACTTAGCACATTCACAACTCCTTTGTCAGTAGAAGAAGGAAACATAAGGTTTAAACATGAAACAAAAAAGTTAGATTTAATAGCGTCGACGCGCGCCCAAAAGAATGAAAGCTAACTACGTAACAAGGTTTACAAGAGATACGGTACGGATTATTAGGGTAAACATGATACGCAATTATCTGATTGCAATTCTTGTGTCTTTGGCTCACAGGAGAGCCAATAACAAAAATAAATAACTTAGTATACTAAAATACGGAAAATAAACACAAAGAGAAAGAAAAACAAAGAACCAAAATAATTTGATGTATTAGATTCGAACCTCCGAAGCAAATCTTTGCTTCACCACGTTCCGGCAGCTAACTTACTCGGCCAGATCCCACGTATTCTGTTCTACTCTTCGGGAAAACATTCCTCTACCTTCTCACAAGCATTATATCCATGAAAAGCCGTCTTTTTTTAGCCTTTCGCAGCTCCCTGGTTCTCATTCATGCCTTTATTCATTAATGCTGGTTGTGTATAGTACGGGATAGAGGGGCAGAGCTATAATAACACTTTGTTTGCTAAAGGGTCAATGTTTTCACACTAGACTATAAATTGCGGGTTGTATAGATGCGAATACCTAGGGGCAGCAGACTCAACGCATCCAGAAAGTAAGTTTCCCTATTTTTTAAAACAAAGAAAACATATTTACATGAAAACGTTTTTGGCAACAGGTACAGCAATGTTTGAGCTATTTTTCGACATAGTCACCACAAGAATTGAGTCATATCGTGGAATGATTGTGTCGTAGAAGTCAGCCGCCTGTGAATGGAACTAGTGTGTGACAGCCGTCTTCAGCTCTTCGTCATTGTCAAAACGCTGACTGGAGGACAGGAATTTCTTGAGGTGCAAGAAAAGATGGAAATCGCTGGGAGCAGGATAAGGACTCTATGGTGAATGATCCAACAGTTACCAGCCAAACTCCTGCAGAACAGTTGCTGTGCGCCGAGCCGTATATGGACGAGCATCATGGAGCAGCACGACACCTGCAGTGACTATTCTGCATCTCTTGCTTTTAATGGCACGTCGCAATTTCCGCAGTGTTTCACAATAACGGTCAGCGTTCACTGTTTCACCTCTGGGCAGGAAGTCAATGAGCAGAGTGATCTTCCTGTCCCAGAACACAGTTCACGTCACTTTTTGCAACGACACAGTCTGTTTGAATTTCGCCTTGTCCGGAGATCCACTGTGACTGCTGCTTGGTTTGCGGGGTAAAGTGCGAAATCCATGTCTCATCGCCCGTGACGATCCTGTCGAGGAACTCGTCGCCGTCATGATAAAACCGCTGCAGAAATGTCAGTGCTGCTCCTAAGCGCTTCGTTTTGCGCTGGGGGGTGTCAGGTTTTTCGGCACCCATCTGGCATACAATTTCCTGAATAGCAGGTGCTTAGTGACAATTTCATGCAACAAGAGCGCAATATCTGAAGAAAATGACTGCTGAGCTTCGTAATCGTGAAGCGAGGTTCTCCACGATGCGCTGCCGCAACAGCTCAACAAGGTTATCATTGATGATGGACGGTCGCCCACTGCGCTGTTCATCATGGACACTTTGACGACCTTCGGAAAACTGCCTACTCCAGCGATGCACCATCTGTTTGCTCATGATGTTCGGCCCGTAGACATGACAGAGCTGACAATGAATTTCGATCGGCGCTATGTTTTGTGCAGTAAAGAACTTTACCACTGACCGAACCTCGCAGGCGGCGGGAGAACGAATAAGAGCCACTATTTCGGGCCACTGCTGCCGCGCTTCTGGCACCAGTGGCCCGCCGTCAAATAATTCATGCACCATAGATCTGTTACGCATGTGCAATTTTCCCGGCTAAATAAGTTTACTTTAAAGGAAACAAAATTGGAAAATTATATACATATATATGGATCATATGGTCAACAATCTTGTTATATTCACATGGCTCTCTCTAACCTCTATCGCTTATTCGTGAGTATACAAATTATTCTTACGAAAGCTTATTTTCCTATTTACTTCATTTTAATCAACATAGCCTTTCAGGAAATAACTGCATTACACGCCCTTTCGTTAAAATGGGTAAGTATAGATCAATTTGGAACATTAATAACGGATATCTCGGAAATAGCCGACGCCACAAAAAAGTTATTGGAAATAAACTGTGTATTTTAAAGAGATCTACAATGTTTGTGTAGTAAGTCTTCGTCTATCACTTAACCTTTACCAATTATACAAGATTATACAAAATTCCTTCCGAATGAAGAGGACTTCACAGGCTATTCCGAGAAAGTTCATGGAAATATATTTAATATGTGGTATATTAATAAAAATTTTAGAAACATTTTTAGAAAATAAAAAATATCGAAGAATGTTCCATGTAAAGGGTAATTTGGGACGAGGAGATTTTCTTTAAAATCTTCTGTCGCATCTTTGGAGGGTACTGAAGCTGAATACCAAGTTTGGTGTTTACCCGAAATTTCGTTTTTGAGTTATGCTATTCACAGACACTCTCCTGAACATTTTTTCTAAAAAATACCATTTTTGGTTCCAGGGGCCTCAAAACATGTATTTTCGATGAAATATCGGTATCGAGTTTTTGGGTGGAGTGCCTTCTCCACTTACTATGGTACGTGGTGGAGAAAGTAAGAATGGAAATCAACAAAGCATGGAAAAACAGACATAAACAGAAACCTTAAGCTATACTACTGTTTGCAGATGATGTAATAGTACTGAAAGATTCTGAAAGTGGCCTTAACATTCAGTTTATCAACTGCAACTTATTTCTGAAACTTACAGCATGAAAATTTTAGTAAGTAAAACCAAAGTAATTGGCTTTGTTGGCAAAAATCATCTTATAAATAAAATCTGCCTTTACAATAAACCAGTAAAACAGGTTTCATCTTTTAAATATTTAGGCTTCTTTTGAGTTATAAAACAGAAAAGATATTGCAACGAAACTACATAGTTTTATAATTACGCAATGAGACAATAGATACTTCTTTCAAACCGTCTCTTGTCCAATTGCTCACTAGGATAAAGGCCTATAAGACATTGGTGAGACCAATCCTCAAGTATGGAAGTGAAGTCTGGACTATACGACAAAGTGGTGAATGCCGCATCACATCCAATAAAATGAAACTTTTAAGAACTACAGGATACAGTAAATTAAATAAGAAAAAGGATTTAGACAATATTAAAGAACTGAAAATTGGCCCTTTCATAGAAAAATTCACATTACCGTGGAAATTGAAGGTCGCAGGATGCCTGCAACAAGAATTCCTCGGCAAATATTAGATTACCAACCACGAGGGAGAAGATCTTTGAGCCGTCCGATGAAGAGATGGATTGAGACCGTAACAGGTCACTACGGCTCATACGTGGAAGGAAGAAGAATGTTTTCTATGCATTTGTATGAGAGTGCTGGTGTATGTTTGTTAGTGTTTCACACAAAAATGACCGAAGCGATTGTTACGAAACTTAACACATATTACACTAAGCCCCACTTAGAAAATGGGCTGTGCGGTGACTTAATTACCACAAAAGCGGGGATGTTTAACGAGTCTGACAAAAAATCAAATCAAAAGTCTGACATGTTAGATTCACACGACTTTCTCTACCCACTATCGCTTATTTGTATCTCTCCTGAACAAACTATTCTTGCAAACGCTTAAGTGTAGTAAGCAGAGAAAGAACTGTATTCCACTTAGGAATGCGATATAGAGATTTCAGCGAAAATATGTTTGAAGGTCCCTGAGCACCAAAAAATACTCTAGACTAGAAGAAGGTCCGCTCGCGCCCGCATTTGTATGTACTTGTATCCAGTATAACTAAAAACGAAAGGTTAAGGCGTGTCTCCACTGCCTCAACAATCAACACTAAACACAAACTTTAATAACTTGTAATGCCAAACATGTTGAGTCACTTGGAATTCCCATCAACATTCGTCTCTACTGCATTAACAAGTAAGGCAAAGTGTAAACACGTCGCGTTTCTTATTATCAATAATCACATGGATTCTGATTAAAAGATTTAGTCCTTGTGGTTGGTGAAAGGGGCGCAAGAATAAAAGAAGAAAGTTATGGGTACGCCCTTTTCTAAGCAATAGAAACAAGTAAATAGCATCTTGTCTGAACTGAAACTGAGTTGAGTTTTATTTATGGACGCTCTTTAACTACTATGGTCCTTAGCGTCCCATTCTATATTGGGCGGTAATTTTGCTCAGAGGCCTCTTTATCAGGCTTGAGGTTCTTTTAAGTGCCGTCGTACATCTACGACACTTCCGTGCTTCCGTGCTAAGAATTTCTACGCCCGAAAAAATCCATCGCCCTCCGCCGGGTTTGAACCCGCGACCTTGGAAAATAGAGGCTAGCACGGTACCACTAGTCCACGGAGGACGACGGAGGGTAAATTCGACTTCAAGAATATTCTAATGTCGAAAGAAGATTTCAATTTGTTGCTGATTATAAATTCACCCACAATTGCAAAATAGGGGATGAATTTCAGAGCAGCCGTATCAGCTGAACTGAGATTAAACTTAACCTGTTTGTTTCTTTGTTTGTTTGTTTCTTCCTTCTTTTTCTTCTTCTTCTTCTTCTTCTTCTTCTATGTCATAAAAAATACGGGCAAGCTCACGCAAACACTCCCTTTTCTTAATTTTATTTCCACAGTCTTTTAGGGATATGTCCCAGGTGACGGGTCTTGCATCAATCTCATTTATGAACTATATGGCTTTACTTTCGTCCACTCCATTTTTCTCGCTATACTTTTTCACTCTCGTATAAGCTGAAAGGAGAAGTAAACGAAACCACGTGACAAGAGAGCACCTCGTTGGCTGGTGGCAAACTAGAACCTTTCCCGCTTAGCATGTCGTCTCTTCCTGTATAAGAAACAGTTCGGTTGAGATCGTGACATTTTGTGGTTATTCTCTTGCAGAGAAATTTTAAAAACCCATTATTGTAACAGTTCAATTTATGAAACTAAACGTGTTTGTTCAGATTCACCTATAACTAAATGAACCGTTATAGCAGACGGTTTGAGAGGCTATGCGCAGGCGCTGCAGTTCCTTTCCGGTTTCCGGATGAGCCGCCGGTATACTTTGCAACGTGTTGAGAAAATATTACTTTAAGAGTGAGAATCCTTTGCCACTATAGAAAACATAAACGCGGGAAACGAAAGAAGACAATTGTGTTAAATGCTTTTAACAAATTCTGTGATAATACCCACTTTAATCGACAATGAATATGGATGGCCATTGTTTAGCAATAATTTAACTTCTTTGTTATTCATGCAGAATTGTTGCTCGGATAGCTTGGGTCACGTTAGTTTTCTGTTGTGTTTTAACCTATTGTGCTAATCGTTTTTTTAACTTGTTGACTCATAAAAGGTTAAAGCAAAAGTGGTATATTGATATTAGTCATTATATGGATTATTTCTAAAGCCTGAAGTTAAGAACAGTTTAATCCAGTACTTTTAATCACAGATGCCGAACTGTTCAGATACAACTTTTATTTGTCTACTCTTAGTATTATGTGTTATAAGTTTTGGATTTAAGACAAAATATAGGAATAAGGCATACAACATTTAAAAGCTAATGATCCCCAAGCTGCACAATATACTGTATTCGCATTCTGTCTGAAGCAATTTCCGCTCACGGGTCTTAGTTCCCGTCATCCTCCACATGGTGCTGCCATGTCCTCGGCGGAGTGATACATTTAAGTTTTGTTTACTTCTTTCAGCTTACAGTGAAAAAGGTATAGTAAGCAAGGAATAATATGCATGGATCAGTTGCCTTATGTCTTGCCGAAGTTAGTCGGGTCTGCACGAAGTGAGCCGAATACATATCGCACTCAACATGTTTTCCACTGCTGGTTTTGTTTAGCCAAGACATGTTGAATCAACATGTTACGCAATCTTGTTGGTTAGTGGAGACCTCGTTTACCGCCAGCTATGTTTTATTGATTGTTGAGGTAGTGGAGACCCGCCTTTAGATAAATACCAAACCTGGTATTCAGGAGGGGCCTCCACTGACTGGAGCACAGCACCGCAAATGGGCCATAGTGGGCCCTTTTTGCTTCCAACGTGACCCCTGCGAGGAAGAGGAAACCCGAAGAGTGATCAGATGTGCGCTAGCAAGGACGAGGTCCCTAAAGATTCCAACCAACTTAGTATTCAAGTTCATTTTCAGAAAATTTTCAAGAAAATATTTTCACCTTAAACTAACTACCCCTATATGGGAAAAATGTTGTTATATTTATCTTCTCAAAAATGGAGCTAACGGATTTTGATTGAAATACCACACTTTGAAATATTTAAATGACAAATATAATGTAGTTCTTGATTTTTCTGTGAACAGCCTATAAATTCACTTCACCCTGAATTAATTATATACTTTTTTATACCTGGTAAGCGTATTAGATGAATAAAAACTTATAAAAGAAATATGTAGATCCCATTATAGCACACAACCTACATCAATTAAATTTTCTCGTATGATCAACCATTTTCGAGATTTACGTTGTTATTTGTTTGAATTTACAAATATCTTTTACTTTTTTGATGTGCCAATTTGCCATTTGTTTGTTTCTGATAGTTATGCAAGGGGTATGGAATTTCAAAGCCAGCAGAAACTGACCTGATTTTTAAAGATTTGACTAACGCACCACCCTTCTTATCCCCCTTATACCTGAAACGGAATAGGTGTGAAACCATTTCTGAAAATTTAATCTCGATTAACAAGAAGTTAGATAGAAGAATAAATTTTTGTAAGAATAGCTTTTAGAAGAGAGCAGTCATGATATTTTTCGAAAATTTTCGATAGTGTTGACAATAAACTAACCAGTCGATAGCTGGAAGGCTTATCAGGTTTATGAAGATGAGGTGTTAAAAGAAACAAAAATCTGGTTTTACATTCACGTGACCTTCTCTATTCTCTGTCGCTTATTTGTGGATATAAAAATTATTCCTACGAAAGTTTATCATCCTATCTACTTTCATTTTGATCGAGATAAATCTTTAGGGAAATAGCTGCTTCACACATTTCGTTATAGATACAAACGGAATACCGAAAGTCAGATATTCTGTTTTAGAACTGGACGCTACACGCTGCTCTTAAAAATTCATACTCTTCCATTACATTGCGAGAAAAAATTGAAAATCGACAGCACTTATAAAAGAATGGGTAAGTATTGAACAACTCAAATTATTAATAACGGATATCTCGGAAATGGCTGATGTCACAAAAAAGATTATCTGAAACAAACTGTGTGTTTTAAACAGGTCTAAATCAAGAGGACTTCACAGGCTATTCCCAGAAAATTCAAGATACACACTTTGTAATATAAATATCTTTAATATGTGGTATGTTAATCAAAATCGTCGGAGATACTTTTTAGAAAAAAAAATCGAAAAATGTTCCATGTAAAGAGTACTTTGGAATGGGAGAATATCTTGGAAATCTTTGTAACGCATCTTTGGAAGGTACTAATCCTACATATCAAGTTTGGTATTTATCCGACGTTTCGTTTTTGAGTTATGCTGTTGACACACACACACACACACACACACGCACGCGCGGACCTTTTTCTAAAACTGTTTTTTTTAATTCAGGGGTAGCCAAAACATGTATTTCCGGTGAAATCTCGGTATCGAATTTTTGGGTGGAATGCAACACCTTCTCTACCAATATGTGCGTGGTAGAGAAAGTAAAAAGGGAAGATTATGTGGTAAAGACTACAAAGAGATATACAGAGAAAAAGCAAACATCGCAACAAACATAAGGCACACAATGTTATCTCAGGTGATATGAAGCGTAATTCCTCACTGTACGAGGGCAGTCCCAGAAGTACCCGACCTGACGTATAGATAGCGGTTGTTGTTTCAAACAAATGACTATGGTAGAAAGTACCACCCTTATAAAGCTTAAGTTTGAAGTTTGACAATGCTACATTGTTTAGTAATTGTTTGGCAGCCATTAATAGTGAACGCTCTCAGCGAATTTATAAAACTGGATAAAACTGGTCATGGTTATATGATACAATACTTTCATTTGAAAGGTCTTAGTCCAACTAATATTAAACCTGAGCTAGATTCTACTCTGGGGAGTCTGCCCCTTCGTTTAGAACAGTAAAATATTGGGTGGCAGAGTTTAAGCGAGGCCGTACGAGCTGCAAGACGAACATCGCAGTGGTCGAGCAAATGAGGTGACCACGCCAGAAATTGTGAAGAAAATCCACAAAGTGGTATTGGATGACCTCGACTGAAAGTGCACGAGGTAACATACATCGTCGGCATTTCAAAAAGCGCTGCACATCGCATACTGACTAAAAATTTAGACATGAGAAAGTTGTGCGCAACATGGGTGCCGCGTTTACTCACAATGCAACAAAAACAGCGTCGTGAGGATGTTTCAATCGCAATGTTTTGCTGCAATAAAGCCGAGTTTTTGCGTCGGTTCATAACCATGGATGAAACATGGGTTCATAACCATGGATGAAACATGGGTCCATTACTTCACGCCTGAGACGAAGGAACAGTGAAAACAGTGGATTGAAAGGGTAGAAACAGCTCCAAAGAAGGCGAAGACAGTTCCATCTACAGGCAAGGTCATGACGTCAGTTTTTGGGGATGCGCGTGGGATAATTGCCATTGATCATCTTCAAAAACGAAAAGCAATTAATGGTGAGTATTATGCGTTTGAATGATGAAATCAAGCAAAAATGGCCGCATTTAGCGAGAAAGAAAGTTTTGTTTCATCATGACAATGCAGCAGTTCACACATCCATTATCGCCATGGCCAAAATCAATAAGTTAAAGTTCAAATTGTTTCCTCATGCACCCTACTCGTATTCGCAAGATTTATCCCCCTCTAATTATTTTCTGTTTCCAAAGTTCAAGAAATGGCTTAGGGTATAAGATTTGCCAATAATGAAGAAGTGGAGTTTGCAGTTGATGGCTATTTTGCAGAACTCGACGGTTCTCACTATAAGCAGGGTGTTGAAGCGATTGAACATCGCTGGGAAAAGTGTATCGAGCTGAAAGGAGATTATGTAGAGAAATAAATATGTTTTTTTCTCCAAAATGTTTGTGTTTTCTTTGTTAGGTCGGGTACTTCTGGGACAGCCCTCGTACAAAATCCCTTAACCAAGAGACAATATGGCTGATTACTTGAAAACATGTAAAAACAGTATAATTAATGGTGCTCCGGAATCGCCGTCCACTTTGTTCGAATAGGTGATTCAAATGATATCAGGGATGGTAAAATCTCTCTATTGCTTTATCATTACACTACCTAGGACTAGTTGCTTTATTTCATTTATTTTATTTAAAAGCTTTCTGGTATTGCTGACACTGTCATCTCGTACGAGGCAAGGTGTATTTGGTGTACTAATATTATTGATTATTACATCGATCAAACTGACATAATGTTTCTGTATTATTAATTGCATACTTCGTATGGTATTATACTGTTTATAATAGGAATGCTGATGTGATACTCCGTAATATATTGCAGTATAATAATAATAGTAATAATAATAATAGTAATAATAATTAATATGATGCTGATAATAATACGTCCCGAGCTTCAGGGGCTGTGTTGACATATACTTCACCAGCTATGCTTTATGTGCTAATGGTTAAGGTTTCTAAAGAAGAGGTTCCGTGTTGGAATCTAGCTCCGTATGTACATGTTTATCTGTAATACATACTGTAACAAATTATAAGACCAGTTACTGCGAAAAAACACTTTATCACTAGGCACCCAACGTAGCACAAACGTTAACACTTGAGCCACCTTGACACACACTCGGAATACAATACCACTGATCCGTCGAATTAAATTACAACTGAACTGCTGAATTGCATGACTCACAACTGACTACTGAGTTACAACTCACCATTAAACTGCACTGTCCACTTTCACTTCTAACAGCACTCAGCTCAATTGAACTTAATACTGCTCATCCTGGCGACAGCAGTCCCTTATATAGGCCTCGCACAACAGCAGAACGTTTGAGAACAATAACCTACTAGAACATGCCGAAACGAAGATTCGGAACAAGCAAGCGGCACGTAAAGGGATTTATTCCACACTGCCTATTGTTCTATTGCTTCCGCTAGCTATTGTTCCAACGGCCGGCCGACCGAAGTCCCCCACCCAAGTGCCTGCGACCCGCAGGTAGCTACGCGCAAGTGGTCACTCTGCTCCCTCCTCAGGAGTGATAGTCCCCATCGGCACTGCCGTAGCGGGCTAGACGGTCTAGCTGTATCACCAGCGTTTCCCTCGGGGCAGCCTCTAAATGCGATAGACATCATTGATCCTCTGCACCACGCGTCACGGTCCTTGCCAAGGTTGTTGGAGATTGGGACAACGCCGCTTGATCCGGTTAGGGCGATACAGCTACCTCGCTAGCTGGATATGTTGACGGGCCATCTCGTGCATGTCGTGAAGACAGTCCACAAGGTTCTCCACGTAATCGATTTCTGGCTGTTCCATCCCAGGGAGGTCCCAAACATCAGATCGCATGGAAGACGCAGCTCCCTGCCGAAGGCCAAGCTGGCTGTTATCTTGCATTGACGAGCAAGAAAAGCGGCACCCTGACATCCCAGTACCTCTGGTGATTGTCAACGACCTTACACAGGCACCCTTCTAGAACCTTGATGCACTGCTCGACCATGCTGTCTGAATGCGGGTGGAGAGGCGCTGTACGCGTCTTGTGCACTCCAAGTCTCTCCAGTACTGCCCTCATCAGGTTCAACTCGAAGTTGTGCTCCAATCGCTGTGTAGATCTAGGGGTACCCAAAATCGGCAGAACACTTCTTCTACGAGGCGATTCGCAATCATTAGGGACTTTTGGTTTGGAATGCAGCACATCTTCGGTCACTTGATGAAGTAATTCATAACCACCTACAGGTACCTGTTACTGCTCTCAGACACAGGGAACGGTCCAGCTATATCGATGGCGATCGTTCGAAGGATGCTCCCACGTTGTACTGCTGCGCTTAGTCTGTGGACCGCGACTTGCCGCATACACATGACATTGGCGGCATCACTTCTCAGTGTTCTGCCCGTAGTCTCAACCATTAATAGTTTTGTCGGAGCTTGTCAATTGTTCGGTTGATGTGCTCCTGAAGACCCTGCACGTACTTCCTCCAGGATTTTCGGAACCTTACTCCGAGGAAGGATCAATTGCTCTCTCCGGGTCTTCCCGTCGGGTAACTCCCAAACTCTGAAAAACGACCATCCTTGGTTTTCAGTTAGTCACATAGAGCCCAGTAGGACGTATACACCCTATTGATGGATGCGATGTCCTCCCAGCTCTGCCTAGTTAGTGCCTCCATTTCTCTCAGGAACGGTCTTAAGTCGGTGTCCGCTAGCTGCTCTCTCCTCAAGTCTGCGCTATCCCATCCATCTGCAGGTACTGCCGAAATCGCACGGATAGTTGCGGCACGATCCTTCTCCTCCACCCTAGTGCACTGGCCGAATTCCTACAGGTAGGGTCTTCTTGTCACGTCATCCCCATTGGAGTGGCTCTTTCATCTCCGATGTTCTTATACCTGTATACCTGTCCGTTTTATACCTGTATCCTCTGGACCCAACGGGCTGTTTGGCTCTGCAGGTTCTTAAAGCTCTCTCAATAACCAGGTGAGAGTGGACAGGTATAATATCCACTCTGGATCACTCTGGATTAATGCCGAGTCCCTTCCGTAGGCAATCCAATCCAACGAGATAAGAGAAAAGTTGTTAAGCAGCTAAAGTGTATAGTTCTGCAAATAGTAGGCTGAAAGATGAAACTATAAACGTCATCAGAGTTCAAGCAGGAGCCTTTTTTTAGTTCCATTTATTCCCGCCTTACCGCATTGGTCTTATCGGCGGCCTTTCCTTTGAAACTTATTGCCTATTGGCAATGGTGTTAGCTCGTGTAACTCTTGTCGTTGGGTATCTTGCACTTAGGTTTTTAATCATTAGATCATACACACATTCACACTCTCATTCATACTTCCAGACTCTGGGAAGGGTAAGAAATAATCTTAGCTAGAGAATTACCACCCCAGCCGGAATCGAACCCGGGACCCCTAGCACAACAGGCAGTTGCTCTACCGACTGAGCTACGGGGCCAACCAAAGGGACCTTCTGTTTACCGATGAAATTATTGAAGGAATTGCAGAGTGAACAAATAGAAAATCTGATATGATGTATTCAAGATGTTATCCATCCATGACAAATTCACGTAATATCCGTTATTTACTATAGCAGTACATGAAAACTGACTCTCATATTCATATTACGTAATTCACGATATATTGTTGTTTGAGAGTGGTCTGAAATTAAACAAGAAGTGCTTACTTACAACTTCATTGTGGTTATCTATAGGTGCAACGTGCGGGAACAGAATTCCAAAACATTCAAGCATGTCCGTTATATGACACATTCATGCGTTTCATACTCTGAAATTGCAAAATGAAATATTTCGGAAACGGTTTATGCTACATACAAGGTTTATTTGACACAAATTGATAATACTAATAAGCTCTACATTTTCCCTATATCCTGTAGGTTTTTGCCTATCCCTTATGGTTTCCTTGTTATACAAATCAAACACTCGATCAAATAAAGGGGACTTCTCAGGAAATGCAGAAATGCATGTCTGTACGTCATGACTATCATTATCACTGTGTCAAGCATATAGTATTTTAATCAAAATCATTAGAGTCGTTTTTGGAAAAAAAAATTATGTGATACATTCACATGACTGTGTTTAACCGCTATCTATATTAGTTGGTATACAACTATTCTTACCAATTTTTCTTTCTGCTACATTTAATCCAAATAAACCTTTACAAAAATAGCCAACTTTATACATTTAGTTATAAATACAAATGGAACAGCAACAGTCAAATGTTTAAGAACTGGACGCTATATGTTGGCCTTAAAACTCCACACTGTTTCCATGCAATCGTGACAAACAACTGAAAATTGATGGGACTTTAAAATAATGACAAGTACAGTAAAACCTCGTTAATCCGGACCAATTGGGGCTCAATGTTATCCGGATTATCAAAAGTCCGGATTAAGTGAAATAAACACCACAGAGAAAAAGTGTGAACGAATTTAGAGTACTGTATAATTTTATTAGAACGTAAGATACAATAGGCCTACCTGATTTTAATTACAGATTCTTTATTTGTTTGGTTTGAAGAAACTATCAATTTTCTTTTGTGGTCTATCACACATCTCTTTCACAATGAGATCACGAAGACTCCACATGATGGTAGTATGCGGAAATCTGTTTATTGTCAGTTTTATCGACAAAGTCTATTATACAATTCAGATGCTGTTCAACCTCACTTAATTTCACTTTCGACTTTCCGAAATCCACATCCTCAGCCTCAGAATCACTACTAGTGTCCCTTGCATTGCTTACACTTTCCACAATTTCTTCGTCAGTTATAATGTGATAGCCTGGATCATCTTCATCCGTCAAACCAGTCTTCAATCTCGTCTACTGTGACAGCTTTCTCGCCACCCGCAACCAGTGTTTGGTGAAAGTCATTTAATTCAACTGCATTGGTGTCTAAATCAACTCTGTCATCATACAAAAGTTTCTTCCACGAATTAGTCAATGTAGAGTTTGAAATGCTGTTTACTGCGCTTGCAAAATTGAAAATCATGGATATTAAATAATACAATTTTATATTCTGGGGTGTCTTTTCCGCCCGTTTATCTTCACCGTTCTTCAACTTCGAAAACTTCTGCAGGAATTTCTTTCTGCACAACCGCTTTGCAGTGTAGATAACGCCTTGTTCCATCGGCTGTATCAGGGAAGTTGTGTTAGGTGGCAAGAACACACATTTGATCTTAGCATCGGCACTACACAGTTTCTTTGCATCTGGATGCGCAGGTGCATTATCTAATAGGATTGTGGCTTTCGTGTTATATTTGGTTTTTATTTTCTTGGTGCCTTTTTATTGCAGATACAGCATGGTTGTGAAACCAATCATGGATGATGTATGCCGTAAACCACGCATTTTTTGAATTGTAGTAATGCACAGGCTATATTGACATTACATTCTTAATATTCCCTGGTTGTTTACTTTTTTCTATGACAACTGGCTTTAAAATATGGCTTCCGTCTGCATTAGCACATAATAACGCAGAAACGCGTTCTTTGCAAATTTTTTGTCCAGGTGTATTTTTTAAGGATTTGAAGGCTTGCGTGTTCTCGGGCAAGGCGCGCCAAAATAGACCTGTCTCGTCGGCATTATACACTTGAGACAAATCTAACTTTTCTTTTTGAATGATACATTTTAGTTTTATTCTAAATGGGTCAACAGCTGATGTATCAGCACATAAGCTCTCTCCACATATTCTTTTGTTCACTATGTTATGACGCTTGCGGAATCTGTATAACCAGCCCAAACTAGCGGAAAATCTATTGGTACCAAGTCAATGTACCAAGTAGCAAGGCGTTCGGCAGCAGCTTGAATTTCAACACCTCTCACTTCAATTCCGCTTGCACGAAATTGTTCATACCACTTGTATGTCGCGTCTTCTAACTTTTGTTCAGCCGGCTGCCGCATTCGTTTGACCTGACAATCTTCCTCATTTACATCACATTTAATCAAAAATGATAAGAGTTCGCCCTTTTTCTTTTTTATGTCCGAAACTGTTTGTTTTGCGATTCCATATTCTGCACATATACACGCAACAGTGGCACTATTTTCATGTTATGCAATAATTTTCAGTTTCTCGTGTATTGTAAGCGATCTATGCTTACGTTTCCCCGATAATACTGTAAATTCACTAAACGACATAATGCACTCGATTGGTTTCTTTAGCTTAATGACTGAGAAAGGCAAGTGTTAAACTAACCCTTCCGACAAGAGTTGCAAGCCCTATCGCAGGCACAGCAAGGGCGTGGGAAGGAGTGCAGCCTAATGTACCATTGTCACTAATGTATTCCTGGTATTGCCAAGAAATGCCTATTGTACAGTCTGTCCAAAAATAAAATGGACAATTTCCTTAAGTTTGTCTTAGTGCAGTACTATAATTTAAGTTAGTAATTCGCAGAATTTTTTTAAGGATGCTTAACCGGATTAAGCGAAATCCGATTTAAAGGAGTCCGGATTAACAAGGTCTTACTGCATTGAACAATTCGAACCTTCAATAACGAATATCTCAGAAACGGCTCATGCCACAAATAAACTTATTTTAATAACTTGTGTGTTTCAAAGAGTTCTACATTTTTTTGTGTGGTACGTTTTCGTCTATCGCTTAACGTTTACGAGTTATACAAGATTATACAACATTCCTTTCGAATGAAGAGGACTTCCTAGGATATTCCCAGAAAATTCAAGATATATCTACACTTTATTTGTCGTGCAAATATCTTTCTTATACGGGACTTTAATCAAAATCATTAGAGCCATTTTTTAGAAAATCAAAATTTTCGAAAAGGTTTCCATGTAAAGGGTAGTTGGCGTAGGAGATTTTCATGAACATCTTCGTGATCATCCTTGGAAGATACTAAACTCAAATACGAAGTTTGGTATTATCCGATTTTTGAGTTATGTTGTTCACACACAGACACACAACGGGCATGTTTTCAAAAATTCTTTATTTGGAATCAAAACATGTATTTTCGGTGAAATGTCGGTATCGAATTTTTGGGTAGAATGCAATACTTCCCCTACTTACTATACACTACGTGATCAAAAGTATCGGGACACCTGGCTGAAAATGACGTACAAGTTCGTGGGGCCCTCCAACGGTAATGCTGGAAGTCAATATGGTGTTGGCCCACCCTTAGCCTTGATGGCAGCGTTCACTCTCGCAGGCATACTTTCAATCAGGTGCTGGAAGGTTTCTTGGGGAATGGCAGCCCATTCTTCATGGAGTGCGGATCTAAGGAGAGGTATCGATGTAGGTCGGTGAGGCCTGTCATGAAGTCGGCGTTCCAAAACATCCCAAAGGTGTTCTATAGGATTCAAGTCAGGACTCTGTGCAGGCCAGTCCATTATAGGGATGTTATTGTCGTGTAACCACTCCGCCACAGCTCGTGCATATGAACAGGTGCTCGATCGTGTTGAAAGATGCAATCGCCATCCCCGAATTGCTCTTCAACAGTGGGAAGCAAGAAAGTGCTTAAAATATCAATGTAGGTCTGCGCTGTGATCGTGCCACGGAAAACAACAAGGGGTGAAAGCCCCCTTCAGGAAAAACACGACCACACCATAACACCACCACCACCGAATTTCACTGTTGGCACTACACACGCTGGCAGATGACGTTCACCGGGCATTCGCCATACCCACACCCTGCCATCGGATCGCCACATTGTGTACCGTGATTCGTCATCCACACAACGTTTTGCCACTGTTCAATCGTGTAATGTTGACGCTCCTTACACCAAGCGAGGCGTCATTTGGCATTTTCCTGAGTAATGTATGGCTTATGAGCAGTCGCTCGACCATGGAATCCAAGGTTTCTCACCTCACGCCTAACTGTCATAGTACTTGGGGTGAATCCTGATGCAGTTTGGAATTCCCGTATGATGGTCTGGATAGATGTCTGCCTATTACTCTTTACGACCCTCTTCAAATGTCGGCGGTCTCTGTCAGTCAACAGACGAGGTCGGCCTGTACGCTTTTGTGCTGTACATGTCCCTTTACGTTTCCACTTCACTATCACATCAGAAACAGTGGACCGAGGGATGTTTAGGAGTGCGGAATTCTCGCGTACAGACTTCTGACACAAGTGACACCCAATCACCTGACCACGTTCGAAGTCCGTGTGTTTCACGGAGCGTCCCATTCTGCTGTTTCACGATGTCTAATGACTGCTGAGTTCGCGGATGAGTACCAGGCAGTAGGTGGCAGCACAATGCACCTAAGATGAAAAGCGTATGTTTGTAGGGGTGTCCGCATACTTTTGATCACATAGGGTACGTAGTAGAGAAAGTAAAAATAGTGAATAATTTTGCATGTAAAGGGAAGTTTCGGGGGGGGGGTGTTTTCTTGAACATTTTCGTGTCTTATCTTCAGAAGATCCTTAAACCGAGCGGGATGGCTCAGGCAGTAACGTCTGTGGCCAGCATTCGGGAGGTCTCGAGTTCAAATCCCGTGGGACGACCAATCTGGCTGAGGTTTCCCTCAGCCGCTAAGTTAAATACCACAACCCAAAGTTCCACCTAAGTCTAAAACAATAGTAAACATGAAAAATAGGTGGTAATAACGAATGCTGTGCCATCTATCCACAGACAATGAAAGAAGGCAGACTGGACGGCACCCTAATGCCATTTGTACGGTAAGAAAACGGAAGATGCGGTTGCTGTGCCCTAGGGTCTCTGTGGACACGTGGCGAATCATGATGGCATGGTTACGGGGTGAGACATAGAAGGCTAACTGCCTTTCTATATGAAAGCAGCTAGACTGGACGACACCCTTATGCCATCTGCACGGCACGAAGCAGAAGATCCAGTTACTATGCACTGGGGTCTTTGTGGACACGTGACGAAGTGAGTGGCTACAGGGATGAGACCTAAAAGGGTAAATGTTCGCCACACATCGATCTTGGTTATCCACTAACAGATCCGTAGCGATATGACCACGTAGTTATAACGATGTAAAATACCTAAATAAAGTAATAAATAAATAATAAAATCCTTAAGTTAAATACCAAGTTTGGCATTCATCCCAATTTTCATTTTTGATTAATGCTCTTCACATATGGACTTCCTTCTAAAAGCCTGACGTGTTACATTCTCATGTCTTTCTCTACCCGCTGTCGTTGATTTTTACTTTCTCTACCACGTACATAGAAGGTAGTGAAAGTATTGCATTCCACTCAAAAATTCGATAACGAAATTTTACCGGAAATACATCTTTTGAGTCCCCTGACTAAAAAAGAATTAGAATAAGCACCGAGTGTGTGTGTGTGTGTCTATGAACAGCATAATTCAAAAATGAAATCTCAGATAAGTACCAAACTTGGTATTTAAATTCAATACCTTCCAAAGATGCGACACAAGATTTCCGTATAACTGGTATACGTTAAGCGATAGTCGAAAATGTACTGCACAAAAATGGAGATCTCTTTAAAGCAGATACTTTATTCCAAATACATTTTTGTGTCATAGGTCGTTTCCGAGATATCTGTTATTAATGGTTTCGAATTGTTCTATTGTTCAATACATAATTCTTTTGAAGTCCCTTCGATTTTCAGTTGTTTCTCGCAATTGCATGGAAACTGTATGGACTTTTAAGACCATTGCGGCCAGTTCTTAAACATTTGAGTATCGCTATTTCCTATATATCTATAACGAAACGTGTAATATAGCTATTTCTGCAAAGGTTTATCCCAATATAAAATGAATTAGATGGTAAAATACACTGTCGTAAGAATAGCTTGTATACCCACTAATAAACGATAGAGGGTAGAGAAAGTCGTGTGAAAGTAATACATCAGATTCTTTTTCTTTTACTGCATGTTAATCTAGATAAGCGTTTTCTGACATAGTTTGATTACACAATTCGTTGCGGATATAAGAATACAGGCCAACTACTTAAAAGAAGGTCGCTGTAATATGCTGGCTTTAAAATTCCTTTGCACCACTTCACGAAAACAAATGATCAAGCAGTTCAAAAAATATAATTTTGGAAAATTAAAACCAAGAGCAATAAATATCTATCAAATTGTTAATGTGATAAAAGTATATTTTATTTTACATGAATTGTTTGTTTTAATGATATTTGCATGTTTGTGTAGCAAGATTTTATGTCTTATGGGTTACTAATATTATCGCAAGTTTATTCAGAATGATGTGGACTTTACAGTCCATTCACAGGAAATTCAACACTTGAATTTTATTAATCAGTAAATATCTTAAGCAAATAATTTTACTGAAACTAATATTCATTTTTGCGAAAACCAAAATAAAATAAAAAATTTCATGTAAAGTTTTGTGAGCATGGGAAAATTTTCTTTAAATTCAAGTTACAACCTTAGAAGGTGCAGAACTTAAACAACCTTTTTGTTTAGCCAACTTTTCATTTTTTGTTTTTCACAAGCAAAACACACACACACACACACACACAAACGTGCAAACCTTTTTTAAAAAAATGTAGTTTTTGGATTCAGAACATCTTGAAACATGCCTCGCCAATGAAATTTCGATATCTAAGTTCTGGATGGAACACATTACTCCTTTACCTACCAAGGGTAGGTGATAGAGAAAGTAAAACTGTTTTTTGGGGGACAAGTTTCGGAAACCTGAAAACGTAAACATCCGATGAAATCTCGAAATCGAGATTTTAGGTAGAATACGCTGTTTACTCTACCTACTGTAGGTCCTAGGGACCCTGTCATTGCTGTGCCGTCTCTTCTGGTTCCGACCGCCCGGTGTCTCCTCTCATTCTACCTCCCGGGGACGCCCCCTCGTGGGGCATAGGTGCAATATCTCCTATGGATCGGTGCTGAGTCCCCGCCGTTGAGGAAGATAAAGGCCTACTGTAGGTGGAAGTGCTAATTACTGCCAAAATACCATGCATACAGTAGATATAATGGCTGTATTTGGTCTTGTATAAGTAGCAGGTATATCCCTATAGGGCGATTATAGGTAAAGGTTAGGTCTGGATCATAATAATGAAACAGCTATAGGTAATTAATCGAATACTGTTTTTGAGCAATGTCTTCTGCTAGCTGTTTAAGGCGAAACAATTTTTATAATAACTTGAATGATTAGCGCTTGTGATGACCGGTGTCGGTCATTTGCGTGTTACATATAATCGCAGATTTTTACATTAGTTTGTTTATAAAGATGCACAGAGGTTTATTTATAATAAGGACTAATACTGTTAGTAAAAGCAAACATATTCCTTCGGTGTTCTGCACAGCTCTTGTATGCAGCAATATCTGACAAAACATATAAATACATTTAATGTTTCCCCCATTTTTTTATCAAATTTAATGTTATATTTTCCCATAACTTTCTTTATATAAATCCTACCACTAGTAAGCATTGCGTATTATTTTAAGCTTAACTGCATATAATAACACTTCAGGTAGCATCACTATTGGTATTCTAATTTTATTTCCTTTCATCTTTGTGTGATTTGAATATGCATTGATGCACATCATAACCTACCATATAATTTCGTTCTCGAAGTTTGTAATCATAAAATGATGGAGGAATGTTAGCACGATCATTATGTATTATACAGTCGGGTCTTAGAAAACTCGTTAAAAATTTTATCACTCTAGAGATCTTTTAATACTTTCACTGTGGAAACACCACAAAATAAAGTCAGATAGGACATAGGCTACCAAACTAACTTCTGCAAGCTATACAGGTGCTTGGCTAAGTGAGGTGAGTAGAAGGTTTGTATTACTTAAATAATCGTAATAAAAGAACACGCGGATAGTACTGTGGGGTATGCATTTCTGTTACCATAAAAGTAGTATGTTTATCGCTAGTTGACTTTTTCACTCACTTTTCACTTAAACGTTTGTAATGTTTGTTTGGCTTATACTGTTTATTATTCCGAGTTGCTCGTTCATATAGCCTTTTATTTTTCACTCAAAAGCTTAGCGAATATTTCCCCCATTTCCTCACACCCCTGACACCAAGTGGAACGAAACGATAGATTATAGGCCATTTAAAGTTTCGCAAAATTAATCCGAGTTTACAAAAAATTCAGCAACTCCACTTTTATATTCTCTGAGTACCTACAATAGACAGAGAAGGTATTGAATTCCACCCAGCAATTTGATACCGACATTTCACCAGAAATGCATATTTTGAGGTCCTCTGAATAAAAAAGCATGTTTTAGAAAAAAAGTTCTGTGTGTATGTTTCTATGAAAAGCATAACTCCAACAGAAAATAAAATGTCCGATAAACATCAAACTTGGTATTCAGGCTCACTATCTTCCAAAGATGCGAAACGAAGTTTTTAAAGAAAATCCCTCCACCCTAAACTACCCTTTACATAGAAGATATTTCTAAATGTTGGATTTTCTCAAAAATGGCTCTGACGATTTTGACTAAAATACTATATGCTTAAGATACATATTTACATGACAAATAAAATGTATATCTTGAATTTTCAGGGAATAGCATGTGAAGCCCTCTTAATTCGCAAGGAATTTTGTATAATTTTGCTTATCCGGTATACATAAGAGACAAACAAAAAGTTACTACGCAAAAATACGTAGATCTCTTTTAAACACACAATTTATTTAAATAACTTTTTCTGAGGCATCAGCCATTTCCGAGATATCTGTTGTTATTGTTTTGAATTATTTAACACTTTGTCATTTATTTAAAGTACTGTCGTTTGGTTGTTTCTTGTGATGGCACAGAAAGAATATGCGTTTCTAGGCCAGCATATATACTTAGCAAGCCGGTTTTGAAAAATCTGACTATTGATTCCGTTTCCTCTATCCATTTTGGAGCTTCACTGAAATGTGTAATAAAAATATTTAACATAGGGTAGATAGAAAAATAAACTTCCGTAAGAGTAGCTTGTAATAGGTATATCAAAATAAGGAATAGTAGGTAGAAATTAAAAATTAAATTGAGTTTTATTTATGGACGCCCTTTAACTGTTGTGGTCCTTAGCGTCCCATTCTATATTGGACGTGAAAGATCCGTAATTTTGCTCAGAGGCCTCTTTATCATGCTTGGAGTTCTTTTACGTGCCGTAAACTACGACAAGGAACCACCGGCTTTACTTCCCTTCCGAAGGAAGTCATGCTAAGGATTTTTACGTCCGAAAAAAATCCATCGCCCTCCCCGGGTTTGAACCCGTGACCTTCGAAACTAGAGGCTAGCATGGTAACCACTACACCACGGAGGGCGACAAATTAGGTAAATAAAGTGATATTAATGTAACAAGATTTCTTTCTAGTGTTTCATTGCTCGCTTGTTTTCCCTGTTTTACTGCCAAAATTGAAATGAGCTGAAATGAGCTCTTTCTAAGATGGGGCACCTTCGAGAAGGTTGCCAAAGGGCTGCTGCCATGCTTCTCTGGATTTTCGGGAAACAAGCTACCTACAGGTCAAAATGTAACCTGTTCGATTCACGAAAAGGAAAAGAAATGAAGAGATTGACCAGCGTTACCAACAATAGAAATAAGTCATTATAGGCATAAATAACCGAGACGTATGAGGCTTAAGGCCTCTGTGTATACGTCATACCAGCCTAAACATGTCAAGAAAAACGTGGAGAAAGGAAAAACTGATTTCTATGTTGCGGCTTACCTATTATGCCATAAATAAACAAATAAATAAATAACTAAATAAATAATAAAAGATGGTGTTTTTCTTCTAGTTTATCAACAACAGACTTCTTCCTCCAGGCACTGTAGTCTACTTTTATGCTATCTTCATTCTATGGACCACTTAAAACACATGCCAATAGACTGGAGTCTTCGTTGCTAAATCTATTACTTCATCATTTTTGGTGATGATTTATTGGTCAAGTAGTTATTTTACCCACGTATATGGCAAGCAATGGGCGTGATCAGAAGACAATGTGGATTCTTATTCATATCTCTGCCACCGAATAAATTGTTACGATCAGAATCAGAAGGGTAAGTTAGAAAAGATGGCGCCACGGTTAGAATGTGTGGCTAACATTCGGGGCGTCCCAGGTTCGATCCCAGCCACTGCCCACTCTGGCCTATGGATTTTTTGTGGTTTCCCCACGGCAGACGAATGCTGGGATGGTTCATCTTCTATTACGCCCTTCCTACCCCTCATTTCCTGTACCCATCATCTTCCTTGTCATCTGTTTCAGAGTTGTAGGACCAGGCGACGGTGTTCGGCGGACTGCCGCTGGGCGGTGGCTGTGCGCTCTGTAAAGGTTTCTTCTCTGGCTCGTTGCTGAGCTGCTCAGTTAGGCCTCTCCTCCTAGTAGGTCCTGTGGGGAGACTGAGGCTTCAGTGGCTTATGGATGGGCCCGTGCGTTCGATCGGAAACGTTAGGTACCCCGCCCAATGTTTGCGCCGTCATCATCAAGATCTGGTTGTCCTTCGGGTCTCTCCCCTCATCCCTCCCTCCCAGGGTTCACGGTAGAAGCAAAAAGGGCCGCTGCGGCCTACTTTCGTACTATGCCCCAGTTGCGGGAACCCCTCCGTTCGTCCGCACCTCAAAATATCAATACAGCTACGGTTGTGGGCAGGTTTCACTCATCACTGGCAGCCAAGCTCGATTGCCATACTTTAACTTTCGTCCTTGTTGTTTGTACTGTCTGAAAAATATAGCGCTTCCCTATTAAGTCTGGCATATACAGGGTGATTCATGAAGAACTGACACATTTCTTTCTTAAATTATCCTGCTCGAAATTCACTCAATGCCCCAATTTTAGCACCAAAATTAAGCAGAATGTTCTGAAGTTTGGATTGCCTGTCACTAGATGCGCAGATGTTCATTTTTATTCGTAATTGTTAGCTTTATTGTCGGCAACTGTTTTTGAGATTTTGTTCTAGTCAACGTGAAAATGGAGTACACATTAAATGAACGACTCTTCCTTGTAAAGCAATACGATATTACGAATTCAATTACAGCTACTCAAAGGGCATACCAGAGAGAATTTGGTGTTCGGAATCCTCCCCAAAGAAACACAATACTGGGACTGGTAAACAAATTGGAAACAACCGGATCTCTGATGAGTGAAAAAGGCAAAACTCGTTTATCTAGGCTTCCCACGGTTGTTGACGTAAGAGCACGACTGGATCAATCACCCAAAATATCATTAAGACATTTGTTGCAGGAGACAGGGTACAGCTACTCAATGTGTCAGAGAGCTGTGAAAAGTGCAGGCCTAAAGCCGTATAGGATTACGGTTGTCCATCAGTTACGGAAACTAGATAAGGATAGACGATTGAATTATTGTCGCTGGTTTCAGGCGTTCACTGTGCAAAATCCTGCCATATTGTCCATCACATGGTTCACAGATGAAGCATGGTTCCATTTATCTGGCTATATGAACTCAAATAACTCACGCTATTGGGCCAGCGAAAATCATGTTATTCATGAAGCACCTATGCACCCGGTTAAAATCGGAGTTCGGTGTGCAATATCCGCACAGAAAATAGTGGGGCCAATTTTTTTTTTAAAAAAAATAGTGTAAACACTGCAGACACTGCGGATTTTCATGGAGTTTGCTGAGCAACTAGACGATGTAGAGCTGAGTCAAGGATATTTTCAGCAGGACGGCGCTACCTACCATACATCAAATGAATCCATGGCGCTAATTGCAAGTTTCTTTGACGACCGGATAATTTCCAAGAACCTGTGGCCACCGAGATCTCCGGATTTGACATCGCCGGACTTCTTTCTATGGGGCTACTTTAAAGTCAGGGTTTATGCCACACGTCCCCAGACATTGGACGATCTGAAGCACAACATTACGCAGTAGATTCAAGCTATTGACAACAGAGTCCTCCAACGAGTGGCCAGTAACTTAGAGCGACGTGTTGAGTTGTGCCTTATGCAGAATGGAGGACATATTCAACATTTGCTATAGAGGTAAATAATCTCCCAAAATTTCTCTGCATTTCAGGGATAATAAGTTGTCGCTAGCATAACTCGTTTTGAAACAATTAAAGAAATAAATATGTCAGTTCTTCATAAATCACTCTGTATAATGTGTGTACCATAAGGTAATTTATGCCATTCACAATCAGAACGAAAGTCCCATAGCAGATATGCGGAGGGTAGAGAATGATTGTAGCTAAACAAATACCGTATCATTAGGATATCTGAACCCATCCCCGGGATGTAGACATTAAGAAGTAATCCAGGTTATGACAATACTTCCTCCGGTATGAATCTAAAAGAGAAAAAAGATAGTGACCGCGCGGAGCTGTGCAGAACTCAGCTGATGCGTATAATAATCCAAACCAGCGCAATCACGTGACTTCAATACGATTTTTAATTCCTCGAATGTGTTCTAGCTGTTTGCAAAGGCCGCTACGCATTAAATGCTTATTGTTTCAACGTATATTTTTATAATTTTTGCAGTAAAAACTGTTAACAAAACCAAAAGAAATGAATTGGAAAGTTGAATCAATTTCAGTTTGAATTTATTTGTACAACTTATTTTACAGGATTTCTTACAGTATCTCCCCTGGAAGTAACATTACCTATGTACAGATTTTGTCCGTCTAAGCATATTTTGTGCTGCTCACTTTGCTTGGCTCCCTGGCCGACTTGTAAGAATTGTAATGCACGGGCGGGAAACACCAACTACCGATTTCGGCTCTAGCAATGATCTTACCGCTTGCTATACTATAGCAAGATACCTATACGCGTATTATACCTTCTCATTTGAGTTAAGCCTCCAAATGAACCTTCAAGGCAATCTTAAGTATTACAAATATCATATCTCAACAACTTGCAATGTTGCAAGTACTTCACATTTCCGGGCTAGCAATGCTCCAGTAATTAATATGACACTGTTGCGATCTATTCCTATACAATTCTTCATTTTTCGAAACAAAGTACCTGATGGAGTCACGCATAGAAACGCTTTTAAATGCTCGAGGCCACCTCCATGATGTAAAATGAGAGTATAAAGTTAACTAGCGTAAAGAATTACTCTTGCTTTGATTGAAGTTTAAGAGGTACAACCGGCGCTGAATTCGTGTAAATGTATAGAAATGACTTTTATGTAAACCACAGAAAGTGAAAATTGTGAGGTTACCCTACATTTACTTATCACTCTTTACTTTTCAAACACCACAAGATAAGAAAAGAAACCCATTTGTTTGGAGTAAGCCCAACGTCCTATAGTGGGAGCATTGCTATTTTAGCCATACTGTGATCCTAAACTGAAGAATAAAGTTCAACATTTCCAGAGTTTACTGGCGTTTTCCTTATATTCCAAACTGTTCGTCAGGTGATTCAAAACACAGGAATTGCCCAAATGCTGTCACGCTTCGTCATAGAGTTTAAAGTTCAAGATTTTGAGCAAAACAAAAAGTAAAGGTACCATTTGTGAAACCTTAAGAATCGTTTTCGATCACATTGAAGTCACTGACGTTTTTTTGATAATGATATATCATTAATGGTCTAATTTTATTCCTTCTCAATGATTACAAAATAGCCTATTTTGGTTTCCTTTTTATTTTGATGTCTGTGGGAAACAAAAAACCTGCAAGACACGTTTTATCTACACCTGCTTCACTGTTCTCACTTTAGTTTGACCCGTTTCAAAACAAGCAAAAGAGAAAATTACAGATTCTTAATTGACGAAATGAAAATGCAAGTTTATATTGTAGCGACAATTGTACGATTGCATACAACGGGAGGAATAGGTTCAACTGGTAGAGCTGGTCGGTATAAGGGTGCAAGGTGCCATAGGTGGTGTTCGGGTCTCTAGGGAGGAAATTCAATAATAACCCGGGGTTATACGGGTGAATCACTTAAAACTTGCACCGCAAACATTTCGGAAATGGAAAGTGCTATTGATGTGCAGTTTTCACAGCATTGATAGGTAGTCAGGGGCTCGTACATTTAGCCTATAAACAGATTTTAATAATACTTAGAAAGTGTAAATTTTTAGCAAACATACTATTTTAAATGCAACAATGCCTAGTTACATCAACAGAATAAAGCTAGGGTAAATTAGAATGTCAATGGTCTTTGTTACAGGATTCTAGTGCAAGTGGTTTACGAGAAATCGTATTTCGAAAAGTTTCCACTCCGACAATTGTTTGTTGCATTCAACCTGCTTAGTTGCTAGGTACGATGTTGTTATGTTTGTTTGCATTGTGTTTTCTGTTCATTGATTGCATTGCGACTTTCTGGTCAGTTAGTGTGTGACAGTTCAAGCAGTAAGTCGTGAGTGGAAGATAGGATTTACTAATGCAGAAAAAGCCGACATGCTCATTGTGTATGGAGAGTGTAGGAAGAATGCAGTTCGTTCCTGTACGGTGTATGCGGAAACGTATCCCAATAGACGTCAACCATCTCGGCAATTATTTATCAACCTCTTCAACCAATTACGTGAAAGTGGTACTGTAACACTTAGAAAACGTAACAGAGAAACACACAAGCGACTGGAGAAGAGGCAGAAATTAATGTTTTGGCTGCCGTTGCAATAGATTCGCAAATTATTTCTTGCACAATCGCACGTGGAAGCGGCATAAGTCAGGCAAGTGTACTGCGCATTCTCCATCAACATAGGTTCCATCCCTATCACATCTCTCTCTATCAAGAGCTGCTTGGAAACGATTTTGAGAATCGTGTTAACGTTTGTACATGGGCATTAAGACATGATGCTCCAGATTCATCATGTATCTTGTTTAGTGATGAGGCAACACTGACTAATCATGGCCAGGTAAACCGCAGAAACATGCACTATTGGTCTGTTTACAATCCCCGTTGGCTTCGTCAGGTAGACGTCAGCGTCCATGGAGTTTAAACGTGTGGTGTGGGATAGTGAACCATCAGCTCATAGGCACTTTATTCATATAAGGAACAATGAACTCGCACAAGTATCACAGCCTCCTGACAGACTATCTGCCACAGATTCTAGAAGACATTCCTTTGCAGACTAGGAGGAACCTGTGGTACCAACATGATGGCTGCCTAGCCCATAGTGCACGAAGTACTACAGCTTGTCTTAACGGATTGTTTCAAATCGTTGGATTGGACGAAGAGGACCTGAACCTTGGCCGGGCCGTTCACCGGATCTGACCCCTTTAGACTTTTTTCTGTGGGGAAGGCTGAAAGACACTTTCTACAAGGATGTACCAACTACACCAGACGATATGATACGACATATTACTGCTGCCTGATCTGAAATTTCCGCTGAAAGGCTAGAATGTGTGCAACAGTCTTTCCGTAGCAGACTGGAAGAGTGTATTGAAGCTGCCGGTGGTCATTTTGAACACAACCTTTGAAGGGCTAAGTTCTCTTTACTTGTAAGAATCCACCGAAGTATTGTAATTCCCTTTGTTTTTTTCTTTAGTTCGTGCTACCACAGGTTGTACAAGTGTTGGTGCGTACAGGTTTCAGAATAAGATTTCTCGTAAACCACTTGCATTAGAATCTTGCAACAAACGTCACTGACATTCTAATTTACCCTACCTTTATTATGTTGATGAGGCTAGGCATTGTTCCATTTAAAAAATTGCAGGTGTGCTAAAAAAATACACTTTCTCAGTATTATTAAAATCTGTTTATAGGCTAAATGTACGAGCCCCTGACTGCCAATCAATGCTGTGAAAACTGTACATCTGTAGCACTTTCCATTTCCGAAATATTTGCGGTGCAAGTTTTAGGTGATTCACCCTAACTATGTTCTCAAATAACTTAAAATGGCGTTGGGGCCCCTCGGTGGAGGGTCGTGCATGCAAGAATTTAACTGTATCCACACATTCCTTTACCTGTAAACCTCTCGAAGATCTTACCGATACAAGGGTTAAACATTAACTTATAAGGGTAGGGCCCGGAGCCTTTGACAGACATGATCTCGGAGTCGTTCGTGTCGCGAAGAGAATTGAGAGAGTTGACCTACATTCGCGGTCAATAAACATAATTTCAGGCGACGACTCAGCATTCTAATATGCCCAAAGTCGGTGTTATCCTCACTACAACACCTTTCGAAAGTTAATGTAATCTGATGCAGCCCTCCGTCCGAGGGTGGATTTCCCGAAGACCCGCTGCAATATGCTAACGACTATCATACTCTCATACTACATTACCTCTCTCATTTGCTTATTTTGAAATAAAACTACACAGAAAAGAAAACTAACAAGAACAGTATCTCTATATAGTTTGTTGTAGGGAGCTATTATTTTTCCTTTATTCATTTCTTTCTTTCCTGCTTCAGAGATGAGAAGTGCATTTGATCTCCAGTCCTACACTTTGCGGAATCAGGATGGAATGCAAGGTCTCCAGGTTCTGTCCATCAATGTACTCTTACTTCAGATCAGTGGCATTTGGCCCAGCGGTTTAAAGAAGCAGACGCTTTTTCATAAATGCTGTACAGTTCTTCACATAAGTATATATATCTATGGCATTTGCGGATGTACTGCTTACTTGCTTCTGGAATCTAAAGGTATCAATGAAGTGGTAAGTACACTGGAAATATATGGTTGCGTAAAATTTAATTCAAATAAACGAGTGAGCAAACATCTAGGAACATCTAATACAAAATTTTCGGAAAACAGTTTTTGAAGTATAAAACCTATCCACCCTAAAAATCCGACCACAAATCTAATTTGTAACATCTAAGGCTTACAATGTACTAATGGAGGCCAAGTAAAGCGTTGGATTGTTATTATCTTAATGTTAAGGAGATACATGATGAGATACGAGGAAAGTTGAAATTTATATTGAGCATGACCCATAACAACCACTCTTATCGCCAATAATTTGTTTTTGTAGGGCAGTATATAATAAGACTATAACTGCAATTAGTTTGGAAGAAATACAGAGTAGTAATAGAAGTCTCAAAAAGCGCGTAAAAGATAACTTCCCTCTGCGTCAACCACATCGAACTATTGCTACTGTTTCATATTTATTACACGGTCCTTTTATATTCTTGAAACAGTAATTGATTGTATTCTGAAAATGGTCTGAATTTCTGGATTTAATGCAGCTAGAATCCATACATGCTAGGTAGCGCATATGGGGAGAAAGACTCTGCTTGAATGCTTGCGGCTATGTTTACTCCGATGTCCGATGTTTTCTCTGCAAAGTTCGAAATCAGCGTTGAGTGAGATCTAGCAAATCATTTATTTATGTATTCGGAAAAGGAAACGACCAATGGGCTGAAGTTTTTATCTCATAATGGCCATAAAAAGAATTATTTTTCTAGTATCTTATACAGAGAGAGCAAAAAAAAAAAAAAAAAAAAAATACGAACAAGTTGCGTGGTGTTTTTCCTGTCCGCGTCCTCGGCGCTCGCTGCCGTCTGCCGTTACTATAGAAAGACGCGGATGAAACCATACAACATTTTTAAAACTATTTTTAAAGGCTTACCAATTTTATGAAAGGAGATGCTGAAACTGTCACCGTCATTGTCCATGCATTTTTGACACCTCTTTAGGAAACTATACATTACTCGCCGTAGTTCACTTTGAGAAATGCTGGCAATTTCCTGATGAATATTTTGTTTTAATTCTTCCAAGGTGTGTGGGTTTGTCTTGTACACTGTACACCACTTACACCACCGTATTCTCTCAAAATGTATACATCGCATGACGAATTTATTTCTTAATGCTTTGATATGCAAATAAATCGTTAGTTAAATTTATTCGATATATAGATATAGAGCAGATCTGATTAACACACTGTATTCCTCTTAAAACAGGAATTAATATAGTGATGTTTCATTTAACACAATAATTAATTGTTTATGTTGAAATTAATGAAGTTTATCCAAAGTGGGAGAAGCACTTGAAAAATAGATTCTTTCTCACTGGACAACAATCACAACACGACACAGAGGGGAAGTACTACCCCATTGGACAAGGGAAACTGAAGGGGGAAATGGGAGGTGGAAGAGAGAAGGGGAGAGGGGATTTGCTCATTATGGAAATTGCGCATCAAAAGAAAGTAAAGTAGTCTTGAACTCTTATAATTATATTGCCGCTATAAATGACTATTATGAGAGCTCCTATTTTGGACTAAATGTCCGGTTTTTATGCGTATAAATGAATTAAAACCAATTAAATTCCTTCATCTCTTATACAAATTATATTTATTATAAAAATTTCAAGTTAATCTTCATCGTTGCCACTGTGAGTTTTCCAACAAAGGTATCCCGTCTCTTACAGTATCCATTTAGAAATAAAACTGTTGAACTTTGTGCACATGTTCGCAAACTTTTTTTCAGGTTTTCCCTGTCAATTACATTACACCACGTTATTTTCAGCTGACCTCGTAGCTCAGTCGTAGAGCACCTGCATGCTGTTCGAGGAGCCCCGGGTTAGATTGTCGGCTAGAATCGGAAATCACCTACCATCAAACTCAAAACCATGAACGCTCAAGCCATCACCGATAAGAGTGACGAAGTCAAATTTTTTAATCATACTAAAATTACTTTATGTACAATACAGTAAAACTGCCTTCAACGGACCCCTTGTTAAACGGGAGTCTGTCTAAAACGGAAATGTTTCATAGTCCCATGACTTTTTAAGTGAAAAACATCCCTTTATTAAGCGGAAACTGTTTTACGCGGACAACGGGAATCAAAGTACGCCTTTTAACGGAAACTTTTCAGTTCCGGAATGCAGAGTTTAGAAAAAGTTCAGGCATCCTGAGAAAGTCTGCGTTTTCTGCTCTAAGTACGTAATGTTTAAGTTGAAACATGACCATTTTGCTGCTACCTGACCAGTACAGGAGGAGGTTGCGCTAATGACGGTCCGAATGTTGAGAAATCTGTTACACTTATCCTTCACTGCATAGTTAAGTTAACAATAAGCACGGCTCATTGTCTTTTATTGTTGTCTCTTCCCTTTCCGTTACCTGCTTTAATGACTTGTCAGACAGCATAGAAAACAGCTCTAAACTTACATAGGTGATGATTTACTTCAGCAGTAGTGACCATGGCTTCGAAAACAAGAGTTGTGCTAGATCTTAACACAAGAGTGAAAGTGATTTATGCTAGTGAACGTGATAAATTGAAGCAGATTATGAAGGTGTTCAACGTGGGCAAAACTCAAGTTTACGAGATTCTAAAGAAGAAAACAAAGTTTCTGAAGCGGTGGGAAATTGTGCTAATGGAAAAATAAAGAGAGAACTTAAGAAAACTGAAAACCAGGACATTAATGAAATAGTGTGGGAGTGGTTGGTTAGCGTTAGGACAAAACATCATCGCATATCGGGGCCTATGTTACAGGAATATGCTAAAAAGGTAGCTGAAAAACTGGGTAAGACTGAATTCAAAGCATCTAATGGATGGTTGGAGAGTTTCTGCAAAATACATCAGATAGTTTTTAACGAACTGTGTGGTGAATCGAATGACGTTAATATTGAAACCATCGCTGAGTGGATTGCTAAACTACCTTCAATAATCGAAGGATACAGACCTGAAAACATAGCAAACGGCGACGAGACGGGACTTATTCTTCCGCGGGTTACCGAATAAATCGTTTTGTTTAAAACCTGAGAATAGGTGTGTGTCTATGGTTTGATTTTGTTAATAGCCTAGGTCTACCTACGTTAAACGGAAACATATCTTTAACGGAAATATTCGAGAGCCCTTTCAATTCCGCTGAAGACAGGTTTTACTGTACAAACAGATCTATTTATTAGTGAAACGTATAGAATCACAATGCAGAAAGAAGCATGTTGGTTATTTACGAATTATGACACTGCAGCAATGTTAAATAATAACACTGATCATACATAACTATGTATATACGAGGAGCACCCCGAAAGTAAGTTTCCCGATTTTGCTTCCTTTAAAGTAAACTATTTAGCCGGGAAAATTGCGCATGCGTAACAGATCTATGACGTATCAATCACATGCCGGCCGGACAGATCTCGCTTGGTGCCAGTAGCGCGGCAACAGTGGCTCTTATTCGTTCTCTTGCCGCCTGCGAGGTTCGGTCAGTAATAACGTTCCTTACTGCACAAAACATAGCGCCGATCGAAATTCGTCGTCAGCTCTGTCAGGTCTACGGGCTGTACATCATGAGCAACAGAACAGATAGGCGTCGCTGGTGTAGGCAGTTTTCCGAAGGTCGTCAAAGAGTCCATGATGAAGAGCGCAGTGGGCGACCGTCCCTCATCAATGATGACCTTGTTGAGCAGGTGCAAAATTAAATTAAATAGTTTTATTTATGGACGCATTTTAACTGCTGCGGTTCTTAGCGTCCCATTCTATACATTGGGCGTGAAAAACTGTAATTTTGCTCAGAGGCCTCTTTATGAGGCTTGAGGTTCTTTTACGTGCCCTAAATCTACGACACGGAGCCACCGGCTTTACTGCCCCTCCAAAGGAAGCCGTGCTAAGGATTTTTCGCCCGAAAAAATCCATCGCCCTCCGCCGGATTTGAACCCGCGACCACGTCATGGGCGATAAGTCGTGGATTTTGCATTTTACCCCGGAAACCAAGCAGCAGGCAATGCATGGGCGTCAAAGTGGATCTCCGGTCAAGACGAAATACAAACAGACTGTCGGTGCAGAAAGTGATGTGCACGGTGTTCTGGGACAGGAAGGGCATTCTGCTCATTGACTTCCTGCCCAGAGGTGAACCAGTGAACGCTGACCGTTACTGTGAAACACTGCGGAAATTGCGACGTGTCATTCAAAACAAGAGGCGTGGAATGCTTACTGCAGGTGATGTGCTCCTCCATGACCATGATCGTCCACATAAGGCTCGGCGCACAGCAACTGTTCTGCAGGAGTTCGGCTAGGAGCTGTCTGATCATCTACCATAGAGTCCTGATCTTGCTCCTTGCAATTTACTTCTTTTTGTGCACCTCAAGAAATTCCTGTCCTCCGGTCAGTGTTTTGACAACGACGAAGAACTGAAGACGGTTGTCACACAGTGGTTCCATTCACTGGGGGCAGACTTCTACGACACAGGAATACCAAAGTTGACCCCACGATATGACAAGTGTATCAATTCTTATGGTGACTATGTCGAAAAATAGCTCAGACATTCCTGTACCTGTTGCCGATAAAATTTTTCATGTTACTGTGTTTTCACTATTTTAAAAAATAGCGAAATTTACTTTCTGGATGCGCGTCGGACAACAGAAAAATGATATAAGTGGTGCAAGCTAGCACTGCCTTCCTGATCGTTTACTAAGCTTACACAGGTACTTAATCGATTTGGTTCTACTTTGCATACTGGTAACGATCAGGGTTTTAAACATCTAATGCAAAATTATATATACGAATTGAGACATATTTGGACTACATAGCACGATAAATTTGTAATTTGAATTTACATTGGCTAACATGTTGAAACATTTCTTTTGAGGCTGACACTTTTAAAAGCACACATCTGCAATTCAAACAAATACACAACTTCAGAATTATAACAAATGATAGTCTAGGTAAAGTAGGCATTTTCAATCATAACTGGGGTTCATTCACGTCACATTATAAACTTCTATTTTTGATAATGTGAATTACGTGTCCTTACTTCCTACATGCATGGTTGAATATAATTAATCACTATCGATTAATTCATAACCCCAGATGTTTATTCACTATACTTATTTAAACCATCGCAAAGGTTCATAACCGTTACCTAATTTCCATTCCGCTCATTTTTATTGCAAATCTTATAAACACAAACTGTAAAACTGTTTATCCATTGCCGCTTGTAGAACAGTATATTTTATTTCCGGTAATCCGAACTTAGGAAATACCGGTAAATACACAGATTCAGTTTTCGGTTTTAATTAATAGAAATGTTATGATACACGCACAAAAAAAATATGACGTTTATATAACTTGATTGTATTTCCTCCATTTTTCGAAATGTTTCCTCATTCCATCCCCCCTTTCACCCCACATATCCCTTAGTTTTCTTTGGCCCGTTGCATCAAATTAGGACCCACTTGTTTAAACCATAGTGGTATCAGTTAAAGAATGTCTTAAACCTTAGATTACAGTTTTTCAACCGGCGGACCGAGATTGATTTTATGCATAGAAGATTTAACTGTGTGGAGTTTCCTGGGAAGGTGTTTTATCCCTGGAAGTGTGAATACAAGTAACCTTAAGTAATAGCTAATTCTCCCTAATTTATTCATTCGAGTCGTCCGTATTAAGATTTATGCAGTGCCGCAGATTTTAAAAAATTACAACTGTATTTAGAATATAAAACCTGATATGTTTATGACTAAAATAGATACATCTGTTCAAGGTTGAAAGGATATCAGTTTGGCTAACTCTCGTCAAACACGTGGTGAAGCTAACGGTATTCCTGTTGAACCGGGAGAAAATTATCTCGTTGATTTATCGAGCTGAACAGAACTTCTTTATTCATGGCCCAACATTGAACACGCAGGATAAGACAGGCATTATCTTGGTGGCTAAAAAGGTCAGGTAAGCTCTAATAAATGATCTAGTGTAATATACTGCCTATGTTATTCCCTCTTGAACTTCTTTTGGGATTAATATATTTTATTTGTGTCTGTAATGCAGACAAATTACTTTAGGCTTCTGTGTTTTGGTGGCTTTGACGGCCATCTTGTACATCGTGCACCCTTTCGTCAAGTACTTTGTGGATGGTTCAACTATTGATGGTGAAAGATTTCTGCATCCTTTCCAACATAAATTTTTCTTCGATTTAAAGAAGAGTCCTCTCTACGAAATAGAATGGTTCATTGATGTCTTCGGGTGTTTCCTTGTTAGTTATTGCACGGCTGCGACAGATACCTTCGCAGCTGCCCTTTGCCTCTACCTCACATGCCAGTTCCAAATGCTTGGGTCTTCTCTCAGGGAAAGCGCAAGAAACATCAAGTTAAGGCTGGAGAGAGGTCATTCATACAAGGTAATGTATTAGATGTTTATTCAATTTAAATTTCCACGACTGATATTTTGAAATTAATGTTACCTCTAGTGAGCTGTTTTACGCACCTATATTAGTGAAGCGTTGCTAACAACGTCGCCATGAGTAAAGCATAAGGGATATGCAGGACTCGGTCCCCACATATGTAAATATGCTCAACTTTTTAACTGTAAATAGCAATTATATAATCTCGCCATTAGATTATGGTGTTCAGGAATGCAGCTTTTGACGTGAGAATTATAAAGAGAAAAATACGCCTTATCAATGCCTTTCATAATTTGATTCTACTTGTTATGAAAATATATTTAAAGTATACTATAAGGATTAAATTTAAGTATAAACATACATACTAACGTAATGAATTGAATGTTTCACGCAAAAGAAATAAGAACAGAAACTGGAGCTTCTAAAAGAATGGCCTGAGTTTACAAATAAAATTGTTCTTTAACTTGTTTTGAAGCATTTTTCTTGCTCATAATAATGTGCCATTTAACGCTTTTCAGCGCTGCTGAAAGTGACGTTAGCTGTGTTTATAGGATGAACTATGTACTTTAACTGTTTTGCCTCAAACTGAGATGCAGGGTATTGTGATAATGAGCAGTATTTTTGTAAAGACGTCCAGTGTGGCAACACTAATAATTTGTTCCAGTAATTTTACAACCCTACAGTCGACCTGCTGGCGTACTGAATCACTAGTATTAGGACTTGATGTATAGAAATACAATGTTATTGCTCCTGCTGGTGACAGAAGTAACCTCACTACATAGTTTACGATCATTTGCTGCGAAATGCAATGACGATAGGAGATGATGACAAGCTGAACTCACAAGAAGTGTGCATACATTTCAGTGAACTCATCCAAACCGGCAACCTATTTCAGAGACAAAGCTGAGCAAAATAGAAACAAAATTCAAATAACGCAGATAATTTGGAGATGCGTAAACGTTTTTAAATCACTTAATTTTTGTTTTATTGATATTATGCGTTACTTATGAGAAACTCTGTTTAATAATGTTAATTAAGGTAAAATTGAAATAAACTTTTAAAGTGATTCGGATTCAGAGATGAGAAGTTCTTAAACTACTGGAATGTGAAACTCAAAGTATCTCAACAGTTATAGAAATATCGATGATGAAGAAGAATAATGACAATCAACAATATACTGAACTCTTTTTGACTGCCAAGAATGGTATGTTATGGAACGTACCTACCAAAATGGTTTGTTGCATAATTCCTGGTTTAAAACCAGGATTAAAGCTTTGTTGTCGATCTCTTACTGTTATTTTGAATTGATCTCAGAATTTGTAGGTAAAATAAACTCCAAGTATAGGTAAAGTAAAATAAGTAGTAAAAATAATATCATTCAGTACATTAATCTTGGATCCGCTGGATCCTGCAGATTGTTTCAAGAAGGTTAAAAAACATAACAGGGGTAAGATAAAAGAAATCTTCGATGTGATCTTCGTATAAGTTACATTGTTTTATGCTCCCTCAGAACGATTCATTGTTCATGTTCTGGAAAATTTGAAATGTGATCCTGCAAAACGACCGTGTCAACCGAAATTTCAGAGCTCACAGTTTTGAACATCTGCCATTATTTCTTATGTTAATAAGTATACTAAACCTACATACAAGTAATATTCATACTTTCAAAACTTTTATTTGCCCACACGTGGTTGCGCAATTTTACGAATAAGAAAGAATAAAAGCTATAATTCCTAATTGCCTTACTATGAGTACTGAGAGCGCAACCGTGTGAAACGCATTATTTGTGTAGGTTTTAGAAAAGTAAATTAGCATACTTGTTATTTTAATTTGTAATTAGATATTAATTGAGGTTGTGAACAGCCATGATAATTTGATGTGAGTGACTACTTGTTCATTTTAGGCGAGAAGAGCAGCTGTCCCTAAGAAAGGTTCTTATAAACCAATGTCACAGAATCATGCTATAAGTAATGAAATTCTCAAGCAACAACTCGATTTGTTTGAAGAAAACAATGACCAGAATATGGAGAAATTTCATCGTGAAATGCATCAGTATATCGTAGAGTGCATCCAACATCACCAGTCCTTATTGCAGTAAGTAATTTTATAACAAAAGTTTATGAGTAGCAACGGGATGCTAAATAAAATGCCATTCAGTAAATGCATATTTACAGATCCATTTGAATGCACAGGCGGCAAGGTGATCCAGATCAGTTCTGTTGGTACAAAGTTAAGAAATACAACTTTTTAAATTAATTCTACGAACTACATTGTTCTGCATAACAGTCAATGCCAGTGTAACGAGTCCAATATGCCTACGATAGTATTCTCTTAGGCCCGGCACACACGTTACGATATACCTGTCAGGTAGATCTGCACAGGTAAACCGGAAAGGTATACCTGTGCAGGCTAGAGCACACATACGCTGCGGTAAACCGGAGATTGTAACTAAGTCGAGAGATGGCGAGCAAACAAGAAGACGACGCGATCGCTTTAGTCGGTTTGCTAGTGGCCATGAAGTGTAAAAAGAAGCGAAAACGCAAAACCTGATGTAAAGATTGGCTTACAAAGATAAATGAATACACATACAGGATTACTAAAAGAGTTAAGTTCAGATCCTTCAGATTACCGTAATTATTTGCGGATGAATGAAGACATCTACTAAAAACTGTTGTCACTTGAAACTGATCTAATACAAAAGAAAAATACAGCATGAGAACTTCTATTGCTCCACATGAAAGACTGATAGGTAATTTAAGGTTTCTTGCAACGGGTCGATCGTACGAATGTCTCAAGTATTCAACTATAATATCACCCCAAGATCTTGGCAAACTCATTCCGGAGACATGTGACGCCATCTACAAATGTGCTGAAGGAAGTGCAGCTTCAGGTATGTATAATAAATACACCCAAATTTTTAAAATTTTATATTCGTAATATAAAAGACAAAATTTTAACTGAGGCATAATAATGAATAATAGATGACATTAGAAAAATAGTTGAAAATTTGATGTATTGGTCAATTAAGGGCATAGAAAAATTAAAAATGCTTAAAAAATCAAATATCATTAAAGTTAACTGAGTAGGTAGTCACTAAGTGTGGAGTTGGAAATTCTTCATTGGTTACAAATCCTGTAGTCGCTTTTTGCTGTGTAAGTTGATCATATGAAGCAGCTGCGGAAGGACTTGGTGAGCTACTTGAGCTGGGACTGCTTAGATATTCGGAGCTGTATGAACTCGTTGACACGTTAAGCATTCCTATTTCAACTTCAAATAGGAGGTCATTGATTCTTTTTTCAACAATCAAACGCTCGCGTTTTTCCAATGAACCTAATTTTCATTGCAATAGATTTTTCCATTAGATCATACCTGTCATCTTGGGGCGAAGGCTTTTTAAAATTATCTCTCACTGATAGCAAGACATCATTGGTCAATTCCTCAGTTGTCCTTTTTCTTCTTTTTTTTCAAATTAGGTCGTGATATCGGGAGTATCACACGTTCATCTGAATTCGGTCTTGCATGATTTAGAGGATTCTCAGTTTTCTCGAAGGGTTCTTCCTTGCTGGGTGTTTATGGGGCAGGATCCTCGATTCTCTCCTGAAAGATTTATATTAGACCCTAAAGGTTATTTACCCTGGTTTTATTGTTTAGATCAGGAATACAATTTAAAATAAGACAAAAATAGAAGATAAAAATAACACAAACCGCTTTAAAAACTGTTAAATAAGTGGTAATGTACTATTTTAAACTTATATTTTTTATTTTATTTATAATCAAACTTTTTAAACAAGCATTGATTTTGTGTTATTTTAAATGTTATTTTTATTTTAAGTATAAGACTAAATTTATAAAGCCTGCTATAATCATCATAGTTATAGATCCACAATGTGAAAAAAATATTAATTTACTTTTGTTTCAGTTTCCTGATCCATCACACTCCACCGGGTTTGATCCCAAGACCTCGGGAACCACAGGCTAGCATGGAAGAGAGAAGAGAATTCCTGTGTTCGACAGTTAGTAAGCAACCGGAAGAAAGAAGGGCAGACCTATTTTCGACACCCTAGTGAGCGAACGGAAGAGAGAGGAGGCGACCTGTGATGGAATTTAAGTGAGCAGAGAGTGGAAGTGAGAAGAGAGTGCTTCGCGAGTGGTTCATTACAATACTATGCGTAAGAAAAGAATGTGAAGTGACAGAGAACACTGAACTGTCACAATATGAAACATTCCAGTGCTTGATAGTTAAGAATTCTGTTAATTCATTTACGAATAGTAGCAGTGCTCAATAGTATGACCTGTTACATAAAAAGACCACTTATGTTACATTTATGATTTATATTGTAGGTATATTAATTCAGCAAATCACATTATAAGCATAGAAAAACGTTACATTATACCTTGCTTTGTAAGTTATTAGGGCATTTTGTGTTGCCTGGGCAACAACCGCTGCGTCAGTTTGTTGTTTTAAGGTGCTTGACGGTGCTTTAACTGAAGAAATTATATAAGTAATGTTTAAATTGCAATCTGTGAATTAACTAATTGGTTAATGTAATTATTTGTTCCGTTTAGATACATGGATGACGTGAACGATTCACTGGGATGCATGTTTTTTAGCGATTTCTTGGTAACTACAATCCTGACCTGCGTTTTGGAATACTGGCTTATAGTGGTGAGTTTAAAGTTATTGTTTCTTTAGTTTACAGAGTGCAATTCAAACGCAACAGTATAGATACTGTTACGCTATATTTCTCATGACAGCTACTTAAGATTCTTGTATTTTGAATAACAAGTATGAATATTATTCTGTGCTGCTGAAAAGAAGGTAGAGTTGGTAACATTCAAATAAATAATTAAAAGTTCGATTAATTTAATCATCTATTAAATATTCAACTAATTTTAACTAATAATCGTTTACCTAGCAAGCCCATTTTCTCCCCCCCCCACCCTCTCTCGACATACTTGCATATCACGAATGTTTGTGCGATTAAGAGCCACATAGAGCTTAGAGCTTAAGTCTGTGCAGAGCAAGTCCCAAAGCTGGTGACTGCGCAGAACATGTGACATGGACCAAGTTGAAGGTCCAGTTAGCTCCCCAGAGCTGGATGAAGAACACAGCAACGCCAAGATTAACTACATGTGTTGCAATGGTCAAACCACGATGATGCTTGCGAAATATCAACACAATGTGTGTGTGTGTGTGTGTATATATATATATATATATATATATATATATATATATATATATATATATATCCTACTATATATACACATATAAGGTTTTAACCTCCTGTAACCTGGTAGATCATATCGGACGATGAATGAAATTGGTGAAATGATGTTCAAATGAGCCAGACCGGGGCCATAGAGCTTGAAATTACCCAACATTCGTCTTCTCAGGACAAGAGAAAACCACAGAACAAAGCATTATCCGGGCAACTCACCCTAACCAAGATTCGAACTCGGGACCTCTCGACCACAGAGGTCGGACACGGAATTTATTTCAGCACTAATTACTTTAAAAGCAAATTTGGGTTTAAAGTAACACGGATTCCAGGATCTGCATCATTGTCAGCGTATATACACAAGGAATAGCATTTTCTCTTCCAAGAGAAATAAAATTTGCCGATTGTTCAGCGGAACTTAAATCCACAAACGAAAACATAAAATAGTCGGTAAACTTAGATATCGTATATCTCATTTGTCATAAAGGGACAAATTCAGGAATTTTGCAGTTTTACCTTTCATTTAGCAGATCTAATGCTCTCTGTACTCTAGTACACCTATTATATGTTTACTTGTTTTTATTGTTTCTGATACAGATATTATCTTTAACATCCTATCAGATTATTTTCCAGTCTGATTAGCTGAATCCAGAATTTGGGGTATTTTTATTTATGAAATGTATAATACTGACTTTAATCGTATTATTTCAGATTATTAATGCATAAGTAAGTGCACACCATGTATGAGGAAGGTTGCGATTAATGTTCTGATTAACTTTGTAAGATGAGTTGAAACATTAAGAACTAAAGGAACTGCCTCTAGTTTAGCCGTTCTTCAGTTACTGCATTTATAGAAACAACATCCCTTGAAATGCACCGAACATAGTTTATAATATTTGAATGGCATGAATTTTCCATGCTTTAGAACAGCTACCCACTTACCCAGTAGTTCCAATTTATGCGGTGCAAAGTTAAAATCAATGTCTTGTCATTCTCTAAAGTAATAACTATCTCAAAATCTACCGTATTTTTATTAATGATTGCCAACCGTGAATTCATCTGTGCATTTAATATCGGTGTCTTTCTTTCTGTCTTTCTTACCTCCTCTCTAGCTACTTAAACTCCCAAGGATATGAAACGAAGGAAGAAGTGAGCAATATGAAAATTCGTGAAAGTAAATAATATGATTCAGCATCCGATTAGCGACCGAGAATTCCTGCGAAACTAAACTTTCCATCATTTGATCCTCTTCAAGAGAATTGCCCGAGACCTCCCGTATACGAACCACAAGTGGTGTCATTTGCTATTAACTACGGATGAAAACAGTTCTCTGAATCGTTCTTCGGCGTTTAGTACAGTTGTATGCAGTGCAGTGTGCACATCCTTGTCAGTACTAATTAACGCTGCCCATACATCAACATCACAACACGTGTTAGCAACTTAGCAAGCACATTCTTGTCCTTCAGAGCCACCTGCAGTTATACTAGCGCCAGCAACAAGTGTAGATATAGACTGATTTTTTCGTCCTGGACCCGCTCACCTGTATGCGCAGCAGCTGTAAAAGTTCATTATCTTCTGGAAGGGGTGTTGGGTCAATAAAAGAGTAACATCCGCGTACACAACCTGAGATAAGGTGACATCTTCACGAGTTCCGAGTGATGTAGTACAGTTGCGTGTATAATTATTGTGTTACTATGTCTGCAGCTAAAAATAAATTGGGTGGAAGTAAAGTTCTGCATTCTCAATTATGGGAAGTGATGTGCAATGTGAATAATTACTTTAAGAAGAATCTAGATCAAGGACAGCCACTTTATAAAGTAGCTGAAAAATCTACCGGCGTATCTGTGAGCAGTACAACTTTTGACAGTACCGTACATGTTTATATTTCCGCTCTGGTTGCAAACTTTACGCATTGCTGTCGTTCCACGCAAGAGAAATACCATTGGCCGTTCTAACCCACCCTAGACTGCCTTCTCTGCGTTTCTGCAGGGTCATGTCGAAAAAAATTAGCCTTTAACTCTAACCACGTTAAGGTCTTTAGTAGGTACCGAGATCTATACATATGCAACAGAAGACGTAAGTGATGAAAAACATACCTTCGTGTATTTATTATATTAGAACTGTTTTTTTACCACCTACTAACTCAACCTTTTGTAATCATGCCTGCTACTGCATACATGAACACAGCAGCAGTAAAGGATCCTAACAAATGTATTGCATAATATATCTCATAATGTAGATGCGTACACTTCACTGGAACGTTTGTATACTCTAAAATAGTCGGTTTAACTACAGTAACCAAGGGGCAGAGATTGGTTCACCAGATTGCTGACATAAGTTTACAACATATGTATGTATAATCAAACAAGATCGTAAATGTATCCACATTTAGTGTTACGTTGGTATCTTGGTGTTAATGAACATTTTAGGAAACAATTTCAAAAATCGTATACTTTAGCGGTTTCATGCCTTTTCATTGCATATATATATATATATATATATATATATATATATATATATATATATATATATATATCAGTGTGCAGCTTCCATTTTGAAAGCCTGACTACATGTTACGTTGTGTGATGGGATGTTCTGCAAATCTATGATTTTCCAATGTCTTGTTTACTTTTAATAGAAGTTTTAGTTGTGTTTTAAGTTTTTAAATATTTTAGGGATGCTCAGGACAAGACAATTCGCAATCCGTATGTAAATGAATAGTTCTGATAGGTCTCAAAGGTTCAAATTCATACCAAGAAATTTAAAACAAAAAGCGCAATTATTTCCTCAGGAAAGTTAGGTTAATTAAAAATAGGTTCAGCCCATTTTACACTTACTATAATGCAATAAAATAGGATATAACTCGTAAGGAATATGAACCCCACCCTTCCGCGTGGCATTCAGATGCAAAAGCCGTTACACCACGAAGATATTGACTGAGAAGTGAAGATATAACTTAACACCCTTTCGGCTACAGCACTAGATTGCATCATGGTTGAATTCAGCTTCTAAGGGTCATTTTCTCCAGAACGGTTTAAACCTTTATTGTAAGTCGGTTTAACAACACCAATCGGTTGAAACTAGCATCCGTTTTCCCCAAGAATTTCTGGTACTCGTTTAGTTTAAACCGCGGCCCTAGTTCAAACTAAACTTGGCTACACGGAATCATCGTAACAACAAACAGTTACTCAATCAGAGTAGCCTTTAGTGTTTTGAGTTCAACATGACAGCTATTTGAGAATAAAAGTGTGTTTTACCTTTTCTCACTTTATGCAACAGGGATAAACAGCCTGTAAACATCAATTATAATGCTCTAAGTGAGCAGTTAAATTCTGTAAATAGTTTTACGCCTTGATTTGACCAAACGTTCATGATTTGTCTTGAAATATTATAATACCTCGTTTATTTTGTAATTAACTTGAATTTCTTAAATGCATTTAGATTGGTTAAAAATTCGCTTCTCTGCTTGCCCTGAATAACAGCCAGATAACGTTTCATCGTTCTCACAATTCGTATCCTTTTTATAGTTACGTATCGTTCTCGTGAATAAATTCTGTTACAGTCTGTTCCTCTGAAAATGTAATCCTATTTTTCAAGTAAATAATATTCTTTTGATTTTACCTAGGATTGTTTTACTTGTGGTGGATACATGGGTGCCATTATGATCCACAACATTAATTAGAAAACTTCTGGTGAAACATCACTTTTTTAGTTTTTACTTTCGTTATGCATTTTGTATTGAGGAGGACAATATATGCAACTGGAACTTAGTCATTTTCATTGAATTTTTCAAAATGCGTTATCTTTTGGGAAAAATTCTAAGCCTAGATAAGCTAACTTCCAGATCATAATAATCTTCTTCTATTCCATTAAAACATCCAGAGATTTTTCCATTTTTCTTAATCTTGGCAAATGCAACAAATGTAATTAAGTTGTAGAAAACTTAATTTTCACAAGTCATGACTATTATGTACACTATTTTAAAAGTTTTATCTTAAATCGTGATTAAATCTAATAAAAGAGAAGTTTAAAGTAGATCTAAAACGTTTAAACTAGCTTGAAGGTATTCATTTCTGCTTTAAAACCTGTAACAAATCAGTTTAAACTAAACATAAATGGAGAAAATTGCTCTAATTGTAATAAAAATTAAACAAAACAGCGTAGGTATTTGTTTGCTCCCGCCAAGTTTCAATCAATTATGTAAAAGCTTGATTGCAATATATCTATGGGCTAGTAAAGCTGTCCTTTAATCTCAGTTCTTCGGCTATAAACTCATTCCGCAATGTTCGGTTATACGATGAATAATTATGTCAGATTTTTGGAGGCTCTTTATGTTAATTACGCTTCATTTTTATACCAATTTCAATCAGCTTTCAAAATTTAGTTTGCACTTTTTGTGCGTAAAATTTCAAGTCCGTTTGTGCAGTGATATGTCTGAAAACTGAACATTTTTCGGATTTTCTCGACTGTCCTTAATTTTGTAGACAAATTTTCTTCAAAATCTTATATAAATTCTCAACTCTGTTATTCCTGTGATTGGTGTTTTCGTGTGTGCGGAGGGATGGACAAAGTTACGCTAATAGATCTTCCGCAGGAGTGAAGGCATCCTAAAAGTTTCGTTTTTTGAACACGATGTACAACTAATTCCCCTAAAAATTAAACTATTCCTGTAATTGCTGGGAAGTCTAGATGTTTAATATTTTCGCTATTCCTACTTAAGTTATTCAGATATAATCTGCTATCCTTAAAAAGGAAGTATACCTAGTGGATCATTCTAAATGATACTTTACCATACATGTGTTTGGTTATTCAATGCAATTTGAAAAGAAAATCTTAAAAACTAAGTTACCAACTTTGAATTGTGTTAAGTTAGAACACAAATTACTCTGATACTTCAAACTAAAATGATATTTTGCTGATACTTCTGTTCTCATCAAATAAACGGTTTACAAAGACGTTAATGAAAGAAAGACTATAATTATAATTCTTGTAAGTAATTTGTGGTGTGCATAGAATACAATTCAAAACGAATTACATACTTAACTGGAAATTCGAATTCCGTTTGACATATCTTGTCACAAATCAGTGAATAAATGTTGACCAGAATAATGTATGAATTTATTGTAAACCGTCATCTTTAATTCAAATTCCGTTTGACATATCTTCTCACAAACCAATAAATAAATGTTGACCAGAATAATGTATGGATTTATTGCAGACCGTCATCTTTGAATCTCTGCTTCTGCTGCTGAAGTTTATTTTTACATGAAAAAAACTTATATTGAAATCATACAGATTTGAGGGCTTATACATTTTATTACGGCATACAACGCAGGGAATTCTACAACTACATTAAGGAATTTCAGAAATATGTTGCAAATGTTTTTAATTTTCCACACTTTGCTTGTAAATGTGATGAGGTAAAGCAGCGAAATGTATTTCTTGTTCTTTTAGACAGAAGATCGCGGACTGGAGTTCGTTAAAGCTATACTACATTTGACGTGCCTCATAACGCAGTTTTTGTTCTACAACTACTTGAGCTCAGAACTTGCTTTTGTGGTAAGCCTTCCTTTTTCTTTATAAACTAAGTAATCTTCATTATTATTATTATTATTATTATTATTATTGATTGTTGTTAGTGTTTTAATATTTTGAGTCTTAGCCAACTTACTAAAGTTAATATAACATTATTTATGTCTTCACACATATTACTCCAATTGCTCAAATCTGGAGATATTTTCAAACAAAAGCTTGACTTGGAACTCTGCCAGAATGAAATTTATTTACGAAATTCATAATGGCATTCAGCATTACGTAGAAAATTGTATATTTATAAATGGCTAAAGAGTAAGGTGGACTTATGCAATAATAACTTTATACATTACTTCATAATTAAACGCTCAAGGGAATAACAGTACAGAATAGGGAGCATACAGAATGAACACTAAAAGAGCGATCGCTTTGATCAGTATGATATCCAGCGCAGTTGACTGCCATGATGAAAGCGAGTAAATGTGAAAGAAGGGTTAGTTCATTTCCAACGAAGCCTAAAGCAAAAATCACTTTATTCAAATATTCAAACTCCAAATTACTCATTTAGACTAACAGCTGGTTTTCTACTATGCGTTAAATACAATATATCTTTGGATAAACTGGGTGCATGAGTGTCGAATATATCAGTTGAAGTCTTTTTATTGTATGGTTTCCCTAGCTGGCTTACCAGAAGTTACGCGGATGGCGTTTTAAACTTCGAATAACGATTTAATTAATTATATTTACCTCCATCCGTATTCTTTATTAAATTATTGCTCATCGAACTAGATTTGTTTTATTGTGAATGCTCACCTTTAGAGCTTATTATTGTAATTTCGTAAAGTCCCGTAATATTCCCAATAGTAAATGAAAGATATCCTGACATTCGCCGAAATGGACATGAAATACTGGCGTATGTTATATTCCTGATTTCCTTAATATTCGTTCGGAAATTATTCAACTTCTGGAAATGTTGTACACCCCGTAACAATCGGAATGCAAGTTTAGATGCAAAGGCATATTTACGCAAGCTTACCGGTATGTCCTGCACATCAGTCATTGACTTACTGTTTCCGGAGAACTCTTGTTCTAAAGGTCGCTCATTGTTGAGCTGATTATCACGCCTGAGGTTTTTAAATGCCCTCTTCCAATTATGGTGTATAACATCGAGAAAACTCCTAAGGGAGAAAATCGTTTAGAGCCCAGTTTTGCAAATTGTGAACTAGATACAAAAGCGAACATGCTGTTAACGAAGTAATCTGGCGTGTTTCACGCCGATAAGAATTAAACACAAATTGCAATTGTCCTAAGTTAGTGTCCCAACGATTTTGATGCTATGGTGTTAGGCATTGAGGGCAGATTTAAGTTAAGGTTCATTCTTACACCGTGAGAGGGATTGGGCCAATAAGGAACTGTAGTTATATGTATTACTCCCTAGAAAAAATAGTGTAACGTGTATGTGTGTTCATTGTCGCGTCAGAAACATTATTGCTTTGTAGCATGGCATTGTTGGGCATAATTAATTCGTTTGGGAGTTTGAATTTCGTTCGACGCGGCATTTCTCTCCCCACCTCCTAGTCAGGGGTGGAGAGAGGAAAGGGGGTGAAGGCAAGTAGAGGGACTAGCTTCTTCTTTGTCGAGTGGCGTCAGTCCGTCACGTGGGTCAGTCGTGTGAGTCTCTTCAGGACGAGTGGTTGTGTATGTAGAGTGCGTGGATCGTGTGTGTGGAACATTTACTCCAATGTCTGTTCTGTAATCTTCTGTGAATGATGTAGTGGCACCAAGGTAAATTTATAATACGGCACAGTAAATGTGAAATTAGTGTATTTTATTATGAATATCCCACACCTGCTTTAGAATGTGCAGCTAAGGTCCTGGTCCTCTCGTTGCCGCTGCAATTACGACCATCATTGTTTATGCCGAGGTAACTAAATTAATATCTAGCTGCAAAACCTTTTGGCCTCACTCCGCTATATAACAATAGAACGCTTTAAACTAATTCGAAATGAATTTGGAACCGTTGTCGAAATAAGAACGTGGAGCACCAAACGCTACAAAGGTGATAGTGAGAACTTTGATAGCGGCACGCGATGTAGCTCAAGTTCACCGCAAATGCATTCCTTTAAAGTGACCACGGAAATGGACAATAAAATCCCCTAAAACCTTCTCTAGGGGTGCAATCTCAGGTAGTAGACCTCCCCACATGGTCCTCTGAGGTGGTTTAACCTTGGGACAGGTACGACTCACCTTAACCCGGGTCGCTATAAGGCGATCCATATCCTTCCAAATGAAACGCTGGCATATCTTATTGCGAGTGTTAGCAATTCCCAGATGACCACAACGTGAAACATGGAAATTAGCAAGCACTGTGTGTACAACGTTATCAGGGAAAATTATTCTAAACTTGCAAACAAAGTTAGCGCGGCTGTTAGGACCCCGCGACGCATAGTATACGGCGGAACAGAATGGCCGTCCTCCAACATCTAAAAAATCTCGCTGACCTGGGTATCCCGGTGCTTATATTTAGCTATACCAGTAAAACTATTTGGAAACGACATGCATGCATTACCTCTCTGGGGCGCTAGAAGTTGACCGAGTTGGCGGATCTTTAGCAAAAATCGAGGGTTAGGTCATTCGCGACGAATCCGACCCACGTATACCGGGTGAATCACCTAAAACTTGCACCGCAAATATTTCGGAAATGGAAAGTGCTATTGATGTGCAGTTTTCACAGCATTGATTGGTAGTCAGGGACTCATACATTTAGCCTTAAAACAGATTTTAATAATACTGAGAAAGTGTACTTTTGAGCTAACTTACAATTTTTTAAATAGAACAATGCCTAGTTACATCAACAGAATAAAGGCAGGGTAAATTAGAATGTCAGTGGCGTTTGTTGCAAGATTCTAGTGCAAATGGTTTACGAGAAATCTTATTTTGAAACGTTTACGCACCGACACTTGTACAACCTGTGGTAGCACAAACTAAAGAAAGAAAGAAAAAAAGGGAATTACAAAACTACTGTGGATTCTCACAAGTAAAGAGAGCATAGCCCTTCAAAGGTTGCGTTCAAAATGGCCACCGACAGCTTCAATACACGCTTCCAGTCTGCTATGGAAAGACAGTTGCACACGTTCCAGCATTTCAGCGGAAATTTCAGAGCAGGCAGCAGTAATACGTCGTTTCATATCTCTGGTGTAGTTGATACATCCTTGTAGAAAGTGTCTTTCAGCCTTCCCCACAGAAAAGTCTAAAGGGGCGAGATCCGGTGAACAGGTCGGCAACGGTACAGGTCCTCTTCGTCCAATCCAACGATTAGGAAACAATCCGTTAAGACAAGCTGTAGTACTTCGTGCACTATGGGCCGGACAGCTATCATGTTGGTACCATAGGTTCCTCCTAGTCTGCAAAGGAACGTCTTCTAGCACCTGTGGCAGATGGCCTCTCAGGAGATTGCGATACTTGTGCGAGTTCATTGTTCCTTCTATGAACAAAGGGCTTATGAGTTAATGGTTCACTATCCTACACTCCACGTTTAAACTCCATGGACGCTGACGTTCCACCTGACGAAACCAACGGGGATTGTCAATAGACCAACAGTGCATGTTTCTGCGGTTTACTGTCCAAGATTAGTAAATGTTACCTGATCACTAAACAAGATACATGATGAATCTGGAGTATCATGTCTTAATGCCCATGTACAAAAGTTAACACATTCTCAAAATCGTTTCCATTCAGCTCTTGATGGAGAGAGATGTGATAGGGATGGAACCTATGTCGTTGGAGAATGCGCAGTACACTTGCCTGACGTATGGCACTTCCACGTGCGATTTTGCGGGAACTAATTTGCGGATCTACTGCAACGGCAGCCAAAACATTAATTTATACCTCTTCTCCAGTCACTTGTTTGTTTCTGTTACGTTTTATAGGTGTTACAGTACCACTTTCACGTAATTGGTTGAAGAGGTTGATAAATAGTTGCCGAGATGGTTGATGTCTATTGGGATACGTTCCGCATACACCGTACAGGAACGAACTGCATTCTTCCTACACTCTCCATACACCATGAGCATGTCGGCTTTTTCTGCATTAGTAAACCTCATCTTCCACTCACGACTTACTGCTTGAACTGTCGCAAAATAACTGACCAAAACGTCGCAATGCAAGCAATGAACAGAAAACACAATGCAAACAAACATAACAACATCGTACCTAGCAACTAAGCAGGTTGAATGGGACAAACAATTGTCGGGGTGGAAACTTTTCAAAATACGATTTCTCGTAAACCACTTGCACTAGAATCTTGCAACAAAGACATTTGACATTCTAATTTACCCTACCTTTACTCTGTTGATGTAACTAGGCATTATTTCATTTAAAAATTGTATGTTTGCTCAAAAAATACACTTTCTAAGCATTATTAAAATCTGTTTATAGGCTAAATGTACGAGCCCCTGATAACCTATGAATGTTATGAAAACAGCACATCAATAGCACTTTCCATTTCCAAAATATTTTCGTTGTATGTTTTAGTTGATTCACCCTGTATATCTTGGAGAAGTTTTATATGCCCCAATACGTTCACCCACACTCCAGAGTGTTGGAAGTACAACACGAACATAACTTTGATGAGGCGAGGGAAAACCGACCAGCAGTAGATCCGGGTAAATGAACGTACACTAGCATTGTTTGCAGGTGGAAAAGTCAGACGAGTTAAACTACAGGATTCTGCACAAAAAACACTTCGCGACAATGTTCGGATCGCACGTGTGTGCCGACATATGTAGCTCTTTGCAGAGGGATTGTTTTTTCATTCTTTCTTTCCTTGCAAAATCAACAATGACACTGTCATAAAATTTAAATCTTCCACTCAAGTCTTTAATTAATGCCTTTTCTATACTTAAAACGGCCAGATTAGAGAGCTTGTCTTGACTGATTGTACTTCTGAGAAATATCGTTATTCTACATTCAACGGACGAAGTAATTGTCGGTATTGTCACTACAAGTGAGCAAAGTTTTAACACTTCTGAATATGCCATTTCAACATTATTCTCTCTGATGAAGAGCAACATGTCTTTAGCACTACGCCTGCTTACAGCTTCGGTCAAATTTTATGTAACAGTTCAGGGTGTAAAGCCATGTCAAAGAAAGATCCCTAACTTTGAGTTAAAGAATCGAAGGTTTTTTTTTTTTTGCGGGAGGAGTGCTCTGCAATTTTGTTTTAATTTTGTAAGTTCTACAAACTGCAAGTTCTCAAAAGTGCTGAATCTTGAATTTATTTGTTCTGGGATATTGTAAATTATTTTATAAAAACGCTTGCGGCAGCATGTTTTCACGTCATCAGCATCATCCAGACGAAACCTTTTCCTTCTTGGTTCTGCAGTATCTTCTGTATTCATAACATGATCCCAAAATGAATCAAATTCTTAGTTTTGAAGAAGCCCTTAAAATCAGTAATTATTTTTACACAGAATTCAATGTCCTTTGTTTTGGTTTGTAGCATATTACACAAATTTTCAGTTATGGCAAAATTTTGAGAACAAATTTGTAAAAGTTGTGTTAGTTAAAGTTAAAATCCCCTTTCAGCAACTCTAAATATCCTCTTGATGCCGTCTCAGTTTCAGTATCCCAATCATCATCACCAACAATATTCTGAAATAGGGATATGAAAGGTTGACGATATTCATCTGCAGTCCGCATTAACCTACTGTTGTAATTCCATCTTGTAGGAATCCCCTTATCTAGTGCAAAGCAGCGTTTAGATGACTGTGAGAAGAAAATTTGCCATGACAGCTAATGTCATGAAGAACATTTTAATTCTTTGATTTTAGAAATTGATTGTAAGAAGACCAGATTTAATCTCAGTCATACAGTGAATAAACAATGCATTAGAAAAAGTCTGTTTTTCCTTTGTTTGCAATCCCCTCAAGTGTCCTGACATCACCGAGGCACCATCATAACTTTGAGCAATTAGTTAATGGCCACATTTCAGGTCCTTTACTTCACATGCAACTCCATATAAATCTTCAGCTGTTCTATTTGAGGTTATGTCTTCACATCCAAGAAATCTGTCTTCAACTGTCACGAAGCAAATTATCTTAGACAACTGGCCCTTGTTTTCAACGTCTGCAGTTTCGTCTAAGACAGAGGTGGCGAAAACGTGACTCGCGAGTCATTTTGATTCGCAGGTGCACGTTCCCTCTCTTCAAACGTCCGTTTGATTTTCACATGCCGCTGAGTGATACAATGCGTATTGCACATTTGGTGACTCGCGGAAGGAAGTAGTTTTCGCCACCCTTGGTCTAAGACAACAGCAACTAAACGACTTCAGATATTTTTAGTCTGGCGTAATGTAACAGTGCCAATAGAAGAGCTCAAATCATTTTGTATCAGATTAGAAGTACCCGGAATATTGAAGAATTTTGTAATGGCTGCTAAGACTGGGTCATATTTTCTAAAAAAAAAATTACTACATGTGTAATTTCCTCTATTGATACAGTCATGGGATTCACCACGGCCACGAAAGCTAAGGTCGTGGGAGCCAAGAAAACAAATAACATCTATAAACCTTTTCAAAGTCTCGTGATTTTTAGGCACCATTTTATTGTGTTGCTGGTGGCATATTTTCATCTGTTCATCTAAAGCATGACCAATCCCTGGATTACTATTGAAAATCTTTAATTTCAGGAAAATGAAAATGATTTTTGCAACTTCAGTGCCTTTTAATCGCCTTAAGTATATTATTTAAATCAGAGAACTGTGCACTATACACACACGTTTTCTGTTGAGAAGGGTAGACATGGCCAACAAATAACCTGGCTCTAATTTTACAACCTGTACGCCATTCTGCACGATGTCTTTATTAAAATGTCGCAACGAGTTTAATTATCCTTGCAATTGAATAGCTGGTAAACAAGGCCCTAGTGAACCTCCCGCCCAGTTAGGTGTCCCAGGAAGCTTCTTACTCCTTTGTCGATGGGATGCGTGACGCCTAGATATGATAGCGTCTGATGTTCAGCGATTACAAAACCATCCACAAGGCGTTGAAGGCTGCATTGATAATCGAGGCGGCCAAGGTAACAGCTGTCCCCACCCAGAGGACCAGGGTATCCGAAACGAGAGAGACAATCTTAAGGTAGAGTGTGTTGGGTCTATGGCTAGCCGCGACACCTTTTGAGGGACTACACACACAAACACGAACAAACGGGAAACGAATGAGAACTGGCGTGACGAGGGGCACGTCAGGGCCGTCTTCACCACCCCATTAGAGTGACGTGTGTTCCTTGTGTAGAAGAGTGGATGACAGCATCGTCAGGGACGGCTGGATATAAGAAAAGCCTCTATCCATTAGTATCTGGCGCAGAATCTAGTGGATACAGGTGCAAGCGTAACCGTAAAAATTAAAATTAAATTGAGTTTTATTTATGGACGCTCTTTAACTGTTGTAGTCCTTAGCATCCCTTCTATATTGGGCATGAAAGACCGGTAATTGTGTTCAGATTTCCTTTTATCAGGCTTGAGGTTCTTTCAAGTGCCACAAATCTACAAGGCACCACCGGCTTTACTTCCATTCCGGAGAAAGCCATGCTAAAGATTTTTACGCCCGAAAACAATCCAACGCCCTCCGCCGGGCTTGAACGCGACCTCGGGAACTGGATCCTAGCATAGTATCCACTACATCACGGAGGACGACAAGCGTGACGGTGATCAGATTTGACGTGGGATGGGCTTGTCGTCAAACAAACCGAATTGGCCATCCCAGCTAAGGACGGCAATTGGCTATGTCCCTTAGCGTCCCCATTCTACATTGGGCGTGAAATACCGGAAGGTTTGCTCAGATGCCTCTTTATCAGGCATGAGGTTACATGTCGTAAATCTACGACACAGGACCACCGGCTTTACTTCCTATGCGAAGGAAGCTATGCTAAGGATATTTACACCCGCAAAAATCGCCCTCCGCAGGGTTTGAACCCGCAACCTCGGAAACCAGAGGCTGGCATGGTAGATGTAAAACACGGAGAACGACCGCCCTGCTGGAGTTGACCCTGGGGCGGAATGTGGGTGTTCGTCGCGAGGATGGCCGAGGATGTGATAATGGGACTGGATGCCCTCAGGGTCGACATCGGCAGGAGGGTCTTGCGACTCGGTCGAGATGAGTAGCGCTCCGGAACCCCAACAAACATCCGAGGATCTGCAGATTGACTCTGACGGAGGGTATAGTTGTGCCTGCAAGAAGCGAGATTATGGTAAAGACGCGCCTAGAAGGCCAGCGATCAAAGAATCTGTTTTTGGCCGGGAAGGCACCATTGGGCGGATTATGCATTGCCAGGACATTCTTGCCTTTTCAAGACGAAGTGCCTGTGAGGCTGCTAAATGCGTCAAATACCCATCAGGACATCCAAGCTGGAACGGAGTTAGGGAAGTGCGAGCCAGCTGCAAGTGTATTGCCTAGCGACGGTTCCGAGGAGTCAGCACCGTCGCAAGATTTAGGACGTCTGCTGGAAGACTTACTGAAGAGGGCGGCTGACCATCTGGCAGCGGCACAACTGAAGAGGTTGCGGCATCTATTTAGATGATAGCAGTCTATCTTATGACAAGGACACGGCAATTACTCCAGCACGCACCGAGTACACGACCAGTCGATATCGGAGACGCCCGACCTATCCGGCAACCAAGACGGGTTCCTCTGACGAAGCAAGCGGAGGTACGATATGCTGGTGGACATGAAATCCGGGCAATTATAAAAGTGTCCGACAGCTCATGGTGCTCTCCTGTAGTCTTGGTGAAGAAGAATAGCAAGCTGCGCTTCTGCGTGGAGTATAAAAAACTGAATACTGTGACCTGGAAGGACTGTTTTCTCTTACATCGGATTAACGACTCCGATTGTTTCCAGAGTTGAACGCATTCAACACCACCCGGTCCTGCCTACCCGGGGCGGAGTCCATTTGGAGGAGAGGTCTAATTGAGCAGCCCCCTCCCAGCGACGACAGTGAAAAAACCTCTATAGTGGGCAAGTCACCGCCCAGCCACAACTCGCCAAATACGTCGCCTGGTGCTACAACCCTGAAACGATGATAAGGAAGATGATGGGTACAGGAAATTAGAGAGAAGAAGAGAGTCGTGCTGGAAGACTAGCCACCCCAGCAGTTGCCTATCGACCGGTGAAACCACGAAAAACCCATAGGTCAGAGTGGGCGGTCACCGAGGATCGAACGCGGGACAAGCCGAATGCGGGCCATAGACGTTCCCGCCCGATCCATCCTACTCTGTCAGTAAACTAAAGTTATAATCAAATCTTTTCACGGTGGGTAACTCTGATTCTCTTTGCGTGACCACAGGGTAGGGGAAAAATAGCTGGTGCCCAGTGGTTCCCAACATTGGATCTGAAATCAGGATACTGGCAGTTTGCTCTAGATCCCAGAAACAAGGTGAAGACCGATTTCTCGACAGGCCAAGGACTTTGGCTGTTTACGGTTATGCCCTTTGGCCTCTACAACGCATCAGCCATGTTTCAGCACCTCGTGGAGTCAGTGATGAGGGGTTTGACTCACGATGTCTGCCGCTTTATATTTGAACATCGTCACTGGCAGCACCTTCGAAGACAATCTCGAGAACCTGGACAAGATATTACAGAGACTGCAGACAGCCAACCTGAAGCTGAATTGGAAATGTCAACTCTTCTGGAGGTTAACTTGGGCCACAAAGTCTCAACAACTGTTGTGGCCATGGTCCCGGAAAAGACAGGAGGTGTGAAAAATTGGCCTCTCCCAAAGGACAAATGAGGGTTGCGTAGTTTCCTGGGCCTATGCTGCTACTACCGCCGGTTCGTCAGAGGTTTCTCCAACATCGCGAAGCCTCTCACTCCTCTGACGGAATAAGAGAGATGGTCGTACGTGTGAACAGAGTAGGCCGAGGCCGCATTCCAGGCGCAAGTCAGTAGTCTGTCTTGGGCTTTGCGCAATCGGGCGAAAATTTTATCGTTGACACCTACAACGGTATTGGAGGCGTGCCATCTCAGGTACAGGATGGGCAGGGGTGGGTAATAGCATACTAGAGCAAGACGCCCTCCAAGGCGGAAGATAACTACTGCGTTACCCGACGGGAGCTTCTGACAGAATTGAAGGCATTGGAACACTTCCACAAGTACTTGTACAGTCAGTCATTCCACCTGAGGACTGAATACTCCGCACTCACCTGGCTGTTGAACTTTAAGAACTTCGAAGGCTAGACAGCCCTTTGGGTCAAGAGGCTCCAAGAGTGCAATTTCACATCAGAACATCAGAGAGGTAAGAGCCACTCAAATGCTGATGCCATGTCAAGAAAATCCTGCTCGTAAGATGTGATTTAGGTGATGCCTGCAGATGGATGCGATAGCGCAGGCCTGAGGAGGGAGCAGCTTGCGGACGCCGTCTTGGTGCCGGTCCTAAGAGAAGTGGAGGCAGGGGACCGGCTGAGTTAGGAAGTTATTGCATCCAGAAGTAGTCTGTAAGTCCAACTAGGTCCAATGGGACTCATTGAAGATCAACGTAAGTGTGTTGTTCAGTAGGAGTCACCTGACGGGAAGAGAGAGCAGCTGATCCTCACTCGGAGCAAGGTGACGGAAGTCCTAGAGGGAGTACATGCGTGGACTTCGGGAGAACATCTTGGATCTAACCGAATAATCGACAAACTCCGACAAAGGAACTACTGATTGAGGCTACGGGCAGACGCTAAGAGATGGTGTAGCCAATGCCATATGTGTGCGGCATGTCGCGGCCCATAGACCAGGAGCCAGGACAGCATTCAGTAGGAGTCACCTGACGGGAAGATAGAGCAGCTGATCCTCACTGCCCTCCGTGGTGTAGTGGCCTCTATTTCCCGAGGTCGCGGGTTCAAACCCGGCGGAGGGCGATGGATTTTTTCGAGTGTAAAACCCTTAGCATGGTTTCCTTTGGAAGGGAAGTAAAATCGGTGTTCCCGTGTCGTAGATTTACGACATGTAAAAGAACCTCAACCCTGATAAAGAGGCCTCTGAGCAACATAACTGGTATTTCACGCCCAAAGTAGAATGGGACGCTATGAACCATAGCTGTTAAGGAGTGTCTATAAATAAAACTCAATTTCATTTTGATCCTCATTCGGAGTAAGGTTACGGAAGTCCTGGAGAACGTACATGAGGGGACTTAGGGAGAACATCTTGGATTTAACCGAACCATCGACAAGCTCCGACAAAGGCACAACTGGATGAAGCAATGGGCAGACGCTGAGAGGTGGTGAAGCCAATGCCATGTGTGTGAGGCAAGTCTCGGCCCACAGACCAGGAGCCAGCGTCACATGCAGCAGATAACGTGGGAGTACCCCTCGAACGCATCACCATCGAAGTAGCTGGACGGTTCCCTGTTCCGATAGGAAAAACAAGTATCTATTGGTGGTAATACATTACTTCACAAGTGAACAGATGTATACGCCACCCCTAACCAGAAGGCCAAAATGGTCGCAGACTGCGCTGTGGAAGAGCTGTTCCGCAGCTTTGGGGTACCGTTGCGAGCTTCACAGCGATCAGGGAGCCAACTTCGAGTCGAACCTGATGAAGGAAGCATTAAAGTGACATGGAGTGTGTCGTTCTCCGTGGTGTAGTGGTTACCATGCTAGGCTTTAATTCCCAATGTCGCGGGTTCAAACACGGCGGAGGTCGATGGATTTTTTTCGGGCGTAAAAATCCTTAGCATGGTTTCCTTCGGATGGGAAGTAAAGCCGGTTGTCCCGATTTGGTAGATTTACGGCACGTAAAAGAGCCTCATGTCCCTGATAAAGGGGCATTTGAGCAAAATTACCGATCTTTCACGCCTAATATAGAATGGGACGCTAAGGACCACAGCAGTTAAAGAGCGTCCATAAATAAAAAAGACGGAGTACACAAGATGTGCACAACCTCTCCACTAACAATCAAACGACCAGGTAAAGGCTGCAGATATGCTCTGGAATATAGCGTGGCCCGCCGGCATCTTCACACACGTGGTCACACTGCTCCGTCCTTAGGGTTGATCGTCCCGATCAACACCGTCGTAGCGAAGATGCTGGTGGACTACCCCATATGTTGGACCCTTTACCTGGGTCTTCCTCCATGGTCTAGGGGGGTCGTCCTCTATTGTCTAGGAGTACCATGCTAGCTTCTAGTTCCCGAGGTCGTGGGTTCAAACCCGGCAGAGATCGATGGATTTTTCGGCATAAAATTTGTTAGCATGGCTTCCTTCGGAAGGGAAGCAAAACCGGTGGTCCCGTGTCGTATATTTACGTCAAGTATAGGAACCTCAAACCTGATATAGAGGCCTCTGAGCAAAATTTCCGGTCTTTCACGCCCAAATTATAATGGGAGGCTAAGCACCATAGTAGTTATAGAGCATCCATAAATAAAACTCAATATATTTTTCTCCTATACATGGTCGCATAGGGCCGCCACAAAGGATACCGAATAATAATGGCCTTTAGAGCAAATGGCCCGCGCAATAATGGCCCAAGCAACGAACCCTTTATATACGCTCCCGGAACTTCTGGAAATTTCCCCGCCAGCAGGTTTGAGAAACCTCCCCAAAATAAGTCGTCCCATCGAGGACATTTCTGCTTTGTTTCGGGGCTATATAAGGGGGATTGCTAAGGCAGTCGACAATTGAGCAGCAAAAAGTTATTTGGATTGCGCTGACCATCTAAACAGATAAAAAATTCTTGGCAGGAATTTGAAGTCATCATTAATTACAATATGTTATTATGACAATGTAAAGCATAGAGGCAACTGGTCAGAAAGAGATGGATAATAGGATTATCCATTACTTTGTGTGCAATACCGTGCGTCCCAACCTTCAAACTACAATACTGTGGCTCAATCCGCTACTGTTTATGGATGACCAAAGAGTACGTAAGTCTAATGACATTTTGGTTTATACCCACAAGATATTTTGCAACACCATGCATCTTGCTGTTTTATTTGTGTTTGGATTAGCATTGTGCTTGTCAACTGTATGCAGCAGCAGGTAGAAAGGGGAGGAAGATCGCTTGGCATGCAGTAACATGCACGGCCAAGAATACTCATATCTAAGTTGCAAATAGTATAAGTAATAAATTGACTATATGTGATAAAGTTGCACAAAATAATGGCATTTTATTATTTTTCACCTCAACAACCAGTTCACAACTTTAAAAGGGTTCCTAATAGATAAGCAACATTATGAAGAGAGATAATAACTAATAACATTTATAATAGCGTAATTATATATCTCGGGTGAATCTTCTCAGCCTGCGGATTGAGAAGTTATGCAGTCCCGGCGTTTTACAGGCTGTGTCGTAAACACTATCCACTGCATCGCGTGGTATTAATTTCGGCTGAAATGACTTATTTGCACCGCTGTGCATGCAGTGAGTTGCACTCGTAGCGCAACAGTGTACGCATTGTCTTCAGTGGTGAAGGTTCCAGGTTCAAATACTGCCACTTGAAGGTACTTTTTATCTTTGGTAAATTTAAGGAGAACTGATATGGCATGGAAGTGTGGCTTCATTTAATTAGTTTAATTATGCGAATTTTATTAAAACGCAAATTGTGACTTGTTGGAATATGCTTTAATGAAAATCATAAATAAATGTATATAACACTGTAATTTTAACTTACAAGCATAAGGCTCATTAAATAATATTTTACTATTTAAAGCTATTCTTTCATACAAAAGAAAGCCAATAAATTGTTCTGAGAGTTTACAAAATGCAGTACGTAAATACAAACTAGATAACGTTTGCATTCCCATATTATGATCATTGTGAATCTCTCTGGTCCCAAAGTAGTGCATTTAATAGTGACTATGATGCGATGCCGGACCATCACACAGATAAACATTTACAATTTACCCGTTTCCTCCACGTGGTTGTAATAGGTGTTCGAACTTGCCACCGTACCGGCGGATGCAACATCTGTCTAACCATCATCGCGAACCTAACCCGGCCTAAAATGGCCGGTGTGTTGTCACGGCAAGATGATTTGTTCCCTGAGCTGTTGAGGGTTCATTAACCTTCTGGTACACGATATCTTTAAGATAACCCCATAAAAAGAAATCTAATGGGGTTAGATTTGATGAGCGTGCTGGCCACCCTATTGGTCCATGCCGTCCAATCCATCGCTCAGGTGGCACCGAGATAAGCCATTACATAACGGGCCGAATGAGCTGGCGTTCCATCATATTGATACCACATAGTCGGTTTTGCAACAGAACTTCATCCAGCAGAGTAGGCATCTGGTGTTGTAGGAAGTAGATATAGCTATTTCCAGTGAGTTGGCCATCATAAAAATACGGGCCAATTAGATGATCACCGAATATACGAGTCCAAACGTTGAAGCCCCAATTAATGTGCGTTTACAGTGCTTCATTAATGCATGTTGTCGCGATTTACACGCCTGTGTTGTGGAACCCTGTTTTATCTGTAAATAACAGTGGCTAAAAATGTGGATCTTTTTCAGTTTGTCGTATGCTCCACCTAGTGAACGCCATTCTCCGTCCATGGTACGGCCGCAGTAGCTTCTGGTGTAGTTGAAGATGATAAGGGTGAAACTTTGCACGGCGTAGTATTCTGCACGCGGAAGATTGACAAATATTGAAATGTCTATGAATGTCCCTTGTACTACAACGCGAATGCTGAATGACATAGCCAGTCACACGCTCCGTCGTTGCTTGGTCACAGTCAGGGTGGATGTGATATCTTGTACACTAGTCCTGATTTCGGAAGGCGGTTCGCAACTCGTAAAAACGTGTGATCTGTAGGAAGTGTTCTCTGCGGAAGCCTCTGTTGGTATAGATGAGGTGCCTCCGTTGCACTCTGCTGCGCTTCCTCGTATAGCAACAGCATGTCCAGATACTCTCTATTCGAAAACATTGTTCCATAGTGAGCACGAACGGTGGAAACTTCATGTTTATAGGTAAATCCACCTTCTAGTGCATTCAGAAGGAAATCATGATTTGCTAGAACGTTCTCAAATATGAAGAGAAATGAATAAACATCTCATTTATTCGCAGCGTGATTTGTCAATGACTTTCCAGCATGTTAACCACTGCGCTACTAGAGCATTAACGAGCACCAGCGTAGCACTAATAAGCGGGCTGGTGAATGCCGTGTCAGCACCTGCATTTCGCATAGTCTGTAAAATGGAGGATTGCCTAGTTACCAATCCGCAGAATGAGAAGACTCACGCGGTGTATATATATAGTGGACCATTGATGTGATGGTCTTTTAGGGTCATTGACCCTAATTGTAGGTTCCCATTTAAATTAATCCTAAAATGACTATCACTTCCTCCAAAAAAAACACTAATGGCATTTACTTTCCCCCATAATATCAGACAACTTTTATTAAAGACACAACGCTTAGTTTTGGAGATATTGTAAGTCTTAACTTAAAGTCCACCCTGTATATGCGTGTGTGTTTCCCACAAGGTTAATAGATTAGGTATATAAAGGATAGTCATTATCCAGTATCATGTTTAACATAGAATCACCATATAATTACATTTTATGAATCTGTTAACAGAGTGAGGAAGTATCCACCGCAGCCTACGATAGCGAATGGTATCAGCAGAACGTCAGCTATCAGCGTACCCTACGTATGCTCATCATGCGAGCACAGAAACCCGTCGGCCTCAGTGCTTTGAATTTTACTGGATACTCTCTGTCAATATTTGCATCGGTATGTTCGAGTAAACTAGTTCTTATATAAATTTTCTGAACATATTCCACGTATTTTACCTAGACTGTGTACCGCTAATGGAAAGCTGCGCTCTGTGATCTTTATTGGATTTTACAGTGCAACTAGGAAGGATGAAGATAACGATAGTATTGCATACACTAGTATGATATAGCTCAATTTTTTTTATTTCTTATTGAAATATTTCTATATTTAATAATCTTCGTAGCATTAGGAATATATACATTCAAGATATTAACATCTTCAGATGTTATTAACCATAACTAAGTTATATTGTTCAAGAGGCGTCGCCTCTCCTTCAAGGTTTCAAGTCCCTTTCAAAGACGTTGCTTTTTCTGCCTCTTCTATTTCACTATATGCCAGTGTGAGTATGTATAATCATAGTCAAGTATCTGAAATTAAGTGAAAATTAATTTGGACTCTGGAGTTCAAAATACACTATGTTTGTAGTGGCACTTCACTGTGAGTTGACCACTGCAGTACCCCGTTTGCATAAGAAAAGACATCCATAATGTACACGAGACTCATGCAAAATTAATAATCAGGAATAAATCTGAAGATGCAGTGAATGATGTAAAAAGGGTGGACCCTAAAATTGAGCCCTGCATGTAGGCCATGAAAGCTCATATGCCCCATACTTCTAGACCATTCCAGGTCCACTTTTCCTAAGAAGGATAATACATCCCTGATATTGGATTTCCTAAAGTACTCTTAACCAAAAGCAAAGATCCTAGAGCAAGGCACAAGAGCTGCACATCTACTTAATATATGCAAGGAACTCTCTTTTTCCTCACCACAGTCCCTGTATATTAGGTTCTGTTTGATTGCAATAATATGAAAACGAATATTGAGGCCGGTAAAATGGTTAATACTTAGCGCATTCGCGTTCAACTCAACACGGACTGTATACCTAGATCCTCAATACTCCCTAGTCTTTCTAGACCTCTTTGGATTGTACCATAGGTCCAGATGTTGTTGGGAAGCCCTTCGTGCAAAGAAACTTCACAGCCTTACTGTATGGTATGATACTCCTCGCAGATGGAGTACTTCTGCTGTTACAATAAAGTTAGTAGTTCAAAAATTTCAGCAAAGCCTATAAGTAAGCATACATCCTAAATATTTCATCGTGTCATTTCTCCTAAAGCATTTATACAGATGGGATACACCTATCTGAAAAACCATACTCATATATTAAACATGTGTAAAACTTTACGTTACACGTGTAAGGAGTTTGAGAAGATCGCGTTTATTTGAGAGTTTAGAACATAGAGAAGAAGAGTTAGGCCACTTTTACATTGGCTTACAAGTGTGATTTACAGGCAACTACGCAAACACTGAACCCTTCTATAAAAGTTATCAAAGAGCGCTGCATAACTGCCCATTCTAACTTACATTCTAATTTACGGCTAAAATTTTGAGCCTTAGTCATTACAAATAATAAACCACTGGAAAATGATTATAATTTATTTTATATTTACAGGTGATGCAGAGATCTTACTCGTGTTTAGCAGTTATGCGAAACTTCCACCAATCAATGGAAGTAACTCCACAGTAACGGCTCCACACGCTGAATGTCCTTTCATGATAGCAATTAAAATAAGATAACTTGAAGCACACGTTTTGTTGGCAATGTAGTGCACCTTGACATTACTATAGTGTAAAGAACACAACTATTATCAGTTTTGTCAACTAAGTAATTAAGTTCCTGCCTTTTTATCTTCACCAAAGTTACCTAAAATAAAGTAGTGCTATAACTGTAGTCATCAATACAACATTCAACAATAATACGTACAACTGAATAATTTATAATAATTTCTGGTTAATACAGTGGAATATAATTAACAGTAAGACTACCCTTTTTTTAGTCTTGTCACCATGTTCCTAGCCACTGGGTTCTACGTCATGAAACAAGACGGAGTGGAATGGAAGTAGGTATATGTATACAAGAAACCTAAGAGTTGTTAAGGTAGCGGTACACGCGCTTGGATCCTGATGCCGATACACGCAACTGGTCTCACAGACCCCTAAAAGCTTTCCATCCCTTTTGAAATTTAACATAGAATAAATCATTCAGACGAGTGTCATAAAATAAAACAGTATAATTACCAATCACTATATTGTATATTTTAAAATTTCAAGCTTTTAACAAGGAATTATACAAAATACACGGAGAAATAAGTAGGTTACTTTTTGCACGCACATTCATTCCGACATTTTTTCTGCACAGTCCACAGTCTTGGCATATAGCGAAAAAGAGATAAGAAAAACTTATTTCTTCTAATTTTACAAACATGGCTTTTATTAAGTTGTTTTATTTGTATAGCCCTCTTTAACTTCATGATCATATCGGGGGCTTTGACATGAGAAACAATTCGTCGACTGCAGGTTCCTTTTGTAGAGGTATAGATTTCTGTGATTTGTATGCCTGCACCTGCCAGTCCCGGCAGGTAGGTTTTCAGCGGACCAAGGCAGGCAGTTTTTCTCAATGCTGGACAGTTCAAGAGAAACCTATCTGTTACTACCAGAAGGTAGGAGCGAAGCTTTAGAGGTGAGATTGGGAAACCCGTCTCTTGGGATTATAACCCCAGAACACGCCACTTGAGGTGTCACCGGCTTCCCCGCATGGCTTGCGGGCACATCCGGTGACCAAGGAGCACCTCCATCAGAAACTAAGGCTAAAATCCTATATAATCTCTCCAAGAGTTGCTTGAAAGTTCAAAATTACAAACCTTAAATAATTTTGGAAAAATAAATCACACTAGCGGCGCACAACGGCCATCGCCCCATGGCCGGCAACCGTTGAGGAGCAAATCTGGCTACCTCCTTTCACTCCCCTACACAAACTTCACCCGACATCCTGCAAACCTCACATCCCGTCACTACGTGCTTTAGCCCTAATTAGGCGGGTACACGAATAACACACCTTCGGGCTGTCCTCAGCCTGCCATCATGTCGTCGTCGACATTACGGCAATTCTTGAAATTACAGAGGGCGAAGCTATGTCCGGACGGAACATGAGAACGCCGCAAGTTTAGGGACTAGAAACCAACTATCAAAGTGTACCGAGTGATTCATTAACACGGAGAACATAAAGTATCGGGCTGTCGCAAAAAGAAATTCAAAGTAGGGAAATCAGTCAGTATTTATGATATTGCGGAGTAACGGAGTGTGCAATCGGGAGAGCAAACCAGCCAATTCTAAGTTGCGCCAAATAAATCAACAAATTTCTGTGTGTTTAAAATATATTACGGTAGAATAAAACTGGAAAAATCAGAATCTGTGTTTCTCAACTCACCACTGAGATCGACCTACCATCCTCATCAGGATCAGAATCCATGCTCTAATAATCCCGCTCTCCCAGCACGCAACCGAACCTGAGATTAGCCGAGGCACAAGTCAACATGGAAACAGAGAAAAGGGCAATGCACACAGAGGAGGCAGCCCAAGAATACAGATAACATAAAATAAATTAATGTCGTGAAAATGACAACAAAACATACACACAACGTAAACACAAGATGAAATCAAAAACCGACCGCCGCAACGCCCAAAAAGAAAAACAATGTTAGATCATAACAACGCATCGTCGCATACAGCAAAACTAACAACTGAGTATCTGGTTGCCCTAAAGGTCAGCACCATGTACCCTCCACCATACAGCCCTGACCTAACACCTGGTGATTTATTTTTGTTTTTAAAAATTAAGGATAAAGTGCGTGGAATCACCTTTTCCTCATCAGATGAAGCATTGGAACATTATAAAAACTTTATTTCTGAAGTGCCTCGGGAAGAGTGGCATCATCGCTTTAAGAACTGGTTTTATCGAATGCAAAGGTGTATTGATGTTAAAGGGAAATTTTTGAAAAACAATAAAATAATTTTATTTTTTCAAAACTAGTCTTTGTTTGATTTTATAAAGATTGTCGCCCTCGTACCTAATGGTTTTACGCACAATGGTGGTAGAATGCGACCAAAATACAAAAAGAAATATGACAGGTATTACCGTAGTTTTCATTTTTTAGTTATGCTGTTTACGCACACATACGCGCGCGCTCGAGCATGTTTTTCTAAACATGCTGTTTTTGGATTCAGGGGGCCTCAAAACATGTAGGTATATCCGGGGGAACTAATCTAAGACATAAGTGGTGCAAAAAGTAAAAATTCTGTATTGTCTACCCTGTACCGTTTATTTGTGGATATACAAACTACTCTTACTAAAGCTTATTTTTCTGTATACGAACATTTTAAACCAAATAAACCTTTGCAGAAATAGCTACATTACACATTTCGTCCGAAGCCGTTATACTGAAATTGTCGGGACCCTGCGCTTACCCGCCATATTCAGCCAGCTGGACGCTATATGCTAGTCTTAAAATTCCATGCTGCTTCCAAGCAATCACGAGAAACAACTGAATGTTGACAGGACTTTAAGAGAAAGACCAAGAAGTGAACATTTCGAACCTTAATAACGGATATCTCAGAAACGTCTTATGCCACAGAAAAGCTTATTTTAAGTAAATTGTGTGTTTTAAAGGATCTACAATTTTTGTGCAATAGGTCTTCGTCTACCGGTTAAAGTTTTTCAGTTACAGGCTTTTCCCAGAAAATTCAAGCTATACATTTTGCCATGTAAACATTTTTAACATCTGGCATTTTAATAACACTCTTAAGAGTACTTTTAGAAAATAAAAATTTCGAAAAATATTCCATTTAAAGGGTATTTTGGGGGTGGGGTGATTTTCTTGAAAAACTTCTGTCTCATCTTTAGAAGGTATTCAACCTAAATACCAAATTTGGTATTTATCTGACTTTTGATTTATGCTGTTCACAGAACACACACACGGACCTTATTCTAAAAATGTTTTTGTTTTGTTTTTTTGGTTTCAGGGGTCCCCAAAACATGTATTTCCGGTGAAAACTCGGTATCGAATTTTTGGGGAAATACCTTCTCTACCTACTATGTATGTGTTTGAGAAGGTATAAATGCATGCAAAAATTGTGGGGCAAGCATTGAATTATGTTAAAGAAAACAATGCAGCTGATATTTCTGTGTGTTGTCATAGTCCTAAGGCCTGTTTAAATTTAGTTTTATTTATAGACGCTCTTTAACTGCTGTGGTCCTTAGCGTCCCATTTTATATTGGGCGTGAAAGACCGGTAATTTTGCTCAGAGGCCTCTTTGTCAGGTTTGAGGTTCTTTTACATGCCGTAAATCTTCGACGCGGGACCACCGGCTTTACTTCCCTTCCGAAGGAAGCCATGCTAAGGATTTTTACGCCCGAAAAAATCCATCACCCTCCGCCGGGTTTGAACCCGCGGCCTTGTGAACTAGAGGCTAGCACGTTCCTAAGGCCTGTGTCAGTAGATGCAAGAAACTGCAGGTTTCAGCATCTTGATTCACCAATAAAGGTAAAGTTCACGATAAATCTCTGGATGTAGCAAATGTTAAACTAACCTACTTACTCTTTAGTTCTGCGAAAATATTCTGGGACTCGGTGAGCAACAGGTTGAGAACATGTAATTGCCATAGGATTCTGGAGACGGTACTCTTGTTTTACTCACTACACAGGGATGTACATGTGTAACCCGCCTATTTTTCTTTCCGAACGAATTCCTCCAATATACAAATTGTCTGTAAGCCACATTGCTTAAGTTCCTGTTTTCATTAGTCATTTTTACATAAACGGACTCTGTCCTAACAATCATTAAATGATTAACAGTTTATCGTATTTAAACGCTTATTAAAGAATCGGTAAATATTATACAATCTGCACTGGCTACATTTTCACAGTAACAATGTCATTCTTCCCGTTGTTGTATTTACCTTATATTCCCCCAGTCCTATTATTCCTGTTCCCAATTCAGTTAACCTCTGGCATTTCTACATTAGTTTCTCTCCGAGCTCCGAAATGCAATAGTTTGATCCCGGGCATCGGCTTGTAAAGTGATGAAAATTAATTATTGTCCCAGTAACAAACACGGCGATTATTGCGCAGTGCGTTGCTACAGATGTCATACTCAGCAAACCAGAGTGACTTATGCGACGTCATCGCGTTTATCGTGCAGTATTTCGAAGTGAAATACAGTTCTAGCCATAAAAGAAAACTGCAATTTGTTTTCCCTTTTCTGTCAACTTTCTTCACAATTAATATAATATATCGGGTTTTTTTTCTATTAACATGACATAACATGTAACATTTTCATCGCCTTTTATTTTCAATTTTTTTTTAAATTTGTAAACTTTATTGTACCCAATGATACTGCACAGTTATATTAACCATGATCGTACAAAATTACATGGAATGTGCTTATGATGTGCTATACAGCGATAGTACCAAGGTTGGTTACACAAGTTAGGTAATTCAAGAGTTCACTATGCCAACGTCTTTGGAGTCTTCGGCGGTAAGAAGCAAGAGGGATGTAAATATGACGTAGGTGTTGGATACAGGACTTGTGCAATTTCTTGTAGCTGGTGAGGAGGATTGGCAGAACCTCCGGAACTCCTAGATCGGCATGCAAGGTGGTGTGGCAGTAACTATGCGTAAATATCCGTTTTGGATTCTCTGAATTCGGTTGATCTGGGTAGGCGAGACAGATTCCCAGATAAAGCAACTGTACTGCCATACGGGTCGAATCATGCCCGTACCCAGAAAAAAATTCGGGGAGGGTTTTCAACAAGTAGATCTAAACTTAACAGTACCCCACACAATTATCATGCACCAACTCCGTAGTATATAGACGTTAAACGGATAAGAAAATAGCATGGAGACATTATATATGTACAAGAAAAACTCACCAGAATGAGCATATTCCACCTTACAGCACAAAACATGGAGACTGCTTCGAAAACCGGAATGTGTGGTCACCTTACCTATGTAAGGCGACGATATTAAGTTTCCCTTTTTCTTGTAAATGTGCTACTAGCAAGAGACCTACTGTATCTAACGACATTTTCCCATGTTGGTTTGCTATGAATTTAAATAAATAAAACTGTCAGGGGTTTCGGGAGGGTTGAACCCTACCCCCCTCTAAATACGGCCCTGGGTCGAATGAGGTATGTGCAGAGACATTTGTAGTGCAGAGGTAGTGGAGATTCTGCAGATTCTACTGTCCATTCCAAACCAGAGTGCCTCTCACAGTAAACAAACATTTTGTATTATCCCGCCCCTAATGGCTGCTTGTTCCCCTCTCACAGTGCTTGTTGAACATCGTTTCAATCTGTAAAAAGCGCCCTGCGCGAGAATCATAGTTCAAAATGCAACCTGAGGTAACAATCGATTTTATAAATATGCGGAAATGAATATTTTACTTACGTTAATCACAATCCTTGGGGAAAAGTACAACACCGAAATCCGAATCCTCCGAAGATGACTCAGCTGCCATATCGGAATCAGGACTACTCTCCAAAATAATGACAAGCTTATCCATAATTCCACAGCAGTGTCGCACACAAAACAAGTTCCCACATTTGATTCTCCTCTTCTCACTGAAACGCCTGTAAAATCCGATATTAGTTTCGTAATATGCACTAATGCAAGTGTCGGGTAATTTTCTAATAGTGGGTTGAATATATTAACTACTGTTTGTTTGTAGCCACTGTTGAACTGTTTGCCGCTTTTGTGTTTGAACAGTTTATTCGCACCACACGCATCTTAGTCTGTCATGAGATCTCGAATACCAACTGACTAAACCTTAAGATTTGACCTGAGCTGAGCATACGTGTGCTAGCGTATTATGAATGCCCGTTTGCTTATCATATTTCCTGTGTTACGCAATGTGTTTATTCGGTAATCAGATAGCACCTCTGGGATTTCATTGCTGCATTTCTTGTGTATGCAAGAGAATGGCAGACATGCATACAGTTGGTATTAACAAGCAATATACTCTCGGCGTTAGCGCAACAGCAGACGAAAATAATATTTTGTAACCTCTTAACACTTAGTATGTATCCATTATCTTCATCAATGAGTTCTTATGATAACCGCAATAAAATGTGCAGTTCTATTACTTTCCTGCCCTAATATTTCATGTATATGTATTAAGGAACTATTTACGTTGGCGTAAGAGTGTGTTCTTGGGTTCGTGACAAGCAGAACCACGTGCTTCTGTTTACATCAGAGGGAACTCTGGTTTGGAATGGACAGTAGGTGCCTCCCTGTCTTACGTCACCGTATGCTGCCAACACACATACTTAAAAAAATCGTTAAGAATACGCGAGTAGCAGTACTACCGAATACGAGTGTTGTTGGCAAAGGTAGTCCATGTCGCCTCAAGGTTGAAGGTGACGGGAAGTAATTGCTGTTCAAAATGGCCAACTGAATGTTTACCATTGTGCAGCTTCTTTAACCAAACAGCCTTTTTTAAGGCTAACATTACATCATAAAGGACCATTGTTCTTAAAGTTACGATTATTATTGATAGACTCTGCTGTGGGTACCTGTACCTCTGCCATAAAATCAGGATTGTGAATGACTTTTTTTTGTTTTTATGTGAACTTCATAATTATGGATTTTGGAGATTCATCAGGATGTGCCATGTCTTACACCACAGATGAACACTGTCACAGAAATTTGTAGCTGTAGAAGCACAAGTCCGTTTACTTAGAGTAGTGATATTAGCAAAGCAAACATATTGATGACATATATTTAAATTATTTGCATGGCTAATAAAATATCTTAAATTTTTTAGGAGTATCCTGTGAAGACCTCTTCATTCTGAATGAATTTTGTATAACTGATAAACCACTACACAAAACATGTGGAGTCTAGTATACAAATTATATATATGAAATTGCTTTGTGGCACTGACTTTTTCCGAGATATTCACTGCCTTCAGTTAGAATTTTCCAATACTTTGTACTCTTTCTAATTGCATTGTCACTGTTCTTTTGTTTCTTTTAAAGTCATGCAAAGAGTTTTGTGATTATCCACTCCTTCTCTAGTCACTAATTGGCTTTTCCTACACATGACATTTCAATTTTCAGTTGCTCAACTCGGTAACTTCTCTCTTCCACTCATTGCTAATGTGTCAAACTAAGGACTCTTCTTGCAAAGAACTTGCAAGTTCTCAAAAAGTCACAAGACCAGAGAGCAGAAAATTCTGGAGATTTCTATACGAGTCCCAATAGGAATTTCAAACAATCCAATAAGCTGAGACTACCTGCTTGCCCTCTTTACAATCAATCATGCCCCACCTGAAGCAGGGAAATTAGCCCCTTACCACAGCATGGAATTTTAAAGCCAGCTTAGCGATCCACTCAAAGATTTACTGTCACTTCAGCCTTGTATCTATAATGAAATGTGTAATAAAACCATTACATATATTGCCATGCCTCTTTAATTGCATCCTTAAAAAATAGCTAGTGAATTATTCCAGCATGGTCTACTGTTTATGTGGAGGCTTGAAGTCAACTTCCTCATTGCTGTGTTGACACTGGTTGAAAGACAGCAAGCTGTGCATTTATGTATCATACTTCATGTGTGTTCTCCTATGGTTATAAGATGTGATGAATCACAAAACAATGATTTTTATATGCTCTCCCTATCACAGGAATTTAAAAATGAGGAGTGTAGAATGTGGCTTTAGGAAATGTGAAAAAAACATTACTGAATTTCTTAATATTAACCGAAATTGAAACTTGAAATCGGGTATATATAAATAGTAACCAAGGCCAAATATACTGAAAAACTACACACTTATCTAATTTTTGTACTGACATTGTTTAAATTTAATTTTGCGAAAAAATGAGCAGACAATTGTAATAAATAAGAAACCTGCTTACTGAATCTCCAAAAAAGTTTAAAACAGAACATACTCTTGGTCCACTGTTACTTGAGTCGAGACATCATTCATCTGTTATGAATATTGCCAATGCTCCTCTCTCCCTACATTCAGCATGCATATGAAAATTCACAACTTACTGTTAAAGCCAGTATGGTGCATTACATCTAAATACTTATTACAATTGCTACTCATTTAAGTTATCTTAAATCTATATCCATCATTACTGTACAAGTTTCCAAAACTAATGATTAAATGTTCAAAAATAGCATTTACAATAATTGCCTTTCACATGTGCATCACAAGATTGCAAGGGCATAATTAGTCCTGATTGACAGTAGTACTTTTACTGCTACTGGAACACTGAAGCAGGGTTGGGGATGGAAAATATGCTGTAGAAAGCAAATAATCTATGTGTATATAACACAGAATATATATTGTACCAGGTGGTCCAAACAAAGCCTTCTTTGCAGTTTTATATTTCCCCACACACATAAGTGCAAAAGAAGTTTCTGCATCACTGATTTTCAAAGGGACAGTGCAGATACAAAGCAAAAGGTCACTAAATTTCGTGGTTTTGTGCTGATAAGCATCATGTGGTTATCTGCTTGCATTTCAAGTCATGTCATTCAGGCAAACAGGTAATATGTTCATCAGTAACAAATACACAGATATGGTCTATATGATCTATGGGAAGATGCACCGAAATGCAGGTGAGACTCGAAGGCTGTATAGTGAATGTTTTCCAATGTGACACCTGTCTTCTGCATGCATTATTTGAAATATAGATATGCAATTAAGAACTGATGGATCACTCGAGGTATTGTTATTTCTTAACCGTTAATTTTTTTCATCGTAACTAGTGCAAAGAAGAACTGCAGCTGACCTGGGAGTTCAAGGACTTGAACACAATGGATTTTGAAGTAAAAATAGTATCCCTATAAACCGCAATTACACCAACAGCTTTAAGGGAACGATTTCCAGAATCACATATCTGTTTGCAGAAGGCTCTGAAATAAAAGTAATGAAATTACGGTTTTCATAGACAGGTTTTTTTTTTGCGGAGATAAATGTTATTTTGTCTATGACTCATGCAAACAAACACAATCTCCATTATTGGGTTCCTGAGAATTCTCACTGGTTATGACCACATCACCCCAGGCTCAGAGGGGATGTTAACGGGTGGTATGGAATTGGGGAGACATCATTGGGCCAGTTTATTTGGCTCGACATATTGGGCAGCTTTATTTGTAATTCCTCCAGAATGGACTGAATATTGAGAACTTTCTAAAAGATGACCCACTTTAGTTAGCTCTACATCACTGGTTTTGGTACAATGGTAAACCATTCTATTATTTTAGAGGAGTTAAAGAAAATCTCAACAATGTGTACACTGGATGGAGATTGCATTTGGTGGCCAGCAAGATTGTCCCCTGGATTGTTTTTCTTATTGGGTTATATCAAAGCCAGGGCTTCCAAACAGAACCAGAAAATAATAAAATTTTAAAAGAAAGAATAAGTCATGACTGTGCTTCAATATCAGCAGAAATGTTGACGTGCCCATGCCGATAGTTACATCAATGCATCCACCAAGGTGGACATGCATTTGAACCTGTTTATTACAAATGATGCACTAATAGAATATAATTTAATTCCATCATAGTTTTAAAGGAACAAAAGCACATAAAAATAATGATTTATTTTATCTTAACTGCTATTTGGTGCCATATAGTGTATTGATTATAGATTTACTGTAATATAGGTATATGACTTAACATGTTAGCTCAGGTTTTTGGCCAGCAGTCCTGAATTCTTGTTTATGGGCAAATTGGTTATTAAACACACACACACACACACACACACACACATACTCAAACACCAGATCATGGGCGCACTGTGAAATGTTCTTGATTAAAGAGAACTTCAAGCTCAGCTGGGAATTGAATGTGGGATCCCTCACACAGCAGGTAGGTGCTCTACCAACTGAGCTACAGGACCAGTCATAGCATTTGGTGTTTGTTTTCAATCATTGGTCTTTCATTCAGCAAGGTCTCCTCTCTGTTGGTATGGAGTCCCCTTTACAGCTTTGCTTACGCAAACTTTTGGCATTCAAGCTTAAACTAACTTCAACGAAGAAGGCTTGTGTGGGCCATCTCATAGACTCAAAAAATTAACTTTTTTTTATAGGAATATGAGAATAAAGGGAAAACAACAGTTTATGTTAATTTGTGATAAGAGCATAATTCAAACATTTGTGTTTCAGTTTACAACATGGCAATAAATATCACAATTATCTATCAGAGTAGTACAGTGTCATTTTTGCGCAGTGTTGCTGGTATTATGGAAGCATACACCAATAAAAAGATCCTCTGACCATATATTTCTGGTGACAGTCACAGCTTAAGAGGCAACCATAACTTTAAGCTAATTCATGAACTTTTGAAATAAAAAGTACAAGAGTAACATGCATACATAAGGAGGTCTGAAAGACGGTATAATATGAGAAATTGCAGCAATTTCAAACCAGAATTAATTGGGGATGGTATGCAAATTTAATTAAAAGATGTCAGAAATGTGTGGAAGTACAAGATTATCGTTTTCAACATCATATGTCACAAAGGTAGGCAGCTACTGTCATTTAGTTGAGAAATCTACACACATCAATTGAGGATATGTGTGTAAGTGACTTTGCTAGCCGACAGCTTGCTTCTGGGCTGCCAACACGGCTGAACTTTATCGGCACAATACAAAAATGGCAGTGTCAAATACCTATCACACCTTTCAATCAGTTTATTAATATTCATTAGATAGAATATTTTTAAGGGTGTGATATTGTTTAAACAAATTATTTTAACTGTCAAATGTATCTATTCCTCAATGTAAAACAAATACATGGGTCAAAAGCTAAAAACTATCAAAATGTGCAGAAGTAGCACGACTGTTTATTAACTTCTTTCCAAGCTTAGCCATGGTTTGTATGTTTGTGATCAGCAAGCCTTTAAAAAGCAGATAGAGTATTTACACCTTTTATTTTTTAATTTAAGAATAAAATTTTCTCCAATAAAAGTACTGAGTTCTAGAACAAGTTTGAATTACTTCAAGTGTTGGTTTAAACTTGTTTGTTTCAGTTAAAATACAGTAGAGCCCAGTAATTTGAGCTAATTGGGGCTGAGGCTACCTCAAATTACAAAAAACTCTGATTGTATGGAAATATCTCTAAATCAATGGGTAAATCGTGAATAAATGTTTAATGAGCACAATAATGGTTAAAAAAAGAAATAAAAAAACGATTTATATGTACATATATCGGCACATATTTTGAAGTTGTAAAAATATGTTACATTTTAAAGAAATTATCCAAAGTCCTTTGTTTTAAAATAGAACCTCGTTTTTTTAGCAGCAATATTGCGCCATCTTCTAAGAGCATGGTGTCAGTTGGAGTAGCTTCTGCTTACTGCTCAATATAATGTAATGCCACATCTAGCGCTGCCAAACCCTCGGTGTGAATGATCACTGGTACAATTTCTTCAGGCTATTCCTCGTCGCCACTGTCTTTAGCAGGCTCACTAATCATTTCAAAAATTGCAAGATTGGTTACTTCATACTGTTCATCCATTCTGAAACCTCACTCGCATTCGCATTTTCACATCCAACAAGCTTTTTCATCAGTTCTGCCAATGGTAGATCTTCGTCTGTATTGTTGGTATCCGTTTCATTCCATCAAATCTGGTTCCAAGACTTTTTTAGTGTCTCCGCCTTTATTTCAGACCTGAATCGGCTATCCAGTAAACTACATCTTTTATTGTAGTTTTTTTAGAAATTCTTTGATGGTTCCTTTGTCTTCTGTTGTTTGTAGAAGCGTCTGAAGCAAACAACGACAATACTTTTTTTTTTTTTTCCAAGCATTGTAAAACGCTTTGTTCCATAGGCTGTATTAAACTCGTCACATTAGGGGGTAAGAACAATACGCGAATACTGTCACATTGTAATTCTTCCTCATCAGGGTGTGAACCAGCGTTGTCAACCGTTAAGATTACTTCGGAAGGCAAGCATTTGTTCTTTAGGTATTTTTTAGTCTCTGGAACAAAATCTTCAAAAAACCACTTCTTAAAAATGTTTTTGTACATCCAAGCAGAGTTTTGTTGGAAATATGTAACAGGCAGTGACATTTTTTAAAGCTCTAGGCTTAGCCGACTTCCCTATTACCAGTAGCTTCAGTTTATGGTCTCCATTTGCATTCAATGCAGCAAGAACTGTTAACCTCTCTTTACATTTTTTGGGCAGCCTTTTCTTCTTTTGAGGCTAGAGTTTTAGAAGTAAGCATTTTATAATTTAGTCCTGTTTCATCGCAATTATACAGTTGATCAGGAGTAAGATTTTAGGATTTTCTTCTTGTATAATTTTTCTTAATTTCTCACAAAATTGTGTAACAGTTTGAGAATCCATAGAAAGTTTTTCACCGCAAATTTCAAGCTGCCTTATGCTATATTACTTCTTCCAACTATCCAACCATCCTGAACTTGCAGTAAAATCGTCCTCACCTTCTTTTAACTCATTCCTAAAAAATACAGTTTTTTATTGCAAAATAGGTCCTGAAATTGGATTTCCTTTTCGCCTTTGTTGAGTAAACCAAATGAACAAAGCTTCACTCTTATTTCATACTCAATTTCTTCATTGACTTTGGTTCAAATGACGAAATAGAACACTTGTTAGATGAAAACTTCTCAATTTTGTCTCCGTTTCTACGCCAATCTCCAACTGTCACTTCACTGGCTCCATACTCAGCAGCAAGATTTTTTTTTTTAATGTTTCTCCTTTGTCTAGTCTTTTCAAAGCCTCCAGTTTCACATTCAATGGCACAAATTTTCCCTTACTCCTACCACTCATTGTAATGTATGAATTAAAACATTAGGAAAAACACACAGTTACATATGTACAACACTTTAAAATTAACATGACACAGGTGGGCTCACTATAGTACAGATGTTACTACACAACCATCTATATACAATCATGGTCAGCCTATGTTGTAAAATGTGTATTTTTACTTAAGCGTATTTTAATGAGCACTGTTGCTGAGTAGGGACAATAATAGGGGTAACAATAAGGATGGTATGCACTGTACAACTGATTGTCAGACGGTCCCAATTAGTGAAGGGTTGACAAAGAAAGACAACTTAATGGTACCTGTCCATCTGCAATAGAAATGCATTAGTAGTTTGAGGCCAAGGTTATTTCTGTGCATTATGAGCGAAAACCCTAAGTGGGACAATTGTACCTGTATTGTACATGGAAAATTGAAAGAAAGTTTAAAATGTAACACATTCGGAAGTGCGTAAAAAGTACATGCGGACAACGTATAAACTGAGATTTTACTCTAGTTTTATGTAAAATTTTAATTTTCTTAAGACCAGCCAAATTACATTGAACCTTGAAATACCGGGCTCTACTGTATTTGTATATTGTGCAATTTTTTTTTAAAAATTATACATTACATCAAAACGAAAATATATGACAGTATGGCATGGACTATAGACCATGATATTTAATTAAGTACAGTGGAATCTCATTAGTACGTTTCTCAGTAATATGTTTTCCCATATATGATGTTGAATTATAAAAGTTCTGACCCCAAATGCATCAAATGCTATACAAATTTTTTGTTTAGCCTGTTTTCCCACTCTTGCTTACTACACTTGAAGTTTGATATTCTCATTCACTGTTTTGGTCAGTCCAGTGGTGTGGGGACCGGCAGCCAAGGCATGTATACATCTGTGTGATGCATTTTGTGTGGGTGGGATACAAAATGCTTTAGTTTGGCAACGTAAATGCAGGTGCAATGCTTTACAGTGTTGTCTAAACATACATACATCGCATTTAGCTTCATACAATTTAAGCTTGCAAAGGAGAAAAAGAAAGTGCGACAAATAATAAACAGTGAAAAACTGAAAATCCTTCAAGAGGTAGATCATACTCCAAATATGACATGTGGATATAGCATGGAAGTTGAACATTCCCCCATCAACCTTAAACACGATTGTTAGAAAATGTAAACTGATTGAAACTGCTTTTGAAAAAATGCTAAAAGAAAACAATAATCAGGGTCAGTTTCCAGAATTAGGATCTTCTACTAAAGTGTTTACACAAGCATGAGCTTCAAATGTGCCAACAGACTGTTCTGTGGCTCAGGCGACACATTTAGTACAGAAGATGGAACTAAATGATTTTCAGCATCCAATGGATGCACTGAAAGATTCAAAAACTGATATGATTTAGTTTACAGATGTGTGCAAGGTGAGGCTGTTGCCCTAGATAATGATGCTGCACTGTAAAACTATAGAAACCTTGAAAAATACAACACTTCCATCATATATGAAAAGCCATAGCCCTGACTGTTTATAATGTCAGATAAAACAGGACTATTTTTCCAATCTTCTGCCAGATAAAACCTTGGATTTTAACAGCATTAAGTATCACAATGGGAAATTTAACAAGGGGCTTACAGTTCTCCTGTGCTGTAACGAAAATGGAATGAAATTGGTACCGCTGGTTAATGGAAAAGCACACAGTCTGCAATGCTTCAAGAATGTATGAGCTTTTCCATGTAAGTACACTTCCATCACAAAAGCTTGGATAGCTTCTGCAGTATTTGAAAACTTCTTACACACACAGGATGTAAGACTGGGCATAAGAAACAGGAAAATTACACTCATCATTGATCAGTGTGCTGCTCATCCACTAAGTGTTTCAAATTTAAGAAACAAAGATAATTTTCCTTTCAGGAAACTGCAAAAGTAAACTACAACCTTTAAATCAGTGCATGAGGCAAATGTATTGTAAGAGGCTGGTGCAGAGAAGGTTGGCTGCACTGAAATCTTCAAGAAAACTCAGTCTTAGATGCCATACATTTCATTAAGGCTGCCTGGAATTCTGTGATGCAATATACGATTTGTAACTGCTTCAATACAGCTGGCTTTTGTCGGGATCTTGGTGATGTCACACTAAACGATCGCCAAATAGAGACAGCGTCTCTTTTGAAATGTATATAAACACTGACAATGAGATTCCAGTAGGGAAACTGTAGCAATAGACGAAATACTTGAAGAATAGATGACAAGAAGCATCAGTGGGGGGGGATGAAAGTGACTGGCCAGATCCTGAGTCAATTCCTACAGTGTCAGAAGCAATGGAGGCAATGAACATAGTGAAATGATATGTGTAGTTTTGAAGTTGAAGTAATGATTTTGTTAAACAGGATGGACCTTAAAATTTTGGCATTACAACCAACAAAGCAATCAACTATAGATTTGATTTCAAGCCACTGTAAATATTGCATGCATTTTGTATGCGATTCTGAGGCAAGATGTATTAGATTCTTATTACAGAATTATAACATTCTTAAACTGCAGATTTTGTCTTTGTTAACATGTTTTCCCCATCTTTGACGTCCAAATCCTTGGGTCCCTGTGAAAGCGTATTAACGAGATTCTACTGTAGTTGCTATTTAAATTATCCCAATTATCCATTGTTAAACTAAAATTGTATGATTTTCTACATATCCTGTGTAATTTTCCACATATTCAACACTTTTCTGTTCAAGTAGAAAAAAAATATTCTACATGTAATGACCCAACCCTGCTCTGAAGTGAGGCTGTTCCAAGGCCTTGCATCATATACATTTAACTGTTGTGCTGCAATGCAATGTACTGTTTATGATCAGGCATTATGTTTTTAAACTGGTTATAACAAATTTTGGAACTGAATTCTGAACCAATGGTTACTTTTGAGAAGCACTCCATCCTCAAAACAGTTCCAAAATAAGTGTCACACTATTTTCTTCCTGCCTCTAGTCTTAAGGCACGATTTCTTAAAACATATATTTATATAATTTCAAAATACCAGCACTGCCATATCAGGAAAATTAAAAAAGTAGTTTTTGTTAAGCATAAAATAATTTTCATTGAACTCCAAGGATAGAACACAAGTGCATTATTTTGAATAAAAGAGAATGTTATGGTTCTGTAGTAAAGTAAACAACCAATACAAAAAAATGAACCTTTATTGCCAGTGTTACATGCTTAAGTACAGCTCACCATTGCCATAGCAAGCCCACACCAGATGAAAGCAATGAGCAGGTTGAAGGTTCGACTGCTGCTTGACTCAAGTATAAAATAAATATAGAGTGATCTAGCACTCAAGCTTTTTATTTCAATTCTAATTCTGAAGTAGGACTTCGATCGTTTGCACAGACACTATGCGAGACTTAATGCATATTCCTTCATGCATACACTGAAATCTTGGATAGAAATCCAAAATTTCTATCATTTTTATTATTTAAACTAATACTGCACTCCATTTGTACAAACATTTCGTATGGAGAGAATTTCTATCAACGTTCTAACGTGTTACAATAAAAAAGGAGCAGAGAAAAGTAGACTGAACATCAATAAATGCTTCTACTTCTGTTAGTAGAATCTGTTATAGTACATTTCTTGGAGGTTTTCATAAATAATATAAAACATGCATATTTACACAAATCACAGATTGACCCCTTTACCTTATGCTACTACAGCAACAAACTCCCATAACTTACAATGATCGACTGATGTTCAATAAAAATAAACCAATTCTCGAATCATTTTACCCGTTTTTCAGGTGACTTCTTTATGTTCTAATAAGGAGACAAATTATGTTTCCTATTTTTGTAATTAAAAATAAACTATTCTAACATTGATCCAGGTTAGGAATCAACAAGTTGTGAGCAAATTAAATATGCTGATAGTTGTCTTTGTATCATGTGGCTCTACAAAATAATAAATAAAATGGGTCTAACGATGACCCCTCAGTCATTTATAAGCCACAGACAAATTGGGCTTTACATCAAATTAAATACTGTACAACCAGTATGATTACAGAATGTTTGGCTTATGTGACCATTACAGATAATTTGAGTTCTACAGCAACATATACATATTTTGATATCTGAAGAAACACTGATATTAGAAGCATATGGAATATTTAAAATCATTAATCACTGTACACGTGTATTGCTTCCTTGCCCACAGATTACAAATGTTATATGTCTGCTGCTACTCATTCCTTTTAAATATAATACTAAATAAACATTATCTGTTGATATGCGAGAATTTTTGCTGTTATAAACAGCACTAAAAGATAGGAGGAAATTAACAGCCAATTCACCATTTACAATAAAACAAGGAAAGCAAAAATAATTCACTGTGAACAAAATTGAATGAAATTTTTTAGTGACGAACAATTATTTGCTAAAAGACAGTTTGAATTAACGAACTTGGACACTATCACATTTTAGGCCAAAGCATAAAATATTCTGCATTTAAATTTAATCTCAATGGAAAACATGCCATTAGGAAGAACTTTTATCCTTTCCTTCTCAAGAGGTGATGCTTAAAATATCATATCTTCAAACAGATAGGCCCCAAAGTTGTTGGTGCAACGGTCAGTCTAGCTGAACGGTGTATGTCCACAATCTTGGTTTATTCATATTCCAAAATCTGCTTGTGATAGAACAGCAAATATCTTGAACATAAAAAGAAACAAGCATACATGCAGTTAGCAAAGTATCATCATAAAAATAACACTAAATTACAAAACTCAATTCTTTTTTTTCTTTTGTATTCCAGTCAAGGATATGTAGACTCAAACCCAAAAAGAATATCCGACGTGTTACATTACCATGACCTTCTCTACCCACTCTTCTACTCAGTGTTGAATCTGCCTCTTTTCTTTGGGAGATCAGATTGAGACTCTAGGACTGGTAGACAATTTTGAAGAATAATTATACCAACATTACATTTACTGTAGGAATTTTTATTTCAGAGATATTTGTTTAGAACTTAGTATATAAAGTTATTACAGTTTTTAATTGTTTGGGTTTATATGTTAAACAAGGGCAGCACAAACTTGGAGTTTATGTGTATTTTAATTGCGGCTATTTTAATTAAAACTAGTGATGGGATGATACCAATATTTTTTGATATTATTTTTGAGCACGATATTCAATACTTACATTATGAAAAACTATTAAAGCAATAACTTGTACACTGAATTATATTCTTATTAGCAGATTTTTGTGTACAAATGCATGTAACCGATTTTGCATTGCATGCCAATTCTGAAACTGTTCCCGTTTGATATTCTCCAATTGTTTTTTCTCTTGATAATGCCACAGGTTATATATATATATATATATATATATATATATATATATATATATATATATATATATATATATATCCCCTATTGTAGTCAAGGCTAATAATAATAATAATAATAATAATAATAATAAATAATAATAATAATAATAATTTTTGTTTAAGGGCATTCAACTACTAGGTCATTAGCACCCTTGTAAAACAGATCATGGCAAAGGCCAGAGATAAAATTGAATATAGAAAATCATAGCAAAAGCCAGAGATAAAGATCAATATAAAATCATAGCAAAAGTCAGAAATACATACGAATATATAAAAATTAACTGAAGTACAAAACACCTGACATCAATATGACTAAACCCGCATTTGAAAATTTACTCCTGATACAAACCTAAAAACTCTCTCAACCGCTTGCTTATTGTCTGCTAAGACCATTGCAAGACTGGCTGGCAGTTGCAGAGATGCCCGAAAGTGTGCTACAGCAATATACTCCAGCAACACATTATGCACTGACAGATCTTCACTATACAGCATACGAAGAGGTGCAGGATCTCTCTTAAAAAGGTAACTATGCGTAAAATTGCAGTGGCCAATATGCAACTGAGCCAAAATCACCTCCTCACAATGAGGTATACAAGAAGAAGTTGCCTAGTTTATTGGAACATCTTTCACTAACTAAGCTTATTTCCGTGGAGAGCTAGTCATTCTTTGTGCCAGCACGATAACATTGCTCTCTGCACAACAAGCCTAAAGCCTTCTGACGTTGCAACACTGGGTTCTGTTGTCACTGCTTTAGCTGCCAAATCTACCAGTTTATTCCCCGGCAAGCGAACATGACCAGGTATCCAAGCACACTCTGCATTAATGCCAGAAGCATATAAAACATGGAGGGGACCCTGGATTCGCTGAACAATGGGATGTTAGTTGTAGAGCTCACGAAGGCTCTGAAGTGCACTAAGGGAATCACTCAAAATGAGACAGTCTCCCACTTTCCAAGGGCGCACATACAAATGGCTCAGCATATGGCATACAGCCCTGCACTATAAATGGAAGTGCTATCATCAAACCGAATGTATGGGGTTTGGTTCCATGAACATAAGCACATCCAACACCATTGGACCACTTAGATCCACTGGTGTAGATCAAAATTCAGTCATTGTAACCTGACAAAAATTCTAAACAACAAGTGTGGATACTAAACTTAGGCATTGTAAACATCTAGTATGCTGTCATCTTAAGACCCACGTGAGATGTTGCACATAACCAAGGTGGGGTTGCCTTTACAAAACATGCTAGGCATTTCAATATCATGCTTTCTAAGAAGCTCTTGGAAATGAAACACCTGCAGGTTTTGGATTAATGGAGCTATTCCTATAGCAATCATCCAGTGCATTGTGGAAATAAGAAGTGAACATTGGATGTTTTGGCATACATTTAAGCACACAATGATTATAATTTCCTAACAGGACATCATGCCGATATCGCAGAAGAGGTTCTGTTGATTCGGCATAAACACTTATAACTGGACTAGTGAGAAAAGCACTGACAGCCATTTGAATGCCCTGATTATGGACTATGTCTAATCTCCTCAGCAAAGACGGTCGTGCTGAGGAATAAATGATACACTCATAGTCTATCTCGGATCAGATCAGTGCACGATACTGTTGCAACAAAACTGTCAGATCCGCTCCCCAAGATTTGCCATTTAATACCCACAAGATATTCAGAGAATGGTCACATCACGCTTTCAACTGTGCTATATGTAATGACCAGCTAAATTTCCTATCGGTCAACACCAGGAACCTCGTTCAATCTGTGAATGGTAGTAAACCTGGACCAAATTGGAATGAAGGTAGTAATTGTCTCCTATGGTGCCAGAAGTTAATGCAGATTGACTTTCTCAGTTGAGAAACAAAAGCCACTTTTAGAACTCCATTCTTGAAGATTATCTAAAATTGCTGCATACAGCATTCCAAAAATAGCATATGCTGAGAAGTACAATAGACGACAAAATCGTCTACGAATAAGCATGACGATAACCTGGAAGAACACATTTCAAGATTGAATTAATTGCTATAGCAAACAGTGTAATGCTTAGTACCAATCCCTGAGGTACTCTGTTCTCCTAAACAAAAAGGTTCGAAAAAAATCAAGCCGATCCCTACTTGGTAAATGCGGTCCTTTATAAACTCCTGAATGAACAGTGGTAAGCATCCACATATGTTCCAGGTGTGTAGGGGATGTAGTATCCCTGCTCACCGACACATATCATAAGTCTTCTCAAGGTCAAAAAATACTGTCGATAATGACCCAAGGTGGTCTACTGTTGAACGGCATCAAAAACTGCACTGGGTGTTGGTCAGTAGGTTGTGAATTTCCAACCACCATACCAACTGTCCATCCATCATGCATTCCATCACCTTACAAATGCAACTGGCGAGAGAAATAGGATGGTAGCTGGACGGAAGAGGACGGTCCTTTCCAGCTTTCAAAATGGGTGGCCTCTCCCACTTTTCTGGGAAAGTGACATCAATCCAAACATGGTTATAGATTTCAAGCAGGAAAGCCTTACCTTCAGGTTAGAGCCGTTGCAACATTTATACGTGGATACCATATGGTCCTGGTGCTGATAGCTGCGAAGATGAAAGAGCATGTTCTAACTCCACCATGATGAAAAGGCGATTGTAATCTTCAATGTTTCTAGAACGAAACAAGAAACCTTGAGATTCTACTTGAGTTTTAACTGAAAGAAACTCGGGCAAATAGTTATCTGAGCTCAATACTTGAGTGAAGGCACTGCCACATGTGTTAGCCACGTCAAATGTATCAACAGCTCCTGCAGCTGTTTTAACACTAGTGATTGGCATCTGGGTTAATTTTCCGACCACATGCCTTAACTGATCCCATATGACAGAGTAAGGTTTATGTCAATTAAATGAAGCTACAAACTTGTTCCATGATGTCTTTTTACTATCCTTAATAATTTATCTAGACTTGGTGCGCATTTTCTTGTACTGGATCAGAAATTGAGTTTTATATCCAAATATCATGATATTCACTGAACACAATCTAAAGGAGGAGGAAATAGTTGTTACAAATTTTCAGGGTTATACGCTTGGAGCTTATTATTGTAGGCAAGAACACGTTAGTGGGGGTGTAGCTATATATATATAGAAAATACAATACATTTTAGAGAAATAGATTATAGAGAATTTACAGTAGAGATGGCATGTGAACTCACAGCAGTAGAAATTAACTTAAAAGAAAAAAATTTAATACTTATTGGGATGTATAGGACACCATCAGGAGATAAGCAAATATTTTTTAAGAATATAGAAAAATTCTTAAATATCATACAAGAAAATAAAATAAAAATTTTAATGGGGATTTTAATATCATCCTATTAAATAATAGTTTAGAAAAACGTACTCTATGAGAAATTTTAGATAGACATATTTTAAAAACAGGCATTGGAGAACCCACTAGAGTAACGAAGCGGTCAAAAACTTGTATTGATAACATTTTTATAAATTTAGAGGAAACAAAATGGAAAGCAGCTGTCATAAAAGCAGGAATAGGGGATCATTTTGGACAAATTATTAAATTAAATGTAAATAAAGATAAATTCACAAATATGTTTAAATATAAGAGGCAAATAGATGATGAAAATATAGAAAAGTTTAAAATGTTCCTTAAACAAAATGTTGGAAAGAAGTATACAAAGTCACAACAGTAAATGAAAAGTATGATATTTTTAATAAAATCATGCAAAAAGGAATGGATAGTATTATGCCGGTAAAAAAAGTTAAAGTAAAAAATGGTAAAGGTAGTATAAATATGGGATGGATGACAAAAGGGATAAAAATCTCATGGGAAAGAATGAAGTTCTTAAATTCAATAATACACCCAAATATAAATGAGAAATCTAGGGATTATATAACAAGGTATAACAATATCTTCAAAAGTGTAGTAGAAAATCCAAAAAGGCAATACAGAAGGGAATTGATACAGAAATCTGAAAACAAAACAAAAACAATATGGCATATGGTAAATACAGTCCATAACCAAAGCAAAAATAAACATATGGAAAATTTAGTCATAAAAAATCAAGGTAAAGAAATAAAAGACACAAAGAAAATTTGTGAATTTTTAATGAATATTATGTAAATATAGCAGCAGTATTAAATTTAAATAAACAAAAAATAGATAAAAACATTAGTCTAAAAAAACAAACAAGCCAATTAAATAGTATGGCAGTCTTCGAAATGTCAGAAGAAAGTGTAAAAAATGAAATAAAGAAGTTAAAATCAAAGAAATCACGTGGCCTAAACGAAATCTTGAATTTGTTACTAAAACACACAAAACAAGAAATTAGCAAAATCCTAACACACATTATAAATACATCGTTAACGCAAGGCATTTTTCCAGATATGCTAAAGAAGGTAATAGTTAGGCCAATATTTAAACATAAGGGGAGTAAAAAAGACATAGAAAATTGTAGGCCAATTACTCTATGTTCTGCGATATAAAAAGTAATTGAAGGTTTATATGTAATACAGTTGCAAAGTTATCTTAAAAAACTAGATGTTGTATCAAAATGGCAATATGGATTTCAAAAGCACAAGTCAACCATAAATGCGATTGAAAAGGCAAATAATATAATTGTAAATGCAATAAATGACCATGAATCAGTGGTGGTTATCTTCATAGATTTATCAAAGGCCTTTGATTGTATGAATATAAAAATATTACTAAATAAATTAGAAACATGTGGTATTCAAGGTTTGGCGCTGGATTGGATATCAACATATCTGGAAAATCAAACACAATGTGTCGAAATAAATCATCTAAATACAAATGGTGTCATAAAAAAGATAAAGTCAGATTTCAAAATAGTAAAACAAGGGGTCCTGCAACGTTCAAAATTGGGGCCCATTTTTATTTCTTATAATATAGATATAAATGAAATTTTTGAGGTCATACAAGAAAATGGAGGCATCGCATTTGGATATGCAGATGACATGACTGTCCCAATTAAAGGACAAACAGCAAAAGACATTGAAATTAGAGCAAATTCAATTTTAAAAATTATAAAATAATATTATGCTAATTTAGATATGATAATAAATACATAAAAGACAGCATGTATTAACTTTGAATTAACAAAACTTAACCCGAGTAGTATTAAACCAAGTATAGATGGGGAAAACATTTCAGAAATAAATTGTACTAATTTTCTAGGAGTAATAATTGATAAACATTTAAATTGGCAATCTTATGTAGCATCAATTAGAGAAAAGTTAAATAAGGGCATTTATGTAATGAGGCAATTAAATAAAATAATGCACAATAAAACAATGAAACAGGTCTATTATGCTTTTATATATTTGCATGTAAGATACGGAATTACGTTATGGGGAAATATTGCGGCAAGAGAAATGGATAAAGTCTTTAAACTGCAAAAAAAAAGCCATTAGAATAATAAGCAAAATGGATAACAACCAAACTTGCAGGGGGAAGTTTAAGAATCAAAACTTGTTAACAGTGCCACATATACATATATGAATGCATAAAAACTGTGATAAATATAAATATGCAAAAAAATTCCAGTGTACATAACCATAATTTAAGAAACAATGACAATTATTATAGAATAACATTATGGGGAACTCTAAATGATCATGCCATAGAAGTTAGAGGAAGAGAATTATTCCATAAATTACCTAGAGAAATAAAGAACATAAACCTGCCAAATGTAATGATGAAAACAATAAAGAAATACTTAATAGAAAATGAATTTTATAGTATAGATGAATTTAGACATGGTAAAGCAATGTAAAGTGAAAATGATATTTAAGGTAAACTTAATGTAAATGCAATGTAAAAGGATAATTGATACTTAAGGTAAAAATGTAAATGAAAAGTAATGTAAAATTATAAGTGGTACTTGTAAAATTATTTTATATTTGTAATTGAACGTGTCCTTTAAGTGTATTTAAAAGGATGATAATTAGGGACCCCAGATTGTCGGTAAATAAAATAATGTAATATCAGTGTAAAAATATTATAGTGAGCGGTGTTTTGGGCGGTAAATAAAACTGCTTAACGGTGTTATCTCGTGCAAAAAAAAGGGAAAAAACAAAAACACAGTTTAAACTATTTTACTGTGGAACAAAGGGCACCTTACATGTAACTTAAAAAAGATGAGCATGACAATATTTACATAGTATACATTTCGATGGATTTACTTTGTTAGAGACAAAGCCACCATAAGTTCAGTGTTCTCTGGCTTAAGATTTGTTCTTAAGTTTGTAATGTTGTTCCCATATGCAGAGAAAAGTCTTTCACTGTCCACATTGGACATGGGTACCCACAATAGTTTCATACACTTCTCACTGAAACACAAGTGGTCACATTGAAGTCCAGAAAGTAAATCCATATGTTCACTTCAGCAGCATCATCTAATTTCTCACACACTATGTTCTTCAGAGCAGCATATCCCTCCTTGAATGTCTTCTCTGGCAAGTCTCGCAGAAAAGGTAACATTCTTCTTGCTTTTTCTATAGTTATATCAGTAGATGCCTCATTTGATACTATTTTTCGTACACCAAAAAATTTACCTGCAGAATGAATAATATCAGCAGCTGGATCAGCTGGCATTAAGGAATTCAGCTTGGTAACTGACTTTATGCCCAATTGCTTGAACTGACTGATAACATAAGACTTCTTGAGGGTTGGCAGTCTCTGAAGAAGACTTGAAGTTTTATCTCCAAACGAGCCCTAAGCTACTATTGTGAAGCCATTTGATATATCTTTAAGTTTGCTATATAGTTTATGAAAAAATGGATATTTAGATCCCTAAAGCACTTCAATAAGGCAAATGGTGTCTCTGCAGTGTTCAAGAAGGAAAGATGCCTGGCAGTTTATTATATTTTGAGACTGCATTGAAATACTACTGTGAAATCGGTTTGAATTCCCGCGTGCCGCAAAACTAAACTGACCTGGCAACGTCTTGCACATGCTGTCTGTACGGCGCGCGAACTCCACCGTCAGCTGAATTGTGCATGCACTAGCTTAATTTGAAACGTGGCTCCATCGGCATAATTCCTTTTCTTTTTCAGAGCAGAAGGTAAACAGACTCCTTGCGCTAAATTGTAACGTAATTTAAAGAATATAACTTGACTCCAAACGAATCTTTCAGTATAGCGGACACAAAATATACCTAGACATGCGTTCACATTATGGCAACGTCCCGAGACAGCAACAATTTTCGTGCGAGGGGTACAGGAAATGGAGACAGTGATTGGTAGAAGAAGCTGTCTATGTCAGAATTGACTTGAACCAGACTTAGAAATTCATGCATTATTTAACGATACTTTTGCGACAGTCTTTTCCAGCCGGCATGAAATGGGGCGATGCAAGCACGAATCATTAAAATACGGCATTAGAGAAGAATTGCAGATAGTATTGTCATTTAAATCCAAAGAATAATTTGAGTGAAATGAGAAATCCGTCACTGATGTGGTGTTGCCGAGTTCTGATAAACATGGCATTCCTTTTGTTGTGCATGCGATAGGTGAAGAGTGAAGGGGACAGGGTAGTCGAAGCAGTACGGATGTTTGCCGAAGCTCTGGTTAAATCACAGTGCAGTTTGGTGTTCTGTGCCGTGCAGCATGGCTGTAGCGAATGATAATACACGTATCCGTAAATGATTGATAAGCCAAATATCTGATTGTTTATGTGAAAAGGAGACAAACGCTAAAAAAAAAAAAAGGAGAGAGAGTGAGAGAGAGAGAAAAAAAAAATTCGGTTATTTTGCACATTTTTTTTCATAATGGATATATATGTGGAATTTAAAAATAATTGATTAAAGGTTTTTCTTATTGTTAATTTTCGGCCAATTTTGTGAATTAACTACTCACGAAAAGTCGGGGTCCCTAATGATAATAAATGTACATTTATGGATGCTCTTTAACTGCTGTGGTCCTTAATGTCCCATTCTATATTTGGCGTGAAAGACCAGTGATTTTGCCCAGAGGTCTCTTTATCCGGTTGGAGGTTCTTTTACGTGCTGTAAATCTACAACATGGGACCAAAAGCTTTACTTCCCTTCCGAAGGAAGCCATGCTGAGGACTTTTGCATAAAAAAAAAATCCATTGCCCTCCGCCGAGTTTGAACCTGCGACCTCAGGAACTAGGAACATGGTAACCACTACACTATGGAAGACGTTATCCAGTGTAGGGCGATGCTGGAAAATCTTAAGGGCATGCCTGTGAGCATGAATGGCCCTTCGACATTCCACACTCCACCAAAGGACCGGAAATCAATGGGGGTGGGCAGTCAACTGAGGAATAGATTGCTCAGCGGCAGAAAGTATCATCTCTGTGAGATGTTCGGCTACAACATTCACAGAGTCGTGCAATTAAACACAGCCAACTGAGAGAGAAAGTTCTATTTGGCATGATCTAAGCTCCATCTAGGTAAGTATGTGGAACATATACCTGGTGTTGAGAGACTAAAAGACATGGAAAGTGGTCACTAGAGTGTACATCAGACATGACATTCCATTGTAAGGAAACCGCTAGGTGTAGTAAACAAACTACTATATCAAGGCGTGAAAAAGTATTAAAGGAGTCTGAAAGAAATGTAGATTCTCTTGTGTCAGAAGAGCTAATTATAACTGTCCAGAAAATCGGCAATTTATTTACCTCTTGCACAAGCCCAAGGTGAGCCCCAAAGAGGGTGATGTGCATTGACGTCTCCCACCAATAGAAAAGGTGTTGGTAACTGGGAAACTAGATCTTCTAAATCAGTGAGTGAGAGGTCATCAGATGGAGGCAGATAAATGTTACAAAAATGGTAAATCAGATGGATGGCAGTTTAATCCTCACAGCCACCGACTGGATGTCAGACTATATGGTATAATCTCTAATGAGCATCATAGCACCCCATACCTCTTCGGGTGTAAGATCACACTGTATAGGGGTATACTGCCTGATTTGAAAGCTATCTTGCGGACAGAGCTTAGTCTCTTGTAAACATGCGACCAAAGGATTATCCTTGTTGAGTAAAAGTTCAAGCTTTGGTCAATGTGTTCTAATTCCATGCATGTTCCATTGTAGGATACTCATAGCATTCGTAATGGGAAAAGTTTTCAATCTTAAGAGTCCACTACATTGAGAACAGCAGTAGTCAAATCAATTTACCCTTTTTCGTCAAGTGTCAGACTAACACCTCTAATGGAGGATTGATCTTGCCTCTTTTTCACTGTGGTTCTAGCAGTGTGGGCAGAATCCCCCTGCTCCATCCCATCCTCGGAAGAGGACCCCTTTCCAATTAAAATGTTGGTTCGAGAACCTCAAACCGATTGGAAGTGGAGATCAGCATAGGTGTAAATCATCACCTTCCCAGAAGATTCCTCAGAAGAGGATCTCTGAGGAGATGCTCGTGGACTTTTCTTGCCTTTAGATGCTCTGTGTAAAGACTTACCATTTTTCTTTTAGAAGTCGGTTCTCTTGTAGCTGGTCTTGAACTTTATTGATGATCCATTATATGTTACAGGCTTGCCAGTCTTATTGTTTGAGGTTGATGGTCTTAATGGTGACTTTACTGAAGGGATCTTGTCAGTAACAGACTTTGCAGATGTAGATTTCATGGGCTTTGGAAGTGATCTCGCTACTAGGATCTTTCCTGAAATTGTGACACCGTACACTGCTGGTTTGAGTTGCAATTTCCCAACTTGGTACTGCTTTAGCTGCAACTGAGCTACAGGTACTGGACTTCGGGAGAGAGGGTTGGCAGATGCGCAGGAGTTTCCAGGCTTCTGAGGACACCTCCCTAACCCAGATCTCTTGGATCGCCCTTTCCTCTGTAAAATGGGGGCATTCTCAGGAACTAGATGGATGTTCACTGCTGCAGTTAATGCATGTTGGAGCTGATGTACATGCTCCCTCGTGTGAGAATTCTCCAGTTAACACAGGTAGCTTCACCATTACAGAAATCACTTGTGTGTCAAAAGCGCTGACATTTATAACATCTCAGTGGGTTGGGGATATATGGCCTAACTTCAACTGTTTCATACCCTGCCTCAATCCTTTGAGAGGTCTACCAATCGAAGGTAAAAACAGGGTACAAGTAGGCACACATTCACCCCAGTACAATGCACTGGTGTTTACCACACAGCGCAAGGAGTTCAAGGTCTTCTGCATCTCGATACATACTGGGTGGCTGGCTAACATAAGTGCTATCAGTATTCTCGCTGCCTGGGATGCTGATTGTGCTTTAACCAGGAGCGTGCCATTGTGCGATCTAATAGACGATTCAACTGGACCAGTAATTTATCCAGACCCTTTTGAATCGCAAATGGATTCACCAAATAAAATTTCTTTTCTTCCTCTGTTCTAGTTATGATCAAGTAAGGAGGACCACTAGACTCTGGTACTTCTTTTCCATTAAGCTTTGTTGTTTTTTGTATTTTTTTTTGTATCCATAGTATATTAGTCCTCCACCACTGCAAATGTCTCAGATGGCATGCTCACATCCTAGGCACCACCCTAGCTTAGGTGAGAGTCCTGACCTGGACCTTGCTCACCTTAAGGTCTCAGGGGGGTAACTTGTAGTTGTCAAACACGCTTGTGGACCAAAGACAATTAGGTGTTTGGTATAAACCCTCTCACCTCTCACACAATCAGGAGTGTGGCTTGGGACTGCCAATCCTGTACTTACTGCAGTAGCACCTGGGGCTTTGCAGATGAATAAATAATAATAATAATAACAATAATAATAACAACAACAATAATAATACTTAAATTGCTTCCCTTTTTATGTAAGTATATTTTGTGCTGAAAACTTTCTTTTAAAGAATTTTCTATCCATATTATGGAAGTTAGTTGTACGATATACGTGTGAGACCTGATTTTGATTTATTAAACACGAACTAACAGATGGAAGGAAAGAACAAATATTTCCATATGGTTGTATTATCTCACATCTTAAGTCATGATTTATTTCTGCTGGATTCACAGATTTTGGTCATCAGAGTAGGTAAATGTAATGGCTGAGAGTGAGTCACCAAGCTAGGCTATTACAGAAACGTGATTTAGTTCAACTAAATCAGCTTCATTAGCAACTCAGTTAACAGTGTATGTTGCATAAGTTCCTTCCCTCACTGTTTTGCACGTTTTCATTTAGACATAAGAGCCTATGGAATTATGCATTGATTCACCCACAGCAAATGCAGTCATGGTCTATCAAGGACTGTAGTTCAGCAACTCTTTGGGGACACATGTGAGGCAATACTGAAGTCATTCCTTATCTAGCAAAGCTAAAAGCAACAACTTTCAATAATGCAAAACTTAGTATTACACATACTTTGATACCACAGAGTATAAGGTATTAACAGCATCTAGGTCCCATCCTTAATTAAAACCATTAAATACCAAACATATTACTAATAATTACAACTAGAATTACTACCATCATACTAAGCTATACACTGTATTATTTTCAGATAGACTGTTTTAATTTTCCTTCCTCCCCCAAATTAGGGCCCAAGTAATACCATGTTTAAGTTCTTATATTTCTCTTTTGCTAATCATAAAAGATTTTATAGCTGCATTAAAACATTCTGAAAGAAATTGTTGCAGAGGGGTAAAAAATATCCAAGGAAATAATTGTATTTAAGAGTGCACTTTTCCTCTACAATAACCTTATCTGACGAGATTTTTGCTGTGCATTCAAGTGCATCACCTCAATGTAACTGGAGGGCAGTTCCTCTGGTCCTGCAATACTAATTTTCATGTACGCATTAAGTGCTTCTTGTCTTATTTGATTTGTCTTGTGCAAATATGATTCTTCTGCTGTGGCTGCAGAAACCGGCAAACAGCACAAACGGATACAAAACTCTTTTAGATGATCATACCCAATGTTAGTATGTAGCATATGTCATTAGGTTTTTCTATATTCAATGCATATTTAAAAGAACAAATATGAGCCCACACTACATCTTTGTTACTGGTATATAATAGTCAAGTTGATAACATCTTGAACTAATGCACTGAATGTTTCTACTGCATGGAATTTGGCAGCTAGTTTCATTAGGGAAACAGCTTTATCATTCATCTTAGTCATCATTTGTTCTGTCATTGAAACTACAAATTCATTGCCAGATTTCAAAGCATTGGCGACTGATTCATTAAGAACAATAAGTTGGGATGTGGATGCCTTTTCATGTCCTCAAAACTTTGGATTGAACAATACATCGTGAAGCAATATATTTTAAAGATTGCAAGTTATCAATGTAGAAAGTGTAGGCAACACTGAAGTATGCTTTTGTAAAATTATTACCGTTAGCAGACAGCATGATTTCTCCGTTTCTAACAAAATCCTTCTTGCTAGTGATGCCAGATCTGTGCTTCCAAATGTACATGTTCATGCCATCATTATGGCTGCATAACAAATTTCGCATGTACTGCTTTGTAGTTCTAAGCTATCTGATTATCAATAGCCTCAGGAATTTTTTAAATAGGGTCTTCTATAATTCACATACATACACTATCTGATCAAAAGTATCCGGACACCAATCTGAAATTGTACTTAGGCTTTACCTGTATCACCTTCCCTATTATTAGACATTAATATGGGGTGGGTCCACTCTCGCCTTCATGATGGCTTTATCTCTGCAGGAGATATTTCCAATGAGTGTCCAAATGTATATGGGAATCACTGACCATTCTTCTTCAAGAGCTGAAACCAGAGAAGTTACTGATGTTGAACACTGGCGTCTGAAGCAAAGTCCACGTTCTAACTCATTCCTAAGTTTTCCATTGGGTTCAGGTTGGGACTCCAGACAGGCCAGTCCACTTCAGGAATGTTATTGTCCACAAGCCATTGCCTCACTGCATTACTAACCAGTCCTACAAGTGGCTGGCTAAATTAAGCAGCATCACATCCGCTCCAATAGCAATACAAGAAACAAATAACCGCTCTTCATCAATTATACATGACACAAATGCTTGCTTACAGACTTTAGCTATTATATCGCATAGGTAAATCCATACCTAAATGGATAGATACTGTGGTGATTTACCTTCCACCCGAGTTAACTTGTCTCGGAAGGCTTGTTCTTGCTCCTGGCCTCAAAGATGCAGCTTTGTGACATGGTGCATTGTCATGCTGATATAGACAATCATGGTCTCCGAACTAGCCCTCTACCGTATGCACCACACAATGGTTTAAAATGTGTTCATATCCTTCCATATTTAGATTTTTCTTAAGTGCAATTAGGGGGGGCACAATTGCTTTGGACACACTTCAGCCTTTGGCTTATTGTGCTACTGTATCGTTTTAAGGCCAATTCATTATGCCTACACCCTATACCAAGGAATATAGTCTTGTAACAGCTTTGTATCTGTCACATCATCACTTTCTGAAATGTGGTCCTTTCGTCCTCAGACTCACTATTTACCTCATTTTCACTTGCACTATTATCCAAATAGGTTCTCGTGTCCTTGTTTTGCTCGAATCTGTAATCCATTTTTCCAGCTCAGGAATTACTTTAGCACACGCGCAGAGTATTTTTTACTCAGAATCAGAGAACACGTGTGTACTGACTAAGATAATGCATGAAACTGCTCCACTAACACATTGTTACGAGCAGGAACTGTTGATTGAGAGGTATGTGGAAGGCCATTGTTACAGAATGTATGTTACAATACTACTGGCATGTGAAAGCTATCGTGGGGTATAATTCACCCAACGCGTGTGTTTATGGATTAAGTATGCCAAAACCACAACCAACACAGAGGCCAGAAGAAAATATGGACTGGATGAGCATGTTTGGTGCCAGTGTTACATATCATATGTTAGTAAAAATGTTTACATACATATAAGTACATGAAAATATATGTTAATACTAATTTTTCTTCCCTCAATCCAGGTGCAGCTTATTTTTATGACAAACTTCTTTTTTCCCTTCCGCCCCTCGAATTTTAAAGGTGCAACTTATATGTGAGGGTGGTTTATTTTCAGGCCAATGCAGTAATACTTTTCTGTAGCTCCTGCTGCTGCATTCTTACATCAGTGTAAAAGTTTCTTGTTTAGTGAGTAGTGCTTTTGCATCATCCCATTTGTGGTTTTTGCCTTGTAGGCTTCATGTATTTGGTTTTGTGTTTCCATGCATGTATTTTGTGAGCATTTACAATTTTAGATTTACTTTTAATGGATCTTTAATAGCATCCAAGATGGATGACAATGCAGCCAAAAGAAAACTGAGCATTCTCAGGAAGGGAATAAACATTTATTTGGTAAACGTATCCAATCCCTATTGGTCAGGTGGGGGAAATATGCTCCGTTAGAGAATGTTTTGAAGAGGAGAAACTGAACAAGGGGGGGGGCCTCTCATTCTGATCTACACAGTACTTGATAGAACCTTGCATGCTGTAAGAATCAGTAAGAATACTGGTTAAGAGAGAGAAAGAAAATCAGCCATCGCTGTCAAGATTAGAAACTCCTGTAAAAGAGGAGAAAAGGATGTAAACATGTCATGAACTTAGATCCTTTCAATAGGATGCTATATGCAGACATTCTTACTGTAAGAGAAAGGAATGGGGGGTTCTTATTCTGACCTACAAAGTACTTGATTGGATTTTGCATGCTGTAGGAATAAGTAAGAATACTGGTTAAGAGAGAGAAAGAAAATCAGCCATTGCTGTCAAGATTAGAAACTCTTGGAAAGAGGAGAAAAGGATGTAAATATGTCACGAACTTAATTGTGGACCTGCATTCTTAAAGAAAGCTGAGCTATTTCAAGGTAGCAAGGGTTCCTTGTGCAAAATAGTGAAAAACTTAGGTTTTTGATACAAGAAAGTACAGGGCAGGAAAATGCTTATGGAAAAGCTCAATGTCTTTAAATTGGGCTTTAAACATCAGGCTGTAGAATTTTTTGGGAAATTCTCACTCATGATTTTGAATAAATTGTTTAGCTTAATGAGATGTTGGTAAATGCCACTAATGCTATAGGCAAAGGCTGGATGAATGTACCATTAGGTAAGAGGGTAGAATAATACTTCTCCATGCTGGGATCTTATCAGATTTTGTTCCCAATTGTTGTCTTCTTTTTAAATCAAAGGAGGACATCAGATTATCATAAGGAGATAAATCATTGAATCTTAACACTTTCATTAAATGATTCAAAGAACAGTTTCTTCCAAAATATCCACGCCTCTGTCATAGTAATGGACAATGTCAAATATACCACTTAGCAATTTCTAATAGAGCAGCAACAATGGAAACAAGAAAACAGTATATAATTCAGTGGCTTATTTGCCACAATGTACCAATTAAGTAGGAATTGAAGAAAATTAGCTCCTGGAACTCAATCATTACCTTTTTAACCTATATTGTATTCACTCTTAAGTTGATCTGCGACAAAACAAAACCCAGGTGACCAGTGGACCGTTATAATGTAACTTTCCGCTATTCGTGCCAGAAATACTGTCATACTTTCACAACCATGTGGCCACACATAATGCTCTTATTCGACTACTTAAATGGTGACTAGATATTCCTTTAGGGGTTAAAGGTTGCCAGTGGCAAGTTAGCAACAGCAGCAACATCAACAGTGAAGAAAGTGATTTGGATATCAGCAGCATTTTCGCTTTGAAATAAGCAACAATATATCCCAGGAAAATATCTCTTTTGTTAACATACTGCTTTAGCTGATATTTCCATGCTAATTTACATGCAGGTACCCTATTTGATTATCTGATATAACTAGAGACCCCGACTTTTCGCAAGTAGTTAATTCGCGAAATTGGCCGAAAATTAACAATAAGGAAAACCTTTAATCAATTATTTTTAAATTCCACATATATATCCATTCTGAGTCGCGAAATAATGCGACATTAGTTCTATATCATGAAAACGTGAAATAACACTGTTATAAAAAAAATTGTGCAAAATAACCCGAAATTTTTCTCTCTCTCTTTTTTTTTTTTTTTGGCATTTGTCTCTCCTTTTCACATAAACAATCAGATATTTGGCTTATCAATCATTTACAGATACACGTATTGTCATTCGCTACGGCCATGCTGTACGGTGTTGTGTGCTGCACGGCACAGAACACCAAACTGCACTGTGATTTAACCAGAGCTTCGGCAAACATCGGTACTGCTTCGACTACCCCGTCCCCTTCACTCTTCACCTATCGCATACACAACAAATGGAATGCCATGTTTATCGGAACTCGGCAACACCGCATCAGTGACGGATTTCTCATTTCATTCAAATTATTCTTTGGATTTAAATGACAATACTACCTGCAATTCTTCTCTAATGCCGTATTTTAACAATTCGTGTTTGCATCGCCCCATTTCATGCCGGCTGGAAAAGACTGTCGCAAAAGTATCGTTAAATAATACATGAATTTCTAAGTCTGGTTCAAGTCAATTCTGACAGTAGACAGCCTCTTCTACCAATCACTGTCTCCGTTTCCTGTATCCTTCGCACGAAAATTGTTGCTGTCTCGCGACGTTGCCATAATGTGAACGCATGTCTAGGTATATTTTGTGTCCGCTATACTGAAAGATTCGTTTGGAGTCAAGTTATATTCTTTAAATTACGTTACAATTTAGCGCAAGGAGTCTGTTTACCTTCTGCTCTGAAAAAGAAAAGGAATTATGCCGATGGAGCCACGTTTCAAATTAAGCTAGCGCATGCACAATTCAGCTGACGGTGGAGTTGGCAACGTGCCGTTCGCGCGCCGTACAGACAGCATGTGCAAGACGTTGCCAGGTCAGTTTAGTTTTGCGGCACGCGGGAATTCAAACCGATTCCACAGTAGTATTGCAATACGGTCTCAAAATATAATAAACTGCCAGGGATCTTTCCTTATTGAACACTGCAAAGACATCATTTGTCTTATTGAAGTGCTTGAGGGATCTAAATATCCATTTGTTCATAAACTATATAGCAAACTTAAAGATGTATCAAATGGCTTCACAATAGTAGCTGACGGCTCGTTTGGAGAGAAAACTTCAAGTCTTCTTCAGAGACTGCCAACCCTCAAGAAGTCTTGTGTTATCAGTCAGTTCAAGCAATTGGGCATAAAGTCAGTTACCAAGCTGAATTCCTTAATGTCAGCTGATCCAGCTGATGATGATATTCATTCTGCAGGTAAATTGTTTGATGTACGAAAATAGTATCAAATGAGGCATCTACTGATATAACTATAGAAAAAGCAAGAAGAATGTTACCTTTTCTGCGAGACTTGCCAGAGAAGACATTCGAGGAGGGATATGCTGCTCTGAAGAACATAGTGTGTGAGAAATTAGATGATGCTGCTGAAGTGAACATACTGGATTTACTTTCTGGACTTCAAAGTGACCACTTGTGTTTCAGTGAGAAGTGAATGAAACTATTGTGGGTACCCATGTCCAATGTGGACAGTGAAAGACTTTTCTCTGCATATGGGAACATCATGACAAACTTAAGAACAAATCTTAAGCCAGAGAACACTGAACTTATGGTGGCTTTGTCTCTAACAAAGTAAATCAGTCGAAATGTATACTATGTAAATATTTTCATGCTCCTCTTTTTTAAGTTACATGTAAGGTGCCCTTTGTTCCACAGTAAAATAGTTTAAACTGTGTTTTTGTTTTTTCCCTTTTTTTTGCACGAGATAACACCGTTAAGCAGTTTTATTTACCGCCCAAAACACCGCTCACTATAACATTTTTACACTGATATTACATTATTTTATTTACCGACAATCTGGGGTCCCTAAATATAACTGTACTGTATATAAAAACACAACAATAAATAATAAATAATAATAAGCGTTACACTGTGGTTATTTCATTAATAGGCGCAACACAATTGCTTTTGTACACACTTATCCTAGCACGCTCCAAGTGCTTGTGTTGCCCTCTGTGGTGTAGTGTTTACCATGCTAGCCTCTAGTTTTCGAGGCAGCGGTTCATACCCGGCAGAGGGCGGTGGATTTTTTCGGACCTAAAAATCCTTAGCATGGCTTCCTTCGGAAGGAAGTACAGCTGATGGTCCTGTGTCATATATTTACAGCACGTAAAAGAACCTCAAGCCTGATAAAGAGGCCTCTGAGCAAAATTTACAGTTTTTCACGCCCATATAGAATGGGATGTTAAGGACCATAGATGTTAAAGAGCGTCCCTAAATAAAACTCAATTTAATTTAATTTCCAAGTGCTTGCTGTGACTGGCAATGTCACCTATCTCTATCTCTGTGAAACATCCATCACCTTCTTGGTTTGCATGGATTGAAGCATCACTGTAAGTCATGAATTTCTTCTCGTTTGCTATATAACAGCTGATATATATCTTATCTTTTTATTACATGAACATATTTAATGGGAGCATATTTGCTGCATGTGCTAGAGAAAAAAATGTGGCTCTGCATTGCACATATGGTGCTTATTTTTAAACCCTTTTTGAAACGTGCTGTTTACTCTTGCAAATGTTGTCTAAAGAAGCAGCTGCCCCAAGAAATGCACAAGCAACCATTTCAATTTTTTGTTTTAATACCTGAATAATAGTTTGTGTGATTTTTGAGGATGTGAGTTTTCCAGTTTACCTGAGCATAAAAACTTTTCTCTGATTTTATTATTCATATAGTGAATAATCACAGTTAATTCTGAAACATTATTTATATTTGTTCCTTCAGCTGTCATTAAGGAAAACACTCATTTTTTATTTCTAAAGATTCACGCTGATCTTAAATCTCACCAATACATGATAAAAACCTCAAGACCTATTGCCTTGCTTAAGTAAATTGATGATAATTTTGATTATTTACCCAGTCATTAAATGTGGTGGTGTTTTTCAGTATCACTCTTTACAAGGGTTGATTTTGGGTAGTATGAGGATGTCTTTCTTGGCTAAAAAAATACAGACAGCAAATTAGCATTGGCTTTTGTATTTTCTAATATTTGTTTCACACCCTATGTATTGTAGGAACTGGTTTTTTTAACATTGCAGTTAACGTAGAATAGACATCATAGCCTTTAAGTCCACTTCTTCTCATGGTTACATTATAGAACCCAACCATCACATTTGAGGTTCACAAAAACCAGCCTATAGAAGTGGACAAAGAGAAGAACATCTACAGACCAACAGATTTCTTCAAAGATAAATACCACCTGAAGAGAAGGCACTCAAGAGGTTCAATATCTATACTTAGATATCACACGTTTAGCCCATAATTTTGTAAATCTCTGGATTCGTTTACTTACATAATTTCATTCGATGTTTCTATTTTTAGACACCCATTTTTGCTCAGATATTGATAACCTTCTGTATTTCAATTGTTGAATATTTCTTTTTAATTTTATTGTATTGTAGGCATTTTAAATTTTTTAATCTCTGTTATTGTTGTATTTAATTATGGGAATTGGTATTCTTTGTTTTTGGCAAAGAAGATTTCAAATAAAAATAAACACACTGTTTCCAATGGAAACGCTTAGTGTATGATGCCTAGGACTAGCATTTAGTACTACAGAAGAGGTGTCTAAGAATTGTATGCTCATTAAAATCCAGGGATTCTTGTAGGGAGGTATTTAAAAAAAGAAAGAATATTAACCGTGGTTTCATTATATATTTTTAGAGTTATTCTTTTGTCAGACAAAAGTCAGATATAAAGATCAATAGCAATGTACATACATATGACACAAGAACAAAAAATAACATGTATAGGGAAGGGAAAAGTAAGAAATTGTTTGAAAAAAATCCTTATGTGATTGGTAAAGTATTATACAATAAATTACCTTCCTCGATTATACAAATAACAGGTTCCAAATTCATTAGTGTGTTAAAGAATTACCTCATAAATTGTGCATTTTATGACAGAGGAATATTTATAAGTAATTGTTAATTTTAATTTTTAATGTTAAATAACAATGCCAGAAACTATGTAAATAGTCTATTGCTTGCAATAAATGAATTGAATTGAATGTTTCTCCAGCTTGCCTGTTTTACCCATTGCATTTCCGTAATCTGTGAAAGCTATTGTGATAAATTTTCCACGGTCTTTTGTAAAACATTGTCATTAGTTTTTAAAAAGGTTTGTATAGTACTTTTTATCTACCTTATTACATTTTTTTCTAGACTTACTTTTACCATTTTCACTATTTTCTGCACACCGGACTTTATGGAAAAACTCTAATATACAAGGGCAGATCGAAAAGTAATGCACAATAATTTTTTTGTGCCTTGGTATTGCAGCTGGGATGATGCAATTCTACACAGATATAGTTTAAAGTTTTCACTACAGAGGGTATTTTTTGTTTCATGTGCAGCTCTAGCGAGAGAAGCGTGAACTGTGCAACAAAGATGGTGCGCATGTTACTGTCGTCCACGTGTGAAGAGCAGAGGTGTAATTCGATATTTGTGAGCCAAAGAGCATAAACCGAGTGATATTCACAGGGACAGGCATGGCGTGTATGGGGATGATTGTATGGACTATAGCAATGTCTCCAGGTGGTGTGCATTCTTCCTAAAGGGCCGTGTGAGCCTTAGTGATTCGCCACACTCCAAGAGGCCGTAAGCTGGAACCTTGCAGAATGTCAGAGACATTGAGGTGGCAATTTTGAACGACTGGCATGTGCAAATGTGAACCTTATCGCAACAGTTCAACACTTCCTATGGTGCAGTGTACGATATTGTTCATGACATGTAGAAATTTCATAAAGTTAGTGTTCGCTGTGTGCCAGAACACAGACAACCACAAGGGCCAGCAAATGATGAAGAGCTTGGATCACCTAACATGGTACACCGCAGAAGGGCATGACCTTCTGAAAGGAATTGTCACTGGTGATGAGTCGTGGGCATACCACTACATGCCCAAAACCAAGCAGGCAAGTATGGAGTGGAAACATGCTGGTTCCCCAGTGAAGAAAAAATTCAAAGTGACTCAATCTGCTAGGAAAAGGCTTGTGATGGTGTTCTGGGATATGCATGGTGTTGTATTGGTGGACTTTGCTGAACATGGGACCACTGTGAATGATGTAGCCTACATGAAAACTTTGGTGAAGTTGTGTCGTGCCCTTCGTGACAAACGCCACAACACGAATGCTGACGATGTCAAAATTCTTCATGACAATGCTTGCCCCCATGTTGCTGCTGCTGTTCGTCAGAAAATCACCAAATTTGGTTGGGAGGTGCTCCAGCATCCACCATACAGTCCGCACCTTGCACCGCCGGACTTTCATCTGTTTGGTCCCATGAAGAAATTCCCGACTGGCCAACGCTTTGCGACAGATGCAGAAGTAAAATCAGCAGTCCGCAGATGGCTATACTCCGAGGAAACGGACTTCTACAAACAGGGCATATTGAAACTGGTATCAGATGGGAGAAATATGTTGAGAAACTTGGTGACTATGTCAAAAAGTAGGTAATAGATGTAAGTTCATTTGTGATTTTTTTTTTTTTTTTTTTTTGTTTTGTTTTAACTAAATGTGTAAAAAACTTATTGTGCGCTCTTTTTGATCTGCCATCGTACTTTTGTTTCTTTCCTGAACCTGACGTATACCCAATAATTTTGCTTGCTCTCATTCAACTGTTAAACTTGGTAGATATAAACAAGCCTATTTGCCAAGGCCAACAATGATGCAAGCTCTATCCATTGTTATTTTTGTGGAATTCCATAACATAATCTGAATCTGAATTTGCCACGTAAGCAGCAGCATTGTATGGAGAAATGCTGTTCAATTACAGGAGTCCTGACAATCTGTATTGCAAACTATACATACATGTCGATTGTTGAGAGGCATCTAATTTCAAAATTTACATGAGAATTGCCACTCTGGTATTCCCTAAACTAAATCTTAGTACAAATTAGTGGATTTTAGCAGGATTACACAATTTGAGCCAGGAGGGATTGTGTGATCACCGGTACCTCAGCTTGTTTCAACACTGCTTCTGTAAACTTTTATAAAAATGGCTATTTTGAGATCTACTTAATACAGGGTTATTCATAAGACAATGTCACATTTCGGAAGTTTGTTGTGAAATAAGTGCTTCACATATCAGTGTGAATGATATACCAAATGAAAGGCAATCTCTCAGTTTGTTTGGTATACCTTACAAGTGTTCAATGTGTGCGCCTCTGGTTATACGGGAGACATCCAGGCAATAGTCCAATTCCGTGCACACCCGCACCAGCATGTCACGGTTCATCATTGCTATCGCTGCTGTAATGCGATCTCGGAGGTCCTTCAAGTCAGCTGGAAGTGGTGGAATGAACACCCTATCCTTCACATATCTCCAGAGAATGAAATCACATGGTATTAAGGGGGATCAGGGCAGCCACCGAAAAAATGCAATGTCATTGTCAGCATTTCGTTCAATCCAACATTGCGGTAAGTTCTGGTTCAGGTATGCGCAGACGAGTCGATGGAAGTGGGGTGGGGCCTCATCCTGTTGGAAAATGTCTGCCAGTTGCAGCATAAGCCATTGTTCTAACATGTCCAGATAAGTGATGCCAGTCACTGTGGATTCGGCGAAGAAAAAGGGCCTGTAAAACTTGTATTTTGGCACGGTGCAGAACATGATCTTTGGGGAGTCGCGCACATGCTCGACTGTCACATGTGGGTGTTGGGTTCGCCAAATGCGCACGTTGTGACGGTTCACTTTCCCCAACAAGTGAAATGTTGCTTCGTCGCTGAAGACGAGTCTGTCACCAAAATCATCATCATCTGCCATTGCAGCCTGCATATAGATGGCAAATTGTGTGTGAACCTCCTTGTCACCATCTGTGAGCGCCTGCAGGCATTCCAGTTTGTACGGTTTCACCTTCAATTGGTTGTGAAGAATCCGCCACACAGTCGACAGACATTCCCAGCTGCAGACTTGTCGATTTGTAGATTTCTAAGGGCTACATGCAAACAACTCACGAACACCAGCAAACGGCCTTCTAGGTCATTTGGGTGGAAACAGACAACCAGTGTGCTGTTCGAACATTTCATACCACCTCTTGATGGTCCTGCAATCTGGCGCATCCTTGTGAAAACGCTGCGAAATCACAGCTGAACAGTCACTTTTGCAAACTGTATCACGCAAAATGCTCTCTCGTTACCTGCAAGCACCATTTTGTACACTCCTGCCGCCCAGCATCCAACCGCGTCACAACATGCGCGCTTCACATTATACAAACTTAAAAGAGTTTATGTTTCCATACGTACATGATTCGGACTTGCACGTCTCATACATCACGCATAAGATGTTTTCCAAATGTAACACTGACTTATGAATAACCCTGTACTAATCAAGATAAATGTTTGCAGAAATGGTTTCACTACACATTTCATAAGTATAAGTTGCTGCATTAGTAAAAGAGAAAATGGTATGTAAACGGTAATGTGTAGAGATAAAATTATGTATTATAGAACTTATATGATAATTAATTTATGTAACTAACGAAGTGAAATCCATCCATCCATCCATCCACCCACCCACCCATCCCATCCCATCCATCCATCCATCCATCCAATCCCATCTCATCCCATCCATCCAATCCTATCCCATCCATCCATCCATCCAATAAATATAAGGGGATGCACAAGGCTGAAACAATAGTCAGATCTTTAAAAAGAGAGTCACTATGCAAGCTTTGAAATTCCTCTCTGCAAGATTACAAGAAACAACTGAATGCCTACTTGGAACTTTACAAAACATTAAATACTTGAAAATTCAAACCAATTACAATCAATAACTAGGAAACGCTCTCCCCCCACCAAAAATAGCTTTCCAGTTATACAACATTCATTGAAAATGAAAAGGACTTCATAAACTCTTGAAAATTCAAGCTATACAGTTTATTTTTATACAAACAACATCTGGCACTTAAACTAAAATCGATAGAGCCATTTTTGTGAACATAAAAAATAACTAAACATTTTCCATGTAAAGGGTATTGTGGGGTAGGGGGTCATGTATTGTGGGGTAGCGGGTCATGTATTGTGGGATAGGGGGTCATGTATTGTGGGATAGGGGGTCATCTTCAAAATCTTTGTGCTGAGTCTTGGAATATGCTGATCTTAAGATACCAATTCTGGTATTTAAGTTACATTGATGTTCAATTTAACAGAGTTGTTAATGTATTAAAAATTTCAACTATATTATTTCCAATAAACTTGTGCATCACACATAAAGCCTTCTGGGTGTATAAATTACTTCAGCAATATGGTATGGTTCAATAGTGTAAGAAGTTGTTATAACTTTGTATGCTGCATACACACTAGCTGTACACAAGGAGCAGAAATAAACTTGTGGGGAATATGGGAAATCAGGACATGATTTTAAAATACGGATTTACCTACTGTTGCTCATTCATTTAAAGCTTGAGGCAGTATTTTATATCATAACACTGTGAATGCCAGAGTGATTGTAGTGTAAATTAACATTATTGTATGACAATGATTTGAGATGTTTGTTATTTATAAGCATTGTTAGGAAATAAGTTTACACGGCCTCACTGAAACTGACAATAGGAGCGGGTAACAATGTAGCGAGGGGGTGAGTTGTTTATCAATTAGAAGAGACAAACAAATGACATCAGAGTAGCGAGCTTTGCTTTAGAAATGGAGGGAATATCTTCCCTAGAGCATATGTATTCGTAATTTTGATTAGATATAAAAATAGACGCTAATGTTGGCGCGCTTTATTAACCAATAGCAGCTCGATTGTAATGTTTAGGCATATCGGGGTGAGGGAGTATAAATTCCGAACCAAAGATAGGTAACGCGCAGTTCTACAGAATAATTCACAAGGCAAACGTCGCGCAGTTCAACAGAATCATCCACGGGTTACACGTCGCTCAGTTGAACAGAATCATCTACAGGTTACACGGCGCTCAGTTCTACAGAATCTCTCGCGTCGTAAAGCTAGTTATAAAATGTGAAATACGCGAATTAATAATGTGCGGCAAATAAGTGATTATAGTTACATTCGAAAATATAACAGTTCCAGTCAGACGTGTATCAAGAGAAATTATGTGAAATTAATTAATTGTGACGGCAATAAAAGTGTAAAAACAAATTCTTTTATCAGTGTTATCTTTGGGTAACAACTCCTTTCCATTTACACACCCTGTTCAAGAGATTTGCTCGACTAAATGATAATAGCTAACCGGAGGACAAAAAACTAAAAATTCAAAATAGTAAAACAATAACAGGCGCTCAGCAAATAAGATAACACGAGATTACCGCGACAAGCTCCTGGTTAGAAGAAGAATAAGAAGTAGTTTGAGAGAGACAGATGGTGGGCAGGTGAGTGAGAGGGAGGGAGAGAGGGGGAATGGCATAAGTTAAAAACAAAAAGCCTGATGCACAGCAAATTTGGTATTTAAGCTCAGCATCTAAAACGATTGCAATAAAAAGATTCTAAAGCCCCCCACCCAATACTGACCTTTAAAGGAAAACTCGTCAATATTTTGGATTTTCTCAAAAATAGCTCTAACAATCTTGATAAAACTATCTTATGTTTGAGACACTGATATGAGGAATAAAATACAATCTTGAATTTTCTATGAATAGCATGTGAAGTCTTTATTTTGATTGAGTCTTGAATAATTTAGTATGATTGGGAAACCATAAGAGATATTCAAGCCTTTGTTCAGGAAAAATGCATATATACAGTGGAATCTTAGCACGTTCCTCATTAACACATTTTCCCATGTATTACGTTGAATTATAAAAGTCTCGGCACCAAATGCAATAAATAACGTTTGTTTAGTACGTTTTCTCGCTCCCGCTTACTATATCCGAAGTTTGACGCCCTCATTCACTATTGTGGCCAATTCTTGGTCAGTCTAGTGGGAGTAGATTTACTACATTCGAAGTTTGATGTCCTCATTTGTTACTTTGGTCAAACCAGGCAGGGCAGAACTGGCAGCCAATGACATGCATGCATGTATATATATATTTATATTTATTTGTGCGACACAATTTGTGTGGGGGGATAGAGAATGCTTTAGTTTAGCGGTAGGCTTGGCATGGTTAGTTTCTACTGTTGTGTTGCCGAAATGTAACTGTATTTTAACTTTTTGTTCACAATGGAGAAAAAGAAAGTGCGGCAAATAACCAACAGTAAAAACTGAAAATCCTTGAAGAGTATATCGCAATCCAAATATGAAACATGTGGATATAGCGCGGAAGTTAAACATTCCTCCATCAACCTTCAACACAATTGTTAGCAAACGTAAACTAATTGAAACTGCTTTTGAAGAAGGGAAAATGCTAAAAGAAAATGTAATCACCCTGGCCAGCTTCCAGAATTACAACATGTTCTGCTAAAATGGTTTACACAAGCTAGAGCTTTAAATGTGCCAATAGACAGTACTGTGGTTCGAGCTCAGTCAACACATTTAGCATAGAAATGGGACCGGATGATTTCAAAGTGTCCAATGGCTGGATTGAAAGATTCAAGAATCGACATGGCTTAGTCTACAAATGTGTGCGAGGTGAGGCTGCTGCTCTAGATAATGACGCTACACTGTGGGTGGCGTGCACCATGTTGGAGTAAATTGCTTTCGAAGTAACGTTTACTAAAGTCCCCACTACGGAAGTAGGTTACTATGGTAGCAATTTACCCCGAAAGTAACGTTGGAGAGCTCAATTACAGTTTACTCTTTTAGTTACGGCTACGGAAGTAAGAGCTCATTACTCTCGAAGGTATTGTTTTGTTTGCACGATTTACTTGATGCAATCATGAATAAGGTTATGTGCGATAGGAAAAGGGGAGAAATGTCAGCGAAAGCGATAAATGTTTGTTGGTAGAAATAAAGAAAATTCATTTAAACAAGAGTGTAAAAAAACGTGATAACCTGCATTACATTGATCTTCAAAGGCAGTGATATACCGCCAACACTCGCAACGTGCGTTCCTAATTACTTTTTATTTTAGGTTTATTATTTTTTAACTTTGTGATTTACGGGAGGTTAGGATAGGGTTAGGTTTATTTTTTTTTTTTTTATATAAGCTTAGGTTCCTGATTTACGAGAGGTACTTTTATTAACATTTTCAATGAAGACCCAAGTAATGCAAAAAGCCAAAATGTGTTATAAAGATGCTGGAAAGTCGTGATGGACGAGTTTAATAATTCTAGCGACGGGAAACATACTGAAGAGCAGCTTAAAATTCAGGAAACAATGTTTTAATCTTATTTTGCATCGCAGATCACTTGCGTGTTAATAGAGAAATACCCGTTCTGATTTCGGAAACGTTCACCATATTCACGGATGGGTGCAAAATAGTAACATGCGTGCAGTCAATTCCACACACAAATGTGTGGGAAATCTGTGTAAGTGAAGAAGAATTGCCTTTTATTTTCTTAACACTTGTGTACATTTATATGTGTAGGTACCTTGCTCTTAACCTCAAAAGCGCTCTAACAATGCAATGAAATACACCACCAGCAGACGCGTGGTGAACGTTTATTTATATTATTGCCTGTAATACCGGGATTATGATGAACTTTACTTAATGTGACATGAAAATGCTAGTAAACTAAAGGCATAATTGGCATGCACTTAACGTAATGGGAATTTTGATTCATAGTACTTTTATTACTTCGAGCTAGTACCGACTGGTTCTAATTACCATGTGAAATCCAACTTGACGTAACGGGAGGGAAAAGTTTGATGCCAAACTTTTAAGTTACATCGCGTTAAGTCAATTTCTAAATATCTCCATTTAATACAGTGTAAAACTGTCACATTACGTTAAATTCATCGTAATGCCGGCTCAAGCTTCTGAAATATTCCGGTACGAAACAATTATAGGACGCAAAACAATAATTACAATTTGGATTATAGAGCTGAATTTGTGTCTGAGTTTTGTTGAAATGTTCTCCAAAGGGTTCAAAAGGCCTGTATAAGATTCTTTCCTAATACTGAAATGTTCATTGAACTTTCTCTCTCTCTCTCTCTCTCTCTCTCTCTCTCTCTCTCTCTCTGTATAAATATCATATGGTTCTCGCATTTCCGTTGTTTTAATTTTTTTGCCGTCGAGATCATCAATGTAACCTAAGTAATCGCTGTTTTCTTCATCGAGATCATCAATGTTATCTAAGTAATCCATGAACGCGTCAAAAATATCTTCCTCCAAATACGATATGGTATTCTAGTTCAATTGACAGGTTAGTTACTCCATCCAGATCACAAGAGCAAATTCTAACCTATATTTGTGTTCTATTTAATTCTGTAGTAACATACCACACGATGGTGCTCTCCGACATTTACTTCTACGGTAATTTAATCTGGGAGTATCTGAAAGGAGTAAAATTCTTTGGAAGTAGTTTACTCTCACATGGAAGTTGCCAAGTGTTGACTTGAAAAGTAGTTTACTACGAAAGTGGAGCTTACTCCAGGTTGGTGCATGCCACCCTGTGTGAAAATATAGAAATGTGGAAAAATACAATGCTCCCGTCAATTTTGAAAGATTATAGCCCCGACGAAGTTTATAATGCAGATGAAACAGGACTATTTTTCCATCTTTTGCCAGACAAAACCCTGGATTTTAAGGGCACTGAGTGCCACAGCGGGAAGCTTAACAAGGAGAGGATTACAGTTTTGTTGTGCTGTAACGAAAGCAGAACGGAGAAATTGGTACCGCTGGTTATTGGAAAAGCACGCAGTCCGCAATGCTTTAAGAATGTGCGATCTTTTCCATTTAAGTACTCTTCCAACATAGCCTGGATAACTTCTGCCGTCTTTGAAAATTTCTTACGAGCATGGGACATAAGACTGGGCATAAGAAGCAGGAAAATTGCACTCTTTATTGATAAGTGCGCTGCTCATCCACCAACTGTTTCAAATTTAAGAAACATAAAGATCATTTTCTTTCCAGCAAACTGCACAAGTAAGCTACAACCTTTAGATCAAGGCATAATTCAGTGCATGAAGCATACGTATCAGAAGAGGCTGGTACAGAGAAGTTTGGCTGCACTGAAATAACAACAAAAATCACCATCTTAGATGCCATACATTTTATTACAACTGCTTAGGATTTTGTGATGCAAGATACCATTAGGAACTGTTTTAATAAAGCTGGTTTTTGCCAGGTTCTTGGTGATGCAATCACACAGGAAGATGAGTTTTCCAAGAGTGAAGAATGGCGCCAAATAGCAGACGACGCCAGCATGTCTTTCGAAACATACATAAATATTGACAATGAAATTCCAGTATGTGAAACAGCGACAATAGATGAAATACTGGAAGAACAAGTGAAAGAAAAAGCATCAGTGGAAGATGAAAGTGATGATGAGCCAGTACCTACGATGTCGGAAGCAATGCAGGCAATGGACATAGTGAAGCGATATGTGTGCAGTTTCGAAGTTGATGACGATGTAATGACTTTACTAAACAAGATGAACAGTAAAATTTTGGCATTAAAACCAACAAAGCAATCAACTATAGATATGTATTTCAAACCAGTGTAAATAGTATCTACATTTCACATCCGTTTTTGAAGTAAGATGTATTATTAGATTTTATTACATAGATATGTTCTTAAATTGCAGATTTTGTATTTTTGTTAACACATTTTCCTACCTATGACGTCCAAATCCATGGGTCCCTGCGAAAACGTACTAAAGAGATTCTACTATTTTATATATATATTTTTTTTTTGAAGTGCAACGTCTCCACTCTTTTGCTTCTCATTAGCTGATGCATAGAGAACACAATATCAAGACCACTAAATAGCAACAAACTTTTTAAAACTCACTGTCATCCTAGCCTGCCTTGTGCTCTATGTAACTACAACAAAATGAGTACTAACCATTTCAGCTAACATTTACCATGTTTAACAGGAAGTAGACAGAAAAAGCAATTTTTTTTATTAATAACTGGCTGGCTGCCCGACATTGCATCGATAGCCTTTTAAACTTGAATGACATTTAATTGTTTCATTTACCTCCCTCCATTCTTTATGAAATTATTGTACAATGACCTATAAGATGTTTATGGGGAATCCTACCCATTATCCCTTACAGCTGTAATTTCGTACAGCACCAGCTATTTCTAATAACGGATGAAAAATCCTGATATTCATGCAAAAGGGTGTGAAACATCAGTGGAACATCTGACTTCCTTATTCCCTTTCCCCCGACAATCTTCCAGGATCTGGAAATGCTGCATAGCATATAAGCACCATTTGCAGCATAATAATAATAATCATCAGTCAGAATGGTCAAGTGATTTTTACTTTCTCTACTATATATAGTAAGTAGGGGAAGTATTGTATTCCACCCAAAAATTCGACACCGAGATTTCACCGGAAATACATGTTTTGAGACCCCCTGAATCCAAAAAAAAGCATTTTTGGAAACATGTCCGTGTGTGTGCCTGTGTGTCTGTGAACAGCATAACTCAGAACGAACAGTCGGATAAACACCAAACTTGGTATTTAGGTTCAGTATCTTCCATAGAGGCGACACGAAGGTTTTCAAGAAAATCCACCCACCCCAGATTACCCTTTACATGGAACATTTTTCGAAAATTTTAATTTTCTCAAAAATGGCTCTAACGATTTTGATTAAAATATCATATGTTTAAGATATTTAATGACAAATAAAATGTATATCCTGAATTTTCTGGGAATGTCTCTATAAGTATTCTTCATTGTGAACACTTTTGCATAACTGGTAAACCATAAGAGATAAACAAAATTTTACTACACAAAAAATGTAGTACGCATTAAAATACACAATTTATGTCATATACATTTTTTTTTGTTGAGTGAACCATTTTCGAGATATTGCTTGTTATTCCCTTAAATTTTTCAATACTTATTTTCTAAAATGGGAATTCGTTATTCAGTTTTTTGTCTTGGATATGCAAAGAGTATTAATCTGTGGCAAAGGGAATGGTGCTGCACCTAGCAACCAGCTATTAAGAGATATGTATGTGCTTAAAGGCTACGTATTTCTATATTGCCCTTGTAAATATATATTCCCCTTAGATCTACAAGAAAATTAGCAATAAGATAGAGTCTGCAAATGTTTATCTCGATTAACATGAAGTAGATGGAGAATAAGCGTTTGTAAAAATAGTTTGTACAAGAGTAGAGAAAGTCATGTGAGTGTAACACATCAGATTTTTTAAATAATTACAGTTGGGGACATTTTAAGCCTTCGTACCTTCTCTTTGGTCCCATTTAAATTAATAACATAAAAGCTACATAGTTTTCACATAATACATAAACCCTCAACATATACAACAAAATAGATGCGAAGCTGATAAATATGAAGATTCCCAACTCTCAGGCCACTAAGTTAACCACTTTGGAAAAGACACATAGTCTGCAACCACAAAGAAAAATTATATTTTGAGTTGTTAATTATAAATATTGGTTGCCTAATTTCTAATGTTACCTGGAAACAATAGTTTTCTCTCTTCTGTATACAATTATTTAACACATCCTTGCTAACGATCTTGAATATAACATACCAAGGAAGTAATGCAAAACTTTCTTACTTGAGCATTATTAGAATATGTTGGTATTGGCAGATTCGATTCTTGTTTGTTTTGCTGTGTTTTAGTTGCTAAATTATGATCACCTACATATTATTTGAAATTCTATATCCGCAGCATTTGTCTTATTTTACACGCATATTCTGTAGAGTAACAACTATTTTATACTGCTTGGTAATCTCAACTAAAAGTCAAAGTCTTATTCACAAGCATGTTCTTTTATAATTCCAATATGTTTTTATTCAAGTATAACAGCTTTATAAATCCTTTTCAATCTTTTAATAATTTATTAAATTAAATTAGAGGCGTTTTATAGACCATGTCCATCAGAAGGAATTGGGTTTTTCAATATTGAAGGAATTATCAAAACTGGTTGAATAGTTTCGAGATTAAAAAAATAAAAACACCCACGCATGCATACACAAACTTTCTCTATTTACAGTATGAATATGGATTTACAGACAAGATATGACAATAAATAACTGTGGGTAGAGAATGTCATGTAGTAACATCAGATTTTTTTTAAAGATTTTATGATACAATATGCATATTAGAGTATTGTTGCAATATTTTTTTTCTTTCTCTGGCATATTTCATGCTTACATCAAGCTTCTTAAAACACTGAAACCTAATAATTTATGCTGCCGAACATTAATTTAGACGTTTTTCTTAAAAAAAGAAATTCTTTTTGTAAAATGTCATATAAACAAATATCTGCTGGGTGATAATGTAGAATTTTTATTTGAAATAATTTCTAGAACTTGATAGTGTCCCATCATATCTGGGAACAATACGGTCCTTGTCTTGTATAAATTCATACTTAATATAAAAATTACAAATTTATCCTTCAAGGCTAGGAATAATCATTGGATGCAGCTAATCAAACATACTATGTATAGGAAAACTTAGTAACACATTCATACAAGTAGATTTAAAAATCACATACCTTTAGTAGACATTAGCATATTTCAATGCATTTTTTTTAACTATTGCACATATTTAATGGCCTTGACACTTTAGACACACACAAATATATACAACTTACCCTTCACTGTCTAAGACTTCACGAAGATTTGCGCGAGTAATTAAATGATCATCACACTTAAACCAGTGATCACGCTGTTGCCGAATGAATGCTGTATAGTGACCTGCATCCAATGAGCCAAGATGATTAATAACAGCAAACAATGAATACCTGCAAAAGCCAATGCAATAATTATGGCACCAATTTAATAGTCACATATGTATTTTGTAATAAATTCCAAACAACTGGAACATGCATATACTTTTGCCTTTCTTCCAATGAATAAACCTAGAATCCACTTTTATGTATTCAAAAATAACAACTTCCTATTATTTATATCATTTTATAGTCTCCTCAATGTCTCTACATTTATTATGTATTTTTATTTTTTTATTTACAGTTGTGGAGCTTTGAACTTCCTACAATTTGCATCATTTCGGAGTATACAAGGACATCAAAGACAGTGTGAAGTTACCAAAGTGATTATATGCAACCTTTGGTAGAAATTAGAAATTCTTGTATGATAGTGTTTCATTTGCAGCATATGTTACATGTAACTCATGTACAAGGGGTATTCTATAATTGCTTGGCCTGACTCAGAGATATCAAAGTTGGCCAAATTACGATGACAGTTGTTAAGTATCATTCTTTAGATAGCCACTGTAAAGTTTTTGACATGTAAGTGTAGTTACTTGTTTGTCACGATCATGTAAACAAACTACTGTTAACGTTTTCTACAAAATTGATCAAAACTGAAACGAGTTCTAATAAAGTACTTCATTTTGAAGACTGTAACTCAAACAGAAATACAAAAGGGATCTCAGTAAGGCTTTAACTCAAACAGAAATATAAAACAGATCTGTGTTGTTGCTCATGCTATAAGCCCAGGTTCAAATCTCAACTGGGTCAAGCTGACTAAGGTTTTTATTTGGACTAAGTTTTGTCCTCAAGATGGCTAGCATATAGCTTTAGCATTTTATCTCCAGGTTCATTTGCAAATACATTCCACACTTTCACTCATATCTAACAGGATTTGTGAAGTTAAAGGGCATCTTACTAAAACAAAAGTAACAGTGTACCTTATCCACAAAAGTTACTTTTACAAACAGGATGTCCATGAATTCACACGCTTAACTCTTCAGAATCATATGCTAGAGATAGTTAAGATGCAACAATTCTATGCACATATGCCCTAGGTACAACAGTTCTTGTGTATAGCCATAAAAGGTTAACCAATCAGAAGGTGTAATATTGCATTATAGTTAATTGGTAACCACTTGCCGCCACCCCTCCCCTATCAGTCTTGCATTGTCCTCAAGCTTAATTTGTCTGGATCCTACCAACTGAATTTTTAAATAGATGTCTCAACTATAAAATGATTATGGCTGTTGATCTGCATCATTATTTATAAAACTATTGCATAAATTTGCACTCTCCTTTAAAGTAGCACCTGCATTAAACAATAATATATTATTATTGTTGTGGTGGTTTTAAATGTTGTTTATTTTAATTTTTTTACATTCCAATAAATATAAATCCACAATTTTACTAAATTTACACCCTATAAAAGCATTTGGTTTTATTTAACCATATTTTAAAGGTCTAAAAGACAAAACATCAACCATTTCTACTTAATATGAAGACACTCAAGAATTTATTTTAAAAAACTCTTACTGAATATTAGACCAGGAAAGAACAAATGCATATGAGTTATACATACCGATTATCAGGTACACAGACAGAGTTCATACCATGATATGAGACGTTTTTGTGATTGCTATGACTTCGACGATGAGACATAAATGGCGTCATATCCAGGTGTTCAGGAAATGCTACAAAGGTCTTTATCTTTTTATGAAAGCGACTGGAATGTTCAAATCTCTGGAAGAAAGCAGTAAATCAAAATCCTTAATAAATTTAAGTACAAGAAGAGAAAGTGATTTCAAATCACTCACACCACCATCACAATAACCAATACAAACAGCAATATTATGTTAAATTGTACTTCTTGGACATTATGTGATTATGTCATCATCAGCAACAGCAGCACCATCATCACCTCCTCTTAAAGTTAAGTGGTAGTGCCAGTTTTACATTAGCAATACAAGTTAAAGCGTAAAATACATGCTACATTTTTGTTAATTACTATTTTTATAATTGTTATAACAATGGATGCTCTAAAGGCTGGTTCACAATTACCCAAAAATGGAGAATGGAAAGCAAAGCAGCATACTACATTTTCGTTCAGAGTAACCTGGTAACGAGAATGGGAATGCATACCAATGACCATATTGTCATCGTCGATTTTGTGCATTAGAATGTTATTTGTTGTAACTGACCAATGATAGTTTTTTCACCTGCTTCCAATTCAACCAACATAATGCAGGTTAGCCAACGTCAGAATATGATACACTAAACATTTTTTCTAGGTGCAGATCTATTACTATTTCTGATTCCTCTTACCATACCAAGCTTTATTGCCTAATTAATAGTGTTTGTTGTTCTTTGCAGCTTTTACCATAGTTTTTGAGGCAATAGTCAGTTTTGAGTTACATATAAACAAACAACAAATGACGCTTTCACAAGAATTAACACTCATTAGATCTGAGGGAGCCAGGATCTGTGGTCAGAATGCACATTTGCTAGAATTTCTTCCAGTTTCATTTTCCAAGTTTTCCTAGCTAGTGAGATCTCTAGCAGCTGCTTCATGTCACGGCCACCTTAAATAATTTCTACAGTGAGGAGTCTAATATGCACAATATGGATTCAATATGCTGTGCCCAGAATGAGAACAAGATGGTTTAAACTTCACTAAGCCTTTTTCCCATTCCCAGGAAAGCTTCCCTTTATTGTGAACACTATTAAAATACATGTATTTTAATGTTGTTTTCCCCATTCTGGTTTACAATAATTGAGATGTTAAACAGCCTTAATGCATCAACAACTTCTGTCTCGTCAAATATGTGATGAAGTTACAAACTTCACTGCTTACAAAAAAACCTTGCTCTGTCTTAAATATTCTCTCTCTCAGGCAGAGAACTTCTCTGACAATCCTATTTTATTACTAAGTTGAAGCTTTACTACTATAGCATTAAAAGTAAATTGTGAAGATTTTTCCACCAGTTCTCTCTTCATGGGTATAAACCTAATAAATTATATTTTAATATACTTTGTTCTCATTCAGCATAGTAAAATTGGGCAGTGTAACAAATAGTATGGTGCCATCAATAAAGCGGCAATGCTGTTAATGGCACCGGGTCACAGTCGCACGCCGCTTCCCTCCAGAGACTCCAGTCCCCTATTGTGCAGTTTCCCTCATACTCATACATCAAAGTCCACTACATGAGTCCAAGGTTGGTGTTTGGTGTGCTGTGAGTGCAGCTAAAATAATTGGCCATATTTTCTTTCATGAAACAATTGATACTGCACAGTACCAAACCTTAATTTTGGAGCAGTTTTTCCCTCAATTGACAGATGAAGGCATGCATGCCCTATTTCAACAAGACGGGACTACAGTCATACAGCTCAGACTTTTTTGGATACAATTGCTCACAGAATGATCAGTATAGGTGTGTGGCCTCTCGAACCCTAGAACTCACACACTGCGATTTTCTACTTGTGGGGCAATTTAAAAGACAAAATGTATAACCAAAATCCCCAAACATTACAAGATATGCAAAATAATATATGGGAAGAAATAATCAACATTTCCCAAGAAGAGCTGCTTTATGTGAATCATAACCTATTAAGATGCCGCAATGCCTGTCTCAGCACAACGAGAACATTTCCAACATCATATTTAAAAAGTTAATCAATGTAATGGACATTCAATATTGAAATCTGCAAAATAATAATGGTGCTAGTTGGCCTTGTCCGTTCATCCTATTTGTTTCGATGCATAAGAGGTGTGATAAAAATATAACAGGAATTTTTTAATTTTGTGAGTTTTATATGTCCGATGTTAAAACCTTTTCATCTTGTTGGTACACATGTTCCTGATGTATGTTTACATGAAAAAGTTATACATGTTTTCGAGTGCTCAGCAAATTTTTACTTTAAAAAAGATGGATCAAAGAATTTGCATTAAATTTTGTTTGAAAAACAGAATTAAGTGCAGCACCGCATTCGAAATGTTGACTGTGGCTTTTGGCATATCTACTATGAGTAAGACAAGAGTTTATGAGTGGTATAAACATTTCAAAGAGGATCGAGAAGATGTTGAAGACAACCACCACCCTGGATGCCCTAGCACATCAATTATTGACAACAATGTGGAAGAGGTAATAAAAATGATTCTGGAAAATTGCCGAATCACCATCAGAGAGGTTGCTGCTGATGTCGGCATTTCCTTTGGCTCATGTCAAGCAATTCTTTCGGATGTTTTAGGCATGAAACATAGCAAAGTTTGTTCAGCAATTGTTGAATTTCGAACAAAAACGTTGTATAGACATTGCTCAGGAATTGCTGAATGAAGTCGAAAACAATCCAGAACTTCTAATGAAGGTTATAACAGGTGACGAAACATGGGTATATGGGTATGATGTCAAAACTAAGGCCCAATCATCCTAATGAAACTCCTGAAGAGCCAAGATCGAAAAAAATTTGACTCCCTGTTTTCTTCGATTACAATGGGATAGTGCATCAGGAGTTCCTGCCTTATGTTCGTACAGTCAATAAGGAATACTACCTGGAAGTTATGCGCCATTTGCATGAAACAATCCTAAGAAAACAACCAGAATTATGGCAAAATCACTCGTGGAAATTGCATCATGATAATGTACCCACTCACAACCTCAATGCTTGTTCATGACTTTTTTGCCAAAAAGAAGAAAGAACGTTATGCTGCCTGAGCCACCGTATTTGCTGGACATAGCCCCTGCAACTTCCTTCTATTCCCGAGGCTGAAGAGAACCATGAAAGACGACATTTTGCCACCATTGATGAGATAAAAACAGAATCGCTGAATACCATAATGAAAAGTGAGTTCCAGAAGTGCTTCCAAGATTGGAAAAATCACTGGCACAAGTGTGTTATATCTGAGGGGTATTACTTTGAAGGGGACAAAGTTGATGATTAAATAAAAACTCTTTAAGAAAAACAAAAATTCCCATTACTTTTTTTATCACATCTCGTATGACGGTTTGTGGGGATGAAGTGTTGGCAGGCGAGTGGCACACGCCCACAACCCAAGTGCTGCTAGCAGCGTTGCCACTTAATCTGATGACCCTGTATTAGATTTTATAGAGCAATCAATATTTCAGTTTCACACTATATGGAAGTAGAATGAGTATCAGTCAAAAACAGCAGGAACTGAGCATGAAGAAAGAAATAACATAGTGTATTTCAATATTATGAAATGAACAATAATTAAATGCACAAAACACAACTAAATCAAGTAAAGCATTCATATTTCTGAATCTAAATGAGACCACATTTTTACCATTGTCTCAGAACATGTCTTGGATACTCAAGGTAAATCAAGCAATACAGTATAAAAAAATCTTGTGTATTACATTCACATTACTTTCTCTACCCTCAATCATTATTAGTTGGTATACAAATTATTTTTAAGAAAGTTTATTTTCCTATCTAATTCATTTTAATTGAGATAAAATTTTCAGAAATAGCTGCATTACACATTTCATTACAAATACAAAGGAAATAGCAATAGTCAAATGCTTTAGAACTGGACTCTATATGCTGGCCTTAAAATTCCATACTCTTTCCATAACATGAGAAACTAAAAATCGGCAGGATCTTAAAAGAATGACTAAGTATTGAACAATTCAAGTCATTAATAATGGATATCTCGGAAATGGCTTATGCCACAAAAAGCTATATTTGAAATAAATTGTGTGTTTTATAGATTTACATTTATTTGTGTATTACATTTTTGTCTATTGCTTAACGTTTACCAGTTATACAAGATTATACAAAATTCCTTCCGAATGAAGACTTTACAGGCTATTCCCAGAAAATTCAAGACATATACAAGGGTGGTCTGAAAAGTTTCCGACCTCAACATGAAGATGGCAGCACTCGTAAATAAAAGCTAGTGAATTTTGTTGTTCATCTGTTGACAGTTACTCACCAAAGTTTCAGCCATTTTGTACACTCAGCTGTTATGAAACAGTCGTTTGAGTGAGGTGATGTGTTTTTATGAAAATGGACAAAATCGAGTATCGAGCTGTCATTAAATATTTGTTTTTGAAAGGTAATACACCTACGCAAATCAAAGATGAGTTGGATTCTGTGTATGGGGACTCTGCACCATCATTAACCATAGTGAAATTTTGGGCAATTGAATTTAAACGTGGCCGTAAGAGCTTGGGAGATGAACGTTTGGGACGTCCAAAAATTGCAACTACCGACGAAAACATCGCCAAAGTTCCCCAAATGGTGCTAGACGACCGCCGAATTAAAGTGAGAGATAGCAGAGGCTATGAACATTTCAAAAGAACGTGTTTGTCACATATTAAATCAACATTTAGACATGAGAAAGCTGTCCACGCATTGGGTGCCGCGTTTGCTCATGTTTGACCAAAAACGTGTTTGAATGAACATTTCCAACAGTTTAGTTGGCGCAGTTTAGGTGCAATAAATCCGAGTTTTGGCGCCGATTAATTAATGAAACTTGGATATACCATTATATGCACGAAACAAAAATACAATCCAAACAGTGGACTGCAAAGGGGGAACTGGCTCCAAAAAAAGCAAAAACTGTTTTTTCGGCGGGGAAAGTGATGGCAACTGTTTTTTGGGATAGTCATGGAGTTATTTTAATCGATTATCTTCAAAAAGGAAAAACAATTACAGGAGCATACTACGCATCATTACTTGACAAGCTGAAGGCAGAACTTGCGGAAAAATGGCCACATTTGCAGAAAAAGAAAATCCTGTTTCACCAAGACAACGTACTGTCTCACACCTCAGTAGTTGCAAAGGCGAAAATCCACAAATTATGGTTTGAACTGCTTGACCACCCACCTTACTCAACAGATCTAGCCCCAAGCGACTTCTTTTTGTTCCCTCATCTGAAAATTGCACTCAAGAGGACAGAGATTTTCGTCAAATGAAGAGGCAATCACCTTCATGAACAATTATTTTGCAGAGAAAAAACGCCAAGTACTATTTGGATAGGTTACAGAGATGGGAGCATCGCGGGAGAAGTGTGTAGAGTTACAAAGAGACTATGTTGAAAAATAAAAAAAAGTTTCTGAAAAAATGTCTTTTATCTTTATTAGGTCGGAAACTTTTCAGACCACCCTCGTATGTCATGCAAGTATCTTTAATATATGGTATTTTAATCAAAATTATTAGAGCCATTCTTCAGAAAATAAACAAATTTTGAAAAATGTTCCATGTAAAGAGTAACTGGGGTAGGGGGATTTTCTTTAAAACCTTTGTGTTGCATTTGGAAGATACTGAACTTGCATACCAAGTTTGCTATCTATCACACACACACACATACCGCGCACATGCACAGACGTTTCCTAAAAATTCTTTTTTTGGATTCAGGGAGCCTTAAGACATATTCGGTGAAATCCTGACCCCAAATTTTTTGGTGGAATACAATACTTCCCCTACTTGCTATATTAACAGGGAAAGTAAAAAATTAGTCTCATCTAGATTCAATAATTTAAAACAGTAGTTTAAATGAAAATCTGCAACTGCTTCAACAATTCCCTTCACATTAAATTACTTGTAAAAGAGCTCTAAGAAAATGAACATATTAGCATGTGCGATGTTATAAAATGAACAATAGGTTGACATTTATAATAACGTGAATGTTAATAATAAATGGGAACATTTTTATACCATGTCTAATTATTATTTCAATATTGCTTGTCCACTAGAAAATAAGAAAATAAAACACACAGGGAATCAATGGGTTAATAAGATATAATTATAGCAAAAGCAAAATTAAAATACTATTATGAAGAACAGAACTGCAAACTATATAAAGATAGTCAGCATGAGAATACTAAAACAATTAAAGAAAACAACATAATCAGGGCTATTCTGTAACTTTCTGGTTAAGAAGAGTGTTACTGTTACTCTTCAAGATCAAGAAGCACTAAAAGTGCACCCCATTTTCAGTCACTAATATTACTGCTGGTGCTAGCACGGTCTCGGTTCTTGGTATTGTTAACCATAATTTTCTTCCTCTCAACATGATGATGATAATACAATGTATAGAATACCAAATGGTGCATAGCAACTGGTTAGCAGCTTTAACAATTGTTAAACTTTAACCTAAAAAAAAACTAGCTAAAAAAGATACCCTTTAGATCACATAAACCTAAATAAACATGGTATTTTTATCTCAATGTTTTTTTCAGAGGTATCTGAGAAAAGCTTTTAAAGGTGATAAATAAAATGAAAGTAAAAACTTAACAAGCAAAGATGGAATCTCAACCATTCTTTTAAAACAACGTGCTCCCAGCATTATAAAACCATTAGTAGAAATGATCAATGCAAGTATATATTCAGGAATATACCCTAACTGTTTAAGAAATTCTTTCATAAAACCCTTACATAAAAATGCCAATAGTCACTCAACACAAAAATTGTTCAATAACATTGGTTTCATCACTTTCAAATGTAATGGAAAAAATCATTGCTAATCAAATCATACCATTCGTAGCAAAACACACAAGATTTTAAATCATTTATTACAGTTTTAGGAAATGGAGATCAATGAAAGATGCAATTATAGAAAAGTTGAATATCTTATTGATAATCTAAAAAATACGGAACAAATTAGTTGATATTTTGGATCTAGGTAAAGCTTTCGATTGCACAGAACCATGAAATATTAATTAAATTACAGCAGTATGGAATTCACAGAGTACCATTTAAACTAATAAATTCATGTTTTTGTGGCAGAACACAAGTTAAAATTACATATAAAAGTAATCTGCAAATAATGGAGTATTACTCAAATATTATACTGTGAAATATGGTGCACAGTAGGGTATTAGGGTCCCTGCAATTCATAATATATAGGAACGATATACCATAGATACAAAATGAGAAAACGATTACATATGCAAGCAACTCTTCTATAGTTAACATTGATGAAAGCTTACAAAAAACTATATACTTATACAAAGCAAAATATAAAACAAATTGTACAGTTTTTAATATGAAACAAATTCTATAGTTTTAAGTTAAACAACCGGCACATTAACATAAGGAAAACAGGATTCATGAACATTGATATAATACACACCAGAAATGAAATCTAGAAGTTTTAATATAAATAATGAAAAAGTTAGAGGCAAACAATTCTAACTTCTTAAGAATAATATTGGATAAACATTTCACATAACAGAAACAAATAGATAGTTTGCAACAAAATAAGTTCAAATATATTCTTACCCCCCCCCCCCAAAAATGGCAAACACTGTTGATATTGTGACATTTAGCAACTTTTTAGGCATTCTTTTACTGTATTTCAAGGGGTTGTATATTCATGGGCTGGCAGTAGTTAATGTGACATAACCTGTAGGGGAAGCCAGGTAGATAGTGGCACGAAGCCTTCTCTCAGCCTCTTTGTGTAGAGAGCAGCATGAGAGGCAACTTCAAGGGAAGCCACATATCTCTAGGTACCGTGTAATGTTTTAAAGCAAATGTGCTTATTTGTATGAAATGGGTTAATTATTGAAAGTATTCTCATTCTTTTTCCTGTTAAAATTCTAAGCACACCTAATTGACTGAACTGGCATATATTCTGCATGATTAACTAAAGCTATGCTTCTAATGTCAGGCTTTGTTATAAAGTGAAATAAATGTAGAATGTAACTTCTTGAATCGCTCTACCGTCTAATTTCCTTTGTGTCATGACAATAAATTTATTAATGGATATCTATTATGGATTAATATAACCTCATTTATCATATGGAATTACAGTTTGGAGACAAAGTGCTATCAAGTATACCAAAAGAACTTTTATACTGAAGTACAGAGCAACTGGGGTAATGGTAGATCTAAATTCACAGGAATCGTGCAGAGATTCTTTCAGAAAATTAAATATTCTAACTTGTATTCTCTATGTATTTTTGAGGTATTAATGTATCTAAAACATAATGAAGATCATGTAAAAATTAACAACCAGATGTGTGACCATTTCACGAGGTAACACACATTTCACAAAGATTCAAACAATTTAAAGGAGAATTGAAAATATTATGTTCAAGGATGCTACTATTAAATAAATGAGCTTCTAAATGGATAAATGTTAGTATTGTTACATTTTGAGTATTATACATTATTAAATTTTTACATTGGACAAAACTCTCTACATATATTAGCTTAAGAACAAATTCTGTACACACATTTTTTGTGTTACAGCTTGTAAAAGCAGGACTGTTTATAGGTAGGACATTCTTTTATGCAACCTTTTTTGTACTTCACCTTTACTTGACAATGACGAGAATTAATGTAATTTTAATCAGAAGATAAATAAATGAAATGAAACATTTTGCATAGCATGGAAACTAAAGGCTTAACATAACCTGGAAGAAAAGAAAAAAACCATCTGGCAGAAACTGTCCACAAAATAGGTGCTGATTCTTGAACTTTTAATTTTCTGCCTCAGTATGAATGATTTGCTTTTAGTCACAAGTTCAATCTAACTTCAGAACTTATTTATTGCACTACTCACTTTTAAATGAAAGCTTGCAACAACGGGCAATTTTTTCATCGTAAGCTGTTTAGTTGACTCCTGATAGCTCTGACATTTGCTGCACTTAATCTTTGCTGATGATCCCAAATGCTCGGCTCGTGTGAACCTTTCTAGGCAATCAACCAATGATGTACGTTCCTGCTCACCCTGCGCTGACTGTGTTCCATCAGCCAATGCATTCTGCCCATCCCCAGAGCCCGCCGCTTCTGGAGAAGGCCCAAGATCCAGAGAAATATCCCAGAAAGGATCTATGGTTGTAGACACACCACTGCAAAAGCAATTACCTGATAAAAAGCATGTATCACAAATAAGCATGCCAGAAATCTCTCCATAAAAAATATCAATATTTTAGAAGCAGTTTACCCAGAGCCATCTTTAGTTTGTTTAGTGAACCCTGAAATGAACTTCCTTCTCAGTTTGTATAATAAAAGTTTCTTTCTCAAACCACTGTAATAACATTTTATTCCACGTTCTCTTTTCAAGGTCCTGTGTTTGTAAGCTACATGAAAAGAATTGTGATGTATAACAGTAATACAACGTTTCTAACCATTCTACAAATTAAGGCTGGTTCACAACAACCCGAGAACGGTAACCAAAACGGAAACGTAAACGGGAAGCAATGCAGCATGCAAGATTTTGGTTCATGACAGCCCGGTAATAACGGGTATGCATATTGATGATCATATCAATCACAAAGTGGAAAGCTAATTTTGCGCAATGGGATTTCATTTGTTTTTAACTGACCAATAATATTGTTTTCGCCAGCTTCCATTTCAGCCAACATAATGCAGGTTAGCCAATGTCAAAATTTGATGATAGAGTAAACATTATCCAAATGCATATGTATTACATTTCCGGTTCCTCTAGTCATACCAAGATTTCATTCCTTTATTTAATGGTATAATACATTAATTGTTAATTTCGACAAGTTTTTGCAGTTCTTTGTAGCTTTTGCCATTGTTTTTGAGTTGCATATAAACAAACTATAGATGACCCTTTCACTAGAAGTGTCAGGATCTGAGGTTAGGAAGCACATTTGCTACTAATTTCTTCCAGTTTCATGTTTTCAGGTCGTGACTATAGAGAACACTAGCGGCTGTTTCGTATCACGGCTGCCTAGAATAACCTCTACAATGAAGAGAGTAATATGCACAATATGGATGTAATATGCTGTGCCCAGGAACGAAAACGTTAAAACTTAGCCAAGTCTTCTTTCCTGTTCCCACCCGGGAAAGCTTCCCATCAATTTGAATGCTCCCATTAGAATGCATGTATTTCAACTTTGTCGTTCTCATTCTGGTTACTGTTCTCTGTTGTTGTGAACCAGCTTTTATTCACACAAAAGCTCATTTTTCTATCTGCTTTCCGTTAATCACATTTGTCAGATGTAGTTTCATTTGGGTAATTCTATATTAATATACATTTTGCTATAGGTATACATGAGTCTGACTCTAACAGCTGCTTAAAAAATTGGTTGACATGGTAAGTATGATATAACGTACTCTTTGTATGAACTCAAGCAAACCAAATGAAGAGCTAATCATGATGAAGTCATGTACAGCAAAATGTCATCATAATATTTAATGAACTGGTGCACACTGTCAACTTCAATTACTTTTTATCTGCTACGTCTAGTTTGGAGAGCTGTTGCTCCATCATAAGCTAAGAACCATCCTTTTGACATAGTTCCAAAGGAAGTGCATTTTATTGTTCAACAGCTATAGTGAAAAAAATGCTAATAAGACTTCTGTTCATCATTCTTATAAAGATTTATAATTGTTTATTTATAGAAAGTGTTTTCCACTTTGCATCATGGCAATTTACTGTACACTACACAGAATTCAAAGACAGACTTAAGGTTGCAGACAGGGAATAACATTAATTAGGAGACTTCCGAGATTAAATTCTGCAGCCCTATAGACCTCTAGCCTCAGGATTTTGACATATTATGGCAGTTTTCCAAGTTTCTGAAAATGTGAATGTTTTCTCTAACCAATCACTCAGAGCAAATATTTCTTAACCTTGCTTTTAAAAATTGTTATCATTTATACAGAATTATCATTCATTTCTCTGCACTAAAGAGTATTTGGAAGCGTTATGTAAAACCATGCATGTTTTAAATGCATATCTAGCTACTGTATATAAAGAGCATTTTGAATGTGATGACATTAACAAAGAACAGGTAGGGTTCAAAAGTTTCACGTTTGAGAAATAAAGATTACCTCCTGCATGAAACCCAAGTGGAGTACCATTCCCCATCTTTAAGTAAACAATTACAATAGCTTCTTTTGTTTCAATGGTTTCAGTTGTTTAGATACGATAGTTACTTTATTTACTATATCCCAAATTGCCTTTCCTTTGTTATTGTGATTTTTAATGTAGTTGTCATTCAATTTTTTTGCTTCTTTAATGGCTTTGCTTAGGATGTTACAATATTGCTTAAAATATGACTTAAAGTTCAGGTTGTTTAACGTTTTATTAATTTCTCTAAGCCATTGCTTTCGTTTGCAAGAAACAACGATCCCTCCTGTTAGCCATGCTTTATCTTTTGTGGTATTTCTGGAGGGTCGCAATGTTTTGCTATATTGTAATAATAGTTACAGTGTTCCCCACAAACAATTAATGGCAATTTTGTAAACTGGAAGATACCCGACAAAATTTAAAATTTGTCAAGAAATACATCTACATTTCCTTCCGGGGATCTAAATATACATATAATTAAAAAATCTAATACTATGCTGAACAACCTCAGTTACATGCTCAAAGAGTGTCTCATTTAAGTCAGCGGTTAAGTTTTTATATTGTAATCCTGTTTTTAACCAGAGATCTACAATAGACATTTACAAGTTCACATTCATCTTTGACAAGTCATTGTTCAGTTATGCAGATTATGTCAATTTGTTTATTTTCAGCTGCTGTTGCAAAGGAAGCTGTTAAAAAGTGTGGCTTCAAGGAAACTGCATACCCAACCACAGTCCAGATCTAGCCCACAATGACTATTATTCGCTCTCCAAGTTCTTCCCGAGGCTGCAGGTTCAAACCCAGCAGAGGGTGATGGATTTTTTTTCAGGCGTAAAAATCCTTAACATGACCTCCTTTGGAAGGGAAGTAAAGCTGGTGGTCCCTACAGCACGTAAAAAACCTCTAGGCTGATAATGAGACCTCTGAGCAAAATTGCCAGTATTTCACGCCCAATATAGAATGGGACGCTAAGGACCACAGCAGTTATAAGCATCTATAAATAAAACTCAGTTTAAATTTTTCTCTCCAAGTTCAAGTCAGACTTTTGAGGAAGGAAATTAACTGTGATGAAGTGAAAGCTGCTGTTTATCCATTTTGCAGACTTAACTATTTTTTCAGGGGCATAGAAATGTTAATTCAAAGATATGAAAAGTGCTGCAATAAAGGGGGCTATACTGAAGAGTGAAATGTGTTTGTTTCTATCAATTCTAGAATGTGATTAGACCAGAAACTTTGTATCCACCCTCTACATTAATGAAGTTTTACAGTATATGATATGTGGCAAGCTGAGAAATGGAGATGGATCCTCAATTAATATCCTCAAGAAGTCATTTAATTATGCATAAATAAGAAGACAGGCAAGTTATAGTTCTGATTGTGCACAATGGATACAATCAACGAAAGTGTATTAATCTTCACTAACACTAGAAACGTACCACAAAATTTCCTAGGAGAACAGGTCTTTGTAATATGATTGTGTGATATGTATTCACTTGTTCCCCTATTTACAGTTAACAGCAAGTCACAAAAACAGCAGTGTACACGTTCTAATTAGATGAACTAAGTACTATCAAAAAATTAACTGTTTCCTTTAATGTATCACTACTTACTTGCATGCTTGGCACACAACATCTGACTGAAGACCTCCTGTGAATATTTGATCTATAATACAATTGCAGTGATGAGGATTTGTTGTAGGTAATGTGTTGGAGCCTTTACAATGCCGATGAAGGACATCTAGTGCTGCAATAAAAAACTCATGGGCATCTTGCTGTTCATAACCTGCTAGGTGCCGCGCGTGTGTCCATATCAGATGTAGAAGCCTGTGTAATGTCAGGGGTGCCTTGTTGCCTGAATAGAACTGTCAAAAAACAATAACACTACTTAGATGAACACAGTATAACATGCTAAAAACTAAATGTTTCATTTATATCAGTTTTTCTTTTTCCTACCTACCACCTCCCCCCACCCCAACCTTGAAGATGTGCACATTTTCACTACATGAGGATTATCAATATAATTTCCAAATAAGGAGAAATTTTGAGAGCTTACAAGTTTCTTTTTGGCAACAATGGAAAGAAAGGTAAATAACAGTGAAAATCAGCATACGACCCCAATTGTTACAACTGCAATAAAATGGCAATCATCTTGTATTTACTATTTTAACATGGAGTCAACATTTTCACTTAATTTTTTTTTTTTACGGTTATAAAAGTTGATTAACAGAATTTAATTGTTGGTGCGTTTGCATAGAACATTTCCAAACTGCTCCACCAAGTACACAGGTTTATGACTATGTTACAGAATTTTGGGGTGGCAGGGCTTCTTTGAAAGATGAACCATGACCAAAGAATATTAGGCAGCTGTTGAAAACATTCTTTGTACAGATCCACAAATGACAAACCTGCACAAAGAGTGGAATTATTACACTAGTCATTATTAGACTATCAGTACACAACTATCCTACAGCAACATCTCTGTGCAACAGCCAGTTTATTTTATATATACATATACCAGATTTGTTGATGATGACTGTTCTGACTGCAGCCAAATATACATTGGGCAAACAAAAAGAGCTGAATGCGACACTAAAAGAACACATAAGAGCCATAAAATACAAACAGATCAATAAACCTACTGTGGCCTATAATTTCTAATCAATCAAGAGATCACACCGAACATAAACCTTCTAAAGATTGACAGTTACCCAGCTGAATTAGATATATGGGGGAGAAAACACCATGCTAAGAAATAAGGATTGCAAAATCAAGTTTGATTTGCTGCTGCCAAGCCACCTCTACCAACAGATATCACCACTTTGGACAATCCCAAGACAAGCTCTTTCACTGGGTGCCAATTGGACACCTGCTGAGGATAGGTACAAACAGCACCCAAAACCCAAGGTACTTCCCATTTAGTGATGCTTAGTGTTTTAAATTTCTAGCCGACTACTCGTATATTAGTAATACATCATCATTTATGGGCCTCTATTAAATTAATCTTGTTTGTACCTCGACTATATCATTCCATATAACTGATGGCACTTCCATTTCTAGCCTGATCGTTACATGGATTGCCGTTGTCATCATGAAATTCAGACAGAACCGTGGTTTCATTCTATTAATGGACAGAGGATCACACAACCCAAAAATTAGAGCAAATCCTGAAAACTAAATTACTGATGTTACACAAGCATGATTGTTCCTTCATGCATTTTCGATAGCCTATCCAACTACAACCTTCACTACGTAAGTCTGAACTTTGATATGATTAAACCAGTGAAGTAACATTTCAGACTGGCCCGCAAGGGCTACCTTAAAATATTGGCAGTTACAAAAGATCCTTGCTTCAATCATTTCAGTTTAAAAATAACCATTCAAGGATCAAGTTTTATGGGGACTGAAATTTCTGAATGAATGATGTGAAGCAGCATTACTTCAAGGAATGAAACATTTAGATTTCATTAAGATGTATGATGGTAAGAAATAATGTTGGACTAAGTTTAATACATTTTAGTTAAACAGTAGATACTGAGATAATTAAAAGATTAGACAATTTATATCTTTTGTATGCTGAGTAAGTTATTGCTTTGGTAAATTAATTAAGGTTAAACCCAGGTCATAACTGTCTATGCACTAGCGCTTTAATAAATAACTAGCTGCTGGTCAGATGTTGCAGGGTATCTTTTTAAATCAAGTGACAAATTAATTCCATCTATCTCCCGCCGTTCTTTATGGAATTATTGTACAATGATCTAGAAGATTTTTATGGTGAATCCCTCCTTTACCCCTTATTGTAATTTCATACAAACCCTGATATTCTTAAATGGATGAAAAGTCTGCTGATATTCACGCAAAAAAAATATGAAACATTAAGAGAACATCTGACTTTCTTAACCTCCCCTTACAGTCTTCCAAGTTCTGGAAATGCTACATAGCGTATAAGTACCCTTTGGCGGTGGAACAATCATTAATCGGAATGGTAGAGCACTTTTTTTTTATAATTACAATAGATGAAATTTTAAACCTTTGCGCCTTTCCTTTGGTCCTGTAATTATTCAATAACATAAAAGATACACAGTTATCACATAATACAGAAACCGTTAACATATACAACAAAATAGAGGTGAAGCTGATGATATGAAGATTTCATATGGCCAGGCCACAATGTTAACCTCTTGAAAAAGACGTAGTCTGCGTCCATTGAGAAAAACAATCTTCTCAGTTGTTAATTAAAAAATATTGGCTCACTGCATTTCTAATGTTAGCAATTTTCTCTCTTTATTTATGAATAATATACAACCTTCTAAACCCCTTCCTAAACTAACTTCATTGGTGTGCACGCACACACACTTTTTCTCTCTTTATAATATTAGTATAGATAATATGCTTATAACAGAAAACTATTTCAGGACGTCATAACTGGAATGATAAACTAATTCTGGGAACTATAGATCAAACTTCTATTGTATGAATCACAGATATTACTGATAAGAACACATAAGCTTAAAGCTTCAAAATTGATACGGTAATTTGTATCACAAATTACTTAAATGTAAATATTGATTGTAATATGAATATGTACTTTTATGTGACATTGATTTCAGAGGTTTATTAATTGTAATTATTATTGGTAAATAATAATATAAGGCTTTACTGAAACTGTTAGTAATGGCGCAAGAATGCAGCGATGGGGTGAGTTGTTTATCATTACCGGGAACAAGGAAGTTACGTAATGTTTCGCGCGGTTTCGGTAGAAGCTTCTAGAACATTTCCTAAAAGCAATATGTATTCGTGGTTTTTATTGGATATTAAAATAGACGCTAATGTTGGCGCGTTTTATTAGCCAATAGCAGTTCATTTATAATCTTTAGGCGTATCTTGAGGCAAGCGTATAAATAAGCCAGGCCCGAGGTCGGTAGTTCCGCAGTTCAACAAAATTCTCAGTACACTACACGTCGGTCCGGCAGTTCATCAAAATTTCGTGTACACTACACATCGACAGTCAGTCCTTCAGTTCAAGTTACGCGCAGCAGAATTACGAGAAATATTATAAAGTTAATAATACACAAAATTGAAGTACGTGAGTTAAAAGTGATAAGTAAGGAGTTATTACAAACAGTTTCAGTTTGGCGAGTATTCAGATTAATATGTAAAAGTGTTGGTGCACGTGTTCTACAATAAAAGATTATAAAACAAATTTCGTCATTAAGTGTAATTTCTGGACAAAAGATTCATTTCCGCTTCACAACTTGAATAGAGAAACATATTCGACCACAAACAGCTAGCCGGAGGACATTTAAAATAAATTATTTCAAAACTGATACAAATTGCTAACGCCAGAGGGAGCTACGAACCAAACCAACGAATGACGTCACAAGAATGGCTTCCACCAACACTGAGGTAAACAAACATGGTAACTAATACCGTTGCATATTGGCACCCAGAACGTGGGGCACGAAAACCAGGAAAGGAATACGATGACCAGGAAAGTAGCAGAATTAACCAGGAAAAGGCGAATGCAGCAGTGAAATGATCTACAAGACGCAGATTCCGAGACAACAGGGTAATTCAACTACAAAAACATCGAGACAACGTAGATTCATCATCATACAACGCAGAAGCGACATACAAACCTAGGAGAATGGGGCAGAACGCTGGACATCAAAGCTACAGCAACATACAGCATCAAAAAGGTAAACAAATTTAAATGATCCTTAGGAGTGGTAGGATAATAAAAACAATGGCTGCTAGTAATACAGAAGAAATAATTATGGAGGGAGATAGTGTAACAGTTAGCTGTGATTCAATACAGGTTACAGAAAGAAGCCCAGATTTTTTAGGATTTGAAGATGAAAATGTTAGTGCAGAAAGTGAGAATAGAATAGCAGGAAATGTTAATTTTAATGCTAGTATGATGATGGAAATGCTGAGAAATATGAATGAGAATATGGAAAGGAATAATAGGGAATTGAGAGAAGATATGAAAAAGACTAATGAGAATATAGAGAAATTAAGGGAAGATATTGATAGGAGTTTAGATCAGAATAAGAAAGAATTAAGGGAAGAAATTTGTAAGAATAATGAGAAATTAGAAAAGAAAATAGATCAAAACAGGGAAGATATGCAAAAGAGTCATAGGGAATTAAGGGAATATATTGGTAAAAGCTTAGAACAAAACAGGGAAGAAATTGAAAAGAAATTCATGGAGCTAGATAGTAGTATGATGAGATTGAGAAATGAAAATCAGGAAATGATAGCAAATGAGACAGGAGAAGTTTCAAAGAAAATGCTAGATATGAGCATGGAAATAGGTAACAAAGAAAGTGAGGTTAATACTAAAAGTGAGGTTAATGTAGAATGTACAGAGTTAGGAAGTCAAATGAGTAGTATTTCAAGTGAGTTAAGAGAGATAAAAGAGGTTAGGAATGTAGATGTAAATGAGGCGCAAATTAATTTCAGAGGGGAGATATCAGAAATACAGAATGAGACAGAAATGCAAAGAAATAAATTGTACCAAGATGCTCAAAATGAAAACTCCAGTCCAGTACAGTTTAGTACAGATTTGTCAGAGTACTTTCAAATTAAAGAGATAGTAAAAGAATTGAAAATGAAAGTTGTTAAAAGATGTGTAATCCAAGAGACTGTAGATTGTTTTCAAATGTTATCATGTGATGAAATTTCAAATGAATACAATAGGTTATTCATGAACAACAATTTGAAGGTTAGGATACGGCTACGAGTAATGTTTAGCCACACACAATTTGATCCAGGAGGGTAAATAGCAATGAGATGTAAAGTAAATGCTGGATAAGTAAAGATGACTTGCAGAGAAATGTATTGGAACGTAAGAGGGTTAACTAAATATATATATGTCATGAGAAAACAGAAATAAATTCAAAAAAAAAAAAAAAAAAATAGAAAAATAAAAAGAAATTAATATTTAAAAAAAAAAAATAACATTTTTTAGTAACTGTAACAGTATTTGAAAATTACGAATGTGAAGATTGAAACTTAATATGATATTAAAGTAAAGTATATAAATACTATTCCAAGAGTATTGTTAAAATAACAAAAATGGGTAAAAATAATTAAAAACAAATACTTATGTAACAAACAGAACATGTGAAACATTGTCTAGATTTAAGAGATGTAAATATTTGTGTAGAGGGTGAATATTTTGGTAAAAATGTTAAACAATTACAAAAATCTTAAATGTATAAATTTTTGTCAACAACTTAAGAAAGTAAACAATTTGGAAACATTAATTAAATAATTTAGGGTAAAGTATTTGCTATAAAAATTGTAATGTCAGATTAATATCTAAATTAATTAAACCAGAGCCAGTAAGTAGTGGCGAGATAGAGGAAAAACATGTCGTGTGTTAAATGCGTGTGAAGTGTTAAGTGAAAGTGATAGCGTGTGTTCCAAGATTTAGGAGACTAAAAACCTAATTATAAAATTTCCAAACAAGTTATAAATATTTATAATTATGTTTCTAGTGGGGCATATGATACGGTAATTTGTATCACAAATTACTTAAATGTAAATATTGATTGTAATATGAATATGTACTTTTATGTGACATTGATTTCAGAGGTTTATTAATTGTAATTATTATTGGTAAATAATAATATAAGGCTTTACTGAAACTGTTAGTAATGGCGCAAGAATGCAGCGATGGGGTGAGTTGTTTATCATTACCGGGAACAAGGAAGTTAAGTAATGTTTCGCGCGGTTTCGGTAGAAGCTTCTAGAACATTTCCTAAAAGCAATATGTATTCGTGGTTTTTATTGGATATTAAAATAGACGCTAATGTTGGCGCGTTTTATTAGCCAATAGCAGTTCATTTATAATCTTTAGGCGTATCTTGAGGCAAGCGTATAAATAAGCCAGGCCCGAGGTCGGTAGTTCCGCAGTTCAACAAAATTCTCAGTACACTACACGTCGGTCCGGCAGTTCATCAAAATTTCGTGTACACTACACATCGACAGTCAGTCCTTCAGTTCAAGTTACGCGCAGCAGAATTACGAGAAATATTATAAAGTTAATAATACACAAAATTGAAGTACGCGAGTTAAAAGTGATAAGTAAGGAGTTATTACAAACAGTTTCAGTTTGGCGAGTATTCAGATTAATATGTAAAAGTGTTGGTGCACGTGTTCTACAATAAAAGATTATAAAACAAATTTCGTCATTAAGTGTAATTTCTGGACAAAAGATTCCTTTCCGCTTCACAACTTGAATAGAGAAACATATTCGACCACAAACAGCTAGCCGGAGGACATTTAAAATAAATTATTTCAAAACTGATACAAATTGCTAACGCCAGAGGGAGCTACGAACCAAACCAACGAATGACGTCACAAGAATGGCTTCCACCAACACTGAGGTAAACAAACATGGTAACTAATACCGTCGCAAAATTTTATTTTAAATTTATATAAAATCAGAGTGCCATTAGACTGCTGTAATACACAATGTGGCAACAGCAAGGAACTTATGATACATGAAACCTATCTTAATCCCAACACAATACTGTTGATGCATACAAATCGCAATTATCTCAAGTTGCCTCTTAGTAGTACCCCAAGAGATTTCTTTCACTCTTATGCAAATACTTAATGTGAGAAAGCAAGGTCTTTAGTGCTAGTATGTGGACAATGGATATTTGGCCTTCCATTGTCGTTGTCTTTATCAACTTATTTGCGATGTCTAAATCCAGGCTTAGTCTGTTTTGATTCTGTATAACCTGAAAATCTAACAATATTCTCAACTAAATGAAGTGCTAGAATACTTTCAGGCTCAAGTTTCTGGTATAATCATCAACGATGTCAATTTTAAGTTAAAATGCTAGCCCTATGTTACAAATAAATTGAAAAGCACAAATCAAGGATCAATGTATGTATGGCATGGTTTAATTAGATTTGAAAAGAAAGTCTGTGTCATCACAGTTCTTTAACTTTATGAGCTAGTCAACTGTCACAAGACTTCTGAAACTGCAGCGAACTTTTCTCGTTAAGAGTGTTTCATTACAGGAGCAGTGTGTTGGTTGAAGTCCCAGGAGTGGCAATGAATATTTCAAATCTGATTCAATTTTCCAAACTTAGACTGCATCAATCATTGTGGGAGAAGGATTAACACCTTTTAAACTTTTAAAATAATTGCAAGTTACACATTCATACTGCTCTATCTGACATGTTTCATGGTTCCTCTATCCACATTCTCAACTGCAGTCAAGCATTGTCCGATCTTCTTGAGTAAATAGTGTCATCTGAATGGTGAACTCTTGAGATTAAACTGTCAGCTGCTGGAATTTTGAAATTCATAATGGAATGTTCGACTCTTTTAATGTATGTTATGCTGTTTTGTTTTTCTCTCTTCTCCCCACAAGATTAGATCAGTACTATGAGATTATGAGAACCATCTTTTAACAGCTTGGCATCTTGTTCTGTTGATTGATCTTCCCAGAAGTGATTGACTACCTCTTTTATCTGTTTTACTCCAGTATTTCCAAAGTGTTTCATAAGACTGGTATTTTCTGTTTCTCTTGCTTTTCACTTATGACATGTGTTTCATTGCAGTCTAAACCATCCCTTTGGTATTTGCTTGGCTTCTTTCCTAATGGCATTTGGTCAATATGTCTGATTTCAGCATATTCTTTATGTTTATCAACCAAACTTTTTCATTCAATGGCAATGGGTAACCCTCTATCTGCTCTGTATATAAGCCATTTTGAGACACACACACACAAAAAAAACCAAAGCATTCCCCCTAAGATCTGATACAGGTATACAGACAAGTATGGTCGTGATACAAGAAAGAAGAAAAAGGAAAAAAGAAAGAAAGAAATTACCTGCTAATTCACTTTGGAAAAAACAAATAGAACATAAACAAGAGCCTTGTTTATCCTGCCCTCTTTTTTTCAAAATTTTGGCTTATCCAATTCATTTTTGCTTTCTTTTTCACCACAAAAACATGTGCATCCTTTGATAAATACATATGAACTATGCAACTACAAAGCTGGCACTGCAGGTAGCACAGAGATCAAAGTCGCTCGCACATTGCTCATACACAGAGTATCTCAAAATTCACCAACCCAACACCAGATAACACTACCCAAGGAAGAACATGATAGGACAACCATGCATACCCTTAAATCACAGCTTCATTTAATACATGATCTTGCCAGATGCTTCATTACTGCTGCCAATCTAAGTTGTTTTTAATTTAAATGAAAATCTTAAAATAATCTGATGAGTTACATTCAAGTTATTTTTTCTAGGCCACTATCATTTATTTTCATATAGTTTTTACAACTTTAACAAAAGCTTATTTTTCTATCCACTTCATATTAATCAAGATAAACATTTGCAAAAATAGTTTTATTACATTTTTTGTTGTAGGTACAACAGGAATACAGCAGGCTAAAGAAACAGTCCATCTTTAAAAAACAGGTTGTTATATGTTGGCTTTGAAATTCCATGCTATTCCACATCACGAAAAACAACTGAATGGTGAGAACACTTAAAAAAAAAAAAAAAATTACAAAATATTGAAAATTTGAAACTAATATCTCAGAAATGGTTGATATTAAAAAAAAAATTTGAAATAAATTGTGTGTTTTAGAGTGATATACATTTTTTGGTTAGTATTATTATTTACTGCTGTCACTAAATGTCAGTAGTGATGCAATCAAATTTTAAATTCTCACCTAATGAAGGGGACCATAATTGTGATGAAGGATACAGACACAGATAAGTTCTGATCTATCATAGCACTGCTTACCAAATAGTGCAGTGCATTCAGCCATAACTTAAGTAACAATATAATGCAATAGAATTGAATGCATTGCCATAAAAATACCTTCTTTGTCAAAGTAGTACAAAATGCCTCTACTCCCTTACATTTTATGGGCAAACCATGAAAGTTGTCAAGCTTGCAGATGGTGTTAGGGAGAAGCAAGAGTATGTGAAGCATAAAAGTGGCTGAAAAATTTACTTAGGGACCCTCTTCTCATGAGGCAAGGTGCTTTTACATGTGAATGCGCATCACATGGGGCAAACAAGATTGAAGGAAATCTTACTAACAGCTGTACACCCATAAAACTCCTTCACCCTCTCCACTAGTTTTAACTTGCAACTATGCAAATTAGAAGCTAGCATGGTAATCATTACACCATTGAGAAGAGCCATATAAATTAAGCACCATAATAATGCTTTAATACTTTCTGAAGGTTTATTATTCTTGATTATGATTATTAGACGCTCCCTTGAAAACGTATTTTCTTTCAAGGCAGAAGCCACTAAGTTCATAAGTATGACCAAGACCACAACAAATCCAATTCGTAAAAAAATATCACAGGTATGTATTAAATGAAGTATGAACCCTACCATTAACAAACAGAGCAGCTAAAATCATTAATTAAACCTTTTATCTCATCAGTAAAATCTCAGAATTAGTGGTTTCTGCTTGAGCAGCAATCATACAATGCAAATGACACATGTTGTGCAAAAACACGTTTACTGCAAATTTCAAATATTGTTACTTTTGAATACACAGCACTTTTAAGAATTACCAGGAAGAAATAACTTGTCACTTTGTGAATCAAATCACCTTGCATAACTCAATGTACAGACACAAATTTTCTACTTTATTTTCAAATTAGAGCTTTACTAACCTTCAAAAAATGCTATTGTATGACGTAACCTGATCTTCCCTGCTGGGAAATTAGCTAATGGTGTAAGCTACCACATCAGCAGGATACTCATTACTTCTACCAATAGAACAGCTAATTGCATCACATGACCAACATCTGTGAGAAGGAATCAGAAGACAATATCCTAGATGTTTCATAAACAAGTTTCTTACTTGAGTTTGGAGATAAGAAATATGTATTACCAAAACATGCAATGACTAACATTTTCATCTCACTTGAATCTCATAAACATTGAAGATTTTAAGTACTTGCAAGCCTATATAACCAATTATTTTTTCAGCTCTAGCATAAAACATTAGAAGAACCAAGTTTGCTAAGTTCAGCCTAAAACCAAATCTTATGTTGCAATCAAATTAATATTTCATAGAGATTCTTTACAGAATATTCATCTTAAAAATTTCTCATACAGGTGTGCACACCTGCACAGAAATAGTAAGTAATAATACACTTTATTATATTCAGAAGGCTCGGCAAATAGTAAGCTTTTCATAAAACAAGTTGATACAAGCTTTGTTCCATCACGCATTTTATTGCTGATTTGTATGTACATGTTCATGTGCGTACATTGGTGGAGTGCTGGTTGAAGACTGATACATTTGATAACTTGTTATTGGCAGTAAACTGTTTCTGACATCAAAAGGAGCCAGAAGTTAGCTGGAGTATGTGGACATACATCTCAAGCTAATTAGAATGCATTTTAAGTTACATTCCTTCACTGTGCATGCTCCAATCATCAGGAACTGTAGTTAAATGAAGCTGTAATGTTCAACATGTTTTTGAGAAATAAAAGAATGGGCATTTATTTCTACATACACACCTTTAAAGAAGCTTCATGAAAGGCATGTGTATATACACGTTCCATGTGATACACACGCTATGCATTTCATGTCTGTAAAATGCTGAACTCACAACAATGTTTCCCCCCGCTTTACTTTTCTTTCTTTTTAAGTTCAGTCTTTGAACCAGACATGTTATATCTGACAATGAATCAATTAATGACAAGAATGCAGAAATGAGCTCAAGGACAAATAATATGGGTCCTCTGCATTAAAATAGCCTTTCTTAATGCTTTTGTAAGCACAGGTCATTGAGTTAGGAGTTTCTGCAATAGGGTAAGGTACATGAATTAAATGCCTTAATTATATTATGCAGGGACCCAGTTTGATTGCAGGCTATAGAGAAAACCAAACACCCAAACCAACCCAACCAGTACCACTACTTTCAACAAATGCTATCACCAGAGATAGCAGAAAACATAAAATAATGCAAAACCAAACCAATGAAACTGTAAAACTTTAAATCGCTCTGAACCATAATAACTATAGGGATGGGATTAAGGTATCAAATAAGTTATATTGCTATCTTGAACAAAGAACAGCAAGATACTAGAAGAAACAGGTTTTATACTTTATACAAAGAAAATATAAAATTCAACAAACCTGTTCACACTTTCAGTAATAGAAGCTTTGGCAAGTCATTGACCAGAGGAAAATCAGGTATTTCTTGAAATCAGGGTGAGCCAACTAGACCAAATTTAATGAAAGTTTGTGAAACAAAGGAAAGAGAGGGCTGTGTGTGTAGAAGGAATGGGAAGAGGCAAAGGTCAAATAACAATTAGCACAAATTGTGAAAGAACTGCTTCCTGACTGTATTCCCAGTTGTAACTGTAGAATGGCATTTGTGAAAATAATTATAAATTGCACTGTGAATATAAATGTCACCATTTCTTCAATTTCAGATATAAAATGTTCAAGTATTGAAAGTCAAGAACATAATATAGTAAATACAACAGTGGTATAAACATTAGTGCCAAAATGTAATTCAAAAGTGAAGTTTTAATTACAGAAATACTAAATATTGCCAAAACATTTGTAACATAAGGACATAAGTGATAGCCTTTAAAATATTTTAGAATTTGCAATGGTATACAAGGAGCCATCACAGAAACATTCTGATGTGTTACAAATGACTTTCTCTACCCACTATTATTTATTTTTATACAGCACCAACAAACTATTCTTGCAAAAGCTTATTCTTCTATAGTTTTGAAGTCAAGCGAGACAAAAGTTTGCATAAATACTTTCATTACACATTTTGTTATAGGTTGGCTATGTGGTTCCATATTCTTTCCATGGCAATGCGAGAAACAGCTGAATAGTGATAGCACTTAAAAGTATTTTGAAACAAATGCTATACCTTAAAGATATCTACATTGTTTGTTTGATCACCTGGCTGTATGTGAAAATCTTAAGTCGAAAAGATCTCGTCTCAAACTACTTGGAAGCATGGAAGAGAATGATTTTATTATTAAATTCTAAGCAACAGAGATACACACAATCGCACACAAACACACACATTTTTTGTATAATATATTTTTGTCTATCTCTTATGGTTTACCTGTTACACAAAATTATCCAAATTCCTTCTGAATTAAGAGGACTTCACAGGCTATTCCTCAGAAAATTCAAGATGTACATTTTATTTGTCATGTAATTATCTTAAATATATGGCATTTTAAACAAAATCATTAGAGCAATTTTTCAGAAAATAAAAAATATCAAAAACTTTTCCCAGCATAGGGTAGTATGGGAAGTTACTTGAAAATATTCATTTTGCACCTCTGGAAAATACTGAACTGAAATCTAAGCTTGATATTTATTGAACATTTTGTTTTTGAGTTATGTACAAAGGACATTCTCTAAAAATGGCATTTTTTTTGGATTGTGTGCAAAACATGTATTTCCGATGAAACCTCTAATTGAAGATACTTCCACTACCTACTACATTAGTGGCAGAGAAAGTAGTATTAAGAAAGAAAGGGGGGGAAAAAAAAGAACACCCTAAACAGCTTGAAAATGGAGGGAGTATACAACATTTCCAACAAAACCTTACATTTTGCCATGATTATGACTGGCAATTCTAAAAGCATTTTAGCTTGGCAGTGAAAAGGTTAAGGGTAATTAATAAGCAAATATGCCAAACATTAAAAACCAAACGCATAAGCAGGTCAAAAATACGATGGTTCATTACGATCCATGCATTTTTCAGGTCAAAGTGAGGATGATTTTAAGATTTAAATTAAGTCATGATCTGTACATAGTCAATGGAAGTTGGATAAGAGAGTCAAGACACCAGGCAATCAAGAGGCTTGTATCATAGTGTGGAATTTAGGTATGAGGCACAATTATGACTTCGCACTAAGCAAAGGAAGCACTTGCCTGCATGAATTTAACATGGAAATGTGTTTTAAATTAGCTGTATGTTGAACAGATTGAAATGCTTGAGTAAGTATGCATAAGGATGCTACTATAAGTCATAGAAGTTTTAGAGAAAGCTTACACACAGGTACAGAGAATTTACAGCAATTCATTTGAAGACTGACTCTCAGTTACTTAATGATTGTTTAATCTTCTAGACAAATTAGCAGCAGAAAAAATGTGGATGTTCCAATGATATTCCATAGCTGGAAGTAAATCATTAGTTTAAATTTAAAAGAGCTTGTTAGCAATTAAATCTGTTGATTGATATGTTCATAAACTGGAAGAGTGCATTTAGTTGAAAAAGTTGAAATGATAACTTGTAAGATGGCCCATGTCCAGCACGATTCATTATTTGCCTGTTTTGATTAAGTTCATATATATTTTGAATCAGTCGCACCATTCTATACATTAATACCTTTATAAACTGATCAAGTATCATAATACATCTACAGAGTGGTCGTTCTGTAACCCGGCCACGATCGCATGTATGCACGATCTGCTTGCACTACAGCGACCTCTGTCTTATTCCGCTAGCCCACTAGAGATGAATGACCAGCTCCAAGACTGTGAATGTCAACAAGTCAGTTGCTGCCTTCCTTCATGCTGGAAACACAAGAGTTTGTTCACTCAGCATCAAAAGTGAAAGCTTATTCAAACATCTTTGTGTGTGAATTACCGTTGCTGTTCTTGTCTTGTTATTAGTCTACCAAAATTCCTACTGAAAAATTCACAATTGAACAAAGAATTTTTATGTACGATACATATGTAAAAACCGAATCATGCAGACAGATTTGTAGACAATTTCAGGGGACATTTCCTAGTATTCATTTTCTAAATAGACAAACTATCAGACATCTGGTTAATAAGTTTAGGGCAACAGGAACTCTAAATGCTAAACTTAAGTGAATAAAATTGATAAAATTGGTGCATCATGTGAACATTCTTGAAAGAAGTTTCCAAGACCTTTGCACAGCAAGTGGACATTTCTAAAACCTCTGTTCATACAGCTGTTATACTTTTAAAATTAAAACTCTATAGCGACCATTGTTTATGAATTATAACCTCGTGACAACAAGGAAAGCCAGGAATGTCTCAATGCAGATGGACACCACTTTCAACACGACTTATGAGGTGTGATCAAATAGTTTCCGGAATGACATCATAAATACTACACAACAGTTTGTTTTGTCTAATCTGCACTGTCACCCTCAAAGTAGTCTCCTTGGGAGTTGATATACTTGTCCCAGGGCTTCTGCCACTGCTGGAAGCACCTCTGGAAGTCCTCTTCTTTCAACATGTTCAGAGCCTTCTGCGATGGATGACATCAATGTCCTCAAGACGGTGTCCTCGGAGCCGCATTTTAAGTCACGGGAAAAGAAAAAAGTCCACTGGTGCCAAATCTGGAGAATAGGCAGGATGGGGAACAGTATTCATCACATTTTTATCCAAAAATTGGCAAACAGAAAGGGCTTTGTGTGCAGGCGGTCATGACGCAGGAACCAGTCACCACTCCTCCATTTCTCCAGCTGTTTGTGTCGCACATTCTCCCTTAATCTTTGCAGCACTTGTTTGTAGAACACTTGGTTCACTGTTTGACCCTGTGGCACAAATTCCTTATGTACAATGCCTTTAATGTCAAAAAACACAATCATCATTGACTTCACTTTGGATCAAACTTGTCTGACCTTTTTCAGGCGTGGAGATGAAGGACTCTTCCATTGTGAAGATTGTTGCTTCGTTTCTGTACCGTACCCATAAATCCATGTTTCATCACCAGTAATAATTTTCTCCATAATCTGTGGGTCATTTTGTAGCTGTTCTTTAAGATCTGTGCAAGCAATCACATGGCCTTCCTTTTGGTCATTTGAAAGCAGGCGGGACACGAACTTGGTGGCAATTCTTCTCATGCCCAAATTGTCTTTCAAAATGCTTTGAACACTTCCAAAGGAGAGTCCTAATGAATCAGAAAGTTCCCTTAATGTAATGCACATATCATTTAAGACCATTTCCCTCACCTGATTGATATTTTCATCAGTTTTGCTGGAACAGGGTCGTTCCGAACGATCTGCATCTGTAACTGATGTCACACCACTTTTAAATTTCGAAAACCACTCAAATGCTTGAGTTTTGCCCATAACTTCCTCCCCATAAGCTGTTCTTAACATTTCATAGGCTTCTGTTGCAGTTTTACCGAGTTTAAAGTGATGTTTAAACCGAGTTGATGTTTGTTCTTTGTTCTCCCTAATCTAACATTTTTGCTATGCAGAAAAATCGCAGCACATGCAAAACATGTGTTCACTTCAGAGCGTCTACCTCGTCACTGCATGGTCACAGGAAGTCATGTGACCTCTCATTTTTATTGGGAAGGAACGCTGCATGTACAGTATGGGTAAGAATTAAAGAAATCTCAGCATCAGCATTGTTGTGAAGCCATTCCGGTAACTTTTTGATCACACCTCATATAAAAAGGTTAGTACTCGTTATGGTGAATGTTACTATTACTCATGAGTATGTAATATGGAAGCCTTACAATGAAAAAAAACCCTGGCAGTATTGCCAACAAGTGAACAGCATTTGTCACTATCTTGATGTTAGAGAGTTGCAAAAGAATATTAAAAAGAAACCAAAAAGCAGAGGGAATAAAAGGAGTAAGATTTACAATGTTATTTCTTGTACATATCTATTTGAGGATAACCACACCACCATTGTCATCATCTTGTTATGCCGTTACTTTCCCTAGTTTTCCTTTCGTTTTCAATCCTGAAGTCAAACGCGTTGCAGGCAGGACCCATCAGTTTATTTAAAGGAGTAAGATTTTAAGATTGCTATTTCCTTCAGCACTAGTACTATGTGCCTAGCTGTGGCTGATTTGATTTGCACAAACCTAGATAAGTAGACACCACCCTCTCCTGGCTTGGACTGAAATACTGTATAACAATTCCCATCAATGTGTCACTGTGTTTTCTTATATATGTAATTTTGCATATATTTTAGTTTAGGCAGTAATGAATGCATGCTTTTGATTTATCAGTACTTTAGGTTAGGTTGTAATGGGGCGTTTTTCCCAGTCACTCCTAAACGCAGTCCGTAGTTTTACTTCCATCGTCTACATCATCTATAATTAAAATGTTTAGCAATAACAACATTATACTGAACCGCCCCAATATTAGTCAATTTTTGTTTATAGCACTGAGTGTAACTTAAATCCTTTATCATATATTAAAAAAAACACACATGTGTGCCAGTGTACAGTTGAAATAAAGCTTAAATATTAATTCGAAGTCAATTTTCATTTATAGCACTGAGTGTAACCTAAATTCTTTATCATACAAACACATACACACCAGTGTACAGTTTAAATAAAGCTTCAGTATTAATTTGAAATTCCCATGACAATCAATTTTCTAACAATAGCCAATATCAGAAGCAGGAATGTTATCACAGGATACAAAACACCTTACCCGATCATAAATGAAGTGGGTTGGAATTTGAATCCTGCTTGCAACTTGTGTAGTGTACTAGGTAAAAGGGTGTAAGCAACAATTATAGTCGCCCTATTGAGATACCAGAAATCTATCTATGTTCACAAATAGAGAAGTCAGCAATTAGGAATTTGCAATTTTTACACATTTAGCTCAAAATGTTATCATATTTGTCGTTAGGTGCTAAAAGAGTAAATTTGTTGCTAACACAGGACAAACTTGTTAGAAACAACAACAAAATCGCCAAGTTGGCAACGCTGCCCTCCAGTGTAGTAAACAGTGCGCAGTACATGCATACGTGTGATCTGGACCGGGCCATAAAATGAATAAACCTTAAGTCTATGTAAAGTCTATACAAACCTCTTGAAACAGCCTTGATACTTCACAAACCAGACATCGACCGGGCTGATCACGAAACTGACAAAGGTGCTTATCTGCTAGAAAGAAATCACGTAGGAGAGGTGTGTGGGTTAATGCCTGCACAATGCAATTCATAAAGCATGTGTTGCCAAGATTGATCAAGCCACGCAACCCTGCAACATAAGAGCTACTGATAAAACAGGTAATTTAGGCCAACCATATTTATATCCTGCTAACATATTTCAAGGATTTTCAACTTTCTCCTCAATATTCCCAAACATTACGTTTGTTTTTCAACACTACTTCCTTAAAATATTGACTGATTACATGAGTGGAATATTCTCCACCACAAATGAAGGCAGTTTGTAGTAGCAAAAATTCTGTTTCGAGCTTACTAGCCAATCAGCAGTTATCTGTTAACCTACAAATTTGTGTGATGTTGCTAGCTGTTTATGACATTTTATAACTCCAAACTATAAACTGACTCCATTGTGCACACACTTTCAGGACTGGTTCTCTGAATAAGGTATGATATTATGTAGTGCATTAAGATTTAACAACAAAATAATGTGTTGTTTAGTGTGTGTCAAAACTGCCATATGCTTAGAAACACTTCCCTTCACCCTCCTTGTAACTGTCAACCAGTTCAAGACAGGCACTATAATTAAGTCATTAGTTAATTTCATACTAATGAATTCTGAATCACCATTTATTGTTTTGTTTCCCTTTCAGATAATCACATAAGGAGCTAAAGAAAAATATTTACATCAGTAACAAACAAATGAGGTACACAAATAACTTCATTGATAATGTAAGAGAAACTTATAAAATTTGCAACATGTAGAGGACATTTGCCTTCATCCCAAGCTTTAATCAACTGATACTAGAATCAATAGTCATGGACTGTAACATACTCATTTAACTTAGAGAAAAAACAAGCACACAGAATTATTTGCCTATGCATTAAAAAGGATTAAGTGGACCAAACAATCACACACAGAAATTTTTGGTGTATAAATAAACCTAAAATTGCCAAGATATGTCTGCAAAAGGTGTAACTTATAGTTAACATACTGGACCCAGTCCATTTGATATATAATTAAGTATATCCTAAATTAGAATAAAACATGCTTTCACAGATTCCGTTCACTATAACACAAGAACTGTTTACTTAAGTATATTCTAACTTCTTTAAATATGCATACATATTTATTTGTTGTTTCCTAAGTCTTTGCAACTCCCCAAAAACTTAATTTTGTATCTTTAACCATTAGGCCACACATACTCTCAGTTAAAAAAACTGAATTAAAAACAATGTAGAGAAACACTACACATATTTGATGACCTATCATTTTATGAACATTTCCTTAATTCAACAGTGCACCAAATATCAAAGAAACTTATGAAACCCTGAAGCAATTTAGTATATGAATGCTTGAAGTACAACCTATAGGCGATTTTTGTGTGTGGCTTACCTAAGGTGGTATTTGCTACCAATTTCTTTCTTCGAGGATTCTTTTTTAGAAGTTCTATTTCTCCACAAAAGTCCCATGAATGATGAAAGCTTGGAAGTCCTATTGACTTTGCTGCTTTTATTTGATGCTCGTATGCAATTGTTGCTAGTTCCTTGTCGTAGACGTAGTCTCCACACTGGAAACATAATACTACTCCATATGCTAAATCTACAGCTGAAAAAACAAAAGAAAAATCAGATGTGTCACATTTACATGAATTTCTCCACATATTGTTTATTTGTATCTCTCTTTTGCAAAATATTCTTATAAAATCTTTATTTTGTATCTACTTCATTTAAATACAACTAAACCATCTAGAAGTGCATTTAGTTGTAGGTAAAGGGGATTCAGGTGACTGTAGCAACAGTCAAATCTTTAAAAAGTGGGCCGCTATATGCTGGCTGTGAATTTACCTGCATACAGGTAAGCACGAGAAACAAAAGTGGTGGTTTAACATTTAAAAAAAATAAAAAGTATTGGAAAATTCAAATCATGAGCAACAAGTATCTCCCATCGTTAAAAGCCATTGTATGTTTTCATGAAATTTAAGCTGCTGTATCTTCTATAATTTACTAGTTATACAAAATTACATAAAATTAATTCAGAATGAAAACGGCTTTAGTAGCCATTTACATAAAATTCAAGATATACATTTTATTAGTCATGCAAATATTTCAAACATAATGTATTTTAATTAAAATTGTTAAGAGCCATTTTTACAGAAATAACAAATAAAAAAAAAAAAAAACTTTTCCATGTAAAGGGTAGTTTCATGTGGGGATTTTTTCTTGAACATTTTTGTGATGTTTGGAAGATGTTGAATTTAAACACAGAGTTTCCTATATATCTGGCATTTTGTTTTGGGGTTATGCTGTTCTCTCTTCCTCTCCCTCACATACACACCTGTTACTAAAAATACATTTGGGGGAGAATTCATTGAATCTCAAAGATACACATTTCTGGTGAAATCTCTATATTGAATTTTTGGGAGGAATCCAATACTTCCTTATGTACATTAACTATGTGGTAAAGAAAGCAAAAAAATGAGGTCATCTGTAAACATATGTTTTGAAACATTGTATGAAGATGATGGTAATCATGCAGCAATACAGCCCAAGGAAACATTTACACCGGTCTTGATGCACAAATTCATACACCTAAAGGGTAAAATGTCTACCATTAAAGGATATTTCAAATCTCTGTTATGCAATAAATAACAATCCAATAGATGCATTACTAAATTATATTTCTTATAATGTTAACTTATGACATATAATTTTTAATTTCATTGCCTTTATTATGTGCTGTAAATTTCCTGAATCTTTAGTGTAAAGCTCAGTTTCAAAATTCTCCAGCTATTTTAAATACATACCACAAACAGGAAATGGCTCCAGCTGCCTCATTTTGGACCTACTTGGCCACATATAGCAAGTATAGGAAGAGGTCCTCTATTATCACTTTAAGACCTTGCAAAGTATGAATGTTTTTGTAAGATCTGGTATTTTAAGTACAAATTCCCAGCTTTGCTTGAAAGCAAGAGCTGCAAACACTATTTCTAACCCATACATAAGCGCCAGAGGTAGAACGCCTAGTTGATTAAACAATGGTATACGCGAGTTTTAACCAAATCCCTTCATTCCAAACATTTTTGTAAAAACTATTTTTGTTGATGGTCAATTGTCAGTTTAGCAGGGAGTTTTGCAAACCAACATGGCTTTAAAACTATATTACTGTCTACAGTTTTTATCCAATATAAAGACTACATGGCTAAGTCCATGTTCATCAGAAATGAGATAATACTGCCATTTTCTAGCTCATAAATGTTAATATGTTCACTTAAAGGACATGCTGATATTTATCCTCAGTCCAAGTATTACTCATGTAGAAATAACGACACAATCGCAACATTTAAAAACCATCTGCATAGTCACATATTTCATGAAGTTGCCACCCTCTTCCCTCTGGTCTTCAATTTGATGTTGTATTTAGATTTGTGCCAATCATTTATACAGGTATTCTGAATCCATCATTCCAAATACTTTGTATGGCCTAGAGTTTGTTATGTTGAGTTTTAATATGGAAGGATTTAATTGCTTATTATGACCTTTACATATGTAATAAGGCATATTTGTATCTTAAAGGCTAACTTGGAAGGTGGCACTAAAATGCTTTCAAGTTTCATTCTTTCCATAATTATTTAATAAGGGATTAAAATTTTCAGATAGGATTACTTTCATCTGCCAATTTCATTAGTTATTGCATTCTAATTCTGGAATTGCTGTTCTAGTTATTAAATAATTTACTCTACATACCTGCTTTGCAAGCATAGACAACTGAGATTGCAAAGTTCAGCAAACACAAAGTGCCTATTAGCCTACATTTCAGAGCTAAATGATAGGCCTTTTGTAAGTGCATCATAATAAATAAATTGTTCATACCTAGAAAGTGTTTCTTGAGTTTTGCATGTTCTTGGATGTGACCCCCACCATAACAGCCAAAGAAAATGCAATGGAGACATGAATGCAGACGTGGTCCAAAGCATTTGCACATGTGGCAATAACATGCAAAAGCCTGGGGGAAAAAAAAATAAAGATATTCAAGGTAATCCTTTTTGTACTAATGAATACAATTTATCAAGAAATGATTACAGTATTACTAAATTTAATTATTTGCTCCTGCAGGAGTTTACTCAGTTTCTTCTCTCTAGAATATCCTCTTGCTCCTTTCAGAAAAAACATTTATTGGCACTCACAACTATCTTATGATCACAGATTAAGTGTAGGTATAGTTTAACTTTCACATATGTCTGCTAATACAATATTTTTTTAAAGCAGTGAAATAATAGATGCCTGCATTTCTTAAATCTCAATAGAAACTTTAAAAAAGGGAGTTGTTGCACATAACTTTTAACTTTAAAACTCAGTATTTAAACAGTAAATTCCAAAAACTAAATGTTTAATCTCAATAAAGAAATGCATCACACAAGATAACTCAATCATAAAACAATTGTAACTTTTTCTCGAAAAACCTCCTCCTTTAAAATTGTATACCGTGTCATATTTTGCAATGCTATGGAAATTATTTTTAAATAAAAAACATTCCAATAATACAATTTTTGTATTATTGCATATTCTCTGAAACCATTGTGTTCCACACCAGGCACATACAGAGCATGTTTTTTTATCATGTTTTCATCTTGATTTTTTTTACTATCAATCCTGACTTGATTGGTAACTAAATTACACAAATGAAGCTACAACTTTATGAGGATCAAAGTTAAAACATTTACAACACTGTAACACTGATCAAACGTTAACGCAACAACATACGGCAAGGTCAATTAACCTTCGCGAGACATGGCATTTAAAAATAGCTCGCTCTTTATCGACCTACAAAGTGCGAATTACAATTATTAGCTTTGGAATGCATTTCTCTTAACCTAAAAGTGCATATGCCAAACACACGTACAGGCAACAGATTAGAACAAATTTGCTTCTGCTTGAAAATTGGGGGACCTTTCATAGGCAAATTAATCGATTATTTATAGAATTTTTTTTAAACCATTCAACTTACTACAACCTCAATTACCTTCTTGGTTCTAGCCTCAGCTGAAGTACACGTTACAAAATACGCGTGGATAATGCGATATGGTTGTACTCCCTTTGCTGCTTTAAAATGATTCAGATGAATGCAGCCATTATCGTTCATCTCAGTTTCAACAAGCGGCAGGAAAAAAAAAATAATTTAAAAAATTATATCACGAGTAATATCTTCTGTGCTCTAATTTCCACCCTCTCCTATGCCGAAAGCCGGCGAAGTGTACATCCCTTCACCCCTCGTCCTCAACGTCAAAGAACTGTAAGCTTCACTTGTTAAAATCGAGGCACCTTTACCAAAACCTCACGTAATTTTATACGCCTCTGTAGGCATGTAGCTTACAGGTTCTTAACAGCACATTTCAAACCTTATCCTTTAAAGGATCTCTAAGGAATATTTGACGTCCACCAACGTGTTTTGTCCAGTACATTATCCTTTACTACGGTACAGCTTAGAAATAGCCAATCGCGTCCAAGCACATACGCTAAATGTATGGGCTATGGTTTTAGCTACATCTGGCCAGCGTTACCAATCTCAAGCAGTGGGAATACGCTACAAAACTTCCGAATTCTACTAGTAGGGGCGTTATTCCGCTATATGTTTAATCATGGCGACTTGCAATGAAATCCAAAATAACTTATTGTAGTTTCGGCAGTGAACTTAATAAAGTATAATTTATTCATACGTTTAACTTAGCCCCCCCCCCAAACGAAGCATTGAAAGAAAAATCTGCCTAATACTTTCCCCATAGCTTATCTTTTTTCTTTGGAACCTAGCAAACATGCATTCTCTTGTGGTAGAGTGTCATAAAACGAAATCGCTTATGTGGTCATTATCCCACCGTCCAAATACACAGTTTGCTCATATCGCTTTATGTCGCTCTAACAGCTGCTGAAAGGTTCGACACCCTTGTTGTCAGTGGTTGTTACATGTGGAAGACCTTGACTCATCCCCTTTCTACTTAACAGATCGAGCTGCGTTTGTCGCGTTAAAAATGCTCAAGAGGGTTCTGGAAGTGGATTTTCATCTCTTATACTTGGAATTGTCAACTAATGAAAAGAGCGTCATTCCGAAATAGTGAAATTTTGCTACATTTTAGGATTCTGCTAAAGGCATCCTAGATTCAGCTCGAACTCGAACATCTGAATTCTGCCACGGTTGGCTAACCTGCAGCTGGCCAATATATGACACCAACGATGGCACATTATCTGAGGCAGTGCTGCCAAGACAATTTAGAAATATCCCGTAAATAGAAAATATATCCAGGAAAACCAACTGCTCAACTTGTATCTAAATGCGTAGAGCTACAAGGTTAATGACTTCGAACAAGGCATAAATAGAGCTATAATTTATCAGGAATCGAATGATATTAATATTAATCTACAGAAAAGCAACTAGATTTATTTTTTAAAAAAAATGTTTACATTCACACGACTTTCTGTACTCTATAGCTTATTAGGGGTAAACAAGTTATTCTTACAAAAGTTTATTTTCCTGTTTATCCACTTCATTTTAATCCGGATAAACCTTTCCGGAAATAGGTGCATTACACACTTCAATATAGATACAAAGGGAATGGCGATATATGTTTTAGAACGTGACGCTGAACGCTTGCCTTAAAATGTCATGTACATCGTGAGAAACAACTGAAAAGCGACGGGACTTATGACTTAGTATTGAACAAATTGAAGCATTAATAGCGGATATTTTTGAATTGGCTGATGGGAAGCGATTAACAATTTGGGTGTGAAAAAAATGTTTGAGATAGTATGAAAATGTAGGAAAAATTAATAAAATTAATATTGAGAATGGTTTGGTAAAACTTGGAAAAAGAAATTGTCTTTCATATTGGTAAAACTTGGAAAAAGAGATTGTCTTTCATAAAGAGCAACAAGATTCTTTATATCATGGAAAAAGACATTTCAGGATCCAAAAATATGCACTAATTTACTATCAGTAGATAGTAACAAAAGTAAAAGTGAAGTGCTAATTCTTAAAAATGATGTAATTACTGAAGTTAAAGTGAAGTTTTATAAAATGAAAACCTGATATAAGAAGTATTATAATAAACCCATTGAAACAAAATACATCCCAACAAAGAAAATATAACGTGCTTTCATAAGAAGAACAACACCCAGGTTAGATCAAGAAGTGGTAAAACAAATGAGGAAAAAGTAGAAAAATGCTGTTTTAATGATATTGAATATAAATAAAGCGATTAATGTAATAATATCAATAGATACTGAACAATCAAACAGAAGACTAATGTAATGTATTGAACAATAAAATATTGCATATAGAACGTTAAAGAGATCTTAGTCATCTCAGGACGTCAATAAATAAATAGAGGAAGAAGAATTGGCTGATGCCACAAAAAAAGTTGTGTGAGATAAATTCTGTGCTTTAAACAGATCTACATTTTTGTGTAGTATGTTTTTGTCAATTGCCTAACTTTTACTATTATACAAGATTATATAAAATTCCTTCCGAATGAAGAGGGCATCAAAGGGTATTCCCAGAAATTTCAAGATATACATTTTGTTATGTAAATATAACTAATGTATGATATTTTAATCAAAATCGTTAGAGCCATTATTTATAAAATAAAAAAAAAAAATTGAAAAATCCTCTATGTAAAGGGTAGTTTGGGTTGGGGCGATTTTCTTGCAAATCTTTGAGTTGCATGTTTAGAAAGACTAGTGTTTATTAACTTTTGTTTTTAAGTGATGCTGTTCTCTCTCTCTCTCTCTCTCTCTCTCTCTCTCTCTCTCTCTCTCTCTCTCTCTCTCTCTCTCTCTCTCTCTCTCTCTCACATACAGACCTTTTTCTAAACTGTTTTTTTTTTATTCAGGCCTCAAAACATGTATTTCTGGTAAAATTGGGTATCAAATTTTTGGGTGGAATGGAATACCTATTCGGTATATCAGGAAAAAGGAAGAAACATAGTTGACAGAAGTTTATAAGTTAATGAATAAGGGATAAAAAATAAATAGAAAATAAACTTCTTGGGAATGCACTTGGATTTTAATTTATCTTGGAAGAGTCATATAAATTATTGGTATTATTTAAAACCTCAAACAAGTGAGTTCTTCCATATCTGGAAGAAAATGGGAAGCACAATTTTGATACATTAAATTATTATTTAACATCAGTATTTGAACATGTACTAATATAAATTGGCAAAATGCCTACCAAAATATGGAGAAAATTAGAACCAGCATTTTACAATATAGTGAAGCAATGGAATCCCTAAAAACATTTAACTTTAAGGAATTTACTATTTTACCATTCAGATTAAGATAGCAACTGCTTACTTTCAAATTCTTAGCTAAGACGAGCTATTGCATGGAGACAACCTTATAAATACATTTAATGACACAGGTTTAAATGATTAGGAAATTTTCTACTCATATATGAGAAAAACACAGTAAAATGTTGAAGAATGTAGGTACGCATTATACAACAGAAGGGAACACCTTGTGCATTGTGACCTACAGAGATCTATTGTGGCTACCACCCCCAAAAGGAAGAGATGAAGTGAAGGAACCACAGGAGGCTACAGGCTGCAGTAGAAAGACCTCAGAGATGTGTGTAAGTCCCTAACAGCTACAGGTTCAAAGACCCATCCCATCACTGGAGTTGCCTAGAGAGGGCGATGGTTGGCCTATCGAGCAGCCTTTTAGTGTCCACAGTGAGTAGTCTTTCCTTTGAGCAAGCATCCACGCCATCTGTCCAGACCTGCTATACACTACAAAACCTAGAAACACACTTGGAAGAAGAGAAGGAAATGAAAGGAAAATGAAATCGTGGTAAATGAAAAACCACCCCAACATTTGCCTACTTATTAGGGAAAACCACAGCACACCCTAAGTCAGAGTGGGGGGGATGGGGGTAAATGGGAATGGAAACTGCAACCTCCTGAATATGAGTCTCACATGTTACTATGGAGCCATCTTGCTCTGCAACAATATCTTACCTAGATTACCAATATATTGTGTTCATTTGAATATAATTACGTTTCTATTGGACAAAGAATTTAATAACGTTTTAGGTGAAACCTCAATTCCTTAAATTAGTGCAAAATGTCCCATTAAAATGCTTGGGCTCACACTGATGGTTCACAAGTCCCAGAAAAAGGACTTGGAACAACAATTTATATTCATAATATAGATGAGAACATAAAAATCAAACTTAATGAAGATTTTTCTGTTTACTCTGCTGAACTCATTGTCATTAGATCTGCTAGGCATCACAGCCCCAAATCTCAATAAAAGTATTACATTCTCTGATTCTTATAGTGGTTTGAGTAAATTAAACTCAACCAGTTTAGATGCAAATTTTAACACAATAGAAATAGAGATAAAACAGAAAATGTATATAGCAATCAGGAAGGATTACAAATTAAATTAATTTGGATTCTGTGACATAGTAAGATTACTGGAAATTGCAAAGCAGATCTACTGGCTAAAGAAGCAAGAAACAATGGTAAATAATAGATGCTCAACCTCCTTTTCAAGATCATAATCATGTTGAAGATTGGTTGATAAATGAAGTAAATAGATCTCCATGGTTTATGAGAATTTTATTCCAAGGAAAGGTTTGATAACCATTATTAAAATAAGATTAAATACAGCTCTTACCCTCTATTACTATATATAAAAAGGGATGATCCACATTGTTGCTGTGGTGAAATGGGACATTTAGAACACATGTTACTTGGATGCAGTATTAACAAGAATGAAAATGACTGTTTTCTATTTACTATATATAAAGAAGGTTCACATGGACCTATTAAAATTACTAGCATTACAAACTATAACCCAAATTAATTTTTAGAAAAATTATCAAACACATTACTAAATGCAAAATCAGAATTTAAATTACACATTAATTGGAACCTATTTAGAAAAAATCTGATGTGTTACATTCACATGACTTTTTCTACTCTTGTACAAACTATTTTACAAACACTTATTCTTCATCTACTTCGTGTTAATCAATATAAAAATTTGCAGAAACTATCATATTGCTAATTTTCTTATAGGTGAAAGGGAATATGGTAGGCTTTAAGTGAGTCAAATCTTGCTATGTGGAGCATTCCGTTCTCTTTGCATGTCCAGGACATAATTAAAAAAAAAAAAAAACGAATTCCCATTTGAGAAAAAGTGTAAGTATTGGAAAATTCAAACAAATAAGGAATATCTCGGAAATGGATCACTCAACAAAAAACAAAACAAAAAAAATTATATGATAAATTGTGTGTTTTAACGAAATCTACATTTTTTGTGTAGTCAAATTCTGTCCATCTCTAACAGTTTACTAGTTATGCAAAATTCATTCAGAATGAAGAGGACTTTTGGAGACATTCTCAGAAAATTCATGATATACATTTCATTTGCCATGAAAGTATCTTAAACATGATATTTTAATAAAAATCGTTAAGAGCCATTTTTGAGAAAATCAACATCATTTAAAAAATGTCTGGGGTGGGGGATTTTCTTGAAAATCTTTGAAAGATACTGAACCTAAATACCAAGTTGGGCATTTATTCGACTTTTCATTTCTGAGTTATCCTGTTCACAGACACACACATGGACCTTTTCTTAAAAATGTTTTTTGTTTTTATTTATTCAGGGGGCCTCAAAACATGTATTTTCGATGAAATCTTGATATCAAATTTTTGGGTGGAATGCAATACTTCCCCTACTTACTGTACATAGTAGAGAAAGTAATAAAGGGTACTTAATGGAATGCAATCTTCGGGAGCATCTTTAAATAAAGAAGCTGGAGATACTTTTATTAAATCATAGATGTTTGCATGTGATGATTAGTAACACTGATGCAATTCGACATTCCTGATGATGGTTATTATTATAGAACTCACACCTCCGATTAAATTATACTGTTAATTATGGTAGTGTTTCTTGCTCTCTCCTTTTCATTCCTTCTTGCTCTTAATTCTCAATGTCTGTCATAGGCACATTTTTACAAACTAGTAAAAAATATTGTTTCTGCTGCTGTAATACAATTCAAAATGTACGTACTCATCTATTCCTTATGGGCCAGGATCACCCAAAAGGGCAGGAGAAGGACGACACTTATTGGAAATTGCATGTGTGGTTCAGAAGGCCTAGACCAAAATAATAAAATATCAGAACAGTGCATATGTCACTTTACCACGACACTACTTCATATCGTTCTATCCTGTCCACATATCACTTCTTTCCTATTAGTATTCGAACTATGTTAGACTGGCTATTGGAATTTTGAACAGAATGGAGGACCTGCCACTGTGATTTGTTGGGGGAGAAGAGTTTATAGGGGAGGCCCTGTTTAAGGCCCCATAGATATACATGCCAGTTTGCAGTGATATCATCATATAATTGTTTGCAGAGCTGATTTTTGGATTCCTGGCCGCAGATTATTACAATACCAGCTTTGACAAGTCTTTCATTTTCTGTCTTCTGTGGTGCAAATGTAAGCTTTTTGGCAATTACCAAGGGAGTGATCTGTCTAAAGGCTTATTCTTTAGGTGTGCAAGATCCTTTGCTGCCACTTACAAGGCTCAAATGTCAATGCATTGCATCAGGTTCACTGACTGGGGTAAGTTATCCTCAATATGCTATCATAGTAAATATAATTATGTTCTGAAAGAGTGAAACTAATGGGAACTCCATAGGTCAACTTTTAACTTATGGAAGCACTGACAATTATCATGTTCTCTAGGTAATTGGCCAAAATGTACATATGGTACATCTTTGTTGCAAATTGAAGTATTCCAGTACAAGGGGAAAAAATAAATGCATTTTAAATTTGTGAGCACAAATAATTTTTTGTGCGCGTTTCATTTGCTTCGTCAGCACTTCAAGGCTATGGGCTTTAGAGCAGTAATTATGGACTATCCCTCCTGGAAGCGATGTTGTTTACCCGTATCCATGTATTTGCGTCTCCAAACAACATGGAATACACACCATCATTAAGTTGTATGGTAGAATATATTTGCTTTGATTACTACTGGGACTATCCGATTAGGATTGCATGAATTTTTCTTCTTGACTTTAGTCATTGCCTGCAGTAAGTTATTCGAAATGAGAAAAATGTATAGTCGTTAATTAAAGCATACTTAAGTCAATTTATAACTGCATACACTGGAAAGGCATTTGCACAATCACCATTTGTTATTCATTGGTCAGCCATGAGGATAGCAGAGTTTTAGGCTTTTTACACTATCTGAAATTCTATAATACCAGAAATATCCTCTCAACTTCAAGATAAATGTTCACACATTTTTTTGTGTCCATAATGACCATCTTGAGCAAGGCTCTGCGGTAAGTTGGCAATGGCTGTAAGGTACATACTAGTACCTACACTACCTCCGGCTTGATGTTTTTGGGGATTTGTCACTATATTTATTGGCTCTGCATCTCTTTCTTGTTCCTAGGATTACTTCAGCTCATCAATATATTTAGAGGTATTTGAGAGTTGGTTGGATTTTATTATAACACGATACCTCTCAAGTATTTAGACCAAATCTAGGCAGATTCAGGATTTCTAGGGGGGGGCAGCAGGTGGTTTGGGGATCCTCTCCAAAAATTTTTAAAAAATATAGCTTCAAACATTTAGAAGATATAATAAATTTGTACAATCATATCCTAAAAGGAGCCAAATAAATAAAACTATACCTGGAACTAACAATATTTATTACATTTTGAACCACTAAATGAAGAATATTACAGCAGGGAAACTATACTAACGTAGTTGTGAATTAATCAATGCACAACAACAAATCCTAGTATTTTTACTTACATTTTAAAAAACTAGTTCACTTATGCATAAAAGGAGCACCAATGCAAAGAGCGAAAAAAATACAACTCCCTTTCTGCATACATTTTTATTTAAATGGTAAAGTCCATCTTTCTGGGTTTTTGCTCATCAAATCTATTTATGACATGACACTATGTTGCAGCCTGTATTTTTTATTCATGTTTTGCTTGGTAAGGAGGGGGCGCACATCCCTCCTCTGGATCTGCACTTCACACCGGTATGAAATGGCATAACTCATGAACAGCGATTGCGGTTCCACCCATACTACATAGGACAAGAATCTATTTACTTTCACTGACGCTTAAGGTGATACCGGGTTCCCTGCATGACTTGTGGGTACACCGGTAACACTGGAGGCTGGATCACCTCCATCAGTAACGATAGCTGAACTCCATTTTAATCCCTCCAAGAACTGATTGGCTTCAAAATTCTTTTCCCATCCAAAATATATTTAAATCCATCAAAGGTGCAGTACCCAAAGACAGCCGTCAAGTAGCAATATGCTACATCCTATCTTACCAATCTAAATAAAAATACCATTCTGAAAAAAAAAAACCTATCAAGGATGGGCACACAAAAAAATCTTTCAGGTTAAACCCCAGCCTGGCAGTAGCTCGTGTTGTGCATCTACTTCTGCTGTAGTTTTGGCACAGATATCAATTTCTTGCATATGACTTCATTTAAAGGGAGCATGCGAAGATTCAAATTTAACTAGGAGATGAATGAAACTCTGGGTTTGAAATGTTTCTAATGGGGTCAGCTCAGCTTTTGGTGCTTGGACAGAGTCATGATACCAAACACATGTTTATTTTGCACTTGTACTGTACTTCACTCCCATACTCAGTGCAATCAGCTAACTCAGCATTTTTCACCTTATATTCTTCAAAGCTATCCTATTTTATTCAAATTAAGCTTGTTAGTGATGTCTGTACTGAGGTATAAGAGGGTATGCATCACAGTATTAAAACAGACAATTTTCTATTTTAGTCTATTCACAATTACAATTTTAAAGTATTTATTTATTTTTTTGTAGTGTAAGCCCATAGGCTGCACATACATGTGACCCTGGTCCTATTGAAATGTCTAAGTTTCGATCTAGATTGGTATCCATAGAATTTGATGTCTTGTGGTCATAATGGCCATGTCTGCTTCATAATAATTCAAATAGGTTAGGAAGCTGCTGTACTGCTCTGCCTTTGTATTCTGTATATGTACTAATATCCTTTACCTTGTATTCCTGCCCTGAGTCCATTTTATTTTCACATGCGGAGCTAGTCATAGAGCTCACACTTTTATTTTATGTTTGAGACATTGATTTACATCAGTGGCAACGTGTGATAATTTAACTGGTAGAAACCATGAGGACCACCACCTCCACCACTGCTATGCAACATTAAAGCATAACTTGTTGCTCTCAGCATAAAATTCACAATTTTGTTTGATACTCTGGGCAAACGAAACACACTTTTTGTTGTACATGCTTAGATTTTCACGACCGGCATTAATCCAGTGGAATGTAGTTTCTGGGCTTGTAGGCCGTGGTCCAGTCGAGATTTCACCTGACGTTTTGCCCATAACTCTGTCGGGCATCTTCAGAGTAAGTGACTCTTGGTTGGTTTACTCTAGTTGTAAACCAGAGGAATTACTTATTATGAAGATGCCCAACAGAGTTATGGATGAAATCTTGACTGGTCCATGGCCTACAAGACCAGAAACTACATTCTACTGGACACTTTTTGGGTGTTAAAAGCTTTGTGCATTTGTAGCAATCTGTGAACTATCCAACTGACTGAAGCTGCCATCAGGGTTTTGCTGTTATGCTAGGCAGAGTTGTTTATATCAAGTTCCACTTTGTCCTAACAGTATTTTGCTGGGGATGGAGCCTACCCAGAGAGAAAGTGTTTGCTCTAATTATCATGTTGCCCATTTGCTACAACTATTTTAGTATACAGCTAACAACTTCCATTAGAATTTGTGTTATAAAATTTTCTGCTATGCAATAAACAAAACACTCCAATTAAAATGCAAGCAAATTCAATATAGGCTGTGCATTCTTAAAAAATAATCCACTGAATAACATTAAAATTAAAAGGTGACGAGTATTTCTTATAATTATACTAGTTGAGGTGCAATTTTCATTGAACGTATATATATTCACAAATTAACATTTGCTATGGCAGTTGTAGTTGACAATTATATTTTTCAAGTATCAGTATGTCAAATGGTGCTTTGTCCTAGCATTTAGTAGTAATGGTGCTACTTTATTCTATAACTTACCTCTCAAACGCAGCTAGTATATTTCTGTTTCTTTGATATTTTCATCCTTAACTCTGCTCAACACAAGACGAATGCAGGCAGCAACCAAAAGTTTACAATTTAAAGTTTGGCTGTGTGATGACAAAGTGCTTAATAAAGAATAACCACATGGATGCTGACCAAGAGGGTTTTTATTTTAAGATTGAGAAGTAAGAGAGGGAGCATGTAGTTACATAAAACACGGCTGGTGACTATTTATATTGAAAACAGTGAAATCATGTGACATCAGGATGTTTTCATATGCATGTTGTTTGTTTGCATCAGTTTTTAGACATAAAAGATGCACTATTCCACTGCATTATAATTTAATTACCTAACTGAAAAACAGGAGATTAGAAAAAAGAAAGAAAAGAAAAATCTGATGCATTCACATGAGTTCTCTACCCATTCATCTACAAACTATTTTTTCAGAAGCTTATTCTTCTATCTACTTCATTTTAAACTTTTGCAGAAATGCTTTTATTAGATACACATTTTGTTGTAGGTACAAGAGGGATACAGGGGACTAAGCGATGGTCAAATCTTTTTTTAAGTGATTGCTATATGATGGCTTTGAAATTACGTGCTCCTTGCAAGAACATAAGAACAAAACTGAAAAGCAACTGGTACTATAAAAAAAGTATAGTGCTTAACAACTGAAACCAATGACCTAAAGGATCTACATTTTTTTCTATCTGTTGTGGTTTACCAGTATATGAAAGTTGCTCAGAGCAAAGAAGCGTGCGTCATATGCACATAGAAACCTTTTTCTAACTTTTTTTTTGTTCAGGGTATCACAAAACATGTATTTCCAGTGGTAGGTGATAGAAGTATAAGTTAAATTAAATTGAGTTTTATTTATGGACGCTCTTTAACTGCTATGGTCCTTAGCGTCCCATTCTATATTGGGCGTGAAAGACCGGTAATTTTGCTCAGAGGCCTATTTATCAGGCTTGAGGTTCTTTTACATGCCGTAAATCTATGACAAGGGACCACCAGCTTTACTTCCCTTCTGAAGATAGCCATGCTAAGGATTTTTATGCCCGAAAAAAATCCATCGCGCGCCGCTGGGTTTGAACCCGCGACCTCGGGAACTAGAGGCTAAAGTATAAGTTCATAAAGCATAACTCTTGTAGAAAAAGTGGATTTCTCTTATCACACAGATAAATTATTTTACAGGATTTGATATTAAATCTAGAATAATTATGTAGAATACTAAAACAGAACATCATGTTGACAAACCAATAATCAAAATCCAGAAATTCTGATCATTTTTTCTTCTTTTATATTCACACCATGCTTCCAGTTTTCTAACAAAGTATCCATACTAATACAGTAAAACGAAAGATTTTGTATGTGCGAGCGTGCATTTTTTTCTGTGATTCTTTTGCTGCTAAAACATGCTTGTGATACCTAATACTTTTCCTGTTTTGAAGAATACTAATACTAGAATATTTCTCTGTACGCTGTTATGCATAAGATCAATGTTTTACGGCATTCAAGCTCTGAAAATCTACCTAGCTCAGAGAAGCAATTAATCCATTGGATCTTATTTAAATACCCTCATGGCTATCTCAGAAATCTGATTTAAATTCCTGTACAGCTGCTCGAGTGCGTTGTTAAGGTTAAAATTCACATAAAAATCAACCGATATAATTTCTTTCTTGAAAATTTTGTTTGCATGATACTGGAAACATTGACTTGGTGATTTTGATGGCCTAATACAATTGTTGGATGTGATGAATCTCACAATAGTACTCCAAATGAAGGGTTTTTGCATTGCCAAGCATTTTTGATATTTCTCCCCTAATGTAACACACAGCACATCTTTTTGCTCCATTCTTTTTCTTTCATGTTTATGGGTGGAATGTGCATTGAAAAAGGGGTGCATTTTTTAGTTTGCAGTCTAAATAGGGTATCTCCAGTTGAAAGTCGACCTCTAACACTGAACTGTTTTGAACCAGCTGATGAATGACACTGGTTCTAAAGTCCATGTAGTAGTCATTTTCTTAGCACTCATTTGTGAAACACAATGAAACAAATGAATACGCACATGTCTAAAGTGATTTCACTCGAAGTTCAAAGAAGTTGTAACATGACAAGGGAGTGCATCATTAGCTATTGGGCGAACTATACTACTTTTCCCGCTTAGCATGTCGTCTCTTCCTCTACATAAAACAGCTTGGTTCAGATTGTAGCATTTTGTAGTTATTGTTGTACAGAGAAATTTTAACCCGTAAGCACACGCGTGGGGTGAATCATACCCCACGATAGCTTTCATACGCCGGTAGCATTGTAACATACATTCTGTAACAATGGCCTTCCACATACCTTTCAATCAACAGTTCCTCCTTGTAACAATGTGTTAGCGGAGCAGTTTAACACATTATCATAGTCAGTAAACACGTGTTCTCTGGTGTCTGGATAAAAAATACCCTGCGCGTGTGCTAAAGTAATTCCTGAGCTGGAAAAATGGATTACAGATTTGAGCAAAATAAGCACACGAGAACCTATCTAGATGATAGTGCAAATGAAAATGAGATAAATAGTGAGCCTGGAGACAAAATTGAGCACATTTCAGAAAGTGATCATGTGACAGATACAGAGCAAAAGGCAGAGAGTGGTGATAATAAAGAGAATGTGCCTTCGACTCAGATATATTTCAAAGGAAAAAAGACCATAAAACCAAAACTACATGTAAGAAGTGCTACAAACTGATTTGTAAGGAACATTCATATTCAGTTTGTGAAGAATGTGTTGGCAGTGATTCTAATAATTAGAGACAAAAAAGTCAACTTTCTAGAATAGACATTCTTTGTGAACCTGGATTCTGCCATATGAGAAAAGAACAATGCAGTGTTAATTTTTCTAAAATACTTATTTTTAATGTATTACAATACTATTTAAAAAGTAATTACATGCATATATAGCAGAGGGCTTATTTGAAAGTATGTTCACTTAAGTTGTTTTCAAAAAAGTAATACTGAATCATTGTAATTTTGAAGTACTGTCAGATAAGCACAAAAGTATTAAATGTTGTTCAAAACACACTAATGTTGCGATATACATAACCACTTTCCAATTTCCTTAATAGTTTATGAAAAACTTTTTTTTTTCCAAATTGGGGTAAAAACCCATTACTACAACGTTTATTTATGGGGGGGGGGAAAGGATGTTCATTCAGATTCACCTATAACTGAACAGTTATAGCTGAGGGTTTGTCATGCTACATACAGGTGCAGTAGTTCCGCTTCCAGTATAAGCTGTTATAAAACTCCTTGCCACATGGAGCATATGTGGAGAAAATATTACTTTTGACAGTATCATAGCTGAGAATCCTCCGCCACTGTGGAAAAATATAATGCCGAAAATGGAGAGAAGGCAATTATGTTAAATGTGTTTAATAAATTCTGTGAAAAGTATCCACCTTCAGTTGACAATGGGTATGGTTAGCAATAACTGAGCTTCATTGTTAGTGATGCACAATTGTTGCTTGGATTGTTCATGTCATATTTGTTTTCTGTTGTATTTTTAACCTATTGTGTACAAAATGTTCTTAACTCGTTTGACTCACAAAAGTTTAAAGCAAAACTGGTATCTGATATTCATTAAAGGAATGATTTCTAAAACCTAAAGTTAAGATTATTAATGCAGTATCTCTGATCACAATAATAGGTAGAGCTGCCGAATTGTTCAGGTACCGCTTTTATTTGTCTACTCTTAGTACTATTTGTTAAAAGTTTCGGATGTAAGCCAAAATATGGGAATAAGACACAAAATGTTTAGAAGTTAATGATGCTCAAGCTGCAAAATATGCCGTATTCGCATGTTGTCTAAGGATTTTCTTCTCCAGGGAACTTAGTTTTTGTCATCCCTCCATGTGGTGTTGCCATATGCTTGGCAGTGTGATACATAAGGTTTGTTTACTTTGAATTTAAAGTGAAACAGGTATAGCTATGTGTTGCATTATAGGAAACAAAACTGTCATCTGATCTTACAAATTGACAGCTCCCACTCTCTTCTGATACTCTTGGCACATTTTGGTTTATTTATCTCCTCTCTGGTTGTATGACTTTTTCCTCTTCTCAGCTTGCCTGTTGGTGTAATAGCAGCAGTTTTGTGTTTCACTGATAGCAAATACACATCTTTGTTATCCTTCTGTTTCACACATAGCACATTTATTGCAGACCATGATACTTATTTGTCACATTTCATATGTGAGTTATATCAGGCTACATAATATGCTTCTTATTTGCTCTCATGGCACCAACAGCATTAGTTTTATAAAAAGACATGCAGATCCTCTGAATGCCATCTGCTAGTTAAAAATGCAAACATATGTAATTTCACTGGCCAGTGCACACTTGAAAGCTGTGCTCATCATGCAGTTGAAATGCAATTACTAACCTATTAGAGTACAGTTCGTCATATGATATGAATGGATTATCACTTTAAAACTGCAGTTTCTCCTCTTGGTACAGAAATTAAAATATTGCTTTTAACATTTAACTTATATATCTTTATTATTTATAATATATTTGCAATCTTAGAGTTTTCTTAGAAATTTATTGTTGGTATGAACTGGTAATTCTTTTCTTTTAGTAAACACCACATTGGTGATTATTTTAAACATGACAAACGTAGGCTTTCATTTACTCCGGCGATTAAACATTTGGCTTTCATTTTTCTGAATAGCTTTTATTGCAGGGCCAATGTTGTGGCAATTTGATTCTTAGACTCAGCCCTAAAGAGCAGAATTTCCAGTAGAAGAGCTGCTAAGTTCAGCAATATTGCAAGTTGTATTTCTAACCTGAACCTTATTAAATGTTCTCTCTAAAATTTATATTATCACTCTTAATGGTCAGCAGAACGTGATATGTTAATAATTGCCAAAGCTTATATAGTGTTTTCTGCAATATAAATTTGAAATGTAATTTATTAACTCCAATATCTCTCTAGCACTGCTTCCAGCTGACATTATGGTTGAAAAGAACTGGAGAGAAGAAGAAAATCCAAGACTGACAAGAATAATACCACATGCATTCAATTTTCTGTTTTTTGCTATCTTGTTGCTTGAGACTGTTAGTGCAGCACTGCTTCTGTTGGCTATTGTGTGTACATCTATACTCTTAACTTAAAGACCAACCTTCAAGTTAACACTGAATTGTACCTGTACCTGTTATCTCTATTTGTGTCACTTCAGGTACACTTATAATATGCCTAGAATGATACAATATGTTAGCAAAGTTAAGAATTCAACGGTATGCTTTCAACATGGTCTTGTTTCTTAAAAGGGTTACAAAAATTCTAACCAGTAGGTGAATTATAAAACATACTAAAATATTTATTACATACAAACTTGCTATGGACAGCTTTTAGTGATAAAAAAACTTTTTTTATCATAAATTACAAAAGAATTTTTATTTGCACTTTTCTTTAATTACTTAGAGGAAGTGATGCTTTTACATTCTTCATTCAATTTATGCTAATATACAATTATTCACTGCTGTCCAGTGATGTCTGATAAAACAGTTCAAAACTGAAAACAATATAAAAATCTTGACAATAATGCCAAAACATTGTTAAAAAAACAAGATGAAATTGTAAGAGGAAATATGATGCAGTCACTGTTTTTATAGGAAGTATCTTTACAGCATTCATTAAAAAGCACACACAATGGACATTCACTCATACACACACAGCACATTAAAATCAACCATCACCTTTAAGTCCCAAAGTATTGTTTGTCTCTGTCTCTCTTAAACTTATGTTTTGCAGTTCATGGCATTTACAGAAGTAAAAACTTTATGTAGCAAATGTATTTACCACAAAAAATGGCAACAAGTGGGTAATAAGTCAATCTGATATAAAATGTCATTTTAACTGCACAAATAAAATCTATACATTAAAAAAAATATATATACCATCATTGCTAAATACACAAAAAATACTGCTTTTTATTTTTTATTACAAAGTGATATGCTGCCTGTATTACGTGGGCACAGCAAAACAGGGGGCACAGCAAAACAAGAGCACTTATTTGGTGGATACTGATTCAGTACATTATTACTGTGATTGACAATATGTGTTTATGCTCTTTCAATAGACTTTTGATAATATACATTAGTTTGTTTCTTCTTAATTATAATATATATATACACAATTGGTCTCATACATTCAATAAATGTTTAATTATTTAAATTTTTCATATATTAACAATTATAAACCCACATAATTTAGTTCAACTACTGTATAAATTTGTAACTGTCATTTCTCCAAATTATTATATATAATTCAGGGGACATAGCAGAATGTTTTTTTTTTTTACAGGATAAATGAATGTACATCATTTATCCTTTAAATCACATTGTATTTTATGCCCAGTTATGCTAGAGGCTCAAAATTACAACTTATAAACATGATGTAAAAATAGAGCAAGTTTAGCAGAAAATGGAAATAGCAATTTAAAGCGATCCATTTAGATGAGCAATGTTTGAGCTTCCCTAAAGATGGAGCATGTTGCAGGAAGACATTTTGGCAAACAATGTCTGTGTTATGTTTCATAAATAGGAAGCAATAAAGGGAGGGAAGAAAATGGATAACTTAACAGTACTTTTATTATTGATTTCCTCACTGTTAAATTTTACTGAATTCAGCTATTCTTTGTCTGTACTTACTCTAAGTATAGGCAATCATATGAACCATATTTTAAACTCCCTTCTTCTTACAAAGAAAATAACAGACAGCTTGGAAGAACTAATCAACTTACTGTAGTAAACTAATTACTGGTTTTGTTTCACTGTGCCCCCATTTTCCCTATCTAATTCCCTTCCCTACCTCTAGAAAGCTCTTGGTTTCAAATTAGCGGGGCCAGCCAGCTTAGAAAATTAACTTAGGTCACAGAGAAAGCTGCACTAGAACATATTAAAGGAATAAAGTGAACCTGACAAAAGAAGGATGGAATGTTTACTGTTATGCTTTTATCTGAAGCAGCAACAAGGGGTGTAGGTAAAGGAAGATCTTGCTCCATCATCGTCATATGTCAACTCCAACAGTTGTCACCGGTGCTTCCAATTCCATTTCCTCCATTTTGGCGAGAGGGGCTTTACGTGTATTAATCTGGAACAAAATTGATGTTACACTAATTCTCTTGAAAATTAATTTGCTCTATCTGATTAACAATATTATGTCACAGTAATGCAGGAATTCCAACTTAAGTTTGTTTTATTTAACATTTTAAATTTTACTGAGCTGGTTTACAGTAAGCCAAGAACAGAAACAAGTGGGAAGAAAAACAACATACATTTTAGTTCACAATACTCAGAGAATGACAATGGGAATGCACATTAATAGCAAAGTGGAAAGTTGACTTTGCATATTAGGATGTCATTTGTTTGTAACTGACCAATGATATGTTTTCACCTGCTTCCAATTCAGCCAACCTCAAAATTCTACAGAGTAAACAGGTCTATTACTATTTTGGATTCTTCTAGTCGCACCACAGATTAATATGTCATACCAAGCATCATTTCTTTATTAATAGCCTACATTAAAGCACTGGTTGTTCTTTGTTAATTGGTTTCTGCTCTCCTTTGTAGCTTTTGCTATAGTGTTTTGAGGCAATAGCCAGTTTTGAGTTGTATATTAATGAACTAGAGAGGACAGTTGCTAGAAGAATAATTGCTCAAGGATCTGAGAGAGTCAGGATGCACATTTGCCGGAATTTCTTCTGCTTTTATTTTCCCAGCTTGCAACTAGAGAGCTCTAGCAGCAGCTGTTTCATGTCACAGCTGCCTAAGTAACTTCTAGAATGAAGAGAGTAGTATACAAATATGGATCTAATATGCTCTCCTCAGGAACAAGAATGTTAAAATTTGACCAATTCTTCTTTCCCATTCCCAGGACACGGGAAAGCTTCCCATTAATTGTGCACTCACATTATAATATGTGTATTTTATCTTTGTCATTCTCATTCTGGTTTATGTTCTTGGTTATGGTGAACCAGCCTTTAAAGTGCCATTTGTGAAGCTAAACACTATCAAATCTCAAAACCAAGGAAGTGAAAAATGGCAGGGGGGGGGGGTTATGGATTCTACTTCCACAGACTAAATGCCAATTATAATATTGTTTATTTCTAATTGCAAATTAAATTACAATCCTGTTGAATGACCCATCCCTCATTGCAGTGTTTGGGAGTGGAGTAGTTAATACTAGTAACCTTCTAGCGCAGCATACAAAACCCTCATTTACAGCTATTGTATATATTTTTCCCATGTGGAAAATAATCCTACAAAATGATATGGGTTCCCAATATATCTTAGTCAGAATTTATTCTTAATATTCCACTTAAGCATATACTTATGTGCTGCCATTAAAACCTTAAATTCTTCAAAATCAATTGAGATTTAATAAAAACGTATAACAAATGGCCTTACTTAAAACTATTTATGAGTATGCTCAGCATTTTTATGGTAAACACTTTGTAATTTTTAATTAAAGCTGGTTTTAAGAATAAGAATCTCAAAAGGAATTAGATGGAATGACTTTTAACCTACATTATTCTCTACTGTTCTTAAAACAGTTTCAAAATTAACATATATTACTTCTGAGTTAAATACCAGGGTTACTATTTGCAGATGATCTAGTAGCTGGGGCAGTAACAGTGATAGGGTTGCAACATGCTATTAATGAAATTGCAAAATTTAGTATGGAATGGGGGCTAAAGGTGAATATAAAAAAGTCCAAGATAATAGTGTTCAAGAAAGGATCAAAATTGAAAAGAGAGGAAAGATGGTATATAAATGGAGAGCAAATAGAGGTGGTAAAAGAATTTGATTACTTGGGCATTAGATTCTCAAGCAACGGGAAGTGGGAAGCACAAGCTAAATATGCACAATTGAAAGGAAAGCTAGCGATGAAAGCTGTTAGAGTTTGCTTGTGCAAAACACCCACGCTAACAATGAACTGGTTGGAAAGGCTATATGAAGCTGTAGTAGAGTCAAAAATGTTATATGGAATAGAAATATGGGGGGTGGCAAAGGGATGGATTAAGATTGATATAGTCCATAGAATGTTTTGTAAAGAAGTTTTGGGTTTACCCAAGAGTTCACCAAGGGGCGTGGCACTGGCAGAGCTAGGAAGGGTAGGGAGAAAAGGTATAATAGTGGAAAGAATATTGAAGTATTGGTATAGATGTTTAAATTTAGAAGATAATAATATATTAAAAGAATGTATACAGTTTCAAAAAGCTGTCCTAGGAGAAGAGTGCTGGTTAGGGGAGATGGGAAATGTCCTAAAAGAAATTGGCATGAGGAATATTTTCCTATTAGATAAATATAATAATAGTGGGTTTTGGAAAGAAGTGAGATTGAGGGTGGAAGATATCGAGAAACAAGAGATATGGGCTAGTTTTGAGGATAAAAGGTCATTGATTTTGTATAAATCAGTTAAAAGAGATTGGGGAAGGGAGAAGTATGTAGATATATGTAATCAATTTGGTAGAATAGGTCTTGCGTGGATGCGCACAGGAGTAATATTTTTAAAAAGGAATGGATATAATTGTTCGGGGAGATGTATTATGTGTGATGAATCGGGTAGTACTTTTCATTGTCTAATAGAATGTGATAAGGTTAAAAGGTGGAGAGAGGTTATATGGAATAAAAAATGGGACAAGTTAAACAAAGAAGCAGTAGCATTAAGAATGTTGGGAAGCACAAAAGTAGAAATAATTAAAATGATGGGGACATTTTTAGGCAACACAAGGGATAAGTGGATAAGGAGCTTAAGAAAGGTACAGCTGAACGAGCATAGTTTGTAAAGTGGAGAGATGGTATAGTAGCTTTATCCCATATATACAGCCTAGGGGCTAAATATGGGGGAGCTAGAAAACTGGTGCACTAGACATAAGTTTTAGATGTAAGCTTTATTTGTATTATTGTAATAATGATGAAAATAAATATTACTATTACTATTACTTCTGAGTTAATTATAATTTGATTTAATGTTTTAAACTGTGAATATCTATCCATGCAAGAGTGAACGTGTTTTCAAAGATAAACTAAATGTAAATAAATGTTATAAACATCAACAGCTGTTTAAAGTTGAAGCTCTGAAAGTAGAATAACAAATGAAACAATTTCAAATACCTAATAGAATAAACCTCTGCATAAAACTAAAAATATTCAAATGTTGGTGATTACATGCATGGCTGCAAATTATCACATTACAAAAACAAAAGATGCAGTATACTTGATTATTTGTATGTATATTCCGGCATGGCCAAGTTATTGTCAATGTATAATAGAAGATGTGGCGGCGCCGTGGCCGAGTGGTTAGACCGCTCGCCTCCCACCGAGGCGGCCCGGGTTCAATCCCAGGGACCTGCATGTGGGATTTGTGGTGGACGAAGCGGCATCTGGGCGGGTTTTCTCCGGGTTCTCCGGTTTCCCCCGCCATTTATTCCACCAACTGCTCCATCATCACCTTTCCTTTCATCCATTTCACCCACATTTTGTTTCATCTACTTCCTTTATCCCATACCAGGCATCGGGCTGATCACCCATCCTGGATGCTCTGTCTGATCCATGAGTGTCTGCTCCTTGATGGGCCTCTGACCCCAGGCACCCGCCTGTAAGTCCTGGGGGATGTAAGTCCTACATAAGAGGAGGGTAAACAGATAATGAATGAATGAAAACAAAATAATAGAAGATGTCTCACTGGAAATAAATGCACCTTTGGGAGGGTTCCACTATTATCTTTATAAACTATATACAAGGTGGAACATATCTCCGATATTTCCAAAACTAAGCGTTGTAGAAAGAAATGTCTTTAATAAAAGTTCCTTGATATTATGGGGGAAAGTAAATGCCATTAGCGATGTTTTGCTTGGAGGATGTTATGATAGTCATTTTAGGGTCAATTTAAATTGACCTCCAAATAACCATCACAACATCCTGCAAATAAAACATGACTAATAGCACTTACTTTCCCCCATAATATCAAGCAACTTTTATTCAAGACATTTCTTTCTACAATGGTTAGTTTTGGAGATTTTGTACAGTCTCAACTTAAATGGTCCACCCTGTATATCATGACTGCAATGGCTAACAATTATGATTATACCAGGTGCAGCACAATAACATAGAGCAGCAAAGAAAAAAGGGGGGATAGGTTGCCGAGTTTCAAACAAATTCCTAAACTATATCTTTTAAACAACATTTGACTACATGGTTTGTCTGAGTGTTAGAGTAGTCCTTTAAGATTGATTCATTATAAACCTATGGCATAGAAAGGTCAAACAGATTTTAAGGCAATGTAATGCATCAGTGAAATTTGGTAAAAAAATATGAACATTTTTTATTTTGTGTTTTTGGCATTTTTATTATACTTATAACTTGTACTGTCATGCTACACAATTAAGTTTTTTAATCAATAATTTAAAGCCACAAATCACTATTTAATCTGTCAGGTAAACTACTGCATTAAACTTTAAACTCCATGTTTCCCAATTCCTTCTTTTCAGCATTTTCATTATTCAAAATGGTCCTTGAATCACAGTTTATAACTCACTAACTTAAAAGTTTTGGGAAAGCTTCAGGCATTGCGGATTTAAAAATGATTTTGCACTAGTTGAAAATAATTAAATATTTCAGCTGAAATTATTAAAGTTGAAAAGTTCAGTAACATGTAAGTTTACAGACAAGGTGTCCCTTTAATTAATTAAAATTAAGAAATGTCTGCACAACAATTTCTTTGTTTGCTCACTAAAATGAAATTAAAAATTTGGGAGCTATAAGACAAACTGCAGGGTCCAAGGTGCATTTCATATTACCATATCAAAAAGTGATTAATTATGAATAAAAAATTAATATCTTAACAGTGGTGAGACATAGCTTGTTAAAATTTTGTGTGCACTTTATGTTTTATGTTGCGAGTATATGGTAAAAAAGTCAAAACAATCAAAAGAAAATGGAATTGTTCTTCCACCCAAACCGTGTGTTGAATAAGGTAGGAAAGGTAGAATCAGACAACAGAAAAATTCCATGCCATCACCGGGATTTGAACCACAGATCTACCATGGCAACATGCTGGAACGACATTAAATTCATTATATACTATACAGCAAGTCCTGAAACTCTTGCAGATTCAATAATTTTAGCATTTTAAATGCCTGCAGAGGATGAGATTGAACAAAAATAGACTGCTTTCTTGCAGACATATGCCATTCTTGCTGTAAGGTACTTGCACAAATATGTATTATTAGCTCCAGTTAAAGCAAAAGCAACAGAATTAGTTCCAAACCTAATACAATACAAAGCCATTTGTAAAATGTGTACTCCACATGCTGTTAGTGGTACAAAAAAGTACAATATGCTGTTAAGAGTCAAGAATAGCACACACATTAGTAATAAAAACTACAAAAATTACCCAAAATCTTAGAAAAAGAAAATTTTATGAATAAAATTTGACTAAAATATAGCAGTTACAATGTGTACAACTCTTTACAATCAGGCTGTTATTAGTCATGTAGACATAAACATGAAATAAAATAGCATCCAATCTTTTATCTCAGTAGCACCAGCTCTTGTTATTTCTAAAAATGGCATCCAGATTTAAACAGTTTGTTTTATAAAGTACAGACTGATCGACCTTTCTTTTTTTAATTCTCATTCTTACTACATATGGCACCACAGACAATGATGATACATGCAATGATTTGGAAAAGGAAATGTTCCAGGCCTAATTTTAAGGGACCTCCTCAGCATTTGCCAGTTATGAGGGATGAGGAAAACCTGGAGGGGGGACAGTCCTGGCGGATTTGAGCTGTATCTCTCATTCACTAATCTGTGTCATAAACAACTAACTCCCTTCTTGATCGTTGCATTAGGGGTACAAAAGGATAGTGAATCATGCAAAGTGAGATCTGATGCTTCCCTTCTAAATATACTCCTTAGTAATATGGAAATTTTTGGCACTCCAACTTTAATGTGATTTCCTTTGCCAGGGCCTACAGTTTTTTTCATAAATATTAGTTTTACGAGGATATTTTTTATTTCAAGAAGATACTCATGTTCCATTACCTTTAAGGGGGCGAAGGATGCTTCTTTTAACCCTTTATTACATGAATTATTTCACTGTATGTGCCACTCTTTCTCTAATTTCTAAACTGGTTTTTATATCCCTTAATTAAAGCAAATCAAATCAAATAGCTGTGATTGTTAAGGTGAGACAAAATGAACTGGCCATCTATTCAAAGTCAAATGTGCTTGTGGTAAAAGATGGAGAGGACCCTACATAAAATAACCAGTGATGGCATGCATGGATGATGACAGTGTTATATTTGACTGCTGTTGCATGGACTTTGCTTTTCATTCTTTAAAAAAGAAAAACACCTACAAAAGTGCTGAAATAGCTTAGTATTTTTATGATTCTCCTAATCTCTACATCAGAAAATGCTTCATTTGCTGTATCATCTTCCTGCATAACCTTCACTTGTTTCGCTCTTTGCTTGCTTCCTTAATCCTTTCCTTGACATTTGCATGTTTTGGCATTCTGATACATGCCTACATACAGGACTACCCTGATCTGGTTATATGTGCCAAAAAGTTTTAACACAGAAGAAATGTTTTTTCTTGACTGAGTTTTACACATGTGACAGGAATTACTGCAGTCCAAATGCATTCCATTCATACAATTGGAGAAGTTTTAAGTAATGACAAACTATCAGAACATACCAACGCTACAAAACAACTGAATTTGTTTTAACATAAAACTGCTGATATCAGGATAAATGATTCTGATATTCAAAACATTCTTTTGTTTTGATTTATGCAATTTTCACACTTGAGTGCTGCATTGTCTTCCAAGCCACTGCAAGATTAATCCCACCCACTCAATTGCCTAACAAAGGGTTAATAACAATGTATGGCACAAATTTGTTTTCTATTTGAGTCAAATGCACAAGACAATATTCTCAAAAGGACCAATGTACCAAAAAACTGTGCCAAAACCGTTGATAGCTGTTTATTTCATGCTAGTGGTCTTCCAATGCATAGAAATTGTGTTTAATCGTTAGTAAGTTTTAGTCAGAAAAATGTTAATGATTGAACAGATATTTTTGCACATTTTCCTCAACTTGCATAATTTATGCAGCTCAATGTTTAAGTATTTTTTTCTTTCCTTTTGATTTTGTGAAATATTTTGTATTTAATTCAAAATCCAGTGTTGACCTGATATAATGCGCCTTCACAGTTCATATCAGGTATTTACATAACCTCTTTTTCAGTAACAGTCACAAAAGCAAAAGTGGTGAGAGAGAGATAAGTAGGCTGGCTTTCAAATTCTTGGAACTGTGGCCATCCTTGGGCTACTGTTGGGACAAAGGCATACTTTTATGGTCAAATCTAGTGCTTTCTCCATCTTGCACTCCACCCAACTCAACAAACCAAAAACTGTATTAGGAGCGTCTAAAACCAAGGGAAATTTCATTCTCTGTCAAGGTTGGGAGTGTTCGGTCTTTTGTTGTCTGCAGCACATGATGGTGGCCTTTCTTTCTGTTAACCAGCATAGGATATAAGAAGAGATATATTGGATTGTGTCACCATTTGCTGTTTGCAGCTGATGACTAGTACGCATTACCAGTTTTGCAACACAAACTGCACTGAAACATTTTACTGGCACATGTTTATTTTCCTTATAACATTCATACGTAGACTACTACTGATGCAGAATTTAAATGAGTGGAAAGAGACGTGTGAATTTAAAATGATTTAAAAGCAAGTGAGGATTGTAATTCCAAAGAGAGAAACAATGCTTGACGTTTTATCATGTATTATTGCGTTAAAAATTTTGAATTAAGAATTGTTAGAAAATACTGTGTAAAATATTTAAAATATTTGCAAAGAAGGTTTACATTTTGAATTAATTTAATATAAAAAGAAAGGAGAAGAAAAGTGACCAACAGTATTAAGGGTTAATCTTTAAGAACAAAAACAATGCATTTGCAAAATAAATACACAACCGGACTGCAAATATGCAATTAAAAGAGAAAACTAAACCAGAGATATGCGAAATTAGGAAAATATTGTTCATTTGTTATTTGTATTTAAAATGTAAACTTGTTTAGTGCAAATAAATTGTATTTATGTTAAAATTTATTTCGTTATGCTTAGCAACAGCATAAATAGTAAACATCATTCAATTTTTTTAAATATTCTCAAAAGTTTTGAGAAGCCGACATCTTGAGCAAAGCTCAAGCTATTTCAAATTTTAAAACATATTGCACTGTTATGTACAAAAAAGAACAGCCAACCAACACTGGTGATATTCAGTAAGTTATTGAATTAAAGAAATGAAATGAAGTAAAATGGAATCATAAAAAGGTAATTATTGTACTACGATAAAATTTCACATTGCCTGAAAGGAATTTTATTGAAGTTTTACGCGAATTTAATTAACACTGATATTGTGATTTAATTGTCTTAACTTTTCTCAAACATGTTAGAAAATCCCTGTTTATTGAAGAAGTCTCATACTCAATGCTCATCTATATGCATTTAAAAATCATATAAATTAGCCAGAAATACCAACAAATTAAAGTAAAACTTCCACGAAATTCTTATAACGTAACGGATCAACAATTACTGAATTAAGTTTGTATACTGCCATCCTACAAGTGTACCACACCAGACAGGGGTCATCCTCCATGGTGTAGTGGTTACCATGCTAGCCTCTAGTTCCCGAGGTTGTGGGTTCAAACCCAGTGGAGGGCGATGGATTTTTTCGGGCATAAAAATCCTTAGCATGGCTTCCTTCGGAAAGGAAGTAAAGCCGGTGGTCCTATGTCATAGATTTACGGCACGTAAAAGAACTTCAAGACTGATAAAGAAGCCTGTGAGCAAAATTTCCGGTCTTTCACGCCTAATATAGAATGGGATGCTAAGGACTACAGGTAACCATGAGTTACAGAGTACGGGGTGACCAGATCCAGAACAGAGAGTTGAACCCAGAACCAGCTCACACACCACAACATACCACTTCAACACGGCACCTCATAGTGAGGCCGTATATTCCCACTTCACTACAGACCAACATTTCATAATATAACGGTACTCAAATCAGGTGTGTATTCCATAGTTGCCAAGAAATGCTATTCAAATCCTGTGCTATCCTTCTCTTAGCTTGTAATACCTGGATATTATCACTGAACATGTAATAAAGAAGATAAAACTTCAAAATCGAGATTCTTCTCAGTTAAATAGAACATGTTGTAGAGGAGAGGCAAAATGCTAGGCAAATATACTTTGTTATGCACTTATGTAATAATGCCTCAGAATATTCATCTGGGACTGTGAAACCATGATGCTACACTTAAGAAAACATGTATAAATGACAGATCAGGTTCTGCTGTAATTTAACACAATGGCAAAGCTTCTGTTCTTATGTTAATTTATTATTCTAAACTAAAACAGTTATGGTTTTCATTTTGAAGTATGGAATTACATGCAAATATTTTGCATACGGTCATGCAAACATTCATTCACATTCTTACAGAGTAAAGCCAAGCAGGCATGTTTTAATACTTACTCACTGCAACTGCTACTTGCACATCAAATTGTTGATGCAAGCATGAAAAAAGAAAACATTGCAATGCCAACATGAAGCTCTCAAATTAAGCAACTTTGTGTAACATTCTGCTAGACATGTTTGCACATATGCACCTAACACTACATTTAATATACTGCTGTGTCTGAGAAGAATATAGGAAACAAACTGAACTGCCCAGCTCATATTGTTGTAATGAACAGGTTAACTCAGCACATCACAACAGTTAAATTCTTGATTATGAGCGACAAAAGAACATAAGGAGAGTTGGAATTTTAGTTTTCTTGAACATTGCAAAGAAAAATGAAATTAAGAAAAAGTTCAGAAATTATTCAGGTTTTACTGGCTACACAATCCCTAGCATTCTGCATACCTAAATGTATTAATTATATGTTGATAAAAATTAACATCAACAGTTATTAAGGAAATTAATGCCATGCTAGTGACAAGTGACAATTTATCAATTTATTTATGACAGATAATATGCCTTAGTAGTTCCTTTGCAAAACACAATTGTGCTAATTTGTCATGATTATATTTTAAAAGTCAACCATATTTATAAGTTGTTTTAGAAGATCATAGAATGTGTTATAATGTTAAAAATTTTTAAGTTTTATTAAATTTTGCATTAATTTAAACTGCAAAAGAAAAAAAATAATTTTATTATACAGAGCATATAAAAATAATGAACAAATATTGGGGCAGGTTTCTCATCCCCCCTCCCAAAAAAGAAGGGGAAAAAAGGAAGGGGAAATGACACATGAAATGCTTCATTTCTAAGCTATTATTGAAGGTTTACGTTTAACACATTTTGGGACACAATTAAACAACTTTAAGTTTGTAATAAATAATTCATTTCATCAAATAATTGAGTTGTGTTATCTGCTGATGCACTCACTGCATTCTAGATGCTGTTAGCTACCTGGAGATTTGTTTATATCTGTGGCTATTGTTACTTGTGTACATTTACTAAAATTCCATTTGTTGAACCATGGCAAGATATTCTTTTCATGAGCAGGCAGACATATTTGTGTATGGTCAAGCAAATTGTAATGGATATACAGGAGAGGATAATTCTATGGCCTGCGTATTTGCCAGACTTCAATCCTTTAGGTTTTTGTTTGTAGGAATAGACAAAAGAACTATTTTATGCAATGGAAATTGTAAATGCCAATATGCTTTATCAATGTGTCATGGAAGCCTGTGAAACCATCTGACATCTTTTGGGAGATCCTGAAAGGGTGCAGCAATTCATAGTAGTTCATGCATAGGTAGAAGAGGACATGGCTTTTATGAGTTGAGGATATTTTGAACACCTTCTATGCACTGAGAATTTCAAACACAGATGTGTCACTGTATACAATATTCTTTCAATGCAAGTAAAAACAAAGCATTTTCATGCCCAAATTGAATTTATAATTACTCTAGCTTCACTTTTTTACACCAAAACTTACTGGAACAAGTAAAGTTTGGAGACTGTTGTTTCCATCGTCACCCTAGGCCCTCTGCAATGCTTCCTCCTGTGGCTTGTAGATGATGCTTCCTGCCTAGATGTACTGCGCAATGAGATTATTTTCACACGGTACATCAACACTTAATAAATTGAGTTTAATTTTTTGTATGAATAGTTTTTTCCAAGTGGAGAGTTCCTCTGGTTTCGAAGTGCGTTTAAAAGTTTTGGTTTCGAAGTGCTTTTATGAGTTTAGGTTTCTCTTTCAACTAATGATCCGGACCAACTGCTGATTTCTCAGTGTATTTACAGTGTGTACTTTGAGCCGTGTGTCCCTGTTTCCCTTTGTCTTCCCTAGGTATATTTTCTTGCAACCTATACATCCAATTTCATAAACACTAAGTTTTTCCCGCTGGAGTTTTGTCCTTTGTTGCTTCCGAGTAAGTTTTTTAAGCAATGCTTGTTGACTGGAGCTAGAGTTATACCATATTCTTTGAATATTTTAGCAAATTTGTGGAGGGCTGAAGGGTAGAAACTAAATCTTTTTAACTTTTTTTTTAAATAGCTTAGTATGCTGATTTCTTTATTTTCTTGTCCACAAAGCCATTTCATAAAGCCATTTTTATGCACAATTTCTACGATACTGTTGTACTATTCTGTGCTCAGGGGTATGTTTAGCAGTCTGAAAGTAAGACTTTTTTTATTGTATATTTATCTTCCCTGGGTTATAGCTATCATTTTTAATGTAGTTTATCTGTGTGTCTTTTCTATGGATGCTAAAACTTTTATTTTATATATAATATATAACAAATTTTTATTTTGATTCCTCATAATTTTTATGTCAAGAGAAAAGTGCATGTTATTGAGTTCTGTTTCTATTATAAATTTTACTGATGTATCCTGCAAATTCAGTAGACTTGTTGCATGCTTAATGAACTTGTCTGTGGTAATTAATTGTTCTTTCACACAAACTGTGTGTGGGACAAGGTTGGAAAGGTAGAATCAGACTGAAAAATTCAATGCCATCGCAGGATTTGCACCACAGATCTTCCAATTCTCATCCAGTTGCTCAAACCAACTGAGCTACCATGCTACATGCCAACACAGCATTATATTCCCAAAAAAGTACTTTATGCTCGGGATTTAAGTACTTACAACATTGTTGCCATTGGGGTATGTCGTCTCAAAAAATGGATTTGAGATCTCCTTATGGTTTATGGGGTAAAAGGTAAGTCAGTTGGGGGAATTTAATATTGTGTTGCCATTGCAGCTCAGTTGGTTAGAGCAACTGGAAGACCCACAGTTCAAATTCCAGCTATGGCATTGAGTTTTTCAGTCTGATTCTACCTTTCCAACCTTTTCCTTCACACAACTTGTGTGAAAGAATAATAAATTACCATTTATTGACCTAAGAGTTGGTTAAACTATGAAGATCGTGACTTAAAGTACTTACATCATTGTTAAGTCGCAATTGGGGTATGTCATCTCAAAATAAATTTGAGATCTCCTTGAGGTTTACGGGAAAAAATGTAAGTCAATTGGGGAATTTGATGTGCAGCATGTTACCATGGTAGTGTTACCATGGTAGTTAGTTGAAGCTGGAAGATCTGTGGTTGAAATCCCAGCTATAACATGAATTTTTCAATGTGATTCTACCTTTTCAAGCTTGTGTACCATGGCAAAAATGTCACCTACACAGCTGTACCAGAGTTGATATATGTGCAGGAATGCTTCTGTTACGTGTATTCTATGAAGCTCATGCTCTAAGGATGCCAAAAAAGGGAAGTGGGTTGCCCATTGCTAAATCATTCACTTGGGAGTAGAGCCTGTTCCTGAATGTAAAGTAATTCTGTTTGATGCATAGTTTGGTCAGTTTCTGGTATTCCTCTATTACTTCCTTATCAATATTTGTGGAGTTCAAACACTTTTTTCAATATATCTTCTAGGTTATCTTTTGGTATGCGTTAAAGGAAACAAGTAGATAATTTTCTTTAGTTCTGTATTTTTAATATTTCTAATGAGGTCTAAATATTACTTATGCTCAAACTTTTTGGTTGAGAAAGGTCCTGAAATGTTTTAAATAAACGATTTGCCAGATTGTATGTGGGTGAGTCTCTGGTGTTGATGATTGCGCATATTTTGTTGGCAGAATTTTTGGTGATCCCTACATCCTGGGTGTAGTTGGGTAGCTTGGTATCAGTTTTCTTTTCTTGCTCTCCTAAAATGTTTTTTTTTTTCCCCTTTCAGAGTAAGATTTGGTGTAGAAAGTAAGCTAGAGCAATTAAAATTTCAATTTGACATGTAAACGTCAAACTTCAGTGTTTTTCCACAAGAAAAGAATTTAAAAAAGCATTTCTGGACATATATTTAAACAACATTTTCTCCCTTATCTTGGAGGAAGAAATACATCTCCATTTGTTCAAGTATTTTTGACATACCAGCTATCAAAATATTAGCATTTGTTTCATTGTTACAAAAATGGCATGGAACAATCTTTGCATTGTGCTTCTCTAGAAGAAAAGCTATTATTTTAATTTATATTAATGTAAAGGTTAGTGGTCAACTGGTTAGTATAATGCAACATTGTGTTAATGCTGAAATATTAAAAGTTTTCTTTCAGCTAGACAAAATAAGCAGCACAAAATATATGTAAAGAACTCCACATGTGTGTTAAGTTTAGTACAATGGCATTAGCGGAGTCACATCTACAAGACTGCATACCAGAGGAATCTCTATATCCTAAAACTGCTGTTGATCATTAATATTAATTAGTTACTTAAATATCGAATGGTTGATCTGTGTTATATCAGCCACAGCACAATACTCACCATCTCCTAATCCAGCAATTAAACTGTGCACCTCCCCACTCCCTGGCAGAAATATTCGGGTAACATTGGCAGCAATGTTGCAAAATTGGACTTGCATTCCCAAATTTAAGAGTTTATCATCATCACTGTCTTTCTTTCTATCTTATATTATGCAAGGTAAAAAGGGAGGTGCAAAAGTTTGAGAAATGCTGCACTAATCAATAAAGAGGTATTTGCTTATAGATGTAGAATGAGAGTTTGCTCTCTGTGCTGCACAACTAAATGAGGCTTTGCAGAAGCAAGCAATATCTCAAGTTTTAATTTATGTGCAGTATCCTTTCTTTAAACTGAAATTTTTGAAAATCAGTATCTAGGCATGAATGGTTCTTCTTCCACTGTGACTAGTTGAAGATGAAGACATTTTAATGTAATGTTATTTCTATGCTTTTAAACAAGTTCCCTAAGCACAAATTATTCATAGAAAATGCATTTGCAATTTTTAGGATTTTACAAATGAAAAATTTTATGCCTCTATTAGTTGATGGAAAAAGTGAATCTGTTAATTACCAATTGTAGCAAATGTACCAATATAGATTTCTGCAATGGAAATTGCTCACCACTTTTATTTACTAATTTAATAGTAGAGCTAAACATTTTATTCAAGGGCTCAAGTATAATCTTCAAATGAAGTTAAATGTGTCAAAGAGTATACAAAAGAAGTTCTGTTGCCAACAGAAACCTTATGAACGATATGCATTTACTTTCCTGAAAAGCTGACAGCAAGCAGGTTGCAAGTATTATCTGAGACAAGCACAATTCATGTACTCTTTACTTTTTGAATCTCAATAGTGCTATTTTTCTCTGATTTGTGTTAATTTGGAGTTGAAGTGCATGTTAAATTTATTATGGTTAGAGAGAGTAGTTTATCTCTGCAAAATGACTAGTTTTTAAGTTGTGATTGTGACTTTTGTTTATTTGTATGAAATAAAACAATGGAGGAGAAATATGCAGCAAAACTGAAGATAAAGTATGAAAGCATAGGTTTTAGAGGCATACAGAAATACACTAAAAAGCAAAACGATACCAACAAATATATGCAAAAAATTATTGCTCGTGTGTATGTTGTATTCCTTTCTACAATGGCAAGAAAATAACCAGTCATTATGTATATACCTTATTCAATATTATGTGCAATTTTATACATTACTGCAGCAATTTATGTTACTTTCACCAAAAGCGTAAAGAAAGAATGAAGATGTATATTTCACTGTAATGAGGTCATCTCACTGCAGAGAGGAATAAAAGTGTTTGTAAATTATTGTATGCCATTTCAATCTTGCTTTACTTAATTGTGAATGTTTTTAGCATTAGCTTAGTGAAATACACCTTAACATGTCTTTAAATTGAGAGTATCTCTAACGTGAACTGCTATAAGGGTTGGAGTCCCTATGGAAAGCAGAAGCACATGAAAGAAGAAACACATACAGCATAAGGTTTTTATTATTTTTTTCTTGTGCTATTTTTATTAGTTTTCCGTTTTCTGTTAAGGCTGATTCACAAGAACAGAAACTGGGAGCAAAACCGCATACAGCATTTTGGTTCACAATACCCCGGGAATAAGAATGGGAATCGATATCTATGACCATATTGATAGTAAAGTGGAAGGTCGACTTTGTGCTATGGACTTCATTTGTTTGTAACTGACCAATGATATTTTTTCACCCGCTTCCAATCTAGCCAACATCAAAATTTGATAGAGTAAGCATTTTATAAATGTAGATCCATTACTATTTCTGTTTCCTCTAGTCAAACCAAGTGTCATTCCTTCATTAATATCGTACACCAAAGTTTTTTTTATTACAATTTTTTTCTGTTAATTTCTACTGTTTTTGCTATGTTTTTAGGCAACAGCAGTTTTGAATTGCATATAAACAATGTGATGCTTTCGGTAGAAGAACAACGCTCAATGAATCACAACACCTGAGGATTTCTTCCGGTTTCATTTTCCCAGTTACGACGACAAAGAGCTCTAGCAGCTGTTTGTTGTCAAGGCCACCTTGAATAATTTCTACAGTGAAGTGTCTGATATACACAATATGAATCCATTATGCCATCCCTGGGAATGAGAACATTAAAACTTGATTAAGTCTTTTTTCTTGTTCCTGAAATTTGGGAAAGCTTTCTGTTAACCGTGAATGTTCACATTATAATGTATTTTAACTTTTTTAGTAATTATAGACACATCACTGTCACAAAGTTCACCATAAGCAATTTTATATTAAATATTTTAATTTTGTCATTCTCTTTTTGGTTTTGGTTCTTGCATTGCAGAACATGTTCATTTCCTTCTTCTAGGCAATCACAATGAGAGATTTGTGACCATCTTGTTCAGAGAGAACAGAACAAGGCTGTTTTATTTGGAATTGTTTGTGTGTCTGCACAATAGGTTTGTTCTTCTTCATGTAAAGGTTTCAGTGATTACTGATGATCCATGCTCAAACATGGACCTGCTATTGCTAGTAATCTATGAACGTGAAAAGTTTAAACTGCCATTAGAACAGTCAACATAGTGCAAGATAAACTAGATCAATGAGAAATCTATAAAATTAAACTGCGTTTTATGTATGGGTGCTCTTTAACTGCTGTAGTCCTTAGCGTCCCATTCTATATTGGGCATGAAAGACCAATAATTTTGCTCAGAGGCCTCTTTATCAGGCTTGAGGTTCTTTTACAAGAGAAATCTGCTGGAATTCCTTGTGAAGAAGAGGGAGGAGGAGAGGCAGTAACTGCAGGACTAGATACCAATGTACCTAAACAGTTCATTCCTACTTTTGGGGTAAGAGACAATAATAATAATAGATCCCGAACAATCATTTTCGTTATGGGCAAATTCTCTTTTAATACTCTCACTTCTGATGATCGATGCACTTTTACATTGGAGTGGATACTGTAAGAATGAATAATATAATGCTAAAGAGAATTCTATGACCTCACCGTAAATGACTGATATACCTATTTGTCAGACAACTCTGTCTTTTTTTGACTTGGCTATGACTGTTTTGGTATCTTCCTTCTGTTAACATCCACATGCTATGAGATTTACAGCAACTACACTGGTTTTATCCTTAGGCTGAAGTGAAGAACTAAAGCAAGCCTAAGGACGCTTTATACCACTGTCAGGGCTCCTGTTGAGTGCATGCGCAGAAATAGTTTGCATGCATATATGCAATTTTTAGCAATTAGAAAGGTGATACAGGTGAAATATTAGCACAACATTAACACATCACAAAGACTACATATTGGGGGATGAAGAAAATTGACATTAACAGAAAAAGAACTTGGTTACCAATTCCATGTACAAGCCATTTTTGCTCCAGTATGGCCAACAAACTCAAATCAATCTGTTACTTGTGTTAAGATGTATGATGAGCAGGGTGGGTCTTATACAACAGCAAAACATAAAAAAGGCAAACCTTTAAACAGTGGGGGTGAAAACATTACTCTAACCATGTTTAGTAGCTTTTGCCACAATTACCGACGTCTTCCATAGATGACATTATGACATTAACTTCACAATTCGCTGGTGTGTCTAAGATGAGCATATACAGTGCGAGAAAAGAACCACTGCACTCAGACCTTGAGGGAGTGGAGCCCCTTCCAGAATCTGATTAATGGAACTGCCTAATTAATTTTATGCTTAAAAGTTTTGCATCATCCTAGCTATTTAAATGATAACAGTAGCAAGAATAACAATGAGTCAGCTGCTTACTAGTTTCCTCTTCCTACAATGAAAGGTTGATGCAGCCTCTACCATCTGCTTGCCAGACCAGTACCAGAAGTATTCATAGTACCAGTAAAACTAATGCATAAGATGCAAGTGCATAGGTCTTTCTTAGGGTTATAACGTTTTATTGCAACTGATCCTCATATAGCATTCTTTGGCACAGATGAATCCACTTTGGCTGTTCTTACAGTTTATACATTCATTAAGTTATTTGTTTGGCTTATAAATTTTTGTGTGGCTTCTCCTTTGGGTGAGGAAAAGACCTGGATTTCTCTATTTATGTATGCTATTAAATACTTTAAAACTTTAAGTGGGTAGAATCAAATTGCATATTAATGCAGAAACATTCAGCATAGCAACTAGCACCAATGTTTGCAAAAGGGTTAGAAATTTGTTTATAATTAAGTCCCTCATCAGCATATAGCTGGTCAGATGAACCACAATATTGTTAAGATAATGACCAATGTTGGCCAATGGTAGATCCCAGATAAGCATACCTAAAATATCACTACGATAATGTTATTGGTACATCCTGTTGAAAAATTGAACATGTCAATAAGAAAATTCATTTACAAGCTTCAGCATTATATAAATAAGCAAATCTCAAAAAAAATTAGTGCACATTTTTGGCATACCACTACTATACAGTAATTTTAATTCATGACTATCATTTACACTGTGTACACTGGAAGTTAAAGTGAAAAGGGAGAAAAATCACAAACAAAATTCATAAATACACATTTAACCACCATTGCACAACACACAAATTAAAATGATTCAGCACACGTTCAAATAAATTCCTTGTTAATGTAATGCTATAGAGTTATGTGTTAGAAGTTCCCAAATTTTATGTGCAGCTAGTCGATAACTATACTAAGGGAGGAAACAGAGAAGCTGGAGTTAGCTAGGTATTTTACAAGCCACATGTAGGTATGAAAGTGTCTTCTAACCTCATTTAGAATGCGTGTAGCAGGCGGCCCATCTGCCAGGAGAGAGGACTCAACAACGGCTACTACTGGATCAAGACAACATAAATACATCAGCAGGCAAAATCACAGCTACTGTACACACAAACTAAACATACAGGATCACATTCACAATTCACAACTACTAGCAGTACTTAATGCAGCAAAATGATGTTAAAGGTTTAATGAAAGGTGATGGAATATGACAGGAATGGAAAGAAAAATATTATTTCTAAATTCCATGTACAGTGCTGCTACTTGAAATGGAAAGATATATGATATTTATATATAAAATAAATAAAAATCATGGGTGCTACAGCCCATGAAGAGCCTAGGCCTGCCAACCTGACTGCTGGTCTCATGCCCACTTATTCAGGCAAAGGTGAGCGATCTTCCAATTGATCGGGGAAGTGATGTGGCCAGCACCATGCATCTCCCAGCCTGAAAGTTGGCTCATGAGGCCAGGACTGCTACCTATCACAGCTCCTCGCTTTCCTCATGATGCTGAGTGAGCACTGGTTCAATACCTGGGACTTAAAAATCAGCACCCACATGGGTGGCATCAAACCTATGTGAATTCCATTGCCAGGAACCAGAGCACCACACTCTAGCCCGCAACGGACATATATATTTATATTCATCACCCCAAATACTTGGGATAACTTTAACCCTTTCACTGCTAGCACAGATATATCTTTATCTGTTGGAGCACAGTGCTTTTTTCTTTTTAATCTACAAGCCAAGCCAGTTAGAATTTTTCTTCCATCATGATGCTATATGCACTGGGAGTACTCTTCCTCTGAATGATCCAAGTTTGTGACTCGGAGAGTGTTGTTTGCTTTTATTGTATATACAGATGCAGTTTATACATATATTACTAGCTCTGCTAAATGATGACATTTCTATTACCAGATTTCTGTGAATGCAGTGGGGACAAACTGTATTGTTGCCAAGCTACATACTCCTTAAAACTCATGATTGCTGGTTGTAAGAAGTATTAGCAGTGAAAGGGTTAATAAGATAACTGAACAGAATATATTTATGTTTTCCCACAATACCTACACTCAATAATGATCTATTCTCTTCATCTTTGCTTTTGGTTCTTTTTGGTAACATAATCCTGTTCTTTGATTAGTGTCACCAGCTGCATATAGCTCCCAACCTACAGAAAATATATCATATTCATTTCCAAATTAAACTTAAGCCATTTGCTGAATAACTTTTAGTATATTCACTGCAAACTAGAGGATGAAGAGTTTTATAAAAGAGTCCTTTACAAAAACAGGTCAACAGGTACTTTATTCTAAAATGAGGTTCTTTAACAGGCTTTCAGGCCCTGATCCACTTGATATTTTGAATACACTGACATTTTGCCTGGGACTGTGCCAGGCATCATCAGAATCTGTGACATCTAATCTTCCACTGCATCAGACTGGAGGAAGCTGAACAATGTTTTGTCTTTCACTAATTGCTAGTTTCCACGCTTATGTTTCCAGGATGATGTTTGTGATATAAATATCTCTGTAACAAAGTTTCTTCCTCAGTACCAGATACTAAGTTGTTTGTTTCTTCCTTCTATATAAGTTGTCACTGTGTTTATGAACTTCTGTGGTCTCATTATACAATTGGATATGGCAAATTGATACTCTACTGAGGACTTTTACACCATCAAAGCGGTTGTTATGCTCCAAACTGAAGGGCATATTTAGTAATTATTGATTTTTCAACCTGTCCTGTCCTGGCCTGCAGTACCTCATGTTCTTTAATTCTTATGCCTATGTTTCTTCCTATTGTACGAACATATACTTAGTCACATTTACACAGAACTTAATAGATATCCATTGCAGAGAGAGAATCCTGAGTATCTTTTGCTGACTGGTTAAGTTATGTGGTGGTATGTGATCTGTGTTTCTTTCCATGAATGGTAGAAATGTCAAGGAAGGGTGAAACTTTTCATTATATTTATATACTTGAGTTAGCTCCGAGCCACACAAACTTTGTATTAGCTTACTAGAAATAACTAAATAAATAAGAAATTAATTGATTATGAGAATGATTTTTTCACTTTGTGAAATCAATTTAAATAATAGTCTAATGCTAAACAAGAGTTAAAGAAATATTTCAGAAATATTAAATACAGCAGACTCTCGATTACCTGCAGCTATTTTAGGACTTTCTTTTGAATTCCATTACCAGCTTGTATAGTTCGCATTCAAAGGATTTCTGTTTTTTGAGTTTCAATGGACTGTGATTTGCTAAACAGTGCTAAGTAGCTCTTGCCAAGTAAGCTTTCACTTATACTATTCTTTGTCCATTCACTTTCAAACGGAAATCTCTTGGTCCCTTGGTCAGAATATGTAAAGGAACAGAAATATGCAACCTCAGATTCTGCATTAAAAGTTGTACCTGGCTGCAAACATGTGGAGGGTAGAACATTGAAGAATAGTTTGTGGTTGACTGGGCACATTATATGGTGTTGACTGACAAAGCAATTTTTATAGGTGCATGGAAAGATATGAATGGTTTAGAGAAATCCAATGATGATGATCCAGTCATCCTAGAAAAGCATATCTGTCATTCAGCAGCTCTTGAATAGGCGGACAATTTCCTAGATTACCTCAAACAAGAGGATTCCTTGCTGTCTCACAGTTAATCTTTGCAAATTAAGAAGTGTGATACAAGAGGGGAAAAAAAAATTGGATTAAAGGCCTTTTTAGGATTCAAAAGACCCTAGCAATGTGTTTGTGAGTAAATAGAACAAAACACATAGTATAGTTTTTGAGAAGAGTAAATAGCTATTTTGGTAAGAAGATACAACATTGTTAAAAACACTTGACATGAAAAAACGGATTAACAGGTGCTTGCTAAATAGATTACGCTGATGGAGACGTCTTCTGCAAAATTATGAATTAAATAGTAATTTGTGCTTTATAACTATCTTAATATGTATAAGCATACCTCATATTAGAACAGACTAAAGGGGTTATGACAATTTTTGGATTAACCGCTATTTTGCTTTCTCCACAGAAGTGTTTCCCTCCATTACCATAGACGATATAGTTACTGTACAAACAAATTGATAAATCAGTTACAGCAGATCACTTCCAACCATCTAATTATGACATAAACCTGGGAATTCAATTAAGCAATTAAGTGAACCTATAGCATTAAAGATTAAGCAGAAAACATTACAATATTATGAATTTCGAAGCATGTCCAGTGGTTCTTTTAAGTTTTGCTTCTGGTAGATGAATGATCACCTAACAGTATGACCAAGTAGTATGTCTCTTGCTCTCCTCTTGACGAAATTAGCTGGAGCAGCAGCTGTATTGCGTCTCATGCTTAAAATACAGTACAGGTTAAATGGGCCACAAGTACTATACCTATGTTCACAAATTTGGCACCCAAATGCAATTGATCTACCAATCATTGTATTTAATTTTAGCCTGTACTTTGTTTCCTCTTTGCATTTTTAGTACTTCAAAATATGATTTTAAGGCAAAAATATATATATTATATTATCCAAAGAAATATGGAGATATAAAATGATAAAAGCTATAATTTGGTAGGGTATCATCACTGTTTACCCTTGACAAAATTACATTCAATGTGTGTGGAATGTTTTCAAATAGCAAAGAATGAACAATGTCCATACTCCGCTTTGCGCTATTCCATTATGTTGCATGCTTTTGTTTCCCCCAGCCTTTTTTGCATCCTTTTTGATGGGTCCTTAGAGGGGTATTACTGCAGTATTGGATTATGGTCAAAATACAGGAAATACAGGTGTTTTACTTATGAAATCAGACTTTTTTGATATCCAGAGTAATCCTTGTGTAATTAGGAACATTTTGGTGTAGTAGATGTTGCTGTGGCAGTAATATTGGGCCCGCCAACCCACCCACCCTTCTATAAGACTGTTCTTATATAGTCATTTTTGGCAAAATTTGGAAGTGCTGCCAACATAACGGAAATGACACAAAATGGCATTAATGTAGTGTTGCCAACATGCTCAAATGAGTAAAATATGGTGATTAAAGAGTGAAGGGAAGTAGGAAATCTGATTCATTGAATATAAACAGTGAATCATAAGCATTATTAAGGAACACAGAACACACGCAAGAGAGGCAAGCATGCTTTGGTGTAATCACTGGTTGCCAATTAACCTAAGTTTATATATATAAAACTACACCTAACCTAACCTCCCATGAATCAGAAACCTAAGCTTGTGTGTGTATATATATAAAAAAACTAAACCTAACCTCTTGTGAATCATAAACCTAAGCTTATATATATAAAAAGAAAAAACTAAACTTAACCTCCCATGAATCAGAAGCATCGTTCAGGAACACATACTCGCCTCGCTCACATGCTTTGGTGTAACCACTGGTTGCTATTTAATGTAATTTTATATAAAAAACTAAACCTAACATGACCTGCCTTGAATCTGAAACCTGAACTTTTATATTATATACTTTTTTATTTGAATGTAGGGGGACTGAAGTGTGGAGAAAAGAGTATATTAATAAGAAATGTTTAAAATAGATAGAAATGTAGCGGTAGTTGACATGTTTAAAAAAGACAGTAAGAAGATGGGACAATTTTATACAAAGTGAGAAATAAATGGATATGGACAGTAAATAGACAAATGGAGTAATAAACTAGAATTAATAAACTATTGTAAAATATGAGTATGACCGGTAAAGAGCCAGGGCTGAACACCGGACATATTCACCTGCATATAGCTTAGCATAAATAAATAAATAAAAAAAGAATATTATATACGTATACCTAACAGAAACTCCCAGAAATCAGAAATCTAAGCTAAATAATGAATCCTTGCTTGTGTGCTTTTGTGTAAGCTATCGGTTTTGTAATTTCAGATGTTGGTTGTACCACCAGGTGTTGGCAGCATCACGCACTCTGCTATGTTTGGAATTCAAATGTTGGCAGCACAAACACAATGCAAGCAGCGCTCCCATGATGCCTTGGGTGAAGTACAAACAACACAACTGCTGTTAGTGGCAAATATTGAACAAAAGTGACAAAATATGCCATAAATTGATGAAAATGCTTAAAACACCATGTTAATTGTTCTTTATGTAACAATGGTTTGAAATAAATAAAATTTGTGCAGTGTATGTCTGTGTTGTGTGTATAGTGATATTGGCCATAATCCAATACTGCAGTTTTTGCCTTAGAGGTCCTTTCCTTTGTTCCTTTTTTATCCTGTACACTACTGTCTCTGAAAATCCAAGTAGCCTTAGCTGTCTCTTTTACTGCCTTACCAATACTCATTTTACTTGAATAATAATTTAACACATTCATTATTACTCTTCTTAGTTTAGCGATATTTCGTCTCTTCCTTGCTTCTTCTTCCATAACCATAAATATTTACGAAATGTTAAACATATAACCTATATACTTCACACTATAAACGTACCCACTTCCTTACGACTGATGTTAACCATTACTGACTTTACGTTGCACCTGGCCTGTTAGCCGAATAGATGGATGGCTCTTATTTGTCACACCATGATTGACTGTTATTCTCTTCTGACCTCGGCATACAGCACTTACCTATGTTATGCACTGTAGTTGCTACTCTGGCACATGGTGCCACTGTCTGTCCACACTGGAACTGCTGGCTGGTCAGTTGACACGGAACACTTTACGATTTAGGGCTTGTAATTCAAGTATTTCGGTTTTTCATATGCCTCTGTTACCGTGCAAGCCTTGCTTTTTAAAATAATTGGAATGAAATGGGTACAAATAAGTTCACAGATGAGGCTGTTGTGATTAGAGTCCACCATACATTGCAAGCAGACAGTGTTTTGAAGTTCAGGTCTGATATAATACTCAAGCTGTTTCTGCACAGCACATTGTTGTAAATAAGGCAAAGCTTTTTCAATGAAATTGAGAAGAGTGCTGAGAACATGGATAAAGGTCTTTGCTGGATAATGAAGAGAAGTTCCACAATCGTGCTTGTAAATCAAATCCATCAATGGTGAACTATAGGAAGTCATAGAAATAAGAGCCCTGCAGCTGTCACAAGAAGTATAATTAAACATTTTGTTTCATTATATAACCATATGTGCTAGTGAACAGAGTTTCATGGTTCAATGAATGCTAACTGCTGTATCCTGCATACTTTAAAGAGTTTCTCTAATATTTAGTGGTACTGCATTTTTGTCACTTCTGTTGCTGGCAACATTTTCTTTGCTGTTGGAAGGTTTCCATACATCAATTATTCTGTCATTTACATTAATGTTTAACACTAATGAAATTGATAGAAGGCCAGTTTTTAATACTTTGTTTATTCCAAAAGTCACACTCCTACAGTCTAGCATGTCATTAATTCCAGCTGATTGTCTAAGATGCTGAAAAATAACTAACGGATTACTATTGAAGCTTCTAGTCAGGACAAAGTGATACCCATTTTCTAACAAGTACTTTATACACTGGACCGTAGAGTTTGTGGTTGATTTTAAAGCCTTATATGTCTCCTTGCTGAGAAATTCTTTGTCTGCTTTTATAGTTTAGTTTTCACTTTGTCTATGTAATTTAAAAAATCATGTTGTAGCCATTCTGTTGTCATCAATAGAATAAAAATGTAGTCTGTCTTCATTTCTGGTTTCTATGAAGTACATTGTGCTACTGATGTTAAGCATCATAAACCACCATTGAATATACTCCATGTATTTCACAATGGAGTCAACCTTAGAGAAGTCGTATCCCTGGGTGGCACTAGCAGGATTATCTTTAAGCCATTTTACAGCCCATATCACTTCAGGTGAAAATATTTCTTTGGCACGCTTTACGTTCAGCTTTTCGAAGTTGGATGGAAGAACATGCTTTCTGGATAGGAAATGTACTGGTTTGATAGTTTCAGATACCTGAAGTTTGTATAGGTGTCCAACATAGTTTCCTGTTATTATTTCGGTGCCATCAAACATTACCCTCTTTAAGAACAATTTTCTCAGGTTTTCAAAATATGGCACTGATCAAAGGCAAGGAACAAGGGCCTGTTTGGATCTTGTGGGTGAGGTATGGATGTCTGAACAGACTTGCTGTTCGATAACTTCATCATGGAGACGTTTGTTTTATAAGTGTCTTAGACAAGTCACAAGACAAAAAAAATCCACAATTTTCTATTTCATGCATTACATGCTTGGTCAGTAAAAGAAGCTGAGAACCGGTTAATTGCTTGGTGAAGAAATAAGCTGCAAGTAGTTTGAATTTAGCTGATACTCTGCAAATCATGAAGCACATAAGTCTATTTACAAGAACTGGTAAACTTCTTTTTGTAGCAAATGGCTGTTCATTTCCTGCCATTTTCTTTGTGAGAACTGATGCATCCTCCTGTCCAAAGAAAGTGTCAAGGCGAACGTCATACTGCATCTGCTGTTTTATAGACATCTCATCTACAACTAAACTACAGGTGAGCTCAGCTTTTGTCACTGTCTCAGCTTCTGCTGTTAGTTGAGATCTGAGTACTGACACCTGTTTCTGAACAAACAACCCCTACAAAACGATTTAATGTTTGTGTGCAGGATAACTTCAAAATTAAATCCCTAGTATACCTGTAGCCCTTGGGTGAACAATGCTCCAAAAAACATATTTTCTCCTTGTTTTTTTCATTCCATCTGAGCACCTTTTTATTAAAATTCAAAATTTGTTGTAGCAGAAAATCAGATTTTTCAATGATGTTTTCATGCAAGAGAATCTCCTGCAAACTACCATGATGTTTACTGTTTTTAAATTAATTAAGTGAATTATATAGACTGCCGACCTTTACTGACTTACACGCAACTTTGTTTCAAGTCTCCATATTTTGGTCTTTTGAGCCCTAATTTCCATTTGCATATGCTTTAATTTAGCTACCAAATCAGTTTGCAGCCAATTGACTTAAAACTAGCAATATTATTAACATTAGACACCTTATCTCTCAGCTCACTTGAAGAATTGCTTCGTTTATGCTTCCTAACTTGAGTTATTGTTGGCTTAAACCTGAGTATTTGGCGCTGGGATTTTACTACTGGTACTTTATGCACTGGATAACCCATAAATATACTGGGTATACTGCCTGCTTTCAAAATTCTGTATTTTAATCCAGATCTATAGTCATTGTCCTTAAAGTGTTCGCTGCACAAGATAGAGGTATTTGAATTTGTATTATATTTAATCTTTTCACTATGTCTTCCGATTTAAAAGTTGAATTTGTGTTTGGAAGAAAATCTTGGCCTGAAATAACACGTAGCCACTGCTTCCTCAGTTCACTTATCAACAGGAAATTCGTGGTAGCTTATTCCTTTAGTTTTGCCCCTCTCGGTTTTGCAAAACAGAAAACATTCAAGATGGCATCTGCAATTTAAGGAAAATGTGTAACTCTCTCGCTTGGAATATGCTAAATCTTAATACGAACATTTATATTACTCAGTTTATAATAAGGCTGGTCTATCGCACATTAAATGGATCCTAGCAACTCGTACTGAACTATGTTCATTACCACAACAATCCTCATGCTGTCTAGTGGTATAGTACAACAAACATAATACTTGCCTTTAAATGCTTCAATAGATCTCCCTGAAACACGCAATATACGAATACACAATGTAGTTTACATATGTTTCGAATTAACACTTGTTTCACTCTGAAATTATATAGTCTATGCCACTTGTTTCTCATGATTAACAAAGCTCACCATGAGTATACAGGACTTGACCACAGCTGATTTGTTCCATTGCAGGCTACAGGATGCCTCAGTAAGACATTCTGTTCGTATGGACCATAGTGCCACTGCAGAAAGAATGCAAAATTCCAGCAAAATGCTGTTTCCCATATGTAGCAGGGATCTGCTGAGGCTGAAAGAGAATAGCAGTCGGCCATGGTCATATGCAATGAATGCAAGAAGTTACGGGATTCTCACTTCTTTTAAAAACTTCAACCCTCATCAACATTTTCTCTCACTTGCTCCCCATTGTAAAACCAATAACAAAAAAGTTTCTCGCTGGCTGACTTTTCTACTGCACGGGTATACAATCTTCCAAAAATATTTATACTTTTGAACATGTGATGTGAGAAATTTTTTAAGTCCGAAGGTTCTCCAATGTGCATGTGCAAGCAGACTTTTACAAATGGCTCATCTGATAACGAATCTATAGTTTACCTCAGTGATATAGACAACACCTAGAAACTTGCATTTGTCAGTATTTTGACATGTTGATACTACGAACCGTTTGGCAGACCTTTCCAAGAACTAATGGAAGACATTAGGCAGATCTAACCTATGGGTAACGATTAGGTTTAGTTAAAGTTTAGGCTAGGCATAGTTAAGTTAACAAGTTACTGTTTAGTGCACATAGCTAATCAGTGTAATTTAAGGACAATGTATATAATTATATAGTTAGTGTAAACAAAAAAGAATGTCGGCTACATTACTTTGAGAGATGCAAAATAGAGAATTTGGCTGCCCTGCATTCTTCAATATGGCTACATGTGCAGTTAAGTAAATAAACAAATATAAGGCTTAATTTATGTTAATAAAACATTTTCCAACAAGAAATCATCCAAATAAATAATTCTAAATACATATTACACCAAAGAATGTGAAACTGTACTCTGAAAAAAGATGCCACTGGCGATGGACATAGAAAAAAAATCTTGTGTCACATGTTGGAAAATTGAGCCTAAAGATTATAACACTCATCTTATTAAAGATGAGAGAATTCAAACTGGACAGGTATCAGCACACTGGTTTACTTTAATTAAGAAAAAAAATTTGTTGCATTCTAACCTTTAGTTTATTAGTTACTGCATAATAAGCATAGAAACAGTAAATATCAGACTCCATAGTTTTCCTGGACCACAAATTAACGAAGATTTCAGACAGGATAGAATTCGAAATACATAGAAAACCCATGCACCAAGATAATTATCAGAGCACATTGTTACAACCCCAAAGCACACAAAGCAGCAGCATTCAACAGCATCACTCATAGATTAATCAACATCTCCCTCAACAGAACTGAATACTACAAAAGAATATTAACACATTGTCAAATTTGCAGTAGAGAATGGATTCAGCGAGGAAATGATAGGAAAATGTGTACATTCAAAAGAAAGCAGGTCACTACACTTTCTAACGCAGCAGAAAAGATCAACTTTAGGTAATTCACATACCACCCAGGTCTCTTTCACAACTTTTAGAAAATATTTAAGAATCACATCATCCCGACACCTTACAACAAATTTAGTACAAGAATCTCATTAAAGCTAGAAAATTTGATCCCATTCCCCAGGACAAAAAGTCAGGAATCTACTGGATCCAATGTGAAAATTGCGAGAAGGAAAGTTCAAACAGACCGATAAATCAGCAATTGCTTTTCACTTCTGGACTCAAAACCATGAAATAGACACCAATATTCAGTTGCCGAAACAAACTCAATTATTTTTTTCAGCCCAAAAACCCAAAGAGCTTGAAATATGGAAGAAGATTTACATAGAAAAGTTTGAAAACCGCATCACAAACTTTGATTTGTCAGAAGCAAACAACCCTCTATTTAGTTTTATCCATAGGCCATTAGAGGACACCCCAAGCTTTCAACAATATGACTCAAGAGTTGATCCAAAAGTCAACAGGCAGCTGATGATGTGAGCTCATGCTCACGATATATGTTCTGCAAAATAAATAGGTGAATGCAGCTAGTAAGAGTGTTTAGGTTGACTCCACTTTCATCAAGTGTATTTTGCCAGACTTTTACTGAAAAACTTGCTTTCTTACAAAATTTGTGCTCATAAAATCTATAAAGGCTCTAAAATGATATAATCTGACAAAGAAAAATATTCTGCATAGCTGAAATTTATAACAAATGAATATTTACATATTACTTATTAGCAACTTGGTGACAGCGTGAGAGTAGAAAAGGACGAAGTTAATGGCAACATGTATGCATTAGGCAGAGACAAATATATCCTATTTACTTCCATACTGTCTTTTAAGGTTGAGATAAGGTTTAGTAGAAGGGGATGAACGCTACAATGTGTGCAACAAATCTTCATTGGTTATGTTACATGAAACCAGTTTTATATTCTTACCTTTGGTTATAAGCTCACATTATTACACATACTTCTGTTAATTAATAAACAAAAACTGTTTTTGTATACAACTTCTCAATGCAAATTTCTCTGATATCAGCCTGGCATTTACCACTAATCTAGAACAAAGCGATTCCTGCATGTACGTTCATGTGTATTTTAAGATACATGTGTAGGCTATGTAAGAGAGGAGAGTAATGAGTCTTATCCTAGTTGACCATGCTGGCAGTGATAACAAATCCTATTGATATAACAATGACAACATAAATCAACAGAGTAAAGAAGAAAAGAGCTGATTATGTGCATGGTAGTTCATAAGACATAAGATCAGTTTAAGTATCTTAAAAAATTGATGCTTTTGTTCACTAATTTAATAAGACCTATAGCTGTTTCACTCTTTTTTCTACAACAGGCTGAAAATTGCATTTTCAATCAAAATTTTAGGACAAATTTTAAAACTATAGGAAATATAGGGCAAGTAGCAGCACTGCATGCATATATATATAATACTACGATGCAGAATGATTTCTTTTTTTACTTAAGTCTTTAAAACTTTTATATAAAAAGGATTTTAATTATTTCCAGAAACTTCTAATTTGATAATTAATAGCATGCACAATTGAGTTTACAGATCTAAGTTGTCAGATAGTGCTACTGCATCTTAAATACATATTCCACCATATTCTTGAAAGGAAAACTTCCAGTTATAGTTATGTATCTTGCAAATTAAGTTTTTAAAGTTTTATTGTTTCTACTCTTACTTAGGAATTCTGTGATGCCATGTTTACTGTTAAACTTCTAATGTATGCTGTTGACTGATCACTGAAAAGTCACTATCAATGATCAATTGTAGAAAATCCAAACAATGAATTAGCCTCATGCTCACATCAGTGTGAGCATGAGACTAAAGGGAACACAAGCTATTGGAAGTCACCAAAAGCCAATTGCGACATACTTCCCCCGTTATGGTGCCCTCTGGTTACTTTTGGTGATATTCTAATTGTTCAGTTGACATCGATACCAGCAACTGCTCCTAAAGTATACGCATGATAAAATATGACCATAGTTGGTGAATTGCATCTATTATGTTGGTGGTATAGACATCTTGCAGGATGTCAACTGTTGATTTTAAAGCAAATAATCCTTGGTTGAGTAGCAGCCATTGTGTTCCATGTGTGCATTTACTTGGAATAGTTTGGTGCTTACATAAATGTTTTACATTTTTAATTTTTTTACAATTTCCCATTATATACAATACAATGCAATAATTAGTGCTGGGAAGTGATTTAATCAACTGTGTTGTTTCAAAACAAAATTTGATTTACTGACTGACTTGAAACTAGTAATTCCCATTGTAAGGTTGGCAGTGCTTTAGTTTAGTGCAAAGTTGGCCACTTAGAAACTGCCATTACATTGTTTCTTCTATAGGTAGTCATTATTATGTACGCTTAGGACCTTCAGAGAAATCTCATTTGCCAAGTAATGACTGGACTCATTTATTAGCTGGAGGCACACTGCGGGTGGTGTTCATTATTTCTGATGGTAGGGTAATGATGAGAATGGTGGTGGAGTGAGAGGGCCTACAGCTTTTACCATGAACTCTGAACCACACTGGGCCTTGGGGATACTTCGTCAAAGGTGAAGACTTGGATAGTGCCGATTTAAAAAATGCCACCACAAAACCAAGAATTGAACCACAGACCCCTAGCATGGGAGTAATGAACAAAACCACTGAGCTACCCGAGTCCATCCAACTCATGTAGTGCCCAACAGAAAAACTTCTACCATATCAATAGATGATTCTTTGAGTTAAATCATGCAACAAAATTTCTCACCACTTTAAGATTTTCCTTAGCAATATTTCAGATCCAAGGTACCCACTGTGATTTCTCCGTATGCTACATGTATATAGAGCTTTTAAAGTTTACAAATAATACTCAGTGTTAATGGACTGCAGTCTTTCATGTAGCTGAGCTAGGTCAAGCAATACATATATGCAATAATCAAATGTTATCTCTTTACTATCTGTCAAGTGATCTTTAAAATCATTCCCACCTATTTTACAGTACTGTAGCATTTCATTTAAAGAGTGATCGCTGCCTCAAATTGTGGATTTAATTTATGGGCTTGAGAACATTTTATTTTAAAGCGGTTTAAATCTACCAGGATATTTTATTGTTATTCATATTGCAATAGACAGTTTTGCATCCAACAATCAATGAAATAAATCACTGAGAGCACATAACAAAGAGAATAAGGTAAGAGGAAACTCATATTAGTTTGCATTTTATGAACAATGATGCCAGTAAAAAGCATTTTGATTTACTTCTTGCCACATTCAGCTGCATTAACAAAATGGAATATGGTTTATGCACTTATAGTAATATGTACTGTTAATGTCAACTCCACCATCAAGAAACTCTGCTTATTGATCCAGATAGGGCAAGGTTGGAGAACACTGTCAACCTTAAGGCGAGTCCACATTATTCAACATATCAGTTAACATTCAACAATTAACTAAACATTTCATTCAGCATGTTAAATGTCTTTAACATGTTTTAACTGTTAACTTTTATCATTCCATCCACACCAGTTCACTTATTGGGACAACAAAATCTCTCAACTACAGCAAAATGGCCTCCAATGATGAGGACTTGGCTATTACTATTTGTGTCTGCTTGGTTTGTAACAAAGAAGAAAAGAAGGTGATGAGGCTCTATCTTGTTAATTGACACAGGAGTGAAAATATTTTAAATGAGCTTAAAACTGAGGACAGGTTTGGCTTCAACAATTTCTTGAGAACAAGTGAAAGTGACTTCAACTTTGTTCTGAGCAAGGTAGAATCCATAATTCACAAAAAGGACACACATTTGAGAGCAACCATTCCAGCTGCCGGACTTGAGACTTTTTTGCAATTTCTAGCGAAGTGAGGCTATCTTTTTTAAAATACTGCCTCTGGAACAACAAAAAAAAAAAAAAAATAAATAAAAGCATAGTTCCATATAATTGTACGTCTTTATCCTGCTCCTGTGCTCTTTGCACAACACATTCCACAGTGATGGACTCCCATATTTGATTAATGAAAGTGTCTTCTCTTTTGTCTATTCCATAACTTCATGTGGAGCAAACCAAATCAAGGATATAAGCACAGAACAATATGGCTCAACGATGGAACTACCGAGCATATGACAAATAGTGTGCACCATTGCCATGGTTACAATGTGGGAACTTCTGAACTCACCCGATTACATTCGAAGAATGGATTGGCTTAACAAGTTTTCCATCGAAAACAGAAAACACCCTAGTGTCAAACCCCTTGTACACAATCAAACTTTTGTCAAATGCAATACTTTACAAGCCTTTTCAAGAGTTGTCACAACTTCTTAACTTTTCTTGTCAAATTGCTTCCAATACTTTGCAAGTCATTGAAAAAGTCTTGAAAGCAAATAAGGATATGCTCTAAAAAGTCAAAGATTTCACAATGATTTGATGGCTTTGGCCAATGAAATGCAAGTATTTACAGTCCGTCACAAAATCTGCGACATGGCTGAAAGCAAAAAGTAAACAAAAATGGCTACTCGGCCAAGGATGTAAATTGATTAGGTTATACATAAGCTGGCCATGTCTATACATTGAGGGCTCCACGGATTACCACTAGATGGAGCAGATGAAGGTGGTTATGAAGAAATAATTGCCAGGCAGTTTTCTGAACTAAGTATACATTAATGCAATGTTATATAGTGTGGTTAACCTATCAGTTGGTGTTATTTCCATTGTATTCCACACTCGTAATGTGATTTCATTGGATATAATACGTGAAAGTGCTACATAATATTAGTAAAGATTATTATTAAGCTACATAATATTTCATTGCAAATTATTATACTGTCATGCAAATACTAAATTTCTTTGCGCTGATAAATTATTAATGTGTTCTGAAGGGTTTCAGTTTGGCAAAGAGAGAGCTTGTAAATACATATTTTTGACATTGTCAAGTCTTTTCCAATCTTGTCATATATTGAAAAATTTTCTTGTAAACTCTTGAATTGAAAAAAAAAAAGTTTGATTGCGTACAAGGGGCTTCAAGCACAGCACTCTTGGTTAACATGTTAAAACAATCCTGCAGCTAACTTGCAAACCATTGACATGTTGCACTTGACAAGTTTTGTTAAATGCTATCAGTGGGGCACCACTTTAGAGAGGCCACATACTGGTGTACATTCAGTCAATATTGATGCTTTTACGCTTCAACAGTGATTTAGATTTGTGACCACACACCAGAGAAACATGTGTCTGCATCATCTTCTTTTAACCATTCAATGGGGTAAAAGAATTGGTAAAAATTGTATTTTGAGGCTTATGTGGCTGAATCTGTTTAACAAGAGGAAAAAGATGTGAATTTGTGATTTAAATTTTTACTGTATCTTAGTAAACCAAGCTTAGCACAGAATGAATGTAATAGGGCAGTTCAATATTTGTAACACAAAGATTGCAGTCCTGCAACAGAAGACCAGCTGAGAAAACACTGTTCTTACTTTGTGAAGCCAAATATGGCTCCTTATCTCACAACAAGCACACTATTGCACCAACTTTGTACTCTACTGATGCCATCAATTTGTTGAACAAGTGTAACATTTTTAATTAAAGTTGCCTAGTTATATCTCTTAAATGCAAATCTTTTGAAATTTCTAGCCCAGTTCTCTTGCTTTTGCCTTACTTATGTCTGCATAGACCTAGATTCTTAGGCCCAGCTCAATTTTGATGGAACTCAGGAATACATTATAGTGTATAACCCAGCACAGGCCAGTATGTCCAAATTTATCTACAACAGAAACTATGATTAATATTCTTAGGTAATCGTTTTAATGTGTTTCTAAAATAAAACCATACTCAATAGATGAAAACTATCTTGTTTGGGCTTTATGTCAAGCTCAAGCCCAACAAATATTTTCAGTTTAAGCCAGAGCCAGGCCTTTGGAAACCTGGAGACTCTTTGTGTGAGTGGTATGCTAATGAATAATTCTATATTATCTCAAATTTTTCATCCACTTACATAATTTAATACTGACTTGTTCTTCATTCAAGCACACTGGCAACTATCACCAAAACTAGCTCTTAAATAACGATGCAACACTTGCAGGAAGCCGATGTTCCTATATGCTGAAGTCACTGCCAAAAAGACTGAATTGTGCATGACGATTATCATATTTCCATTGTACAGACACAATTCCTTGACCGTTGCAAGACCTGACACATCTGATGTGCAATCAATCTTAAGTTTTAATGAGCTGCTGATGTATATCAAGTCATCTGACCATCCTCTGTGTAAATTTATCTAGAAAAGAAATTCTGCTATGCTAAATTGATAAAGCATACTAATTTAATTGTATCCTTGTCTCTCATGTTAAACCTTTTATTCGGTTCCTCTTCCACCAGCATACACACGTCTAATCTTTTCCTTCTTTATTCTCTACTTCTTAGGTCTAGGGGCTCATCATTTCATACAAGCATAACTAACACCTAGCCCAACTAACCCCTATATTTTCTATTAATAGGCATGCAATTGTGGCACATTTAGGTATCCTAAAGATACACTACATTTGAACCATTACCATTGTTCATGTTCATAATTATGCACAGCAGAGTTTTATGTATATTTGAGTTAAATTTTCTGACTTATAATTGTGTTTCTTGAAGAGTTTCAAATTTGCTCTTTCTTAAATAATAATAAAAAAAAAATTATTTTTGTGGATTGCAAATCAAAAATAATTTTCCTATTTCTAGTGTTCTTATAGGGAAAAGAAAACAGATCAGGACTCCAATCCACATCAAATATAGATTCTAGTACTCTGCTAAGAGAACTTAGGATGGTGCACCCACACTAAGATGTTTCTGTTACATTTTTTAAATAACCACTCTTAACATGATATGTTCACAAATACTTTTCAATATTCATACACAAAACAGTGTGTTTATGGCATTTCTCCAAATTTAAGACGTTTTCTTCTTTTTTTTTAAATATATATTTTGCAATATACGGTTTCCAAATAGAGGACAGAAAAAATGAGCATCCAAGTTTATAGATTTGTGTAGAAAGGAATGAGATGCATGGGCAAATACTGAAGATTACAGTCAAGGTAACAACATATCTACCAATTTCTGTGGGTTTCATTTCACATTGGCAAATTGAGCAATTTAACAAGCAGCACAGCAGATTTTAAAGAATATTTGAGGGATTTTAACAACTCCCAAATACACAAAAGCTTCCTTCAGAGTGTCAAAACAGAAATATAAAAAATATCCCTCCTCAATCTACTTCATATATTTCCACGCTAATTAGTAGTGTGTATCCACTGTATTTACATAATTATCATCATTATTGGTATCTTAATGTAACTTAAAAATATATCACATCCATCAGCATCTCTCTCATTCCGATGATTCATTTTGTAAAGATGGAAAAGGAACAATCACAGTGATATTGTACCAAACCTATGATTGGGCCAAAGAGTTTAATATCACTGTGTACCCAAGATCATCTGCAAACTTCAAATCAATTTAACTATTGCATCCATCATCGTATCATTGCATAATTTGACTCAGCTTATATTAAAAGCATGTGCAATTCAGTTTATCATTTCATAAAATATTACGTGTCATTTTCTCATCTGGTGTTTTGAGACACATTTCAGTTGCATGAATCTGGTAATTATTAAATTACAGCCCTGGTTTGCATATGTATAGTTTTTACATACACCAATATTCCCTATAACTATAATTGGAGTAAAATTGATGTTTACTTCACTCTGCTAACTGGTGTCCTCCATCTGACAAACAGGAAGGCAACTTTCTTATCACTTACTCAATTTGATGTCTTTCAAAACAGAAACCGGGCAATGTGTGGGTGCAACCGATATTTGGTACATGATTTTCATAATTTTAACTTATTTCATAACTTTATTATTGGCGTGACCGCTTGTTTGGATTTTCTTTGTAAATGTGAAGACTTTATGCTTTCCTGTGGTATTAGCATCAACAGCATCAATGAATCTCTCATTATAAACCTCTGCTGACATATAGATAATTGCTGTCAGCAGAAAACTCAATATTACTGCAATGGTTAAATAATTAATGTAACTTTATTACAGACTACAGTATACAGCTAAATTATAGTAAACTCCATTCCAAGCTTTTTCCACTCCGATGGTCATGCATAAATACTACTAAAACATTTTAAATGAAGAGAATTAAGTATAACTGGCAACAACTTACTGTCTGGTACATGACTACTTGAATTGCTGGTTGCAGTGCTACTGCTGCTGATCACAGTGGTGGTTGTCTTCACAACAACGGACTGCTGTTGCTGCTGTTTTTCTGTCATTACTGTTGTACTCGAGGAAGATGTTTTTATTTCTGAGATCCGATTTTCCTCTGCTACAGATCTAAAAACAAATTACATTTTCTTCTAGTGATCTAGTCTAAAAATCTGATGTGTGAAATTCACATAACTTTCTCTAACCATTATCATTTATTTTTATATAACTTCTACACACTATTCTTACAAAATTTTATTTTTCTATCTACTTCATGTTAATTGGAATAAAACTTTGCAGAAATAGTTGCATTACGCATTTTATTATAAATACAAGGGATAGGAGACCAAATTTATAGTCAGATGTTTAAAAGTGGGCCACAATATGCTGGCCTTGAAATTCCATTCTGTTTCCTTGACATTGCGAGAAGCAACTGAACTGCAACAGCACTTTAAAGAAAAATTATTGAAAAATCCAAACCAATAACATATTCCCGAAATGGCTGCTGGCAGCAAAGTTGTTTAAAATAAATTGTGTGTTTTAAAGAGATCTAAATTTCTTGTGTAGTCATTTTCTATCTATCTTTTATGGTTCCTCAGTTATACAAAATTAATTCCAAATGAAGACTTCACAGGCTATTCCTAAAAAATTCAAGATATACAGTTTGTGTGCCATGTAAATATCTGAAATATAGTACTCTGAAAACCTTAATTTCGTATCCTTGGAAGATTCCTAACTTAAAGCTTAGTATTTATCTGAGTGTTTGTTTTAGAGTTATGCTGTTATCAAGGATTCACACAGACCTTTTTATAGTACTTCTTTTTCGGATTCAGCAGGCCTCAAAACATGTATTTCTAAGGGAATCTCGATATCAAATTTTTGGGTGGAAGCAATAACTTATCCACCTAATGTTTATGTGGCATAGAAAGTAAAACTCTGGTGTTACATTCACATAACTTTCTCCAATCTCTATTGTTTATTAGTGGATATACAAATTATTTTTATGAAAGTTTATTTTTCCATCTACTTCATTTTAATCCAAATAAACCGTCTCAAAATTAGCTAAATTACATATTTCATTAGGATACAAAGAGAACAGTAAACAGATAGTAAAATGTTTAAGAGCTGGATGCTATACACTGCCTTAAAAATTTTATACTGTTTCCATGAAGTCACCAAAAAACAACTGAAAATCGATGGGTTTTAAAAAGAATGACATTAATAGCAGATATCGCAGCATATTCCTGATGCCACAAAAAAAGAAGTTATTTTAAATAAATTATGTGTTTTATAGAGGTTCTACATCTAGTACATTATTGTCTATCGCTTAATGTTTACCACTTATACAAGATTATACAAAATTCCTTCCAAATAAAAAGGACGTTACAAGTTATTCCAAGAAAACTCAAAATATTTTGTCATATAAATGTCTTTAATGTATGGTATTTTAATAAAAATCGTTAGAGCCATTTTTTAGAAAATAAAAATTTTTGAAAAATGTTCCATTTAAAGGGTAATTTGGGACAGGAGGATTTTCTTGGAAAATCTTTGTCATATCTTTGGAAGGTACTAAACCTAAATACCGAGTTTGGTATTTATCTGACGCATGCATGCACATGGGCAGACCTTTTTCTAAAAATGCTTTATTGCATTCAGGGAGCCTCAAAACGTGTATTTCCAGTGAAATCTCAGTATCAAATTTTTGGATAGAATGCAATACCTTCTCTACCTAAAGGTACTGGTAGAGAAAGTAAAAAGTGTGTTTATCAAAGCCACAGTACTCAATGTTTTTAAGGGTTATTCATACAAATCAAATTAAACTTTTAAGCATTTGGTTTAGTTTAAAATAGCTTCCCAAAATTCCGTGGTAGGAAGTAAGGAATTAATGACAAGAAGGGAAAGAAAGAGGGAGGATGAGAGGGGAGTAAAAATAGGAGTTAAAATTAAATCATTTTTTTTATGGGTACTCAGTTCTGAAAAAAATCAATTTCTTGTTTTTATTACTTATATTGCTTTATAAATTTCTGCATTTAATCCTACAACAATTACCATATTTTTCCAAATACAAGAAATAAATTTTTTCTAAAACACTTGAACACATGAACTTAATAGGTTAGGGTTTAAAGGAATACAATGTGTGCAAGAAACGTATAAATTTACCATGAAGGTCACAGTATATTAGCCGGTTTCTGTGTATTTCATTTTGTGTTGGTAAGTAGAGTGATTTACCAAAGAGGCTAGCAGACTTTGGACAATATTTGTGAGACTATACAGATTCCCAATGTGGAAAAAATTTTTCTTTATAGAGTCCAAATAAAAATGAATAGATTCCTTTGTAACTGGAGTTTTGCTGTAATGGTTGTACAAGAAGAGACAGATATTGCCCTACATAATTTGCCTTTCTTACTCAGTCCACTTCTTACATTTCCATGCTAATTTATAACAATGTATTAATTCTTTACATTTGTACTATAGTTACTGGCCTCCTTATGTATTTTACATAAAATCACCATCTCTTACCAATAAAGATGACTTAGAATGAGTTTGTAAAAGGAAAAATCTTAAATTGTATAACACAAGGTAAACTTCTGACTGGGCCAAAGAATTCTAGGGGTGTTACTGTTGTCATGGTGCAACCAACCCATTTTCAAATTTACAGTCATTTCAACTGCCATATCCATCATCATGTTGTGTCATCTCAATTTATTTAGACAGAGCATGCAATGGATTTTTTAAAAGTTTAATTTATTTTTGTGTGATTTTCTTATTTTCTCTCTTTTTCATATAATGCACTAAATTCCTACATCAGACTCAGGAAAAAAGAAGGGTTGTCTTGCATTTAGGTTCATTTTGTATTCAGAAAAGTCCATAATTTTGAAACTTTAAACATCCCAGGTTGCCACATTTTTAATTTTTTCCATTTTTCTGTAATGTTTATACATATTTAGGTACTTTTATTTTACTAACCAATAGCTTTACAATTTTTATGCTTATGCAAATACTTTTAAGACAGAAGGAATCTGCAACATCACAGGCATATTAAAATACATGAAGAATCACATACTAAAACATACTTCACGTATGTCAGTTGGTTAATATCACAAAATGTTACTCAGAGACATTCGTCTCCAACTTCAGCTGTTTGGCGACTGATGACTGGCTGCTATTCCTCAGCTAATGTATTGTGACTTGATGCCCTCTTGCAGTAGTTCTTTATAACTTCATTAGTTTGTTCGGTGGTGGGATCTCAAAAATCAATAAATGATTTAACAAAGTTAACCAAACATGATTTGAAAAGCAAGAAACTTAAGCAATTGATCATATTAAAGGAAACAGATTATAAAGATTGGAAATATAAAGAATTTACATATCATACATAGACTTTTAACAAATTTGAGAAGATTTTCAAAGAATATATTAGATTGGCTCCCCCAAAAAATAAATACAATTTGAATGATTTACTCAACAAACCTCTCAAAAGTACTAACTCATTCAAAATGAAATCAGGAATTTATCAAATTAACTGTGATTATTGTGAGAAATTTTACATAGGGGAAACTATAAGAAATTTGAACATCAGATTGAAGGAACACCAAAGAAACAACAAAAACAAACAAACAAACAAACAAACAAACAAACAGATATGTTGGCAGTAGCTCACACTTTTGGTTGGATAATCATGAAATTGGACAAGATATTAAATTGTTAAAACCTGTAACTTCAACTTTAGAATTGGAAATTTTGGAAAAGATTTATATTTAAAAATAAAGTTCATTTGTTGAATTTTGAGATCCCACCATTGAACGAACTATAGGGCAATATACCACTATAGGGCATCAAGGTCACAATAAATTAGATGAGGAACAGCAGCCAGTTATCAGTCACCAAACAGCTGAAGATGGAGACAAATGTCTCCAAAAAACGTTTCCTGATATTAACTAACCGATATAAGTATGTTTTAGTATGTGACTCTTTATACATTTTAATATGTATATTGCTTCACTTTCAATAGTGAATCTTAATAGTTTTAAGAATCACAGGCATAGTTGCTTGCAATTAGTGGTATAAACTGGAAACATTTGTTTCTGATTACGTCAGTGGCATGTTTGCATGATCTGGCACACTGACAGCACACTTTATAAACAAACATGATATACAGTTACTGACATGGTTACATGCACTCATCGATACACACCTGTAATATCCATTTATGTAGCAGCATAGTGCTGACAACATACATTACAGATGAAGCGAGTTGATGCACGCTAATGAACTTACAGTCATGGACACAGTTTGCAAGCAGCCATTGGTAGAAATTGCTATCTTAAATTTTGTTTTGTGGCTGTGGCACCCTCACAGAAACATTATACTTTGTTCCAGTACATATAACACACCAGCTAACATGTGCAAAATACCTAGCAATTCATATGTACCAGGTCTTATTGTACCTGTTAAGCCAGGAGTGCTTCGATAAGAATATGTTCTTCAGTACCTCTTGCTAATATTTTTTGAGTCTCTTTATATGCTGTGCAGTTTTATTCTATGCTACATTTGAACTGGCTTTTCCTTTTCAAAATTGTTAAAACGTAATTTGTTTTAGTTCTCATCAGTAATTACAGCAGATTTTCATATTATAGCAGATAAACAAGTCTGAATTGACCTGAAATATTGTTAATCTGCAAGCAGATAATGATTGAAAATTTATGCTCAGAACAGAGCAGATGCTAGTGCATTAAATGAAATGAGTTTATTTTTCTTAAGTGCTGAATCTTTTCTCTGCAGGATATAATGGGCAATAAAAACATGACTTACAAAAGGTGATCCTTGACAGAGTCAATTGTTATATCTCCAACACTTAATGTGCTGGTTTCGTGATGTTCTTCTTCGCTCACTGTTCCGGTGGGGCCATTTTCTCTTAGCTCTTCACTTCCATCTGCATAAAAATAATGGACAAAAATGACAATTATTTTATAAATCAAAGCATATTTTTGATCCTTATTATAAATATTTTTAAATATGTTATTTTAGAAACCATGTTAAAATCTATTCCTTATAAGTTTCAACCAGAATGTTTTTAACACTGGTAGTATAAGCTTCTTCATTAGTCCTTTGGGATGTATCAGTGTCAATAAATAATACCCCATTAAAAATATTTCAAATAACAATGTTGAGAGATCATAGAGGCATAAGGAGATGAAATAAAAAATATAAACCCTGCCAAATTTACAGTAACATATATCATCCCTCAATCCATTCTGCTATTTTTAACTACTGCACCCCTTACATTACTTTATTTTGCACAATACTTATACAGGATGTCCAATGCAGTTGCACAATAAGCCTTTTAGGCTAATGTGCGAGAGGTTGATAAAACTGCAACAAAACCCTGCATTGCATATCTGTGCAGGTTGAAGCAGAATAAATACAATAACAAAAACTGGTAGAAATTCACACAGAACAAATGACTTTAACGTACACTATCCAAAAAAGAATGAAGCTTGGTATGACTACAGGAATCTGAAATAGTAATGGATCTGCGTTTAGAAAATATTTACTCTATCATATTTGATGCTGGCTAACCTACATTACGTTGGCTGAATTAAAATCAGGTGAAAAAAAAAATCATTGGTTAGTTACAAACAAATGTCCCAATGCACAAAATCATCTTTCCACTTTGCTATCAACAAGGTCATCAATATTAGGAATGGGCAGAAAATAATATAATGGTTACTTTGTAACAGTTATCAAAGTAATGAATACAAAGTAACTAGTTACCCAATAACCGTTACCAAAGTAACAATTACAAAATAACTACTTACCCAATAAAAATTGCCAAAGTAACGAATACAAAATAACTAGTTACCCAATAATGGCTATCAAACTAATGAATACAAAGTAACCAATTACCCAATAATGGTTACAAAGTAACCAGTTATGCAATAACAGTTACCAAAGTAACGAAGACAACTAGTTGCATTAACGGTTACTGAAGAAACAAGACAGCTACTGAGCCTGGATGACATCATTCACTGCATGTGCATGGCATTGGTATCGCTTATTGGGAACTAATTACTTCAATTTGTTTACAACTTTAGTCATCCTCGCACGGAGTTGTAAGTACATATTTGTTTATTAAAGCACGTTGCTTGTCACTTTGAATATAGATCATAGGCCACAAATGACTAGTCAGTCAGCACTCAGACTTTAATATTGCTTTAACATGGTTATTCACATACGATTATAGGTGTGCAATTTTTTACACATTGTGGGTTGATGGATGTGAATAAACAATTAATGTGTTTAGTAGCAAAATATATGCAGGCTGCCAAGCTCAAAATGATACTGTTCATATTGAAACATACCATATTTACACGAATCTAATGTGTCAGCGAATCTTATGTGTATCAATGACAGAAAATAGGTATTTTATTTAAATTTATTTAATATAATGGATTTATTGTATATATATAAACCATCAGATTATAGAATGGAAAGTGCCCTATTGTTAGGTGACACATTTAATACCAAAGCCTTAGCTTTAAACTCGTTTTGGAATACCAAGAACTTCCGCCTCCTCTTTAGCTTTCTTTTGTATAGTGTCACTAGTCACAGGTTGCCCATTCTTCCAACTTTCATGCACAAATTCCAACACGTTTTCTTCAACTTCAGGATGTCTCCCTTTGCGAGGACCCGTATATTTCTTCCTACTAGCTTTAGTAGCAAATAATGCCAATTTTGTTTTCGCCGCAAGCAAATGTTGCTCTCTGATACATTGAACTCCCTTCCTGCCTTTCTATTACCATTTTTTTCAGCATAGAGGATTGCTTTACACTTTAAAGAAGCATCATAAGATGTTCTTCTCCGTTTGCCCTTGCCCTCCATATCGTAAATAAAAACGCTCAATAATAGGTCAATGATAAATGAGCGGCTAGCTTGTTGCGAGTTTCTGGATGCATATTAACTCCAATAATCCATTGTGACGTAACAAATGAAAAAATTGAAGTTATTGGTGTTCTACGGAACAGATTTGCATTCAAATCTAACACAACTTTGAGTACTAAATTTGGTCATAAAAGGTGCACATTAGATTCACGTAAATATGGTACTTACATCTAATTGTTGCTGGTAACCGTTAATGTAATGTAACTGCGAACGTGATAAACATGAAAACAAATAACTTAATTGTTACTGGTAACTCTTAATACATTGTAACTGCAAGTTATAACCATAATTGTCACATGCCAATCGACATGCATTCCCATTCTTGTTCCCAGGGTATTGCAAATCAAAATGTATGTTGCTTTGCTTACTATTATTGTGAACTAGCCTTTACATGATAGTATTAATCATTGTCACACTCTCATTTCTCACCTTCTGCATCTGTGACTGTGCCATTCACAATAGGCGCTGCCTCCTGCTGCTCCTGTGCAGTAGGAGATGGTGCAGAAACCTCCCTACCCTCAATTTTTCCCTCGCCCTCTTCATCCTCATCCACTTCAATTTCTTCCTCATCAGTGTCTCTTTCTACATCTCTGGCACCTTCTGGAAGTTCCAATCTGCAGGCAGGCTGTGTAATCGCAGTGGCTGATAGCGTTACTCGCTGCAGCTCACTTGAGGAGTGTAAGTACAGTGCTTCGCCACTACGTGTGAATGTCAAACTTGAGATCCCACTGAAAGTAGTGAATTTTAATACAAACACTGCACGCTGAATGAAAGATAACAACACCTATATTACATTCTCATTTTTGTTGTAGGTTAAGCATGTTAACATACTTGATATCCTCCCGCCTGACAACTGCAGCATTAAGCTGTCTTCTCAGTTCAGGAACACTAAGCACAATGCAGTCTCCTAGATTAGTAAGGCACACCAAACAGTTCTCAGAGTGCCTGCCATCTGATGTTGCAAACCTTGCCATACCCATACGTCGCACACGGGCACCTTCATGTGCTGTCAGTTTAAATTTACAGAAAGGTTTCAAGCTTGGAAGGGTGAAAATCTGAAAAAAATAAGATGATAAAGCATTAATCACTGAATTTTATATCATTTCTTTTTTTTTGGGGGGGGGGTCAGGGAGGGAGGTCAAGTGATAGTTTATTCTTATATATGGCAGTTTTAACCTGGAAAAGTTGATAGTTTTTTTTTCTTTTCTGTATTGAAAATATGAGTTAACAATAGTTATGTGTTGCCTTATTAATATCTACTCAACAGCAGAAATTGAAGCAAAGGGACGATTTCAAAAGTGACGACCATTGCCCAGCCTCACATTATTGTTCAAATATAACTGCTTATTGCAGAAAGGCTAATCCAACATTTAAACATTTACTTTTACTGCATGAATATAAATTTTGGAAGATAAAATTATATTTTTTATTTAGATTGTATAATAAATGGTGAGTTATGTTTAATCTCATTTTTTGTTATTTTCCCAGAATAATGAAGCATGCCCAAATTTCTTTTCCAGCTTGATTAGCTATGCAGCATGCTAGCCTTTAGTTCCAGAGGTCATGGGTTCAAACCCAGTGGAAGGTGATGGATAATTTTGGGCATAAAAATCCTTAGCATGGCTTCCTTCAGAAGGGAAGTAAAGCTGGTGGTCTCGTGTCATAGTTTTACGACACATAAAATAACCTCAAGCCTGATACAGCAGCCTGTGAGCAAGATTTCCAGTCTTTCACGCCCAATATAGAATGGGCACTAAGAACCATAGCGTCCAAATATAAAACAAAATCTGTGAGACATTCCCACGACTTTGAAGATGTCATCCTGAATAAACAACATCTTGCCAAATGCAAAGGCCTTAAAAGTGATAACTTACAGACTCTATATTGGGAAGCCAGAGGGAAAATGATGCAAATCAATTAAGCCCCAATGCCATTGGTGAACAACAACATTCACATGACTTTCTCTACCATCTATTGTTTATTAATAGGTATTCAAACTAGTCTTACTAAAGTTTATTTTTCCATCTACTATATTTTAATCCAAATAAACCTTTGCACATTACACATTTCATTATAGATTCAAAGAGAAAAGGGATAGTCAAATGTTTAAGAACTGGACGCTATATGCTGGCCTTAAAATTCCATACAATTGCGAGAAACAACTGAATGTTGAAAGGACTTTAAGAGAATCAAGAAATTAACAATTATAACCTTTAATAATGGATATCTCAGAAATGGCTTATGTCACAAAAATTTATTTAAAATAAATGTGTGTTTTAATGAGATCTAAATCTTTTGTGTGGTACGTTATAATCTATCACTTAATGTTTACCAGTTATGCAAGATAATACAAAATTCCTTCCGAATGAAGACAACTTCGCAGGCTATTCCCAGAAAATTCAAGATATACATTTTATTTGACATGTAAACATCTTTAATATATGGTATTTTATTCAAAATCATTAGTTATTTTTTAGAAAATAAAATTTCAGAAAATATTCCATGTAAACGGTAGTTTGGGGTGGGTGGATTTTCTTGAAGATCTTCATGTCATATTCTTGGAAGATACTGAACCTAAATAACAAGTTGGGCATTTATCTGACTTTTCATTTTTGAGTTATGCTGTTCTCTCTCTCACACACATGGACCTTTTTCTAAAAATGTGTATGTTTTTTTTTTAAAAAAAAAAAAGCTCAGGGAGCCTCAAAACATATACTTCCAGTGAAATCTCAACATCAAATTTTTCAGTGGAATACAATACTTCCCCTACTTACTACATGTAGTAAAGAAAGTAAAAATAAGTTGTTTAAATGCCATGATTCATGGGTTCTGGTACATTTAATGCACTGGTGTTTTTGTGTAATTTTACAGGATTGGAAATAATTAGTATGAAATGAGGGTTAGTTATTCTTTTATCATCTTCAGATTACCCTTGTCTTTGGAGTATTTACAAGCCAATGACTTGGGCCGGTAGCCTGTCAAGTAGCAAGCAAACTCTGGATCATAGCATATCCAAGATGGATGATCAGCCCAATGCATGGTATGGCTGTGAATAAGAAGGAAATGAAATGTAAGAATGAAAGGGATGCTAGGAAAATTCTTGGATCAAATTACCCAACCCAGCATTTGCCTAGCAACTGAGGAAATAGCAAAAATGCCTTTGGTCAGATTGGTCGGCCTCCCAGATGAGGGCCAGAGATATTCAGCTTGAGCCATCGCACTTGGTTTCTTTTATCATATAATTGTAAATTCAACATTTCAAAAAATTACACAAAGAGTGGATTTGTACAAAATCCAAAGCATACTTGTCAACTTTCTAAAACTGAAACCCATAAAATTCTCCGTCATCATCAAAGCCTAATAATTTTGCAAAAACATAACATTTAAAATGCGTAAAATGTTCAAGCTATAAATGTGCAAAAATTATATGTAAAATAAATGGGAATTCCATAAATATAAGAACCCTTTGGTAGTATTGCTTCTGCAACACATGCTGAAATTCTTCCAGGTACCATAATAAACATGTATTAAAGCAAAGAATGTACAGAGCTTAGTACAAATAAACGAATATTCAAATAAATAAATATTGTAAATCAAAGAACTCTATTCTTAGGCAATTATATTTCTAGTCCATATTTTATGCTTCATAAATTGAACTATAAAAAAAAAAAAAAAAAAAAAAAAAAAAAAAAAAAAAAAAAATCACAAAAAATGGAAACCTATATTCTGTAGTCATTAAATGTAAATAAGACAAACAATTTACCTGAGGCTTTGACTTTAGAATTAATGTTGTACATTGGTGAATGTTCATGTCCATTTCCTGTTGTTTACTAGAGGTCACTAGTAGTATAATCAAACTTTAAATCTGCACACTATGTATTTTTTGCGGACCAGTGAAGGGGGACAATGATTATGATGAATACACACACAGATAAGCTCTGGCCTATCATAGCACTGTATACGAATTAGCATGGTACATTCAGTCAGTAATCTTAATGCTTTGTCATGTCTGTGGCGAAAATCTTTAACACTTTGAATCTCCCCTAAAAACCATAAAAACACCTCTGCTTCTGGGCCAAAACGTAAAAGCTGGCAAGTATGCAAAGCAAAATGTTGGGAAGAAATTGTCAAAAACACAGACCTAATTTTAGAACTTCCTCAGAAAGCAGATGCAGCAGTGTTCAGGCTGCTTATGGTTATGACTGCCTGGCTCAGTACCTCTACAAACTAGAAATCATCAAAATCACTTTATGCTACTAAGATGCTGTAATGGATGCATCTCACTTATTTGTTTGTTCAACTTGAATGCTTCAACCTACACCATGGGAAAATATTGGGATGCAAGGAGAAGAATGATCTGATAGTCAATTCCAGTGCATTTGCAACCAACCAACCGACCGACCAACCATTGTTAGTGATTCAACATCAAAGTAATAGTTGAAATTTCCAACAACAGATTACACAAATCCTGATTGTGTTTCACTCATTCTTCTTGAACACAAAAAATATAATACCGCAAGTGTTGCTGATTAGTCTGGACAACCAGATGGTCTATTGCAGTCTTATGTAGTCAAATATCCTAATTTCTACAGTATTTCTACTGCAAGACAATGTTTTTACAGGCATTTGTATATCTAGTCTATACAGTACAATTCTTGAATTTTGGAGTATGTCTTTTCCTAATTTGCATGGAAATCTTTAAGCATTATGCCCCACTGTATTTACTAACATATGAAAACAGAATACTACCAATTCTATCATCTTATCCCAAGTCTGTGCAGAGATTTATCTTCATTAAGAAGTTGTAAGTGCCCATTGCATTAGACACTAAAACACCCTCATCTTCCTCCAATGGAACATCTGCATCATAGTCCAGTACCACAAATACAACAACTTGTGTAAAACATTGTGACACTCCATATGCACAAAAGAGGAGAAATGAGAGGAAGTGGTTAGAGGGAGCAAGGGGTTAGAAGTGATATCAAATTCGAAGACAATCACATACACAATGCATTGTACTAAACAACCGTGTACACCTAAAATATCACACTCACAGCAGCTGGAGCACTACCCCCACAAGCAAGTGGGCTGGTCAGTGCTATCACACATCTATGCTTCAGGAGTAAGGGACTGTCATGATGTTTTACACAAGCTGTACAGTGAAACGTAAGTTCCAAATATTTTTGTTAGTCACCACAAAACTACATTGCTAGGACACTGTTTATCACTTGTCATCTGTTACTTGGAGTATGTGCTTGTGAATACACCTTGAATTTTGCATATTTGAAAAAAGTTAATGCTTATTTTTAAGAGATTAATGACAATGGAATCATTTAATAATTTGGAAAGAATTTGAGTAGATTATTGACCATTATACATCACTCACACCAATAACTAGGAACTTATTTCACAGATCAATCATCTCCATTTTCAACCTATGTCATACATAGCTTGAAAATGGAAACAACTGATCTCAGAAACATGTTCCTACAGTGTTTTCATTTTTGCCAGCCCACTCAAGGCCATTTTTCCTGACTTTGCAACTGTTCCCCACTCCACTCAGTTTCCCTCTTGCAGCAGCATAGTACTGTTGAGCAGTAGAGGCAACTGTAGAAAGAGACAGACATAGAACGAGAGTGGTGATTACCATGCATGACCTTGACTGGACCGATGCCAGAGTGAAACCACTATAGTTATTCATGTAAGTGGTGTATAACCATGTTCAACATAGGTTGAAAATGGAGACAACTGATCTCTGAAATATGTTACTAGTGTAAATGGTGCATAATGGTCACTACTTCCGAATAAGGTTAATGTTATTTGTAAGCTAAAGATAGGAGTGTACATGTACAGTGGAAAAGAATGAAAGCTTCCAGTATATTCTTCTTTTGGAGTTGAATAGAGGAGCAAAGTCACTGGAAGCAATTTGAACCATTTGCTTTGTCTATGGAGAGAATGTCACTAAAAATTATGGCAAGAAAATGGCATGTTATTTCAAAGAAGGCCATTTAGAACTAAGCAATTTGCCAGGTTCAACGAGACCACCAGGCTTTGATGAAGACCTTCAGAACTATCTAATCCATTACTATTCACATCCATCAACTCAAATTTGCAGATGTGATGAACTTTGACCCATAATCTATTATATGAGATTTGCATTCCATCAGTTCAAATTGTTACAAACTATGCATCAATTCAATATCATCCAACTCCATATAATCTTCCTAAAAAAAGGTGCAATGAGGGGAGAGAAAGGAGGAGTTATTCTACCTGAAGGCAGTATGAACCCATAGATGGCACCCATAACTTGCACAAGGGCATATTGGGTGATAATGCCGTGGTTTGCCACTGCCTTCTGCAGTATGAAAATGAAACCACATTACATAATCCAGTCCTGTAACCAGACAAAAGCTTTACATTACATAAAAATACATCACTCTGGGTGCAAACAGAAATCCAGATCCTCTGCATATGTACATATTCCTCATATACTTATCTCACTATATCTCCACTTAATACATTAATAGACCTTATGAATAAAACTATAACATTACAGTGTGCTACTCTTAATGTTTTGCAGTACTGTACAGTATCATTAATATTCTTGTAGCTATAAATTAAGGACATTTTCAATAGCCTATTACACATTTCTTTATTCTTGGGAGATAACCATGTATAATCTATACAAACTCAGAACGACAATGACTGCTCACATTACACAGTAGATTATTTTTGCAGCAATGACTGGTGTGATCATTCAACTGATTTTTCTATTAAGCAATATGTAGTTTCCTTAAATACTACAAATTTGCCCTTAACTACAAGGCCAAAGAAGGATTTTGTACTGATGTTGGAATAACAAAATTATAATCTACGTCCCCCTTAAGTAATTTTAATTTTGCCTTCAAATTTTATGACTGTTTTCTATGCAATAAATGTTTTCTTCAAAGAAATAGGATTTTTTTTAAAATATCAATTCTGTACCCTCTCAAACAGTAAATAACATTTACTAAATACTACTTTTATTCTGATAAATTGCAAAATATAACCAACAATAATAAAATCAATGGTTATTTTTTTATTTATTTACTTTTAAGTTTAGCATCCTTTAAACAGATCTTATCGGACAATGAATGAAATGGGTAAAATGATGCTCAAATGAGCCTGGGGTCCATAGAACTTAAATTACCCGACATTCATCTTTTCTTGGTAAGGGAAAACCCCTGGGAAAAACTTTATCCCAGTAACTCACCCTAACCGAAATTCGAACTTGGACAACTTGAATGACATGCAGACACGCTAACCCCATATCACAGAGGTAGGCTGTTAAAATTTTAACTCACTTTTAAGTGGGAAATCACTATTGGTACCAGATACTAAGTAATACTATAATATTCATAAAATTTGCAAACATTTTAATTACCTTGAACTGTTCCTCTGAACAAATCACAACACGATGTGACGCAGAAGTATCTGGTGGCTTTACTCCAGCCTTCTCTATTTCAAATGGTTCTGGTAAAGGTGCATTTGCTCCATCGAGAACAGTGATGGCAATGACTGGTGCTCTATGTTTCAGTTGAATTTCTTTACCCAACTGGCAGCTTACATCTTCTTCCTTCCGTCTTGCAGCTGATGGAATGGCCAGAGTAAATACAAACACTGTACCATTGTTAGTGCCAGCCCATAACGTTGCTGTCATTGCTTGTACTGCAAAGAAATAAAACATTAATTGTAGATGATATACTCAATTACTCATTCATTCCACACATGCCCCATGACCCCTACAGCTAAACAGAGTATTTGATTCAGGAGCCACAGAAGTGGTATAGCAGATGAAAGGGGCATGGGTAGCAATGTAAAAACACAATTAATTCTAGTGCTATTTTATAATAAAATTTGAGTTGAAATTAACATAGCTACCACTTACATTTTCGTCATTTATGCACAAGGATTAGGCCTTGAACATCTGCTCCCAGTCTATTACAATTCACCCTATTCAAGGTTGAACTTGAATCTACATTGAATAAAACAAGCAAATGAAAGCTTGATCTTTCTTATGTGGGTAAAATAAGTTCATGCACAAGGTGTAACACAGAGCATTGTTTTGAGGACCTTTCTAAAAGTCCAGCCCTGTTTTTCAGTAATGTATCCACACTTTTGCCATGCATGCATTGGCATATCTTTCAAAATTGGTTAACTGAACTGGTGGTACACAACAGAAACCAATTTTGAATTTTGTTATAAAACCTGTATCATGTAGTTTTTTAATTGAATCTATGGCTAATATTTTATTCTTGAACAATTCTTCCAGTCCTCAGATTACAATTCTAAACTATCTAAAAGCTCAGGGGTTGCACAAATCTGCTTGTTTTTGGAGGAATGCTTTGAGTCAAAATTCTCTTGTTGTGTAACATTCTTATTTCCTCGTCAGTAAAGTTGGCATTATCAGTTTGTCCACTCCAAGAATATAAAAGGAACAACGTGACATTTGTAACAGCAGACAACCCATTTACTCTGCAAGATTTTTGTGTTAGTGCAATAATGGAAGAAGTGCTAATTTTGAATCATGTTATCTTGCAACAGGCAAAAAAGGGTAGCAGAATGACTTTTACCATTGTTTTATGGACTAAAAATCTACCTATATACCAATTTAGAAAGAAATAAAACATACTAAGTTTGGGTACTTCCCTTGTAAGACTATCATTAATCATAATAAGTTGTATAAATACTTAAATGCACTACTCATGCATCATTAATTCTAAGTAACAAGAGTTAATTAAGCATTTAAGTGTTTATATGACTTTTGTCATCAGTAATACTAATTGCACTTCATTGCTTATCACTTTCAGTTGTTTTATACCATAAGATGTTTTGATCAATGCCAAATAAAAAGGGACCATTCTCTACTTTCTAAAGGTATGCACAGGTAAAATTCGAACACAAGTTTGCTTTGCATTTATATGGTTATGTATGAACCTTCTTGTTGACCATATTTTTTTTTTTTTTAAATCCGTAACAACATATACATGTTGTGGTACACATCAAAATAGTGGGCAAATAAACCAAATCATAACACTTTATATGCACCCCTCTTAAAAAATATTGATCGAGTGAAATTGTACATTAAATATTGGACCATAAACATTATGCTGCACTAATAGATATTTGCATTGCTTTATAGCTAATTTACAATCATTAAGATCTTGATATAAAAACATACATAAAACATTACACTACAATAAGAGGTATTACTGCAGTTTTCAGTCAATTCTCATAGTTCACTCTTATATACAAGGTAATCTTCGATGGAGTAAAAGCAGTGGTTAATTAGATGTGCCTTGAGATATGAATTCAAATGGTTTACTTGTTTTATTACCTTAATGTAACTTGTTATTATATAACTTAATGCTACAGTGTAAAATACTTTTTTGATAGAGTGAGGCATTGTGACTGCATGTGCATTGTGTTGTGTTTATGCAGTGTTATTTATTGTAAATGGTGCATCACTGGTATTAGTGTTCTTAATTCAAGAAAATTGCTTCATATACATAAATGTAGGGAAGTGGAAGAATGCCCAGTTTTTTAAAGAGAGGTTTGCATGATGATTTTGGGCTAACACCTTCCATGAATCTAATAGTTATTTTCTGTACTTTGAAGGTTGTCTTGCTGACTGGGGACTCCTCCCCAGAAAACTATGCCATATCTTAGTAGTGAATGGACATGCTTAAAATATGTTTCTTTTTTTGTGCATGTAGTTAATATTATCATGTAGCAAAATTAACTAAATTTTTTGTTTATTATGTTAATGTGAGCATCCCAATTCAGATTACTTTGTACCAGACACCAAGGAATTTTATAGATTCTACTTTTTCAACTGTGTGATTAAGTAGTTATATTTAAGAGGCAAGATAGCTTTTGTTCTTGTTTATGTGTGTATCTATTGCTACAGTTTTATCCATATTGACAATGAGGTTATTACATATAAAATAGTGATTTTCTCTGTGGCCAGGTGAACAGAAGTTAGAAATGGTTTTTTTTGGGGGGGGGGGTTGCCTTGATGAGAACATTTGTATCATCAAGTGTATAAAATAGTCCTCATTGATGCGTCATTTATAAAGAGAAGAAATAAAGTGGGGCCTCACATGGATCCTTGTGGACTCCATAGCTAACTATAAGTGGACTGGAATGATAATAATTAATCTTTAATTTGAAGATTGAGAAGCTAATAACAGTGATGCGTCATAATTTCAAATAAAGAGTCAGAGATTGTTGTACCTTTTAGTGATGTAGTGTAACAACCTCCGATTCTCTTTATTTTAAAATAATTAATCTCATATTTTCCTCTCCATCTTTACTTGTTGTTCAACACTTATGTGTAGAAATTGTATCATGTTCCTTTGTAATGGTTCCTGTGTTCTAGGCCAAAAGGTCTGTTAAGTTTCAACGTTCTATTTCTCACTTTGTTTGTTCTGAGGTTCAAATGTTCTGTTCACCTTCTTTCTTCAAAACATTAAGAGAAACAGCAGAACTAAAGAAAGAAATCTAGGAAAGATGATGCAGGAAGGATTACTCTATAATACTGGTAATTAAAGTAGAAGGCAAGGAAGTGGAGTTCTGCCGGCCTATTGAGAGGGTGCAAGCAACTAGGGGAGAAGTGATCAACCTCAAAGACATTTTGCACTACTCAGATATATTAAAATATTTCACAAAAGAGGATGAAAAAAACCATGTAACAGCAATTCATAATTCTGTCTTTTGCAGTTTTATGCATGCGGCACTGAACACTGCCTTGGTAAATTGACCAAGTTCTTTATTGCAGCACACTCAAATTATATACACATATAGCATGCATTTTTCAATTCACATTAACAGATGTGGTCCTAAAGAAAACGTGACAGAGTTCTGTACTAGAAACATCTAATGTGTTATATTCACATGGCTTTCTCCACCCTCTATCATTTATTACTGGGTATACAAACTATTCTTACAAATGTTTATTTTTCTTCTACTTCATTTTGAGCTAAACCTTTGCACAAATAGCTACATTAACATATTTCGTCACAGATACAAAGGGAATAGCAATAGGCAAATATTTAAGCACTGAATGCTATGGAAATAATAATAATAATAATAATAATAATAATAATAATAATAATAATAATAATAATAATAATAATAAGAAGAAGAAGAAGAAGAAGAAGAAGAAGAAGAAGAAGAAGAAGAAGAAGAAGAAGAAGAAGAATGCTATATAGTGGCCTTAAATTTCCACATTCTTTCCGTATAATTGCGAGAAACCATTGAAATTTCACAGAACTTTATGATAAAGTATTGAACAACTCAAAACATTAGTAATGAATATCTTGGAAATGGCTTATGGGGAAAAGTAATTTGAAATAAATTGTGTGCCTTAAGAGATCTACATTTTTATGTAGTGCATTTTCATATTAAATTTTAACAGCTATACAAGATTATACTTAATTCCTTCCTAATGAAGACTTCCCTGACTATTTACAGAAAATTCAAGACAAACATTTTATTTATCATGTAAATATCTTCAATATGTGGTATTATAATCAAAATCATTAAGAGCCATTTTTGAGAAAATAAAAAATTTTAAAAAAATGTTCCATGTAAAGAGTAGTTCGGGGTGGGGGATTTTCTTAAAAGCTTTTTGTATTGCATCTTTCGAAGATACTGAGCTTGAATTCCAAGTTTGATATTTATCCAATTTTTCATTTTTGAGTTATGCTGTTCTTTCTCTCTCTCACGCACGCACACATACTCTCTCTCTAAAAAGTTTTTTTTTATTCAGGAGTCCTCAAAACATGCATTTCTAGTGAAATATTGGCATCAAATCTTTGGGTGGAATAAAATACCTTCTCTACCTACTATGTAATGGTAGAGAAAGTACAACTTCAGTGCACAATTATTAATATGCAACAAAATTACACAACACTAAGGTTGTATGCTTTTCAATATTTCTTTCAAGCTCAACTTTTGTACACACTTATTTTTGGTGTAGTTGGGTGAACAGAGGAAAGTGAAAAAATAGAAAGCCTCTACATTTTTGACTTGGGGTGGGTTAAAACAAGGAGGAGGAGGAGGAGGAGGAGGAGGTGGTGGTGGTGGTGGTGGTGGTGGTGGTGGTGGTGGTGGTGGTGGTGGTGGTGGTGGTGGTGGTGGTTCTTAAATTTATTAAAATCAATTTGTAAGATTTATATTTTTCAGGAAGTAAGGGACACTTGTAATTCAAATATGCACAACCACCAGCAGCAAATGATTCAAATTACTGTTTTAAGAATTAAAAATGCACCACATTTTTATAAGAGACTAAAGATCTTACCACTGATGATAAATGTCTTTGCGAAGTAAAGACAGCGCACCATGCTTCCCAGAGAGTCATCCACAGGCCGAGCTTCAACTTGTCTCTCAACGGGTTTAGCTTCAGTAGGGCTTAGGCCTCCTGGAGCTGTGGCTGATGAAGGTGATGCAACTTCTGCACCTGATCTGCAAGTTCAATACTTCATTATTTTAGCCTTACAATACTACAGCATTATTGAAAATAAATCTGTTATATGAATAAATATATTTTGAATTATATAATTTTTTATTTAAGCAAAATTGTTTAATTCCTTGATTTTCTGTTTTAAGCAATTTTGTTACTACAGGAATATAACTGCATTCACCCTTAGGTTAGTCCTAACTAAAACAAACTCAATGACACTCAACCAAAGTATGAACAAAGCAGAATAAAATCTGTGCTACTTTCACATGACTTTCTCTAACCTCTATCACTATTATTGAGTATATAAATTATTCTTATGAAAGGTTATTTTCCTACCTACTTTCCAGAAATAGCTCCATTACACTTTTGTTATAAATATAAAGGGAATAGCGATAGTCAAATGTTTTAAGAACTGGACACTATATACTGGCCTTAAAATTCTATGCCCTTTACGTGCAATCATGAGAAACAACTGAATATCGAAAGGACTTGACGTTTAACGGTTATACAAGATTATACAAAATTTCTTCCGAATGAAGTAGACTTTACAGGCCATTCCCAGAAAATTCAAGATATACGTTTTAATTACAATGTAAACATCTTTAAAATATGGTATTTTAATCAAAATTGTTAAACCCATTTTTTAGAAAGTCAAATATTTCGAAAAATCTTCCAAGTAAGGGTAGTTTGGGTGGAAGGATTTTCTTGAAAATCTTTGTCGCATCTTTGAAAGACACTGAATACAAATATCAAGTTAGGTATTTATCCTATATTTTGTTTTTTGTGGATATTGCTAGAGGTGAGGTGTGTAGAGGGGACTGTTTTGATTGAAGGCAAGGGGTGCATTGATGTAATAGCAGCTTAGCAGAGTCCGAGGTGCTTCACTACTGGTTCTTTCTCCACGTGGTCATTTCCATGTGGAGTCAATTCACTTTCACCTGTGCCACCATAAGAAAGAAAGAAAAAAAGTCTTACTCAGTCCTGTCTAAAATTTAACTCTGTTTTATGAACTGATCTAAAATTTACATAAATTAAGTTATATTGGAATTTACAGTATATCATTATAGAGTTAAAACAATTCAGAATAGAAAATAAATAATTCTGCTTATACTACAATCTATGTAGGTCGCTTTTATTTGCACGTCAAACAACCACAGTGCACAAGCAGTGCTGTGATTCACATATGTACGGGGTTCGGAAGCACATGTGTAGAATACCTAACTTAAGCAGTGAATTCAGTGCAAGTGGAGTCCATTAAAATTCTGTCAATGTTCATTTAAAGCTAAATGAATTAGTTAAGGAATCTTAATGAACAGTATAAACAGCAAAATACAGACTTAATGCTTAGTCATATGTTATATTGAGAAGGCTCTAATTTCAACCATTTTGCTGAACAAAGGGAGAGGAGAATGGACTTCATCTACATGAATATTAATTTCTTTTGGGGCGGGGGGAGAGAGACATCTAGATGCATAATTTCTTACAGTTCACTTTATAGTCCTAACATTTTTTCAATGCATGTTGTTGATTGCTTGGTATCTCAATACACATTTAGACACAAGATTTTGCAACAAGCAAAAAGAAACTCTATGCATTCCCGATTAAGAATTTATGTTCTTACTCTGACATCTGAATAAATATTATTAAGACAGAAACTTAGAAGAAATATCTTCATGAAACACAGACTTATTGATGTGCAAGCATGTGTGATTAAGATTTGTAAATCATTTATGTTGTGAAAACAAAGCACAGAATACCCGTTTGTTATAAAACCATTCTCCACTGGAATTTTAACCAATATTCATTAATACATGCGTGCACTATATAATATAAATCACAAAAGGCTTCCTGGTACTGAAGGGAATAATGCAATAAAATAATATAGTTTAATTTATGCTGGCTTTTATAGATGCATTTTATTGCACATTTATTTCTGAATTGCACTAATGCATAGGATTTTGTATGTGCTGAAAAATACGTCAGTAAATTGAACTAGAAATTATATGCAGAATATTTTGGTTTATATGTTTGTTTTAGTTTACATATATTTTCTGGTAACTTATAGAATAAAATGTGTCGTGGAAAGCATGCTTAATACGAAAACATCATCTGCCCCCTTCCAAATTTGCAAATCACGAGCCACCACTGCCCTCAATTAAGAAAGTTTTGCTCTATTTCCTTTGTATGTTACAATCATGACTGTTAGCTGGGTATGTTAACTGCATAAAGAGAGAAAATGTGTCCGGCTAGCATTAGAAATCGTCAATCGATATTTTATGATTAACAACTCGGAATATTATTTTTCTTGATGGTCACTGACTATACCTTTTCCAAAGAGGTTAACTTGGTGGCCTGCGAGTAGGAAATCACCTTATTCATCTGTATTTTGCTGTATATATTAAGGGTCTATGAATTACGTGAAAACTATGTAGCTTGTCAATTCATAAAGCAAATAGTAAGGAAGTCTTTCATTATGACAAATTTGCTTAACCTCTTTTGTAAGACCTCAAGAACTAGAGGCTAGCATGGTACTCCTAGACCGCAGAGGATGACAAGTTTACTGGTATTCCTGCTGCATGGTTTAATATGCTTCATAATGAAAAAGCACACAGTAAAGGTTGTTATACCAGGAAAAGAAAGAATGTGAAATATGTGGTTAAGGAGTGTTAAAAACATTTATGAAAAATGTCATTCATGCAATAGAGAACAATTTCTTCTTAATAAACGAACTGCCAAAAAGGAATACTGTGAGATAACAAGCATAATTTATAAAGCAAGCAGCAGCACATATGTCAGATTAAATTTTGGAAGAGGTAAAGCCACTTAGTCAATAAATACAAGTTCATCACATTCCTACTCTTTTGCTTTTATTTTTTAATTTTACATTTAATCCTTATTGAAAGTGAAGGGTTGGTTGGTTGAGACACTAATATCACTAATTTGTGCACTTGTATTCATTTTGGGAATGGGACTTGTTCTCATTCTCCAGCATATTCTGATTGGTTGCTTGTTTCCTGTTTGTAGGTTGTTGTGGAAGTGTGTTGTGTGTGAAGACATCAGGTGATGGTTTGATGAATTTCCAGAGGTTATTGGGAGGCAGCTATTTAAAAGTTCATGAACTGTTCTTGTGTTTTGATGTAGATCTTTTCCCAGGTGTCCAGTTCATTGCTTCTTGCAGATTTTAACAGTTCTGGAACTGATGTGCTACATCAGATTTTTCCGTATGTTTGAGATATATGCATCTTATATATTCTTTAAAACTTCCATTCCCGAAACACGTACAAATGTACAGATTAGTGATGTTAAGTGTCTAAACCAAGCAAATCTTCAACTTCAATTGATCAATGCAACATTGTTGCTAGTTTCTCTAGTGAGTGTCAAGACATTAATTCTTGCATGAGTGATACAGTCACTTGTGACAGTACAACCCATTTGAATAAAGCCAAATTTTTAAAATATATAGGTGATGAATTGTGCAATAAGAAAAAGAAGCAGATTCATAATTTTAATTTGCCTTGGAGCTTATGAACTGAGCTTGAACGATAGCTTGACAGAGCTCTCTGAAGGTTGCAACAGGAGACCAATAACTAAAGCTGATGGTCTGAGAAAACAATGTTCTTGCTTTGTGAATTAATATCACTCCTCCTTGGTACAATACAATGTAGCATAAGGTTTGACTGGTGCCAAATCAAATTGAATAAAAGTGTTTATTCTGAATGGAATATATTTCATATGCAGAACTTGTCTGCACTAAAATGCTGACATCATGCCAAGATACAAAGTTTGGGTGCAACAATTGTGTTTCCATTCCTTTCCACTGTGTTTCTATGTATCATGTTGCAGACATAATTTTTCAATTAGGCATGACCTGACAGAAATTAAAATTGAGTTTTTATTCATGGACATTCTTTAACTGCTATGGTTCTTAGCGTCCTATTCTATATTGGATGTGAAATACTGGAAATTTTGCTCAGAGGCCTCTTTATAAGGCTTGAGGTTCTTTTACGTGCCGTAAATCTACAACACAATACCACAAGCTTTACTTCCCTTCTGAAGGAAGCCATGCTAAGGATTTTTACAACCGAAAAACATCCATCGCCCTCCATCGGGTTTGAATCCGTGACCTCGTGAACTAGAGGCTAGCATGGTATCCCTAGACCATGGAGGATGACACACAACCTGACAGAAACATTGTGCAGCTGCTCTAAAGTACTGTTTCCAATTAGGATCAACTTAAGGATGAATGCAGAGTATAAATAAAACATTAAAAATTCTACCTATATATTGCTAAGATTAACTATGGTAATGAATTTTTATAATTATGTAATTATATTTTCTGACAAAAATATTTAAGACAATGATTTATTTTACAAGTATCAACACTAAGTATAATGCCTGCATCATTAACATGCTGCCATTGACATGAAAATCATACTTGAATAATTAGATGCCATGGTTTGCTAGTAAAAATTTATAACTATTACAACACCCTCAGTTTCTCAAGAGTAACACAATAAAAGCACTACACATTTCTGTACCATGATAAAGCCAACATCTACAATGATACCTGTATATTAAGTGTGCATGAGGAGATAACAGAAAATATGCTAACAGTACTATGAAATGCAAAAATTATCTTGCAGTACTTCAAGAAAAATTATTAACTGCATGAATATTAATAAGCACCACTGAGACAGTCCATATAAAACTGAAAATTAAGTTATATTGAAAATGATACTTTCATGCATAAACTGAAAAAGGAACAGACAAAAGGTAGAAATTATAATATACTTAAAAACTACACATTTTCTTAAGCACAAGTTCTGTGAGGTGGATAAAAATAATTAAACCATCAACTAGTCACAACCCCTCTAAGGATTTCATAAATGTTTCCATAAAAACTGTACGCAAGATTCCCTGGAAAGATAAAATCTTCCATTTTCTCTTTTTTTTACGCGTATCCTGAAAAAGAATGTCTTGAGTGACTGACTAGAATGCTATTTCCTTTTTTCAAATACGGGATTGCAGAAACTTTTAAACTGATCTTCATAATACTCTAGATTTTTTATGTCTTTCAGCCAGATGTAGAGTTGGGTGAAGCCAGAGAAAATCTAGAGTATTCACAACACTGGGAAAGCTTCAGCTCATATTTTGATTTCACAATTTATTTAGCTAGAGTGGATAATTGTACAGTTATCCATAATCATACAGTTCCTCTAGTTTCCATAATTCTAACTTCAAATCCAGCAAATGATGATACTGCTTTATGATGTAAGATTCCTTAACATTGTTTCCCATGGAGGAAGCAAAAGCTTTTGGTTCCATATGAGTTTATTTGTGAGTAAAAGAAACTCATATCCTCACACCCAACAAGTGTCCGCTTCTTTCTAGCACAATCTGGTAGCTGTTAAGCTAATCACACATTACTGCAGCTCAAGTGGCAAACAGCAGGCAATTTTGAAAAGGTGAATAATTACAGATAACCTGAAAACAGGTCCCTATATATTCCACCTGGAATAGAATTTAATTGGTGAAATATCACAAAAATTCTGATATGCCACATTCACATGACTTTCTCTACCCTCTATCGTTTATTAGTGAGTGTACAATCTATTCTTGCTAAAGCTTATTTTTATATCTACTACGCTTTAGTCCAAAAAAAACCGTTGCAGAAATAGCTACATTACACGTTTCGTTATAGATACAAGGAGAACACCAATAGTCAAATGTTTAAGACCTGGGCGCTATATGCTAGACTTAAAATTCCATACTGTTTCCATGCAATCGTGAGAAACAACTGAATATTGAAAGGACTTAAAAGAATGGCCAAGAAATGAAAAATTTGAACCATTAACAATAGATATCTCAGAAATGGCTTATGTCACAAAAAAGCTTATTTGAAATAAACTGCGTGTTTTAAAGAGATTTATATTTTTTGTGTAGTACATTTTTGTCTATTGCTTAACATTTACCAGTTAGACAAGATTATACAAAATTTCTTCAGGATGAAGAGGACTTCAAAGGCTATTTCCAAAAAAATTCAAGATGTACATTTTATTTGTCATGTAAATATCTTTAATATATGGTATTTTTATCAAAATTGTTAAGAGCCATTATTTAGAAAGTCAAAATTTTCAAAAAATGTTCCATGTAAAGGATAGTTGGAGTTGGAGGGGATTTTCTTGATAATCATCCTTGGAAGATACTAAACTTTAAATACCAAGTTTGGTATTTATCAGACTTCTCATTTTTGAGTTACGCTGCTCGCCCCACACACACACATGCACGCACGCACGCACGCACGCACCTTTTTTTAAAAATGCCTTTTTTGTGGATTCCGGAGGCCTCAAAACATATATTTCTGGTGAAATCTTGACATCAAAATTTTGGGTGGAATACAATACTTCCCCCACTTACTGTACGTAGTAGAGAAATATATTTAAAAAAAAAAGTACCTTGAAATGTGTGAAGTTGATATGTAATTTCCTCCTAGTATTGTCAACAAAAATTATATTATGTCAGTACTTTGATTCTTTATTTCAACAAAACATTTTAAAGCAAAAAAACAACAACAAAAAAATAAAATTCATGAAGATAGTTTACAATGTACAGATGCACGCAAGCCAAAATGAACTGCTTTTGTTATGTGTTATAAATCTCTAAACAAATTTTAGAAAAATACTGGATACACCTATTTTAAACTCTCATTCATGCATCTCCCCTGGCCCCACCTTCCATGGGAAGAGATGCTAATTTTTATGGTCTACAAAACATTGGGTTTACTGATGTGTGAATACAGTAGAATCTCGTTAGTATGTTTTTGCAGGGACCTAAGGATTTGGATGTCATAGGCAGGAAAATACGTTAACGAAAATACAAAATCTGCAATTTAAGAATATATTTATGTAATAAAATCTAATAATTACTACGTCTTCATGGGTAGTTGAAATATATTTCAAATACAATTTTATACTGAATACGATCCATGTTTCCATGTTAAATTCAATATGTGTTCAAATGGATTTGGATACACAAAACCTGAGAATAAATAATTCAAGCTTTTATGTTGGTCAAATTGAGGTTATGAATGTTTTTGAGAAAATAAATTGTGAATTATGAAAGCCGACAATAGTGGCTTTGCCTGTGTGTTTTATTACACGTATAATAACAATCTCCGCTAAAAAAAGAAAACAAAATTATGTGCGTGCATCGTGTTACGAGTACAGTAGACGATAGTAACTTTGGCGTATTCAATACGATTTGAATACTGTAGGTGTTTCCATGCAACAAATTTCGTTCCGATCCTTTTCTGATCCTATTTTCCAAGAGGAAAGTTTTGTTTTAGCATTTTTCCCTTCTTTAAAAGCAGTTTCAATCAATTTAGGTTTGCTAACAATCGTGTTTAGGGTTGATGGAGGAATGTTTAATTTCCGCATTATATCCACATGTTTCATATTTAGATTGTGGTATACTTCAAGGATTTTCAGTTTTTCAGTGTTGGTTATTTACTGCACTTTCTTTTTTTCATAGCAAATGAAAAGTTAAAATACACTCTACATATGTTTGGTCAAAACTGAACAGTAGAAACTCTCTGTGTTTACCACCCCAAGGTAAAGCATTCTCTATCCCGTCCACATAAATCGTGTCACACAAATATTTACATACATGCATGTGATTGGCTGCCGGTATCCACCCCGTGACCAAGGATTGACCAAAGTAGCAAATGGAGGACGTCAAACTTTGAACGTGTTAAGTGTCTACTCCCACTGGACTGGCCAAGGATTGGCCAAAACAGCGAATGAGGACGTCAAACTTCAAACGTAGTAAGCGGGATCGGGAAAACGCACTAAGCAAACGTTATTTATTACATTTGGTGATTTGATACCGGGACTTTTATAATTCAACGTAATAAATGGGAAAACGTGTTAATGAGGAACGTGCTAACGAGATTCCACTGTACATTACATAATCTCAGAAATGTACTGCAACAATTATTTTCATTGCCCATCTGGATGTTTCCTTTTCAATAATACAAATGATTGGCATGTACAGTCTGCCTAAGAAACTATGGCAGGCATGCGAAAGGAGTATCCAATCTACTAAATGTAGAATGCTTCTTTGATCTTTTACTCTAAAAATGCCTATTCTCTCAATGTTCTCCAACTACATAATAGTTCTATCCACAACCATGTCTGCAGAAATACAATAAAAAATCTGATGTGTTACACTCACATAACTTTATCTCCTCTCGTACAAACCACTTTTACAAACGATTATTCTCCATCTAGTTCATGACAATCGAGATAAACCTTTGCAGAATCTATCTTATTGCCAATTTTCTTGTAGGTGCAAGGGGAATATGGAAATACAGTAGGTTTTGAGCAAAAGTCAAATCTTTTAAGAGCTGTTGCTATGGGGAGCATTCCATTCTCTTTGCATGTCCAGAACACATATAAAAAAAAAAAGGCGAATAAATTCCCATTTGAGAAAAAGTATTAAATGTTGCTAAATTCAAACAAACAAGGAGGAATATCTCGGAAAGGTTCACTTGGTAAAAAACATATACATGACATAAATTGTGTGTTTTGACGAGATCTTCATTTTTTGTGTAGTAAAATCTTGTCTATTTCTTACGGTTTATCAGTTATGCAAAAGCCATTCAGAATGAAGAGAACTTTTGAGGACATTCCCGGAAAATTCATGACATACATTTCATTTGCCATGAAAATATCTTAAACATATGATATTTTAATCAAAAATTGTTTGAGCCATTTTTGAAAAAACATAAAAAATGTTCCATGTAAAGGGTTGTCTGGGGTGGGGGGGGATTTTCTTGAAAATCTTTGTCGCATCTTTGAAAGATACTGAACCTAATTACCAAGTTTGGTAATTATCCAACTTTTCATTTTTGAGTTATGCTGTTCACAGGGACCTTTTTCTTAAAAGGCCTTTTTTTTGGATTCAGGTGGCCTCAAAACATGTATTTCTGGTGAAATCTCGATATCAAATTTTTGGGTGGACTGCAATACTTCCCCTACTTAGTACAGTAGAATCTCGTTAGTACATTTTTGCAGGGACCTAAGGATTTGGACGTCATAGGCGGGAAAACGTGTTAACGAAAATGCAAAATCTGCAATTTAAGAACATAGGTAATAAAAATCTAATAATTACTACGTCTCCATGGGCAATTTAAATCGATTTTGAGTACAATTTCATACTGAATACGATCCGCATTTTCATGTTAAATTCAATATGTTTAAATGGATTTGGATACACAAAGCCTGAGAATAAATAATTCAAGCTTTTTTTTTGGTCAACTTGGGTTTTTTAGGTTATGAATGTTTTTGAGAAAATAAATTGCAAATTGTGGAAGCGGCAATAGTGGTTTTGCTGTGTGTTTTATTACACACGTGATAACAATTTCTGCTAAAAAAGAAAAAATTATGAGCATGCATCGTGTTACGAGTACAATAGACGATATTATCTTTGGTGTATACAAGACAATTTGAATACGGAGGTGTTTCCATGCAACAAATTTCGTTCCGGTCCTCTTCTGATCCTATTTTCCAAGAGAAAAGTTTTGTTTTAGTATTTTTCCCTTCTTTAAAAGCAGTTTCAATCAATTTAGATTTGCTAACAATCGTGTTTAAGGTTGACGGAGGAATGTTTAACTTCTGCACTATATCGACATGTTTTATATTTGATTGTGATTACATCAAGGATTTTCAGTTTTTCACTGTTGGTTATTTACCTACTACACTTTCTTTTTTTCATTGTAAATGAAAAGTTAAAATACAATCTACGGTTGTTTGGTCATCACTCAACATTAGAAACTATCGTTAGCGTTAACCACGCCAAGGTAAAGCATTCTCTAACTCGCCCACAGAAATCGTGTCACACAAATATTTAAATGCATGTATGTGATTGGCTGCCGATTTCCACCCCGTGACCGAGGATTGACTAAAGTAGCAAATGAGGACGTCAAACTATGAACGTGTTAAACGCCTACTCCCACTGTACCGATCAAGGATTGGCCATAACAGCGAATGAGGACGTCAAACTTCAAACGTAGTAAGCGGGCCCGGGAAAACGCACTAAGCAAACATTATTTATTATATTTGGCAATTTGGTACCAGGACTTTTATAATTCAACGTAATACACAGGAAAACGTGTTAATGAGGAACGTGCTAACGAGATTCCACTGTATATGTAGTAGAAAAAGTAATAAATGGACACTGATTTAAGCATTATTTAAATGACAGCTGATGCACGTATATTCCCTGAATAAAAACTGGTTCACAATAACCCAAAATGCATATCTATGACCATATTGATAAAGTGAACGAGTTGATTTTACGCATTGGGATTTCATTTGTTTCTATCTGATTAATGATATTTTTTCAATTATTTCCAATTCATATGTAACCAATGTCAAAATTCAAGAGTGAACATTTAATAAATGCAGATCCATCATTTCAGATTGCTCTAGTCATACCAAGCTTTCATTCCTTTTTTAAATGGTATGCATTACAGTAGTTCTTTGTTCTTTGTTAATTTCTACCGGTTTTTGCTGTGTATAATTGCCATATTATAACTTGTACCTTGAGACAGTTCCGCTACCACGTGTACGCAATGAAGTGGTGGGGAGCTTGTTGCAACCTTTTGCATGTTGGAGAACGGGAGGGTCAAATGCTACCTGGCAGGCTCAGTTGACAATGCTAACAGTTGATTCATTATTGTATATACATGGCTAAATAAATTGTCTTTCTCATGCTGTTTACAAAAGAAGAAATTATAAGTTAATGTTTATAGTTAGTGTGAAACTACTAATGCTATTAATTATCAGATGCCATATTAATTACTGCTATTATAACAGAAATAAATAACGCTTTAAAGGAAGCACTATAAAACACAAGAACAGAAGTAGCAGTGGTTATTGCATGAAGACACACCGAGTGTGATATTTATATTGCACTCAAACTATTAACCATTTGCAACAATGCATACAACAAAACTATTACCGCAAGGTAACAAAAACCTTTATTCTTGTGTGCTGGCTTCATGAACTTTGCTAAGTGAGAAGGGGGAAGAGGAAAGACTACATGTTATTTGTGAGAAACATCTGATAACAGGACCAAATCAATGCTAAGAAACGTAATGAGTCAGGTACAAAATGTGCTCCATAATAATTTAATTTTCATGTAGTAATAGATAAATGTATATAAACTTTGTGAATTAAGTACAACATACCATGTGGTATATTCACTAAGTGCTCAAAATCAGTGATAGAACTCAGCGCTGAAAACTAAAGCTTTGTTTCATCCTTGTGCACTTTTGCATATTTCACTTTATTATTATTATTATTATTATTATTATTATTTATAATAACACCTGATTGTCGTTTATTTTATATTACATCAAGGCTTTGTCAATTTTTTTTATATGTGTATGCATTCCTTCCAGTCCAGGGTTCACAAGACCAAAACGTATGTGTTGTGCCAGCAGTATAAATAAATGCAGCAACAGTAGCAGTGGAAGGTTATGTCATGCTGGAGGTTGTTTCAGGTGGAGGTTTTGAAGGGGGGTTGGATGGTATCAACAGTGATTGGCTGGCACATAAGTAACTGCAGTGACATGGTCCATCATTGAGCTGTCACTAGGGACAAGTTATAATATGGTGACTTTATTTTTGCTACTGTTTTTGAGGCAACAGCCAGTTATAAGTTGCATATAAGCAAACTACAGATAATGCTTTAGCTAGAAAAACCATGGTCAATAGACCTGCGGGTGTCAGGATCTGAGATTAGAATGCACAAATGCAAGAATTTCTTCCAGTTTCATTTTTCCAGCTTGCGACTAGAGAGAGCTCTAGTGACTGTTTCATATCATGGTTGCCTTGAATAATATCGACCATGAAGAATTTAATATGCAGTGCCTGGGAACAAGAACAAGAAAGTTAAAACTCTTTCACATTCCCCGGAAAGCTTCCCGTTAATTGTGAATGCGCAAATCATATTATAATATATGTATTTTAACTTTGTCCTTCTCATTCTGGTTACCATTCTTGGTTATTATGAACCAGTCTTAAAATTCTATATTAAAGATACTACCCTAAGTTTGACACAAATCCCCAAAAGACCATTCAATGTAATGGTGGTGTCCATTACAGCCATACAGGGCCACCTGTGGCTTTAAAATTGCTGAAATCAGCTGGTAACAACTGATGCGCAGGTGTCTTGATGCATCCGATTTTTCATTGTTCCTTTTTAACATTACATGGCAGAGGCATGCTACAAGTGAAATTCAAGGAAAGCCTATTACAATGTACAACTTAGATTTGCAAGTATATTAAATTAAACAGTGTTCAACAATTATTATCTTTAGAACAAATTCTGTGCTACTGAATCATAAATGGGAAAATGCAAAAAATATTTAATTTATAGCAGAACTGTGCACTCAATACAGCTATTTTTATTCAGTAACACTAAGTGTTCAAAGATACAAAAACTAAAATTTAGATGTGCAATGTAAGTGGATCAATGGGGTTCAGGGACAGAAATCCCTTACTATGTACAGTATATGTTTATCATGCTACGATTAAAACAAATCTACAGTACTATCCATTCACCCTATTGAGTACAGAAATTGAAAAATACTAAGGCTAGTAAATACACTGCTCAAAAAAATTAGGGGATCATGAAAAATTTCCTACAAATGATTTATTGTCAGTAACTGTATCTGTTACAATCACATTCTATTCCTCTGAGAAGACGTAAACATAAGTGATGTCAAAGGATGAGCGAAGGGATATGTATACTATTGTGGTATTCCAGCCAACTTTGGTAAATGACAAAGAGTTCATTCAGAGATCTTTACAAATGGTAGTGCTATGCGAAATGGGAATTAATACTCCAATTTACATTAATAATTGTATGTAATATACACTATGTGATCAAAAGTATCCGGACACACCCAAAATCATACGTTTTTCATCTTAGGTGCTTTGTGCTGCCACCTACTGCCTAGTACTCATTATCCGCGACCTCAGTAGTCATTAGACATCGTGAAACAGCAGAATGGGACACTCCGTGGAACTCACAGACTTCGAACGTGGTCAGGTGATTGGGTGTCACTTGTGTCAGAAGTCTGTACGCGAGATTTCCACACTCCCAAACAGACCTAGGTCCGCTGTTTCTGATGTGATAGTGAAGTGGAATCGTGAAGGGACATGTACAGCACAAAAGCGTACAGGACGACCTCGTTTGTTGACTGACAGAGACAGCAGACATTTGAAGAGGGTTGTAAAGAGTAATAGGCAGACATCTATCCAGACCATCACACAGGAATTCCAAATTGCATCAGGATCCACTCCAAGTACTATGACAGTTAGGCGTGAGGTGAGAAACCTTGGATTCCATGGTTGAGGGGCTGCTCATAAGCCACAGATCACAGAGGAAAATGTCAAACGACGCCTCGCTTGGTGTAAGGAGCATCAACATTACACGATTGAACAGTGGCAAAACGTTGTGTGGAGTGACGAATCAAGGTATATAATGTGGCGATCCGATGGCAGGATGTAGGTATGGCGAATGCCCGGTGAACGTCATCTGCCAGCGTGTGTAGTGCCAACAGTAAAATTCAGAGGTGGTGGTTTTAGGTGTGGTCGTGTTTTTCCTGGAGGGGGCTTGCATCCCTCGTTGTTTTGCGTGGCATGATCACAGCGCAGACCTACATTGATATTTTAAGCACCTTCTTGCTTCCCACTGTTGAAGAGCAATTTGGGGATGGCGATTGCATCTTTCAACATGATCGAGCACCTGTTCATACTGCACGGGTTGTGGTGGAGTGGTTACACGACAATAACATCCCTGTAATGGACTGGCCTGCACAGAGTCCTGATTTGGATCCTATAGAACACCTATGGGATGTTTTGGAACGCCAACTTTGTGCCAGACCTCACCGACCTACATTGATACCTCTCCTCAGCACTGCACTCCGTGAAGAATGGGCTGCCATTCCCCAAGAAACCTTCCAGCACCTAATTGAAAGTATGCCTGCAAGAGTGAACGCTGTCATCAAAACTAAGGGTGGGCCAACACCATATTGACTTACAGCATTACCGATGGAGGGCGCCAAGAACTTGTACGTCATTTTCAGCCAGGTATCCGGATACTTTTGATCACGTAGTGTATCATACATAAATAAGGAAATCAGACAGGGCTGCAGACCATTGTCAGAGCTGGTGTCAGAATGCAACACATCTTTCCAACAGCAACAGGATGCAGGGTACACAAGAAGTAGGGAGGAGGCATTCAGAATGCAAGTCCATTTGGTTATCAGAGGAGTTGAGTCAATCTTGAACCTGATAAACATATACTTATTTAACATTGCAGTATGGAAGCAATGGTATGAGCAGGAATCAGTATTGGACACACAGGCATCTACTAAATTGGGAATGGCAATTTGACAGTTCTGAGGTACACAGACGAGATCCTCTGGCCTGTAGTTAAGCCTTACACTGGTGCCATTAGGGATACATTACTGGCAATGTTTATGCTGTAGTAGCTTCCTCATAACTTAAATCTGATTCAGCATGCCGGAGTTGCTTTAAGCAGCTAGACCAGCTCCTCCGACAACTCTCACAGATCCAGGGATTGCCCATATGGAAGAATGGCAACTTATCCATCAATAGCTCATTGATGATCTCATTGAATTCATGCCACAGAGGTGGGCAGAAATGCTGGTAGTTTGAGGAGATTACACCACACTAGGGGGCATTTTCTGTTGTGTTTAAGTCCATGTTTTGAACTGTTCTCCTAATGCACTTACTACCATATTCTATGTAATGCCATATGAACACTGATAAAGTGTACATAAATTTATCCCTCTATACCTGACAGGATATTATATAGTGTATATAGTGTAATTTAATTGAGTTTTATTTATGGACGCTCTTTAACTGCTGTGGTCCTTAGATTCCCATTCTATATTGGGCATCAAAGACTGGAAATTTTGCTCAGAGGCCTCTTTATCAGGCTTGAGGTTCTTTTACGTGCCATAAATCTATGACACGGGACCACCAGCTTTACTTCCCTTCCGAAGGGAGACATGCTAAGGATTTTTACGCCCGAAAAAATCCATCGCCCTTTGCTGGGTTTGTACCCGCGACCTCGGGAACTAGAGGCTAGAATGGTAAACACTACATCACGGAGAACGACATATCATGGTGTACATAAATATTCAACTGAAGTAAATAATATCACATCCTGAGTTTATAGTTATGTCTCTGATCACTATTCCTTTTTTTTTTGAACAGTGTGCAAATTGTATTTCATAAGAAACTTTCAACTGTACTATAAAACAGAAAAGATGAATTCCAGCAAGTCCTTTGGTGTATGTATAAATCTGAAAAAGAAACTGAAAAGAAACTTGTGCTTCATTTCATGCTCCATGCCACTGAACACCATTTACAATGATTACCCTGGGGAGCCTCTGCATTCCAAAGGCTCCATTTCAGCTTCTTTTCCTTCTGTTTCACTTTCTGGTGTAGGTGGAACATCCTCTGCCACATCCTCCAAGCTGCTAGTTCAACACACAACATGTAAACCCTAAACCTATATTCTCAGTAGCTTTTACAATGAATATTAAATAGTGGTGCACTGCAGGATATATTAAATATGCTTTAAAAAGTTTCATTTATGGAAAAATTATAGCCTACTGTTAACAAATTATATTACTGGTTTATGAATAGTATTATACCATAACTTGTGTTTTTCTTTCTTTTCTCAATCTCTTGAAACAACTCCTATAATGCAACCTCAATGCACTATTGCCAGTTTTCTGCATTTAATTTAATATTTTTGGCCCTTGGAATAATCCAATGGAAGTAACATAGTTTTTTTCCATTTTGCATCAAAGCTTGGTATTTTGTTTTACTGCAATGTCACTAGTATACAACTTTGAGAATCAATGGTAGAGTTTCTTGGGACTACTGTGAAGTATGGTTAGGACAAAGGTGGTGAAAACAGGGTTCACGAGTAATTTTAATTCACAGGTGCTACTTCCTATTTGGCTGCCTGTCCATTTGTTTGTTACACGCTACTGAGGATAAAATGAATGTTGCATATTTGACTTGCAGAATTAAGTCATTTTCCCCAACCCTTAATTAGGATAATTAACTGCAAGCACTCTTAATTTATAATTCAGCCACTGGAAGATATTGCATAATCACATTTTTTATATTGTCATATTGTCACTGTTGTAACTGTGTCTTGAATATAGACATCCATACAGAAATTCATAACATAAGTTGTCATGTTTAATCCATTAGCGCCAATTGTCCTTGATTGAGGACAGTCGGTTATTCCTTTACTATTACAATGTATGCTACTTCAAACCAACAATGGGCTTTTGTTGTGGTAAAGTAAGGTTTCCTTCAAAAATGGGTGCTGTTATATAGAAGTGTTATATAGCTCGAAACTAGTTCTGAGGTATTTAACCTATTTTAGTGAAATTGTATATTTATAACCACTTCTAGATATTATATTTAATCTTTTCACTATGTCTTCCGATTTAAAAGTAATGGGTACTGTTGTTAGCTCTCTGCTACAGTTATTCATTTCAAGACTATTCTTTAGTGTGGAGTGTTTTTGCAAAGCCTGCTGGTTATTTCCCTTTTTTATTAGCGTGACTGTGTCTAAGGTAAGACCACTATCATTTTCTGCCTACTGCATAATGTAATACTCTTAATAGTATTTGGTACTAGTAATGGTAAAATACTTTATTGTATTTGTGTTCCAGTGCATGAAAACTTGCTGTCCTCATTTGAGAACACTGGGCACTTCTGTGGCAAATTTTATATTTCTAGTCTTTTTATATTTCTTTGTCAATGCTACCACATTTTTAAAACTGTCAAAGAGGCAACGAATACCTATTTTCTGAAGAAATAGAAGCAGATATGATAGCTGTGCTTCAGATGTAGATGAGCAGATAGATGGAAATATAGATGACTTGCTAGGAATACCCATGTACAACTGAAGTTTTACATGAAAGAGACAATGAAGACGTTGATACACCTCATGTTTATTCTAAAAGAGGCCGTAAAGAGGAAGTTATATGGTGTGATCAGGTTCCAAAATTTTCATTTCCTGGCTTAGGGAAGAAAGCCTTGTCTGTCGGAAGAACTGAAAGAAAAGTTGCTGGTCACACTCCCGTACAGGCTTTTGAAGAACTCTTTTCAGAAGAAGTTGTAAGCACGATTGTAGAGGAAACTGAAAGACACGCTAGGGAGTGTAAAAATAAAATATATTTTTCAGTTGTACCTGATGAAATTCATGTATTTGTTGGGTTCTAAATCTTTACTGGCTATCATACATTATCCAGTGAAACAGACTATTGGTTTGAAGATGATCTTGGTATACAAATTGTGAAAGATGCAATGAGCCGTAACAGGTGTCTTGAATTGAAATCAGTATTACATTTCAATGATAATAAAAAAGGCCAATGAAAACAAAAGTGACAAATCTTCCAAACTAAAACCATTAGCAGAGGCTCTGGTACAAAATTATCAAAAATGGGGAGTCTTTCAGGAAAATCTATCAGATGACGAAATGATAGTGAGATATTATGACATCATTCCATAAAGCAGTTTATCAGACTCAAGCCCATAAACTTTGGAGATCTATGGGCCTTATGTGGTACTGATGGCTACTGTTACAACTTCTTACTATATTGTGGGAAGGACCAGAAGGATGACAATGACGATCTACCACTGGGTTCCACAGTAGTTTTGAAAATGTTGTCCATTATTGATGAGCCGAACAGTTACAAAGTATTTTTTGACAATTACTTTACTGGTCATGATCTGCTTGTCTGATTAAAGGAACTAGGATTCCAAAAACAGAGCAAGGAAGTGTCCCTTATCACTAGATAATATAATGGAAAAGAAAGAGAGAGGATGTTTTGGGTTCAAGTTTGATGCAAAGAAGGAAATTCTGGCTTCAAAATGGAATGATGTGTGTTGCGCTAGCAACTAATTTTGACACTGTACTCCCTACTGTCAAATACCAATGTTGGAATTCATCCCAGAAAGAAAAGATCAGTTTCCCTAAACTACATTCAGTGAACACATATAAGAATTTCACGGGAGGTGTCGATCTTCATGATTGGCTATTAGAGAAACATACAATTGCAGTGCATGGTAAAAAGTGGTACTGGTGTCTTTTTACAAGGATGGTAGATATGACTGTGGTAAATGCACTTCTGGCTTTCAAGAGGTGCAATGAAGGAACTTCTCCTTCAGTGAAAGAATTCAGAAGACAGATTGCCGTGAAAAGAGGTCAACTAAAGCAAGGCCAACAAAACTCATCTAATCTCCCAGGACTAATGTACCAGACATATGATATGACCAGAAACTACACGTCATCCAGAAGCATGAAAAGCAAAGAAGATGTGAGTTTGAGGACTGTAAAGGAAAGATTAGAACATATTGTGGGAAGTGTACTGCTAATGCTCTGTATTGAATGTTTTCCCAAATATCATATTAGGCCTTAACTAAATTTTGGTTTTGGGAAGTTTGTGAGTTAAAACATTTCTAATGTGAGTTATTGTAAAACAAATAATAATTCTGAAATGTTATAATGGGTTTATTATTACTAATCTCTTTATCCTTTGCCATTTTCTAATAAGCAGTGCAAGGATAAAACTGCCAAGCGTTCTCAAATGAGGATTGCCCAAAATTTCATATTTAGGTCCCAAGTGAACAAAATTTCCTTATAATTCTATAATTTTGATCGCCAGGATACAGTTTTTCAAAAATTAAGAATATATGTTAATTAAAAATAAAATGGGCATTAATGGGTTAAGATGCTTACCATACAAGAAAATGCTGCATGTGCCTTATGGCCGGAAGAATACACGATTCTGGTGCAATGTTAATTCAGACAATAGTACTACAAAGATCCATCATATGAAAGCAATACCAAATTATAGTGCAAACAGTTACAGGAGACTGGTAATGTACAGAAAGGAATAACTGCAATACAGTCTAAAGCATTACAAGAAAACTTATAAAACAATACAATAGACCTGTGTCCAGTATCCTAGAAGTTCAATGCATACCATATTCACAGTCATTTTCGTGCACATACCAGCATAAACGGTCCATTCCATGGCTCACAAGAAGTTCTTATCATCCTTCTTTAGGTTCTTAGTCAAGCATGAGTTTACAGAAAAATACCTCAGAATTTTGACCACATTGAGCAAAAAATCTGAGAAACAATTGCAAGCATTATTCAAGACATTCTTTCCATAGTGTGGACTGAAAGTGAACATGGTATTAACCTAGCACATGTAAAACTTTATGTTATTCAGAATCTTTTTGAATGGCCGAATAATTGAGAGCACTAAAAAAGAAAAGGAAAAAACACTTTCTGTGGGGAGAGTATGTATTCTTTCATTTCATTGTACCTCCATGGTTATAAGTTCACACTGATTTAGACTGCATTAAAATGTTTAAAGATACCTTCTCAAGAAAAATTCATTATCACTAAAACTGGCAAGCTTCAACGTGACTTTTTAAAAATGTCATATTCTTTTGTGTTGAATGGTGTCACAAATGTGTTTGTAATTTGGAGGTTACAATCCCCAATTTCAGATTCCAAAAACTAAGGAATTTCAAAACAGCAAGGAAAAATTTTACCTGTATACAATTTATTTTATTCAGAACCCCAGGAAAATTACTCACTTGATACAAATTAAGTGTAATATTAATAAATTGATGCAGTGTCTTTTCTGATTTTTTATGCAAATACCTGAAGAATCCTTATAATGTTGGAGATACAAGCGGAATAAATTTGCAAATTTTATCAATGTTACCAACAGTTAAATGTAAAGAGCCAAAAGAAAATCTGAACATTATAAATTACAAGTGGAATAGCTGACATGATGCAAATTTTACCATAGCAGAGTCAAATCTTACAGCCAGACCTTCCTGCCATACAATACGTCTCAGAAATGAAATTGCTATGATCTTTTTAACTCTGGTATGCCATTTCAAATTCATGATGTCTGTAGCAGTTTATTTGTTAGAAAGGACATTTAAAACTTAAAAATGAGATAATTCATCCTTTGCAGCTTAATTTATGGCAACCACTTTTAGAACTTAAAACGATTTTTAAAGGCTGGTGATAAGATTTTTTTAATTAATTTATTTATTTGAATTTCAATGTTAAAACAATGCAATATCATGTTAACAGTTAAATTATGGAAAGTGAATTATTATTATTATTATTATTATTAAAATTCTAGTGGCAACACACTCTAACTTCACTCTTTCAAGGCAATTATCTTGAAAGAGAGGATACTTGGTATAAGCGCCTAGAAGCAATTCTCAATGAAATAGGGTGTGGGGATATTTGGAAATATAGACAATCACGTGAGAAGGAATGTTGGAAAAGAGTTAGATTGAGGATTGAAGATATGGAAAGACAGGAAATAATTGGTAGTTTTAATTCAAAAAGATCATTACATGTACAGTGGAATCTCGTTAGCACGTTCCTCATTAACACGTTTTCCCATGTATTATGTTGAATTATAAAACTCCCGGTACCAAATCACCAAAAATAATATATAATGTTTGCCTAGTGCGTTTTCCCGGTCCGCTTACTACGTTTGAAGTTTGACGTCCTCATTCGCTGTTTTGGCCAATCCTTGATTGGTACAGTGGGAGTAGGCGTTTAACCGGTTCATAGTTTGACGTCCTCATTTGCTACTTTGGTCAATCCTTGGTCACGGGGTGGAAATCGGCAGCCAATCACATACATGCATTTAAATATTTGTGTGACACAATTTCTGTGGGCGGGATAGAGAATGCTTTACCTTGGTGTGGTAAACTAAAAAATCCAAGTTGACCAAAATAAAAGCTTGAATTATTTATTCTCAGGCTTTGTGTATCCAAATCCATTTAAACATATTGAATTTAACATGGAAACGCGGATCGTATTCAGTATGAAATTATACTCAAAATCGATTTAAATTGCCCATGGAGACGTAGTAATTATTAGATTTTTATTACCTATGTTCTTAAATTGCAGATTTTGCATTTTCGTTAACACGTTTTCCCGCCTATGACGTCCAAATCCTTAGGTCCCTGCAAAAACGTACTAACGGGATTCTACTGTATATAAAGAGATTAAAAGGACATGGGAAAGAGAAAACTATGTTGATGTTTGTAATAAAATAGCAAGAGAGGGCTTTGCATGGGCTAGGACAGGGATGGTGAGGTTAAAAGGCATAGGAGGAGAAAATGAAGGCAATTGCCCATTATGTAATAGCAAATTTAACAATTACTGGCATTTAATGTTAGAATGTGAAGTAACAATGAATATGAGGAAAAAATTACAAAGAAACAATTGGTCTAGATTACCAAATGAAATTATAGGTAAAAGGTTGTTAAGAGTTAAATCCAAGGAAAGTTTATTTGAAATAGGAAAATATTTAGGTGTAGTGAGAAATAAATGGTTGAAAAAAATTAGAAATAGGGAATAGAAAAAAAAATGTAGATTGTTGAATCATAAATTAAATAGAACCCAATGATTCAACAACCATGATGTTGGATGTTTGCGGGCCCTTAGTAATGCAGCAACTTAGTGAAAAGGATATGTAAAGGGTAATGTGTAGAGATAAAATTATGTATTATAGAACTTATATGAGAATTAATTTATGTAACTAACAAAGTGAAATAAAATATCTATCTTGAAAGAGTGAAGTTAAAGTGTGTTGCCACTACAATTTTATTAATATTTTAACTACTTCACTGTGTTTCCCATTAATTGTTATGTTGAATTATTAATGTTGAGCACTCATATATCTCCACTTACCAAATTGCTGGCAGGACATGTTTCGAGGACTTATTGTCCCTACTTTTCACTGCTAGTAGACTGTGATTTCCTGGGTATCTGAAGCATTATCCAGTGTGGGGTTGGTGAATTTAAAGATTATACTATTGTCTGCTGGAATTTCAAAATTCATAAATTGATTTCCAAAACTTTTGATGTGTGTTCTTTCCCATAAGCCCAGTTCTACAGTGTTATGTACCGATTTTAGCAGCTTGACCGTTGTTCTATATTGTGATTTTCTTTTCAGAAGTGATTGGCTATGGCTGATTTATTTGTTTGTATCTGATATTTCTAAGGAGTTCTTTTATTCTGTGCCTGTTTCTCATGGTTTTTCTGATATACGTTTTATTACAATCTAATCAGTCTATTTTATATATGTCTAGTTTCCTTGCAATTCTGTCTATATGATCTGATTTCAACATGGTTTTTAAGATATGTTTATTTTGTGTTGTCAGGACTATATTAAACTCTTTAAAGATCTTTTGGAATTTGTGAAATGTCCAGTAGTAGTATGTGAATTTCTTAAATTTAGGTTTATCCTTGTTAGGATTAGTGTAGTTACCTATTTCTTTGACCTAGGTCTACTTCTTGAACTTCTTAGTTTTATTTTCAACATTTTGAACCCATTATGTTCAGCAATGTTTTATGTATTTGTAAATACTTGTTAACGAAACAGGCCTAATATGTACAACAGAGTAACCTCATGAAACCCAACCATTCTCAGCTCTTGTATATTGCGATACTGGCATTGTTCTTTTCTCTTATGAATACCTTCGCAAAGTTTACTATCATACAGTTCTGCTCATTATTATGTTCTGACTAAGCAAATATTTTGCAACATTACAAATACTTTATACTATTCCTGGTACCAAGATATGAAGTGGAAAAATACCAAATGCAATCATTTTTAGAGATTTGTCCACCTCATTTGCCAAAACTTTGCACAATTCTTAACAATGTAATTATAATCATTGTCATTGTAGGGGATAATTATTTTTACACCTACTGTAACAACAATAAGAATGTAGATGATTAGAAGTATTTTACACAGTAGAGCATGATGCTTGATAAAATCACTTAAGTCATGTAACTGGAGTTTTATTGTGTTTAAAAGATTTCAACTCGTTTCAAGATTTTATCAATAAGAATCTTTTTTTTAATTTAAAATTCTGATTTTCTTGCGATTTATAAATTCATAATATATATTATTAATTCTTGCAATTCTTTAATTGTAGTCATTAATGTAATGATTTATGTGGTTTCTCTTTACTATTGATTTTTTTGTTCCCTGAAAATAGTAAAGCAAGGTTAAACTGCGTAATGGTTACAATATCAAAAAAAGAGAAAATACCAGGGTTGCTTGAAAAGTTGCATAAATCTGTCAGATATTAAAAACATTTTACTGGCATTAATCAAGTAACAATTATTTAATAAACTCAGTAGGAAAGGATTACATACCCTTCTCTTTTTCTGGGATCAGTTGGTGTGGTTACAGAATTGGGACTCTGAGCCCCTCTCTTCTCTCCATGGTGTCTTGTAGACCTACCCTTGCGCAAACGACGAAACGACTCTCTCAGGGACTTTTTAAAAGATTTTCGGCGTGAGATTGGTGCATCACCAGCTCCTGTCAGGTCTGGAAAAAAAGCAAGGCATGCTACTAAGAAAAACAATTCAGAAACAAAAATTTGGGTTTCTACAATGATGCTTTTACCAGGAGCTACTGTAACCACCTGTTAAATCAAAAACCTTTGTCCTGCAGACCTTTAAGAGTGTCTCCGCAATGAGAGATTTATAGCCAAAGAAGGAACTAGAATATTGCAATTATGGGTTTTTAATAGAAACAAGCTTAAATGACGATTATTGATTAAGGAGCTAACAAAAGTAAAGGAGCAGATAAATTAATATTAACTTGATTTTGTGACACTAACTTCACATACTTATTTGACGAGAAAGTTCTGTTGCATTCCAGAGGCATTTTAATAATTTACCTTCTTGTTTTATCTATGATTGTCCAAAAATGTGTCGCAACTATGGACTTTTCTAATTGTTTGGGTCTTAAGTTTTGGAAATGTGATAAAACAAGTGAAATTATTAAACCTCTCCAAAATGCAGCCGAGCTTTCAATCTGGCAAAACATTTATGCCATAACACATAGTGAAAAGGTCATGAATTTTTACATTCTGGCACAGAGTTACCTAAGCAGATTCATCACACCACCAGATCTCTCGAAACAGGAAGCAACAAAGCATTACATACTTGCCAACTTCACGAAATTAAAATCTGTAAAACCTTCCCTCATTCAGCAAAGTGTAAAACTAAAATGACATAAAATTTAAAATCTTTAAAATGTTCAGTGCAGTAAATGTTCAAACATTACATGTAAAATAAACGGAATTTCATTTCATAAGAATCCTTGAAGATTTGGTAGTATTACTTCTTTGTCACACATGCTGAAATTCTTCCTGGTTCCACAAATTAATACATAAAAGCAAAGAACACACTTCCTAGGCTATCAGATCTGTAAACCGCATTTATTTTTAAGCTTCACAACATGAACTATGAACTAAAGCTGTCACAAAAATGGGAAACATATCCCTCAGCCATAGAATGTGAATAAGATAAACAGTGGGACTTTACAAATCACATCGTCCAGTGCAAATGTTCACACCCATTTACTTCTGGTTACTAGGGGTATGCTATGCATTTTGTTGCAGCCCAGTGAAGCGGGATCATTATTTTGAATGGATAGGCACACAGATCTGTCCTACCATAGATCCATATATCAATTAGCACAGTACATTCAGTCAGAATCCTGAGTTACAACATAATGCAATATAATTTAATGCTTTGTCATGTCCATGATTAAAATCTGTAATACTTTGAATCTGCCCACAAAGACACAAAAATGCCTCCTTTGGCTTAAAGTCATAGAAAGGTCTCCACTTCTGTATATTTTACGGGCAAAGTGTAAAAGTTGGTATGTCTGCATTATAATGCATGCTACCAAACACATCAAATTATGGACGTTTATATGCAGTCTTGGAAATCTTCATTTTCATAGAGCACAGTGTTTGAGTGGTCTGAGTATACAAGAATTGTTAGCTAACTCCACTTCACTGAGGTGGCTGCCTTGAACATATGACCTCTGCTACTTTTCTCTGGGAGTTAGAGGTTTTAAGAGGCCCTCTTTCTGTAGTTGGTTAGCTACTGCAGCGTCGATGCTTCATACGGGCTGGTTCTTCCATCTAGTATTGCTCCACTCTTAGAACCAAACTTGATGTAAACATATGACTTCACTAACTAGTCCACGATATGCAGGAAATCGAAGCACACCATAACATATAGGACCTTAAATATGTGTGATTATGTGGGTTTTCAATATGTGAATCAAACATAGTTCGAGCTTTTTATTAATATGAAATAGTAAATATGTAATATGAACTGCAAAACTAAACAAGGCTGTAGTTTCCTTTAATTCTGTGTGGAGTCTCACACCCATCCTCTGCATTCATACAATAGTGATGAGCAGTCAGTAAGGTGATAAAGATGGCTCCTACAGTGCTGTTATTCTGGTGAGTGGTAATAAAGTTGAAACAGTGAACGATGGAGTTAAAAGCAATGAGAAACAAATTGTGTTGAATGCTTTTAACAAACTAATGCAGGAGAATCCAACTGCAATTGTGAATAATATTGTTAAACAAATTGCAGATTATACTAGTGTGTGGAGTGTTACATGTGCGTAAAGAACATAGCAAACACCAAGGAAGCTAGAATTAGAAAAAGCACATGACTGTGGATCAGCTGTAGCACTGTTCATCACATAAGACTTGCTGAAGGAAATTATTGTCTCTAGCCTAAGTATTTAGGCATTTAATTGGAATACTGCCAGATAGCAATTTGTTCTTTATTTCCTCTGTTCCAAGTTTTGTTAATTCTTACAAAATGCTCTGATATGTGAAATTCGTGTCTAAGGGTTGGGCAAATATAACATTCATATTGTGGCATGTGCACAGATGATATTAATGTTAAGACGCTCTCTGGACACCGAAGCACGGCAGTTTGTCTGTGAGTAGGGGTGAATCAGGGGAAACTGTCAAGGGAGGGGATAGCGTTATTGACGCCTAGTTGGCGTGGCTTCTTGTATCATTCAGTGAGTAGGCTTCGAGTGAGACAGACGGGAAACTGCTTAAGCACGATGTCCTCGTCGGCAGGCAATGGGCAAAGATATGTGAGTATTTAATTTCATTTAATAAACGGTGTTCCATCCATATCTTGAAATCTTAATTATGGTAGAATAGAATCTTTCCTCTCCCTTAAGCCAGGCATTGTATTGGTATAGCAATTATTTTGTGATTTAACTTAGCTGCGTCCTTCGTCGTTGCCTCATAATTTAAAGTTCTTTGTTTGATTTAACGATCCCTCTCGCAAGCGAGTAGCTCCCCTCTGTAGTTGAATAATTAATACAAAGTGAGGCATACGACAATTGGTGGAGGCGCCAGGCATAATTGAATTTGTTGTGAGATTTTTAAGTGTAAAATTTTTTTTCCCTCTAAAATGTAATGGTTTGTGGTCCTCCACGTGGTCGCGAAAAATCTAAATTTGTTTCTGGCTTAAGGGTAAGGATTTTTATGCTTTAATTTGTGATTCTCTTATTCTAAATTTTGTCACTATAATATCTGAAAGTCTGGTTTCTAAATTTTAATTTTGAGTTCCTTTTTGCATTTTTCCCATTGTCTGCCGGCGTGACGCTAAAACTTCTGACTCCATTTTCCCCTTATTTTGGCTTCATTTCTACTAAATTATACCACTGTGTTAAGTTCTTCGTGCTGGTCATTTTAAAGTATCAATTTTCGTAAATTGTGGAAAGTGAATTGTGAAAATTGGGTGATATTTGTGTCGTTGATAGCGTGGTTGCGTGTGTGAGCTGATTTACGTAATATTGCATTCTAGATTGCGTCATATTGAAAGTATTAACGACTTGAAAGTGCAACAAATTATTTCAAAATTCGTGTGTTGCGTGTTTAAAATTTGCGTGTGTATAAAAGTGTGGTGCATCTGTTTGAAATATTTAAAGTAATAAAATGAAAGAGGTCGCGTATATATATTGAAAATTTTTTGCATTGTACACTCGCGGAAAAATAGTGATAATAATAATGATAATTTTGCTTTACCGTTGCCCAGTTTGGTTTATTTAATTATGCAATGCATATTTTTAGGGGAAAATGCTTCACAATTACTCATGTAAGTAAAAGTTTCAGGAGCTGCTACCAGCCTTGCTAGTGTCTTCACCTAATTAGGTTTGATGTGCCTTCTAATATGGACCGGTACGATGTGGATGTTGATGAACCAGCTGTACGTGTGTTACCAGATTTTGGAAAATTTGCACTGGAATTTTGTGGTAAACGAGTAAGAGAAAAGAAAGAAAGAACCATAACTTGTAAGTATGTAAACATTGTGAGTGCTAAAGTTTGGACGAATGAAACAGTTTTACAACTCACACAGGTATGCTAAATTTATTGTTTCACTGACTGATGCTTAATTAAGCTTTGCTTTTCAGGAATATGTGCTATGAATGTCTCTGCTAAATTAAAAGTGTATTATTATTTTGGGTGTAACTTAAATTTTAAATTATGTTTTGGGGATTGCAAATCATTTGTTTTGTTGTGTTATGCTGCAGGAATGTGTTTCATGTGTACTATGTGCTTAATTGAGCTTTCATTTTCAGGAATGTTATGTGACAGTATTGTTTTGAGTAATGATGTGATGTTGTTTTGTTGCATTCGATTTGATATGATTTGATTTGACTTGATTTGATTTGATTTGATTTTGGGTTTCATAATGATGCTGTGATCTTTATTTGCAGAAAATTGCTGCATGAATAGTGTGTGTATGTATGTGTGTATTTGAGGTTATGTGATATAGGTGAGATTTGCCTCGGTGGGAGTGCCAAAGTGTAACCCCGATGGCATAGTGTGAGGTTATGTGAGAAATATGAGTTGAGATTTGTCTCGGTGGATGTGCGTAAGAGTAACCCCGACGGTGCTAATGAGATGAGGAGAGATGATGTTAGCTTCGGTGGAAGTGCCAAAGAGTAACCCCGACAGTTGTATGAATGTGTTGATTTTTCAGGAGGGCTACATGTACCTGGAAAGTTGATGAGATGTGATGATTTCAGAGATTTTGGCTTATTGGTGTTGCTGTAACGTGCCCAGTATAGCGTGTGTGATGAATTCACACGAGAGATTAAATGGATGGAAGTGATTGTAATGTGAATAATTTTTTTTTTCTCTGTTTATGCAACAAGTTTATTACCATCTTAGATAGCAAATTTTAATACCAACTGTTTTCCAGCTTAATTTTTATTTGGAGGATGTGGATGCAACAGTATAATGTCATGTTATTTGTGTCATTCCTGAAATATTAATGTGATTTTTTTGAAGGTTATGCCTATGTTAGACGTTTTGAATTTACAGCATGTTAAATGAGACACGTCAGTGAAGATGTTTTGTTTTTGAAGAGAAAATAGAAAGTTGAGATGAAGATGTTAATGACTGAAGTAATGATGCTGATTGAAATACTGCTGATGATGATGATGATTGAGTTGATGATAATAATGAGATGAGGAAGATAGTACTGTATTAGTGACAAGAGTAGGACAATAGTAGTTGAAAGCATGTCACGTGGCGTAGTTTGGAGATGTATTGTGGAGATGTATTGTGGATGTAGTTTGTAGTAATGCATACACTAGTTTGAGTAGATAGTTAAGTGAGTGTTGTGTGTAATTTGGACCATGGTCAGTGTGAATGAGTTCATTTCATTGTCATGTGTGATTGTCTTGTAAGTGCACTTATTTTCTTTTGTTAGTGATACCAGCTGGTTATTAAGATTTAATATTGGGATCCCAAATAAGGTTATGTTTTTTTTTTTCTGTCATGTTCATGTATTCTGAGTCTGTTTTACTGTTTTATTTGAATTGTGAAGCATTGTGAGTTAAATTTTGGATGGCAACTCTATAATATCTAGTTCTTATGCCAATTTGTACTTGTTTTTTTCTCTTTCTTTGCCCATGACAAAAGAATTTTAGTGCAAATTTTTCAACCTTTAAAATATTTAATTGTACATGACATACCGTTCTTTTTATGTGTGATTGTTTGTTGGAGCACCCTTTTTATTGTTTGGTGGTTTTGTTCTAGTATTTTGCTGTGGCGGAGCTCGGGAGACTAGGAGCATCCCCGTGGCACACCAGAAGTCAAGAAACACCACAGGGAAGCTGTCGGGCAGCCACTACACTGCCGTGGCATAAGGAGCCACCATGTCGGGGGGGGGGGGGGGCAGTCCAAGCCAGCGACTGCCCACCCTGTTGTCATCACCAGAGACCTGCAGTGATAATTCTACACCAGGACAAATCGTCGTTGTGGGCACTGTATAAAATCACCCACAAACAGTTACAGCAGACCATCGATATTTTGCGCAGTGTAGTGTGCCTGTGAACTGAGGCAGCGTGGTGTGTGTGTGTGCGGGGTGCTCAAGTATAAGTGCAGTAACAATATTAGTCGACAGCACTTAAGTTTCTCGAAACTCTACTCCGCCCAGTAACATTGTGTCGTCGTCTGGGTGCTCATCACACATGTATATTATTCTGTTTTATTTTGGCTCATCACACATGTATATTATTCTGTTTCATTTTGGCTCATCACACATGTGTATGTCATTTTTGTATGTCATTTTTTTTGTTCTTTTCATGTTTCTTATTATATTTATTTTCCTTGTGTCGACGAGGGCGTCGACTTCGGTGGCCAGGGGGAGATGTGGCATGTGCACAGATGATATTAATGTTAAGACGCTCTCTGGACACCGAAGCACGGCAGTTTGTCTGTGAGTAGGGGCGAATCAGGGGAAACTGTCAAGGGAGGGGATAGCGTTACTGACGCCTAGTTGGCGTGGCTTCTTGTATCATTCAGTGAGTAGGCTTCGAGTGAGACAGACGGGAAACTGCTTAAGCACGATGTCCTCGTCGGCAGGCAATGGGCAAAGATATGTGAGTATTTAATTTCATTTAATAAACGGTGTTCCATCCATATCTTGAAATCTTAATTATGGTAGAATAGAATCTTTCCTCTCCCTTAAGCCAGGCATTGTATTGGTATAGCAATTATTTTGTGATTTAACTTAGCTGCGTCCTTCGTCGTTGCCTCGTAATTTAAAGTTCTTTGTTTGATTTAACGATCCCTCTCGCAAGCGAGTAGCTCCCCTCTGTAGTTGAATAATTAATACAAAGTGAGGCATACGACAATATTATCAAACGTTCATGCAAAGCAATTTTCCTTAAAGTATTTGTTATTTTATCTATATTGTTGAGTTTTTAGAAATTATCTGACTTGTTACACATATACAGTATTACCCTTCTTTTACACATTTTAGGAGACTAGAAGAGAAGTGGTGTAAAATGAGAAAAAGCGTAGATTGTGGGAAATGAGGAGCAACTTGAAAATGTACTATCACCTAATCTGTATACAAAAAGATTGATGGAATAATACAGTTGAATGAAATATGTGTTGCACTGCTATAAAAACTTAACCATTTCACTGCTTATTCAGAGAGTAATCTGATATACTATTACTATAAACAAGTTAGCAGTTTTAATATTCTACCGCTGATGAAAGGGTAGGGTTTACAATTGTTATGCACATAACAATCCAAAGATTTTGTTTTTTTGTATACAGTTACTATTAACAAGTTACCAGTTTCCATCTTCTACCACTGATGAAAGGGTAGCGGTTTACAATTGTTGCGCACATAACACTCTAAAAATTCTGGTTTTTTTTTGTAAGTAAGAAAACACAACAAGTGCTTTTTGCAATAATGGTAGGAAACTTTAACTGTCAAATCTGAGTCATTTTATTTGTCTAACCATACAGTTACAATCAGAAACACTTAATCTTTCTTGAAACAATCCAAAATTGATTTAGCTTTGATCTTTTTTATCTAATTTCCTCTACTTGCTTCTCAAGTTCGTGAATTTTTTTCAAAGCTTTTCATCCCTACACATGAAAGATACTTTCAGAGCACTTCCACAGCTGCATTTGCCTAGGTGCCTGTTGGTACTACGCTTGCATTGCCATCTTTGCCCTCATCACTGCTGTCAGAATCTGCTGCAGTATGCCCGAATACAAAATCTTCTGGACTTCTCTTCAGTAGTTGCAACACCTTCATCCACTGCATCCCAGGTGGTCATAAGGGAGTTGGATTTATTTTCATCTTCTTCAAGCTCTGGGTTTTGTGTTCGGAAGAATCCTCTCTTGCCAAAGGAATTGGCTACTATGGCTCCTACCATACTTTCACAGTGAAGTCGGGAGCAACAAACAGAAATTTCAAAGGTAGAAAGGTCCTTACCAGTATCCATTACATTGAGTATTTGCTACAACATGCTTTTTCTGTACAGTGACGAGGGAATATTTAATCCCCAGATCCAATAGCTGCAATTTGCTTGTGCAGTTAGCTGGCAGGTACTCCAACTGCACAATTCTCAAATGCACATAAATAGGATGTGAGGACAGCAAATGATGAAAAGTAGGATCCTTCTGTTCTGTGGTCCCAATTTAGCATTAAAGCAGAAAGTTGTTTCCAAGGGGAACTCTAAATAATTGTGCCATATAAGTTAGAGGAAGAGAATTATTCAATAAATTACCTTAATACATTACTTTGAGTTGCTATTTTTTCTTTCTTTGGTCCATCATGCATTTTAAGGTAATTTATGCATGGTGTCATAACAAATTCATATTGCTTTATTTTTCTAAACCATTTTTCTCTTACCCTCCCCATATATTCTCCTATTCTTTTTATATCTCCCTCCTTTTGTATTTTCATTATCCTAACTTTTAATACTTCTTTGTTAACATTCTCCAATTCTTTAGGTAAAAACTGATCTCTCCACAAACTAGTTTCTTCATATTCAATTATATAATGCAAATCATTATCTGCTTCTCCACAAAGAGGACACCTATTCAAATTCTCTCCCTTCCTATCTCCCCTTAGCCTATATGCACTTAATCTGGACCAGGCCCATCCTCCTCTCACTAACCTATTACCTACATCCACATACTTCTCCCTTCCCCAGTCCACCTTTAATTGTCTATATAGTTCCAAACTTTTCTTTCCTTCCGGACTTTGAAATCATTCTTGTTTCTCTATATCTTCTACTCTGTTCCTCACTTCTTTCCAGAAACCTTTAACTAACCCCTCTCTCTCCTCCCATAAGTTACCCATTCCTATTTCCTGTAAAATTCTGCTTATTCCTTGAGCCCAGTTCATCCCATCACTGGATTTTTCTTGTATTATTAAACATTGCCTCAAGATATTTTGCTCGTCCAATCTATGCCAATATTTAAGTATCCTTTCTACTATCATGCTCTTGCTACCTACTCTTCCCAACTCCAACATTGGTGCTCCATTAGGTGATGAAATAGATAAACCTAACATACATTTACAAAACGATCTACGTACTTCATCAATCATCTCCCATCCTTGGTCACTTCCGCAAATCTCTGATCTATAGACCATTTTTGCTTCAACTACACTTTGTAAAACCTTTCCAACCATTTAATTTGCATATCTGGTATTTTCTTTAAGCATATTCTTATAGCAGTCATTGCTAATCTTCCCTTAGCTAAGGCACTTATCTTGTGATCATTCCACCTCCCATTACTACTTATTCTCACTCCCAAATAATCAAACTTGTTTACTATTTGCAACTCTTCCCCTTCCACATACCACTTTTCCTCCTTCAATTTATAGCTCTTATTAAATACCATTATCTTTGATTTTTTAAAATTTATTCTTAAACCCCATTTCTTACAAAATGAATATATGATATGCAACACTTTTGTTAGGCCTCCTACTGAAATAGAACCTACCACTAAATCATCTGCAAAAAGTAATCCTGGAATTTCTCTATTATTTACTGTGGGTAAATATAAGTTATCCTTATTCAACTCTTCTAAGATATCGTCAATAAATAAGTTAAACAGTATAGGGCTAAGTTTGCAACCTTGTCTTGACCCCATATTACTATCAATTTTTACCTAGTGAAATAAAAAACATAAACCAGCCAAATGTAATTATGAAAACAATAAAGAAATACTTAATAGAAAATGAATTTTATAGTATAGATGAATTTAGACATGGTAAAGCAATGTAAAGTGAAAATGATATTTGAGGTAAACTTAATGTAAAGCAATGTAAAAGGATAATTGATACTTAAGGTAAAAATGTTAATAAAAAAGCAATGTAAAATTATAAGCTCTATGTGTTAAATTTTTTTATATTTGTAATTGGGCATGTCCTTTAAATGTATTTAAAAGGATGATAATACTAAACTATGAGATATATCAGATGTCATTCAAGCTTTCTTACTGGCATATGATGTAGGCAGGGACCACACATTCTTGAAACGTGGCTTTTTAGATTTGCCTATCACAAATGACTAAAGTCTTTCAGAGACATCATTGGTTCCCAACATAACAGTACATCTTAGTTTATTGTGCTTACTGCCATGACCTATATCTCCTTTAAATGCCAGTGTTTTGCTGGGCAGAGCGTTAAAAAACAATCCAGTTTCATCAATGCTGAACGCATCCTTAGCATCATAATTCTTGGTCAGTTCTCAAATTTTATCATTGATCCACTGTTCCACACTTTCATCACAGACAGAAGCAGACTCGCCACACACAGTTTTATAGCTTATGTTGTAACACTTCCCGAAACTTCCATCCACCCATTGGATGCAGTCAAGTTTCCTATACCCAGCATAGTTGTTACTTCCCATTCTCCCTTAAGAGTACTCCACTGACTGGTATATTTGCTGCTCTAGTTGTTTCAAACCAGCTTTTCACGAAGCCCTGTTCAAAGGTACACATCAATGTTCACATCATGTGCTAGTGAAACATGTGTTCCACTAAACAAGTCCACTTTTTCCAAAACTCTAACATTTCCTTCAATGAAAAAAGTCTTCCTTTCTCTTTTTTTAATTGCTAAAATAGCAAGAGCAATAACAGGGAGAAATAACCAGAAAGTAAACAAGTAACAAAAATAGAATTACAAAATGCAAACCAAACAAATATCTTAACTTAAAATGTAACAAGAGATTGGAAAAGAACAACTGTGAACAACACAACAAATAACAAAAATAGACTAATAGCAATTAATATGAGTAACAAATAATGATAAACTTGAGGTAAGTAGAATGCATAAAGATCAGTATACTGCTACAAATTTCAAGTGTACAAGACATGATACGGTAATTTGTATCACAAATTACTCAAATGTAAATAATGATTGTAATATGAATATGTATTTTTATGTGACATTGATTTCAGAGGTTTATTAATTGTAATTATTATTGGTAAATAATAATATACGGCTTTACTGAAACTGTCAATAATAACGCAATAATGCAGCGAGGGGGTGAGCTGTTTATCGTTATTGGGAACAAGGAAGTTACGTAATGTTTCGCGCCTTTTCGGTAGAAGCTTCTAGAACATTTCCTAAAGCATATGTATTCGTGGTTTTCATTGGATATTAAAATAGACGCTAATGTTGGCGCGTTTTATTAGCCAATAGCAGTTCATTTATAATCTTTAGGCGTATCTTGATGCAGGCCTATAAATAGGGTAGGTTCGAGGTAGCTTCCCCTCAGTTCATCAAAATTTCGTGTACACTACATGTCGTCAGTCAGTCCTTCATTTCGTCAAGTTACGCGCAGCAGAATTACGAGAATTATTATAAAGTTAATTCTACACAAAGTTGAAATACATAGTTAAAAGTGATAAGTAAGAAGTTATTACAAACAGTTTCAGTTTGGCGAGTATCCAGATCAATATGTAAAAGTGTTTGTGAACGTGTTCGGCAATAAAAGTTATAAAACCAATTTCTTCATTAAGTATAATTTCTGGATAAAAGATTCCTTTCCGATTCACACCCTGCAAGAGATAAATGTTCGACCTAAATAGCTAGCCGGAGGACATTAAAAAATGAATTATTTCAAAACTGATACAAATTGCTACGCCAGATGGAGCTACAAGCCAACCAACGAATGACGTCACAAGATGGCTTCAACACACGTGATGTAAACAAATATTTGTAAGTAATCCTACTTCAAATTGGCACCCAGAACGTGGGGCACGATAACCAGGAAAGGAACACGAAGACCAGGAAAGAAACAAGATGACCAGGAAAGGATCAACATAACCAGGAATGCAGCGTGAAATGATCTACAAGACGCAGATTCCAGAAACAACAGGCAGGACAGATTACATGGATAATTGGACATCGTGGAAATTCAAGCTATAGGACGATAAAACTACGCAGATTCATCGAAGTGACATACAAACCTAGGAGAGAGTGGCAAAAAAAACTGGACATCAAAGTAACAGCAACGGACAGCATCAGTAAGGTTAGAGTATCTTAATTTTTTTTAGAAAAAAAAAAAAAAGAGGGTAAATAAATGTTACTGAGGAGTGGTAGGATAAAAAAAAATAATGGCTGCTAGTAATACAGAAGAAATAATTATGGAGGGAGATAGTGTAACAGTTAGCTGTAATTCAATACAGGTTACAGGAAATAGCTCAAACAATGTAGAATTTGATGGAGGAAATGTTAGTGCAGAAAGTCAGAATAGAATAGCAGGAAATGTTAATCTTGATACTAGTATGATTATGGAAATGCTGAAAAAGATTAATGAGAATATGGAAAAGAGTTTTGAGAAATTAGGACAAAGATTAACTCAGAATATGGAAAAGAGTTATAGGGAATTAAGGGAAGATATTCGTAGGAGCTTTGAACAAAACAGGGAAGATATTGGTAGGAGTAATGATGTATTAGAGCAAAAAGTAGATCAAAGCAGTGGAGAAATTGAAAAGAAAGTTATGAAGTTAAATAGTAGTATGCCAAAAATGAGAGATGAAAATGAGGAAGTAATAGCAAGTGAGATAGGAGAAGTTTCAAAGAAAATGCTAGACATGAGCATGGAAATAGGTAACAAAAAAAGTGAGGTTAATGTAGAATGCACAGAGTTAGGAAGTCAAATGAGTAGTATTTCAAGTGAGATAAGAGAGATAAAAGAGGTTAGGAATGTAGATGTAAATCAGGCGCAAGTTAATTTCAGAGGGGAAATATCAGAAATACAGAATGAGACAGTAATGCAAAGAAAGAAATTGTACCAAGATATTCAAAATGAAAACTCCAGTCCAGTACAGTTTGGTACAGATTTGTCAGAGTACTTTCAAAGTAAAAAGATGTTCGACCTAAATAGCTAGCCGGAGGACATTAAAAAATGAATTATTTCAAAACTGATACAAATTGCTACGCCAGATGGAGCTACAAGCCAACCAACGAATGACGTCACAAGATGGCTTCAACACACGTGATGTAAACAAATATTTATAAGTAATCCTACTTCAGACAAAAACAAAGCACACGATAAAATGGAACTCGGGCTTGGTAGTTCAACTGCAGCTGTTTTCATAGGTTGTCACAAGATAGCACAAATATCTAGTATTACCAAACCAATTGGTTGTGGGATCCATCTCAATGAATCGACTAAAGTAATCTCTGCAGAAATTCACAAATACTGTAATGAATGACATTTGAAGGTAATTCAGGAGAAGACTGAAATTATATTATTTAAGAAATGGCAAAATTGAGTAAATATGAAGAATGGAAGACATAAGACAAAGAATATAAGGTGATTAGAGACTGTATTTATCTATGGGTCAAAATTGATGGGGGTAGAAAAATAGAGAAGCATAAAAAATTGGCTTTGGCAAAAGGGAAAGGAGCATTGGCAGCTGTTAGCGGCTGTAAATATACAGTACGAGACATAAATGTTAAATAGCTAAAAAAATATATATAGGTTTGAGGCAAAAATGTAGTATGGCACAGAAATTTGGAGATTAGAATTGAGGATAGGGGATTATGGATGTTGGGCACAGATGTTTTATAGGAAAGTTTTAGGGCTGCCAAGAGCAACAGCAAAGGAATTTGCTCAAACTGAAATGGGAAGAGTGGCAAGGAAAGGTGTGATTACTAAAAGAGCTCTTAAATATTGGTTTAGAATTTTATATCTAGATGAAAGAAAATTGCTAACGCAATGCTTAGAATGTCAAGCAGAGAGTTTAAGGAGTACTGGGTGTAGTTATAGTCTATGAACTAATTTGGATAATAATGGATTGGGGAAAATGAGGAGGAGGGAAAATAACGTAAATAGCTTTTGGAAAGGAACAAGGAAATTTGAAGGTACGAGAAAAGGTTTCCACAGGATCAGTGTTCATTACACGGAGGAAAGGAAGATATGGAACATACAGTATTTTAGACAACGGGACAGAGCTCTGGAGAAAAGACAGTATAAATGGAAAATTGTTTACATTATACAGAAAGATAGCTTTAATTAAACTCCTTAGTAAAGGTAGCAAGAAGGTAGGTAAGTACCTAAGAAAAGTTAAAACTAATCAAATTGGATAATAAAAAAAGTAAATCATCTTATGGGTTGTACAAATACAATTAAGGAAAATTTGTATATGAATACTGCAAGCTAAGAGCCTGGGCTGAATGCTTGCTTAGTATAAATAAATATATAATAAAAATAGACAGAAGTTCCATAGAGCGGTATAATACTTAGTGTGATCCAAGTCAGTATTGTTTACACTAATCCTCTTGCGTTTTAATCACTGGACATATTTGAAAAGCAATTGTTCCCTAATACAGTAGAATCTCGTTAGTACGTTTTTGCAGGGACCTAAGTATTTGGACGTCATAGGCGGGAAAACGTGTTAACGAAAATGCAAAATCTGCAATTTAAGAACATAGGTAATAAAAATCTAATAATTACTACGTCTCCATGGGCAATTTAAATCGATTTTGAGTACAATTTCATACTGAATACGATCCGCGTTTCCATGTTAAATTGAATATGTTAAAATGGATTTGGATACACAAAGCCTGAGAATAAATAATTTAAGCTTTTATTTTGGTCAACTTGGATTTTTTAGGTTATGAATGTTTTTGAGAAAATAAATTGCGAATTGTGAAAGCGGCAATAGTGGTTTTGCTGTGTGTTTTATTACACACGTGATAACAATTTCTGCTAAAAAAGAAAAAATTATGAGCGTGCATCGTGTTATGAGTACAATAGACGATATTATCTTTGGTGTATACAAGACGATTTGAATACGGAGGTGTTTCCATGCAACAAATTTCGTTCCGGACCTCTTCTGATCCTATTTTCCAAGAGAAAAATTTTCTTGTAGTATTTTTCCCTTCTTTAAAAGCAGTTTCAATCAATTTAGGTTTGCTAACAATCGTGTTTAAGGTTGATGGAGGAATGTTTAACTTCCGCACTATATCGACATGTTTTATATTTGGATTGTGATTACATCAAGGATTTTCAGCTTCTCACTGTTGGTTATTTACCTACTACACTTTCTTTTTTTCATTGTAAATGAAAAGTTAAAATACAATCTACGGTTGTTTGGTCATCACTCAACATTAGAAACTATCGTTAGCGTTTACCGCGTTTAACACGCCAAGGTAAAGCATTCTCTATCCCGCCCACAGAAATCGTGTCACACAAGTATTTAAATGCATGCATGTGATTGGCTGCCGATATCCACCCCGTGACTAAGGATTGACCAAAGTAGCAAATGAGGACGTCAAACTATGAACGTGTTATAATAAACGCCTACTCCCACCGTACCGATCAAGGATTGGCCAAAACAGCGAATGAGAACGTCAAAATTCAAATGTAGTAGGCGGGACCGGGAAAATGCACTAAGCAAACATTATTTATTATATTTGGTGATTTGGTACCGGGACTTTTATAATTCAACGTAATACACGGGAAAACGTGTTAATGAGGAACGTGCTAACGAGATTCCACTGTAGTTGGATGCTGACATGGGTGCAATTGCTCTGGAAACAAGTCTGGTGATTAAAACACTGGAGAGGTTAGTGTAAACAAAACTGACTCAGATACAATTGAAGGAGTTGAATTTAATATACTGGTTACTCATGTTATTTGATGGCTTACCATTTGGATTCAGTGTACATTTAGTAAGGACGCCTTTGTGACGGATATAATCAAACAGAGCAAGTCCATGAGCAGTGCCAGCTGCTACCAAGCCCCATTCTGCATTCAGGACCAGAGCTGTAACAGCTGCAGGAGGATGGAGTTGCAGTATAGAATTTGGTTGAAAGCCTGCAGCCAAGGACAAGTTTCCTCCACGTGGTGTCAACTGATCATGGCCTTTCCAAACGAAACCATCTCGATCCAATACTATGTTCATCTGTGTTACCTGAAGCACAAAAACATAAGCAGTTAATTTAAGACACACTTAGCAAGAACCAGTATTGACTCTTTCCTTCTCCACTTCTCTTTTTATAAGCTTAACATCTTTTATCTAGACAAGTGATAATCAAATGATGGTTGAAACTAGTACATTAGCTGCAAGAAATTTATCCTAAGGATTGAAGGAAAATGTTGAACTAATGGTTCAGCCTGGACCCACTTAATATTCCAGTTACTACAATGGAATCTTATCAGCATGTTTTTCAAAGGACCAAAGGGTTTGGATGTTAGACAGGAAATCTATTATCAAAAAAGGCAGAAAAACACCAAAATCCCAACTTATTGTTCACTACACTAATATATGCTCATATAACAAAACTGCAATTTCATTTACATTAGGAAACATACACGTCACAATACTACTTTTACTATATTTTCATTTGAAAAACAATTGTAGAGTGCCTTTTCCGTCCTAATTTTAACCCTTCCCATGCAGAATTAACCAGGATTTAACAAAGTTTAAAACTTGCTCTAAATTGAAAATAATATTCTATTTACACTTATTCATGCACATTACAACTAACAATGTATAAATGTAAATGATCAGACCTGACTATGCTTATTTAAAAAATTCACTGTCTATGTACAGATGGCTATACAATTGCATTTGGTGGGAAGAGGAAAACTAAAAAGTTACAGAACAAGTAGGACATCAGAAGGATACAGATAAGAAAACATCTGCAATTCCAAACTGCATTTACTAGCGAGGTCTGCAAATGTAGTACTATTTTCATTGTGCAACTGTACATTCTCCTATTGCCTTTCCTCTCACTCCCCTCCGATCTGTAGCCTTGATAACATAATGCATTGTCAACAAGAACAGTGGCACCCTCCACCAAGAGCAATCATATCGTGGCCGACTAGTGCATGCAACCATTGGTATTGCATACCAAGTAGGTTTTCTCTATAGGTAGACTCAGTCTAAGAGGTGTTCTTTGTGTTTGAAACACTTATCTTGATGGAAATGAGCTTGTTAATTAAGGTATTAGTATTGGTAAACAAGTAACACCTGCGACTCTGGGCACTCATTACTTGAGCCATTGCTGCATGCAGCTTGCTGCAGAATAGCTTCTATATCACTTTCTTCTTCCTCTGAGCCAAATAACTCAAAAGTAAGAAAAATTGGTACTGAATTATTTCACTATCTGTCAAGCATTCATTTCAATGCCTACTTAACAAAACATGTAAAAGACTAGAAAAGCGGAATAACCAACACAAGGTGTAAAACCTCAAACTTGTAGCTGGTAAACCAGCTTAAAATGTTTTAACTTGCTATGACTGGCATCCTTGCATACTGCTTACATCTGATGATGATTGTGCAAAGCAAAGCATTACTCTGTATTCACTCTTAGGTTGATCCGCGGTAAAACAAACCCACATGGTCAGTGCACTGTGGTGCAACACGGTAGCAATGCGCTCAGGAAAGTAATCCCATGCTAATCTCTGAATTTTAGAATGAATTTATCCTTAATTAGTATAATATTCAATACAAATACCTAAGGTTTTATTTAACGCTGATTTATACTGTAAGACAGAGCTACAAGTCCCATGACGCAATTCGTATGAGTCAGCTGACATCCGGTTAGGCGCATAATATTGTTTACAACCAGAAACCAGCAGTTGTGTTTAGTATCATGGTAGACGGTGAATTTGCTCTTGTTTTCGTTGAATTACATGAGCATTAGCCGCGCAAACCATTGACTAGTGGTGAAGAAACAATAGTGTTGAATCTTTATTATAAGTTATGTGAGAAATATCCAACACTTCCCGCGAAAGAAATGGTGAATTAACTTCTGAGTTCACTGGTGTTTTGAGTACAAGTATAAACAGTGCTTGTGCAGGAAAATCTGAAATGAGAAAAGTGGTTACACCCGGAGAAAAAAAAAGGATATGAAATACACGATGCAAGAATGTAGTGATTTTAAGAAGAATGCAATTCGCGTAACAGTGCACAATTTCTTTTTTAAAATGAGCTGCCTTCAGTTAATAAAGTGCCACTTCCAGAGAGCGAATAAATTAGGTTATGCATACCTGTTACTTTATTTTTTGCTCATTTATTTTAGAATTAACTATTATTATATATGCAAACGTTTATTTTGTTGCAACTATCAATCTTATCACCTTTAACCCTTAACAAGAATATACTAGTCACCGTTTCAGTTGTCGAAATAAGGACTCTGTTCTTTTTTGCACTATGTGCCGCTTGTACTCGCCACATGGTCTGAAAGTGTGACAGTATTTCTAGTGCGAATGGTGGAAGGAAACATTATAGCTGTGCACATGTCACCTGGGGTTTGTTTTGACGCGGATCAACCTAAGAGTGAATACAGAGTAGATAGATCCATCCACGAATGCTCAGTTGGTAACTAAGCTTACCTAATGTCGAACACTTGTGCTTATGCCCACATTCTGACTATGAAGGGTTAACAGTACACTATCCATCACTTCTTCAGCTTCTAAATGTGACACATAATGCTTCACTGTGTCAATGATTTTCAACAACATAAAAACTAATCATGACTCTGATTCTTCATCATTATCGTCACTGCTGTCTTCTCATTTCTCCTTAGTCTCTGCCTGCAAGATTTCATCTACTGTAGTGGACTGACAAATAGCAACATCTTCATCACATTCCACGCATGTAGGTATACAACTTTCCAAGCTGCTTTCTTCTCCCAGCATTTTTTGCCATTTTGAGTTATCAGAGATCTTTGTTTCCTGCCATGATATCCTTCGTAACCATACAAAAAAGCCAATTTTGTTGAAGCAGTGTGCACTAGTTCTTTGTTGCACTGAATACCAACAATAGCAAAATAGCCAAGTGTAAAAATAGGTAAGTTGCCAATGCAGGCTTTAAAAATGTAGGAATAAAATAAAAACAGAATATCATCTCACTTTTTTGGTTTATTTTGCATAAATTTCTTTTCTCAAGGGAGAACATGTCAATTGAATTCAAACATTTATTTGAAAAATGCAGCCATCCTGAAACACTAATGCTTTAAATAGGGTGTGTTAATTTACATAAACTTTACATATGATGCTTCATTAAGTTCATATAGTTTGCTGATCAGAATCTGGAAAACATACCTGAATTTCCTTCTCAACTGCCTGGGAATTAATATTTGCAACAATAATGGACCCTGCAGTTCCAGCTACAACCAAGGTTCCTGATAATGGACACAGTACCACTTTCTTTACAGCTAGCCGCGGATCATCTGAATAAGGATCAAATGTTCCAACCTGAAAAAAATACATACAAATGATTTACAATAAAATGCATAAGAAGGGTGGAGTGATAAGTCTTCACTTCATCTATTACTATAAGTTTTACGGCATAAAAAGTTTAAGAAAAAATTACTGAATACAGTGGAATCTCGTTAGCACATTCCTCATTAACACGTTTTCCCGTGTATTACGTTGAATTATAAAAGTCCCGGTACCAAATCACCAAATATAATAAATAATGTTTGCTTAGGGCAATTTTCCCGGTCCTGCTTACTACGTTTGAAGTTTGACGTCCTCATTCGTTGTTTTGGCCAATCCTTGATCGGTACAGTGGATGTAGGCGTTTAACACACTCATAGTTTGACGTCCTCATTTGCTACTTTGGTCAATCCTTGGTCACGGGGTGGATATCGGCAGCCAATCACATACACGCATTTAAATATTTGTGTGACACGATTTCTGTGGGCGGGATAGAGAATGCTTTACCTTGGCGTGGTAAACGCGGTAAACGCTAACGATAGTTTCTAATGTTGAGTGATGACCAAGCAACCGTAGATTGTATTTTAACTTTTCATTTACAATGAAAAAAAGAAAGTGTAGTAGGTAAATAACCAACAGTGAAAAACTGAAAATCCTTGATGTAATACAATCCAAATATAAAACATGTCAATATAGTGCGGAAGTTAAACATTCCTCTGTCAACCTTAAACACGATTGTTAGCAAACCTAAATTGATTGAAACTGTTTTTAAAGAAGGGAAAAATACTAAAACAAAATTTTTCTCTTGGAAAATAGTATCAGAAGAGGACCGGAACGAAATTTGTTGCATGGAAACACCTCCATGTTCAAATCGTCTTGTATACACCAAAGATAATATCGTCTATTGTACTCGTAACACGATGCACGCTCATAATTTTTTCTTTTTTAGCAGAAATTATTATCACGTGTGTAATAAAACACACAGCAAAACCACTATTGCCGCTTCCACTATTCGCAATTTATTTTCTCAAAAACATTCATAATCTAAAAAATCCAAGTTGACCAAAAAAAAAGCTTGAATTATTTATTCTCAGGCTTTGTGTAGCCAAATCCATTTAAACATATTGAATTTAACATGGAAATGCGGATCGTATTCAGTATGAAATTGTACTCAAAATAAATTTAAATTGCCCATGGAGACGTAGTAATTATTAGATTTTTATTACCTATGTTCTTAAATTGCAGATTTTGCATTTTCGTTTACACGTTTTCCCGCCTATGACGTCCAAATCTTTAGGTCCCTGCAAAAACGTACTAACGAGATTCTACTGTACTGTGTAATTCTGTGTTTTTATGCTCATATACATATATATTTCACACAATGCTTATTTTACTGCAGATTTGAAAGCAACAATTTATTGCTTCCCAAACCACTATCTTGGTTTCATAATCAATGATTGCAATCCAAAACTTAACTTTTGGGGTGCTTTCCTCTTTAACATCTTTTTATTTATGCATTTGCAATCACAATGTCTATTCAAACAAATAAATTATTAATAATAATTTTGACTTTAACTCGCACAAAGTACATCTCCCATAAGATATAGCAAACTTTCAAAATAACATACCTCATTATAGTGTATATTTAATTTTTATGTATAGATTTTAAATCCCCTGCTTGAATCCCATACAATATAATGCAAAGAACTTTCATTTTACGTACATGTTAATTATGAACATTTCAGAATTACTCATGTAATTTTTGTTAAATGTGTTTTCTTTGATAGTGTTATTTCATCTATTCTTGAACAAAAATGCAATTACATATTGTGTATTAGTACACTTTTGCTTAAATTTCAAACTTTAGTCCGAAATGAACTGTGTAGTATTTGCCACATTAAGTTCTTTGTTCTCCAAGCAAATCTATCAAGACTACCAACAAATGCACACCCCTTTTGACAACCTCATATTTTCGCACAGTGGTATGGTATTGGTTAAACCCAAATGCACTTCCGTTTCTGATTTCGTTTGAATTGAATGTGGTTTTGTTGTTAAACACAAGAAGATAGTTAAAGCTATTCTTGCAAGAATAGCTAAAGCTGCATCTTGCATTTTTATTAATTGTTTAAATTTGTATCTTGCATTTTTGTTGCAGAAGATAGTTTTTAAGTTTGCATTTTGTATTTTTGTTGGCTAAGAGTTGTTTATTAAAGTTTGTCTCTTGCACTTTTATTGATCACTGATGAAACAATTGTTTAACTTTGACAACATAATGGAGGCAAAGTAAAGCAAGCAGTTTTCAATAGAACAGAAAGTTGAGCTGATAAAGGTAGAAAATGGAATGAAGCAGATCGAAGTAGCAAATGTGCATAACATCAAACCCACCACTATTTTGGCAATACTTTGTGACAAAGAGAAAACACTTCAAGCGTGCAAAAGGTCAACGATTTGCCCCAACAAAAAGATTTGTCTTGAAGATTTCCATAAGTGGGATCAGCAGTGGACACGTAGTTCAAAGATGTTAAGGTCAAAGGTGTAACAGTATCTGGACCAATTCTCCAAGCAAAAGCAATAGTTTGCATCCTTACAGGACATCAAAGGCTTCCAAGCAAGTGCTGGTTGACCTTTTCGTTTTCCGGAGAGGTACATTCCTGGAAAACCGCCAGTGGGGAAGCTTGAGATATCAATGTACAAGCTGCTCAGGAATGCAAAAAAAAACATATTTGAAGATGCCATCATAAATTACAAACTAGAAGACATTTTCAACACAGATGAAACTACATTTTTTTTACACAATGCTGCCAAATAAAACAATGGCTTGCAAGAGTGAGAGCTATACTGGTGGTCAGCAACCAAAACAGAGACTGACAGCATTATTCTGTAGCAATGCCATAGGTACAAGGAAGCTGAAGCCATTCATAACAGGGCACTTGCTAAGCCAAGGTGTTTTAAACATGCTGCATCTCTGCCTGTGAAATATATGGCCAACATCAAATCATGGATGACAAAAATTCTGTTTACAGACTAGCTCAATGAGGTGGATAGAGAGATGGGCAGAGATAAGAAAATTCTCATCATAGACAACTACTCTGCGCATAAAGTGGACAGCAGGTTAGAAAACATCAGGCCTGAATTCCTACCTGCTAATTGCTCATCGATGTTACAGCCACTAGACGAAGGAATCATCCAGAATGTCAAAAAGCACTTTTGCAAATGTTTGGCACATCATGTGTTTATCAACACAAAATTTATGGTGCCTATCAATGTCAATATTCTGCAGGACATACAGATGATATGTGGAATGGCCTAGTGAAATGTGAAAGCAACTACAGTTGTGAATGGTTGGGAAAAAGCTGGCATTATGAATTTCCAGCCAGTTACAGTACTATCTTGTGAGTTGTAGGAAGGAGTTGCAAAGGAGCTGGATCTGCCACCCTTGTTAGCCTTTTAAGAGTATGTCTCTATGGATGCTAAGGCAGAGACAACACATCACCTTACAGAGAAGGAAATAGTAGAACCAAAATCAATAACTTCTTCATGACCTGTGAGTAAAGTGGAAAATGTCATCTGCTTTGGTGATGTATTTTGTGTAAACATATGGATTGAAAGAGGAGAGGAGAGAGAGCGTGTGTGAGTACTATTTAATTGTACAAGAACTTCAACAGGGTTGCAATGATAGAATTAAAAGTATGAACTATGCATTATAATGTTCTAATTTTTCTTGCATTTGATCTGTCAAGTATAAGTTATCGGATTCCAATGAATTTTTGTATTTGCTAAATCCCTTTTTTTGTATAACATACTTTTCAAAATAAAGTATAAATCTTATGATTTTCTGAAGTACTTTATACTGAGATACCATTGCATTTCCCACTGAAACAAGATCAGCAACACTTCAAATTATGAAGCAACAGCCTAAATGTAGCATTAAGTTTAACTAAGAGCTACCTATAGTATCAAGTATGCACATAAAACTACCAATATAAAGTTTTTATCTAATGTAAATTCCATATATTGCGGTTCATCACACTGTGACACACAACTCTTTAAAGGCAATGAAGTTGGAGTGCATTCTGATATTTCTCCCTTAAACTAAATAGAATATATGACCACTCAACGTTTGTTTTCCTAGTAAATTGCTCCAGCTAACTATATATGAGAAAACTTATCCAAAAGAAAATAACTTTTCAAAAGAAATGTCAGGCTACGATACTTGAGATAAAGTCAAAGCTTGGTTCATCATTTTCTGAGGGATCTGGTGTTAAAAAAAAAAAGTACTCAGCTGAATCACAAAGTGAAATGAAAGAGTGATTAAACTACCAGAAGAAAGAGGTCCAAAAAGAGTATGTATCTTTATTTTTCATTAGCTTCAATAGACAATGGCATACACCTGTTGAATCTATCCATTAAAGCCACCCCTCGCCATAACCTAATGGACTTGATGTCACTATTTGAATTCCTCACTCCAGCTGGTATAGGCTGCTCCAAAAGCATCAGCAACTACATGTAAATTGTGATCACTGTTTCAATAATTCCAATTTAAAAATGGTCTATGATAGAATTTGTTCGGGACTGAAATTTTTTAACCAATAATGCAAGAAAACCATACTTCAAAGAAAAATGAATACAGCTTCATTGTAAGTTATAATGTAATCCAACTGGGAACACACAAATTAAATGATGAACGCGGAAAAACAATACAGTAGAATCTCGTTAGTACGTTTTTGCGGGGACCCAGGATTTGGACGTCATAGACGGGAAAACGTTTTAACGAAAATACATAATCTGCAATTTAAGAACATATTTATGTAATAAAATCTAATAGTACATCTTACCTCAAAAACAGATGTGGAAATATAGACACTATTTACACTCGTTTGAAATACATATCTATAATTGATTGCTTTGTTGGTTTTAATGCTAAAATTTTACTGTCCATCTTGTTTAGTAAAGTCATTGCATCATCATCAACAACTTCGAAACTGCACACATATCGCTTCACTATGTCCATTGCCTGCAACGCTTTCGACACTGTAGGTACTGGCTCAGAATCTTGCTCATTATCACTTTCATCTCCCACTGATGCTTCTTCTTTCACTTGTTCAAGTATTTCATCTATTGTCGCTGTTTCAAACACTGGAATTTCATTGTCAATGTTTACGTATGTTTCGAAAGACATGCCGGTGTCGTCTGCTATTTGGCGCCATTTTTCACTCTCGGAAAATTCATCTTCCTGCGTGATTGCATCACCAAGAACCCAGCAAAAACCAGCTTTATTAAAACAGTTCCTAATGGTATCTTGTGTCACACAATCCCAAGCAGTTCTAATAAAATGCATGGCATCTAAGACGGTGAATTTTGTTGTTGTCAATTTCAGTGCAGCCACCTTCTCTGTACCAGCCTCTTTTATGATACGTATGCTTCATGCACCGAATTATGCCTTGATCTAAAGGTTGTAGCTTACTCTGCAGTTTGCTGGGAAGAAAATAATCTTAATGTTTCTTAAATTTGAAACAGTTGGTGGTTGAGCGGCACACTGATCAATAAAGAGTGCAATTTTCCTGCTTCTTATGCCCACTCTTGCATCCCATTCTCATAAGAAATTTTCAAAGATGGCAGAAGTTATCTAGACTTTTATGTTGGAAGTTTATTTACATGGAAAAGATCGCACATTCTTAAAGCATCACAGACTGCGCGCTTTTTCAATAACCAGAGGTACCAATTTCTCCATTGCGCTTCCGTTATAGCACAACAAAACTGCAATCCTCTACTTGTTAAGCTTCCCACCGTGGCAGTTAGCGCCCTTAAAATCCAGGGTTTTGTCTGGCAAAAGATGGAAAAATAGTCGTTTCATCTGCATTATAAACATCATCAGGGCTATAGTCTTTTAAAATTGACGAGAGCGTTGTATTTTTTCACATTTCTATATTTTCACACAGTGTAGCGTCATTATCTAGGGCAGCAGCCTCACCTCGCACACATCTGTAGACCAAACCATGTTGATTCTTGAACCTTTCAATCCAGCCACTGGACGCTTTGAAATCATCCAGTCCCATCTGCTGTGCTAAATGTGTTGCCTGAACTCAAACCACAGTACGTCTATCAGCATATTTGAAGCTTGTGTAAACCACTTTAGCAGAATATCTTCTTATTCTGGAACCTGGCCTGGGCAATGAAGTTTTCTTTTAGCATTTTTCCCTTCTTCAAAAGCAGTTTCAATTAGTTTATGTTTGCTAACAATTGTGTATAAGGTTGACGGAGGAATGTTTAACTTCTGCACTATATCCACATGTTTCATATTTGGATTGTGATCCGCTCTTCAAGGATTTTCAGTTTTTCACTGTTGGTTATTTGCCGTACTTTCTTTTTCTCCATTGCGACCAAAAAGTCAAAATACAATTACGTTTCGTCAACACTCAACAGCAGAAACTAACTACACCAAGCCACTGTTAAACTAAAGCATTCTCTATCCCCCGCCACACAAATCGCATCACACAAATATGTACAAGTATACATGCATGCTATTGGCTGGCGGTTCCACCCCGCCTGGTTTGACCAAAGTAGCGAATGAGGACGTCAAACTTCGAATGTAGTAAATCTACTCCCACTGGACCAGTCAAGCATTGGCCAAAATAGCAAATGAGGGCATCAAACTTCAAACGTAGTAAGCGGGAGCGAGAAAACATACTAAATGAACGTTATTTATTGCATTTGGTGCCGGGACTTTTATAATTCAACGTAATACACGGGAAAACGTGTTAATGAGGAACATGCTAACGAGATTCCACTGTGCTTGGAACAATAGATCAGGGTTTGAATGTAGCAACAAATGGTTATCCATTTAACATCTTTACATTTGGCTTTTGAAATTTAACCATTTCAATGGTAATAATGGATGATTCTGTCAGAGTACTATCTGTTTTGGTGGTTGCGATTACATTCAGTTCTGGGTTTCTTCCTGTCTTGTGATGGCATCTGTATATTCTGGAAAGCACTGTCTGTCTTAGATCTACTTTTGGATAAAATACTTACAAACTGGCTTTATTTTGTTTCAATTAACTCTTATGAAGTAGCTAAGTAATGGAAAAAATTAAGTTATGACAGTAGTTTGCATTTACATCTCTTTCCGAATCAGTAAATTATAAATCAATAGGTTATGGGTTATCTTCAGTTTGGTCAAAATTGTTATTTTTGCAATGTGATGCAATATAATGAATAATACATGAATACCATATTTCATTGCACAATTGTCACATTATTTAGGTTTCTTTTTTAAACGGAAAACCAAAAGGGCAAACATTATGTGAAGAATTAATTATTGTAATGTACAGTTGTGTCAACTTTCAATGATGCTTGCATGTAGGGCAGGTGGGGGAGACCGAGTCTGAGTGTGATTTGTCGTGAAAGAGAAAAGAGTGGAAATGAAAATGAAGCATAACACCGAAACCACAATGTAAATAATGGGCAATTGTCAGTTGCTAGACATGTCAAAAAATATTGGCATCTGATCACCAATTTGATACATCAAGTAATCCATTTCAGGTGTGTATGATGTACAGTATTTCATATGAAACAGCATCATTATTCTGTAACATAAGCCAGCACACTGGTATCACTTTCAGTAACTTTTTGGTTTTAGGGTCACATATGAGCCTCTTGAGTAGCTTGTAACTGCAACATCACTTTCACTTTGAACCAATCTCTTATAAGTTTTTTCACTGAGTAAAAAATCTCTTTCTGTAGCTTGGTTACCCTTCTGTTCCATGAATGCAATCACTCATAATTTAAAACTGTCACTTCATTTCTGCATTCCCCCACATTGATATTTCGCAAAATAAGCGCTCATAAGCAACAACTATAAACAACAAATACTAAAGCTGAAGGTGGTTATTGCTTGGTATGTGATGCTAACATGTCCTAACTGCTCATACGCGCACCCTATTCACTTAGCTACTCTCCACATTTTGAATGTTAAGTCATGGCACTGAACATTTTCCAGTTGCCCACACTGTTCTACCTTCCTCTGTGGTAAAAGTTTTACCACCTTTCTGCCTTTGTTAAAAATTGTGAGCAAGCCTGATAATAGTTTATTTATATTATGCCAATTACATAAGAATATGACATGGTGTTCAGTTCAGGCTCTTTTACCAGTCATATTCATATTTAGCTTAATATTCTTGTAACAATATATTTACTGCTTAATGAATTTGGTCTAATTAGCTATGAGTTTATATTCAAGAACATTTGTAGTTTCATTTTGAATTTTGTTAAAATTGGCCTAAAATTATGGGGTGGATTATGAAAGCCTGATAAAACTTTTAAATTTCTGGGCATCTGCTAAATTTGTCATAATGAAATTTTATTTATATGAGTTTGGAAAAAATTTGACTCATTGCAGATTTAATGCTAATTTGTATTGAGAGCCTTATAAACATTTATGACTTATGTGAAACTGAACATAGGGCATGCAATTTTCTCAGAAAACTTAAGATAGCCGAGTTGATTAATATAGGTTTAAAAGAAAATGCGACCACACATTATGTACTTGGTTGAAACCAGTACAAATTGAAGTTATTTTATTTCAAGTGCCTTCTGAATTTTTTTGATTCTTAGAATGATTCACCAAAACATAAAATGACTACTGTTACAGCACTAATTCCACCACAAAGCAAATGCAACTGAAGTATAATGCTATGCATATTTACAGTCTTTTTATTCCTGGTGCTGTTTACAAATTATAAAAGTGTCCTGTTTTCACATCCATTAGTTACGCTTGCAGATTTTTCAATTTCTTCAGCATCAACTCTGCTTTGTTTATGATAAGTGCATACAGAGTAGCAGTGAACTTGTTATGTAAGCACTTTACTATTTCTTAAAAATTATTGTTTAATGATAAATTGGCCAGAGTTTTGTAAGGCACATCTATAAAAAGCAAATATGTATTATCTAGATAACAAAATGAGATTTTATATATGAAGCATGAAAAACTGCAATATTAGTCAATGAAACACTGAAAATTCTGAAACATGAAGGTTGGGCATTACAACCAAAAACCTAGGCACCAAGAATTACCTCTGGAAACAGCTATTAAGAAATGGACATTCAGGCTGCACAATTACCTAAATTATGAGTCCAATCGCAATTAGTTCCAAGAACAGATTTTTGCACTCTCAATTACATATAATGCTCTTCCTTCCTTCCTTCCTTCCTTAATTCATTAAAAGAAGAAATTTTAGTTCTTGCTTTAAAAGTATTTTTAGATAAAAGTGCAATTTCTTAAATAGCAAAACATGTCAACAAACCTTTCTGAAAGGAGGCCATTCATCCTCTTCTTCCTCATCTGCTGCACCATTACTGCCTTCGTTTGCTATCTCATCACCTTTGAAAAGATGGGATGAACCAAACTTATACAATGGCCTTAAAGCCACATTTCCTGCATCCCAGAATCGCACAGTTCCATCTTCATGGCCAGTCAGCAATAGTTCTCTCCGTGGTTCATTGACTTTCTCTTCATTCACAGGACTTATTAGCTCTCCACCATTTATTGGCCATTCCTGAGAACAGTAAAAAAGATCTTATGAATATCCTTCACCAATCTTTCCACAAGTATTCTTATAAAAATCTTTATGTAAATTTAAAGTGTTTTTCTTCTTTCTTTCTTTTTTGGTCAGGGGTGTGGGGGTGGTTCCATTACTATGCTGTCGAGGAATCCAATGCTAGCAGCAAGAGGGGAATGTTGTATGTAGAGAGTGAGGATGCGAACAATGTGTGTGGACATGCAAAACTATAGAGTAAGGATCGGCAGCTTTGGAAGAAGAAAAATAAGGAGAGATGGATTTTCAAGTATGGTTGGCCGTAATAATATTCATACTACTAATAATTGGTGGAGTAGAACAAAAACCAGGGCCAGTGAAATTTGACTAGTTGAAGTAACTGAAGACATTGTGAAAGAAATTAGGTGAAAAAAATGGATGGTAACAGCTAAACAGCTACAAGAGGTTATAAAAACGCAAGAGAAGAAATGGAACAACAGATAATGGAATGCAGAAGAAAAATTGAAGAAAACAGAAAAAAGATATGAAGCAGCACAGAGGAAGAAGAAATAGTATACGAGATCATGGAAGAGAGGCTAGGAATAAGAATGTTTGATTGGAGATAGAGGATATGTTTAGAATTGGGAAAACAGGAATTAAACCTAGGCCTATTATCAAAATAATGACAATGGAAAAGAAGTGGGAAATTTTAAGGAATGCAAGAAAGATGAGGGGCACAAGAATGTGTATTGAGCAAGATTATATCAGAGAAGAACATATTTTAAACATTAATACTAAGGATGAAAGAAGTGAGAGCAGATGGGAAGAAGACATTTCTGAAAGGGCTACAATTTGTGGTGGAAGGTGAAAAGTGGAGTTTGAACATCCAGAGGAATGACCAAGAAAGAATTTGTGAACAACAGCAGGAAATCATGGAGATACCAGGTCAACAAACCAACCGAACAGCTGGATCGGGAGAATGGAGCAAGGAGGGGAAGTTAATAGGTCCAACATGAGAAGTTGCAAGTGGGGAGAATAATCACAGAGAGAGCATAGAAGGAAACCAGATGGAAGAAACAGCGGTGCACGAGGGAGAAGAGGAGTTAACACTGGCAGGATGGACAAATAAGGAAGCAGCACAAGTAAGAGGAAGTGAGGAGGAGTCAAGAGAAGAAGCGAGAAGCAGTAAAATGTTTCCAGCAAGAAGCATGTGTGTAGAGCTGGGAGTTGTGCAAGTGATAAGTGGGGAAATAATAAGAGTAGAAATTGTTAGTCAAGCGGAGGAAATTGCAAGAAGGGAGCTAGTAATAACAGATAATAGGGGAGGCAGGATAATGCAGCAGGGGGAGGGAAATGATGGTGAAACATCATTTAGAAAAACAAGATTAAGGAAAGCAATGGAAAAGTTCAAATTTCAGGACAAACCAAGGAACAAATAGGGTAAGGAGATAAATATGATGTTTTGGAATGTTGAGGGTATAAAAAGCAAGACATGGTTAGGAAAAAAAACTAAGTAATAGAGTTAAAGGATTTCAGATTTATAGGCAGAAGTGAGAATAAAAAAACACCAGAAAGGAAGAACTTCTGGAGGAATAGGTATATTTGTAAAAAAAAGATACAGATATAAGTATTGAAACAGAAGTGATAGAAAACAAGGGCAGCAAAGTTTTATGGACGCTAATAAAAAAATAAATAAATAAGATAAATGTATAGGGGTAGCGGTGGTACTTAACTCGCCAAAAGCATCAGATTTTCTTAATAACCTGTACAAAATTATAGACGAACACATGGAAGGAATTACAAATAAATGGCCAGATATAGAATTTACTGCAATGGGAGACTTTAATGCCAAGATAGGAAGGGAAAATAGCAGATTACTAGGAAGTGACACAGGAGAAGAAAACAAAGTAAGAGCAAGAAAACAAACTTATTTATTACACGTAAGTGTAATAAATAAGGAAAAAAGCTATTAGAAATTTTGTGAAATAAACAATCTGTTAATTTGTAATGGAACAGTAAGAGAGGATAAAGAAGGCAAATTCACGTTTGCTAATGCAAACAGTTAAAGTGTAATAGACTATATGTTGGTAGGGAGGAATTAAAGGAGAAAATTAAAATTTTATAGTCAATAACAAAGTGATTAGCAGTCTTTTCCCACTAATGGTGGGAAAACAAGAAGTAAGGCATAATGGAGATAAAGAGATTAAAAGCATATAAATAGGAGGAGGAATTACAAGAAAACTTCAGAAAAGTTTTAAATTCAAAGAAGTCAAATCATAGAATGTGGAATAATGGTGGATCTAAGGGAAGAAAAAACAGAGAAAGTGCTAGAGTTATTGAAATTATTAGTAAAAAGAGTGGGGACAGACAGTGATAAAACAGGGAAAGATTTACACAAACAAAGGGTGATTTGGTGAATGTGAAATGCAAAAAAAGAGGTCTTCAAAGAAGTTATTAGGTGAAGGGGATTGGAAAAGGATGACAGGCAAGAATTGATGATATATAAATGGGGGATATAAATGTTTGTTAGAGGCAAAGAAAAGAGAATGGCAACAAAATATAGAAAATAAATTAAAGAAGGGAAAAATAGTAAGAATATATGAGAAATAGTAAGAGGAGTGAACACGAAAGGAGGGCAAAAAACACACCAGCTGAAAGGGTAGAATATTTTAAAGAACTATTTGGGAAGGAGAAAGGGATAAGATTACAGCATAGAATATTTGGACAGGAGGTAATAACAAACAAAATATTAGACGAAATATCAACTCAGGAGGTATACTTAAACTAAGAAATATGAAGAAAGGAAAAGCAATAGAAATAAATAGAATACCGGGAGAATTTTGGAAAAATTAAGGGAAACACAAAGAGAACTAGAAATATTGACGGAATTACTAAATAAAATAAAAAATAACATACTGCAAGGTTGGAAAACAACTATGGTGGTACCAATTTATAAAGGGAAGGGAGGAGCAAATACACGAGAGGATTATTGAGGAATAAACCTACTGGGGAAAGTTAAACAGGAATTTTGGCAGATAGACTAAGGGAATGGGAAAAGATATCAGAATTCCAGGCAGGTTTTAGGTAAAGGAAAACAGACCATAGATAACATATTCATAATAAAACCTATAACTGATAAGTATTTGAGCAGGAAAAGAGGAAGGGTATACAGGATGGAAGTGAAATAGTCCTGCAGACTGGGGGAGGTGGGAGAGTGGATGTAGATAAACAAAAACCTCCAAAACTTTTTTTTGCAATTAAATGCACCGTTTTTTGAAGGAAAAAAAAATGGTTTTATCCAAAACATTTATCACCTTGCTGGATTACTATTGATTAAAGGCTCTTAATTTATGACTATATTCATAGAAAATTGAATAAACAACCTTTTTCTTTGGCATATTTCAATAAAATGAATGGCTTTTGCATAAATTAAATTTAAAAAGTCCATAATTTGTTGCCTCTTTATTCTGTTAGAAATGGCAATATTGCATCAGCTGCATTTTTTAACACTTAAATGATTTCAGTGTAATTATATAATATATAATTTCAATAACAGCCCGCCTTAAAGCAATATGTGTATAAATAACATATAAAATGTATGTACCAGTCATTGTATTATGTTTATATTATTATGTTACATGTTTATTAATGTTATGTGAATGTATTAGGCAATTTAACAATATAGGAGCTGTGATAATAATAGGTTAAAAGTTGCTAACAATGAGGTAACCTTGAGGCAATAATGAATTAGAAAGTTTAAATGCTACTAGTAATTCTTAGAGCAACAATAATGTAATTTTTGAGACAGTTTATAAAATAACCAATCAACAACCAGAAAAAAGCTTAAGTTAAATAAAAGAATTCTATTGGAGTAGGATTAGCCAATCAGAAACTGAAATAGAGCAAATTGTACAAATTTAGAATTCAGTTGCTAGCAGACAGCGTTCCTAACTTGACGCGAGACGCGTCCTCGAGAAGTTTAATACCTATTCAGTGCGAGACAAAAAATAGTTTACATGTTAAAAAGTGCAAGTAATTAATAAATAATCTCACAGCTCTCTATATCAGTGAAGTGTTATTTAAATCGTGTCAAGGATTAATAAATGGAGTGAAGTAAACTTATAAGCTGTGTAAGCCTACATTCTTCAGCCACACCACACCGTGTTAAGAAATTCATGTCTCTACAAATTAATACTGACACAGCCGAGGTAAACAGAAATATATAAAATCTTTAAAGAAAACAAAATACAAAGTTGATTCTTAAATATTGGGGCGAAGACCACCGGGAACCATACATGCGGTTGCAACTACTTCAAGTTCGGCTCCCCAAACAGTTGAAATACAATACAACTCCTACCTCAAAAGCCACAAGTTAAGATCAGAACAGTTAAAGGAGGTATGGATTAAAAAAAAAAAAAAACACAGGACAGAAAATCTCTTTACAGAACAACATCCACTATGCCGCAATTTTCAACATCCAAATATCTGGACATGATCTTAATTTACATAGAAATGCAGTGCAATTCTCGATCTGCTCAATGGCTCTATGCTGTAATTTCCTAACAGGATCATGCCAAGTGCAGACACATTCGTTGCCATTTGCCAGCAGGTTCGTGATATAGATAATGTAATTCCGAGTTGCCGCAATCGAGGGCAATGACCTGATGAAATTATCAGCAAGGAAGAGGAAGTATTAAATTCGGTTGATGAAAATCCTGATCGGACAGTCACGATATCAATCGCACAATGGGGGTGTCGCACTAGACTGTACTTAGAACCTTTAAAGAACAGTTATTGCGCCCATATCACATCCAGCGAGTACAAAGTTTATCACCAAATGACTTTCATCCATGCGTTGCATTTTCTGAGTGGCTGCTTCAATCAGTTTGCACAAAATTCAGATTTTGTAACAAATGTGTTAGTGACGGACGAGGCCTGTTTCACGGGAAGTGGTGTGATGTTATGAAAAAAAAAAAAAAAAACACACACACACACACGTGTGGGCGGTGGAGAACCCAAGAACTATACAATAGAATTTTCAGCATAGATTCTTGATTAACGCTTGGGCCAGCATAATTGGAGATCAACTTATTGGACCATTCGTCCTTCCAAGTGCTTGACTGGTATAGCGTATCAACAGTTTTTGAAGTACCAATTGCCTAACCTGTTGGAGGACATCCCATTGCAGATAAGGAGGAAGATGTGGTTCCTTCATGGCGGTGCACCACCCCACATCACTCTTGCAGTCCATTGTCACTTGACGAAGACTTTCCCAAACCACTGGATCAGTCTATTTCGACCTGTGGCTTGGCCTGCCAGATCTCGAGACTTGAACCCCCTAGATTATTATTTCTGGGGTGACATGAAAATCAAAGTGTACAGGGGTGAAATACAAACTGTGGATGAGTTGCACCATTACATTTTCTTAGCAACTGAGGAAATTACAAACAATCCAGGGGTCTTCGCCAGGGTGCATCAGAACTGGTTAAGAAGGTGTGAAGCCTGTCTACAAGAAAATGGTGAACATATGGAACACTTCCTCTAAACTCTTATTTCAAATTTACATCCTGGAGGCAAGCTCAGATATTTTAAATTAATCCCAATGTTTTTGCATACTTGTGAATGCTAATAAATGTTAGTGATTAAAGTTGTGGTCATTTTTTGTTTCTAAAGCTACCAAGTAAATAATGCTAGTCCATGACTGTGGAATTCATTAGGCATGAACAGCACTGTCAATTTTGTTTACCTACGTTTTTTAAAATATTTTGATATCTGTCACACATACTCATGCACATAAATCTTATCAGTAACGTTAGTGTTGCAAATTTCACCAACTTGAGGTTTTTTGCGATCATAAGCTTATTGTTCAATCATACTGGAGTAACCATTGGTGAAATTGCTTATAAAAACTTCTGCATCATGTTTTACAGATTCCTTTTTTTTTAGCTCGGTAATTATAAGATGTACGTGCTGGCATGAACCACATTAATCCCATTTAAAAACAGGTATATTAAAAATTAAAAGAAGCGTACGCTTTGTGGTTGGCTAAAACTATAAACAATTGCACATAAATTTCCTTTAAGCATATTGCAGTGGTGCGTAAATTCACATTATAAATTATGCTTTCCTAAACGTTTAGCAATTATTAGTACCACATTGTTAAATTCAAGACAGAATGGTATTAATAATGTAAGAGGTGTTTCACCTAAAGAGTGCCATAACCTTCAGAATGCTTATTTTCATTTCAAATAAAGCATTCCACTGTCACATAAATATCACTGCAGTATGGCATTGATAATAATGAAAACCTACCTTTTAAACTACATACATAAGTATTATGTGCACACAAACCTTAAAACTGTTTAATATCAGTAACAATTCCACATGAGTTTGTTACCTTACCAGAGCATAAGGCTCTCAAACAGAATAGGCTAGATATTCAGGTTTTTAAACATATTAAATAAAATATTTGTAATTACGTCGGAATGTAGAATTCGAGGTAATGTTTACATACGGTGCAGTGAACAATAACCTGAACTTTTCCCAGAATTTTTTAGGTGTCTTGCGTGCCAGCGAGAAAATATCTGAATTCGATACATGGCCAATGTTACTTAAATGGTTTCATAGAGTGTTGGAATAGTTCAAGGCGCCACCAGTAGAAGCAGTCTACTCAAGTTGTGCCACGTTGCCAAATACTCCTACTTTTAAACACGATTACCTAGTTAACTGTGCATTTAATTACAAAAAAGCGTTGGAGGTTTTTGTTCATCTACATTCACTCCCCCAGTCCACAGAACTATTTCACTTCCACCCTGTATATGTTCTTTGCACACTTTGAAAAAGTGCTGACAAAATAAAAAGAGAAGCTCTGGAATATAAACCAAGGGAAAAGGGAATATGTGACAATTTTATAAGAGAAATTAAGAAAATCTATAAAGATATAAAATTTTGCAATGTTATGAAAAAAACGGCATTACATAGACGATTTAATAAAAAATGGGATTAAAGCAGGAGTGTAAGCTGGGCCTGATATTATTTAATCTGTTCATAAATGATGTATTGGATAAAGTAAAAGTCCAAGAATAAGGGATAAGGAGATCTCACATTTATTATATGCAGATGACCTTATCATAAGGCTATATTAGGGTTACAGAAAGCAATAGATGAAATGCAAGAATATTGTTAAAAGTCGAGAATCAAGATAAATATAAATAAATCCAAAGTGAAGTTTTTAAAAAAGGAAGCAAATTGAGAAAAGAAGAAATATGGTTCCTGGGAGGACAAAACTAGAAGTAGTTACAGATTTTGAATATTTAGGAGTAAGACTGAGTAATAAGAGAATGGGGAGATCCAGTAGGAAGATGTTAGCTAAAGGGAAGCCAGACATGACAGAGATGAGAATATGAAAATCTAAACTAGAAATGTCAACTAAATGGCTGTGGAGAATGTATGAGGCATTGGTAGAATCAGGAATGCTTTATGTGATAGAAATCTGGGAGAGGAGAGTGAATTAAGCAAGAAAATTGACCAGATGTATAAAATGTTTTGTAAGGAATTACTTGGACTAACAAGAGCAGTACCAGGGGAGGCTGCACTAATAGAACATTGGGTAGAAATAGAAGGAAAGGTATAATAGAAAGAATTTTAAAATTTTGGTTTAGGTGCATAACAAAAGAGGAAGGAGAAATTTTAAGGACATGCATGGCACAGCAAAAGAGTCTGAAAAACAAAAACAATTGACGGAAAGAAATGGAAAAAACAATGGAAATAATAGGTATGAGGGATATATGGAGATCAGAAGAAAAAAGAACAAATGGAACCTTTTTGGAAGGTAGTAAGAAGCAGAGTGGAAGATACAGAACGACGAGAGATAGGGGAAACATAGAAGATAAAAATCATTAGGCTTTTATAAAATAATAAAAGATGGATGGGGAAGACAGAGATACATTGATTACTGTAACAGGCACAAAAGGGAAGCTTTAGCATGGATGAGAACGAGAGCAATTTATGTTCAGAGGCAGGGGAAGAGGAATATGCGAGCTGTGTGGAGGAAGGCAAAGTACAGTGTTTTATATGATGGAATGTAAAGAAATAAAGGCGTGGAAAGAAAAAGTGTGGGAAAAGAAATGAGAAAATATGGATAGAAAGACAGTAACTATCAAAATGTTGACAAGGAAAGATGAAAGGAAAATCAAAGCCATGGGGAAGCTCTTAAGGAAGGGAAAACAAAAATGGTTTAGAAAAGTAAGAGAGGTGAGAAGAAATAAGCCGCTCAGTAAGCTATAAGGCCTGGGAGCCAAGCAATCTGAGTGGCCAATAGGAAGCTAAGCACCAGACAATTTGTACTCGAGGTATAAGAGTGGGGGAGATTTTATATTATATAAAACTGCAAACATACTGTACAAATAAATTCAATTCAAGTCTTTAGAATCTAAGGCCGTATTCATTTGTTTTGGAAACAAATTTGCTCATAAGCATCGATGTTGAAAGCTCTGTTTTGCTCCTTTTAGTTTTAAACATTGCCACAATATATACAGATTTCCGCTTGGGGAGGATAAGGAATAATCCTAATTACAGGGGACTGAAATCAGACAGAGACTAACAGTTTTGAGTGGGCTACAAAGGAGAGGAACAATACTGTATATTTATCTAAACAGCACATGGATGGCTTGTTCTCTCCCTGAATGAAAGGCAAGCAATAGCTACCAGAAACCAAGTGAGTACTTTCTATAAAAAAATGTGTAACTAATTTTCTAAAAAAAAAAAATAGTAAAGCATGTGTTTCTAGATCGCATCTGCCATGACAAGCCATTTACTTATGAAGTCAACACTGGCACAATTTTACAGTCAGATAGGGTCTATTAGCTGTTGCCATGGCATTGGATCACTTTTTTTTTTTTAAACACTGAACACTCAACTGCTTTCTAGTTGAACTAATACAGATGGAAGAAGGAGAAATAAATTCTCCTATATAGAAATATTTACCCCTCCGGTCAGGAATAGAACCTGAAACCTTTCAATAAAGAGACTAGCATGCTAACATAAAACCTTATGTTGCAAGAATGTACTGTGTAGTTGAAAAGGGATGTTTCTGTATTGGTGCTTTTTACATTCTTCCATACTTTGTTTAAAAGCTTTTTAAAATATTTTCTTCTTAGCAATGTCAAGCCATTAGGCATATGCCATTTCTTTTCAGGAATCATATTCAGAAATTACAAATATGGTAATTAAGAAAATGCTGACTGTTGAATCTTTGAACAGTTAACACACTGTTGAACTTGAAATATGTTAATATTAACAATTTGATAAAACAGGGCATTATTTCCAACATTATATAGCTTATTGAAACAAAACTGCTCACCCTTGGAGAGTACAAATCTTGAGTTTGTTTCTTTCCTGCAGCTGTAACGTTATCCCACAATTCTTGTGGAACAGATGCGATGTGTTGAGAACATGTGACAGCACTAGCATGAAGAGAGACTAGGTAAGGCAATTGCATCATGCGCCAGTCATCTGATAATAAGTCAATGGCCACAATTTCTTCTTCCAGCAGCACAATTAGAGCTTCCGGTTCATCCAACTCTAAAAATGTTCAATAATAAAATACATTATTTTACTGCTGAACAACTAAATACGGAATGAGACAGTGAGTTAAAAATTTCATGCAAAATGATGATCTCTATCACAACTCATCATACTGACGATGAGAAAATACATTAATGGCTTACTTCTAAATACTTTGCACATAATTTTGTTTATATGTTTATCATTACTTGTTATATTAACTATGAAATATCAAAACATATGTGTGGCAGATTCAAAACATTACTTTAAAAGCCGATAACTATTCAGCTTTTCTCCAAGACACGACAATGCTTTTATGTATTATTAAAGACCAATTAAAATTTTATAAACCTGGTAAAATAATGGAATAATGGCCGATTTCACCAATCAATACTAAATTTTAATACAATGTTAAACAGATTTAATGCTGAAGTTAATGTAAATTCTCTTTCATCAAACAACTTTAGCTTTAACAGTGTATTAAACTTGGAGTTAACATCACCCTATCCCTGTGTTAAAGTATTTAACACATGTTAGAAGTTGGGAAATGGCTGCCGTAAACCAAGCTTTGATGCAAGTTTGTTGCATTGGGCATTTTTTAATGCTATTCCCAACAGAAGTGCAGCCATGCATCATAATAAATTTGAAAACCTGGAAAAGGAGAAATTTTTAAAATGATAAAGATTGTCCAAAGCGGTTGTAAACATGGTTTAATGGGAAATACACGAGGTGAGAATACTAACAATGGAAACATGCATCCTTCTTGTATGCTATAAATGTTAATTATTTTGAGATTTTATACTACTGGTGCTTTTCATTTTATGGTAGGTGATATTGTTGAATTTCAAAAGGTACTGTTTGTGGGTTATCCAGAAGGTTTCCAAAGCAAACAACATTTTTGTTGGGGTCTGCTTGAACTTTAATCAGTAATAGCATATTTACAGCCACTTTGATTTCAATGTAGTATTATTCACCAGTTTTAAACCAATCTAAATGCTCTTTACACCTGACACTATTGATGGTGCATTTTATGTTAGCATAAAATTGACACAGTTGCTTACTGGACTTGGGTGAAACACGTGCATTTCAATTAAATTACTTAGGGAATTTGTCCCAAACTGCATACTTATCCTTTTTCACACTCATAATAGCTCTATACTTAGTAACCAGTTCTATAATTAGCACTTTTCGAATGTGAAAGTTTCTCTGCATCTAGATTTTTCAGTTGATATCGAAATTCTAACTTCAAAGTAACAGGAAAATCACATAGCAATTGTCCATGAATATAACTAAGTTGTCTGCTAATGAAATAGAAAGCACTGCAATGCAATCACAAAAGTGCATCAGAAGGTGTTCAGAAGTCGTGTAGTTTGGTGAACACCTTCTCAAAAGCTATCATTCACAGTTGTCTTTAACATTAACAAGATGCTGCCTAACAATTTGCTGTAAAAGCTTGATGAACCACAAGAGTTTTAACATAAGGTTAACAAAAAAAATGTTAAGAGCACATCAGTAAGTGAAATCGGCCCTAAAAGTATACCACTTTATATAGCCAGGAAGAGAATGAGAATGAAAAGTATAACTTTTCCCATAGGATGCTTGAAAGAACTCAACTGGAATAACAAAAAACAAACAACAAAGAATAACAAATATGGGCATATGCTATTCCTTATAAATGGATTGGAATGTTTTTCCCTAGAAGAATCAGAAATATTAATAGTACCCCTTTTAAAGAATGTTTACTGTAAATTTTGAAGTTATTTAATCTGAATATGTTGGGTGAATTGCAAGTAGTTGTAAAAGTATCATTAATCAGTTAAAAACAAATGTCATCCCAATACGCAAAATGAAACTTTCTATTATTTTATAGATATCTCCATTTACAGTATATTGTGAAACAAATCCACTCACGCCTTTCTGCTTTCTACTTTCATTCTGGTTCCCTTTGCTGGTTTATTGTGGACCCATCTTTCTCTGTTGTTGCTTCTGTAAAATTTGGTAAAAAAAAACAGACTTACCAATTTTAGATTTAAGTAATTACTTATTAAAAATTCTAGGAAATTGACGAATTCCTTACTTACGTCAAGTTAAATCTGGCTAATAGCTTCTGTGACAAGCAAACGGCACAGTAAAAACCAGTGACAATTAATCTTTCAGGCTACAGCCAATCACAGAAGAACAGTAAAACCAACCCCTTCCTGGTTTCCATCCACTTGCACGGCCACTTGGTTTGCACTTTCTTTATGCACCCAGTCTCTCTCTTCAATGCGCACTGTGAGTATGAAGACTTATAAAATGAGTTCTGGGAATTGCAGGATGAGTTTTACAGTCGCTTTTAAATCAAATATTGTCGAGTTTACAAATAAAAATAGTGTGAGAGTGGCATCTAGTGAATTCGATGTACAACTTAAAATGTTTCAATATTGGCGCAATCAGAAGGATCAACTAATGCTACTTAAGAGAGACATTAAATCTTTTTCATGAATCCAGAAAGGAAAGTATGAAGAGTCAATAATAGTGTTGAGTGGGTTGTTGAAACAGGGACCAATGGTCATGCTGTAACACATGAAATGCTGCAGTTTGAAGCATGTGAGATTACAAAAAACCAAGGGATTTCAGGTTCAGAATCTAAACTGACTGGGCAGTACGATTTATGCATCATAACACTTTTGAGTTTGAGGAGAAGAACTTCATTACATCAACAACTTCCAGCTGACTACACAGAGAAAGTCATATAATTTCATCATTTCATGATAAGATTCCAACAAGAACATAACTTTCTTTTATTGCAAATTGGAAACGCCAACGAAACCCAGTTGTTTTCAACATGCCAACAAGCACAACGATAAATACAGCAGTGTTTTACTGTAAACCACCGAAGCTGAGAAGTTATGCTCTACTACGATGTGCATGACTGCAGACAGCAGGTAACTTCCACCATACTATATTTTCAAGCATAAAGCTCTACCTAAAGGAGATTTTCCAAAGGAAATTCACATCCATTTACAGGAGAAAGGGTGGATAGATGTGGAGCTGGTGAAGGACTACTTAAGAACTGTGTGGGGACGTCCAGGAGCTCTCCTTAATAAAGTCTACGCTTGTACTTGACAGCTTTCATGGTCGCTTAGATGACAGTGTTAAAACATAATTGAATTTAACCAATACATATCCAGCAATTATTCCAGGACGACTTTCATCCATTTTGCAGCCATTAGACGTCTCCATAAACAAGCCTTTTTGGGCCACCTGAAATGGTGAACAATGTGCACAAGACAACGAAAATTGGGAAAATCAAGGACCATCACCACAATGCATTTGTGAGTGGATTTTGCATGCTTGGGGATTGATCATTTCTGAAATTGTTGAAAAGAGTTTTAAAAACACTGGAATAACATGTGCATTAGATGTCTCTGAAGTCGATCTTCTATGGAAAGAACGTGAAGAAAATGAAGACACAGGCTCTAGCAATAATGATGGCTCTGTGATTCTGCAACTATAGGTGCCATATTACTATTCTTCGCTTGCTTAAATATTTTTGTGAATCATAAAATAATTACTTATACCAGTATTAAAAAAAAAGGATTTTTGTGTTATAGGTAGCCAATTGTTATTCAATTTTCAACCTGCACATATTCCTTGTTCTACAGGCCATGCCCATTCATCACATTACACATCTTTGTGAAACTTATCACTGCACAGGATGTTAACAGACTTACTTTTACAGCAACGAGTTGTTTATTACGTATGTGATTTTGTTTATTTCAATAAAATGTCTCATAAATCGCATTAAAATAAAATAGCTTACTTTTTAATTACCTCTCCAAACATTGATTTTATGAATTTCACAACTATAGGGCCCTCCCCCAATTTTGGAAATAAAAATAGGGAAACAAGGGGGTCCAATAGCCAAATAAATGTGGTAATTTTAGGATTATGTATTATAAGTTTTTTTTAATCTATTTGCTCTCACTACTTGTTAGAGCATAACATACCTTTATCATTGAAATCAATATCCACTGTGAAGAAATCAATCACTTTGGAAGTGAAATCAAACACCACATGCTTTTTGCCATGCTGCACTGTAATGGTATGTCGATCACTGTAGCTTGCACGAGGCATTCCTCCAGAAAATACCATGTAGTCATCACTACAACAATTATATGCAATACATTCTTGTAAAACTCGTAAAAAGGAACATCTTCAATATTAGTGTCAGCAGAAAACAATTATTAGTTCCATTAAGCAATAAAGTGCAGAGCCATCGTATTTCAAATTTTCTATAATATTTGGGGAAAATGTCGCTTTCTATATCAAATTATGAATGAATTTAGTAATAAAAAATATAATTTCATAAAAAAAAAAAAAAAATCTACTTCATTTTAGATAGTGTTCATATCTAAGCAGTACAGGGAGTTAAATTAAATTACACGATTTCTCCAAATGCATGACAGTCCAAAACGCAAGATGACTCCCCCTTTTCCAAACCAGATACAGGTATTTAGATTGTTATGTAACAAAGAAAATTAAGCAATTTTAAGGGTGGTGGTGCAACGAAACAGTAAAAGTGGTTTTGAATTTGCAAATCATTTTGGGTAAGCTGTGATAACAGTAACATCCTTTAGAATTTTTCGGCCCAATCAAAAATTTAGCTCGTTATACAGCTGTGAATGTCTTTTTTCCATCCTTTTAAGAAATTGCTCTAAGTCATTGGAATCAAGACAAACGATTATAGTGAACATGCTTTTCTTCAAGGTGCATTAAGAGACCAATATCTATAATCTATATTAATATTACAAAGAGAGAAAATGTATATATGTTTACACAGAATAATCTCAAAAACCACTCAACTGATTTTCATAATTCTTTCACCATTAAAACACATGAATTTAATAAAGGAAGTAATTCTGTTTATAGTACATGTTAAAAGCTAATATACATACTTTTTTGTATGCTTCCATAGAAGTTTGGTGACGCCTTTGCAAGGAAATGGTCCATATACTGTAGTAGGTTCTTCACTAGGCCGCTCCCCTACAGAGGCATCCCAAATGGCATAACTGCCATCATTATGGGATGATACAAAACGTGAACCAGACCTGTGCCAGCACACACTTTCCAGCTGCTGTGTGCTGATGAATGTCTGAAAACATGTTAATACATTTCTGAGTGGCAAATTTTATAAAAAAAATGCACACCTTCTTAACCAGGACTGAAGAGAAGACAACCACCCATAAGTTAATCTGGGCTAAAATCACAAATGTCATAAATGCAGTTCTGATTGACTGTTAATCACTCAAATTTGTCAAGCAGCCATCAAAAAAGCTGGAAAAACTGACACAATTGAGGGTCTAGACAACTGTAACAGGTAAGTGACGCAAGAAGTGGTTTGAATGATCACATTTCTGGTATCTATACTATATTACAAAGAGAAAATTACAACTGATTTTGATAATTATTATTTCATCATGGAAGTCTTGTTCTTCCCGATGGATATAGGCTATAAGTCTTCTAATTTCAACTCCTAAAATACTAAAACAGTATTTATAAGGCTGGGAAATTAAATATGAACATGTTGGAGTCCTAAAGAAGATGCCTGTAGATAGATAGATTTATTTATTTCTCCATATATTTAGACACATACATAATTCATCTCATTTTCTTACTACTACTAATACCCAGCATAAAAGCAACTGGTATCCAGCTGCTTAACTAGCAAAACTTACTACTAAATTAAAACTTATTCCACTGGTATCCAGCGGTTAGTTACTAATCTCCACTACTATATTTCCTTCATTTAGCTTTTTATTTATTAAAATCACCTACGTTTTTAAATTCATATATATATTTTATAACACATTTATTTTATAATTTAAATTTTCCTTTCCTACTACTAATACATTAATTACGCTACTCTAGGAGTTGATTGAGATAGGATCATATACACTTAACACAACTTGCTTGTAAACGCGACTGACTTTTTGTTAGAATGCCATGGAGTAGAAAATAGTTGTTACTTCAGCAAATGCATGTAAAATAAGACAAAAACTGCAGATATTTCATAACAAGCATTATACATAAATGGTCACAATTTAGCAACTGAGAAAACACAGCACAATATAAGACTGTCAGAATTGTGTATAAGGATATGTATGTGACATTTAACCCAAAACCTTGTAATAACCCTTATGTATGAAAGTTTTGCTATATTTCCTCCGGAAACTGGCTTGCTAACTGGGAAATTTAATGCCATACCGACATGTTGCCAAGATAGCTCAGTTGGTTACAGCAGTGCCACAGAAAGCCAAAGATCAGTGGTTCAAGTTCCACTATAGCATTGAATTTTTCAACTGATTCCACCTTTCTAATTTGAGAAATAGTTTGAGTGCAAAAGATTAAGAACAATGAAATTAACACAATAAATGGATCGGTATTCACATTACATTATCATTTTGGAAAACATTGCTTGGGAACAGAAAGATTTCAAAATCAAAATTTTAGGCAATGCAAACTCATAATGTATTAAAACATTTATAAAGGTATCACCGAGCAGAAATCGCAAACAAAATTACCTATTTTATTCAAATTGTACTTAAATAAACAATGCTTAGAATTTATGATTAGTCTTAATAATATTATCTATGACACACGCTAGACTGCTACTATTGCCTGATTAAATTATACCAACCTTTGCATGTTAAGCTGATTGCCCACACTGCTAGACACAAAATGCAATTAATCATTTGCCAACATTTCACCTTAAAGCAACTAAATGTATATTAAAATAATTTGGAGAGAACAGTTAACAGCGTGTATTACTAAATTGTTTTCATTGCCCCAAAGGTGACCAGACAAGACAGCTGGCAGCCTTATCAACAGCAAAGGTTTGAAGTGATGGAAAGCAAACAAGGAGTTGCTACTGAGATGAAAATTATTAGACTCTCAGCAAAGTTCCAAGGCTGTGTCCCCCAAAATATTGAAGCTTTAGTGTGACATATGCTTATAGAATTTTCCACCAATCAGAATTAGATGACCGTCTGTATGAAAAAGTAGAATAAAACTAGACTCAATTGTTTTATCTCGTAAACTGAAATAATAGAGATATTTTTTTCTTCCAAGAAATGTTGGCAAATTGATTTTAAGTTTGCCAAAAATGGATCTTCAATGAGTCTTTAATCATTCTTCCCCTCAGTAATATCTGAGAAAATTCAAGACCATATCTGGAAATTAAGGGAGCTAAATATTTGTGCTATGATATGTACCTTTTGTTCTATGTAGATTTTTGAGGCTGTGGATTGAAAAAATTATGTTTCAACAAGAAAATATGAATAATTAATGGTGTTACTGGAGGAAAAGAAATAATAATAATTAAAAAAAATTGCTGATATGCATTCACATGTGGCGTAAATTTGATTTTAGACAGCTGCATCTTATTTTCAAACTAAAAGCTTCCAATTGTTTTTACTGTAAAAATCTGATGTGTTACACTCACATAACTTTCTCTACTCTTGTACAATCTAATTTTACAAACGCCTATTCTCCATATGCTTCATGTTAATCGAGATATCGAGATGTCAATCTTATTGGTAATTTTCTTGTAGATGCAAGGGGAATATGGTAGCTTTTAAGCGATAGTCAAATATTTTAACGCTGGTTGCTATGTGGCGCATTCCATTCTCTTTGCATGTTCAGGACATAAAAAAAATGAATAACGAATTTGAGAAAAAGTATAAGTATTGGAAAATTTAAGGAAATAACAAGCAATATCTCGAAAACGGTTCACTCAACAAAAGAAACGTATATGACATAAGTTGTGTATTTTAACGCGATCTACATTTTTTGTGTAGTAAAATTTTGTCTATCTCTTATGGTTTACCAGTTATGCAAAAGTCGTTCACAATGAAGAATATTTTTGGAGACATTCCCAGAAAATTCGAGATATACATTTTATTTGTCATGACAATATCTTAAACATATGATATTTTAATCAAAATCGTTAGAGCCGTTTTTGAGAAAATTAAAATTTTCGAAAAATGTTCCATGTAAAGGGTAGTCTGGGGTGGGGGGATTTTCTTGAAAACCTTCGTGTCGCATCTCTGGAAGATACTGAACCTAAATACCAAGTTTGGTGTTTATCCGACTGTTCGTTTTTGAGTTATGCTGTTCACAGACACACAGACAGACAGACACACAGACACACAGACAGACACACACACGGACATGTTTCCAAAAATGCCTTTTTTGGATTCAGTGATTCTCAAAACATGTATTTCCGGTGAAATCTCGGTATCGAATTTTTGGGTGGAATGCAATACTTCCCCTACTTACTATACGTAGTAGAGAAAGTAAAAATGTACTTGTCACACCTCTACTAATTTGAACCTATCATGAAATAAAACCTACTATAACATACATTTACCCAAATTCTCCTTTTAGGCTATTGTTGTTACCACTTCAACCAAATAATTTAACATGCCCATCCAGAAGCATCTTGTGTTGCAACAGTCATTCAGAATACACTTTCTAATTTCCTGACTCACACAAACCTGCATCAGCAAGCTCTGCCCAGTGGAGCACTTTTAAACACAAGGGACCAGCAGGTCCCATTTGTAAAAACCAGGATTATACCCCCGCCGCTGTAACGTTGCACTTGACAGCTAGCGTTTAAGTTGGTACACTCGCAAAAACAAAAAAAAACAAACAAAAAAAACAAAAAAAACAAAAAAAAAAAAAAAAAAACAGATGAAAAGCCTCAACCGTTTGACTTCCTAAACCAACCACAAGGCAGCATTCTGGATGGTCGATGACAAAGCGGAACCGGAACTAGAATCGGCTCTGTTGCCGGATGTAGCTATTCCCAACCACGTGCTTCAGTTTGTGAATCTCTAGCACGAGCGTCGAGTTATTCTTTGCAAGCTACATATTGTTCATTGTTATTTATATTTGTGGTTATTGTTCATTTATACATATATTTATTTATATTTATCTATTTTATATATATTGCATTCATATTATTTATTTAAACAAAACTTAAGTGCGACAATGTCTGAAAAACGACGCCGATCGCTGAGTGATGATTCACGAAGTGAAAATCCTTTGCGCCGAGGTGTGCCACTTAATAGTCAGTCATTGGAACTATTAAGGAGAACCCGGGAATTCTTTGAACAGGAAAAGGAGTACGTGAAGCTTAATGGCAATCCCTCTATTCCTGCTGATAAAGCCGTACAACGAACTGCAGCAGCTCTTGAAGTAATCATGAGAACTGTTATTCACAAGGGAGTGAAACTCTTAAGAGAAAGAGGACAAAATTCCTGAACCATCTACAAAGTCGTCACAAATCTTGATGCTTTCCAATTAGACGTCATACATAGACACATTTATGCCTATTATCATAGAAAGGAGTATCCGACCATACCAAAGCTGCTTATATCACTTATTTTCAATTAACAATAATAATACGAAATAGTTATTATTTATTGACGTTCGCTACTTACGTACACTTTTTGTATGTGGCTTAGACACGATAGAAAGGAGAACAATCAGCTGTTGTTGTTTACTAGCCACTCTGGCAACGTTGCAACCACACTGTAGCCAACCTTACACGAAGTCACATGAACTGTCAAGTGCAAAGATACAGCGGGTATAGTTGCAGTTGAGGAACAGAAGTCTCCTCCCATTGGCAATGGCTATTCTTGGTGTAAAAATCAGTATGCTACTTCCTATTCCCCCAATATAACTGTAATCATGATACTGAAACACTATCACCTCATGGGCATAAAAATATGTTACATGGAGGTTTGACTGCAATTCAGCCTCAGGGAAGCAGAAAGCACCTATGGTACCTTTCATACAATTATACCATGATGTTATTTTTGCTCTTGATAATAACATTATTTGTACCTGTTCAGCGCCTGGAGTTGCACGATTCCAAAGTACCATTAAGCCTCGGTTATAGCCAATTAGGATCTTATTTGGACATCCTGGTTGTTCAGCTATAACTTCTACTGCACCTGGATTTATCTTATAGTCTTCAGGAACGCTGCAAGCATGTCCATGAAAATGTTAATTATGTTTCTATTGCTTTATTCATGTAAACAGGTTTTAATTATTACCTGCTTCATTCTGTGCCAATCTGTTCCAATATCTTTAATACTTATTCTAATAAAGTACACAGTGTTGAAAGGAAACAAGCAGGTTGGACCCTTGGCTAAACAAAACGAGAAATGCCTAGGTGTTAGAAATGTAGTGACTTTTGTCAAAATGTATCCCTCAGTTTTCTTTCTTTTTAAAATGTTTCATTTGTATAGCACCATTAACTTCTACGGTCCTATCAGGGGCTTTGGCTTGAAAAACAAACTAATGGTGTTGTTATTTATTGAACTGCAAGTTTTTTAACATTAGGTTTATTAATTTTTAATGTGGAACACATTCACATTTCCAGTCTATGTGAAGGGTAGGGAATGATCTAGTTACAGAAAAATTCCCCCACCACAGCCAGGAATCCAAGCTGCGACTTCTGAGAAGCCAGACCTCCCAACCATAAAGGCAGTTTCCTTCAGTTTTTATATGCATGTAAATAGTGAATGTTGTCAATTAAAACAAGACTCTTACTTCTGCATCACTACATCTTGATATATGATAGTTTCGGACATCTCAAATGTTCTAACATTAAGAAGATATATGTTTCCACCTTCTGTTCCCAGTAGCAAATATTCACCAGCTGATTCTAGACACATTGCAGATATCTTCTTCAGTCTGAAATAGAAAGAAGAGGTGGTTATTCTCCGACATTCATGTCAATATATGAACAAAATGGACAGTTCCCTGTAATTCTAAGCTATGTTGTAACATAAATTTACCAGAGCACTGTAGTGATGAACAGAACACATGCAGGATCTTTGATATATGATTTTATTCAGCATTAAGTTTACAAAAGCAATAGGTTCTGTCAGTAAGTTATAGGCAAATATATACACATGTATATACAGGTACAAAGAATTTATAAATTTATTTATGTAAGATAATCTAAAGTGATTGTGTGAAATCAAGTTTTCAAGTTTAACATATTTACATGGCTTCTAGGATACATCTATTATATTTTATAGATTTGCAAGTAACACATACAAACATAAGGCGTAAGGTAACATATACTTAATTAATCACATTAATTATCTAGTTATTACCTATATTTCACAATACATTCACATGAATTCAACAGCATGGGTATTCTATTTTATATATTCTTGTATACAGAAAATGTTTTCTGTTTAAACAAGTTTTTTAACTTGGAATTAATTGTTCTTTCACACAAGCCGTGTGTTGGACAGGGTTGAAAAGGTAGAATCAGATGACTGAAAAATTCCATAGCCGGGATTTGAACCATGGATCTTCCGGTCTACCTTTCCAAGTTTTTTAACTTGTTAACAAATCTGTTTAGGAGCAGTTCTTTTACCTCCAGAGGAAGCTTGTTAAATAGTTTTTTCTGTTGATAACAGTGGTTGTTGATAGTTTTACTCAGCCGATTGTGGAGTGTATCTAGGTTATTTTTACTGAAGAGATTTGTGAATAAATTTTGATTTTCCTTAACATGTATGATATTAGTGTACATATATAGAGAGAGAGCCAAAACACTTCGAACCTCCTGTACAGTGTTTTTCCTGCCCGTGTCCTCGGCGCTTGTTGCCGTCTGCCACTATCATAAAAAGGCGTGGATGAAACCATACAACATTTTTAAAACTACTTTTAAAGACTTTACATACCAACTTTATGAAAGGAGAGGCTGAAACTGGCCACCATCGTTGTCCATGCATTTTTGGCACCTCTTTAGGAAACTATCCATCACTCGCCGTAGTTCACACTGAGAAATTTCCTGGCGGATATTTTGTTTTAATTCTTCCAGGGTGTGTGGGTTTGTCTTTTAAAATTTATGTTTTAAGTTACCCCGGAGGAGTATTTTATGAACTATCTTACCAGCTGTGCTGTGTTTTTCCACTGGGCGTGTGGAAATATAAAAACATGATAACGCACTGCTGCTATAACAAAGTCACGCTGTTGTTGTTTTGAGTGCAGTGTGAAGTGCAGTTTTGAGTTGACGGTGATGTGATGTAGTTCAGTTATTACGAGTAATTTATTATTTTGTCCTGTATATGTTTTCTACTGCACAGCATTTATTTATTTATGATTCGTACGTGTTAACTCAGTCAACTTGCCAAGTGAAACTACGATTTGCAGAAAGATTTCCAGGTGTAAAAGTTCCAGGCAGTACAACAATCCATGAACTTTACAATAAATTTCAGGCCAGAGGAAGTGTTCAGGCTAAGAAATCTAAAAGACGGCATTCGGTTCTTACCGAAGAAACATTAGACAACATTGGTCATCGTTTGGAAAATTCCATGATGGATAGTTTCCTAAAGAGGTGCCAAAAATGTATGGACGAAGACGGTGGCCAGTTTCAGCATTTCTTTTCATAAAGTTGGTAAGTAAAGCCTTTAAAAGTAGTTTTAAAAATTTTGTATGGTTTCATCCACGCCTTTCAATGAGTGCCGAGTACGCAGACAGGGAAGATGCTGTGCAGGCGGTTCAGAGTCTTTTGGCTCACCCTGTACATCAAGGGTAGTGTCGTCATATTGAGATTTATAAAGCTAGGCTTACATGTATCCAGTTGTCTTAATCCTTAAATTAATTTAAGTGATATCTTTTGCTATATAAACACATTTTTTGAGGTTGCACAATTCCCCCAAAGCCTAACCATATACAATATGTGTGGATGAAAGAAGGCATAGTGAGATTTGAGCATATCTTGACTTACGCATTTCTTCAATTTCTTTAAAAGATACCAGATTCTAGCAAGCTTTTTATTAAGGTGAAATGTATGTTTCCCATGTTAGTCTGGTGTCCAAATGTAGTCCTAGTAAAATAACTGAACTGTAATATCATTATGTTGCAGTGCAAATATTATATTTTCAGTTCTGGGCAAATTTAATATTAAATTGTTTAGGGAGAACCATATTTTTGCATTTTCACTTTCATAGATGCATTTGTTACTTTACTATACCAATATTATTATTGTTGCTCAGTAAGGTTGTATCGTTTGCAAACAACATTATGTTACAAGGTAAATTTCAATTTAAATCATTTATATAGATTAAGAATAAGACAGGCCCCAACATGGACACTTAGGGTATGCCTTCCATTATTGAAGCTAGCTCAGATTTTTTTGTCATTCACAAACCATCTGCTCTCTTTAGTTAAAATAGGATGCTAACAAATTTAATTCATGTCCACTTATTCTGTAATAATTGAGTTTGTTAATCGAAATAGCATGTGAAATACAATAAAAAGCTTTTGTTAAACCTACCAAGGTAGTTACCACTATCTCTTTCTTTTAAAAGTTATTTAAAATTTTAATGATAGCATACTCTACTGCTTCTAAAACCGAACTGCTTGGTGCATAACAGCTTAATGTCTGCAAAATAATTGTAGAGTTGACTAAGAATACAGGTTTCCACAACTTTGTTTACTATGGGTACAATTGTTATAAGTTGATAGTTGGGTAGAGAAGTAAAATCACCTTTCTTGAAGACAGGTATGACTTTTGAGATCTTAACACAGCTAGGGAAAATTAAATTGAGTTTTAATTTTTAACTATTATGGTTCTTAGCATCCCATTCTATATTGGGCATAAAAGATCGGAAATTTTGCTAAGAGGCCTCTTTATCAGGCTGGTTCTTTTACGTGCCATAAATCTACGATATGGGACCACTGGTTTTACTTTCCTTCCTAAGGAAGCCATGCTTAAGATTTTTATGTGCGAAAAAATCCATTACCCTCCGCTGGGTTTAAAACTGTGGCCTCAGGAACTACCTACCTCGGAGGAGGACACAGCTAGGGAAAATTCCCTGTATGACCATTATGTTAATTAAAAAGGTCAGGGGTATAGCTATTGCATCTATTATATATTTAATTATATGGTTGGAAAAATCATAAATTTCTTGAGTATGGGATATACTTAATCCTTTAACTGTAGAAATAACCAATTGTGGGGAAAATTCATGCATTTAAAATTAATATTGAGTGTCCAATATTATGCAGCAAGACAATTATGCATTATATCAGCTCGACATATATTTTTGGAAACATTAATGAAATATGTATTAAATTTACTGGATTCTATTGGCATAGTTTTCTTGTAAATAGTGGTGTTTGTAATACCTTTTATGATAGATCTTGCAGTTTTGCATTTTTTTCTGACATTATTAGTTTATTATTAGCTGCAATTTTAGCCTTTTCAATGCTTTCCCTATACAACTTCCTATAGTTTTTAAATCTCACCTTATCTTCTGACTTGTTGCTGAGTTTTGATTTATCATAGAGTATTAGTAACATTAATAGAATCAACTGAAAAATTCAATGTCACAGCTGGGATTTGAACACGGTTCTCCCACTCTCCGTGCAGTTTTTACTTTATTATTAATAATAAAATTTGTAACATATTCTGCATTTGTTGAAGTTCAGGAGTAAACAAATTTAGTGTACTAGCATTAGTTTTTGCAAGTTTAGGTTTTTTTAATAGTTACTTATTAAGGACATTCTTTTTCTAAAACAAGTGATTATGACTTGGTTAAAATACATAAAAGTATTTTCTATATCCTAGAACTATACATCTCTGTCCAGTCAATTGCCATTAATTTTCACCAGAGAGTGTCTAGTCTTTCTTGTGACAATAGTTGCTTTGTGTTTGATATACCACTGCCTAGCTTATTTTCTTTTTTTTCTTTTTTTTATAAAACTCAACCCATATACCCACACGATCTGATATATTTTGCTTTAGGAAATAGTACTTGTAAGAAGATTTATACAAATTGGTTGCAATGTTATCAAGACATGAGGCATTCCAAGTGGACCTACTATGAACACAATACAAATTGTGCGACCTTAACATATTTAAAAAAATCAAATGAGTAGTGAGACAAGTCTAATATGTTTATATTAAAATCACCAGTTATTGCACTGTAACAGTCATATTTAGACATTAACTAATTCGTTCAAGTGATTTATAAATAAATTTACATTTGAATTTGGGGTACAATAAACAAATACCACAATGAAATTATAATAAAATTGTTTCACATGAACTGTTTACACTACAGGATGATACATCAACTACTCTGAAATTTAAAATTTTTCTTTATGAAGGTAGCCACTCCGCCTTGGGTCAGAGGAGGACTTCTTACATAGATTGGGTCCTTTACAAAGCCAGTCAGTACATAGAGATTAGATTCATGTTCGGAGAGCCAGTGTTCATTTACGCATATCACATCGGTAGGCATTTTGTCCAAAATTACCTCTAATTGACCTAATTATTTCTGAGAGACTGTAGATTAATTTCAGTTATTATTAGTTTGTTTGTACTAGATTTAGAATTGTTTAAGACATAATCAGCATGATTTTGTTGCAACACAGGCAACAAATTTGGAACTTTCAAGATAACCATCTGATGAATGAAGATTTTTGGTTACTGATTTATCATTGACCAAGTTGGTAACATTGCCTAGTTTTTTTTAACTGGATGCAGTTACACTATTTTCACATGATATTTGTACTAGCTCACTTTGGTTATTAGTAGAAGCAACTATCTGCCTAGATTCAGTAGCGATTTTCACTACAGATTGACAGAAAAACCTTTTATCTCTTTTATTAAAATGCATACAATTTGTCATATGAATTTATTTAAAGGTGAGTCGAAATTGTTACGCTAACATCAGTTAAGTTTACTCACTTAACATGTTTCGGGAAACGGTTGTTCCTCAGAAGCTAATCCGACTGTCGGATTAGCTTCTGAGGAACAACCGTTTCCCGAAACATGTTAAGTGAGTAAACTTAAGTGATGTTAGTGTAACAATTCTGACTCACCTTTAAATAAATTCAATACACATCACTGTTTCTAGCTTCTTTTCAAATATCAACGTTGTCATATGAAATTTGCCTGCAACATTAAAGGTGTTTATTAATTTTACGTGTCCGTATTGTTTGCACATATCTGATATAAATGAATCCACAGTTGCTGTTCGTTGATTAATCCACGAATTCGGATACTGGTCGTACCTGTGTGGAGGTTTCACCACAATCATATTCTATTTGTTAGACTTTTTATCGCCTTTTTCAGTTTAGGTACCATATTTTCTGTTTCATCACTTGCAATAGCATTGCTTCTGCAAATTAATACCACATAACCATCTTTGTTTAGATTAGAACACTTTGCCTCGATTCTTTTTGTTATTTCTTCAATTTTTGACCTGGGTTTCACTACTGCACTAGCACAACTCACCATATCTTCCATCCCATTTATGCTTTGCACCAGACCTCTACCATGTTCATCAGTTAGAAGTAGAACATTTTTATATAGTCTCCCAGATTTTCCTGTTTTAGTTCTCCTTCTTTCGAGTTTTCTTCGTTGGCTAAGGTTGCCAGGGATGCATATTTGTTGCTGTTAAAATTAGTCGGTGACGGCTGTATTTTCTGTATACTCGTCATTTGGTGCTTTTGCTTCACTGTGTTCCTTCCATCATTTGTATGCAGCTCTTTTCTCTTCTAGCTTCATTTTTCCTAAGTGAAAGACAATAATTTTCTTCTTTTAACTTCTCAATTTCACTTAATGCATTACTTCGATTACCTTTTGTAGCAAGCTATTGCACCTTGTCCCGGTTCACGTGCATGGCGTCTTTTCCCAGCTGCATTTTCATATTGTTTCTATTATTTTTACATTTTCATTTTCCTCTTTATTGCCTTTTCTTGGATTTTAATTTGATTTCTCAGGCTATATTTACAATTATTTGCACAAATTGCAGAGCTAATACATGGAGCAACACTAGCGGCTGCCATCCTTTCTACTAATTTAAATAAAAAAACATTTAAAAAAAAAACAACTATATAACGAGTTGTATTCCAGGTAAATTGTTACCCTTAACAGTTTGTTTATTTTAATCTTACTATGGTTATTATTATTTACTTTCGACAAGCTGTTGTATCTAGCTGTTTTCTTTATAACAAAACAATTATATTTCTATTAAGCAATTTAAATTTAACAAAACTATAATGTGCCCATAGCTCTAATCCTATCATCCCCAACTAATTATGCATTTTCTTTATTTCCTTTCCTCCTCACATTTTGCAATGTGTCTTTAAACGGGGACTTATGAATACTCAGCAACTATACCATTTATTTTACATACTACCACACTAACAAATAATTTTAACATTAATATCTCCAAATGTATAGGATAATCCATATTTTCTTCGGAATTGATATATTTCCTTAATTACACCATGTTTTATGTGTTTACCCTAACCAGTTATGTATTCAGAACTTTATTGTTTACCATTAGACAACAGAAGTTCCAGGAGTACAACTATCATTTACATTGTGAATAATGGCAAATTATTGTAACCATCCTTAAACATTCAAAATACCATAGTACTGCAGATAACACAACTTGCAAAACATGCAAATAAGCTTTAGTGAAGTGATGTTCTTTTCATTATACAAAAGATTAATAATAGTAAGATAGCTCAATTTAATTAATTTATGTCCCAAAGTACGTAAATACCTTCTGCATTCTGGTGAGAACACTTGGAAACCATTTTTGATTTCATAGCGGTTAATTGTACATCCTAACTTATATTTTAGTATTTTCAAGTCTGATATTACTTTTCAGCAAACTTATTATATGAGAGGTTCAATTCACATTATTCAATGTATTATACGAGAGGTTCAACTCCACTGAAGTTCAATTTATCCTCAACTTTGTGAACTGAATTCTATAAGTCAGCTTTGAAGTATATTTCAAGTATCCATGATTGTCTTGAAGGTTTGCTGGGATACTTAAATCAGCTGAGAAGGCTGAACACTATGTCAGCTCAAACAGGAGCACAGGTATGGTGAGTTGAAGATCTGTGTTTCAAGTGTTGGATTGCCCTAAATTTTTCAAGTCCAATCACACAGCAGTCCAAATCTTAAGAGTGTGCATAACAATCACACATCAAGCAGAAGCAGTGGTGAGGAGTCAAGATTCTATGGAACCACCATTGTCAGTCTCCTAGTACATCTATATGGATTGCAGGGACAAATCATATGGGATTGCCTTGAAAAACGTGTTTGTAATGTAAGCAGAGAATCGGTACTTTTACACATTTTACTTTCTCCACTACTTAGCTACAGTAGGTGGAGGTATTCCATCCAAAAATTTGATATGAAATTACACTAGAAATACACATTCTGAGGTCTCCAAAATATGAAAAAGAGCATTTTTAGAAAAAGATCTACATTATTAAATAATTGGCATAATTAAAAAATGAAAATTTGGATAAATACCAAACTTGTTTTTGGATTCCTCCTCTTTTTGGGAAAAAATAGTGATTAATGTTTTAATTTGTGCATGTAAATACCAAGTCCAGATGCGATATGAAGATTTTCAAGGAAAATCTACCCCCCCAAACTACCTTTGACATAGGAACTTCATTATTTTTTATTTTCTCAAAAATGGCTAACAATTTTTATTAAAATCTTGAATTTTCTGCAAATAATCTGTGAAATACTCTTCATTCTGAATGATTTTTGTATAATTCATAAACTGTAAAAGATGGACAAAACCTTATTAGATAAAAATGTAGATCTCATTATAACACACCATTTATGTAAAAACATTTTTGTGGCATTAACCATTTGCACGACATTCTTTGTTATTGGTTTGACTTTTCAAGGATTTATACCTTAAGTGGTTAATCGTTATTTTTTTTTTTTGTCTTTCTTTCTTCTAATGGTCAAGGAATTTCACAGCATTACAGAGCAATCCGCTTTTTAAAAATCTGACTTGTTTTAAGTTTGTGTTCTTCTTATAAGTACAACAAAATGTGTAAATGTGAAATTAAAAATTATCTTGATTAACAAAAAATAGATAGAAGCAAAAGCTTTTGATGAAAAGTAGAAGAATACAGAAAGTAATGTATTGCAATACATAAGATTTTTAAACTACGTTGCAGTAAAGCAAACACTTCCACTATTATAGTTTTATTGATAGAAAAGTTGCTAACTTAAAGGTTTCTTTCTGAACTCTGCAATATATTCCCAATAATGCAATGCATAAAGGTTTAATTCTGTACCATAAGAGATAACATAAGGCATTTGAAAACCACAAGCATAAAAGAAATGCTGACAAACATACTTACTTGCCCTCTAAGGCTTGAGCTTTTACTTCTTCCAATGAGCTCTGGTTGATTTCCCACAGGTGAAGTGAATTATCATCACATAGTGAAATGACTCGTCCCTATAAAACATTTCCCAATAAAGCAATAAATTAGTGTGAGTCTCTTAGATTTTAAATTTAAGAGCCTGGAGCCATTGGCAAGAAACAAAAGCGCTGACAATTAAACATGAACTAATAGATTTGTTTTTTTTCATTTAATATGGTTTTGTGCATACATTTCATTCAATGGATAAAAGTAATTCTCAACAGAATTGGCATTTGTTTACTTTTAGGATGGACATACATTTTCTGTATAACGGAGATGAAGAAGGAAGACAGATTGTTACAGAGTTAATTAGAAACCTAAGATTGTTTGCAAACGCATATGCTAAAATTATATACTTGAATATACAATTTAATGCACCTAAATTTAAACAAAGTTATGGAGCAGTTTATTACCATACCATGTGAAGCACACCAGTATCTCATTTGCTGTATGACTGTGAAGCCCTCATAGTTTTTAGGGTTAAGTACAGTGCATTCTCTCAGCCATCTGGCCAGTAGTCACGATGCGTGTTCCGCGTGCGATCCCTCAGCTATCTAGCCGGTAGCCGCAATGTGTGTTCCGCACGCTATATTCAGTGTATGTGTTTATTACTCTCATTATTGATACTGATACCATATTATTACTGAATTTATTTTATTAGATGTAGGTCAACAGTACCGCCAGCAATATTTTGTAACATCCAGTTACAGAACTTTACACGGTCGTAATTGATGGACAATAGTCACTCTGTATGGTTTTAATTTCAACAGTTTCATAGATCTATGTACTGAGGTTTTTGAAACACTAATTTGTTGTCCTACATGTCATTCGCCAATTTCATTAAGTTTTTCTTCCGTTAGAACCCTTTGTTTCTTTTTACAACTTACAACATTAAATGATCCTGTTCTCTTCACTTTATTCACTAGATACTGTTTCTCTACTCGGAACTGGAACACCAGGAAGTTTATCGTGAAATTGCCTACACACCTGTCTACATGAGTCGGTTTTCACATACTTGTCATACATAAAAAGTCTTTGTTCAAGCGAAAATATGAGTACCATTTCGGGGTTGTAATAATCCAATAATTCAATCGCATACAAATACACACACGTCTCGCGTCTATACACAAGAAGCAATAACAACTGACTGAAGCCCGCTGCCACATTTCCGATAAGTGGAAGAGCCTGTGGCCTTGAGTTCATTCAGCAGACGTGTCACACAAGACTGCCGTGGAATTCCTGGCCGGAGCGCTGAGGGACGCTTTATACTTTACTTAGGAAATCATGCATTTATAAGAATTTTAAGAAATACCTACTAAGAGACTTGCAGACTTTGTGAAGGAGGCAAATATTTTAGGAGACTGAACGAAGGGAAGCACAATAGATCACAACTGGTTGCAGTGCATAGGGCATTTATTGCTCTCCCTTTCTTTTTCTTTTTAAAACTTTGTCATCAAATTTTGTGCAGTATACAGCAAATACTTGAATTTAAGAATATATAAAACCCTACAGAGACCTAAGTCTGTTCAAATTATTTCATTAAGGATACAAATAGCTGAAATTTGGTCAATATTCCCAAAAGTTTAAAAATCAGTTTTTATGTCCAAAACATACTTTCAAACTTTAGCTTCAATTACATACCGTGGTGTTTGCTTTCAGACCCTTTAAAACTTCAACATGAACCATTTAAATGACCAAGAGCAAACAACCTAATGACCTGTATTTACTTACAATGTCTTTTGACTTTTCTTACACTTTTGTGCATTAAAAATGTACCATAAGATTAGTTTGTAAAAAGTCTTGTTCAAATTTTCAGCAGAAACACAAGAGGGAACTAACTTGGAAAACTGCACATGGTCTTTGCTGTACTTGAAAATTGCTCAAGATATGGCAATTAATTCGACCGCTGAAGATCAATAATTGTTAGGAAAAAAAAAAAATATATTTTTTAATGTTTAACACACAGTGTTTGTTTGGATATTTGTGACACATTTTTATAACCCAACATGTAAACGCAATATTGCATGTGTCAAAATTAATCAGCAGATAGTGCTAGACTCAATTTTAAAATTGCATTGTTTCTAAACATTTCACATTTTTCAAAATGGTGCTGAAATAAATCAAAAGTAGCTGCTCTAAAGGAAACCGAGATGCCTTAAAGTCGTTTATATACTGGGCGTTCAGGTTTATCCATGATTTTCTGCATTCCATAGAGCAAGAATGATGTCATAGTTGACTGGTGAGCCTACAATGAGTCATTCATGGCCAGCTTGATAAGGGTTTAGGGTTTCAGGTGGTTCGCTCTCCCAACGACACCCTCCTGAAGTGCAGCTTGATAAGTAATCAGTGCTTTGTTTTGCTGAAACTTGTATTGAATATTGCATTGTTTTCCCAATCAGCTGCTCCTAAACTATTATTACTATTTATTATTTGAACTGTTTTCTGCACTGTAAAATAATAATAAATGTTCACAAGCATGTTTGGATAAAAAAATTACAATTTTTCAATTACTTTATACAAAATACATGTACAGATACTGTGACTTGTGATGGGGTAAGAGTACTGAGAGTGTATAACCTCACCTTTTGGGCAAAGTTGTAACTTGTGCCGATATTATATGAGTTTACAGTATCTTTTGTTTTCTATGCTCAAAAAAGCTAATCCACTTAACTTGGCCTCTCTCACTGTATTCCTTTTTAATTCGAGTTTCGAAAATTGCATTTTAATTGTTGCCAACATCACTGTCAACTTAAGATACAATTGAATCACTGCACCAAGATCAATTACCTAAAACAGAATAGAAATAATACTTTGTACGAGTAGGATATTAGGAAAACATTCCCATTATAGCTCGTATTTTGCTGATGGCAATACTTAAATGCAACAGCTGGAAATACTCAATCAAAGCAATCATTTTTTACTGACTGTGTTCTCTGTTCGACCAAAACTTGTTTCTAATGTCATCCAGCTGCTTTTCATTGTACCCAGACAAAAGACAGTAATAAAAGTGAGTTTATGTCCTCATTTGTTTGGAGTAAAAAGCCCATACTGTAAACACACACAAACTATGAATTTGTTCTCAAATAATTTTAATTTAAATATGGGAGCTCTGAAGGCCTTCACTAATCTGGTCATTACTGGTACCTCCTCCCTACATCGCAAAGCTTGTGCTGTCATTAGCTTCACTACTGTTAAAGTTACACTTAATACTGAATACTGGACAGAATGTCGCCAATGTTCACACTTGTGGCTATGTTACATTTTGAATGATGTTTTTGTACCTTATGAAGTAATCAATCAAAGTGTTTCCTCGATAATAACTTAATCTCACTCTTTACATTGCTACGCGGCGTACTAGTGAACTGCTACACAGTATTTTGTGTTTATCTTGGGTAGTATTTAACTAAGTTGTTATAATACTAGATGCATTTTGCTAACAATATTCTAGATAGATTATACTGTTTTAAATAGTAACTTTATTTTATCTATCCGCCTGTCATAACCATAAAATTATCTCAGCGCAGCACCCTGCTGCTAGAGGGACAGTATTCAAGTCACCTTAGCATCTCCTGTCACTATAGGGGCAGTGCATAAACTCGCTTCATTAGCGAATGGCATCGATGAAGGCATTTCTTGTGAAGGAAATCACGAATAAAAATGAACACCCGGTATAAGAAAAGGAGATGGTAAACAGCTGTGCTGAGATTTCTGAAGCAGGAATATCTTACAGAGCAATGAGATAAAATTGTGCCTTGCTTTTATTAGCTGGATGCTCCAACCTCCCAATGTATGCTTCAACTTCTTTCACCTGCAGAATTTAACCAAATTATTTGTTAAATTGGTGATCATTCTTTAAGAACTATCTACATTAGCATTCTCCTCACTCTCTCCATTAATGGACCACACATTTTCTAAATTACAGTTTATACAAGCATTTTAAACAGCTTCTGCAGCAGAGAGAGAACCTCACTTATACATTATTCCCTCTAAATTATTTTGCAGGTATACGTTAAATTTTTTATTCATTAATATTTAGCTCAATTATACGTTTTCTCATTACATTACATTACATTATTTTAGCTGTCTCCCTTTAAAAATGTTAATGAGGTTATATGCATGTATTAAACTACAGACTAAAATACATCTGTGAAACAAAATCTTTTACTTGTAGCTCAGTATGTGCTTAGAGTATTCAAGTGTGCACAATAACTTTGAGAAGCATGATTCTAATATGTATTAACTCCAAACAATTATTATTACTATTATTAATTATACAATAACTATTTTTATGGAATAGGTCACTTGTAAAATGTAGTAGCAGAGAGAAATAACTTACCTCATTGGGAAGGAAGACTAACCGAGTAACAGCTGATTCATGATTTGTGTGCTGACCATAGAATTCCACTCCAGGCTTGCCAAAACTTTAATGTTAAGGAAGCAGTACTGCAATTACAGTGCTATTAGAAAACACAGGAAATGTACATCATGCTGTTTCTTGATACTTAAGTGCTATAATTTGCAGCTTATTATTTCACTGGTATTTTGTAAAATTATAAGCTGTAAGAAAACTGCCATAATGTTGAAAGGTTTAATACATTCTTTTCCAGCTAATTTGTCTATACAGTAACCAATATAAATAAAACTCTTAGTACTGCTCTTCACTTTTTGCACGTTCTAGTAAGCTGCATATTGCTATGCAGAAACTGAAAGGTATCAGATTCTGAATAGGGCATAACCAACTAAAACATTTATTCTTTTAAGATGGACACACATGGCTCAATACAACTTGCCTTCTCCACAATACCGACTCAGCTTTATTCATAGCATCATATTGTAATTACATAATACCAGATTCTTACACAATTTCTTAATGCTTGTTATGATTTTGCAACAGTAAAGTTTGTAAGGAAAACTACAGTGACTTCCTGCTAGCTGAGATCATTATTTGTGTGGTTTGTGTGTCACAACTTCCTGCTGTATTATAATACACTTTTTATAGTTATTTCTGGAACTGACACAGTCCTTCCTTGAGCTCCCTTGGTGTTTACACTCATAATCTGTTTCTCTAAGTCAGTTAAGTGTTTATTTTATATTTTCTATACGGATTCTATAGAACTAGTACAGTTTTATTTCCTCACAGCTGCTGAACAAACAGATATATGTCATTCTCCTATAGGATTAACCTACTATTATGAATTCTCACTTTTCTTTTCTTAGTGTATAAATTCAAATGCAGAAAATAATAAAGAATATAACAGCAGGACTAAAGCATCATTAATTTTTATGTATGCTTTTTAATGCAACCTTCTTTTAAATGTTTAATTATAAAGGCTGTCATTTCCAATATTTACTAAGATTTTGTGAGGTATATAGTATATATTCTGAAAAGTGACATCTAATTCTTACTAGAAGCATTATGGTCTTAAAAAAAGAGGAAATAAACAAAGAATGCAAAATGGTAGGAGTGAAATCAGGGTAAAGATATGTTAGTGTGTAGAATGCTAATGGATGTTGGGGAAACCAAATGAAAAAAATATATTAGCAAAATGAAGAATGGCTATGGGAGGTACTAGAGCATGTTATAGCAAAATAGCAGATATTTGGTTGGAAAAAGCATATATAGTGCATTGGTTACAGTTAAAATGACGCATGATGTGGAAGTGGGGGGTTTAGAGGATGAATGGAAGAATTTTGTCAAGATTCAAAGAGAATTTTGTAAATTAATATTGGGGTAGCTTAGAGCTAGTATTATCAAAGTTGGGAAGAACAGGGAATAAAGGGAAGGTGAGTGTAAGAGGAATAAAATATTTTTACAGGCTGAAAATGTTAGATGAAGGAAACATTCTCATAGAATGTTTATTAGCACAATACAGGGCTAGCTGGAAAATCAGATGGTTTTATAAACTGAGGAAAGCTCTTAGAAGAAATGGGAATGGGAGGTTTCTAGGGCTAAGTGAGAACACACAATGAAGAAACTAGGAAACAGGACTTTCTAAGTAGCTAGAGAGACAAGCATTCACTAGAACCATACTGAGACCTAGAAATGGAACGGGGTAAGAGAGAGCAATGTAGACACACGTGATAGAACAGGAAGAGAAGAATTTGCTTGTTTAAGAATGGGGTTGCAAAATTAAGAGGGAGCTATGAGGCAATTTTGACAATGCTTGCCCACTGTATGGATATAGAGGAAACACTGCTATGTTCAATAAGTGCAAAAACACACTTGAGAGGGGAGAATAGGTTTGAAAAATGGGATTATCTGGGGAACAAAGGGAGAAAGAAAAACTAATTTATTACAGAGCTTAGAAAATATTCAGAAAAAGTGCCTGATAGACGATGCTGAAATATCAGAAAATGAGTGGAGGGTGAAATGCATAGGGAAGAGAAAGAGTAGTTACTTTTCAGATGTTAAATTGCACTCTTGTACACCAATTACAAAGTTCTTAGTGCATTAAAAAATGCAAAGGAAACAAGTAACTCTTAAAGATAGAAATTAAATATAGTTAAAAAAAAATCTATGTTACAATCACATGACTTTCTCTACCCTCTATCAGTCATTTGTGGGTATGAAAACTATTCTTATGAAAGTGTATGTAGTGATGAGACAGGAGTAAAGATTTTTACTGATTTGTTTACTGTAATAAAAACCAAGGGGTATGTACCGGAGCATTGGAGGAAAGCAATAATTCATCCTATATATAAAGGTAAGGGGAGCGTTGATAAGCCCAATAATTACAGGGGAATAGCATTACTTTCAAATGTTGGAAAGATTTTCACAGGGATTTTAGCTAATAGGATACAAAACTGGGTAGATGAATATAATATCCTCTCGGAGTTTCAAATGGGTTTTCGTAAGAGGAGAAGAATGGTAGATAACTTATTCATAATTAAAACTCTGGTGGATAAGTATTTAAAAGAAAAAAGGGGAAAATTATACATGGCAGTTGTTGATTTGGAGAAAGCGTATGACCACATTGATTTAAATTTGTTGTGGCACAAACTCTTGAGGAAGGGAGTAAGCCAACAGATGGTGAATTTATTTAAAGCTCTGTACAAGGAGAACACATTTTGTGTGAAAGTAGGAGTAGGATTGGTGACAAAAGAAGTAAATCAAAGGAAGGGGTTACAACAAGGATGTAAGTTAAGTCCAGTGTTATTTAATCTGTATATTGATGATACCTCACTGAGATAGGAAGGAATAATAATTGGTTGCCTATGATAAATAAGGTATCAATCCCTGGGTTATTATTCGCTGATGATTTAGTGATAGGATCAGTTTCAACGATTGGTCTGAAGCAGTCCCTACAGCAAATGAATAAATACTGTGATGAGTGGAATCTGAAAGTAAATCAGGAGAAGACTCAAATTATAGTGTTTAAGAAAGGTGCCAAACTGGGCAAGTATGAAAAGTGGAAGAATGGAGAGAAGGAATATAAAGTGGTCAGAGATTGTATATATTTAGGAGCTAAAATGGGAGAAACAGAAGAAACTGGTATTGACAAAGGGGAAAGAGGCAATGTCAGCGATTAGAGGGTGCAAATATAGAATACCAGATAAAAATATTAAATGGCTAGAGAAAATATATAACACAGTAGTTGAAGCAAAAATGTTATATGGAAGTGAAATATGGGGAGTAGAACGAGGCTGGGAAGAGATAGATATGGTACATAGGAGTTTTTGTAATCAAGTTTTAGGCCTGCCAAATGCTACAGTTAAGGAATTTGCTCTAATTGAAGTGCAGAGAGTGGGGGGGAAGAGGTGATAATGGAGAGAGCTCTTAAATATTGGTACAGACTATTAAATTTAGAAGAGAAGAACTTGTTGAGGCAGTGTTTGGAATTCCAAGAAAGGAGCTTAAAGAAAAATGGGTGGAGTTATAGTATACAAACTAATTTGGAAAATTGGAGAAGGATGGAAAATAATGTTAAGGGTTTTTGGAAAGAAGCTAGGCAGAGGTTTGAAGCTATAGAGATACAAAATTTATTTAGCAACATTGGGAAGAAAAGTTCCTTGGAATCATATATATTAATAAAAAATGTATGGGCTAGAGAACAGTATGTGGATAACTCAAATAAGGAACAAAGAGAAAGTATAGCCTGGGTACGAGCAGGTGTATGGAGACTAATAGGAATGAGAAATGGGTTCCCACAGAACCAGTGTCCAATATGTGGGGAAAGAGAAGATTTAGAACATACCGTTTTTGACTGTAAAGGTACACAGCATTGGAGAAAGGAAGCTATAAATGGGAAATGGTTCAAACTGGACAGGAAAGTAGCGTTAAGCATGATTTTTAACAAGGATAGTAAAAAGGTAGGAGAGTACTTGTCCAAACTAAAAAAGAAATGGTTATGGACAATAAAAAGAGATGTAAATTAATTTCATCATGTGATGTTAAGTTATGTAATTATATTATTATTATTATTATTATTATTATTATAGTATTATAAAATTATTATTTTGGTATCATTACTATTATTTTTTGCTATTATTTTTATTATTATCATTTTTTATGTTATAATAAGAGTGTAATATGGGTAGAATATGGCAATATAACAGCTTGGGCTGATGTATAGCCATATTCTAAGGAAGATCACTAGCACAAATAAATAAATGAAAGTGTATTTTTCTACCTACTTCATTTTCATTAAGATAAATCTTTGCAGAAATAGCAACATTATAAATTTTTTTATAGATACAAAGGGAATAGTGATAGTCATGTGTTTAAGAGCTGAATGCTATATACTGATCTTAAAATTCCATACTGTTCCATAAAATCACGAGACATAACTCAAAATTGACAGGACTTTAAAAGAATGACGAAGCATTGAACAATCCAAACCATTAATAACGGATATCTCGGAAATGGTGAAGACACAAAAAAAGTTATTTTAAATAAGCTGTGTGTTTTAAAAAAAAATCCACATTTACCGTAGAATACGTGTGTGTCTATCGCTTAACTTTTATCAGGTTTACAAGACTGCACAAAATTCCTTCCGAATGAAGCGGACTGCACACACTATTCCAAAAAATTCAAGATATACATTTTACTTGTCATGTAAATATCTTTAATTGTCAAAAATATTAGAGGAGGAGAAGAAGAAGAAGAAGAAGAAGAAGAAGAAGAAGAAGAAGAAGAAGAAGAAGAAGAAGAAGAAGAAGAAAGAAAGAAAGGAAGAAAGAAAGAAAACACCCTCCCACACACTCTTATTTCTAAAAATGCTCTTTTTTATTCAGGCAGCCTCAAAACATGTATTTCTAATAAAATCTCAAAATCAAATTTTGGGGTGGAATGTAATACCTTCTCTATCTACTATGTACATGGTGGAGAAACTAAAACTTAATGTATAAATTGTAACAGTAATAAAACATGGTATATTCTAAATTGTACTTAACAAAATTATTGTGAATAAAGAAAAGCTATGGTAGGCTGCTAAGATGCAGTTTTTAAAGGAGCAGTACAGTAGTTTCCTTTTTTGTTCCACACATGATATAATATAGGTACCATAAGCAAATGTTCCTTATTTTTGCTGTTTCAATCAACAATGCGCTTGTTTTCCTTGGAGGCTATGGGGTGACAAATGATAAACATTGGTTGTCATGTTAACGAAAACTACTTGGCAATACTGCTTATCAGCTTATATGTTGTGTGCATGGTTCTTAACTATATCATGATCCTCAGAATAAAAGTCAATTGACACGAATTTTAAGGGTTTGATGATCTCTGCTTTTATTTCTTATAATCCAGTTCAGTAGACTCAAAAATCTGATGTGTTACACTCACATGACTTTCTCTACTCTTGTACAAACTATTTTTACAAACACTTATTCTCCATATGCTTCATGTTAATCGAGATATCGAGATGTTAATCTTATTGCTAATTTTCTTGTAGATGCAAGGGTAATTGCTAGGCTTTAAGCAATAGTCAAATATTTTAAGAGGTGGTTGCTATGTGGAGTATTCCATTCTCTTTGCATTACCAGGGAAAAAAAAAAAAAAAAAAAAAAAAAAAAAAATTGAGAAAAAGAATAAGCATTGGAAAACTTAAGAAAATAACAAGCAATATCTCAAAAATGGTCCACCCAACAAACAAACAAACAAAATGTATATGACATAAATAGTGTATTTTAATGCAATCTACATTTTTTGTGTAGTAAAATTTTGTCTATCTCTTATAGTTTACCAGTTATGCAAAAGTCGTTCACAATAAAGAATACTTTTGGAGACATTCCCAGAAAATTCGAGATATACATTTCATTTGTCACGAAAATATTTTAAACATATGATATTTTAATCAAAATCGTTAAAGCCATTTTTGAGAAAATTAAAATTTTCGAAAAATATTCCATGTAAAGGGTAATCTGGGATGGGGGGGATTTTCTTGAAAACCTTTGTGTCGCATCTCTGGAAGATATTGGACCTAAATACCAAGTTTGGTGTTCGTTTCCGAGTTATGCTGTTCAGACACACACACGGACATGTTTAAAAAAATGTTTTTTTTGGATTCAGGGGGTCTCAAAACATGTATTTCCGGTGAAATCTCGGTATCGAATTTTTGGGTGCAATACAATACTTCCCCTACTTACTATACGTAGTAGAGAAAGTAATAAAAATGAGTTGACTTAACCATGCACAGAATTTGATATTATTTGATTAAATTTAACAAGAAACAGCAACAGATATGAAAATTTATCAGTTTCAATTTATGTGTGCGAAGTATGAATAATCAGGAAAAAATATATTATGCAAAGATTATGTAAATACAAGTTTTCTGTGCATAACAAACTTATTTTGGTTTCAATTAAAAAAAGAAGAAGATAATTCTGGTGGGAATTTCACTATCTTTAAACACCTACTTTAGTCTCTAAGAGTACTGTATATTGTAACGATAACTGTGTTCCATTTTCAATATGAGAATGTGGTAACCCTAAGCTATGCCTCTCGGAAAGGTAATGCAACAAGGCAGCATTGAAACATTGCCAAATTGAAGAATGCAGAGAGAGGAGCAAAACTATCAGTGTATCATACTCCAAGTATATCCATGAAATTGCTTGACCATGGATATACCATGCAAGTTGTCCATGCTGTGAACTAAATCTAGATATGGCAGGCTTATTGGAACATGTCACTGTGCTGGATGCCATGGCACTTGACAGAACATGGTTAGCATAATAGTAATAATAATAATAATAATAATAATGGTTAAACTATTTATATCATTTATATGCAGAAGGATACACTTTTACTGCACCAGTAGCAGTGCCCAAAGCAAACAGTCTGAGAGCAGGATCCCACGCCAGTGCTGTTGGTTTGTTAGGAAATCCATGCTGAACAGTCTGAAACAAAGAGAGCAGATTTTCAGCTATCACACACACATAATTAGAGATTATATATATAAGAAATGAGGTTCACCATTCTTCAGATATCTGCTACTTATAAAGTGCAGTTTTTGTAGATCTAAATCAATAAGAAATAACAACTGGTTCCTCCTCAGGAACATGCAAGTGAACTTTCCTTTCAATTTCAGGCAATTGAGAAATTAATGCGACAGAATTTTTCTAAACTCTTATGGCTCTTTATACTAATTTAAAAACAATGGGGTTACAATTTTAAAAGTGCATTCTTTCCCTGTGGGATACTGCATTGTTCTTTCTCCAAACTCCATACATAGTTCTTTCCACTTTACATAAAGCTAATGTTATGAACATGGATTTGGGGAATTATTCAGTTATTTCTTGTGTTACAAGTATCCAACCTAATTATTCAAAAGAGATTAAATTCATAGACAATCTCAATAATACAGTCTGTGACTGACTGAACAGACCAGAAACAAATGTCGGCAGTGTGATAGATCAAACAACTTCATATTACTTCACTTTAATTTGGGCTTCAAGTTTTTCACAACATCCAATCTCAACTATTTAAAGCATTAACAAGTTACAAAATTGGCCATTTCTGTTGCAAAATATGGATAGCATATTAAATTACTTACACTTTGATCACTTTTTTGTACCTTAGAGTAACACAATTACGTAGGAAAGCTTTTTCAGTTTTGTTTTACTGTGCAATGGCACATATTTTATTTGTTTAATTTGATGTTTACTGTAACTGATTGCAAAATAATGTGATAACATTTTACATTAGCCCATTAACCTGTTAGGGTAAAAAGTAGTACTAATGAAATTTTGCTTTCCAATGTAACTATATATATAAAACATCCAATAATACAGACGAATGATAATATTAAAAACAAAACTTATCTGGCTTGCTTTTCTTCAACCAGTATTTGTGAAGTGTTACTACTTTTATTAAAAAAAACAATTTGCAAATATTTTCTGTTGACCAGTGTAACTAACCATCTAATAACCTAAACTACCTGGGGGGGGGGGGGACGTAAGGAGAGGAGCAAAAGAAGAAGAGCTAAATACAGGGCCTTGAATATTTCCTTTATTGATCAGTGTTAACTAACCATTTAATACTTCCTAAACTCCGGGGGAGAGAGAGAGAGAGAGAATATTTCAGTGCAGCTGTGCCTTCAAAAAAGCCTCTATTATAATTTTTTATTTTCATACGTACCAATTTAGCTTTTGATAATATAATTATCTACATTTTTTCTCAAATAACTTTTCAGTTTGGCAGGTACAACCTAAGAAAAACACAAAGCTATGTTATGCTTATTAGATTATTGTTCCTATGAGTAATCTTTTTTTTTAATTCTGTTCCCATTCATATTTATTATCCTCATATTCAATTAATGATTGCTGAAATTCTATCATGTAAATGAACAAGTACTGTAACAGCTAGAAACTGACTGCATAGCTAATGTGTATTCAAGTTTACCCTCTAAGAGGTACAGCAGTCCTCCCTAAAAGTAAAAGCGCCTGACTGTTGTAAGAAAGAGGCTTAGAGCTCCTGAAGGGCTTCATATCAAGTTTCCAGATCGGTTTACGCATGCACGAGCTACCTCTCTCCCCTTAACTGTGTATGGGTTTTCACTGTGATCTGAGCACGAGGCATGCAGTTTGAAAAGACTGAAATTTGAATGCTTTGCATCCAATAGTGTTACTACACTGAGGTCTCCAAAACAAAATAGTTATACAGCCTTGTGACATCCTAGATAAAATTTTAGGATGTAATACACAACTATATTTAAAATGTTTTTTGCACTTTTCAGTTCTCAATTAGAATTTATATTACCTAGCATTATGTTGTGATGAATTGTATATCATTCAATTGCAATGCCCTTTTTTTTTTGTTGGTGGTTAATGCACACCCTCAGCATTTTGGTGCTCTATTTTTTACTGCAATGACTGATTAAAGACATTTGCAAGAAGATGGGGAGGTAGATAAACATGCAAATTATCTTAAAGCTGCTTGCTTGGTGTTTTTAAACTCCACAACAAGCTCTATGAAATACAATTTAACCAAAATGGCTCTTTTATTAAAAAAAAATAATTGATCTTTTTATTGTGATCCTGCTAGACAAAAATGCAATGGGTGTAGACCACCAATGAGAAACAAAATAAAGAGCTTCCATACTTTACAATCATTCAAAGCTCTTAACAATTTATAATCTTAACCAAGCTCTCAGACTGAAAACAGTGAGCACATCATCAAACTTTCACATTGTTAACTGCTAAAAACCTTTTTTCTGCTTCAATGCTTTATGCTTTCTACCTTAGGTTTCTCCTTAAATGTTTTATAAACAAATGAACCAGTAAATCTGGCATAATTTTTTTTTCTCTCATATTTAAATTATACTGCACAATAGCAAAATTTGCATTTCACTAAAAATGCATTATTTTCACATTTTATATCCTGATAATGAACTGAAATAAGTTTTGCAATTTCCCTAAACTCTGTTAGGAATCCATGATCTATCATACAGATATGTAGTCCATGACATAACAAAGCAATGTGAATTCTAGAGCTATTGACTAAGCATTTAGTTTCACTGAGACAGATTGATGAAACTTATTGTGGAAACCTTAGAGAGGATAAAGGCTTCCAATATTTGAAAACAAATTCTTTAAATGAAATAAAGTTGAATGGGGTTATTTTTATTGCACAATAAATTTGTGAAATAAGGCAAGACAGGACTTTCAAGACCCATTTAATGGGCAATCAGAAATAGAGACATAAAGCAGGATTTTTTGAGAGTATGTAGAGCTGAAAAATAAATAGAAATCCCTCAAGACATATTAAGGTCATGTTTCTGTGAAAATTGGTAAAAAAAAATGCTTTATGTTTTATTGAGTTTATATCCTTTACTCTTATGCTAAATACTGAATTCCTAAAAACTAGTATCTTAAAAGCTCTAAATAGCTATTTAGGTAACGCATAGCTTTAAACTTCAAATCCATTTTTCTCAGTCCCCCCCCCCCTCCATTGCATTTGTCAGTATTTAAAATGCTCCAAGTACCACAATTTTTAATTTACATACCTAAAATTTCAACAGAGCTTTAGATACTAAGTAATTATAATTATTTTGCAATCATTACAAAATATGCAATTAAATATTTTTCATAACTCATATTCACAAAATTGAATAGTTCTACAATATATGCACAAAATAATTTTGTTTTAGACATTAATTTAAAACAATCACTGCTTGTACAACAACAATTTCTTCATATTTTTTTAAAGTTGAAAACAAGTGTTTAGGATATAAGAAACAATTTGGCACAACTAGAATTTTGTATTAGCATATCAAAAGTGATTCATTACTCACACAAACAGAATCATAACAGTTTGAGATACCTCACTAAAATTTTTATGTGCTTTATTTTAGATTTCAAACAGAAGAAAATTGTATATTTTTAGTGTCATACAGATGCACTACTTTAATGGCACATAAGCTCTGTAGACTATGCCACTGACAGTGTATTTCCTACATTCCCAAATGGACCTCTTTTCTGTTAATCTTGATACCATGAATACCGAGCATGGGAGAAATTTTCATTAGAAAATTGCTATCACGTACAGACAGTACGGTCATCTAGAATGCTGACTGCCTAATGCTGGCACCTTATAAAGATGGATCATATTACTTTTTACTTTCTTTACCACATACCAAGTAGGTAGAAGTAGTATTGTATTCCATTCAAAAATTTGTTATCAAGATTTCACCAGAAATATATGTTTCGAGACCCCCTAAACCTCTCAAAAAGAATGCATTGTTAGACAAAGGTCCACACATGAACAGGATGACTAAAAAATGCTAAACTTAGTATTTAAGCTCAGTATCTTCCAAAGGTGACACAAAGATTTTCAAGTAACTCCAACCCAAACTACCCTCGGAGCATTTTTCAACATTTTTTAATTTGTCAAAAATGGCTCTTAACAGTTTGAATTAAAACACCACTTATTTAAGCTATTTATATGGCAAATAAAACTATATCTTGAGTCCTCTGGGAATAACCTGGAAGTCCTCTTGATTCAGAAGGAATCTTGTATAATTTTGTTTAACTGGCAAATCTTAAAGAGATAGGCAAAAATATACTATACAATAAATGTAGAACTCTTTAGAAAAAACAATTTATTTGAAATAACTTTTCTGTGGTATGAGCCATTTTCAAAATATCAGTTATTATTGGTTTGTGCTTTTCAATACTTTTGTTACTTTAGTGCTATCACTATTCAGTTGTTTCTCGTGATGTCATGTAAACAGTATGGAATTTCAAGGCTAAATATACAGTGATCTGCTTTGAAACATCCGACTTTCGATTTAGGTTTCTCTATCTTCCATGTACCCCTACTGTGAAATGTGTAATGTAACTATTTCTGCAAAAGTTTACATCAATTAACATGGATACAAAAATAAGCCTTTGTAAGAATAGTAAGTAGAAGTTGTACAAAAATAAATGATAGTGGGTAGAGAAAATCTTGTGAATGTAACAAACCAGATCTACCTCCCATATTTGTGCATAATAACAGTTAACTGTAACTAAACTATTATCTCATTTAACTACAATTTTGAACTGTTAAATTCATCTGACTGCTATGCAAATCCAATCTTAGAACCCAACTTCATGTAAATACATGATATCATTAACTAGCCCACGATATGCAGGAACCAAAGCACACCATAACATATAGTACCTTAAATATGTGCGATTATTCTTGAGTTTTCAAGAAATATTTTAAAATATAGTTCGAAACTTTTGATTAATCTATGAGATATTAAATAATATGAATGGTAAAAACTAAAGAAGGTTGTAGTTTCTGTTTAATTCTGTGTGATGTCGTTCACCTCTCTTCTGCATGCATGAAGTAATGAATGATAAGCAATTTGTTCTTAACAGCTGATTATAAAGATGAGGCAGAGGAATATAAAATGTTTTGTTTACATCAAGCCCGGTTCTAAAGCTGGATCGCATGTACTCTGTCAACCATGACAGTGAACTATTAGCTTTTAACAAACAGTAACATCAAAGGCATTGGCAAGAGGAAAGGATAACATTAGCAAAGTATTTAGTTGCAAATACATTAAGTAGTCGGAGATGCTGTGGTGGTGGGGTTGCGTATTCTGCATACGTAGTATGCAAGTCATGCTGCATACAGTAATTTTAAATTTGATATTCAACAAAATATTGTATGTTTACATTTTAATTATGGAAAAGTGAAAATTAGGTTATATTACAACAAATCATCCTGACTTTTGCATTATTTTGCGTGTATCCACCACTCTGCACATGATTTACTCCTATCTAAATTTTACTGTTGCTGACTAGCTATGGACTGTGGAAATTTATTGTACAGAAGTATAACCCTAAAGGCTTATTATATTATCTGCTAAAATTAAAAAGACCCTTAATAATCAATGTTTAACACAAGTGATATCCCAAAGTCAGGTCTAAGTTTGCCTTTGCTGTGAAAGTTTGCCAAAGTGCCAAAAAGCCGCAAAACAGAAAATGAAAACTGCATAAATCCTCCACAGATGCACAACAAATTTTAAAAATGTTATTGACCTCATGGTAGCCTATTATACAGTTTCATATCAATTATTAATATATAATAAAAAACCAAACATTTTCAGTTAGTTTTATTAAATGTACAGACATTAACAACATGCAATTTTTCTACTTCTGAAATTCCTGCTAATGCTTCCAGTGGTACATTCAGTTCATTGTGCACTGCTATATGCAGCCTAAGTCGTAAGCATTGCTGCATTAGCACTTAGCCCATTGGATGTACCCAAAACAGCAGCTATTCTTCCACTGTTGAGCGAGAGACTCTGAATTTCAATATGTGCAACTTTGCAGTATTATATCTACATGAAGTAAAAGTAATTTGGAACACTAAACACTATTGTGAATCTGTACATAGTATATGGGAATTTATTTTGTAAACAGATATGCTTATCAGACTGATTAGTATATAAAAATTATTTCTTTTCAAATGGGAAAAATCAGAATGTGGCAGATCACAATCTTCTGCATACCATTTTGATAGAGGAAAATTAACTTTATCGGTGATGCTAATGTAGTACATATGACCAAAATGGCAACTATTATTCTGGCCAAGACAATATATCCTCAGAAGAAAACTGTGATTTCCAAAATGCAGATTACAGATGAAGAGATTAAAATTCTGACACAATGACTTTAACACTTACTGGTGAAAATGATTTAGTGCTTAACATTGTTACAACATGTAGAAAATTTGGCAACATCTTTATTCCCAAATTCTTAACAGAAAGAAAGGATTTGTTTTCATAATTCACATTTAATGATGATTTAATCATCGCATGTATTTCAAATGTTCACAAAATAAGGAAAGTATAAGACAATCCTTTAATTTGTGGGCATAAAGTGATAAAATAGTTGCTTAATTTCAACTTAAATTAAGATGCACTTTTGAGAAGTTAAAAGGGAGGAAAGAATTAAGTCTGCCATTTCATTTTAAAACCTTTGGGTCAGATAATGTTACTTTCAATTTATTTCCCTCTGAACCAATCTTTGATGTGCTTCTATCTTTATTTAACAAATGACAAACTCAATCATCTTTTGACACTGCGCAGTGTAGAAATCAACCCTCCCAGTATGATAACTTATCAAAGTCAACAAATGCAGAAAGATAACACATACTTCTGGAAAATGTTTATTCAACACCTTAAGTACACACAACATATTTGAGTTAACCAGCCAATCTAATATAGAAAACTTATACTGAAGGAAATACAAGATCTTCAATGTTTTGAGAGGAGTTGTGAACTGCACAAGAGTAGCAGCGACAAAAATAATTTAGTTTGAGGAATCTCCTGTAACAGTGTGTTATATTGAATCATAAATTTATGCAACTAGGATTGTGTAGCTTGTTTCCTTCAAAAGTTTCAAATTCCTAAACGAAAATATAATCTGCTGATATAAAATTTAGGTGTGCAGTATTTCAAAATAATACTATACTTCCCTACTCAGTAGCTAATTTGAGAACACTTTACTATTAATAGGGTCAATAGATCTGTACTGTTACTACATTTTGATACTGAAAACACGGCAAGTATGGAAAACAATGCCAAGACACCTAAACATATGTTATTCTAGAGCTTCTCTCCCAATTCATTTCTTTTCTTAAATATATTCTATTCCTACATCACTTAACTTAAGACTATTCTTCATTAGTGGTCTCTGTGTTCTAGTGGTCAGCATTCTCGCTTCTCAAACCAAAAGTGTCTGGTTCAATTCCTGATGGCATGGGGGATTTTTTTATAATTAAAATCTTTCCCTACCCTCTGCAGAATCTAGAAGTATGCATGTGGAAGTGAATGTATGTTTTTCTTGTCGAAAATGATTAAAGAACAAAGTTACAAAAAGAACCCAACTTGACCAATAAAGTTAAAGGGGGCCATATATATAACATTAAACTGAATTAAGAATTTAGATAATTGCCAGCATAATTTGATTAGTATCACCCATAGCTGAATGCACCTGTATTCAGACTAAAGGCTTCAAAACTTTACTAACTAAAAGGAAACAAAGAGAGGAATAGGATTTGAATTTACTTATAACTTGCAGTAAAGCCATTTTAAAAGTTGTTAAAATTTGTAAAATAGTTGGAGTATCACATAAATGTATAAGACACTTGAATACTACTAACACAATGCTAAAGCTAACCAGAAATTACTAAGCGCTGATCTGTGCTTATGGAAGGATTAAACTGACAATTTTAAAATGTAGTATATCTAGATCGGAATCCTGGTTGTATTAAACTGCCTGGCTGATCATAAAGGGTCTTTTTTCATTTATCAAGATTGTATGATTATTTTACACAAGCCATTTAATAATAAAATGATAATCAACTTTTTGCTAAACTGAAGGCGATTTCTGCACAAAGTAAGCTTGCACATCCAAAATATGCTGAATAAGATGCCACATAACAAATTATCAATAATTAATGTTCAGTATCTGTCAGCACCCACCATGATGGATAACATTCGATATGAGTCCTAACGTAGCCCAATGCTGAGGGCTCTAAACTGCAAAGTATAGCTGAGGGATGTGTTTTAGAAGTAGAGTGGAACATAGCCACAACTGCGAAATGACGACAAAACATAGCCGTAGGATCTGCCCATCTAAAACTCAAATGATACATGCTCACATATCGAATCCTCCTACTAAATCAAATCATTACTTCTAGATTCTTCTACATATTGAACTTCATCAATCCCATAAGTATTATGCATGTTATAGTCTTACTGACGTATACAGAATTTTGTCCCAAATTATTGCATCAGCATTTCTGTACGCCAACATATTAAAACATGTATCTGGTATCTGAATGTACAAATGTTATGTTCTCTAAAAAGATGTTAAAAAGAGGGATCAAAGAAACCAGAGAGAAACCTTCAAAAATTACAAATAGGCAAATTATTAATTTCACTTAAATATTTACATTCTTAACATTGGCAATTTTATACACACTACACACCCTATATTACAGTAAGAGTTTAGTACTAATTTTGGTCTAATAATCACCATACAAACTGGTAAATTACATCAATAAGGTGCATCCCTTGTTCATCACCAGTTTGAGGTTCATCTTATTGGGCAACATAACAAAAAGTTTCCATAGTTATGGCTCGTCGAACTGGCTTAAATTAGCCAAAGAAAAGCGAATAATTTACCTTGTGAGTGAGTTTAGAAGTAGATGTGGCCTCTTCAATAGCTTGTGCCCACCTCCCCACCCTTTGACGGTGTTTTACTTATATAGGTGAATCGCGTACGAAACAAAACAAACGTAGCCATTTTTTCGTTGAAGAAGAGGTATAGTGGGAACTGCCAACATAAATGAAAATCCACCAGAAATGCGATGCGCAGTTGTTAGTAGTGTTTTTTCTTCTTCTTGTTTTTCTTCGTGTGTTATTCCTGCTGAGAAAACGTAACGCATTCAAAGACTGTCTGCACCGTGCACTAATTGAAAGCAGCAAAAGAATATGCACCAAAGTTTTAAGGTTGTAATAGTTTTTGTCAAATTATAATTTATTAAGAGGTTATTTCGATTGTAATAACAGTGTAATAAAGAAGTTGCTTTACCGTAACAGTGGTAGATAGTTAACGCAAGCTTACATAAAAATAACCCTACTAACCTTCCCTGAATTCAGAAACGTAAGCTGATATAAAAACCAGTAATCCTAACCTAACCTATCGTGAACCAGAAACGTAAAGTTAGGAACGCGGTTTCATGTAACCACTGGTAACTAATTAAAACAAGCTTATATAAAAAAAAACTAAACCTAACCTAACCTCCCGTGAACCAGAAGTGTAAGCTTAGGAACGTACGCTCGCTTCGCTCGCGTGCTGTGATGTAACCACTGTTAACTAATTAAAACAAGCTTATAAAAAAAAACTAAACCTAACTTAACCTATAAAAGTATATCAGAAGCCTAAGCTTATATTAAAAGAAAAGTAACCTAAACTTCCGTGAATTCAGAAACGTAAGGTTATATGAATAAAAAAAACGTAACCTAAACGTAATCTTCCGTGAATTCATAAACCTAACGTTATATATCCCTCGGCTACCTCTGTGGTCGAAGTTGCGGCGCATTGGTGGCATCAATTATTCATATGTTGGCAGTATTGTGTTAGTCAAGCTTGTGACAGAGTGACATCTGCTGAGCTAGTGTTTTGCATAGAGTGACATCTGTTGGAAATATACGACATCGTCGTCATCGCTGTGCGGGACGGTGGGATCGCTGTGCGGGCCACACTTAAAGCAAAATGTCGTTTATTTTATGTAATAAGTAGCAATTACAATTCTCTGCATCTTTGGATGTTCATTATTAATAGGTAGTTTTGGTAAAATGTGATACAAAAACAATACATATTTGCTTCTTGCAAGTTGATACGCTAGCAAGTGCTGAATTGTGTTTGCATGAATTTCTTCAGTACAAGATACAAAGCAAAGAACTGATTTACACGAATCCTTGCTTAGACTTTTCTAAAGGAGCAGTTGTTATTCTGCAGTACAAGTACCAATAGCTTTCCTCCTCACTGCAAAATGCTTGGCAATGCATAGGAACCTTTTAAATATTTAAATACATCAATGTTTTAATGTCAAGCTCCTTTTACAGTATATTTTGATAAAACTGATAAGACTATACCGAGGTTTATTGTTGGCATCCACTTCACATATGAAATATTGTTGCATGATGCACACTATATTCCTTTGTCTGGCTTGTTTTTGGGAAGAGAACTAAGATACACACACACACGAGGCATATCTATAAGATGGTTAATCTTTACATTTTCCATGTTGTTTATGGTCCACATTTGACAGGAATTATCACATAACAGTACTCCCACACACTTATGTTAACTGTCAATTCCATGTAGTCTGCAAACAAGTATCCTACTTTCTTAAAACATTTCACTTTTTTTTTTTTTACTCAAAACAGTTACTTATTCCAGTGCAAATAAAGTGTTTAACCTTTTACCATATATAATAAAATCACTTATCTGGGTAATATGTATGGTTTTACTGCAAAAAAAAGTACAGTATTTGGAATTTAGATCATAATTACATTTATGGCTTATAAAGCCAACTTACCTTTCTGAAGGCAAATAATTCTCTCTGAAGTTTCTGCCGCTCAGCTGAAGGTTGCTGTCCTTTTCCTCTTATGAATTTCAACATGGTTCTGAAAACACACGACCACACACTAAGAGGGGCTTATTTATAAAATGAACGTGTAAGTTACCTGCATATTACGCTAGCGGCAGTAACACACTGAAATACAAAAACCTTAATCTGTCACTATAACTGAAACCTCATGGATACGCCTGACTACGTCAACCTCAACTGACCGCCCTTCCCACCCTTTCCGCCGGTTACTCTTTAACTACAATATTTCTTTAAAACGTTGCAATCACATTAAAATACGCTTACCTTAATTTTCCGAAGTATTTTCACGATGAAAAAAAATTCATAAACAAATCTATCTTATTATTATCAATTGCTTTTTACCACCACGTCCACGCCAAAATCCAGGACGCCGCAGCACCGCACTTCATTAGGCAAAGTGTTATTCACCTTGTTATATTCATTCGCTACTAGGTTTTAATATGTTAAAGACATTCAAGAGTATAAAATACAAGCTATTACCGTTTAAATTCTATTTTATATAATTTCTTCGTACTTATTTATTATCTATTACAATATGCCGAGATACAGAAATATCTTGAACATGGAACTATATTTAGGGCCAAGAGCGATGATGACTCATTACATCACTGACTTCGACGACACCTGCAGTTGGAATGTAACAACGTCTCGACCAATAGTTATCAAAACAAAAGAAGTTTGTGGTTATTTATTGAATATAAATTAGAATGGAAGCATGTATGAGAACCCCTTTTTATTAACGTTAGAAATTTCAGCGTATATAAAGTGAAGTAATACCTCCTGTTTTAAAACGCAATTAACTGCCACCAGCTCTGTCAAATTTATAAGAAAGGTCCGAAAGAGACTTCATTTTGGCGAACAGAAGTAAACGCACGATTGTTCTTGCTATTTGCATACATATTGATTAATTGTGAGTTATTGGAGGTCAGTCACGCTTTTTGCATATTTGGGTTTCAACAAATGACAGCAGGAGATAATAATAATGATGATACTCGTAAAAAAAAAAAAAAAACTATTTCTCAATATACCACACAAAGTAACTATATTATTTCCAACAGTTTTCTATCTTAGTTTTTTCCAACTGCTTTTTAGCGGTTGTAATGAAGTCTATATTGTAATAAAATGCAGAGAATAAAGTTTCAGCACATGCCAATACATAAATGTTGGCTAGCCTGTCAGGTGTTCAGTTGTTATTGTTGCCTAGTGACAGGGCATCAAAATAAACAAAATACCATTCGACATTCAAACGATGGTGACAACAAAAAAAGGAAAACATTAGGAATGGATACACCAAACGTTTTGCGAATGAAGTGTCCAGTTGTAGGCAATTCAGCTGTTGGTAAATCAGCATTAGTCCAGTCGTTTATATCAGAAGGAAGGGATTTTCCAAAAAATTATAGTATGGTAAGCTGGATGAGTACCATAAAAACGTATACTTAGGGGGCATTTTGCTAATGAATTCGTTAAGGACTTTAAAAAATCAGTCACAACAAAAACAACTGTTGAATATTTATTCTCACCTAGAATACGATTTCATAAATATAGAAACACAAGCAAAACGACAAAACATTTTTATAATTACAAGTAAAGTATTAATCAAATTTACAATCTAAGTCCAACAGCCATCAATGTGGCTTCCATATACACAAGCCCAGGGTTATCTGTAAGCCTCGCTACCTAATTCAGCCAATGTCACTCCTTTTGATGAAGCTTTAGGTAATCCCAACACCTCTCTACAAAATATTCTGTGAATTAAGTCTATTTTCAACCATTCCTTTGAAGTTCCCCACACTTCTATGTCATCCTCCGTGGTCTAGGTGTACCATGCTAGCCTCTAGCTCCCAAGGTCGCAGGTTCACACCCAGTGGAGGGCAATGGATTTTTTCCAGTATAAAATTCCTTAGTATGGCTTCCTTCGGAAGGGAAGTAAAACCGGTAGTCCTGTGTCATAGATTTACGGCACATAAAAGAACCTCAAACCTGATAAAGGTGCCTTTGAGCTAAATTTCTGAACTTTCACACCCAATATAGAATGGGACACTAAGAACCATAGCAGTTAAAGAGTGTTCATAAATAAAACTCATTTTAATTTTATTTCACACTCTACTTTATATAACATTCTTGATCCCACTATGGCTTCATACAATTTATTTTACCACTTTACTGACATGTTTGAAATCTTATTCAACCATATTGTAATTGCTTGCATGGCTATTTTATATCTCTTTTTAACTTATCCCCTTTTTAAAACAATTTTTTTTACTATTTTTGACTTCCTAACATTTACTCTGAAACTGCATTCTGCACAAAATCTACCTATTTTGTTTATCCTTGTTACAGTCCAATTACTGTAGTAGAACCTACCATTAAATAATCAGCAGTAGGGTTCCCAGTTATCCTATATTTCCCAGGAAATTCCATATTTCAACATTTATTTGGATCCTAATCCTGTGTCCTGCATTTTGTAGCATATATCCTATTTCTCACTTGGATTATTAGTTCTCACTTTTGTTTTAATGGAACATACCTGTATGTTTTGATTTAGATAACATGTTCCAGGACCATGAGCTTAATTGAAGAAAACTTTAAAAATTTTACTTGAGCTTCATTGCATATTCAAACCAGAACTTCAGATTTGAAGAAAACTTTTCAATAGAGTCTTGGATGCCCCTCACTTTAAGATCAGAACTTCAGTTTAAACAACTTCAAAACCTTCACAAGTGTACTATTGTCAGATGCTATATCTCAGGAAGAGAATGCATCAGAAAACTGGGTCAAAATTTTCAGTGCTTTGAAAAACAGAAATGTATGTGTAAATAATTTTTTAAAGAAGTAAGATCTGTACTTAGTGTATCAAGATCAAATGCGGGAACAGAAAGAATGTTTTCTCTAATGAACAATAAGTAGATTGGGACATGTATATGAAGTAGTGTAGATCTCATAAAAGCAGAGTTTCAGATGACTGCAAATTTTATTTATTCATGTAAAGAGCTTTTTACCTTAGTAAAAGATGATGAAGATGGATGGAAGATGGAATCTTTATTGTCACATAACCAAAACGTTAACAAAAGCCGAAAAATCCAGAATTAAACCAGATTTTCCCACCATAAGTAGGTTATATGCACTACCAAAAATACACAAACTCGGCAACAAAATGAAGCAGTGAATAACATAAACTCTCCCACATATAAACTAGCAAAATGGCTTTCAAATACCTTCAACTCCATGCCTGTGTTCAAAAGTCTAAGTATAAAAAATTCATTAGAATTAACCAGTCGCCTTTCAGATATAAATATATCACCCACAGACATGATGGTATCATTTGATGTCACTGCACTCTTCCCAAGCATACCAAAAGAAGAATTATTACCACTCCTAGAAACTTAGATGTTAAACAATGGCACACTTAGAGCACAAACAGAAGATTACTTAAAACTAACAAAATTATGTCTGGACCAGAATTTCTTTTCATTCCATAACAAAATCTTTAAACAAACCACAGGCATAACTATGGGAAATCCTCTTTCACCATTTTTAGCAGAACTATATATGAGCCATTTTGAATGCCATATTACTAAATCTTTCCCACATCTATCCAAAACCTGGTATAGGTACATAGATGATATTTTTGCTATTGTCCAAAAAAAACTTTCAGAAGATGCTTTGAAATTATTGAACTTACAAAAAAGATCTATTAAATTCACAATAGAAAAAGAAGAAAATGGCCAATTACCTTACCTAAACATCAGGATCATCAGAAATAATGTACACAACAAACTAACGTTCAGCATTTACAGAAAACCAACTCACACAGAAAATTATATTAAAAACAATAGCTACAATCCTACAAGCCACAAACATGAAATTTTAAATAGTATTACAAACAGGTTAGTACATATACCATTGGAGAAAGAGGAATACCAGAAAGAATACCAACACATTATCCACATAGTCACTATGAATGGATACCAGAAAAAAAAAACAATAGATAGATAAAAAAGTTTGAAAGACAGAAATACTCAGACAACAAAAAACCACAAGCATATAGGAAATTCACTTATCACCCTTGGACACATCATAAATTTCAAGGGATTTTCAAGAAATACAACATCACCCTGTCTCCAAAGAATAACCACAATATACAGAAACTACTATGCAACAGAACAAAAGATCCTATCCCCAACAATAAATCAGCTGGTATATATCAAATTGTTTGTAATGACTGTAACCTGGTATATATAGGAAGAACCAAAAGAAATCTTGAAATAAGACTTAAAGAGCATGAATTATTACCACTAACATAATTAGTGACAAAAGCTTATGGCAGATAAATTTAATGATTTCTTTATTAATATTGGTCCAACATTAATTACAGCAGATAATGTACTTATAAGAATAACATTTAAGTTTCATTACAGAAAATATGTATATAATAATAATGATAATTAATAAATAATAACAACAACAACAACTTCTGAAAGCTTCTCCTTTAATCCAGTTACACCACAGGAAATAAGTGATACCATTTGTACACTGAAAAGAAAAAATAATGCTACTATATAGAATCACTAATATATTATTGATTGAACATAAATATACTAGTAAATATATGCCAGCATTTAACTAAATTTATCAACTATTTGTTTCAGTTGGCGCAAGTTGCTAGGGCACTAAAAATTGCTAGAGTTGTTCCAGTGTATAAAAATGGGAACAATGATAACGTTTCCAGTTATAGACCAATTTTCATTCTTATCACCAATTGCAAAAATATTATAAAAACATTTTAAAAACAGAGTTGTAGCATTCCTGGATAAACATAAAATATTGGTATGGATTCTATAAGAATACAAGCACTTTTGATGCAACAATTGATATGGTGATACAAATAAAGAAGTACTTGATAAATTTGGATTTAAAAACAGCTTTTGATACTGTAGATCATAATATATTATATAGTAAGTTAGAAAATGTATGTATACATGGTATGGTACTTGAATGATTTAATAGGTATTTATGTAACTGTATAGGAAAGAGTTTTTTCAGCATAGTAAAAGATGAAGCCAGAATATCGAAACAAGTCCTAAAAAAACAGTTTCCTGCAGTTACGTACTATATTTTGTTTCATACTATGTTGAAATACTATATATATTGGTTAAATATTGTACTGCATATGTACATGGAAGTAGTCATGTGTTTCATATGCTCATTGCAGGGCCAATGTATTCACATGTTGGTGTTGGAGTATGGAAAATAACTGAATGAAACAGTGCAATTTGATGTACTGGTTTGCAGACAGAAAAACATAAAATTCAAGATAGTATGAAACAAAAGTTAAAGTTATTTAACAAACAGAACACAATATGTATCTTTAGGAAATTATAAAAGTGAAGCAGGAAGGATTAAATGTTGTGTGCCTCAAGGATCAGTTTTGGGTCCCCTTCTCTTTTGACATATTAATTGTATAACATTAATTACTGTAAGAGGTGAGGTTGTATTTAATGCAAATGATACTAACATTTTCTGTACACACAGTATTGTTAAGTCGCTTATAGAGGACATGCAATATGACTTAAATACAGTACAAACCTGGCTTGCAAATAATAAGTTACTATTAAATGTAAATAAAAAACTATTATCTATTTAGAAAATTAGATAAAACTGTTGTAGAATGCAAATATATTGTACTTAATAAACATATAATACAGAGAGAAACCAATACCAAGTTTGTAGGACTGATAATTGATCAACATTTAACATGGAATGATCGTGTCAGCTATATATAATGCAAATTTAGCTCCAGTAGTTGGGGTTATTGGTAGATTGAAAGGTATACTTCCTCCTATATATATTAAATCCATATATTATTCTGTAGTGCATTGTCATATAAACTATATGGTGACATAGCACAAAAAAGTAATACAACCACTTCAATTTTTACAAAATAATTTTACAAAAATGTAGATTTAGATAATTTAAACTTGGAAACAATTTAAACTTTTTTTTTACACTAACATGTCTCCATCTAAAGTTGCCAATCTTTCTATGGTCTATCACGTTAAGAATATAGTTAATCAACTAAGTTTAACCAACACTGTATTTTTCATTTACTGTAAAATTAAAATAAGTAATGTTTTATAGTCCCATAGGTTTGCTAAAACTAGAAAGGAATTTACAGTTTCAGTATTTGTTGTGGAATATGCTCCTATTTTTGGAGAAACAGTGAGTAACAGAAGCTATTTGGGCATATCCTCGCATCAGTCTTAGTAGCACTTGAAGACGTCATTTTGCAGGTAGTTTAAGTCAAAAAACATATACTTTGACTCCATACCCTTTTGTTAAAATGCCATGGTTTATTGCTGCTAGCTCTTATTTGGCCAGTAAGAGAGCAGGCAGGTCAATCACATGTTGTAGAGTTGAACATGTAAATGTAGTTCCCCTCAGCTGTACCCATCCACAACTGCCAATCCCTTTGTAGCTTTAATACTCTAAAATAGGCTTAGTTGCAGTAAAATGTACAATTAAAGTCAGTATCCTCAAACTTAAATCATAAAATATTAAGATCCAAGTGGCTTAGTTTTAAAATTAAACTGAGGTATTATTTTTTAAGGTCTGTGGAGAATAAACCTTTTATTCTAAATTATTTTCAGACGTTTGGAAATTAAACTGAGGTTGTTTATTAAGGCTCTAAATAACACATCAAGAACCATTTTATGTAGAATGTCATAAGATCTCTTAGTTAAGGTCTGTGGAGAATAAACCTTTTATTCTAAATTATTTTCAGACGTTTGGAAATTAAACTGAGGTATTATTTATTCATTCATTCATTCATTATCTGTTTACCCTCCTCTTACGTAGGACTTACACCCCCCAGGACTTACAAGCGGGAGCCTGGGGTCAGAGGCCCGTCGAGGAGCAGACAATCATGGATCAGACAGAGCATCCAGGATGGGTGATCAGCCCGATGCCTGGTATGGGATGAAGGAAGTAGATGAAACGAAATGTGGGTGAAATGGATGAAAGGAAAGGTGATGATGGAGCAGTTGGTGGAATGAATGGCAGGAGAAACCGGAGAACCCGGAGAAAACCCGCCCAGACGCCGCTTCGTCCACCACAAATCCCACATGCAGGTCCCTGGGATTGAACCCGGGCCGCCTCGGTGGGAGGCGAGCGGTCTAACCACTCGGCCACGGCGCCGCCCTGTATTATTTATTAAGGCTCTAAATAACACATCAAGAACCATTTTATGTAGAATGTCATAAGATCTCTTAGTTAAGGTCTGTGGAGAATAAACCTTTTATTCTAAATTATTTTCAGACGTTTGGAAATTAAACTGAGGTATTATTTATTAAGGCTCTAAATAACACATCAAGAACCATTTTATGTAGAATGTCATAAGATCTCTTAGTTAAGGTCTGTGGAGAATAAACCTTTTATTCTAAATTATTTTCAGACGTTTGGAGTAGATTTACATGTCAAGAGAATTGCTATTCCAGATACTAATGACTCAGTGGAAATGTTTATTTATGACTCTTCTGGACGCGATCTCTATATTGACTATTTGCCCAAATATGTGAGTAATTAAAAGCCATTGACATACATATAAGAAGAAACATTTATTTATTATATGTGCTTTGAAATTCATAATTCTTTTACAGCTACCATCTTTAACAAACAACTCTGTAATAACTGAGACCAATTTTGACACACAGCTTACTTTCTTTGCATGCCCCTCTCTAAAACATGTTTGAAATAGTATTGGCATCGAGGCCATTAAAGCAGAGACTGGTGAATGGAGGTCTGCATTTCAAACCCAACAGGATCATCCTACCTGACTGAGGTTTTCTCCTGGTTTTCCTCAGTCTTCATAACTGACAAAAGCTAGGGATCTACCCTAAACTTAGGGCTGGAACATTTCATTTCCAATTAACATTTCACCAGTATCACTTCCTGTGGTGCTGTAAGTAGTAAGAGCAAATGTTAAGCAAAACAAGCTTCATCAGCTCTCCAACTGACTGGAAGGCTCTGAAATATAAATGTAGGTAGTAAAGTTGTATGTAGAAATCTGTCTCAATTATTATTTAATTATAACTTTGCCAGTTAAGAAATACAAGTAAACAACTCTTTCTTAATAATTCTAATCGTATCTTCTTTATTAACCCTATACTATTATATATGAATTATATACACAATATTAACAATTACAAATTCAGAAATTATTTGAATTATCCCAATTCACTCAAGAAATAGTCTACCAAAAATAATATTTTTTTCTCTACTTATACTCTCTGCAAATAATAAGTTACTATTAAATGTAAAAAAAAACTAATTATCTATTACTTAGAAAATTAGATAAAACTGCTGTAGAATGCAATTATTTTGTATTTTGGTAGTTACTGAGTATTTTTGTATTTGTATTTATTTGTACTAAGCCACTATACACAGAATATGGCTAACATCAGCCCAGGCTGTTATCATAGCCATGCTCCAAACCCAATTTTCCTTGTATCTAGTACTACAACTACTACTACCACTACAAAGATAATAATAGTAATAATTATAATATTAACAATGATACAATGTTGCTAATGTTATTTATATACCAATCTTTGCAACATTGCTCATGAATAATAGTAACAATAATGATGAGGGTTTAAACATGAGCAATGTTTGAATTAGCGCTATTAAACTTTTATTTTCACACATATCGCAATCTTAAGTCTCATTTTCTTCTCTTCTTAAAGACCACAACCATTTCTTCCCTAACTTTAGTTAAATACTCACCTGTCTTCTTTAATTAAAGCTACTTTTCTGTCTAATTTAAACAACTTCTCACTTAAACACTCTTTCCTCCAAAGCTCTGTCCCTTTACATTCAAACACGATATGTTCCAAATCTTCCTTCCCTCTGCATATTGAACACAAGTTCTGTTGGAAACCTTTTCTCATCCGTTTTAACCTCCACATGCCCATTCAAACCCAAGCAATACTCTCCCTTTGTTCTTTATTCAGTTTGTCCACATATCCTTCTCTTTCCCATGTATTATTTCTCTACTACGTATAGTAAGTAGGGGAAGTATTGTATTCCACCTAAAAATTCGATACTGAGATTTCACCGGAAATATATGTTTTGAGGCCCCCTGAATCCAAAAAAAGCATTTTTGGAAACATGTCCGTGTGCGTGTGTGCATGAGTGTGTGTGCGTGTGTCTGTGAACAGCATAACTCAGAAACGAACAGTCGGATAAACACCAAACTTGGTATTTAGCTTCAGTATCTTCCAGAGATGCAACACGAAGGTTTTCAAGAAAATCCCCCCACCCCAGATTACCCTTTACATGGAACATTTTTCGAAAATTTTAATTTTCTCAAAAATGGCTCTAACGATTCTGATTAAAATATCAGGTGTTTAAGATATTTTCATGACAAATGAAATGTGTATCTCGAATTTTCTGGGAATGTCTCCAAAAGTATTCTTCATTGTGAACGACTTTTGCATAACTGGTAAATCATATGAGATACACAAAATTTTACTACACAAAAAATGTAGATCGCATTAAAGTACATAATTTATGTCATATACATTTTTTTTTGTTGAGTGAAGCATTTTTGAGCTATTGCTTGTTATTCCCTTAAATTTTCCAATACTTTTTCTCAAATGGGAATTCGTTATTCATTTTTTATGTCCTGGACATGCAAAGAGAATGGAATGCTCCACATAGCAACCAGCTCTTAAAAGATTTGACTATCGTTTAAATACTACCATATTCCCCTTGCACCTACAAGAAAATTAGCAATAAGATTAACATCTCGATTAACATGAAGCATATGGAGAATAAGCGTTTATAAAAATAGTTTGTACAAGAGTAAAGAAAGCCATGTGAGTGTAACACATCAGATTTTTTTGTCTTGGATATGCAAAGAGTACGTATTCATCTGTGGTAAAGGGAATGGTGCTGCACAAACAGCTATTAAGAGATATGTCTATGCTTAAAGGCTACTGTATTTCTATATTGCCTTGCAAATACAAAACAAGGGGAACGTAGTACGCCTTAAGCGATAGTCAAATATTTTTAGAACTGGTCACTTGTGTAAAATGTAATTCTCTTTGCATGTCAAAAGATCGTTTCTCCAAATGTTTATCTCAATTAATATGAAATAGATGGAGAATAAGAGTTTATAAAAATAGTATGTACAAGAGTAGAGAAAGTCATGTGAGTGTAACACATCAGAATTTTTTTTATTTGTACATATGATTCTAGTGATCTTTAATCCCCTATATTCCTAAACAACTCTTGTATTCTATATCTTCGAATCTCCTCCTAACCTCTTTCCAAAACCCATTTACATTATTTTCTCTCATTCTCCAAATATCGCCCAGCCCATTTTTCTCTAATATAGTTATTTATTGAGTAAGATAAAAAATGCCAGGAAGCAAGAGGAATAGATATAATGCAACTTGAGCATCACATGTTTTTTACTTTTTTTTATTGTGCTTGTTTTAATTATTACTTCTAAAGCAATTTACATAGAATGTATTAAATTTCTGCTTAATTTTGAGAGTAGAGACATAAGTCACCATGATGATCACTAATGGTAAATCTGCATCATGAGGTTTCTAGATCAAAGGTCAGAATGCAGCTTCCAGTGGACAGATTTCCAAGTTCAACATGATCTTTTGTTTATGTTTAAAACAATTTTGTTTAAAGAATGTAAGGAAGTCTGTTAGAGTTATCTTCTCAAAATTAATTTCCTTTGTTGGTAGCCTCAGTAGCTGTAAAATGTGCAACTCAAAGCTGCTGCAGTTTGACAGCAATGTAACAGCAATAAATTTGCAATGCAACCTTGAGACAAAATTTATCCTCTTTTTCCAGAATATAAGCTCTGGTTCAGGCTTATGTCAGCAAAGCTAGATTCAGAGCAAGAACATTTTGTTTTTACATTCTCTATTACCTATAGTAAGTAGAGGAAGTATTATGTTCCTTCCAAATATTTCATGTTGAAATTTCATCACAAATGCATGTTTTGAGCTTCCCTGAAATCAAAACACTTTTTTAGAAATAGGTCTTTCTTTCTTCCTCTCTCATCTGTGTGTGTGTGTGTGTGTGTGTGTGTGTGTGTGTGTGTGTGTGCGCTTGTGTGCGTGCGTGTGTCAGAACAGCGTAAACAAAAACAAAAGGTCAGATAAATGCCAATTTTGGTATTTGTTCATGTTCCAAGGATGTGACAAAAATTTTCAAGAAAATACCTCCACTCCAAACTATCCTTTAGAGCGAACATTTTTTATTGTTTTATTTTCTTAAAATTGGCTCTTAACAGTTTTGGTTAAAATACTTTATGTTCAAGATATTTGATGACTAATAAAATGTATATGTTGATTTTTTTGACAATAGCTTGTGAAGTCCTTTTCATGCTGAATGAATTTTGTGTATTTTTGTACAAGTGTAAACTATAAGAAATAGACAAAAAATATAGACCTCATTAAGACAATTTATGTTATAATTTTTTTGTGTCAATAACTATTTGAGGTATTCATTGTTATTGGTTTGAATTTTCAAATACTTTGCACTTTTTTGAAGTGTTAAGTTGTCATTTGTTTGTTTCTCATGGTCATGAGAAGAGTGGAATTTCAAAGCATGCATTCATTACTCACTATTTAAATATTTAACAATCACTTTAGCCTCTGTAACTCTCTTGTACTGAAGTGGTGCATAAGAAAACATCTAGGTAAGTCATCACAGGCGAAAAGAAAAGAGTACTTGATGTTTTGGAAGCAGCAATGGGTAAATTCAAAAAAAGGAGCAGTTACAAAAATATTTTTCTCATCAGTAAACAGCAGATTTCATATTTGTAACAACACATGAGAAACTGAGATCCTACGTTACCAAGTTTGGAATAGCAAATAATTCTCTTTGCATTTGCAGGGAAGAGGAGCAGACCTGATAAACAAGTATAAAACTGCAGAAATAGACATCAAATGCTTAAGGAATTAATGAAAAACAGTGAAACTGGGCCTACAACCAACATTCATAAATCTATAGGCTTCTCTATTCTAAAATGAAAGAACAGATAGAAATGTTAAGAATATTATTACTGTGCAAGAGGCTTTGGGTTCAATTCCCTGCTGGGAGTGGGAATTTTTCTTCAACCAATATTATTTTCTATCCTCCCCAGAGTCTGGAAATATGATTGAAAGTGTTAGTGATCTAATATATAAAACCCAAAGAAAAACCAGAAATCCATGGACAACTCTATGCAAGTTAATGCCATTGTCAACAAGCAATATCTTCCAAAGGTAAAAAGTTGCCAATATAATCATTGTAGTTAAAGGTGAGGTATAAATGGAGCAATAAAAAATAGATATTATAATAGAAACTAGTTAAACAATCATAAATACACTTAGTTAATACAGACTTACAGTCAGGAATAATGAAGTAGTATAGTTATCTCTTCAGGCATATGATGATCAATAAAATATATATAGAACTTGTTAACATTCTGCAAACGGTAAAACTTAATAGCATAATGTAATATATACTGCAGTATGCAGTGTTTATAACTGTAACAATAGTTGTCAAGTACACATTTATACAAATTGTTAAAAGCATGTAGTATTACATTGTAATGGGGCATGTTTTTAATTAAATAATGAAGAAAGAAATAAAAATATCAAAATTCATCCAGTCTTTATAAATGTCTAATTTACAATTTTTACTTTCTCGATCATGTGCCTAGTAGGTAGAGAAGGTATTGCATTCCACCCAAAAATTTGAATATCGATATTTCAACAGAAATTTGTTTTGAGGCCCCTAGATCCAAAAAGGTATTTTTAGAAAAAGGTTCATATTTGTGAACAGTATAACCCAAAAATGAAATTTCTGATAAATAACAAACTTCGTGTTTTGGTTCAGCATCTTCCAAAGATGTGACGTAAAGATACTCAAGAAAATTCCCTCACCCGAAACTACCCTTTACATGGAAAAAAATCTGATGTGTTACACTCACATGACTTTCTCTACTCTTGTACAAACTATTTTTACAAACGCTTATTCTCCATATGCTTCATGTTAATCGAGATGTTAATCTTATTGCTAATTTTCTTGTAGGTACAAGGGGAATATGGTAGACTTTAAGCGATAGTCAAATCTTTTAAGAGCTGGTTGCTATGTGGCGCATTCCATTCTCTTTGCATGTCCAGTACATAAAAAAAAATGAATAATGAATTCCCATTTGAGAAAAAGTATAAGTATTGGAAAATTTAAGGAAATAACAAGCAATATCTCGAAAATGGTTCACTCAACAAAAAAAAGTGTATGACATAAATTGTGTATTTTAACATGATCTACACTTTTTGTGTAGTAAAATTTTGTCTATCTCTTATGGTTTACCAGTTATGCAAAAGTCCTTCACAGAATACTTTTAGAGACATTCCCAGAATTCAAGATATACATTCCATTTGTCATGAAAATATCTTAAACATATGATATTTTAATCAAAATCGTTAGAGCCATTTTTGAGAAAATTAAAATTTTCGAAAAATGTTCCATGTAAAGGGTAATCTGGGGTGGGGGGATTTTCTTGAAAACCTTCGTGTCGTATCTCTGGAAAATACTGAACCTAAATATCAAGTTTGGTGTTTATCGGACTGTTCATTTCTGAATTATGCTGTTCACAGACAGACAGACAGACACACACACAGACATGTTTCCAAAAATGCTTTTTTTGGATTCAGGGAGTCTCAAAACATATATTTCCGGTGAAATTTCGGTATCAAATTTTTGGGTGGAATACAATAATTCCCCTACTTACTATGCGTAGTAGAGAAAGTAAAAAAACTTCAATTTTATCAAAAATGTCTCCAATGATTTTGATTAAAATATCATATGTTTAAGACATTTATATGACAAATAAAATGTATATCTTGAATTTCCTGAGAATAGCCAGTTAAGACCTCTTCATTTGGAAGGAATTTATGTAATTTTGTGTAACGAGTAAACCATAAGAGATAGACAAAAACGTACTACACAAAAAATGGAAACCTCCTTAAAACACACAATTTATTTCATATAACCTTTTTTTTTGTATTAGCCATTTCCAAGATATCCTTATTATTGGCTTGAATTTTCAAATACTTCATTTTTTTAAAGGCTGTCACCATGGAGTTGTTTCTTAGGATGTCATGGAAGGAGAATCAAATTTTAGGCCAGCATATGCCACCCAGTTTTTAAGCATCTGATATCAGTTTGGTTTCCTGTATGTATTCCCCTTGTACCTTCAATGAAATATGTAATGAAATATTACTGCAAAGTATTAATTAATTTTGAAGATTTAGAAGCTAGTAATAGTGATGTGTCATAATTTAAAATAGAGAGTTGAAGGTTGTTACACTACATCACTAAAATGTTCTTACTTGAACACGTTTCGGGAGACGGTTTGCTCCCATCGTCAGCATGTTTTCAAGTTCAAGTAAGAACATTTTAGTGATGTAGTGTAACAACCTTCAACTCTCTTTATTTTAAATTACTGCAAAGGTTTACCTGGATTAACATGAAGTAGATAGACAAATAAGCATTCAGAAGAATAGTTTGTAGAAGCTGCATATATTAAAACAAATGATAGTAGGTAGAAAAAGTCATGTGAATGTAACATATAAAGCTTTTTTATTTTTAATAACCTAGATTTAAAGAAGTTGATTTCTACACATTTCAAGTTCTTAGGAAATTTTATTTGCTATATTACTATGTATTATATTTAATATGCCTGGACCACAAAACTGTTTTTTTGTGTGTGCAGACTTATACGGGTGTGTATTTGAGTATTTTCTTATAGGAAATGTGTCTGTAAACATCTTATTGTCAAGCTAGAGGACATTAACAATTTTGAAACCCACGCCAAGTTAGGTGAAATTCTGTCAAACAGATCCCTGTACCCCCACAGCATTGGAATATCACTTATGTTTTGTTTTCTTTGCATTTTGGAATATTGCTTGTGTTTTGTTTTTAACAATTTATATTACCATTAACCCAAAACCTGCATTTTGTTGTTTAAGTGGTAAGGGATTCCGTTGTATATCATACAGCACTTTGTGACTTTGTGGTTCCTACAAGAGGTATAGTTACCAGTCTCATCTATCAGATCAGGATATACTAAAGTACTATGTTTACTGGAAAGATTTTCAGTTTTACAGCCTATTATAAAACTGTTCCACTTATACAGAACTAGCAAAATTGAAAAGAAATTGAGTTTTATTTATGGACGGTCTTTAACTACATGCATTACATGTATGGTACTGCTTGGGGAAATGCCAAAAGCCCATAGATCTTTATGCTCAGCTTTACCCAAAGAGACATTTGCCTCATCACAGCACCTTTACTGTTGTACATCAACTGCGAGAAACAGAAACTTTCCAAAAACAAGCGCATCATTTGGGAATCCAAAGAAATGTAAGAACGGTGGTTCTAGAAGAGGAGGTTCTTGACCCGATCCATAATTCCCCATCCACAAGCACAAGAGCAATAGCGCAGCCCATGCATACAAGCCAGTCTTTGGTTACTAGAATTCTGCATGAACAGCAATTACATCTGTATCATCTCACCCAAGTTCAAGCACTGGGGCCAAATGACTCTCCACTGTAACCATAGTTGTCCAGTGGTTTCTTTATAAATGCATTGATCAATCAAGATTTGGGATGGACAAAGAGCTTTTTACAAGGGCAATTTTAACACACACAGCAGTCACATTTGGGCACAGTAAAGCCCTAGAGTCAGTTAATGTGGTTCCAAGGCATTGGGGTATTTGCACATTATTCCGGTGATGTAAGGGATTTCCTAAGTGTAATATATCCGATCGCTGGATCAGTAAAGGAGTACCGAAATCATGGCCAGCACATTCAGCGGATCGAACCCCTTTGGATTTTTTCCTTTGGGATCATGTTCATATTCTTATGTATGAGGCACTGGTTAATAGTAAAGAGGAGCTGATGGCCAGGAAGAACATGGCAATCATTACAATGCTATCAACTATGCTCTGAAGTCAAAGGTCAGCATTTTGAACAGTTTTTGTAAAGACTTACGCACTTGTTCAATTCTTGTTTTGCTCTTGGCTTAACTATATTTGATTCCTTTTAAAAACACATGTTTGCATCATGTAACATTGTTTTAACTCTTTTCAAGTAATTTGTATAATGTTGGAAAAAATTTGACCAACAATAGTATTATTTGTATATGTAATTAACAATAACCTGTATTCACAGCTGCAGATCAGTTAAAGAAGTTTTGACCTACTTCAGAGGCATGGATTTAGTGCCATATAATTAAATAAAGATTCACAAGTTACTAAATCAATTTAAGAGAGTTTTACATTGTTTAAAATTAAAGATACCGGCTACTCTTATTTCAAAACTCTCCCAATGCCTTGTAGCAAAAGATGTGTAGTGATCTGTTTGGTGGAATTTCATCTAACCCAATGCAGTGTTTCAAAAACGTTAATGCCCTCTAAGCTCAATAACAAGGTGTTTATGGGTATACATTCCCTAAAAGGAAATACTCAAATATAACCCCCGAATCACCCTTAAAATTATTTGGTGTTATTCTGACTACCCTGTGTATATATATATCACTTTGCCATCTAATGTTATACTTATGCGCATCGCAATGTCTTGAAAGACCTCTGGAATTAAGTAAAAGAAGTATAACAGGATAGACATACAGTGATATGACTCTTAAGGATTTACTTTCTCTTAAACAACTCTGTATATGACAATTCTCCAGATGCTTTTTTCCCAAGAATAACTAATCTATGTTAGTGCATTAGCAGCACCACTCCAAAGATCAATGCCATAAAGCAAGTGTGGGTATATTACAACAAAATAGATTTTGTTTAAAATATTCAAGTTTTTAAATGTGGAGAAATATCTCAATAGAAAGACCCCTTCACCAACTTTATTACAAACCTGATCAATATACACAACCTATGTTAGATGTTTGTCAAGAAGTATTCCAGAAACAAAGATGCAACACTTTCAATAATAATCTACATACTTCACCAGTTAGCTGATATTTAACTGTGGGACCTGGGACCTTGCAGTCTAACTTATTGATGCTGAAGTAGTTCAGTAACTGAGCTGAGCCAGATGTTATTATTTCAATGAGACTATAACTGGATGTGTTCCAGCATACCACAGATGTATTATGAGCATATGACGACAATGTTGAATTTAGAATAGAGGGGATATTATTAGTATATAAAACATAGAGAAAGGCCACATTATAAAACCTTGTAGCTCACATTGAACTATTCCAACTTTAGATTTATAAGTTTTTTTTTGTGATTTCCATTGTAAAATGAAATTAGAATGGAATAAAAATGAAGAGTAGATTTTGAAGACAGTATGAATACTGTGACTTTGTCCAGTGTTTTTTAATTGCCACTTCACTAAATTCTCACTCTTCACTAATGTGATTTAGTTCAACTTTTCACTGTCACTTCACTTTCTTTGCAATGTGGCATCATAATGAAATATGCACAATGTAGCCTCTTCTCCCAGACGGTTCACCCACTGGGCAGTCAAATGTAAGGCCTCTGTAATCTCTTGCAGTAGCAGCACTCACTGCATGTCAAACCAGCTGTGACAAACTCACTCAGAGAGAGGCCTTTTTGTCACACCAGAAATGCACTCACTAACTCACTTTATTACTTCCTCATTCACAAGAATGCTCATTTATATAGCAGCTGGTTAGAATTCCAGAATGTTCTAGAAGTGGAGAGAAGGGAAACTTCCAGAAGATTCTGGATATCTGTTGAAAGTGATTCTGGTCTTTATGCTGGGCAAGAGCACTACTGTGTCATTTATGTGTGTTTATCTCTCCAACTGCACAGTGCCAAAATCCCAATAACCTTAGGTCATAACTGCTGCCTCACAATACAAATTGAAGATAGGAAAAGTTAACATCTGTTAAGTAATTTACATGGATAAAGCTAATTGTATACAGGGGATTGAAAACAGAATGGAGGGAAGGAGCAATATTGAGTATTCATTAGGTCAGATTGCATAGTCAATACTGAGATATCCAGGAAATTTAGAATGGGGGTGTGTCCAGTTTGCCTTCATGTAGAAACAAGGATTCAGTATTCAATAGCATTATAGAGTGTAAGGAAACAAAACTATTGAAAAAGAAAGTAGATTTATAAAAATTGCCTGTTCTGGAGGATGAGATGGCAGAAAGAATATTCAAACCAAAGCAGAATTTACAGAATGTATAAAAAATGCTTGGACAAACACATGGGGCAGGTTCCCATACTAAAAGAAGGATAAAATGTAAATATGTCTGGAAATATAAATAAAATTCTGAGTGGATTTGTTACTCTTTAGTTTCATTTACTAAGTTTTTGAAGGTGTTAGTCTCCATTGTCAGCTGTATGTCCACTGTCTTCTGGAAGGGGATCCTCTAATTTAGTGTTGGTTGTTCTGCCATCTAGCTGTCTAGTGGAGAACTTCACTGTATCATCCACTGGCAGAATTTCAAAATTCATTACTCTGTGTGCATTTTTGGTGACGTAGATTTTTTCCCATACTGAGTTCTGCCAGTGTCTTCATATACTTATGCCTTTTTCCCCATTTAATATTGTGTTCTATTGATCAAAAAAGGTGCACTACTTCAAGGTTATCTATTTGCTTTAAGTTATAATCTTCAAAATCACAACCAAATTGAAAATTGTCACTGAGTCATTTTTTTCCCCTTCAGTATTGTGATGCAACTGCTGTGAGCTGTTTTTCACATGGATAGCGTGCCCTTCAGCACCAGCAATTGTTTGATTGGAGAGATACGGAGGGCAGCACTCGCACTGAATGTAAATATCAGAAGTGCTATCAAGAGATAACAAGATTTTTCTGGATGTTTTTTACCCTGTCTCCTGCAAACTCTGTTGAAGCTCCTGGGAGTATATATCAGCAAACATGTTTGCAATAGTTAGTGAATTGGTTGTTGTGAAGGACAGTGAGTGTTGCTCAGCATGCAAGAAAAGCAAAGTCTGTGTTTGACACTCCAGTAAGTGAAGTGGAAGGAAGAAGAGGCTACCTCACACATGATTCATTACACCGCTATGCATAAAGAAAAGAAAAATGAAGTGACAGTGAAAACTGAACCAAGTTACACTACTGATGAATCTGAATGACTGCTTAAAAACTAAGTGAAGTGACATTGAAAGCTGAACTAATCTCAGTATTTAGGCATTTTGGGATCCATTCAGCAGTGATTTTAAGCACTATAATTTATTTCGGTACTTTGTCCTATTTTATTTCCCATATACCCTCCCCTCCATCTCTTGACCCTCACATTCTAAACAATGAAATATTCCTTCAAGCTCCCAACACAAAGCACTCCCTTTCCCACCTTCTCCTCTCAAAACTCCTTAAAAACAGTGTTTCTGATTGCATCCCCACAAATCCTTCCGTCCCAAATTTATCACAACAGTACACACATGTCTCCCTCCTCCTATCTTTTTTAATTATTCTATGTAGTTTTAAAGAACTCTTATCTATAAAACAGCCCAAATCTCTTGCTTATCTAATGGAAAATTATTTTAAAATCTGTACACCTTATAATATGCTACTATAACTATAGCTCCTCAAAGGGTAATACTAGTGCAACAGCTCTAAAGCCTGTTAAAATATTGATTTCTAAACTTTTTATTCTTATAAATGGTTCATTGCAACCATTGCATACTTCAGTTTCTTTCTTGTTAAATGACTACTGCCACTTTCAAAACATACTGCATAACAGGATCTTCAAACAAGTATAGTAAAATGTAGATTATTATCTCTAAATAGGAGACAATAAATAGTTTTCTCAAGCCAACATTGAATCAATCCGTGCTGTAAGAAAAACAAATAGCTGTGTAGTATAGCTGATTACAAAATACTCAACTTATGTTATTACTTCTTGCCTCTTACAGTGGCAGGAACCTGACCTTTTCATGGTAATCTACGACGTTACTTCAAAATCCTCCCTTGAAGGTACTCATCGTTGGGCAGAATTTGTGCAGAGTTACATGCCTACCAAATCTGAAGCACAAGGCATTTTATTTGGAAATAAAACAGATTTAAGAGAAAGAAGAGTCATTACTCCAAAGGAAGGTGCAGCTGTAGCAGAAAAATTGGATCTTCTCTATTTTGAAGGATCTGCAGTAAGATTTATGTTTAATAAATTAATTTTGCATATATTAAATGCAAATCTTTTTGGTTTAAACTATTATAAATGTCAACTAAGCATTTTCTAGAAAGAATGTAGAGGTGTGTAGATTAGCAATGATACAGATACCCACTATTTGTACCAAGCGAGTAATGCGTGAGGCTCACGTTCAGGAGGTCCCAGGTTCCATTCATGTTTTTGCATGGTTTCCCTGGGTCAGTAGACAAATCCTCTTCTACCACGAATTTCATGTCCATCATTTCCTATTATCTTCAAGGTCCTTCCTGACCTTCAGTCTCTCAGGATTGGTGTGTTGCAGCTGGGTGGTAGAAGTGCACTTTGGAAAGGTTTCTCCCTGGCGTCGGTTGGACTGCTGATGCGGCATTCCTGGCATTTAGGGGCCTCGGGGCTTGTGGGCAGGGTACCAACATTGGATGCATTGAGTCTGGAATTGTTAGGGACCCTATCCATGCTTGCGCACAACATTGCTTGGATCTGGATGACCTTCACATCTCCCCCTCATCCCTCTCTCCTAGCGGTCACGTTAAGAGCACTAAAGGCCACACTCGCCTACGTGTGGTGCTGTGCTCCAGTTTCAGGGGCCCCTTTGTGATATGTACTCCTACTCCTTATGCACTATTTGTTAGTTTAAGACAAAAAGTTCCACTGCTTTGTGGCAATATATGTATTCTCATATATATTTAGTAATATTCTTGCCAATAATATTATTATAAAATTCATTTTATAGCATTAACAAATTTACAGAACATGTTAAAAACTTGATGTTATGAGCTATTGAAGTTTACCAAATTTGTATTTGTATATGCTATTCTATTAATAGCACTTATTATATATACTTATAAGAACATGTTTCATGTCATGTTTATGATCCATGGATGCAATACATTTAATTTTAATTACAGCAATTTGAAGTAATGTGCTGAGTGATCAAATTTATTCAAAACTTTCAACTAGTCTTTTTGAATTGATGACATTATAATTTAAAAGTGTAAACACAGTGTAGTCTACCATTTAGTTCTGAGGAACTGATATGGAGGGCAACATAGAGTGCCATGGAGAGGAGGAGAGAGAAATGTCATTTCAAACCTCACAGTGTACAAAAATTGATGTAGCAAGTCAGTTTCTTGCAAGTGGTGAAAACGTGTTATTTTCTATGGATAAAGTTGTATTATTTTCTTTACTGTCATACAACAACCCAGTTTCTCTGCTAATCTGTTATAATGACGTTCTGTCTACATTAACATTTTGAAGTTTATAGCTACTGATCTCCTTTTTCTGTGTAGCTGAGTAAGTCAAGTAAAGAGACTGACTTTCCTATTGCATAAAAAAGGCAATAAATAATAACATATGGACTTGGCATCACAATTAAAATGACCACACCTCCAATTTACCTGTTATCCTGTTTTGTAATCTTCTTTTTTCTTTTCTGAAAATTCACCAAAATTGTAGAAAAGCTAGGAGAAAACTGTTCAGGCATCAATCAACATCATAATGCAGAGCATCTTAGGTTATCCTCCAGTTTGAACATAATGCTGTATCATGAAAATATAGTGCTCAGTAATTGGATCCAAATCACTGATAATTGAATGAACAAAATGTAATTATGTGATCTCATTGTAAATAACTTTGTTTTAAAATAATCATAAGAGGCATGTTTTCAAAGTAAGTACCGATAATGTTTTTAAAAAGTAACAGAACATTATTTTCCAAATACTTAATTACCATTTATTACCTTACACCTCACACTACTTCTCCACATAGTCACGCCATTATTCAGGCACTTGTCATAACGGGAAACAAGTGTTTTTTTATGCCTTCATCAAAGAATGTCATCCTCCGTGGTCTAGTGATACCAAGCTAGTCTCCAATTCCCAAGGTCATGGGTTCAAATCCGGGCATTCGGGCATAAAAATCCTTAGCACGGCTTCCTTCAGAAGGGAAGTAAAGCCAGTGGTCCCATGTCATAGATTTACGCCATGTAAAAGAATTTCAAATGTGATAAAGAGGCCTCTGAGCAACATTTCAGGTCTTTCACGCCCAATATGGAATGGGACGCTAAGAACCATAGGAGTTAAAAAGCCTCCATAAATAAAACTTAATTTATTTTATTTATTTCGTCAAAGAATGATGCTGCCTATGATGAAAGCCAAGTCAGCACTTCTTGTTTCACATCATGTTTTCCACCCAAGGAATTTCTTCAGATGAAGAAACGGATGAAAATTGCTTGGAGCCAAACCTGGACTGTAGGGAGGGTGTTCAAATTGCTCCCAATCAAATGATGCGATCAGATCTTGAGTTTATTTGGCTGTGTATATGTATGTGGCCAAGCATTGTCACTCATATTGTTTCCACATAAACCTCATATAATTGGCAATGAATGTTTGCTAGTATAACATTTCTCGCATTCAAAAATGTATCACTGATCTGACTTCAAGTCAGCACATCATGTGATTGTTTTCATAATTTCAAAATGCTCTTACAACAGGAAAAACACAAAGTGATGATCACTCACAGCTGCGTCTGGCTTTTTAATGAATGGAGGAAGTGATAGTGCATGCTCAAATCATGACTTCTTCAGCAAAATATTAAAATGCTACTTACTTTAAAAACATGCCTCACAATAGGTGTGAGACAACTATTAGATCAGCTTAGTCTCAAAGACATATACTTTGTCTTCCAGGCTTATCTCTTGAGGCACTTAGTTGATCATGTAGTTGTGCTACTCTCGAAGACATTCTTTCTGTTGCCCACAAGAGAGCTGCAAAGCAAGGTTTGCTGACTAGCAGTTACATCACAATATAGTGAAAACTGTTCAAGACAGAAGTGTCATAAACCTATACCTCCCCCCCTTTGACAAGGTTTCCTTATCATTCAGATATTTTGGATTTTTTCCTATATACTTTTGTGTGATGGATTTTTTTTTTGGGTGGCATAAAAATCCATGGCATGGCTTCTTTCAAAAGGGAAGTAAAGCCAGTGGTCCCATGTTTTAGATTTATGGCACGTAAAAGAACTTCAAGCCTGATAAAGAGGCGTCTGAGCAAAATTTCCGGTCTTTCATGTGCAGTATAGAATGGGATGCTAAGAACCATAGTAGTTAAAGAGCGTCCATAATTTAAAAAAAAAATCATTCTCATTTTATCCTTTAATGAAAGCACCACATTTTGATGCGACATCCTTCATCATCAAATAACTTTCCTCACAATATACTTTTCCAAGCAACAGGCAACACTGAAAGAAGGCACATGCATTTGCAACCCCTTTCTTTCATCCTTGATAAGGTCTCTGTTCAGTATGTACATTTACAAAATCTCATATACCTTAATGACCTACATTTGCAGTTTTCTCAGATGTATAGTATGCCCTAAAATAAAATACATGAAACATTTGCAGTTTCCTTGGAAGAACAGCATACCCAAAAAGGAATGTGTTTGAATACTGCATATTTCCTTTTTAGCAATTGCACACAATTTCCATTTCCATGTTTAGAAGTTTCATATTATTCAGGAAAAATTGCTCATAAAGTATAAGGTTTCCACTGGGACCAAAACTTTTTCTGAAATAAGACAGGATTCTGGCTTATTCAGCATCCAATTTGTGTACGTTTTGCTGTATATGTATATTTGAATTTAGTGGCATCAAGTTCCAAAAACTTTTATCACCCAATAGTTGATGAATTCATGAACATGAGCAGTCTTTTTGGCTGTATTTTCTTTACCTTCTTTTAAATTTATTCCATTCATATGCCATCTTTAACATCATATTAAACTTTAGAAGCTCATCGGTATCATAACTGTAATGGAAATGATGCAGAAGAGGTAAATAGAGGAAAAAGAAAACAAAACTAAAGAGAGAAACTTATATTTTGTGTGAGTGTAGCATTATTAACTAAGAAAAATAAGCTATACTTGTATCTAAACACATCTAATGACTGCAATTTTATACACAATGATAAACTTTTTTTTTTAAATTTATAACATATGCATATAAAAATACTTTTCTGCCTAAGTAAGAAATTAATTATGCAACTAAATTGCTTAAATCACACAAATTCAGTGTATGAATGCTACCTCTCAATATTGAACACTGTTTTTTAAAAAGAATATATTGCTTGCTCATTTTGAAAAGTTAAAAAGTCAGTGTTGACCAAATTGTGTTATCAGCAGAGAAATATTTCATAAAATACCTTACTCTATAGGAAATCATTTGTAACATGTTCATGAAGCATTAACAACAGAATAAATATGCTCTCCACATGGAAGAAATACCAAATAGTTTTCATTTTATTGTTTAAACATCTTGAAGGACATCACTTTTATTTAACAATGTTACTTAAATTGCTTGACCATACTTTTTCCTCCAACATACTGTCCTACCAGTAATTTCATTCTTAACTGTGCATATGCTAAAATTATACATTACTTGCTATGACAGAATACAATAAGAAATATTAAAGCTCTGAAATGGGCGAGAGTTTGCTACAGAGATCTAATCTGTGTCCAGAATTTATAGAGTAAATGTCTGCTTATGCCAGTAATATTTGGCCAGAACAGGAACATAACCATAATTCTTTGTTCAAAGCAGCAGCAGATTAATGCTGTAGCAGCTAAGGTTTTGGGAATCCATCTTTCATACCTGGAAAATGCTTCTCCCAAAGTGCTAACTATAGAATCACAGAAAAATCTTCCAATATGTTTCAAGACAGCTTGCCCTCCCAATGACACTGTCTCAAAGAAATATAAAGAACTCAGTCTTGTAATGAAAATAGTTGTTTATGACAATGTAGTAGGTTTGATAGCTTATGGTGTACAAGCATGAAATATGGCTGGATGAGAAACAGAAATCAGAAATTGAACAAGAACTGATTCTTTGACATGTTTGTCACTAATGTAGCTGTTGAAATTGTCTGCTTTCCTTCAGAAAGCAATTCAAAGTAAATCCATAAGGAGGTTTTGATGTAAGAGTATACTTTTTGTATTACAATGAATCTTGTTTAACTTGTTAGATCAAAAAAATGTTTTTTTTTGCTATAAGTTGACCATGAAGAAATTCATGTTTTAAACGTTAATGTGTTTCTGTCATTGTTTTATTTCAGCTGGAAAATGAAGGAGTTGAGGAACCATTCTTCCTTTTGGCACACGAATGGCACAAACTGTGTAGCAACCAGAAGAAATCTTCTGTAGCTGTTACATAATTAAGAGACTCCTGTTTATTTACTGTTTCTTGCCAGCACTGTTGGTTCGGGTTTTTTTGTTTGCACGTGCACGTGATTTGCAAGGCATCTCTGGATCTAAAGCAGGATGTATAGCATTACTCAATTCTGGGTTACCATTCTGTAACAATACCACAGAAGTTTATTAAATTAAATGTGTACAAGAAACAGGTTGAATTAGATGCCAAGAATTTAAGGTTCAAATTCTGAATAGAGAGGACACTCCAAAAGATGAGAAGTGCAAGGTGGGAAGCTTAAAGTATTATTTAGATATTTATTGGATACTTTTCACTATTACCCTTTTAGAAAGCATTATCGATTCATTTTATAAAAGCGTAAACAAATATTTTTGTTTTATAGAACACCATTTGAATTAAATTTATACTTAACTAACTTCATTAACCTTTGTTGCCAAAGTATACATGGCTGTGAAGAATATACTATACAGCAAAGATTACTGAAACTGGCTAAGTGTAAATTTGACCCAAATAGTATTTAGTGTTACATAAAATGATAACACTAAAACTATTTCCAGTTTTATTTCATATTATAAATATTTTTTGTTTTTGCAGTTTTCAGTTTTGGATGTTAATATGTGCAATGGACTACTCTGAAGTGGAAAATTACATTTTTCAAATGTTTCTGTATTCGCATTTATTACTTTCTCTACTTCGTATAGTAAGTAGGGGAAGTATTGCATTCCACTCAAAAATTCGATACCGAGATTTCACCGGAAATACATGTTTTGAGACCTCCTGAATCCAAAAAAAGCATTTTTGGAAACATGTCCGTGTGTGTGTGTGTGTGTGTGTGTGTGCGTGCGTGTGCCTGTGCGTGCGTGTGTGAACAGCATAACTCAAAAACAAACAGTCGGATAAGCACCAAACTTGGTATTTAGGTTCAGTATCTTCCAGAGATGCGACACGAAGGTTTTCAAGAAAATCCCCCTACCCCAGACTACCCTTTACATGGAAAATTTTTCGAAAATTTTAATTTTCTCAAAAATGGCTCTAACGATTTTGATGAAAATATCATATGTTTAAGATGTCATGAGAAATGAAATGTATATCTTGAATTTTCTGGGAAATGTCTCCAAAAGTATTCTTCATTGTGAACGACTTTTGCATAACTGGTAAACCATAAGAGATAGACAAAAGTTTACTACACAAAAAATGTAGATCGCGTTAAAATACACAACTTATGTCATATACATTTCTTTTGTTGAGTGAACCGTTTTCGAGATATTGCTTATTATTTCCTTAAATTTTCCAATACTTATACTTTTTCTCAAATTCGTTATTCATTTTTTTATGTCCTGGACATGCAAAGAGAATGGAATGCGCCACATAGCAACCAGCATTAAAATATTTGACTATCGCTTAAAAGCTACCATATTCCCCTTGCATCTACAAGAAAATTACCAATAAGATTGACATCTCGATATCTCGATTAACATGAAGGATATGGAGAATAGGCGTTTGTAAAATTAGATTGTACAAGAGTAGAGAAAGTCATGTGAGTGTAACACATCAGAATTTTTTTTAAAGGGCACAAAGTCAAAAAATTGAAATACGTAATTTATTATTGGCTTCTGTGAAAAAATGCTACATAAGCAACATTTTTAAGTATTATGTTTCTGACAACGTTTATTATTTACAAAATTTGAATAGGATGAGTATTCATTTCATTAGGTACTATTATTCATGTAATTATACCACTTACTGCAGGTATCAGCATAGTTATGATCACATTACAATCATAGAAATAGGCAGGTTTGCATATTATTACATTTTTATTTTTTATTTATTTACGCTAAGCGTATTGCATTCGAATATAACATGGCATTTAGCTCAGGTTCATTGCCTATCATACATTCTGAAAACATACATTTTTAAGATCTACTCTCTACTGTAGATAATTATTTGTGTTCTCTTTATTCACTGTCCAATTCCACTTGCTTTTCACTTTGTCTAAAAACTGACCTAATTTCTTACTGTCTGTACAGAACAAACCAATTATGGTATGGTACTTTGTCATTTTTCAGGTAAAAATGCTTTTCTCCATATGTCAGTCCCTTTACATTCCAATATCATATGTCCAGTACCTCCTTATCACCACATACGGGGCATTGGTCCTGTGGTATACTGTTTCTAAATCCTTTTAATCTCCAAACACCAGTTCTTAACCATGCAATGCCCTCTCATTCCTCTTTATTTACCTTATCTATATATCTTTCTCTTTCCCATGAATTTTTTATCTGATCATAGAAAGTCAAGGAGCTCTTATCCGCTACAGCACTAAAGAGTTTTTGAAAGATGTTTCGTTAACACTACAGTAAAACAATTTTAGTACAGGTTTACAGAATATCACATGATATAAACTGCACAGAGAGAGGTAGGGAGGGAGGGACAGCAAGTGAGGTAGTAAAGAACCTTTATAGTTAATGCAGTAATATTAGCAGAGTTGCAGGTTCTGCTAGTTTATAACTAATGTTGTGGTCAATGCCGAAAAACAGCAGTTATACTCATAGATTTATTTGTTTGTTTGTTTATTTATTTGTGCCAAGCTACAAACTAGGTTATGGCTTGGAACCACAGCATGTTCTTCACCAAGCCATAACTAGAGAACAGTAATAAATTGATGTATATAACATAGTTGTTTTCTCGTTGCCACCACATCATTCATTTCTGTCACCTCATTAAGATCAAAACATTGGTGAAAGAAACAATGACATGGCAGCAACCAGAAAACAACTATGATATGAACAACACTCACTGCAGAAGCTTATGAGAAAATATGATGTATACTACAATCTTTGAGTACTTATCACTAATTGATCATGTCCATTTATTACTTTCTCTACCATGTAGGCATTTCACCCAAAAATTCAATATTGGGATTTCATGTAAATACATGTTTTGAGGCACCCTGAATAAAAAAAAACATTTTTAGAAAAAGATCCGTGTGTGTGTTAACAGCATAACTCTAAAACAAAAAGTCAGATGAACACCACTTAGTATTTAGGTTCAGTATCTTCTGAAGATGCAACACAAAGATTTTCAAGGAAATCTCCCCACCCAAAACTACCCTTTACATGAAACATTTTTTGAAATTTTGATTTTCTAAAAAATGGCCCTAATAATTTTTATTAAAATACCATATATTAAAGATATTTGCATGACAAAATCTATTTATTGAATTTTCTGGAAATAGCCTTTGAAGTCCTCTTCATTCAGAAGGAATGTTGTATAACCTTGTATAATAGTAAACGTTTCAGCGATGGACGAAAACATACTTCACAAGAAATGTAGATCTCTTTAAAACACATAATGTATTCCAAATAACATTTTATGTGCATCAGCCAATTCTGAGATATTCATTATTAATGGTTTGAAGTGTTCATTACTTGGACATTCAAAGTCCTTTCAACATTCAGTTGTTTCTTGCGATTGCATGGAAGCAGTATGTAATTTTAAGGCAGTGTATAGCGTCCATTTCTTAAACATTTTGCTATCACTGTTCCCTTTGAATCTATAACACAATGTGTAATATAACTATTTCTGCAAAGGTTTATTTGATTAAAATGAAGTAAATAGAAAAATAAGATTTAGTAAGAATAGTTTGTATACCCATTAATAAGCGATAGAGGGTAGAGAAAGTCATGTGAATGTTACACATCAGATACTTATTACTTTCTCTACTACGTATAGTAAGTAGGGGAAGTATTGTATTCCACCCAAAAATTCGACACCGAGATTTCACTGGAAATACATGTTTTGAGACCCCCTGAATCCAAAAAAGCATTTTTGGGAACACATCCGTGTGTGTGTCTGTGAGCAGCATAACTCAGAAACAAACTGTCTGATAAACACCAAACTTGGTATTTAGATTCAGTATCTTCCAGAGATGCGACACGAAGGTTTTCAAGAAAATCCCCCCACCCTAGATTACCCTTTACATGGTACATTTTTCAAAAATTTTAATTTTCTCAAAAATGGCTCTAACAATTTTGATTAAAATACCATATATTTAAGATACTTTCATGATAAATAAAATGTATATCTTGAATTTTCTGGGAATGTCTCCAAAAGTATTCTTCTAGTGATCGACTTTTGCATAACTGGTAAACCATAAGAGATAGACAAAATTTTACTACACAAAAATGTGGATTGCGTTAAAATACATAATTTATGTTATATACATTGTTTTTGTTCAGTGAACCATTTTCGAGATATTGCTTGTTATTCCATTAAATTTTCCAATACTTATACTTTTTCTCAAATTTGTTATTCATTTTTTTTTGTCCTGGTAATGCAAAGAGAATGGAATACTCCACATAGCAAACAGCTCTTTAAATATTTGTCTATAGCTTAAAGCCTACCAATTTCCCTTGCATCTACAAGAAAATTAGCAATAAGATTAATATCTCGATTAACATGAAGCATATGGAGAATAAGCGTTTGTAAAAATAGTTTGTACAAGAGTAGAGAAAGTCATGTGAGTGTAACACATCAGATTTTTAACTTTATATAAATATTCTCCTAATGATTGAATTTGTTATCTATCTTCAAACATTTTCCTACATGGTATTTCTCTATTCATTTTAAACCATTTTATTTTGAGTAACTTCAATCTCCATTGTTCTGTTCCAGAACCCTCAAATTACTTTGCATCCTCTTCCTTCCTACAAATTGGGAAAGTCCCGAGCCACTTTCTTCCTGGAACCATTAGATGTATTTCCCATACCTTTAACCCCAGCCAAGCAAATCCCTTCTCTTACCCTAATATTACAGTTATCTACTTACTATTCTCTTTTAGATTCAATCTTAATAGTTACATGAAATTTAAGAGAGGTGATGCAACATAGTTGTGTATCTGTATCCTCTAACTGATGCTGTACCCTCTGCCAAAACCTTTTTTGTAAATTGTTTCTCCTAGCCCAGATATCCCACGTGCCATTTATTTGTAATTGATGTCTTCTCTGTTTTATCCAACTATTATCATTCTTATCATTCTCTACCCATAGATGGATACGGTGTGATGGAATGGTGCCATTTCATTGACAGTCACATACTGTCTCCAGAATTAATTTGGATTTCATTTAAACAGCCCCAGATGCAAAGAATTTACAACTAATATTCCAGTTGTCATTAGCAAACGCAGGACTCACCTCATTATAATATTGTTTTCATTTGCAAATGGTTGTGCAAATATATCCAGAAATGTATTGTAAAACTTAGAAGTTTAAGTCTGAAATTAAATGATTACGAAACAAACAACTTAATTTGATAACATTTTAGAATTACAGATTACACAATTTTATATTGATGTGCAGTTAAAGTTGAGTACTAGATGAGATTGTCCATTGTGGTTCTAAGTAATGCAGAGAGATTGTGTAAACATTCACTTACCATTGAACTGTGTTGTAGATTACGAGAAAGTGTGTTATAAAGACCTGAAGGAAACAAAGATGGATCAAAATTCTCAAGTAATTGCAGTTTGTCTAAGGCAAGTGAAATATTAGGAAGGGTTTCAACTGGAAACTTTTCAGTGGACAGAAAAGGGAATCCATAGTCCCTTGCTGGTAATGTTAATTCTGCAGGTACCACAGCATTCACTAGAAGTATACTTCCATCTGCAATCAATACACACATCATGTTAAAACTGATTGAAATATATACATTTAAGATACAAAAGGTACAGTAACTGTGAGCAGTCAAAGTTCATTTGAAATAATAAATTAAGTTTTCTTGTTGAAGTAAATATTCAGAATATTGCCACTCATTTTGCTGGAAAACTTCAACCTGCCCTTTTAACACTAAAGACAATTAATTGCTTGGTCATGTAGTAATGCTTCCCATATAAAATAAGAGCTGAAACTTTCCTGATGGCATAACTCTAAATTTTCTTGGGCTTTTAGCCAGGTAAATTGTTGGTCTGAAACCGACGTTTTGAAGATGTTAATCATCATCATGCTTGATTTTAAAAACACCTGATGTGATGCATTCACAAGACTTTCTATACCCTGTATTGTTTATCAATGAGTATATAAACTGTTCTTACTAAAGCTTATTTTTATATCTACTAGTTTTAATCCAAATAAACCGTTGCAGAAATAGCTACATTACTCATTTCATTATAGATACAAAGAAAACAGCAACAGTCAAGTGTTTAAGAACTGGATACTATATGCTAGCCTAAAAATTCCATACTGTTTCCATGCAATCGCAAGAAACAACTGAATTTGAAAGGACTTCAAAGAATGACCAAGAAAAGAACCATTAGTAATCAATATCTCATAAATGGCTTATGCCACAAGAAAACTTATTTTAAATAAATTGTATGTTTTAAAAAGATCTACATTTCTTGTGCAGTGTGTTTTGGTCTATTGCTTAACATTTACCAGCTATACAAGAGTATACAAAATTCCTTCCAAATGAAAATGACTTTAAAGGCTATTGCAAGAAAAATTCAAGACATACCTTTTATTTGTCATGTAAATATCTTTAATATATGGTATTTTAATCAAAATCGTTTGAGCCATGATTTCGAAAATATTCCATGTAAACGGTAGTTGTGGGTCGGGGGATTTTCTTGCACGCGCGCGCACATGCACGCACGCACACACACACACACGCGCACACACACACACACACACACACACACACACACACACACACACACAGAGGACCTTTTTTTAAAAATGCTTTTCTTGAATTCAGGGGGCCTCAAAATGTATTTTCAGCGAAATCTCAGTATCAAATTTTTGGGTTGAATGCAATACCTTCTCTACCTACTAGTACATGGTTGAGAAAGTAATATGTGGTACAAATTGCTATAAAAAGTTTCCTACCAGGTCTGTGCCCATGCCTTAGTTGCATTAAATCCAAGTTGCTTCATGGCCAAGAAAACACGCAAACCAATAAGATTTCATCTTCACTCCGGCACTATAAATTTGGAGATCTGGACTTCCATTTCCATTAATTTTCTTGAAGACGAAGATGATAAACATCTTTGAAACATCGGTTTCAAACCAACAATTTACTTGGCTGGAACCGAGAAAACTTAGAACTCTCCATTTAGCCTTACTTACCAGAGAACATTGTTCCTTAAACTCAAAAAACAAATGATTAACTCTCAGATTGTGGATTCTGGGCTTGTTTGAGCACCCATTTTATTATATGTTATAATAATCCCGTGGCACTACAGTCTAAATGGAGCCTGGGTCAACCAACCTGATGCCGACCTTGTGCCCTCTTACACACAGCGGAGGTGGACAATCATCCAACCGATATGGGAAGCATCACACATCTCCAGCCGAAATGTTGGCCTTCATGGCCAGGATCGCTGTCTATCACAGTTCCTCAAATTCCTCACAATGCTGAGTGAGCACCAGTCCCGTACTTAGAACTTAAAAAGTCTGCTCTCCTATGAGTGGGATCGAACCAGGGCACATTCCGTGGCTGGAAACCAGAGTTCCTGCTGTAGCCCACTGTACCACTGTGCAGGACCATCATCTATAACTAGTTGTCAAATTAAAGGACATCAAACTTTTGATGTGATATGAGAGTGAAAAATTGCTTTCTGATTAGAGCTGTCTACCATAACTCATTGTTTTACTAGTGTCAATATACCAACAAAGAGACTTTGGCCATAATTTTCAGTATGAGCCTTGTACAGTTTTTTTATATTGTAAAGCGGGTAACAATTTGCTATTTAGACAGCTATATCGTAATAGAGGTTTCTCAATTAACATGGTTTAGAAAAGACTATGCAAGAATGTGTAAAAGCAAGTATTTTATGCAAGCGAACATAAAAGAAGGTTCAGAGTGCAGCTTCCATGACATTTTCATATTGAGATTGTCAGATCCACTCATTTTTCAATAGAATCTTCAGCATTTCTTTTTTCAATGATACTTTACTAATAAAAATATCTAATACTAATGGCATCAAACAGACAACTCTGTAGCAACCAGTATTACATTCAAAGGTGTGTTGTTATATGCTGTTTAAAAAGTAAATTTCCCACCTTCCTAACATAACTTAAAACATCTGTCTAGAAGCTTGGTATACAACATGTGCAAAAGGTGTGATTTATTCCTTTGATGTGTTGTCCAACCTCATATCCTATGTATAAATAACACACTTTTCACAATGTTTTATGTAAATAACTATTTAAAGCCTTATTAGTTAACATACCACTTTCAATAGCAAAGTAAGGAATGAGACAGTCAGTGCTGCTGCGGTAATGGTGTCTTAACTTGGTAAGAAGATACTGTTCTCGTTCCTGTAGTTCTTTACATAATGATATAAACAGCTGAAACAAGAAGCCATTATTTAATCTTAGTTCCACTGGACAAAGTTATTCACTCAAGAAAACAAAGCTTGGTAAATAGATGGAACATTGTAACAGATAAAATCAAAAAATAAACAAAATTATCTGCAAAGATAAATACTGAAATAATAATAGTAGTAGTAGAGTTTTATTTATGGATGCTCTTTAACTGCTATGGTTCTTAGCATCCCATTCTATATTGGTATGAAAGACCAGAAATTTTGCTCAGAGACCTTTTTAGTGGACTTGAGGTTCTTTTACGTCTGTAAATCTATGACACAGGACCACCTTCCCTTCTGTAGGAAGCCATGCTAAGAGTTTTTATGCCTGAAATAAAAGTAAATACTAAAAGGGTAGCAGCATAGGAATAAAAATATTATATTATAAGGGTAGTTGGAAAGTGAATTTCTCTCCTTTTCTTCTGAATCTTTAGCTGTTTTGAGTTGTAATCAGTAGTATACATAAAGCATCACCTTTTGTTTTGCTGTGCATGTTCTTCACCATGTAAGTGACACAAGCATATTTCTGCGATAAAGAAAGAAAGAGTAGTACAGTTTGTGCCTGCAGATACAGGAAGAACAGTTTGCTGCTGTTCACTACAAATGGAATATGGAATCCCTGATACTCATTGTTGGCCAGTTGCAGTGTGGAGCCTTATGTAATTTCAAAGCAAATTAGGACAGCAACAGTACTAGCATTATTGAGAAGGCATGCAAGTAAATATTTGAATTAAGCAGGAGCCAGTCAGCTAATAACAGCAAATAGGAATGTGATGCCTTCACAATGAAACTTAGACATAAGCTTAATGTAAGCATAGAAGCTTGTTTCATGCTATGTCAATTCATTCACATTGGCTGACATTGACATAAACATGCCCGTAAACTTATAACATAGAAGTTTGCAAACTTCAAGTTTTCATGTTTAGGTCTATGGACAAACATAAGAAACTAACCAATCAGAGAGCAGTTCTCTATACACCTCATTGCGTGATCATTCTGCCATCTCAGATCATATTTTCCATCATCATGTGTTGACTTGTTAACTGCTTTTCTGTATTCGATCAATGGGTCAGGAATCGCTGGATATCTTTTAAAATTGCAGAAAAACAAATTATGATAGTAGATAATGCTTTTTACTTTCTCCACTCATAGATGAAGTAGGGAAAGTATTGAATTTCACCCGAAAAATTTGATACTGAGATTTCACTGGAAATGAAAGTTTTGAGGTCCCCCAAGTCCAAATAAAGCATTTTTGGAAATATGTGTGTCTGCGAAGAACATAACTCAAAAATGCAAAGTCAGATAAATACCAAACTTGGTATTTAGGTTCAATATCTTTCAAAGATGTGACACAAAGATCTTCAAGAAAATCCCCCCACCCCAGACTACTCTTTACATGTAACATTTTAAAAAAAATTTGTTTTTCTCAAAAATGGCCCTAACGATTTTTATTAAAATATAATATGTTTAAGACATTTTCATCGCGAATGAAATGTATCATTTTGAATGACTTTTGCATAACTGGTAAACCGTAAGAGATAGACAAAAATTTATTACACAAAAAACATAGACCTCGTTAAAACACACAATTTATCATGTACTTTTTTTTTTTTTTTTTTTTTTTGTGGAGTGAACCATTTCCAAGATATTCCTTGTTATTTGTTTGAATTTTCCAATACTTATACTTTTTCTCAAATGGGATTTTGTTATTCGTTTTACATCTTGGGCATGCAAAGAGAATGGGATGCTCCACATAGCAGCCAGTTCTTTAAAGATTTGACTATCGCTTAAAGCCTACCATATTCCCCTTGCATCTAGAAGAAAATTAGCAATAAGATAGTTTCTTCAATGTTTTTCTCTATTAACATGAAGTAGGTGGAGAATAAGTGTTTGTAAAAATAGCTTGCACAAGAGTAGAAAAAGTCATGTGAGTGCAATACATAAGATTTTTTGAGTTTAAAGTCCTTTAACTGGGTACCTAGCTGTTGTTCATTTTGATGCATGTACATAATATGTTTTGTTATGTGTACCGTTTATGATCGCTTTGCAGGCCACCATATTAGCTCAGGTTTCATGCTCTCTTGTGATTGATTGCTGTTTAAGTTTCTGTTTACGAGGGGCACTATTTATATTTTGAGCCTTGCCAACCCTGAATTTTGTAGGTGCCATCTGACATTTCCAATGGAAAGTTTGACATTTTTGACCATAAACTACTTCAAACATTTTGTCAATGGAGCGTCATTTGTTTTGTTTACACTAACTTGAAAATTGTGTGTCAACAAAAACATGAAATTAACTCATGAAAATGTTCGTGCAATGATTTATTATGACTTTTGACGTGGATTATCAAGACAAGAGTGCATCGATCAACTAACTTCCACATTTGGAGACGAAGCTCCATCCTTTGCCACTGTGAAATGCTGGTATAATGAATTTAATCGTGGCCGCCGTTCGCTCAATGGTGAAGGTTGTCCAAAATCAGTTGTGCCAGAAAACATTGATGCTGTGCAATAACTAATAATGAAAAATCATCATACGACATATTGCGAGATTAAGATAACCCTAGGCATTAGTTCCACCAGCATATATAAAATATTGCATGATCATTTAGCCATGAAAAAGGTTTGCTCTCGTTGGATCTCACATAATTTGACACAATCTCAAAAAGATACTCGTGTCGATTGGTGTACAAAAATGCTCAAGAAATACAATGGCGGTGCCTCAAAAGACGTATTTAAGATTGTAACAGGTGACGAATCATGGATCTATGTGTATGAGCCGGAACGTAAATGGCAGTCGACTGTATGGGTGTTTCAAGATGAAGCAAATCCAACAAAAGTTGTTCGCACTCGAAGCACTTCGAAGCAAATGGCCGCCTGCTTTTTCAGCAAAACTGGCCGTGTGGCAACAGTGCCTTTAGACGGTCAATGCTGAATGGTACATAACCATTTGTTTGCCGGAAGTCTTCAGTGAAGTAAGGAAAACCAACAAGAACCGTAGGATCGTTCTTCATCAAGACAATGCAAGCGCACATACATCTCGTCTAACAACAGAGTATTTGAAGGCTCAAAAAATCGAATTGATGGGTCATCCGCCGTAAGTCCTGATTTGGCACCCAATGACTTCTTTTTGTTCCTGAACATCAAGAATAAATTGCAACGATTTTCATTGGCAGAAGAAGCCATTGATGCCTTCAAAAACCATGTTTTGGAGGTGTCTCAAGAAGACTGGAATAAATGCTTTGACAAATGGTTCAAACGGATGCAAAAGTGTATTGATCATAAAGAAGAATATTTTGAAAAACAATAAAGCAGTTTTTAATCAGAAATTACTTTGTTTTAATTATTAGGCTCAAAATATAAATAGTGCCCCTCATATCATTGTGAATGACAACATATTGCATTAACTTTATGCTTAAGTTTTATGTTGTTATATTAATGCTTAATTTTCATTGTGAATGGCTCATCACCATGCGAGTTGAGATGATTCAAGGTTGTAGGGCTTGATGGTGGATGGTGTTGCTCAGCACGGCATCATTTATGACAGCATGCATTGCTGTATAGTGTCAGCAGGGGTGCACCATCTCACTCAAGATAAACGTTTGAAGGAATGGGAAGAAGCTTGCAATCTCTTTTGCTACAGAAGGAAGAAAAAGAAATTTATTCTAATGGTTATGCTGGAGACAAGAGCTGAGTTCCTTGCATTATTCCAGAGTCCAAAGTTATCTCCATGACATATAGCATAAGAAGGGTGACCAGATGTCCTAATTCACTGGACATATACTGCTTTTGCAGTATTTTGTGAGTGTCCAGCCGGCTTTTCATGATAAAACCAAACTTTCAACAGAAAAATGTACCAAACGTTGCAATTCACTATATAAGATAACATTGAGATCAACAGTATTTGCTTCTGTCGCAGTATGAAAATTGCACATTTTAAAAGGAACAATTTTGCTGTTTGTAAAAGGACGTGTGTTGACCTTGCTTCCAGTTAACTGCCACAACACTCGCAACAGAATCTAACAATCAATCAAATTATACTTCCTCCTCTAGTTTTGTAACTCATTTGTTTCAATGAACACATGATTTTTTCTTTTAAGTTATCATGAAAATATCATTATTCTTCAATTTTATGTTAAAGATGCTGAAGAAAGCAGGCAGTGATGTCAAAAAAAATAAAGTGCAAACTCAATGATTTTATGGAAGTAAATAACCATGCTTGACATGCTTCATTCCAGGTTGGGTAAAAACAGTAGAAAAATGCACAATTAATGACTGTTACGTATCTATGGCTTCAAGAGGTACAATGTTTTGGATCATCACCTTAAAAAACTAAACAAATTACGTGCTTTAAAAGTTACCTTCCTCTCATGTGGTGACATCTTACTTCATACCAAAATTGCTTTTATTGTTCTCAGTGAATAAAAGTAATTTAATGTATCGTCAGGCATGTTTTCAGAATGTCCTGCTTTTTTCCTTCAAATGTCTTAGCTTTTGAAAATGTTGTTCTGGTCATTCTAAGCATAAGAGAATTCTCCATCAAAATGAAGGTCAAGGCAATCCCTTCATGGAGCTTTATACTGTCTTGTGGGAAGCTATTGGAGTTCTTGGTTCAACCTTTTGGAGCAAAGGAGATCCATCAATGCTTCCCAATGTTATTAGACATTGATGCAACTGCAGCAGCAATGATCAGCTATCAACCAACATAGATTATAGGTTACAGGTTGTTCAACAGGGGAGGAAACCTCGGCACTATGACCTACAGAGCTCTAAGGTGCCTATCAATCCCAGGAGGAAGAGATGAGGTGAAGGAACCACACAGGAGGCTACAGGCTATAGGAAGACAGAGCACAGAGATGCACACTAATCCCTAACATTTCCAATCTCACAGACCCATGTGTCACCACCAAAGCACTAAGAAAGGGTGATGAATGATCCATCAGTCGACACCTAGCCCTCTGGTTTCCATGGGAGTATTCTTTCCAGTGAGCATGTATTCGCACTATCTGCCCAGTACTGCTATACACCACAAGACCTAGAAGCACACCTGAAAGATGAGAATGAAAGGGAAATGACAGAAAGGAAATCATGGTAGAAAAGAAACCACTCCCAACATTCGCCTATTGACTCTGGGGAAACCGCAAAAAACCCATGGGTAAGAGTGAGCGGTTACAGGGATCAAACCTGGGATCTCCCAAATGCAGGCCAAGACGTTGCCGCCTGAGCCATCCTGCTCAGTGACCAACATAGGTAGAGGGTGCCTGAATCTTCTTCTTACAGTCTACATCTGACACCCAGCAGCTTCCACTTCTTCGTGCTTTGAAGACCTTATCTTTATGAGGGAAATTCTCACCACTAATGTGAACATAAACAACTACATATATCCATGAAGAGGACATAAAGTTTTACCTTAGGTATTGAAGTTTGTGAAGCATTAAATTCAAGAGACTAGTAGAAAAATAAAGAAATATTGCTTCATTTTGATTTTGTGTACATAATTTTATGTTTCTTGAATAAACTTTCTTGTAGATAGCAGACCAAGGAAACTTAATTTTCAACTGTCCTTGTGTGTTGCTTTAGCCATAAGGCCTTGTACACATGAGGTTATTGACACCGCATTAATTGCTTGTTAGAAAAGCATTAAACCATATACATGCAAATGCTTGACATTTTAGTATCGGCATGGAAGCTGAAGAGGTAATATGCCTATGGATTCTGTATCATTGATATAAACACTGCAACAATGGCACAGACAATACTGTGTGCATCCTATCTTGGTGAGACAGTTAGCAATGTTAAATTTGACAAATTTGATGTGCCTTTTTCTAAACAACTGTTGCTTCTACGATTTATTTTACAGAGCATAGTAGATATATATTTGTGAACACTTTAATGTGGCAGTTTGTGAATATTTAACTTTTTTACTGAAATATAATTTTTTTACTAAACGCCTATTTTGTCCACAAAAGAAAAAAAAAACAATTGCAATATTTTAACCATAACTTTCCAAAAAATAAAAAATTGCAAAAACGCCCATTTTAAAATCTTCCTGGCTATACTAGCAATAATTGGTAAAAGTTTCATCCTTTTATCTTAAATAGTTTCTGAGGAAAGACATGTAGAAGTAGTAAAAATTAAAGTTTACAGAAAACTTAGTCTAAAGTTAATATTACTTTTCTAGCGCATTCTAGATCCATATGATAGATTTTCTGGATCCTTCTGCATCTCATCTTCAAGATTCCTTTTGACTTGACCCCGCACACTATGAGCTTCTTCCCCAAGTGGCAAATTCAAAAGCAAACATATTTTTAATGTATATGTCAAGCATATTTCCAGCCAGTCACCATACCCATAGGATGAGTTGCAGTGTATATTATTCTTTTTTCAATATCTTGAATGAATGAATAAACTTTATTTGTACATCTTTTATATGCAATCCTTTTTTACAATATTCTACTTGTAAACTAACTTAGCCTATGTACAAATTTTGTTGCCAGCTATGTACTGCTCATTTTGCCTGGGACCCTGGCCTTATGGCTCAGCTGAGCAGCCCTTGCTATCCTTAATCACCTATGATCCATCCTCTCCCTCCTCCGTTTGCCCTTCTACCTTTCTTATCTCTCTTACTTTTGTAATGCATTTCTCTTTTACTTTCTTGAAGAACTCCCCCATATTCTTATTTTTTTCTTGTCAAATTTTTAACTGCTACTATTTTTCCATCCATTTTTTCCCATTTTTCCTCTCATACTTATTGTCTCCATTCTGCTAATTCTTTGCATTCTGTCATATAATGCTCTGTGCTTTCACTACCTCCACATAGTTCACAAATTCCGCTTTTCCTGCCTCTTAGCCCTCTCAGGTACATTGATCCTGTTCTCATCCATGCAAATGTTTCTTTTTTGGCTCTATTACAATAATCCACATACCCTTCTCTTCCCCATTTCCTTTTTACTAATCTATAGAACCCTAGTGATTTTTTATTCTCTAAGCTTCCCCAAATCTCTTGTCTTTCTATATCCTCCACTCTGTTTCTTACTGTTATCCAGAAGCCGTTGCTATTTCTTTCTCCTACTCTCCAAATATCTCCCATTCCTATCTTCTCCATAATTGTTTCTACCCCTGTCCACCAGCTATTTTTATTTTTTGTACTGTTTTGTTGTTCCATACATATCCTTAAAATTTCCCCTTTATCTTTTTTCAATATCTTAGGTTAGGTATTCATAAAATATTTTTTATAAATTATATACCAAAATGATCAGAAAAGCCTTTACTATTAGTTAAATAATTTTTTTCCTCAGATTATTCAGGCCCAGCTCCTCTTAAGGGATAAAATGACTAACATGTTCATAACTCTTTACGCTTCTTCAGCACTCTGCTCTTATATTCCTGACACTCCATGTTATAAATAACCAATCTTTTCTTCTATAAGTCCATCTCAAAGTCTCTCTGCCTCCATGCTGATGCCCAATACAAAAGCACATGCTCATATGAACACGACAGTGCAATTCTGTGTGTCTCAAAGTGCTTGTTAATCTCACAATAGAAGTGGAACTTTGAATTGTGCATTGACTGGGCACTAACCAAAATTGTGTATTTGGATGGGTATACATCAATTCATTTTCAGGCACATCAGTATCAATATTAGTAATCACATGTCTGCAAATGCTTCATGAGTATGGGCTCATAATACCACACCAGTACAAGCACCAATGTTCAGTGTTTGCTGGATGCATTTGAGAAGTTATTGAATGTACATTTAAAACTTGAATTTGCTCAAAGTTCAGTTTGCCCATATAATTCCTCAAAATTGGCAACAGATATTATTGGCAGTGGAAGTGGTAGTGATAATGATAATGCAACCCTGGCAGCTTATAAAATACTTTTGATCATATAATGTTTACTTTGAAGATTTTATATTCACACCTGCTGATTTTTAAGTAAGTCCTCCCAGTCTACACGCCAGCATTGTGTGGGATATAAACGTGCTGGTTGGCCAAATAACTGTGATTGGCATAAGCTAGATGATTCCATTCTAGCTATTACTTCTAACTCATAAATAGGCAGATCATTTACTGAAAGCAAGAATCCACAGTAATTAGATACATTTAATATTATGATTAGGTTGCAATATTTCTGCTACAGTAAATTATACCATTTGCTGGAACATTACATGCTTTAGAATAGAAGTTGTTACAAAAATGTATAAGGTGAAATATATAATACTTCATGTTGTCTCTACTACATTACTATTGCTAAGTTTTGACAGTATTTACATGTTTGTTAAAGTGCAGAGAGAGCATGTAAAGGAAATAATTTTGAAAGGGCTTTGATTGCCTCTCCTTAATTTAAAATATAAAACATCCTACTGTATCATTCTCATAGTTATGATGATATGCAGTACCTGATAATATAAAGTTAAGTAGTGCTCATTTCTCAAAAAGAAAACGTTCATAAAGTTCAAATTTCATTTTTTTCTACAGTGTGGTCATTTTAAGCTAAGGCCACAGATCGGCTATATATGTAGCATGCTGTACTGCAGTGTACTTTTCCGATGCGCAACTGACGGTGTATGACACATTCAAAGCTATCTTTATAAGCTGTGCTTCAGTTGCTGCTTTGTGTTTGTGCTGTAAAGAGAGTTATGCATTGTGCATCTCAAAGATGAAAGTTTATTCAAGACATCAGTGTTGTGTGTGATTTGCCCAAGTGTGTCTTGTTATTAGTCCTCTGCAATGCCTGCTGACAAATTCACACTTGAACAACAAATTTTTATTTACGATACGTAAATATGATGTGGACATGTATGTACACAATTTCAGGAGAAATTTCCTGGTGTTTCAGTTTCAGGTAGAGAAAGTGTTAGATGTCTGGTTGATAAGTTTAGGACAACAGGATCACAAACGCTAAACCTAAGAAGCAAAAACGAAATGTTTTAACAAAAGAAAAAAATTGACAGCACCTATTTGTGGGGAACTGTAAAAAATAAAGTTTATAGGAACAATCCCCCACACCCTATAGACGAACTTAAGGACAGTATAAAAACAGAAATTATGAACATTACGTAATAAGAACTTATGCGTGTGAAGAAAATTTCATTCAAAGATGCCAGGAATGTCTTTACACCATACATTTGATGGACACACAAATAAACATAACTTCCAACACCACTTATAACAAGGTTAATACTCATTATAGTGCATGTTACTATCATTTGTGAGTAAGTAACACAGGAGTTACGAAACAAAAATCCCATGTAATAGACAGTGTAAGGATCAAGCATATGCACGATCTATGGCCTCACCATAAAATGACTGCGCTGTATTTTTATATGAATAAGAGCTAGAACGAGCCATATTGTCTCCCAGCCGTACCTATAACTAAACTTAAGTCGACAATTCCTATAAATCTGGACAAATCTCTGCAACATATATTGAATATGCCTCTTCTTTGGTCTGTGGCTGCAGGAATACACTACAAACATCATGCATTATATCCATCATTTGTAGAGAGAAGAAATTCATAGTGGAGCATGTGTTGTCAGCAAATAGCTGGATACTCTAAGAAGATAGAATAAATTTTTATATAAATCGGATTGTTGTCTATAAATGGTCATTCATCAGCTTGTTTTTGCTTCAGGTTTCATATCTTTCATTTCACTGATATTGGTACAGAATTCTGAAATAGAAGAGCAATTATTTATGTCAAATGCAAGTAGAAATATGTAAAAATAGAATAAAATCATTCCAAAATGATGGGTGGGTAAAAGGCATTGCAGGATAGCTTAGAAGATACATGGATACTAAGGGAGAATAATGACAAGGATGCCTCTGTGGTCTGGCAGTTAGCATGCTAGCCCCAAAAATCCAAAAGTCCTGGGTTTGATTCCCGACTCGAAGTTGAGAATCTTCCTTCCCAGTCTGGAAGTATGAGTGAGAGTGTAAATGTATAAGTGAATATAATGTTTATAAAGAAAACCCAAAGCATACAAACCCAAAAATTATCTCAATAGTAAATGAGTGAACATCATTGCCAATGAGCAATTGTTCAAAAGGCAAAGCCACTGATATGATCTTAGATGTTAAAGGCAGCATATAAATAGAACAAAGAAAATAATGATAACGACAAGGAGTCATGAAAGGAGACATTTTGAAGGTACAGAAATCAAAAAGTTAATTTGTAAACTAACAGGAAAGATTTCATTCCCTTTGTTTATGCAAAGTGAATGTCACAGACTTTGTCTTTGCAGATTACCTAGTTACAGGATTAATTACAACTAGACGATTTTCACATACTATTAAAGCAGTAGTTATCGTCTTACATGTTGTCTAAAGGTTAACAAAAGTAAATACAAAATTATAATGCTTAAAAGAGAAACAAGATTTAAAAAAATCTGATGTGTTACACTCACATGACTTTCTCTACTCTTGTACAATCTATTTTTACAAACGCCTATTCTCCATATGCTTCATATTAATCGAGATATCGAGATGTCAATCTTATTTGTAATTTTCTTGTAGATGCAAGGGGAATATGGTAGCTTTTAAGCGATAGTCAAATATTTTATCGCTGGTTGCTATGTGGCGCATTCCATTCTCTTTGCATGTCCAGGACATAAAAAAATGAATAACGAATTTGAGAAAAAGTATAAGTATTGGAAAATTTAAGGAAATAACAAGCAATATCTCGAAAACGGCTCACTCAACAACAAAAATGTATATGACATAAATTGTGTATTTTAACGAGATCTACATTATTTGTGCAGTAAAATTTTGTCTATCTCTTATGGTTTACCAGTTATGCAAAAGTCGTTCATAATGAAGAATACTTTTGGAGACATTCCCAGAAATTTCGAGATATACATTTCATTTCTCATGACATTATCTTAAACATATGATATTTTCATCAAAATCGTTAGAGCCATTTTTGAGAAAATTAAAATTTTCGAAAAATGTTCCATGTAAAGGGTAGTCTGGGGTGGGGGGATTTTCTTGAAAATCTTCGTGTCGCATCTCTGGAAGATACTGAACGTAAATACCAAGTTTGGTGTTTATCCGACTGTTAGTTTTTGAGTTATGCTGTTCACAGACACACACACAGACACACACACAGACACACACACAGACACACACACAGACACACACACAGACACACACACGGACATGTTTCCAAAAATGCTTTTTTTGGATTAAGGAGGTCTCAAAACATGTATTTCCGGTGAAATCTCGGTATCAAATTTTTGGGTGGAATGCAATACTTCCCCTACTTACTATACGTAGTAGAGAAAGTAAAAATGAAAACTCAGTTGTGGAAAGAACAGCAATAGAAATCAAAAGAAAAATGTATTGGCAAGGACAAGAATGAATAAATGGTATTTATTTGTGTCTTGAGAAAATACCAGAAATGAGCATAAACTTTTTAGAAAGAATATATATGATACAATAACTGAAGCAAAAAATGCTGTATAGTGTAGAAGTGTGAGTGGAAGATAAATGGATTAATATGGCAAAATTCATAGAAATTTCCATAAGTTAGGACTATCAAGAGCCTCCACATGCACCTTCACTTCAGGTGGATGGAAACAGAAAAGATCAATAAATACTTTAAGACAATGTGGAGGGGAAGAAGATATGGTGCATATAAAATTTGCTTATAAGGAAATGATAAAGTAAGGACAAAAGACTAGAATTAAGATGATGTTCAATAAAGATTTCTATAAACTAGGTCAATTTAAATTTCTCTACTAAGTTAAAAATGCTACCCTATGGATAATTAACAGGAAATATGAAAAGAGCATAGGGTCTGGACCCATTTCTAAGAATAGAAGATCAACTATAGCCAACATAAGATCTGTAGTATTTGTGTATAAATGTGTATATAAATTCTTGGATTAAAATTAAAATATTTAATTGGCTGTGTTTTATTGTGCCAATGGTTTTATCAGTGATATATCCAAAGCTACATCTGTGGTGTTCCTTAACAATATTATTATTTACAAGAAAACATTATACAAGAATGCCACTTGAGCAAAAACTAACAAATAAAACCAACTTAGTACACATTGCTTTAAGAAATGTTCTACTTGTGCAATGGTAAGCATCACTTGTTAAATTTTTTATGTCAGTTATTCTAAATGGCTGGGGATAATGATAATAATTAATAATAGCTGTACTTAATGGAATAGTCAAATACAAAGTATAAGAATGAATGCTCTCAAATAAAGAATTAAAATAATACACAAAGGCCAAAAAATGTGAAAAAATTGTTGATATATCCATGGACAAAAATGAAAATCTAATGTTTTATAATCACAAAGTTTTCTTTACCCACAATAATTTATTTTTGTGTGTCTACTGTAAACTATTCTTATTAAAGCTTAATGTTCTATTTCATTTTAATTGAAATAAACATTTGCAAAAATTGTTTCTTAACACATTTTGTTGTAGGTAAAGTAGGATACAGGAGGCTGGATTGCTAGCCAAATAAAAACAGGTTGTTACATGATTACTTTGAAATTTCTCTCTCTTTCATGCACATGCACTCTCTCTCTGTAGTGGTTACCATGCTAGTTCCCTCTAGTTCCCGAGGTTGCAGGTTCAAACTCGGCGGTGGATTTTTTAGCATGACTTCCTTCGGAAGGGAAGTAAAGCCAGTGGTCCTGTGTATAGATTTATGGCACGTAAAAGAACCTCAAGCCTGATAAAGTGGCCTCTGAGCAAAATTACCAGTCTTTCACATCCAATATAAAATGGGACGCTAAGGACCACTGCAGTTAAAGAGCGTCCATAAATAAAACTCAATTTAATTTAAATCTCCCCCTCTCCCATAGAAATAGCTGAATTATTCAATGAGTATTTTAGTAAATTCACTGAAGGCTCAGAAATTACTGCTAATGTTCCTCTTCCTTCTCTCCCCCAAATGCTGAATGATAAAACTATATTATTAACTCCGGTAACATCAGGTGAAATTACTTTTATAATTAAAAGTTTAAAAAACAAACACTCTAGTGGAACTGATGATATACCAGATATTGCAAAAAAGATTAGCACCCAATCTATTAACCCCCTTGGTATATATTTCAAATTATTCTCTGACCATAGGATTATTTTCAGAAGTTCTAAAACTAGCTAAGGTTCACCCAATTTTTAAAAGGGGAGAAAAAGATTGTATTCAAAATTATCGTTCAGTATCCCTCCTGTCTGTGTTTGCAAAAATACTTGAGAGAGTAATGTACAACAGGCTAATGACATTCTTAGAGGCTAGCAACATCTAAAGTAAGTGTCAGTTAGATGTTTGTAAAGGGAAAAACATTAATAATGCTATATATGCTTTCACGGTGTCAATATTTACAGCACTGGATGACAAAGAAAGAACTGTAGGCTATTTCTTGACCTTAGCAAAGCTTTCAACATGGTAAATCACAAAATACTGATTTTTAAATTAAACAGATGTGGAGTAAAAGGACTAGCTGGAAGCTGTTTAGCTCATATTTGAGTAACCGGAAGTAATATGTCAAAATTAATTCAATAAAATCCAGTACTGCTATCATAAAACATGGAGTCCCACAAGGATCAATATTGGGCCTACTTCTCTTTCTTATATGTATGACCATCCTCCCAGCATAATCCAAGCAAAGAAAGTTTTATTTGTAGATGATACAAATATTATAATCAGTGACCTTGACAAAAATAAATTGCAGGAAAAAACCAGCAAGGTATTAAAAATTAGCTACTGAGCAATAAGCTTAAGCTCAACATTGAAAAAACAGCATGTATAGAATTCCATCAAGGTATGCAAGATTCAGTGCAGATTATTTTAATTATGTACAAATTGCCAACGTGCAATTTACAAAATATTTGAGAGTATGGGTAGATTCTAATCTAACTTAGGAAACCCACATACCTACATAATTTGTGTAAAAACTTAGTCTAAGCTATGCCCTTCTAATCCTGACAAAAATATTATCCCTAGATGCCTTAAAGACAATGTACTTTGGATGTGTCCATTCACTTCTCTCTTATGGCATAATAGCATGGGGATCTTCTTCAAAAAGTATGCAGTTTCTCAAAGTACAAAAAGGGATAATAAAAATAGTAAAACAAGCACTGATATGTTCAGATAGTAAGGCAATATTTAAAGAGCTATCAATATTACCTCTACCATGTGTGCGTGCGTGTGTGTGTACACTCATAGGCTTATCAGATATCTTAAATCAATATCACTAACCTATACAATCATCTTCCAAATAATGTTAAAGGTTTTAGTCATAAAAAATTAAGACAGCTGTGTAACACACTCTCTTGAGTAATTTACCATTCCCTGTCAATGATTATATAAATATAAAATTTTAAATCAAAATGTGTAATTAATTGTGAATGTTTTTATAATTTATGCACAAATAAAGATTAATATTGTAATTAATGAAATGCATTTTGGCGATACCATGAAAGTGCTGTATAATACAATACACAATATAATATTAAAATCATTATCTGGCACAACATTTAAATGCCAATTGAAAAAATGTCTTATTATCAAATGTTTGTATGATCTTGTAAAATTTTATATTATTTATAGTGCACATAAATGTAATGTTATCTTTGTTTGTATTTTATTTTTGTATTGACAAAGCTAAAATTCTGTACAGAATCTACAGCAAATAAATTTGAATCTCTGTCTCTCTTTTTAAAAATACTAATTTTGGATTCTGGTTGTCTCAAAATGTGTATTTCTGGTGAAATCTCAATGTCAAATGCTTTGCTCTTACCTACAATAGGTAGGTGGCAAAGAAAGTAAGAATTATAGGGAATTATTTGGTCCAAGTTAGAAATGGATAAGAATGATCAAGAGGAAGATAGATGGTGATGCAATCATAGAAGAGTAATAAGGTAGAAAGTAAGAATACTATAAGGCTGTAAAATTTATGAAGGTCACTGACACACTACAACCTGGAGTTGCATGTATTGAGTCCAATAAGTGTTGGTAGGCATCATTAGAGAAGGGATAATTAAGTTTACTTCAGTTTAGATTATATTTTGTAATATATTGTATACAGTTGCAAGTTATGTATCTAATATGGAAATGAAGAAATAAAATATCTATTTATCGATGTTATAGTACGATCACTCTAAATTAACATTAAGTTAAGTCACCTCTATGATGCAAGCACTATGATACAGGTTCAAATTTGGTCGTAATATGCTTAACAAATAAGAATCCCCTGCATGCTGATGTTACATTGAAATTAGATATATCATCATTAAAGTAATAATAGAAGCGGTTGATAGTGAAGTATTTCAAATGAAAATGAACGAGTTGTAAGAAAACTCATTTACACTCTTCACTTAAGTAAAATTACCTGGACATATTTCGAGAGTCCCTTGCTCTCATCGTCAGCTGCTGACCTACAGGTAATTTTACTTAAGTGAAGTGTGTAAATGACTTTTCCTACTCGTTCATTTTCATTATATCATCAGTGTCTACTCTGTATAGATAATTCAACTCATATTTTAGTTCTCAGCTGTAATATATGTATGATGTACCTGTCTGTTTTAAGCCCTCTATCCACCTAACTCTCAATAGCACACAGCTTTGTCTACAGTACAAAGTAACATTGTTGTTCCATGCAGATATATCTGTAACTGATGGTACTTCAAGATGAGATAAAAGATAATTAGTTCTTTCTATCTCATTAATGCCCTTATGAGGAATCAAACTTTAGCCATCTGAGTAAAGGTAGACAGTTCACTTTTATACCTTCTCAACTATTTACCTATGGATGGTAGAGGAGGTGTTGTTTTTCACCCAAAAGTTTGGTTCAAGATTCTGTAGGCAATATACATTTCACATTTTGAGTCACCAGGTCCTCCCCTCTCACATTACCACAAAAATAAAACATTAGAAAACAGTCTGCATGTACATGTATGTTTCTTTCTTTTCTGTTTTTAACATGAAATTCTTCCCGCAATTGACTACTCTATATGTAGAAAAACTGTATTATTTTTTATTTACTCAAAAATGACTCTATTGGTTGTGATAGTCAAAAACCTATAAAGGAAAAATGCAGATCCGTTAAAATATACAATTTATGACAGTTAAAAATTTCTGTTGCATTATCCATGTTCAAGATATTCACCGTTGTTCGTGTGCATCTTCCAATCTTTTAAGTTTTTCTATTTAAGGGCATTCTTTAACTAGTATGATCCTTAGCGTCCCATTCTATATTGGGCATGAAAGACGGAAATTATCAGGCTTGAGGTTCTTTTACATGCTCTAAATCTACGACATGCGACCACCAGCTTAACTTCTCTTCTGAAGGAAGTCATACTAAGGATTTTTATGGTTGAAAAAAAATCCATCGCCCTCCGCTAGGTTTGAACCCACGACCTCTGGAACTAAAGGATAGCATGGTAACCACTCATGGTAACTCTCCATCACAGAGGACAACAATCTTTTAAGTAACACAGTTTTTGAAGCTTAGTCATTATTTGTTTGTTTCTCATTAGGTCATGCAAAGAGTATGCAGTATTAAAGTTAGCATATAGCAACCTGCTTTTTGAACATTTGACCATTACCTCCATCTTCTGCATGCCTTGTTTTGTCTACAGCAACAACAAAATATGTAATTAAACCATTTCCAACATTTTTCTTGATTAACATGAGATAGAAAGAAAAATAAGTTTTTGTGTGAATAATTTAAAGAACAGATAAGATAACAAAATAATGGTGGTGGGTAGAAAAAGTCATATGACCATTATGTTTTTTTTTTTTTCGTCACTGAATGAATCTTAATGTAATAATTAGCATTATCTGGCACTGAAGCATGGGAACGTATAAAATATGAAGATCTTGATCCAATCCACACCTTCATACTGCAATTATACAACTAATTTTACTCCTATGCATATCTCACAAACAGGAAATAGGTTTTATGTGATAGTGTTGTTGCATTCCACATTTTTTTCCAAAATTTGTTTCACATCTATCCAAGTATGTTCTATTTCTAGAAGTGAATTCAACAAATATCTACCTCATATAAGCCTAGATCTGTATGTTTTCTTTCTAAAATATAATATGAAAAACATCAGCATTTGTGTAAAACTTCTGCACATATTTTTAAACACATGTTTTTAAGCTGCTAAACATCTGTTAAACTGTTTTTAGACACTTGTTTGTGGGCATCCATATGAGTACATAGGTGTGAGGTGAACATTTATTTGCATTTTGTGTTATAGGCATGTTACCTGCAGATTTTGCTAGACCACTTCCTCCTAGCTGAATACTAAAAAAATCCATTTGCATCTGATAACGATGGCCAAATGGCAGAGAGAAAGGATTGATAAGACATTCACTCATATCACATCGAAGAAGTACTGCAGAGGGAAGGAATAATCTCAAATGTTCGTGATCCATGTCATAATCCATTAACCATGTTTTGAAAAGTTGTTCAAGGTTTTCACTATTACCAATTAGCTTGGTTACCTCTATAAATCCAACACCTTTTAAATTAGCATTTGTGTTATTTAATTCCTCATTTGTGCAAACCAACTGCAACAACTGCAAACAGAATAAATAAAACATGCTATCATTTAGATGTAGTATGAATCTTACAGCTTATAATTCTTAGAGAGTTCCCCATATTCTAAACATTCTTTCTTAAATCAAAATGATGATTTCTTCATCCATTCACATGTTTAATCTATAGAAAATCTCATCAGTTGTCTACCATTGATAAGTATGATGATGGTGCTAGTTGATACCATCTCACTTTGCAAGCTGACTTTGGAGTTCTCTGCAAAGGAGGAAGAGAACAGCATAATGATCTATTTTCAATTCATGCTCTTTGGTTTGGTAGACTACACTGAACTAAATGATAGGGTATTTATTGACAGCAGAACAATAGCAATGATGAAACAATAAGCAGAATTATTAGCAAAAAAAAGTGGTGTACACAAATGAAGCCTCTCCACTGCATAAACTCCACATACTGTCATTCGGAGTAAATCTTGTTTACCTTGTAAAAGGTGAAAGATTAGTGCAACAGTCCCTTGGTAAGTATTATCAATATAATAAATAAAGTACACCTACATGAATTTTCCGGAGCTTTACTATGTTCATTGAAGGAATGACTTGCTCTAGATGTTGGTGAATTTCCTCAGCACTCCTAGCAGTGACAAATGTGACTTGTAGCTGAGATGGATACTGCAACTTATTACTGGACTGTGAAAACAAAAATAAATGTATGTCTATGTTTAATTTCACAGTAACATCATACTCAAATAAAAGTATGAAGTAAATAATTGCAATAGTGCATAGAGAATATGTTAGATATTCTTACTGTGCACAAAGATTTCTTTTCTCTACACATTTTCTCTGCTCTGCTCATTTTATCTATGACTGCCAATGCCAGACTTTTAAAACTGATGTGGGATTTTAATGGAATTTTAAGGCTAGTGTACAGCGTCCAGTACTTAAACATTTGACTATCACTATCTCTCTGTATCTATAATGAAATGTGTAATGCAGCTATTTCTACAAATGTTTATTTGGATTAAAATGTGGTAAACAGGAAAAAAAAAGTAATAAGCTTTAGTAAGAATACTTTGTATACTCACTAATAAATGATAGAGGGTAGAGAAAGTCATGTGAACGTATCACATCAGATTTGTTTCACTGGAAATGTACATTTTGGAACTCTCGGAAAAGAAAAAAAAAGGAGTTAGAAAAATTTCTCTGTGTGCAAGTGTGGGTGTGTCTGTTAGCATAACTTAAAACTGAAAAGTGGTTAAATACCGAATTTGGTATTGTATTTCAGCATCTTTCAAGGGTGCAAAACAAAAATTTTCAAGAAAAAACCACATCCCAAACTGCCCTGTACATGGAAAATTTTTCATTACTTTTGACTTTCTCAAAAATGGTTCTAACAATTTTGATTAAAATATCATGCTTAACATATTTTTATGACAAAGAAAATGTATATCTTGAATTTTCTGCAAACAGTCTGAGAAATCCTCTACATTCTGAATAACTTTTGTATAATCGGTGAACAATAAGAGAGAGGCAACATCTTACTGCACAAAAAACTTAGATCTGTTTAAAGTACACAAATTATGTCAAATACAATTTTTGTGATGTTAACCATTTAGAGGATATTCCTTGTAATTGATATGAATTTTCATATACTTTTACATTTTTCAAGTGGTAAGTTACTATTAATTTTTTCTTGTGATCATAAGGAATGTGAAATTTAAAGCCATCACATAAAATCCACTTTTTAAAAATCTGATTATTGCTTTTGCCTACCGTATCCTTCTTGTACATACAACAAATATGTAAATGTCTAATGAAAGTTTATTCCTATTAACAAGAAGTAGAAGAATAAGATTTTGTAGGAATTTACAGAAGAGTAAAGAAAGCCATGGGAATGCAACATATCTGATTTTTTTATTATTGTATCATTAATAGTATTATGTATCGAGAGAGGTGGTGCTGCAGTACCACACACAACTCGCATTCGGGAGGTCCTGGGATCGATTCCCGGTGATGCCACTCTTACCCATGGGTTATTTTGGGGATTTTTCTGGGTCGTCAGGTGAATGCTGGAGTGGTTCCTTTCAGCCTTCAAATTTCCTGTCCCTGCATTTCATACCATTAATCCTTTCATTCATCCTACACCCCATTAGATCTGCTTCAGGGTTGCGTCGCCAATGGTGTTTCGGTGCAGCATTGTAGGGGAAAGGATGCTTTCTGTGAACTCCATCCCATGGCTTTTGGTTGATTGCCAGGGATAAAAGGACTGCCCCTTTGAAACAGGGTGTTGGACCCTCTGTGTGGGGCGGGATCCCCAGTCTTCCTGTCCAACTGTTGGGCAGTCTCAATCTGGAAACTGTAGAGACCCTGTTATTGCTGTGCCATTACTTCTGGTTGCAACCGCCCAGTGTCTCCTCTCACCTCCTCCTCCCTCCCAGAGGTGCTCCCTTGTGGGGCACAGGCACAGGGCCAAGTCCCCTCCAATAATCAGGTGAAAAACATGGTATTATATTATATACTTTAATATAATTTGCTACAATGGAAAGTCAAACTTACTGTTAGTTCAGATTTAGCCTTAAAATCCTCAAGTGCAGAGTTAAAAGCCAAGAAGACATAATCCTTGAAATCCTGATTTGAAATATTCTCACTTACTGTTGCCTGAAATTGGAAATAAGAAATTCAGAAATAGTAAAATAATGAATTTAACTGACCAGTAAAATTCTAAACATAGCTTGTAATGAGGAAAAATTAAGACAATAAGGCCTGCAGCCATTGCTCAAAGTATCGTTTGAGGTGACTGATATTATAAATTATGTAGTATGTGCATAGAATTTCAAATGTATAGAAAATAAACATTATATTACATGACTGCATGGTCCCATACACCATTTTATTACCCTTTTCAGTTTGGAAAATGAATCTATACATGCCTACAAAGTGGTATGTTGCAATGCATATAATCTTGGTAAAGTATGTGAGAGGTAGATGTATTGTGTACAGTAAATTAAATAAGGAGCTTCATTAACTCTTGGCTAATAAAATATTCCCTCTTGGTTATGTTAAAATTAAAGTCACTTATAAATAATACTCCACACTTTTACCTTCTCTACTATTTACCTATAGTAAGAAGACAAAGTATTGCATTTCAACTAAAAATTTGATACTGAGATTTCATTAGAAATGTAAATTTAAAGGCTCCTGAATCCAAAGGGTGGGGGGTGTGTGTGTGTGTGTGTGCGTGCGTGCGTGCGTGTGTGCGTGTGTGTGTGTGGGCGCGCGCGTGTGCGCGCGCGTGCGCGTGCGCGTGGTGGTTTTTTTTTTTTTTTTTTTTTTAAACTTCAATAGGTACCTATTTATTGATCATTGTCAGCATGCCCCATCATTCATTACATTACATTAATTTCCAGTTGATCACCTTGTTTCTTTCATTGTTTGCATGTTAATCACCTTATTATGGTAATAATAATGACAATCATTATATTAATACTAAAAACTGAAATAATAGTAATGAAAAAGTAATATGTACATTTTGCTTATTCGGCAATATTCTTGTCCTTGGAATTGTTTACACTGTTGTACATTTCCAAACTATTAAAGTTTGCACTGAGTCACTATGATGTTAGTCTTTTGCATATATGCGTGGGTGGGCGGTGGGTGAATGCAGGCAAGTGAGTGAGTGGCATAGATGCAAGATTTAAAGAACACATGAGAAAAGTAAAAATAAATGGTTTAATAAATTAGCAGAAGCAGGGCATCTTTGGTCCACAAATCATCAGCTGAAAGAAAAACTAAAACTTTTAAAAGCCATTCAGATACATGTTTAAATTTCTGTTTGTTAAAAGCTGTTTTACATAAAAAATACACATAATTTGTTAAATTTTGATATTGCATGTGATAAAAATCTCATCACACAGTATGTACAGCCAGGAAACAGTCTACAAATCATAACAGGAAATGCAGCATGAATTTAGGCTGCTGATGGAGACAACATTCTCTGAAACATGTTCCATAAATGAACAAGTAAAGCTAGAGTAATAGTAAATTTTTAAGCATTTAATATGTTAAAAAGCTTCATTGTGTTATCCCAAAAAGAGGAAATTGAAGTACACAAATAAATTTTGTACAGTCAAAAAGACATCCAAACAATTAAATATTCACATTCTGCACTGTTTTCCTTTTTTAATCTTTAGTAAATGCTGAAGGGGTTTCAAGGGATTTCGTGTGTAAGTAGTGTATCAACTTCCATCCCTGTGAAAGCGGGGCAGCCTTTTTAGGAAACTAGGTGTTGGCCTAAGGAAACACCCATGGAGGTAATCTACCAGGACCATTAGAAGGGGAGTTTCGACCTTTGCCAACATTATCAAATAGAAGCTGAGGTGACTGTTCAGTATAGGATCAGGAAACAGTTTTGTGTACTTGTCAGTTTCAGTTGTTCTTTTACAAGCATACAAGTGTGGGTCTTTTGGGCCCCAGGGTATACATTGATTAGCTGGATTAGACTATAAATTAAACTGTTGTGTATTAGTTTTTTATTAAATCATACCATATATATCCCTTTTAGTGGTGGAAATAAAGTTACTTACTAAGCATTACTTACAAGCACCAAAACTGATTTCCCTTCCGTATACTTAACAACCACCCCAACTTCAGATCCCGCACATTATTTGATACCATTATAATATTAACATGCCTTCCCTCTATCCCCCTCCCTACAACCCTAAAATGAATCCAAGACCTCAGTCAACTAGCAACCGCTGAAGCTGCATGGATAACTCCTCAAAGTTGTCTAGTGTTTAGTAAAGGTAAAAAGTATATGCATATGTGAAAGTTTATTTTCTTAAGTGCATTAAATATTCTCTAAAATAAACTTGGGTTTCTAAACCATTATTACCTCTATTTCAAGCAAACATTACTTCTCTGATATGTGTTCCATAAGTTCATGGTAAATAAATGAAAGAAGCCATAGCCAGAGTAATAATAAACATTTTTTTGAAGTATTTAATATGTTAAAAAACTTCATTGTGTTTCCCAAAAAGAAGAAATTAAAGTAGACAAACAGACATTGTGCAGCTTAAAATACCTATCTAAATAAATAAACAAACAAACAAACTTGGGTTTCTGAAAAAAATATATCTTCTGTTTCAAGCAAACCTTATTTCACATATTTCTTCCCAAACTCAGATTTGTCTAACTTGGTTTAATTTTATTTCAGTAAAATAAATTTGTAATGAAATGAAGGCATAAGATTAGCATTTTAATGATTCAGAAACTAGAGACTGTTGCAGGAATCATCAGATTTCAAAGTCACATATAATGACTTTACATAAATACAGAGATATTATTTCTTTAGAAATCGTATGTTTCCAGCAATCAAAATGTTTGCTGTTTATGGAATATAAATCTGTGGAATCTGAATTTCCTATTATTTAAGAATTTATTTGATTTTTAGCCTGTTAATGGACATGGGAGTGCCACTAAAAATCTAATGCATATTGTTTCTAAGCTTGCAGTTTATTTTGTGAAGTCCAACATTTTATCTACTTTCTCTACCTCTTCTTACTAAACTTCTATTTCTACACAGTAAAGCACATAAAATATTAGCTTATATTGATTTTTGGGACACCTAATTAAATGATAATTGCTTACCTGTGTTGATAAATAATTGAGGGCTTTTGCAATCTTTACAAAATTCCCACGAATGGGTTCCAAAGGACATATGTTTCTGAAATCTTGATTTATCACACTTATTCCAAATGCTGGTATGCGGTTGCCACCACGAACTGAGCAAGCCAATGTCAACACATTTTGTACAGCCTTGCAAAACAGAACAGGATGTTCAAAAGTTAATTTAAAATAATTTGCAAAATATTTTCTGCACTACCTTTCAGAAAATACAAATATGTCTTATGTTAGTTCAAGATAGGTACATATCTCCAACATTATGAGTGGTAAATAAGCTACCAAACTCATCAATACATTACCAGATATTCAGCCTTTAGAATGTGAAAATCATTTTATTCATTCATTCATTCATTATCTGTTTACCCTCCTCTTATGTAGGACTTACACCCCCCAGGACTTACAAGCGGGTGCCTGGGGTCAGAGGCCCGTCGAGGAGCAGACACTCATGGATCAGATAGAGCATCCAGGATGGGTGATCAGCCCGATGCCTGGTATGGGATGAAGGAAGTAGATGAAATGAAATGTTGATGAAATGGAGGAAAGGAAAGGTGATGATGGAGCAGTTGGTGGAATGAATGGCGGGGGAAACAGGAGAACCCGGAGAAAACCTGCCCAGACGCCGCTTTGTCCACCACAAATCCCACATGCAGATCCCTGGGATTGAACCCGGGCCGCCTCGATGGGAGGCGAGCGGTCTAACCACTCGGCCACGGCGCCGCCGTGAAAATCATTTTAAATTTCTTATTATTTAATTTTTTTTGAACATATAGTATGTGAAGTTTACTGCTTGTTTCCTTTGAAATTATGTTTCCATTTAGCTCACCTGTAGGAGTAGCATGACTACCTCATATTCAAGAGCGATCATATCTTGTGGGTTGAGTTCCTAGATAAGGCTTTTTCCAGGTTTTTCTTTTCCTCTGAAGAGAAATGTCAGGCAATTCACCACTCTGTGGACCCCAGGCTAATTTGAGCATAATTTTGCCCATTTCATTTATTCACTAACTGACATGACCTACTCGTTAAAAGAGGTTCAATTCAAACTAATGAAGATGGTGATAGGTGATCATGATGATAACCCCATTAAATTATTCAAGTTTAATGTCCTTTAACTGGAGTGATCATACTTAATGATAAATGAAATAAATCATAAATGAACTTGAGGAGCTGAAACTGAAGAAAACTCCCAAATCAAACCTTAGTTAGGAAGCTTGACTCAACTGGAGTTCAGATTCTGGCTTCCCACACGGGAGGCCAGAACTTTACCTCTACCACCGTGACAGCCACAATCTATTTATTTATTTGTGATTACTTTTATGTAATCTGTTTTTAATGTTTTGCATAAATTACATATAAACTTCCACATGCCTCTTAAAATATCTTGTAAACCTAGTAAAATAAATCACAAATAAGACATAAACCAACACAGATAGCTAATAGTATGGGAAAACATTTGTATATTGAAGAATAGCCATGGAGGGATGAATTTTGAAATTCAAGCAAAAGGTTCTGGTTAAAAGATTCTTCCAGCCACCACTACAGAGGAAATTCAACACTGAAAGAAGATAAGAGCAGCAGCAGGGAACTGCTCCAAAAACTTATTACTAGGCGTGCAGATTTTTAGTAAACTTTAATGTTTTAAAATTGACTCATTTTATTAATTCAATTAATTGTATTAGATTTGTGTTAAAATGTAGGAGTAGTTGAATTAGCTAATGATGATAATAATAACAGTAACTATTATTATTATTATTATTATTATTATTATTATTATTATTATTATTATTAAAACAGTTTCCAATTTTGTTTCTGGTTAGTTATTTTTTTGGATAAATAATGCCATCATGTGTGATGAACTATTCTGAAACAAAGATTTGAATATGTATGTATGAGAGATAGAGAGCTTACAGTTTAAGAATGACATGTCTATGCACACTGAACATGCAAAGCTACTATAACTGTATTAGTACTATGCTGGCTCTTCTAATGTCCTGAGGATGCAGTCAATATAAGATAGGAGACAGTGTTTCAAAATACACGAAAGTTTAGAAGAAAAAATATATTTTTAAGATAGTAAAAACCTAATTAAAGCAGGTATGAATTCAAGAATGGTGAATTATTGTTCCATCTTTCATAAATGATCCACTAAATATATATATAAAAAAGTATGAATGAAAAATATCCTAACCAATGCAAAAGTATAATTAATTTTTTATGCTATTAAGTATACCTCTTTACAAACTGGCACATTTCCTTAGAGAGTCTTTGATGAAATAAATCCTTAAATAGAGAAAGCCGAAAGAAAGAAGTATTTATGAAATATAATTTTTGTATTTATTTTACATTGATTCAAATATTAGCCTTTTTCAAATAAAATCTTAGGAAGTAACAGCTTTTACATTTGGGAGTGTAGTATCTGAACATAAAAAAAAATGATGTTTCTCACCAGAATAACATTATTGACTTGGATAGAAATAATGGGTAAACCTATATCAAATATTAAATATTGCGCAGGTTGTCTGCCGAATGCTGCCCTAGTGATAGCTTCTTGGCGATTCATTTTTTATGTTTGTTTCGAAAATTAACTTTTGCAAATTATTTAACCACTTGAAAAGCCCACCATCACTACCTCTATTCGTTTGTTGTAATTTTGCGATACGAGCGCCTAGTGCATGTGTGGCGAAAACATGAAATAACATCCGGGATTGTCTGTGTGTCAGTGAATAATTTTGTAATGTAAACTATGAAATATCGAACTAATCCTCGTTTACAATTAAACCACTCATGTTCTTGATGAAGCTGTGAAAACTAAAATAAACGGCCTTTTCGTCTGTGATCATCACATTTGTCTCGGGCCCCAGGTATTTAGACCTTAGGTGATATTAGTTGAGCCTTTATCTTGTACCTTTCTCGACTGATACGTCCAATATGGCTGCCACAATGGAAGCTGTTTATGTTTCCATTGTCTTGTAATTCCTTGATGTGCTTACAGAAATGGAGCTCAGAGTGGGGAATAAATACAGACTAGGTCGTAAAATTGGCAGTGGTTCATTTGGCGACATATACCTGGGTAGGTAATTAACTGGTGCGAATATACAATTAAAATTATCATTGAACTGTCTTTGAATGAAGAAATGCATAAGCAAGTGGTTTTATTTCTTTTTAGGAACGAATATATCAACGGGAGAAGAAGTAGCAATAAAGTTAGAATGCATAAAGACAAGGCATCCACAACTTCACATAGAGTCCAAGTTTTACAAAATGATGCAGGGTGGCGGTATGTTAACTGTCAAAAGTCTTTTGTTGACGAATAATACAATGCTAATGAATGATTTAACGGAATCGGAAGTTCATATGGTATATACTTTTTCAGTGGGAATACCAACAATCAAATGGTGTGGTTCGGAAGGTGACTACAACGTTATGGTGATGGAACTTCTTGGACCATCACTGGAGGATCTCTTCAATTTTTGCTCACGTCGCTTTTCCTTGAAGACTGTGCTGCTGTTGGCTGATCAGCTAGTAAGACTAGATTTTATATTTAAAGTATTCTAGAAATAATAATGTACAACTTTGGATATCTGCACTTTAAACGCAGGTTGATGTGAATTGCAACATTAGGTGCAAATAGAAGCCTATTCTTTATGGATTGAGAACACTGGTGAAGTGCTGAAGGAGAGCAGTAAAGGTTGCATTTAGAATTGGTTCTCATTTTTGTGTTTTCATATTTACTTCCCTTCTTTTTTTCTTTTGTTTCTTTGTTCTCCCTTTTGTGTCAGGTATTGCTTCTTTTAAGTGTAATACCCTAATTCAGAGACGTGAACAGCATCATTACTATTCTATTTATTTGTTTACTTTTGAGAAAAAAAATTACTATTGAACCCTGCAGCACTGGTACATACAACTTTGTTTGTTTTTCCAATACATCATTTTAGTCCTAACTGAAATATGTTTGGTTAGATTTACTTTTCAAGGCTACATATATTCTGGTAGTTGCAGCATATTGTTATGAAGCATCATCATGCATAATAATTAAAATAAGAAAACTAATTTTTTGAACTCTTAAAGCTTTGCTAATGGCAAATTCCTTGCACCTATATAATTAATGAGATTGCCAAAATGCACACTTGTATTTGAGATGTGAACTTGTTAGACTTTAGTTTAAAGGTGGACTGAAGTATTTTTAAGTTTCCACATCATTGGCACATAAAGCAACCATTCTGGAACAGTTTTGATCAACCAGTGACACTACACACATGAATGGTTATGTAAGATACTTAGTAATGTGCTAAAAATGCATTATATTCTGTTCATGAGAATTTTGCAGATGTTTTAAAGATCAACGGCAGAAAGTGTTCTGCATAGAGTTGTTCTTCACAGTTACAAGTTTCTTGGAGCTAGTGTGCTAGTATTTTCCTTTGTGTTCTAAAGTGATTTAGATGTCAAAAATCTGTGTGCAGCATTGCTTAAATAGTTTCTAAATTGTTTTTAATATCAGATAAGGCCTGTGCTAGATTTTAGTTGCATGAATTAATTCTTTGAAGCACAAATGAGATCAATTTTTGAGTTGACTGGTAAATCAGTCTATGAATGAAAAATATATTGCATAAGTGGGCTTCTGCTGGATATATTCAATATCCCTCAAGGTAATTGAGGAAACTAAAGAATGAAAACAAATAAGCCAAAGCATGATATTGTGACCTTTAGTGCTTGCCATCAAAAGTTGCAGTGCAATAAAATCCAGATTCTGAAATGCAGGGCAAACATTAATTCATTGCCATTGGAATCATTCCATTTGATAAAAGCTACAATAAAAATAAGGGTAGTTCTGTTGTTAGTATTAGTCTTCCTGTGGCTGTTAAGCTTCTATATTTACCAAGAGGTTTTGTTTAATACTGGCAGTTTTCATTTTCATTGTTTGCAGTTCCAGTGAATGGATAAATTTTGTTTGGTGGAAAATGTTGTATTTTTCTATTTTTGAAAAAAAATTGTCAATATTAATTGTCAGAATGAATCTCCAAAGATTTCTGGTGTAACTTTTTTCAGATGCTATTTTTGAACAGCAGCATAATCTGCTGACTTATAAAACAGTTAAAAAAGAAAATTAATGTATTTACCACTACTATTTTATAAATAATAAAATATTTCTCATTTAACAGTATGATAGCTGCAATGTTTACCCAAGTAATTTTGGGGATTGTTAATCTTCCAGATCTTTTTAGTGTTGGGTTGGGTTTTTCTTGCAAGAAAATTTCAAGTAATCTAAGAACACTCTTGAGAATTGTTCCTCTTGTGTTAGTCTACAAGGGTCACTATTTAATTTTCTTAGTTCTTTTAAAGAACCAAAGTAATTTTTGGGGATTGTTGATCTTCCAGATCTTTTTAGTGTTGTGTTGGGTTTTTCTTGCAAGAAATTTTCAAGTAATCTAAGAACACTTGAGAGTTGTTCTTCTTACGTTAGTCTACAAGGGTCACTATTTAATCTTCTGAGTTCTTTTAAAGAACAGCAGTGACTTTCTTCTTTTCTGAATACTTTTTCATGCTCTTGATACAAGCTCTGGAACAAATTGTGGAAACAGTATCTTTAACAGTAAGGAAATTATCCCACTTTTTCTTCATTGTTGTAAATAGAAGTTACATGGGGACAGATATGGACTATGCAATAGTAACTGATTAATTTCACTCCTGATTCTTGCTATTTTCAATGCAGTGTATACAGAGGCATGTCGTGGTGAACCAAAATTTCTCACAGCTTAGATTTCTCTCACTCAGGTGTTCTGAAGACTCAGCTGTAGCCTAATGTTCCAATCAGTAAAGACATTTTTGTTCAGCTGAAATGGTTGCAATATGGCCACTTGCATAGAAGAGACTGGCAACCATTTTCTTGCCTAAAGTACGACATCTGTTCATCATTTTGAAGACCCAGATCACCGATTGCATCTTTGGTTCTGAATCATACTGGCATATCCAGCTTTCATTCACCGTGATGTCAAACTAGCATACTGTTGGGAGGTGCCACTTCCAAATGATGAGCCATTTCCTTACACCATTCCACCTTTGCCCCATTTTGCTCTAAGTTGGGTTGTGAGGGACCTAAGAGCAATAAAACTTACTCACATGAAGGTGTTAGTATTAAAATTATAGACATGTTACAAATGTTAGAGAATTCTTTCGTTTTATTGTAAGTCATTCGTGGATCAGTTTTCACTATAGCTTTCACACAAACTTGTGTTTTTCTTAGTTACAACTGTTCCTGGATGCCCATACTTCTCATTTTTTTAAGTCTTTCTTCTTCATCTGAGTATTGCAAATTGTTGTAAGCCATAGTGCATTGAAGAGGAGAGTTTACAAAAGCTATACAATCTTTTGAAGCATTCTCTTTGGCTGAAAGAGCACTTTGATCATTAAAAAAAGAAAATCAATGATATCAACACACCTCTTACTTTGCATAGCAGCAATTAATGCTTTGCTGCATCTGCAATATCTGTTATTACAAAACAATGTTGTTTTCTGTGTTGCCAGTGGCAAACATACCTGTTATAGTTTCTAGTAATTCAGAAAGTTAATTTTCCTTGAATCATTGCAAAGAATTTGGTGAACTCATAATTGTAGGAAACTATGTCATTCTGGAGAAATTTTTGTGCAGTCTTGTTTTGGTTAGATTGTGAAAGCAGGAATAACATTTATTTATTTTGTTTTTATTCTGCAGCTAAAGTTTGATAGCACTCTTCAGGTTATTGAACACATTGACATATTAGATACCATCATTACTACTATGTCACAAACAGGGTGTTCTAATAAAAATGTGTAAATTAAATGGGAAATAGTAGTGCCCTACTGAGCATTTAGCGAGCTTACAGAGACACAGGCTTAAACATGTGGAGGAGAGTTTGAAGTCAGTTAGTTCATGTTGCATAGTGTTTCTTACCTCCCATTGTCTTTTTATTATCACATTTACATTATCTCATGACACAGCACATTATGAGTCGGTGACAGACCTATTCATATCATTCAAAGAGTTGAACAGTACAATGACATAATACTGGTAAAGTTTCACAGAGCTGACACAGATTTACCTTCTGGTGCCTCACTGCGAAGGACTAGGGAACAATTTCCCAAGAAGCATAATCTGTTGTGTGCTTATTTCTGTAGTGCAATGATTGCAGGGTACTTGCTTGTTGTAACTAAGAGTAGGGTAGCTGGTAATATGACATTTCCCACACCTGTTTTTTTTTCTTTTTTCTTTCTTTTTTTTGTGGAAAGGAGATGCTGGGAAGGATTGCAGCAGGCCTGCACCACCCACTGCGAACCTTTGCTGTGTTGCTCATTACAGTTCATTTTAAACTAGAAGCAACTCGTGACAGTTACTGGAGGGGCATGTTTCCGTGGTTTTCATGGCAGCCTCCCCTCTGGTTTTGCACTAACCAGTAAGGTTCTACCACCCTCCTTTTCCTTCGCCTACAAGCTGAACTTTGAGGGGTAACATGTTACCATGTTATACTTCATCATAGACATTGCTTTCGAGGTCATGTAAAGAACAAAATTTCAAAGCCAACACATAGTGACCCATTCTTAAAAAGATTTGACTATTTACTAAAGCTACTGTATTTCCCTAATCTCCATGCACCTACTAGCAAATGTGTACATAATAAAACCATTTCTGTTAATATTTATCTCAATATGAAGTAGATAATAAGTTATAGTAATAGTTTATTGAAGAATGGGTAAAGAAAGTCATGTGAATGTAACACATCATTAATTTTTTTATTTCAATAGTTGTGCATGTATTTCTTGCATAAGCACAAAAGTTGTATTATCACTCAAAATATTGTGCATCATCTTGTTGTAAAGAACTAAGAAACTCAGAGGAGTGAAAGTTTAGGTCATTCTTGCCAACTTCAAAACCCCTTTCAGATTACCGGTTGTGCATTTGGTTTTTAGATCTTCCCATGTGGAATTAGTTTGGGCCAGATTTAACAAACTTTAAATTTTGCTCTAAAATTGAAAATATGCTAATTACATTTATTCATGCACATTATAACTAATATTGTGTAAATGTAAGGGATCATACCTAACTTTATGTTGATTTTTGAAAAACAATTCACCAAGATGCTTATTATAAAATGGCCTATGTGCTGAATACTATATACACGTAAACATTGATGTGTTTCACACTCACTGGTTTACTCTAAGTAGGTTTTCTTTGTGTGATAAGGTTTGAAACACTTAATCTGATTTGAAATGGGTTTGACAAACTATTGGTATTGGTAACAGCATACGTTATCTGTGAATGTGGACACATCGCTTGAGCCATTGTTGCATCCATCTTGCTGCAGAGCAGCTTCTATATTGCTTCTTTGAAAAGAAAGAATTATCACTGAATTCATTGAACATATTTCACTGTCAATTTTCATTTTGATGCCATCTTTGCATATCTGCAAAAACCTTTAAAAAAGCGGAACTTCTTGCACACGCACATGTATCATAAGCTTGTGGCTAGAAGGTCTCCATAAACATGTTTTAACGGGCTACAAATGTTATTCTTGTATACTGCTGACTTCTGACGATTGTGCAAAGCAATAGATACGTCCAGGAACAAATGCTCATTTGATAACTAAGTTTACCTCGCCTCTGGATGCTTGGAGTTATGCCCACATTCCAACCATGAAGGATTAAAAGTATCATTAGCTATTGACCTTTTGTTCTTCTTTCTTATGTTGATGGGGCAGTTTTGTTGGAACTGTTCATTATACAGAATAGGGCTTTTTATACCCTATACTTCATGCATTCTACAACAGAGTAGTTTGTGTGCAGAAACTTCAGTTCATTTTCATGAAGTGAGTTCTTAAATGCCTTATTTCAGTAATTAGTGCTTTGACTGTAAAGAGAACTCCTGTGAGCTTTTGAGAGGTTGAAATTACATTATTTACTTACTTAATTTTACATAAAGAAGATTTTGCATTTTAACTTAAGGATGATGATGATATCCAAAGAAAATAATGCAAATAAAGGCACTTGAGTGCCATTAGTTAATGAAATGCAGTCTATATTATCACAAATGAGTATCATCACAGCAAACTTTGAGTTATAGCTAAAATGCAGTTCAGCTATTTCAGGATTTGATATATATCATTCTTGTAAAGGCAGTACATCTAGAAGTATTTTAAACATGTATAATAAAAAATTAATTTTTATTTCCCTACCACCTACTAGGTAGAAAAGTTACTGCATTTGATATTCAGCATGTTTATGGTATTTGATATCGAGGGTTAACCATGTTTAGAGGTTTCCCAAATAAAAAAAAAGCATTTTTAGGAAAATGTAGAGCTTTGTGTGTTGGGGGGGGTGGTATCTCAAAAATGAAAGGTCAGTTAAATACCCAACTTGATAGTTCAGCATTTCCAAGGATGTGACGTGAAGATTTTCAGGGAAATCCCTGCAGCATAAATTACCCTTTACGTGTAAGATTTATTATTATTTTTTATTTTCTCAAAAAGAGCTCTGATGATTTTTATTAAAATAGCATATGTTTAAGAAATTTATATGACTAATAAAATACATACCTTGAATTTTCTGGTAATATCCAGCAAAGTTCTCTTCATTCTAATGAATTTTGTGTAACTGGTAAACCATAAGAAATAGATAAAAACTTACTGCAGTTTATTTTAAATAATTTTGTTTTGTTGTTATTGTGGTGATGGTGGTGGTGGTGGTGGTGGTGGTGGTGCTGCTGCTGCTGCTGCTGCTGCTGCTGCTGCTATTAGCCATTTATGTGGTATTCATAGTTATTGGTTTGAATTCTTTCAATACTTAGTCTTTTTTTTTAAGTGCTGTTGTCATTCAGTTGTTACTTGATGTCATGGAACAAGTATGGAATTTCAAAGTAAGCTTACAGCAACCCATTTTTAAATACAGTGTGTCCATAAAAATATTGTCATACTTTGAACTGGTATTGCGTCGCTTTGGATAGTCGTATTTGGGTGAAGTTGGTGACATTCGAAAGAAAAACTCATGTCAACAATGGACAACATTGGATTGGATAGCGGGAATCAAACACAGAAACTAAATTCACTCACGTTTGTGATTAGTCGATATTGGTGGATTGTTGGATATTTAGCAGGCAGGTTACATGTGAATATTTGCTTCTAAAATTGTGTTGTTATTAAAGAAGTTTTAAGGAGTCAATGGCAAACCCACAAGAACGTAGTTGTTGTGTTTTGGAATATCATAGCACACAGAGTCTGGTGCAGGTTCAGGGTGTTTTTAGTGAAACTTTCAACATCAAGCTCCTACACACACGTCAATTTTGAAGTGGTATGGTCATTTTATGGATCGTTTCTGCATGTGTCATCAAAGGAAAGGCCATTCAGGGAGATCATGTGTCAATGCAGGAATTGTGGAACAAGTGCAGGAGGCATTTGTACTTAGTCCTATGAAGTCTGACCGTAGATCTAGTCAGTAGTTAAACATCCCTAAATCCACCATATCTAAGACCCTGTGTATGTGAACTAAGTTTCATCCCTACAAACTGCAATTACTGCATAAGTTGAAACCTGATGACCCTGCAAAACGATTAGATTTCTCTGAACATTTATTGGTAGTAATGGAGGATAATGAAAAACTGTCAGAAAAAAATGATATTTTCTACAAGTGGCCACTGAGGTTGCCTGACTTGACAGTCTGTGACTTCTTTTTATGGGGTTACATAAAGGATTGTGTCTATGTACCCCCATTGCCTCAAAACCTGCAAGAAGTGCAACTTCGTATCACTGCTGCCATCCAGTCTTTCATCAGATATGTTGGAGTGTGTGTGGCGTGAATGGGAATATCGTCTTGATGTCTGCAGCGTCACTCGTGGAGGCTACATTCAATTTCTATGAGGTATAGCAAAAAATATTTGAGTTTTTCTTTTGAATGTCACCATCGTCACCCAAATACGACTATCCAAAGCAATGCAATACCAGTTCAAAGTATGACAGTAATTTTATGGACCCACTGTATTTTACTGTTGTTTCAGCCAGCTGCATCCCTTTGTACCTACAACAAAATGTTTAATGAAACTTGCTTGTCCAAAAATTTATTTCAGCTTGAAGTAGATAGAAAAATAAGCTTTTGGAAGAATTGTTTGTGGAAACTATATAAAAATAAATGATAATAGAGAAAGACGTGTGAATGTAAGATGTCAGATTTTTTTATTCTGTTAAATGATGTTTAAAGAGAACTCTTATGAGCTGTTGAGAGGTAAAATATTAGTTATTGATAATTTTACAGGAAACAGGGTTTTGCATTTCAGCTTAATGTAAAACTATGCATTCACTACTTCAGATAAGGAGATTTTATTAAAATAAAATAATGCAATTGAAAGATACTTGACCACAGTAAGCTACTGAAACACAATCTTGACAGCAAGCATTGAGTTATGTCTCAGGTGCAGGTCAGTGATTTTGATTTTGCTTTTTAATGGCTGCTGCTTCCAACAACCATAAAGAGGTTTGACATGTACCTTTGTGCCTGTGAAGGCATTTCACCTAGAAATATTTAAATATAATCTAACTCAAAAATCAATTTTTTGTGACATCACTTCATTTCTCAACAGACGAAATGCATCGTTCCAGCAGGGCTATACAGGCTTGAGCTATTGCTTATAACTATAGTTTTGTTTATGAAAACAATCAAATACTGCATTGGCTGAATGTATATGAAATTATTTATGTTGCATAGTGTGGATCTGTATTCTCAGGTAAACAAGTATGTCAAAGTATATCACACCCCTAGAGCAAGGCTCTAAGCTTTGATTAGTGATATTAACAGAATATTGTAATTGCAACACTGACATATCTTGTATAGCTACCTTCTGGAAGCTGGTTGAACATATAGAGGTTTTCATTTTTGCAGAGAACCATTCCATGAACCAAGAAATGGATGTAACTCACAACAGCCAGTTTTTGGGTTATGGCATGTTGTTCTAGGTGTGCAATATATTTGATACTTATTTTACATTTTTGAACTGCAGAGGTACTTTCAACTCTAAGAAACATGCTTCTTATCTGTATAAGAAATGTTCGAATGAGTGCTATTTACTATCATTGCCAAAGCCTGTTTTTGAAAATTTTCTAATTAATAGAGTAAATTAAAAATAAAATAGCTGTATTAATGTATCCACATGCAGAATTGAGAAAACACTTCAGCAGGGGAAAACTAAGTGTAAATGGGAAGTATGTTTTTTTAACACAGCCTGTATATCTGAGGAGACAGATTTTTCAATATGTGGGGAATATTAAGTGATGTTTTGCATTCACATGACTTTCTTCTCACACTTTTACAAACTATTCGTACAAAAATTTATTCTTCTATCTACTGCTTGTTAAGTTAAATTTTCATTACACATTTGCACATTTTGTTGTAGATATAAGAAGAGTATTGTAGGGTAAAGTAATAGTCAGATTTTTATAAAGCGGATTGCAATGTGATAGCTTTAAAATTCCATGCCTTTTGCATGCACAAGAAAAAAATTAATAGTATGACTTACCACATGACTGAGTGAGATTGTTCAGACAGTAATAACGCCTGTGCCCACATTCGAGAGGTCTGGAGTTCAAATCCCTAGGGCCGACCAGTCTGACTGAAGGTTTTTTCACAGTTTTCCCTTGGTCAATAGGCAAATGCTGGGTTGGATAATTTGATCCGCAAATTTTCCTATTCTCCCTTTCATCACTACATTTCATTTCCTCCTTCACAGCCGTACCAGACATTGGGCTGATCACTTATCCTGGCTATGCTATGATCCAGAGTTTGCTTGCTTCTTGACGGGTTACTGAGCAAGATATCCTCTAAGTCCTTGGGGATGTAAGTCCTACAAAAAGCAAGGTAATCAGTTAAAAAAGAAAGAAGAAGAAGACTTACTACATGATAAAACATAGGTTTTTGAAAATTCAAACCAATAACAAAAAAATCTCAGAAATGGTTAGAATCACAGATTGGCATAAACTATGATTTAACAAGATCTCCACTTTTTTTGTAGTAAGATTTTGTCCTATTTAGTAAGATTTTCCTTTGATAGCATTCTCAGTGGAAAACAAAAGTGAGCTAGACACACACCTTTTAGAAACAGCACAAAACAAATTTACTTTTGGACTGTCACATTATATCTGAATCACAACATAAGGTTCTCAGATCCCCATATCCGGACATTGTGTTGACTTTTCCAGATAAATGAATTGTCACTTCATCACTCATGATTTATTTTGGCAAACCCTCGCCCTCTTCGATCATGACCATAAAGTTCTCACTTTACTGGATCATTAGGCCGCAGTTTTTGTACCAGCTGCAGTTTGTACAGGAATAAACTCAATCACTTCTGTACAGTCTTCCACACTGTTGATGTTGGCATCTGCAACCATTGACTGGCTCTCCGTACTGATTGTTTTTGGGCTCTGTATAAAGCTTTCACGGACTCTCTCAATAGTTTCTTCATTTACACTCGACCTTCCTGTGCGTCCTTTCCATTGATGACAGATACATCCCATGTTGTGAAATTGTTTGTACCACCTTCGGATTGATGACGAAGGAGGTGCGGGGCATCTGAATTGCCATCTAAATGCTCAGCAAACTGCTGCAACACTGTTTGTGCAAATTCAGCTCTCTACGATGGGTTGATAAAGCAGCCATTTTCTCCAAAAACACTGTACACGTTTCTCACTAGTTGACAAATGAAAATTATATGTACAACACAAAACTTCAAACCTCCCTCTTACAAATGGTGGTATGATAATTTATGTAAAGTATTGTTGAAAATATAGCCTTATGAAATCATTCAATAATATGTAGACACACTATATTTTAATCAAAATCATTGGAGCTGATTTTGAGGAAATCAAAAATAATGAATGTTTTTCCTTATAAAGGGTAGTTTAGGGGTGGGGGATTTTCTTGAAAATCTTCATATTGCATCCCTGGAAGATCCTGAACTTAAATACCAAGTTTGGCATTTAACTGACTTTTTTGTTTTGAACTATGCTGTTCACAGATACAGATTTTTTTTTTTGGTGGATTTAGTAGGGAGCCTCAAAACATGTATTTCCAGTGGACTCTTGATATCAAATTTTTGGATGCAATGCAATGCTTTCTCTACTTAGTATAGATAAGTAGTAGAGAAAGTAAAAATAAGCTCTTAATATGCATAAGAAATATTAAAATTGTAAAATTACTAATTGTTTTCTACAGCATTGTACAAATGGCCTTTTAAACTGCAAACATTTTAATTAATTTCAATGAATTTCTTTATCTTAACCCCCAAAATTCTTTGACATTAATGTACAAAATATCTAAATTATTTGCTGTGGTCTAAGAGCACCATGCAAGCATCTAGTTCCTGAGGTCACGGTTCAAACCCACGGAGGGTGATGTATTTTTTTGGTTGTAAACATCCTTAGCTTGGCACTCTTTGGAAGGGAAGTAAAGTCGGTGGTTCCATGTTGTAGATTTACGACATGTAAAAAAACCTCAAGCCAGATAAAGAGACCTGTGAGCAAAATTTTCAGCCTTTCATGTCCAATATAGAATGGGACACAAGAAGCATAGTAGTTAAAGAGTGTCCATAAATAAAGCTCAATTTAATTTAATTTTTTTTAAATTATTTTATGATGAATCTTAGCTTTTATCCTTTATCGTTGTAATTTCATAAAGACCCATAATAAGCTAATAACTGACAAAACCTTCCCTGATGTTCACCAAAATGTGTATGAAATATTGGCGGACGTTGTATTTTTGAATTCCTTAACAACCTTCCCCTGACAGTTTTCCAAGTTCGATAACGTGTTGTATAGCCAAACCTTTCTTATATAACATAGCTGAAAGGTTTTGGCATCTGGAAATTTCATTACATATCTGTAGAATTAGAATATTCTTAGTTTTAGGTTAAATTCTGTGTACATATGAAGTATTTTAATAAAATTGCAATTAAGAAATTATTGCATGCATACTGCATAATTGTAAGCAGCATCTAAATGTCTTTTGTTTTGCTGAGTCTTCATTTTCTTAGTTGCAAAATCATGACCATAAATATAACTAACATGTTTACCTAACATTGTAGAAGCAGCTTTTTTTAACCTAAAATGCAATGTAACTTTTTTTTTACCATATTCTTAATGAAATTATTGTACAATCTATAAGTTTTTAAAGGTAAACTCTCTCCTTTACCATTTAGAACTAATTTCATAAGGCCTCGTGATGTGATACATTTCCCAAGATTAACACAAATGGATGTGAAATTTGTCAAATGTTATATGCCTTCCCACAACAGAGTTCAAATTGTGTAAATCTTATCATGCAAGTATATTTTATGCTGAAACAATTAAGGGGATATGAAATATGTTTTTATAATCACAGTATAGATGGAAGTTTTAACCTTTCTACCTTTTCTTTGGTCTTGTATATAAAGGCTATACAGTTTTCACATAATACAAAAACCCCTGACCTCAATATACAACGAAATAGAGTAAACTTAGTGAATATGAAGATTTTCCACTTCTGGGCCACCAATTTAAACATTATAGAAATGGCACATAGTTTGCAACCATAGAGAAAGGTCATCATCTCAGTTGTTTATAAGTATCAGTTGTGCAATTTGTTACATTGGACACAATTTTCTCTCTCTACATAGTTATTTAGCATACAATGGACTAGATTGCAACATATAATATTGCATACATATTGTAGCATTAGAAGCTGATTCATTTGTGCTTTGTTTTGCTGTGTCCTTTGATCTTAGTTACTAAATTGTGACCATCTCAGTATATGAAACATCTATGGCTTTTGTCTTACTTTTACATGCATTTTCTGTGGAGTAGCTACTGCTGTTTTCTACTCCGTGACATTTTCACAAAAAAAAAAAAGCCTTCTTTACAGGGATGTTCTTTTATGACTCCATGTTTGTATTCTAATATTCAGGTCTCATAAATCCCTTTTTAGGAATTGGAGTTAGAAGTTATCTTTTAGCCTATGTCCATTGGGAAGAACATTGCTTTTCAATGGTGAAAGAGTTATCAAAATCAGATGAGTTGTTTTTGAAATTACTCACATAATGAATACAAATTTTCTCCTATAATATTAGTATACATATTGCTTGGAATGACATATCTTCAGCTTTTGTTTTATTTTTACTTTCATTTTTTGTGAGGTAAATAGCCATTTTCTACTCCATACCTTTCTTCACCATAGGTCAAAGCCCTCTTCACAAATTTGTTTTTTAATGACTAACTAATATCCAGGACCTGTAAATCCTATTTAGGAGTTAAAATTAAAACATCTCTTATATCCTGTGTCCATCAGGAAGAACAATGCTTTTCAGTGGTGAAAGAATTGTCAAAATTGGTTTAATGGTTTCCAAGATTGTTCTGTATTCGTTGCTCAAGCTGCATACTATGACTACTCGCTCTTTTTATGATATGATTTTAGTCAACATATTTGCTTTCTAGTAATACTATGGCAAAAAGGATTCTTATTGCTGTTAATCATGAAATTAGATTATGGTCAACTGTGATGGTGTGAAACCAATGTGAGAGCCCTGGTCCAATTTCCTCAGTTGGTTTCTTGTGCATTCCTCCATTTATGCTAGTGATATAACGAGAGAGAGAGTTGGGGGGTGATCCAGTGCTGCAACTCTGTCTTGGGTGATGTAAAAATATATTTATGTTTCAGAAGACAAGGAAAAAAATGTTTTAGATCACTGCCAAATTAACCATTTGCCCTAGATGTTCACATCAGTGCTTATTTCAGTCCAATATAATTATTTTACTAAAAGAACACATTATTTGCTTATGTTAAAAAGAATTTTCAACTATAGCATATCACAAAATAGAATTATTAAAAAATGAGGACTTTGCAGATGCACTGCATGTGGGCCACAGTGAATATTGATCATTTTAGGGGCTGGTTGATGAATTCTAAAAGACTACTAGTTTTTATGTATTGATTCAGTTTTTACTTTCTCTACTACTTACCTAAAGTAAGTAGAGGAAGTAATGAATTCCCCCCAAAAATTTGAAATGGAGATTTCAGTGGATATACAGATTTTGAGGTCCCCTGAATAAAAAAAATAACTAATCACACATGCATGTGCTTGTGAGAGAGAACAGCATAACTCAAACATGAAAAGTCTGATAAATACCAAACATGGCATTTAAGTTCAGCATCTCCCAACGATATGTGGAAGATTTTCAAGAACATATCCCCATTCCAAACTACCCTTTACAACTTTTGTATAATTGTAAACCCTAAAACAAAATTTTGCTCCATCAAAAATATAGATGTTAAAGAACACAATTTGTCAACATTTTTTGTCGTGTTAACCATTTCCGAAATATTCTTTGTTATTGGTTTGAGTTTTCAAATACTTGTATTTTTCACATATGGAAAGTTGATATTTGTTTTCTTTTGTAGTTATGTAAAGAGAATGGATTGTCAAAGCCATTACATAGCTGCAAGCTTTTTAAAAATATTTTTGTCTTAGCCTTCTGTGTCCTCCTTATACCTACAACGAAATGTGTATATGTCTCATGAAAATGTATTTGATTAACGAGAAGTAGACAGGAGAATTTGTAAGAACAGTTTGCAGAAGGATAGGGGAGGACATGTGAATGTAACACATAAGATTTTTTACCTTCAATTATGTATGTAGGGTTGCCAGTATAAAATTAAAGTCCCATTAACAAATGAATATATTAAAGAACTGGAACACATTAAATATATTGCAAATTTGAATGGTTTTAAATCAAACCTTATAACATAAATGACAAATAAAATACAAAAATGAAAAACAACTAGGGTTGTGAGTAAATTAAAAACAGGAGATATAGAAGAAAAATACTGCAAATTCACACAAAAAACACACACATACACACACCCACCCACACACACCCACACACACACATGAGATTTTTGAAAAGTGTGGCCCGCTGTACATCTTGGATGAAGATATTAGAAGTGAATGAAAGAACATTGCCTAACAAAGGTCATATTGCATTATAAGCCAATGGGTGAAAGGAGTGTTGGTTGACGAAAGTGGATTAAACTTTTTGATTGAAAACCTATGACACGAACAAGCCTTAAAAGGCTTTATCTGTAAATGTTGATTTTTTTGGTCCCCATCAGATACATAAAGAATTTAAGAGTATTCTAGGAAAGTGGAATAAAATTTGCAAAATCCAGTGCCACTCAAATCATTGCAATCCAACAATCGATGATTCCATGGCATTGAATTTTTCAAACTTGATTGTATTTTCTGAACTTAGTGCATTTATGGCCAATATTAAATAATAGTTATGAGATTGAATTATATAATTTTGTTTACTAAATCGTGTAATGTAGCTTGCATTGAATCATATAAACAAAACTGATCACCAAGATTCCCACTCTGAGCACTTTTTATTGGAAGTAAGTACTTTTGCCATGTTAGTATAGCATAAGTACTTGCCTTCATCTACTTCCAGTCCATGCATAAATAGTAGTGATATTTATTCTTAGTAGCCTTTCCTCATGGCTCATGTCATTCCAGATCAAAGAAAGCTAATGAAGAAAAGGAATACATTACCTGTTACTCCTTTAATTTGTTCATTTACTTCTAGTCTCATGTCATGTCAGATCGAAAGAGGTGGTGAAGAAAAGGAATACATTATTTGATACTCTTCCTCTAATTTGTTTATTCTCTATTATATATTGGTCTGCAAAATCATGAATTTCATCTTTAGTTTCACTGTTGGAATACTCTTTGTCATTCAAAATTTCAGTCTGAGTCTTCATATTTCTGACCTCTTTCTCTGTGAAAACTCTGTTCACAGTATTTTTCCACAAGAAGGAAATCAGTATTCTACTTGCAATATATAGGGTGAGTCAGAATAACACTGAATAATAATTTTAAGGCACGATTCAGGGATGCTATTTGAGTATTTTCTTTTAGGGAATGTATGCTCATAAACATCTTGTTATCGAACTAGAGAGCATTAATGTTTTTGAAATACAGCTTCGGATTAGATGAAATTATGCCAAACAGTCACTATGCGTCTTTTGCTACAAGGCATTGGTAAGTTTTTAAATAAGAGTAGCCAGTATCTTTAGTTTTAAACAATGCAAAGATTGATTCAGTAATTTGTGAATCTTTATTTAATTATATGGCACTAAATCTATGTGCTCTGAAGTAAGTCAAAACTGCAGCTGCAAATACAGGTTATTGCCAATAACATGCAAGTGATACTAATGTTGGTGGTCAAATTTTCTCCACTATTATACAAATTACTTGAGAAAAGTTAAAACAATGTTAAATGATGTAAACATAATTATGTTCTTAAAAGGTTTCAAACATAGTTAAACTAAGAACAAAACAAGAATTGAACAAGTGTATAAGTGTTTATAAAAGATGTTCAAAATGCCAAACTTTGACGTCAGAGCATCATAATGATTGCCAAGTTCTTTGAAAAAATCCCTGGCATATCATGAATAGCATCAAATGCTACAAAGATCCTGGCCATCAGCTCCTCTTCACTATTAACTGGTATCTCATACACAAGAATCTGAACATGTCCCCAAAGGAAAAAATCCAAAGGGTAAACATGCCATGATTTTGGTGGTGTTCTGCCGATCCAGTGATCAGGATACGTTATCCCTTAGGAAATCCCTTATGTCACCGGAGTAATGTGCAGGTGCCCCATCACCTTGGTACCACACTAACTGGTGTATTCCTAAAGGAACATCTTCCAGAAGTTCTGTCAAAGTATATTGTAAAAATTGTAGGTCCCGTCAAATGTGGACGTAGTAAATAGGGCCCTATGGGTGTGTCATTCACAATGCCAGTTCAAATGTTCACTGCAAACTGTAGTTGGTAATTTGTAACTCTACTTATGTGTGTTAAATATGCCCTCTTGTGTTTAAACCTTCTCATCCGTCCACAACATGATTGTAGGAAATCTTGGTTGATCAATGCATTTATGAAGAAACCACTGGGCAAACTATAGTCTGGGTGGAAAGTCATCTAGCCCCAGTGGCTGAACTCTTGGATGAGATGATAAGATGTAATTGCTGTTCATGCAGAATTCTAGTAACTAAAGATCAATACATTTATGAAGAAACCACTGGACAAATGTAGTTGGAGTGTAAAGTCATCTGGTCTCAGTGGTTGAACTCTCGGATGAGATGATAGGAATGTAATTGCTGTCCACGCAGAATTCTAGTAACTGAAGACTAACTTGTATGCATGGCATGCACTATTGCTCTTGTGCTTGTGGATGGATAATTGTGGAGCTGGTCAAAAACCTCCTCTTCCTAGAGCCACTGTTTTTACATTTCTTTGGACATCCTAACAATGTGCTTGTTTTTGGAAAGTTTTTGTTTCTCACAGTTGTTGATGTACAGCAGTAAATGTGCTGTGATGAAGCAAAGTCTGCTTGTGAAAATCTCAGCATAAAGATCTTAAGCTCTTTTTGCGTTTTCCCAAGCAGCACTATAAACATAATGCATGTTGCTAGTTTTGCAGAAGTAAAGTGGAACATTTTTATAATAGACTATAAAACTGAAAGTCCTTCCAGTAAACAGAGAACTTTTAGTATATCCTGATAGCTGAGATTGATAACCTACACCACTTGTAGGAGCCACAAAGTCACAAGTGCTGTATAATTTGTGATAGAATCCCTTAGCACTTAAATAACAAAATGCAGGTTTTAGTTAACAGTGATATAAGCAACGTTAAAAACAGAACACAAGTGATGTTTCAAAATGCAAGAAAACAGAACATAAGCAATAGTCCAATGCCGCGGGGGAACATGGATCTCTGATAGAATTTCATCTAACCCGATGCAGCATTTGAAAAACATTAATGTCCTCTAGCTTGATAAGATGTTTACGGAGACATACATTCCCTCTAAGAAAACACTCAAATACAACCCCAGAATCACGCCTTAAAATTATTGTGTATTATTCTGACTCACTCTGTATACAGGATGTTATATAAGACAACTTGAATATGTGCAAAGCTACTAAAAGCTGATTTTTGTGATAATATGTACAACACAAAAATAAAAGCTATAAAATAACAAAAAAATAATATATGATTTGTTGCATTCACAGGGCCTGCTCTACTCATTCTTTATTTTTATATAGCTTTTACAAACTATTCTTATAAAATCTTATTTTTCTATCTAGTTTTTTTGTCTCTCTTATGTATGGTTTGCCAGTTATACAAAATACCCTATGAAGAGGACTTCCATATGCTATTCCCAGAAAATTTAAGATATACGTTTTGAATGTGAATATCTTAAATATATGGTATTTTAATCAAAATTGTTAGCCATTTTTGAGAAAATAAACAACATTGAAAATTTTTCCATGTAAAATGCAATTTGAGGTTAGCAGGATTTTCTGAAAATCGTAGTGTTACATCTTTGGAAGATACTGAACTTAAGTACCAAGTTTGATATTTATCCACTTATTATTTTTGTGTTATGTTCTTCAGAGACACACACATGGACCTTTTTCTAAAAAGGCTTTTTTAATTTATTATTTATTAAGGGGGCCTCAAAGCATGTATTTCCGTTAAATCTCGACATCAAATTTTTGGGAGGAATGCAATACTTCAACCTACTAGGTACCAGGTAGTGAAAGTAAAAAATGAAATATACAAAAAGTTAACTAGAAATAAAAATATAGGTAGAAAAAGGTTATTGGTTATTTTGATCAATTGCTGACTCCTGTCATTGGTATTAAACTGTTAAATCACACATACATGGTCATGGCAACATCTCAGTCATATATGTAGGGATTCTAGAGATTCCACCCAAAAAGTAAATTAAATTGAGTTTTATTTATGGGCCCTTTTTAACTGCTGTGGTCCTTGGTGTCCCATTCTATATTGGGCGTGAAACACTGGTAATTTTACTCACCACTATCTAGTCATGTTAATCGAGATAAATGTTTGCAGAAATGGTTTTATTACATATTTCCTTGTAGGTACAAGCGGATATGGGAATATTGTAGGCTTAACAGTAGAACCTCCGATGGGAGGTCTCTTTGTCAGGCTTGAGGTTCTTTTAAGTGCCATAAATCTATGACACTGAACCACCGGCTTTATTTCCCTTCTGAAGGAAGCCATGCTAAGGATTTTTATTTCTAAAAAAATCAATCGCTCTCTGCCGGGTTTGAATTCACCCAAAATTTGATACCGAGATTTCATCAGAAATATATGTTTTGAGACTCGCTGAATCAGAAAAAGATATGTGCGCGCATGCCATAATGAAGTCGGTTTAAGTTCATCTTCCAAAGATGCAACACAATTTTCAAGGAAATCCGCCCCCTTCCCAAACTACCCTATATATGGAATCATTTTCATTAATTTTGATGTTGTCAAAAATGGCTGTAACACTTTTGATTAAAATATCATTTGTATAAGATATTTGCATGGCAAATTAAATGTAGATCTTGAATTTTCTGAGAATGTCTTTCAAGTCCTCTTCATTCTGAATGGTTTTTGTATAATTGGTAAACCGTAAGAGATAGACAAAATCTAACTACACAAAAAATATAAATCTCATTAAAGCAAACAATTTATGTTAAATAAAACATTTTGTTGAGTTAACCATTTCCAAGATATTCCCTTTTATTGCTTTGAATTTTCAAATACTTATGCTTTTCTTAACTACGTAGTTATTATTCATTCTTTTTTCATAGTCATTCCAAGTGCATGAAATTTCAATGCCAACACATATTTGGTTGTGTTGGAAATTTACAATTTCCCCAACCTTATTTTACATAAAGTATATTAAGGTTATAGCTAAATCATACACAGGTTTAATGTTAACAGTTTACACAATCTCAAAAGTTAATAATAGGTGTCAAACTTCATTATTGCTCGTACTAAATAACAACTAAAAACTATAAATAGAATTTCTGAAATCAAACACATTCTACATGTGCAATTTTGAATTTAGGGTTTCCACTATACGTAAAATTGAAAGAAATGTTGTTTAATAAATTAACTATAAATGTTGAAATACATAACCAATAAAATTGTAAAACTTAATGTAGCAACAATCTTTGTTAAAACAGTAAATAATGGTTTTTGTAAATGAATGCCACAGAAGTTAAAATGTCCATTTAAGAGGTATCTTATTTCAGAAATAGAACAGTAAAACAAAAAGTGTTCCACTCTTTGTTCCTCATGAAAAAAAGATAAATTTCTATTCTGTTTCTGTATTGTAAATCTTTCAAAATAGAACCCAAAATTTTCGTGTCCTGATATAAATTTTGTAGATATAAAATTTGGCATGAATTTTCAAATGCTTAAGCAAATATTGATTGTAGACAAAAACATAGTTCTTGTAACTTTTCCTTTGTACTGCTGATCCACTGATTATTCTATTTGGTTATTATTAATTCATTGATTTTCCTCTTTGCAAACAAATGACATAATTGATGCTCAAACTGGAAGCAGTAGCACATTTTGCTAGTCGGCCAGCTCTTTCATTTCCTATCAGTCCAGTGTGTCCACTCACCCAACATAAACAAATGTGATTTTTATATAATATACTGTTTTTAATTTCTACAGCCAAAGCATTTAGGTTAAAGTTATTATTTATAGATTTTAGAGCGGTTTGAGAGTCACTGTAGATGATCCAAGCATTAAAATTTTGAGATTCTGTCCATATCAATGCTTCCTTAATTGCCAATAGCTCTGCTAGAACAATGGAACACTCAGGTGATAATCTATTGATCTGCGAGTGTAATTCTCGGCCTTCAGGAAATACCACAAAAGCACATCCAACTTTGTCCATTATTCCATCCCCACAAATTTATTATCCACCTGTGAAAATCTGAATGTCGTGTTTTACACAATTGGTGTAATTTACAAATTATAAGCTGTTATATTAAGCCATTATAAACATAATTTTTCTTTAGCAACGTAAGTTCTGCTCAAGCTAAACCAGTTCAAATACAAGGGTTGAGTGCCAGCAATCACTAGCGCAGCATCCATGGATATGGTTCTGTATGCTTTCACAATGTGTAGGGCAAAGCCCCGCTGAATTTATGCTAGTTTTTTTATGAACCCAGCGCATAACACAACATTTCATAAAACTGAGGTACAGTTAATTGTTCCACTACTATTCTATAAATTATTTTTAATACATTGGAGTTAGTCACCATGTTGGGCGAGGGGTGAAGGCCAATCGATTAAGAAGCGTATTTACTTTGCAGCACTATATTCAAAATGGAGATTAAATATCATAAGCCTGTCAATGATTACTCCTAAATATGACATTTGATTAACCAAGGTTATATTTTCTTCATTCATTATTATTACTGGCAAAGTAATTTTTCGTTTTCTTGCGACCAGCGTACCTGTCGTTTTTCTTGGATTAAATTGTAGTTTGTTTTCGCAAACCCATTGGTACAACTTGTTTAATGTAGAATTGGTGATTGATGTCAAAATAGGCATTTCTCTGGCTTTACACATTAAGAGGGCATCATCTGTGCAAGTGAATAGTTGGCATCCTTCATCAAAAGGTGTTTCAAGCATGTCTCATAAAGGATATTCCAAAAAGTTGGACTACAGGCAGAACCTTGTGGACAATCTTTAGTAATGTCTTTTGTGTCAGAATGTACAGATTTCTCAGACATTTCTTCTGTTTTAATTGGTGTAGAATTTTAGGTCTTCATGTGTTGTCAAAGGCACCAGTGATATCTAATGAGATTAATATGTATTCCTATTTCGTTTCTGTCAAAAACATTCTGGATCAATTTCATAATGGCTAGTCCTTCATCTTCTGTTTTTCCTGGAGTAAGGCCAAACTGATTATTGTTTAGAAGGTTGTTCTTAAACAGATGATATTTTAATCTATTAATAAGCCTTTCCAAAATCTTGCTCATTAGTGATAAAAGAGATGTAGACCGAAAGGCTTTTTTTATTGAAAAAGCCAACACATAACGACACACACTTCAAAAATCTATCACTTTACCTATTGTATTTTACAACTGTGTAAATGTGAATTGAAAGTTTATCTGGATAACAGGAAGTAGTTAGAATAATAAGCTTTTGTAAGAATAGTTTGTATAAGAGTGAGTAGAGAAAGTTATATGAATGCAACACCAATTTTTTTTTTTTTTGAGGAAGTGAAATCAAAGATACAAGGTACATATGTTTGACTGATTTCAGGGAATAGCACCTGAGTAATTCACCACTGTGCAATCATTCTTATTGGCTGTCTATTGAGCAGAAGGAAAGTATGCAATAAAAGATTAGATTTCATTGAGCAGAAAATTCAAATGTACCACAGCTGCATACAAATTATTGAGTGCTGTAGATATGAACTGAAGCTTTCCTGGCAGTGTGAATGCTCCAGATTTTCTTGGGCTTCTGGCCAGGTGTAGAGTTGGTTAGAAGCCGATGTTTCAGGAACATATATTGTTCCCATCTTCAGGATAACTGAATAATACAAATTAGGAGCTGAAGCTTTTCTGGCAATGTGAATACTCTAGATTTTCTTGGACTTCCAGCCAGGTGTAGAGTTGGTTAGAAACTGACATTTTGAGAATGTATGTTTTTCCCATCTTCAGGATAACTGGATTATATAAATTAGGAGCTGAAGTTTTTCCTGCCGGTGTGAATACTCTAGATTTTCTTCGGCTTCCAGTCAGGTATAGAGTTGTTAGAAACTGATGTTTTGAGAACATACATCGTTTCCATCTTGAGAGATAACTGAATGATACAAGTTAGGTATGAGTATACAGTACTCAAAATATGAGTACTGTAGAGTTTTTTCTGTTTCCATAATTCTAATTCGTGAGTGAAATAGTTCTGTTCAAGGATTGTATCTTTATAGCCATAAGAATGTTCAGCTTCTTGACAGACACATTGCATAGTACAGTATGTTTTTTTCTTCTTGGCCCTACTCAGCTGGATGTGCAGTGGCTGGAAGCATCCATTATCTCCTGGAAGGGGTTTTGGGTTATTGGTAGGAGAACAGCTGATACATAAATTAGGCATTCCTATTGCATTGCACTAGGGGAATACTGTCAACCTTCTCTCCCCTCCCCTCTCCAAACTTCTTGTCTGTGTTTCTGCAGGGCCAGGTCAAAAAAATTGCACTATATGTTGTTACATCTAATGCATGTGGCAAACGGAAACCATTGCAAAGGGTTATCTCTTTTTGAGCAAATAACCATTACATTGCATTCTTTGAAATGTAACATACCTAAAACTAGTGATGCAAAAAAAAAAAAAAAATTATTTGAGTCAGTTAAATAAAGCCTAAATGTTGATGCTGGTGTGTTTGAAAACAGCTGAAACCAGAATACGCACAGTACTGCTTATACAGAGGGTAGGAAATAACATGCTTTGAAAAAATCCAAATATATTTGTAGTAATATTGTACATAAAGATTACCAGCCCAGATAAACATAGATTAATGCTATACCTATTTAAAAAGAATTTAATAACAATTTGCCTTACTGAAAACTTTCAATTAAATGGGGAAATGTCTTGAGGCTTGTATGGATTTGTACTCTTGTTGATGTACTTGGAAGTATCAGAAAATTCAAGGTGAATGCATATCAGAATAGATAAGACAGCTTTGCATAGTTAAACATTGCTTGTTGTGAATCAGCCACACAGAGTTATATTTGTCATAAGCTTTCAAAGGCTATGAGAAAAAATGTTGAAGATGTCTGAAATTGCATCTTGACCAAAGGAAATTATAGATTTTGTTTTGTTCATACTCTTACTTTTGTATCAGTCTAATTAATGGCCTTCATTCGGGTGTCATGTCAATATAACTCATGTGTTCCGTATCAGTTTTTACTTTCTCTACTGTTTACCTGTGGTAAGTAGAGGAGGTATTATGTTTCACCCAAAAGATTGGTATAGATTCCACTGGAAATGTGTTTTGAGGTCCCCCCTGTCCAATAACATTGGAAAAAGGACCTGTGATACATGTTTGTGGGTGGAGGAGAGAAGTAACTACTTAACCCTGACAAAAAGTCAGGTGAACACTAAACTTCGTATTTATTTATTTTTTGTGTTTAGAAGTACATACACGGTTGTGGTCTGGCCAGTAACCCTAGTTAGTTGAACCATAATCATAGCTCAGCATACAAAGGTTGTGTTACTAAACGTTGTAATGAAAGCCAACATCTTTCAAGGCTGTAACAAAGATTCCCCCAACCAAACTGCAGTTTAGATGATAATTATTTCTATTTTCTCAAAAAACATTAATATGTTTGATATATTTACATGAATATCTGAAGTTTATGTAAATAGCATATGAAGCAGTCATCATTCTGATTGCATTTCGCATAGTTTTGTAAACTGGGAAAGCATAAGAGAGAGACAAACTTACTACATGAAAAATCTCATTAAAATCCATTATACGAGGGGCGTTCCATGTTGATTTACACATTATTTTTTCTCATTCATGGTGCACCATTTGACTCATCATTGTAGTGGCAAGTACGTAGTACTTTGGTCTAACTGAAGGTGGTAGGACATCACTAGAAGTGTAATCCCTGCACAGTGCAGCCCATTACACAACTCTGTCATTATGTTAGTGGACAACATGGAGCGTGATCATCAAGGACAGTACTGGACGACGTGGTTTCTGTGGAAGGAGGATGTAAACACTGGATATTCACAGGTGATCAGTGACAGTATGTAGAGAGTGTACACCATCATGAAAAAGTGTGTACAACTGGATGGATGGCTGGAAAAGTGACTGCACATCAATGGAGAAAGGAACCAGTTCTGGAAGGAAAGTGATTGTTGTAACACCAGCCAACATTTCAAGAGTGGAAAAGCATATTCAGGAGAATAGGTGCATCATGTTCACGGAACTGGAGGCAGCAGGGACTTGCCAGAATCACTGCACCTTAAGCTTGGGAAGGTGACATCTGCCAGGTGGGTTCCCAAATCCTTGAATGCAGCACAAACACAACAGTGCAAGGTCGTGTGCAGTGATCTTTTATGCCACATCCAGGATCGAGAAGGTTTCATGTCCAAACTCGTAACTGGCAGCAAGACCTGACTCCACTACCATGAGCTGGAGACCAAAGCCCAATCAGTGCAGTGGAAGCATAAAGGTAGCCCCCCTGCTGAAGAAGTTCCGTACAGCGCCTTCAGTAGCAAAACACATGACCACAGTCTTTTGGGACAAGGATGGAATCCTCCTCATTGATTGGCTGGAACCAGGGACCCACATTAACAGCGTGACATATATAGAGACTCTTTGAGGCTGCACCGTGCAATTCAAAAGAAACGGCTAGGAAAATGGGCGGAAGGTGTGCTCTTACAACACAACAATGCTTGTCCATATGAGTCGGAACACCACAGCTGCCATCGCTGAAATGGGGTTTCAGGTGCTGCCATACCCACTGCATTCTGCTCACTTGGCCCCTTCTGAATACCACCTATTTGGGGCTGTGAAGAAACCTCTGTGGGGACATTTCGCAGACTTCCAGGAACTGCGAGCAGCTGACCTGTGGTGGGTGCCACAGACTCCAAAAAAGTAGTTAGAGGATGGCCTACAGAAGTTGCCATATCGGTGGCACAAGTGTGTGCAACTTAATGGAGACCGTTGAGCAGTTCTAATGAATGTAAACAAATAAAGTGTAAATCAATATAGAACATCCCTTGTATGTATTAAGTAACTTTTTTATAACATTAGCCATTTTTACTTTCTCTACTACGTATAGTAAGTAGGGGAAGTATTGCATTCCACCCAAAAATTCGATACCGAGATTTCACCGGAAATACATGTTTTGAGAATCACTGAATCCAAAAAAAGCATTTTTGGAAACATGTCCGTGTGTGTGTGTGTCTGTGTGTCTGTCTGTGTGTCTGTGAACAGCATAACTCAAAAACGAACAGTCGGATAAACACCAAACTTGGTATTTAGGTTCAGTATCTTCCAGAGATGCGACACGAAGGTTTTCAAGAAAATCCCCCCACCCCAGACTACCCTTTACATGGAACATTTTTCGAAAATTTTAATTTTCTCAAAAACAGCTCTAACGATTTTGATTAAAATATTATATGTTTAAGATATTGTCATGACAAATAAAATGTATATCTCGAATTTTCTGGGAATGTCTCCAAAAATATTCTTCATTGTGAACGACTTTTGCATAACTGGTAAACCATAAGAGATAGACAAAATTTTACTACACAAAAAATGTAGATCGCGTTAAAATACACAACTTATGTCATATACGTTTCTTTTGTTGAGTGAACCGTTTTCGAGATATTGCTTGTTATTTCCTTAAATTTTCCAATACTTATACTTTTTCTCAAATTCGTTATTCATTTTTTTATGTCCTGAACATGCAAAGAGAATGGAATTCGCCACATAGCAACCAGCGTTAAAATATTTGACTATCGCTTAAAAGCTACCATATTCCCCTTGCATCTACAAGAAAATTACCAATAAGATTGACATCTCGATATCTCGATTAACATGAAGCATATGGAGAATAGGCGTTTGTAAAATTAGATTGTACAAGAGTAGAGAAAGTTATGTGAGTGTAACACATCAGATTTTTTTAAATGTTCTAGTTGATGATGGGACAAGTTTAATAGTATGCTTTCTTATTTTTCTTTGTAAGAACTTATGACAGCTTATAAGCATTAGAATGTTGTTTCTACATGATGTACTTAACTAAACCCATATAATTTAATTTGAAATAATTTTAGGCAAGTATTTATCATGAACATAATTTTGATAGAAGCATCACATTTTATTTTAATAATATAAAATAAATGTGTGTGAACTTGTAATAGATAGAGAAATTTTTGAGAGTATTGCAAAATAGTCAGAATTGTGGATACTCATTTATATAAAATAATTTCTTATCCTTACATACTTTATCCAAAAGCATCATAAAATTTCTTTTTTCATGGATAGGAGTCAGATAGTGTAAGAACTGACTTTTCATCCAGAACATATAATATAAAATAAAAGGCACTTCTTTATCCAATGCCATAATTACTTATAATGTTAAAGCATAAAAGAAAATAAAACAAACAGTGATTCTTCTTTTGTTTTCTTTCTTTCTTTCTTTTTCAGTGTGTGCCAAGTCTAAGGAGGATGCCTGAGAGAATAATGATAATGATCATAGAACAAAGTTAAAATGTGTTTTCCTTCTGTTGCAGATTTCACGAATAGATTATATACACAGCCGCAACTTTATCCACCGAGATATTAAGCCAGATAATTTCTTAATGGGACTTGGAAAGAAAGGAAACCTGGTGTACATTATTGACTTTGGTCTAGCAAAGAAATATCGTGATGGACGCACGCATCAGCATATTCCATACCGGGAGAACAAAAATCTTACTGGCACTGCGAGATATGCTAGTATCAACACTCATCTTGGAATAGGTATGTTTATGAATTCCAATTTATCTTATAAAAAGATTCTTAGATCACTTGCAAGAAACGAGCTTAGTGGTAAACCAAGGATGATCTTATTGAAGTCATTGTATAAACTTAGGTTCAAAGAAGAAAAGGAAAATGATTTTTTTAAAATATCATCTGAAGAAATTTTGAGATGCTTATTTTCTAGAAAAGTATTACAAGTAGTGTTCAAATCAAATCAAATATTAGATGTCATTATGAGAAATACCATTTATTACAAATTGCTGCATGCGACCAAATTAAATTACTCGTAAATAAAAAGTAAACTGTGATTTAGAAGCCTTTAAATCTTATAGACATACTTGAGTTGTTTCTGGATGAAAGAGTGAACAATATTGCAGTCTTTAGAAATAAATGAGTATAGTCAATCCAGCTTAGAACCAGACCTGATGTAAACAAAACATTTTGTATCCCTTTGCATTAACCTCTTGTTTTTATCAACTGTGAGGAACAAACACAAACAAACAAAAGCACGTGACTCATGTCTGGTGTTTATAATGTAATAGAACTGTGTACTATTTGTATAATAATAATAATAATAATAATAATAATAATAATAATAATAATAATAATAATAATAATAATAATAACAATAATAATAATAATAATAATAATAATAATAATAATAATAATAATAACAACAACAACAACAGCAGACACTGAAGTAAGAGCTGATGAAATTAAATACAGGATAATTAAAATAAAACTCGTGTTAATCTGTAGTTGCATCACTATTGGGAGAGTAATATCTGGGTCTCCATCAGGTAATTTCCTCTCTGTTAATAATTATATTCACTTTATTTCTCTTCACAAACCTAAATCCAATTTCTAGCAATAATTTATGAAAAGCAGATTGCTTAAAAGAAGGCAATGTAGGGTCATTTTTGACAGAATTTAAGACTTTGTCTAACGTTTGCGGTCTGTTATGAAAGAAAGACTCTTCCTTTTCTTACGATAGCACACTTAGTAAAGTCATCTGTTTTTTCTAATTCTGACTTAGGTCTGTTTCTTTTCTTCCTTGGTGTTTGCAATGTTCTTTACTTGCACATGCAACACCCCACTCATAAACACTTTTATAATCTGCAGTTTATTTAACAATGTTATTTACAACAGCTGTTGGATTCTCCTGCATTAGTTAAAAACATTTAACACAATTCGTTTCTTGCCACTTTTAATGTCTTACTTTAGAATGCTTCACTACTTCAACTTTGTCACTCACCAAGATTACAGCACTTGTAGAAGCAGCAATGTTTACCATCCCACTGACTGCTCATTGTTATCCTATTAATGCAGAAGAGGAATAAGAGACACCAAACAAAATTAAATGCAGCCTTCTTTGGTTTTACAATTCATATTGTTTACTATTTCATATTAATCAAAATGACAATGTTTAATTAACATACATCTTGAAAGGCTCTAGAAATTTACCTTTTTATTTGGAAATGCTATTTTAATTGGATATGGAGTGTTAATTTAGATTTTGGGCAACAGTTGGTGCATATATCATTTTGGAAAAAAGTTAGAATGCTTGAAAAATCATAATACTATAATTTGGACATTTGCATGAAAATAATGTAATGCTTTGTTCTAAATATCTTTGTGAACAAGTAGTTTCAAAAAAGGAGGATCTTAAGTCAAAGAGGGCATGTTTATCAGGCAAAAAACTTGAAAACATTACTAAAATCACTCGTACAAGTGTAGAATCAGATTTAACATAAATCTGAAAAGTTGCTGAATATACAATGCGCAAATATTTATGTGAACAAGTAACTCACTATAAAGTGAACAGGTCATGATTAGATATTTTGTGTGCTCTATGACAGTTCTACATTGCAAGGTTCTAAAAGCTGGTTTTCACTGCAGGTGTAAAAGAAATATTTGCTTTCTTTACCATCTAAAGTATCTAGAGGAGGTAATGAATTCCACCAAAATAGTTACATTGAGATATCTTCAGAAAGACAATTTTTAAGTTCTCCTGAACCCCAAAAAAAGTACTTTAAAAAATAATAGTATGTGTGCATGATCTCCAAGGCCAGTTAGATTTTCAAGATCAAGACTTTCTATATCCCAAACAGACATTAACCTGGACAGTTTTGTTAATTTTTAGTTTCTTGAAAGTTTCTAATGATTTTGATTAAAATGCCATGTGTATGAGATAATATACATGTGAACAAAATGTATACCTTGTTCTGTGAATAGCCTGCAGTCTGATAAAATTTTACGTAACTTAGAAACTATAAGAGATACTAAAATTTTAAGAAATGTGCACAAATCGTTAAAATATAGATTTTATAACTTTTTGAGTGTATTAGCAATTTGAAGAATAATCCCTGTTACATATTATAAGCTTTCCCAGGTTCAATTGTGTTGCATCTTTGAAAACTATAATTTTTTCACTCTTAAGTTTAAAGTAGAAGTAAACAAAACTTAATGTAGCACTTCGCCGAACATGTGACATTACCACGTGGAGGATGGCGGGAACTAAGTACTTGCGAGAGGAAATTGCTTCAGAGAGAATGCAAATATGGTACATTGCACAGCTTGGGGATCATTAGCTTTTAAACATTTTGTGTATTATTTGTATATTTTGCCGTACATCCTAAACTTCCAACACATAATGCTAAGAGTAGATAAATAAAAGTTGTACTGATTAGTTCTGCATTTGCGGTTAAAGGTACTGCACTAAACTGTTCTTAACTTCAGGCTTTAGAAATCATTCATTTAATGTCTAATATCAGTATACCACTTTTGCTTTAACCTTTTATGAGTCAAGTTAAAATGATTAGCACTATAGGTTAGAAAACTGCAGAAAACAAACGCGATCCAAGCAATCAGAGCAACAATTCTGCATCATTAACAAAGAAGGTCAACTATTGCTAAATAATGGCCAACAGTATTCATTGTCAATTAAAGGTTGGTACATTTCACAGACTTTGTTAAAAGCATTTAACGCACTTGTCTTCTTTCCATTTTCAGCATTTATGTTTTCCACAGTGGCAGAGGATTCTCAACCATGACACTCATTTTCTCAACACTTGCAAAAGTACACTGGCCGCTTATCCGGAAACCGGAAATGAACTGCAGTGTCTGCACATAGCCTCTTAAACCCTCTGCTATGACGGTTCATTTAGTTATAGGTGAATCTGAACAAACACATTTTATTTCATAAATTGAACTGTTACAATAATGGGTTTTTTAAATTTCTCTGCACGACAATAATCACAAAATGTTACAATCTGAACCGAACTGTTTTATGTAGAGGAAGAGACGACATGCTAAGTGGGAAAAGTTGTAGTTTGCCCACCAGCCAATGAGCTGCTCTCCTGTCATGTGATTTTGTTTACAACTCCTTTAAACTTAAAGTGAAACCACTTTAGTACCTAAAGACCTTATACTTTTTCCTTTCTAAAATACATGAGAGAAGAAGTTATGTATAGCCAATCTCTTTTGCAGTTGCTTTAGTAAAAGTATGATTACGAATTATTTTCCCCGCCTGTTTAATATTTGCACAATGTTTTGTTTGCAGAACAAAGCCGCAGAGATGACTTAGAATCGTTGGGGTATGTTTTGATGTACTTCAATAGGGGTTCCCTACCTTGGCAAGGACTCAAAGCTGCCACAAAGAGACAAAAGTATGAGCGTATCAGTGAAAAGAAAATGTCAACTCCCATTGAGGAACTGTGTAAAGGTTACCCAGGTAAGTTTGTGTATGAATGTGTGTGTGTGATTTTTTTGTTTTTGTTGTTGTATGGTTGCTCTTTAAGTACTATGGTTCTTAGCATCCCATTCTATATTTGGCATGAAAGACTGGAAATTTTGCTCAGAGACCTCTTTACCAGGCTTGAGGTTCTTTTACGTGCTGTAATTGTATGACATGGGACCACCTGCTTTACTCCCCTTCCAAAGGAAGCCTTGCTAAGGATTTTTACGCCTGAAAAAATCCATTGGCCTCCACCAGGTTTGAACCCACGACATTGGGAACTAGAGGCTAGCATGTTACTCCTAGAACAAGGGTGGCAAAAATGCCTTTCCTCTCTCGAGCCATCAAATATGTAACATGCACTACACCACTCAGCAGCACATGGAAAACAAATGAATAGATGGCTAGAAAAGGAGGTTGCACCTGCAAGTCACACTGCCTCAAGAGTCGCGTTTTCACCACCACTGCCCTAGACCATGGAGGATAACTTACTCACGTAAGGGACATTCTGTATAATACCAAGAGAAAGTCTGTAAAAGTACTACACTTCTATCACACTTCTCATATCCACTTACAGTAACAACAAGCACAAATACTTATTTAATCACATTTCATATTCAGAGAATTTATCCATTCTTCTCTCCTCAAGTCTGTTGAATGGGCTTTAAGTAGGTGCAATGCTTTTAGTCTCCAGGCATACAAGGGAGGTATAAAATTCTCATGCAGAAATGTCATGAAGATGACTTGTACTATGATAATTATCATCCTTTAGATGATACGTAAGAGTAGTCACTTGTTTCTGGCCATTGTGGAAACATTTTCAACAAAATGAATAAAACTGAAATAGCAGCTGTGATAAAATACTTAACTTTGAAGGTTTTAACCCGATCAAAAATACAATGGGAGCAAGATTTGACATTTAAAGGATTCTTTCCCTTTATTTTCATTGATTAAAATTTGTGCTGTGAATTTAAATATGGCTGCACATCCATTCAAGATTATGAGTGCTCAGGCATCCCAAATTCACTACAAATGGCAACATTGTCACAAAAACTCACAATGCCATTTTCAGTTATTGCCAGTTTAGGCCATGTCCACTACAGTTTACACAAAGTTTTTAAACATGAGAAAGCTTTCTTCTCGATCAGTGCCATGTTTGGTAACAATGGATCAAAAATTCATTCGAATGAACTTTTCTCAAAAGTTTTACACTTGTTTAAATGCAGTTCCACTGAGTTCCTCCAGCATTTCATAACAGTAAGTGAAATATGGATTCATCACTACATGCCAGAGATGAAGGAGCAGTTCAAACAGTGGATAGCAACAGGTAAAAGTGCACCAAAGAATGGAAAACAGTTCCATCTTCAAGAAAAGTTATGGTTACAGTTTTCTGGGGTGCTCATAGACTGCCTCCAGAAGGGCAAAACCATCTACGGGTAGCACTTATGTTTCACTATAAGAGCAGTTGAAGGATGCTTTTCAGATATGTTCACAACTTGTGAAAAAGAAAGCTTTCTTTCATCATGGTAATGCGCCTTCACAGGTCTGGGATTGTTGCTGCAGAACTTCATTACCTTCACTTCCAAGTGCTTCCTTATGACTATACAGATTTGGCTCCCAGCAATTACTAGGGGCATTCAATTTTTTTGTGTTCACAGGAACCATTTAGTGGACAAAAGAATACAGATTATATTATAGGTATTCCCCGCCAATGTCTATGCATTTTTGCCATCGTTCTGGCAGCTTCCGTATTTGCATAACATACCATTCTTTTGGGGTATCCTGGCACCACCGGTGGACAACTGCATGAAGTTCGTCATTGGTGATGAACTTCTTACCCTGCATGGCCTCTTTCATTGCATAAATAGGGCGTAGTTGCTAGCAGCCAAATCCGGCGAATATGGAGGATGTGACAGTACAGGAAACCCTAGTTCATGCATGGTGGCAATGGTCTGGCAACTGGTATGTAGCAGCGCGTTGCCGTGTTGGAGAAGAATGCCATGGCCATTTTCCATAGCGGTGTTGTATGCGTTGGTGCAGTGAACTGCAGTACTGATCACTGTTAATGGTCATATTGGGAGGGAGCCAATCCACCAGAATTATCCCTTCCTGATCCCAGAACAATCACCATTTGTTTCTGCATGAATAGTCCCATCCGTGACTTCTTGGGATGAGGGCTCTCAGTATGCTTCCATTCCATAGATTGGTGCTGCTTTTCTGGAGTCTAATGGAAGAAACATGACTCGTTGACGGTGACCAGATGCTCAAAGAACTCTGCTGGATCTGCACTGTACTGTTGCACCAACTGTTGGCATATCTCCATATGCTTCTGTTTCTGCGCAATGGTGAGGATATGGGGCACCCATTGTGCACACACCTTCGTCTTCAAATCCTCATGGATGGCGGTGTGAAGGGTTCCCCATGATAGACCTTTTGCCCTCTCTCGTTCATCAAACATGATTCGCCTGTTCTCCATTATCAAGTCATTGACACACTGGGCACTGTTTGGTTTTATTTATTTATTTATTTATTTATTTTGTATTTTGCTGTTCAGTACACTGTCAAAACACAGAAGAACAATGTTAAGATCATACAAAAGAATACAATAATATGTTTATACATGTCACTCACTCACACCCATCCACCCACCCACATACACAAAATCAGTTGCAACACACACGCATACCCAGAAGAATCCTAACTACTAGTTTTTATTTACAAATTCGCCAATATTGTATGCAGTTGCTGGGTGCCTAGTGCTTTGAGCTCTGATACCCGAAACATGGATCTGCAACTTGGTGCTGTCTCCCCACATATGGCTACTAACCTCTTGTGGATGTCTGAAGCAGTCACTCCTTCCCTCTGGAGAAACCACACTGTCCACCATTGCCCATGCTTGTCTGCTTCCATGTAATCTTTATCAATGTCCACAAGGTACTTGCAAGCCGGAACAATTACTCCTGTAATGCTGTACATATGGGAAGCAGCACCATAATCTGGTGGCAATAGACAGTACTATAGTCTCTCTTCATGCATACATTGACACATTTCAAACTGCTACTTTTAGGGGGAGTGTCAATCAATATTGAATGAACTAAATACTTTTGTTTCCAAACCTGAAGAAATGGCTGAGTGGATGAAGATTCTTATCAAATGATGAGGTTGAAACTGAGACTGATGCTTGTGTTACACAAATCTTATTCTACTGAGTGTATTGGAAAGTTGTCGGACTTAATGTGCTGACTCACAAGGTAACTGTATTGAAAAATAGAAAAAGAACATTTCTTATATGTTGTGTTTTCTTGTTCAGTCCATGAATCTTAGAATGTTTCTCCTACTGTGAAATATTTCAGTGCAATTTTTTCTGTTCATGTCTTAGTTTTGAATTTTGCCCAGTTTCTTATTGCATGAACATTAGCAATGGTGTAAAGCTTTTGAGCATTACTATTGTAGTTCTAAAATGTTGATCAAATATTTACAGATTCTCTACTTGGACTTTAAATGTTTTCATCTATTTCATAAAAATGATTTATCCCACCAACTGCATTTTACTTGCTGTTGATATGATTAAGTGATCTGTGTTGTGCAGTAGGGTACAAAACTTAGGAAACTTTTTGTTTACAGCTGAGTTCCACACCTATCTGAATTATTGCCGCTCACTGCGGTTTGAAGAGCGGCCTGACTACTCCTATCTGCGCCAATTGTTTAGAACGCTCTTCCATCGTCAAGGCTTCACTTACGACTACGTGTTTGATTGGAACATGCTCAAATTTGTAAGTATTTATACTGGTTTTACTGTCACTATGAAATAAGGTATTGCTCTGCCGCAAATATGCATACGGTCTGGTGAAGAGATGGTAGAGGTTGTGCCAACCTTTTTGTAGTAGGAGGTGACTGATTAGCAGCTGACCTATTCTTGTTACTACTGTTATCATTTAAACACCTAGGATGATGAAAACTTTTTGGCATGAAACTGGTTACGTTGTTCTATCAATCATATTTTGAAAGGTGCTCAACCCCCTCAAGATCTGAGTGCAGTGTTGTTTTCTCACACCACATGTGCTTGTCTTAGATGCACCAGTGAATTCTGAGGTTAGGTTAATGCCACAATTTCATCTACGAAAAAGGTCGGATACTTCTTGCAAAACTTATTAAACATGTTTAAGGTTAATGTCACAATTTGATCTATCATAAAGGATGAATACTTCTTGCAAAACTTACTAAACATGTTAAGAACAAATTATTTTCTCCCCAATATTTAAAAGTTCGCCTTTTCTGTGTGTTTGCTATTGCACCCTGCTTGTTGTCGTATGTATTAACACTGATTTGAGAGTAAAGTTGGCCATACTGCAGCTAAACAGATAACTTATATAGGGAACTACTAACCATAATTCTTTTTCTTTAAAGTCAGTTTGCTTCAATCCTAATCCTATTCTTTAGCAGTGTGTTAATATTGTGCTATTATTTCACATGCATTTACCTACCTGATCACCACAAATTGCACATATGCATGCAAACTAATGCTATATATGTAACTGACAAGAGTCCTGATGGCTAACGTACATGCTTGTTTGCTTTGGTTCACTTCAGCCTAAGGATAAAACAAATTAGTTTAGACCTAGCATGAGAATTGATGATAAAAGTAAGAACTTGAAGCTTAGAAATAAGTTCATTTAGGCTATTCTTAGTTACATAAATATTGCATCAAATTCTTTGGAAATACTTTCCAAAAAGTATTACAGAGAAATGAAGAGCTCCAAGGAGTAATTTACTGCTGATAGGCAAATATATTTTAAGACAGTTTAATGCTTAGAAAATTAGTTTCTCTAAAAATTGAGTTTTTACATAACACAAATTAGTTTACAGTGTGATAATCAGGAAACTATGATATACATGCTTTTTGGTTACAATGGGATTAGAAGGTTTCAATTATATTTATGAATTTTACTAAAGAACAACACAACAAAACTTATAGTCCACCTTAAATGGTGTGAGGTAAGCCTACTTCATAAACTGAAAGGCTGAAATATAATACTTGTTGATATATGTTAATTGGATAAAGTTTCTTTCTGGGTTTTCTGATATCTTGAGGAGACAAATAACTAATAAATCTAAACTCTATGAATGTTGGGTTCATTTGAGCACTCATTTCTTATGATGAATGACCATTGTGTGGCATATTTCGTTCCATAATGGTCACATCTTTATTTACAGAGCAATTTATCATTTCACCACATAATTGTGGCCTGAATATTTCAGGTTGTCACTGTTAAGAAATATTAAAAATTATGTGCTGCCAGTGCATGCAATGCTGAGTGATTGCGTTTCCATTTCGGCATCTTTGGTTCTAGCGTTGGGGTAACTTGAGAAATGTGATCGGTTGGTATCTAATGTTGTGCAGTTGGCAATGAAGCCATTCGCTCTCTAGCACTCCAGTATTTAATTGAGAAATGTATGACACTTTGAAGTGCTGGTCTGTCAGCCAAACACAAGGCAGCATTATCATCAACCTTGTCTATAAGTTTCTTAACAAAGTCAGAAAGACAAACACATGGTAAAGCTTTTATTGCAGAGGAGGGTAAAATGTTACTTTTGTGAGGAACTGGAAAATGTTCAGCGCCATGACTTAAGTTCAAGGACCGATATGGGATACATACCTATGCACAGCGAAACATTCGTATAGTATATGCTGTGAGGTCTCAAAGTCCCTTACACATTTCCTACATAAAGGGTCCTGTACAAGACCCATTATGCATAAATGTCTGCACAGAGCATTGTGGCCCGTAAGATAGCCCACAATCCCTCTGAGCTTAGCTCTAGATAAATTCAAGAGGAACTCACTCACTCTCCGGTTAGGCCCAGATATAAAATCATGGGTCTGCTTGGCAATGGTTTGCTTACTCCTGATCTCAAGATGAGCCCTCGCCGTGAGCGGGGTAATCTCATGCTTGACATTTCTAACAGACACTCCGCAAAAGGACTTGGACTCTATAAAATCGAGCCCCGATCCCCTCTCACTAGAGCATCTGCCATCTCATTGCCTCTAATACCAGCATGCCCCAGCACCCAAGGAAGTGCAACTGGAGAGCTAATACATAGTCTATCTAACATACTCTGTCATTGCCACACCAGTCTGGATGTGGTTTTAACCGCCCTAAGGACTTTCAAAACTGCCATACTATCCGGGCAGATGTACTTATCCGCTCGACCACGTGGCATAATGTAAATACACATAGTATAGATCTGGAAGACTTGGCAAATCGCCCAAGGCGAATGACAAGCCTAGTTCTAGGGCCATAGGCCCAGCCTTTGGGGGAGGCCCAATCTCTAGGTCCCACTCCTCCCTGAAAGGTATTACCACAGAGTAAGATGGACTTAGGTTATACCTAGTCCCCATCAAGTCCCCGATCATCTGGATTACAGGACACTTATCCTGCAATCCAAAAAGGATCAATGAGTGCCCTTTGTGGGGTAGCTTGAAACACAATCCCCTACAGTTCAGTGGAGGTCTGCACTCATCCTAGCTACCTCCTCCACAAACAAGCGCAGAGGGGGAAAGTCCACCAAAAACTTGCCACCTGCCTTTAAGGCAGGCCGAGGAGTCATGCGCAGTGCCCCTGTTATCATACATGCCAATCTTTGCAGCTAATCCTGCCTAGCAGCCACTGTCTTCACCCTAGAGGCAGGCCACCAGACCAGTGCCCCATAAGTTATTGACGGTCTGATAACCAAGGTGTATAGCCATTTGACCACCTTGGGTCTCGGGCCCCATCTCCGTATTGTAGGTCTTCTTAACTTTATAATTTACATGTTTTTTGCAACTCGGCCCAGCATCCAGAATGACTCTTATATACTTGACTGTTCCGGAAAGCTTCAACTTCTTCCCAAACCTGGCAGCCTCCTCCTCCTTGTGAAGGTCATTATTTCAGTCTTGTCCAGGTTAACGGACAAGTCTGTTTCTCTGTACCATTCCTCTAAAGCCTGTAGGGAGCCCTGTATGAGCTCCGAAACAGTACTTGGGAATTTTCCACTTGCTACAAGGCATAGCCTTGAGCATGAATTCCTTCCCTATTTACTCTATCCAGCAATACATCTACCACCAGACACCACAGGGTGAGTGACAGAACTCCCCTTGTGGGCAACCTCGGGCACTGTTGCCCTCATGGCCACACTACCCAGAGTCGTCACAGCCTGCTGGCCTTCCAAGGAGTCCTTTACAACTGGACTGACTCCCCTGCTCTCCAGACATTTCCAAATGGTGCCTAAAGTCATATTATCAAAGGCACCTCCGATGTCCAGGAAACTTCCATGGCGAGTTTTCCACAGTCCGGCACCCTCTCCAGCCTCACCACAAACTGATGGAGCGCCATATCTATGGATTTACCCAGCCAGTAGGCATAGTGATGGAGGGTGTATGGGTCTCTCCATCACATCCCATCCCTCAAAAATCCATCTACCAGTCTTTCCAGAGCCTTTAACAAAAAGGATGTTAGTCTGATAGGATTGCATACCTGGTTTAGGTATAAACACTACTTTAGCCTGTATCCAGAGGCAAAACACATGCCTCATAGCCAGACAGGCTCTGAATATTCTAAATGGGATGAAACGATGTCCCATCCCTCTTGAAGGAGAGCCGGGAAGATCCCATTCACACCTGCGCTCTTATGGGGCTCAAAAGTATAAATGGCCCAATTTAGTTTTTTAAAAGTAACAATCTCGGTGGCCACTGCCCATCCTTTCTGCCAAGGCCGGCATGCCTTACCAGAGTTTGGTTCTTGATTTGTAATGCAAGCCTCTGGGAAATGAGTCTCGAGCAACAGTCTCAAAGTCTCCCCCTCCGACTGAGTCATAGCACTGGAGGGGTGTTTTATTGAGGCCAGCCTGGCCCTAGCTCCGGAGACCAGCAATTCTGCAGGCGAGCAGCACTCGACTGCTTCTGTACATTATTACAGAAGAGCCTTCAAAATTCCTTGAAGGTCTTCCTGATTTCTTTTTTGTATATTCTTTGGGACTCCTTATAGGAGTTCCAAGTTTCCTGACACTTATTGGTCTTATATGCAGTATATAGCCTTCATGTCACTTTCGTGATGGAACTTAAAAAAGAATTCTACCTGAATTTATCTTTGGCCCGAGCCTCATGCATGAGGGGGCAATTTCTTTCATAGGAAGACACCATAGTGTTAGTGAGCAACTACATAACCCTCCAGGCCCTCCGCATTCCATAGTTTAGTTTGTGGTCCATTCCTCAGCCCGCCTTCCAGGTCCTTTCTAAAGGAGTACCAATTGCTCTTCCTTGGGTTCCTGTATGGAGTCCTTTCCTTTTCCCTCAAGACTAAAGCATATATGTCTGGTCAGACATGGAAGGTTCAGATCAAACCCTCCAGTCCTTAATATCTTCTAGTATCCCAAAGGACTAGTGACAAGTCTAGGACCTCCTCCCTTTAATAATTAACAAAGGTCGGAATATCCCCTTGATTCGTGATCTCAAGATCTGTAGAGCTCAGGTACTTGAGCAGCTTCTCCCCTCTACCGTTGATGTCTATGCTGCCCCAAATGCTATGATCGGCATTGCATACCAATCAGCAGGTTGAAGTTTCTATCTTTGCAATAAATCACAAGGTCTTTGAACTATTGAGGAGGAGGTAGTTCCTCAGAGTCATATGGGAAATAGGCTGAGCAGATTATCACCTGACGTGGCATTCCTCCCTCCTCATACCTTACTAGGACTGCTGCTAGGTCTTAAGTAAAAAATCCTGGCAGGGCCCAGGTATTGTCGAGTCTAGTAATGACATGCTCTAGGTTTTACCTCAGACAAAGCGCTGAAAATAGTAAAAACTTTAATATTCTGTCCCATGATACGGCCCTGTCAAAGCCAGGGTTCCTTATGGCAACATCTATGCACACCTCGTTATGTTACTTGAGAGCCACACTTACCCATCGGGACTCATTCTCCTAAGAGCCCCCAGGTCCTCTGATGGGTTTTCTGAGGGATATAAATCCCTTTCTAATCGGAAATCCCCACTGAATGTCTGGACCTCTTTTGGAGGTTCTAGAGGGCTCCGGCCCAGCCATGGCTTCCGCAAGGTCTCTGTGACTAGAGACACGTGCTTCCCCCACACTCTCGGCCAGTTGCTTAGCTTAACCCTTCTTCTCCTCCTCTTCTTTGCCCCACTGGCATACTTAGGCTTCAGTTTTAGGGTGCCGACCACTTTGGTCAGTTCCCCCAAAACATCAGATTGTATATGTTTCTCAGGAGGCAGGCCCTGCATCTCCACATCTTCGGGAGTTGCAGTTCCTGTCACCCATCATATATCTTGCGGGTTCAGGTTCCCTACTGGGGCATCCGGTTTTAGGTACAGGGCCTGCTTCTCCACATCTCTGAGAGTTGCAGTTCCTGTATCCCGTTCCTTAATCTCAACGGCAAAGTCTTCTTTCAAGGACCCAGCTGCCTCAACTTTGACTTTAGTTCTCTCGGGGTCCCTAATGCAGATCCCTCTGGTTTATTGGAATTTTGAGCTTCAGTAGTTCCCACGATGCTAGAGATAACTCAGGTTCGCTCAGACAGAGCTCTGCATGCCTGCGTAAGACTATATACTCCAAGAGGTCGTTAGGTATCTCAGAAGCTCTGTTTACGACACATCTATCTATGTGCCATGCACCTGATCAACACAAATTGCATACACCTTAGGGTTGGGGAGTTGTTTTGCGGTCTCCTATTCATTATTCAAAGACAGGCCTGATTCAGTGTGTCAGTAATCAACCAATGCTGCTGATCAGGTGCCAGCACCTGCCGATGCATCCGGGACCTGCTCAAGGTCCAGCATTAGGGGCTTATGGGCTGTTAGGCCACTCCAGAGATCCCCCCGCTGCAGCAACTACATTGGTAAAACATAATAGAAATTGAACTGCAGAAAGTTTTCATGAGTGAAAAAGTTTATAAGAAAAAGTAGTGCAAAATGAAAATGAAATTGCAGTCTACAAGCTACTCAAGGTACTGATTTCATAGCCTTAAAACAGGAATCTGCCAGAAATTGATAGCAATATGCTGGCTTATGTTGAGTTGCACAATAGAAGATGTATTTCATATGCAATGGGTACTTTAGATGAAGGTGGAAACAAATGCAGAGCATTTAGTTTTTATTGTATAAATTATACTTTTAATAGACCTTAACCTGGTCTTGGCAAGTTTTTAATATGGAGTCAACTGAAAAATTCAACACCAGAGCCGGGATTTGAACACGGTTCTCCCGCTCTCCGTGCGGTTGCTCTAATCATTGAGCTACTGTGACAACATGCCGGTGGGACATTGAATTCCTTAATTGACTCAAATTGTTTCCCAGACAGACCACTAAGGCATCTGAATCGAGATGACAATCTTAGCGGCGACCTGTTTATCACAATTACTTCAGTGCTGGGTAAATGAGTACTTGCGATAAGCAGGTCGCCGGTAAGATTGTCGTCTCGAGTGAGATGCCTTAGTGGTCTGTCTGGGAAACAATTTGAGTCAATTGAGGAATTCAATGTCCCACCAGCATGTTGTCACAGTAGCTCAGTGGTTAGAGCAACCGCACGGAGAGCGGGAGAACTGTGTTCAAATCCTGGCTGTGGCATTAAATTTTTCAGTTGACTCTATATTAAAAAATAAAAATGCAGAGCAACTTAATATTTAGTTAAGATGGAGCCAAGTCATGCATTTCATATGGGGACACAGTCTTTGTGTGTGAAGAACCATCATCTTCCAAAACAGCCAATTTTACAGATAAAATTGTGATGAGGTTCCATTGATACATCATACACAAGCATCAAGAAATGGATTACTTGATTAAATTATGGAAAATGTATTGATGTGAAGCCTTATATTGCTCTGGTTACCGCTTACTATGGATGGTTTGGAATATAATAATTACATGTTTAATTTGAGTTTTAATAGTACTAAACCTGAAATTAAACTATATTTAAAATTATATGTATAAAAAAAAGATATATTTGTCTAGATATCCATTTCTTAAATCTTTGTTTAAAACATAAAATAACTCCTATTTTTGTTAGAAAAACTGTTAAATTTGATGATAATAATATGCTCATCAAAAAAGTGGCAGAGAAAAAAGTAATTGTACTTAAAACAAATTTGCATTTTAAAAACTTAAATAATTTTGAACTAAAATTGTATGTTTTGCATCTTAAAATAGTAAATGTTTTAGGTAGTTCAGTTTGGCTTAATTTGGACTTGAAATTATTTGAAAATTTCAGTATGAGAAATAAATAAAATAAGTTAAAAAATAAATTAAGTAGATTATTTTTTTACTTTTTTTTAAATAAAGAGAGCTGGAGGTTGTTACACTACATCACTAATTGAATGCATTTTGGGAGAACGGTTTACTCCCATCATCGGCTTGTTTCCAACTGATTTTACCAGTTACTGTCTGGGGGACATGTGTGGTTGGTGGTGGTCTCTGGTGCTGCTGGGTGGCGGTAGTACGAAATTCATTATGTGATTCCTGTGTTTGACGTTATATATTTTTTTCCAGATGTTCAATTCGTTGCTATTGTTGATCGGTTTTAACAGTTTTATGTTTGGAGTGATTTCATGGTTTGAAGACCATGCTACTGCTGATTTATCCGTCTGTTTTTAGTAAATGCATCTCACATGCTCTTTAAGCCTTATTTCAAGATTTCTTTTGGTTCTTCCTATGTATACCAGGTTACAGTCATTACAAACTATTTGATATATACCAGTTGATGTATTGTTGGGAATAGGGTCTTTTGTTGTGTATACAAATTTCATTCCAATTGAGCACTTCAAAAGCTTCTTAAGATATGGTATTTTAATCAAAATTATTAGAGCCATTTTGAGAACTTAATGAAAAATTGTCTATGTCTAGCAGTGGTGACCAACTTAGCTGCTCTTACAAAGCATTGTGTGCACTAATAAGTGATCAAAAGGCTGATACATTGAAAGTAAGTTGTACGTAGGAATCCACAGAGATTACAGTGAACCATAAACTTTGGTGTTTAATTTTGGGTTATCTTTTTGTGTATTTTGGATAGTTAATACAAATTATTGAGTGAAGGAAATTAAGTTTCAGCTTTAAGATTGTTTACGATGGTGTTATCGATACATCATCATGCAATGTATTTATGAAATTATACCCACATAGACACACAAGAAACAAATATATAACACATTTATAAACTAGTACTATCATTGGTATAAATTTATGTTTATACATAATACTGATATAAATAATACATATCTGAGGGTATCATTAATCAAAAACACTCACATTTATGGATTGAAGATGCTAATATTGATGCCTTTGGACGTTTTGCACCTTCTACTGTTTAAAATAAAATCAATATCTGGATCTGTTAATTCTAAGAGCAAATTTTAAATTGACTGAAATTCAATTCCTTTCTATGCTCATGCTTTGTCATAGCTGAAAAGAACTGTTCACTGAACATATGTTGATTGAAACAAGGATAGGATTGTAGTAGCATGTTTCCACATAAAATTTAGGAAGGCTGTTCCTATTTCTGTATTTGTCATTTAATTCCCTATAATATTTCAAGGCGATAGATAATCTCTGAAAATTTGAGGGATGCCATATACTGCCAAACTGATTGGTGCTACAAAAGTGTCAAACTCAATCTTCAGTGCAGAAATATCCTTGAATCTCGTTTCTAATTCTTGAAAAGAATGCTTGTAGTACACTTACGTATCCTTCAAAGTCAAAAACTATATCCAAATTACTCTTTTATTTCGACTGTGAAAATGAACTGTTATACCCTTCTGTTAATTGCTGATGTATAATTCCAATTTCAGTTTAAAAGCCACCAGGGCATCATACAGTTGCATTATTAAATGATTTTTACTTTCTCCACCACATTAGATAAATGTGATGCATCTCCAACTTGATTAGTTCAAAAAGCACTGCAGAATGACATAGTGCCATATCATATAAATGAGATCCAATATGTTAGAGCGATCCAATTTGACCTTGCTGAACTACTCCAGTTCCACTCTTATTACTGCACATGTGCAATGAAGATCGCTCGTGTCCAATATGTGTGAGTTGATCACCCCAATATGAAGGGTAGTTTCGGGTGAAGGAATTCTGCTGAAAATCTTCATGTCACATCTTTGGAAGATGCGAAACTGAAATATCAAGTTTGGCAGTTATCCGACTTTTCATTTGTTAGTTATACTGCATACACACATATTCATTCCCTCCCCTCTACTCTCTAAAAATGTTTACTTTAAGAGACCTTAAAATATGTATTACAATGCAATCCTGATATCAAATTTTTGGATGGGGCGCAACGTTTTCCCTTCCTATTAGTGATAGGCAGTAGAGAAAGTAAGAAGTTGTTGCTGTTATTACACTTTTTTGTGAAATAATTGATACTTTTAGTATGTTATAAGCACTGCTTTAGAGAATTTTATTCATCATAAAATGGACTCTAACCATCTTCATTTGAAGTCATGTGGTAATGCAGAAATTAAGTCCTACAAATTATTGTGTTTACTTCTAGGGCGGAACGAGGCATGGAGGACCAGAGGAACAGCGTGAACGTCGTTACACATCAAGAACTGCTCAGGCAACAGCAGGTTGTGCAGCTGGTGCAGGTGGAACTAGTAGGCGTACGCAGACATCGTTTGATATGGTGAACACTCCACCAGGAACTACCCCGCCCGTCACGACTGCCAGTCCTACCACCGGTAATTCATGGAGCCGAGGCCGGCATTAGCACCTGCTGAGATTGCAGCTGTTTATCTAGTTTTGTACTGTAATGTGTGCATGTAAAAGTAAAGCTACCCCTGGTATCCTGCCTCCAGCATCTCCCAGAGGGCGAGGGGGAGAGGCTCTTGAGAGGCGAGAGAGCTATCGACAGCACCGGATCGCTGCCAGATGTGGAAAGGGGCCTAGTGCTGCAGTCATGGGCATAACCAATGATACTGCCACCGTGGGCAAGCAGACCAAGTGAGTAATAAAGCTGTGCTCGCTGCTTCACATAAGACATTTCCACACAGCGAACCGCCTGGTACTATCCAGTTTAACACTGATTGTGTATTTTTCAAATGTGTGTTTGTGTTGGAAGTGTCATAATTTGTAAAACAGTTCCGTCACTTAGCAGCAGGGTTGAATTCCCAAGAAGCAGGCGTGGGGGCTGCTATTTTGGGGAACCTCTGCTGTTAGTTTAATTTTAACAAAAGCACAGGTTCTTTAAGGACAAACAATATTGACAGTTACAGAAATGTGTTTGTCTGGGCAGTGCTTGTTTCTTGCATTTATATTTGATGATAATGCTTTGCTGTTTAGTGTGTAGATGTGTGAGGAGCATATGGCTTGAGTTAATTTAGCTCCAGATAAATATTTCAGTCATTTTTTTTATTATCTTAGTTTTGTAATGGATATTTATTATTTAAAATTGTTAAATGAACTGTTCTTAGCTTCATTTAACTGAATTAAATACTGTAGCTGGAGCTGCTTTGCAAAACTGCTAAGTTGAGAATATGTATTTACATTTTGTGCTCGTGATGGATAATTCTGAAGTAGCAATGCAGTAAATGTCAAATTTAAGTGTAGGGCATAAATACTGCCTAAACAAACCTTGAGTAATAGAACCGTTGCTTGCTTTGAAATGAAATTTGAAGCATAATATTTATTGCGACTTGGATAATATTTTATTAAAACTATGCGTTAACTAAAAGAGTGCACATATTAAAGTAAAATATTATCCATTGTTTAACTTTTGTATCACTTGCTAAATATCAGTAATGCATCATTTTAATTAGTAGGCATATTTGAAAAAAAAAAAATTAATAATTTTGCCAAAGGCTTTAAATTGCTGGTTCATATTTGTTGCTCATTTGTTTAAGCTCAGATGGACGTATTTTGAGCATGCCAAAACATATCATCCATAGAAGTACCTGATATTAAGTCGTATGGATTCAGCTAACCAGTCCCATGCATTTTTAATAGGATTTTAATGAAACTGCTGGTTTTACAAGATCAGCTTTAAGAACGAGATAAATAAAAGGATTTGGGATGCTTATATTGAGTTATTTTGGAAGCTTATCAAATACTGTGTTGTATAAGATATTCCTTTTTATATGCTGTGAACTGCAGTTTTCCCAATTAGTTATGAAAGGAACATTCGTTTCAGCATTTCTGATATTTAGGCCCAGTAAGACATTCTTTTACTTCTTTCTTGGAAATGTGGGTGTAATATTTTTCAATCTGAGTAATAGTATATCCCCACTAAAATTTTATGCTCGAAATACATTTTGACACATTTCATCTATTAATTAATGGAACCATCAGTAGTGTTGCAACTCTGAGATGGTGTATTAGATATAAATATACCTAATATGCCATCTTGCTGCTATTAAGCCAAGCTTGATTAAGTGTAACTTAAAATGCTTAAAGTCAACAGGTAATATTGCCTATTTGAGAAAAAATTCTGTTTGAACAGGCCTGGGAATTGTACTCCATGTGAAGCTTTACTGACAGCTGTGAATGAAAATAAATATGAATGGAATTTATTAATGAAATCTGCCATCTTAATTCGCAGCTTAACCAATATTCCTGATCCTGCACGTCCAGAAAATTGCTCTGCATTGCTTTTGAATCAAACTTAAAACAAAGTTATTAAATTTACAAGAAAAATACAGTGTCTTCACATTAAAAGGACCTGCTGTTGTATGGACCTGCCACTTGGCTGCAGAAGCTCCATGTACCACATGATCAATCCAATGCATACACATTAGGATAAATTGGAACAACAGACAATGCTTACTTGCAGTAGTAATGATAATCAGACAAGTTAAAATTGTGAGTTTAGATTTGTGTTGTTCTGTATGGCTGAAATTCTGTAATTTAGTTACTTTCTGCATAGCTGACTCCAGCTTGCAAATGTTGATATCATTAAGCTCTGTTTTTAAATGCAACACCCTCAATTTTTTCCCTGTCAAATACTGGTCCTTTTCTTTTCACTGTTTTATGACTAATGTATATGTTAGGGGAATCAATTTCCAGAAAGCATTCCTGAAATACTCTATATGGCCTTTATTATGAACTCCGGTTACGGTTCTGGTTAGATGCTAACTGGGAGTTAGATCCAAATTTTTGTATTACGATCTTTGGTTATCAGCTAGCGGGGAGTTGTTCTTAGCAGTGAACTAACTGCTACCTCAGGTACTGGTTAGTCTGCTAACTTGGTAGATAACCATACAAAAATGGCATACCTTCAGCCTTGATAGCGACTCCAAGATGAAATATTGGATCAATATTTATATAACAGGAGGGAAGCCAAAATAGTTACACCGCAAAAGAAAATTTGCAGGCTTGGGACAAGGAGGAATTTTGAAAACGTTATAAGATTGTGGAAATTTCACTTGTTGCCGTACTTTTCTTTTACATTTCTGCTGTGTAATATCTCCATAATTATTCTTAGGCTTAGTTTGCTCATACTTTTCTGTTTTTAATACGCATGGCAGTAATATTTGCTTAATATAATGCTTCCAATTATTGTAATATTCATATTCATAATTTGCAGGTAACTTTTACAAATTATATCAACAGTAAAACTTTATTTAAGCATATACTCCAAAATGTCCTATTTTCCTGCTAACCTATAGGAAGTCAAACGCAAAATCCCATATAATTCAATACCCCAAAATCCCCCAACATATTTCCAACTAATCTACAACAGTGTATTAATGGTGAAATCCTGTGTAACATAGGCTTTCCATTCTTTGTTAGGGTTTTTCTTATAAGTGTAAGATTTATTAATAACTACATTAAGATTACCATTTTTGCATAGAGCATGTTAATAGCAAAACCTATATAATTTAGTATTCTGAAATATTTTAATCTATCATAAGTCTTGCATTATTCCTTTTGTAGCGATGCCAAGAATGAAGTGCTAAGACATATTATAGGAATAAAATCTTGGAAAAATAAATTCAAAGAGAGGGATGAGAAAATTGGAAAATGATTTAGATTAATGAAAAGTGTGTTATGGCTTTATTTTCTATCACACTTATGCTGTGTAATAATTTTTAGTAGCATCACAACCTCTTGGTGAGTGTATGGTCTTTTCCTAACACACTTGCCGTACGGTTTCTTAAGTGCATCTGCGCAAATTTCAGTGTAGCGGAATAAGTCTTTTAGCTAATACCTCTGCACTATAAAATACCTGGAATTATTTCTTTTAAATATACCAAAATGCACCTAACCAATTACAAACTCATATGAACTAAAGTAATGATACAACCCTTATAAATGTAGTTTAATGTTTAGAAACATACTGCTACTTCACCTATACAAATCAACATTAACAGCGAGTATGCTTTATTATGTTTATAAATGCATTTAGTGTATTATCAGCTATCCAAGTATTAATTACAAAAGCCCATCACACTTATTTAATAAAAATTTGAGCTTTTATTATAAATCAAACTGCAGGTTCAAGAAAATTGCAACAATGTTTGTTTTTAATGATAAAAGTTTCCACCTAGATAGCATGAAATCACACACAAAAATTTTGCCAACCATACCAAATTGTAAACAAATGCTGGGTTAACTAACCTTGGCTGTTAACGGAGATCGTAATACAAGCCATATTACACAGAGCACATGATTCATGTTTTATAAAGTTCAACAAATGAAAACTTATCTAGTTTGAATAGTTTGTTGTTGACTACTATAACAAATACATCAAACTTTTACGGTTGCTTTATTTTAATTTTACTTTCTTTCCAATTTCCTTATGATTGGAGCTGCTATTATGTTTTCTATGGAGTGCATGTATCTCAACATCTGTTTTTTAGTGCATTTTAGATCTACACTCTTGCCAAACTTGTTGGTTTCTTTGGCTTCTTTCTTTGTTGATACAACCTATTTTTTCCTTACTTTACCTAAATATTTTCTATTGGTCTTGCTAACTATTACAACACATTTCTTCTCAACATACTCGACTGACCTTGTCATCAAATACTCCATGTACGACAGATAACTTGCTGTGTATCAGCAGGCCCTTTTAAATGAACAAATACTGTATTTGTGAGAAAGGATTAAGCCAAACAAAAATGCATACATTGCTGTTACCCACAAAATGAGTGCACATCACTTTATTTTGCAGTGATTTGTGTGGAAGTGTTGGTAACGATGCTAGTAATTGTGCTGGCAAACTTGTGAACCTTGGCAACCAGTTGTGAGAGGGAATAACAAATATGATATATATCAGACCATTCTGTATTGATGTGCAATGGCTGGTAAGCTGTAAGTTCTTTGTGTTTCATCATGATAAAGTAAGCTGTGTAGGAATTTACAGAGTGGAGTTTTCAGAAGCCAAACTGTAATTGCTAATCCATGCTCATTGGCATACAGTCTATAATCAACCTTACTGTTTGTGATTCTTTCTCAGGACTACATATGGTAATGTTACCAAGATCCTCAAGTTTACTGACATTTTAGTATATAATGAAATGAAAGAGCTATACCCACTACATAACTTTGTATGTAGCAGTGTGACAATATTGAAATGGATAGCTGAGTTTATTAAGGCACGGACTGAAGGTCTGCGATTTAAATCCTGCCAAGACATCCTTCCTGACTGAGGTTTTTAACAGGTTTTTCCTCAGTCCTCATAACTGGCAAATGCCAGGGAGATACCATAAACTTAGGCCTGGAACATTTTCTTCTCAAACTTCCTTTCCTAAAATATAATTACATTGCATATGTCACCAGTGTAATGGTCCTGTGTGTATTAAAAACCGTTTTAAAAATCAGGTGTGGGATCATTTGTTGAATTAGGTATTATATGTAGCTTTCCTCCTTCATTCCAATTAAATACCAAATAAATTACTTGGAAATATGGAATGAATATCAGAATATCATCTTCGTGACGTAGCCTCCTCTTCCAGATGGTTCAATCATTGGGGAGTTGAACACAATCGCTCGCTCTGCATACAGCAGTCATCACAAACTTGCTCTGAGAATCGCACTAGATGCGCACTAACTGACTCAATTCATCTCTCACGAGAATGCTCATTTATATAGCTAATGAACATTCCACAGGGTTCTCGAGTATGAGAAGGACAAACATTCGGAGATTCTGATTATCTAACAATAACACTTCTGGTGTTTACACTGGCAAGTGCCACTGATTGTTGTTTATTCCAGCTGCCTGGCGCCAACCTCCTGATAACTTTGGGCCATAGCTGCTGCAGCAGAGTGATCACAATGAACTATCATCAGCTTCCCTTGGGGTTGAACACTGAATGCGTGATGGGCCCAGGACCTGTGGCACAGATGTCATATTGCTGGTACTGCCTCTCCACGTCATGAAGATGCATCAATAGAATCAGTGATGAGCTTCGTCAGGGTTTTGTTCATCTCCAGGTGCCCCCCAGTAATGCTGGCATGGGTTCCCTTGAGGACTTCCTTCACCATTTTCTTCAGGAGCACCAACTTCTACCCTAGTCTTTCTGGCTAAACTCCCACACTCTATTCGATAGTCCGTTCCTGACCACCAGGGAATACCACCGCGTCCAATATCTCCCATAGCTCGGCCCATAGCTGGGAGATACATCTGTCCACTCCAGTTGTATGCCAGATTCTTTATCCTTCAGAATCGTCCTGATCTCATTTCCCCAGTTGCTCCCTCCTCGAGGTGTCCTCGTCCCAACCAACTGCAGGTTGTACCATGACTGGGTTAGGGCTGCAGCACTCTCTGTCATCTGCTGGTCCAGATGCTTATACATTGCGATCCTCTAGCAACCTCTTGTTTTCTTTCGTCTGCCCATCTAGTCATTTTCCTTGCTGATCTAGATGCTTCTCCACTGCATTAATGTTATCTTTCATGTCGTGTTTAGTTCCTTCAAAGTCCTTTGAAATGTCTTCCTTCAGGGCTTTCATTGTTGCCTTTAATTCAGATTTTACAGTGTTGATGCTACCGAGATCAGATTTGAATTTCTCCATTCCAGATTTCATTTTCATCTTCATCTCCATCTTCTCCATTCTGGATTTCACAGTCTTGATTTCAACTAACAATTCTTTAATCGTTGCCTCCATTGTAGCATTTTATCCCAGTCGTGACACCAGTGTGTCTTTGTCCAGTTTTTCAGCTGCCAGCTCTAAGTTCTTATCTAGTTCAACTTCACTGGGAGTTCACTTCTCTAATGTCACTTCATTAAGATGAACCCTGTTAATTCTCCATCACTTCACTTCCTTTGTGGTAGCCTCCTTTTCCGGATGGTTCACTTGGTGGTTAGTCAAACACAAGACCTCCACAATCCCTCACTCTGCAGTAACGCTCACTATATGTCACAGCAATTGTCTCAAACTCACTTGAGGAATTGCACTTGATGTGGCACCAGACATACACACTATTTTGCTCACTAATTGAGTAAATTCAACTCTTGCGAGGATGCTCTCGCATATATAGCCAATAGAAATTTCCACAGGGTTCTCAATTGTTCAAGAAGGACAACATCCAGAAGATTCTGATTACCTAGTAATAATGCTTCTGTAAGCTGGCAAGTGCTTCTTATCGTTGTTTATTCTGACTGCCTGGTGCCGACCTCCCAATAACCTTGGGCCATAGCCACTGTGTCTCAGTACTTTAAAAAAGTGGCCTCACTTGTACTCTTAGACCCTTGCTCCATTTGAGATTACTTAGTCAGATTTATATTCAGATATTCAGTTCTCTCTATACCATATAAAATAGAAAATTTTACCTGAGTCAATGCTATCATCCACAAACTGAAATTTAGAATTTGGAGATACTTCTCCAAGCCTAAGTATTCATTAAAACTGTAAAGTATACACTGAACTATTGAGCTGGTCTCGCAGAAGAGTGGAGAAGTCAGGGTCTGCTCCCTTCACAGATCACAGGCCCATAGGCTACTCATGTAGCTTTAAAATGCAACCATACTTATTGGCATGGCTTTAAGCCAACTTGATTATATTAACTCCAGACAATGTGCAAGGTTATAGATTGCCACAACAGTTAGAATTGCTGGTTCGTATGTATTAAAGAATCTGCTAATTGTTCAACACATCCTGTATATCCAGTTAAAGGTACCTTTTTGCTAAACTCAATATAAAATATTCAAAGTGTTGTGCATGAAGAACAGTGTACACATTGTAAGCTTTAAGGTTTAGGAGTTCCTTTTGCTTATTTCCTCCATTTGAATATCTCAGTATCCATTCAGATTTTTAAAGGGCATAACTGTTGACAGCTAACCTCCTCATGCCACATGTTTAGGGACATGTAGATGAACAAACTTACATCATTACTACACTACATTCCTTTTTCAGTTTTGAACATGGTCATGGATGTAGCAGTTACGAGATAATGTAGATCATTTCAGTTTTCCAAAACATATCAATGTTGTAAATTATTGCAGCAGATTTTACAATTATTTTATTAATTATGTTGTTCATACAAAACTAGTCTTATACTGAACTACATTTTTAGTAGTTTGAAATTTTGCTTTTGCTTTGAGTTTTTGTTGTAATGGAAATGATTAAAAGGTATATCAATGTAAGACAGCTCAAATGAAATGGGAAGGCAAAATTAATATTCTCACTTTTTGACAATGGAGCCCTTAAAAGTGATAACCTACAGACTTTATATTGGAAAGCCTGAGGGAAAATGATGCAGATCAATTAATCCCCAGTGCCATTGGTGAACAACAATTTTTTGACCATGTACCTATCTTGGCATTCTCTGCATATGCCACATTTCAGCAGAAAATAAATATTAATACCTTACAGACAGCTTTCCGGTACAGACTAGTACCTGCTTTCTCTCTGTAGACTGGATGGTTTTAACAATGGAGTGCTTTTTAATAAAATTGTGATTAAATAAAATACTGAGCTACAGTAATTATGCTATACATTGTTGTGGCTACTGTTTACTCACATATCTGAATTCTTTCTAAAATGTTGAAAAAGCCATGTTTTAGCTTAAAAGCTAACATATACTAAGATTGATTCAATGTTTAGGAAGTTAGCCAGGTGTTGATAATATTTAACACCAACACAGAAAAAGTATGGGTTCTCCAAAGATGCGTTTAGTATTTATTCATGATTTGCACATAATATGACATTGTTTGAAACAACCCATATTCATAGTCAAACATGACAATTATACAGCATTGCCATATCTTTCTGTGATTCTTTTTGGAATGTAATTTCAGATTCAATATCTGTTTCATTGTCACCTAAAACAAGTGAGGCTCCTATTACCAGGAATGTTAGTTTTTGTTAATATACGACAAAATGAAGTGTATTTCAGCATTAAAATTACATTATCTTTGCATATTTACATTTTCTGCAATACTTGGTGTTAAGTTACAAAATAATCCAAATTACTTAAATAATATATCAACAACCCAGTACACAAAAGAAAAAACAATTTTACGGTTTTCACTAATTTTTATAGTGATTATAGATAATTATCCTAGTGGATAGTCACCGTTATTATTTTGTAACTGTGTATTTTTATCTGTTGATGCCAATCATTTGTGGCTGTAACAATTGGCAGATTGACCAACAATGTTTTGAGCTCACATCAGTTATGGTGGTAACAACTAGTGAGTGTTTTGAACTTGCTTGTTGACATAACCCGCTTTGGAGAAACAATGTCAAAATTAGTTAATTTCTGTTATTAGAATTGATTTGTATTTCATTTTCATTCCTGTTCTGAAAGCTGGAATATCAACAGCAGAGTATATATTGAATTCTGGTATGTACCAATAATTACTTTTTGTTTTGGTGCATACTTTTTACATTGCACAATTTACCCCATAAAATTTTAAAAAATGCTGCTTCCCTTTTTTTATTTTTGAGAAACACGTATTTTTCCAATATTGAATGTTGGTTCGTTTTTAAAGGATTTGCTCAGTGCTGCTAGAAATTCTTGCCACACATTTTGAGGATCAAAAGGGGGAAGTTAATGAAAATCAAATGAATGCTACCATGCATGGTAGAGCTACAAAATAACAGTAACACAGTAAGCCAAGCATTCCATTAATTACGTTAGGCTCTGAGAAGCAGCAGTGTCGATATACTTTAATGCTTGCCATTATTACCCATGGAAGGAAGTTTCCATTTTACATGATGTATCACAGAAAAATCAGTGGCAGTGACAATTTCTAAGGTAAGCCCACTTAAATAATTTAAAGAAGGAAACTATTAAGTATCTAAAATTGTGATAAAACCTAATGCTAACTCATTCTTGCTTCAGGTATGTACCGTTCAGGCTCCAAACTTGAATTATGCTTATTGAGCCATTGTTGATCCAAGAAGTGCAAAAGTATGCAATTCAGTTGATGGAGAATAACTGTACAGCAAATCAGGTTGAAAAATATGTATTGGCTGCATAGACATTAATATAATAGTTTTTCTGTGGGAACTGATTGTTTATTTCGTTTGTCTCCATTTTTGAGTTGTAAGGCACTGAATTGTTGTTTGTGCATGCCTGAAGTTAAGTATTTCTAAAGTGGTGATTAGCTTAGCAGAAGGAGCTAAAAAGTACAAATCTGAGGGCGTTGTAATTTCTTGCAGCGTTTTAGTTTGCAAGCATTGTGAAAGTTGCCTGGAATGTAAACAGAAGGACACTTAAGATGAACCCTTAAATCTGTAAAGCACACAAAGGGCTGTGAAACTTCAAAACTGCAAGTTGGTGTGCATATGTGGGGACTTATTAAAAAAACAAAAAAAAAAAAATACTTTAGAAAAGCAAGTCATGTGAAGGATCATAAAGAAGAATTTATTTTGAAAACTACATCTGCAATTTTTCAAGTCAACATTACCTGTTGAGAAATTAGATCTATCTCGAGTTGGGTAATGGAGTATTTTCGAGGCAGTGATGCTCTACCATGGGTAAATCAGATATGACAGAGGTTCAGTCCAATGAGAAGAAATCAAGGAAGAGGTGAGAGGGGAAGATGTTTTTGTGTTGTGAGCTGAAACAAGACAAGAATGTTATATCTTCAATACCAGTAAGGATACATCTGGCTGTGTCACTGATTGATATTGGATGCAACAAACAATGCAAATTATACCATTGCCATTTTGGACATTTGGATTGTATGACTACTGAGAGTGAACATGCCGTTGTAGTGGTTACTGGCTGCTTTGCTACATGACAAAATAAGTTAATACAACAAGGACTGATTGAAGAAATAAACTATGTAGAAAGTTGGGCTCAAAAAATTAATCTTCTGGAATGTATTTTTGAAAATAAGAGTTCAATGCAGCTGTACTAAAACCAAAGAATGGCTTTTTGAATGGTTGGAAAAGGAAAAACAATTATTCTACATTTTTGAAGGAGAAGTATGACAATATAGAGAATATGCAAAAAATTGCTTCTTTCCACATGTCTATTTGTACAAGATGGAACTCAAGAGTTCTAGTTTGTCATTTACTTGTCAGTACATTTGGAGGATCTTGCTGAATTTTTCAAAACACTGGATGATATAAATTCTGGTGTTAAGTTTTTCCAGCAGACATCAGTTTCATCAATTGAAATTATCATACTGCAGGTTATTTATGCCCCTGTTTGGGCTCATCTTATGGAGTTGCTTACATATCCTCCTCTTCATTTGCATGTTGGGAAAATTGGATCTGGATATGAAGCTGAAACTGCCAATCAAGGAAATATGTTATCAAGCTATTCTGCAACCCTTAGAACAACTTTCACAAAAGATGCAAATAGAAGTAAAGTTAAATGTTAGAAGTGTTGTCAGTCAGCTCTTGTACAGTATGTGACAAAACAAATGATACTGAAATCATTGATCATTTGCTGTTCAAGGTTCCATAGCAATGAAGCATTTATTGTATATAATAACCTGACTCATTGTAAACTCAGTTTTGTTGGTTTCTGCAATTATGGTTGTCACAACAGAAGATAATTTGTTCATTGTGGAACATTATTTCCAGTCATATGGAATAGGATGTCAGAATGGGCCTAGTTTGCTTGATGGCAACACTAACATACAACCAACTTGTTTTTTAGGGTTTCAACAGCCTAATGACGTTACATACAAAAAACTGCACAGTGCATGGGTTACAATTTGGTGCATCAAGTCCAGTCATAGAATATTATACCCTTATGTCATCGAGGATGCTGCATAGAATCTGCAAACCATAAATCAGGAGCACTACAGAGACTTCATTATTACCCCATTTGTGCATTGTGATGGAGCAAGAGCCTTTAAAACCCGGGGCAGTCACTTGTCCTTCTGCAGCGACACTTTGGAGATGTCCTAATTTCTCATGAAACTCTACTCCTATATCCTGCTTGCTCCCAAGAATCTCACAGCCCCTGATGCCTACATATGGGGCATGTTGAAAGAATCAAGTTTTCAAGATAGATGACCCACCTATATTCCTCAACTACATGAGGAGTAAATTTTTTGTGTCCTTACAGTAATGTTTGTTCATCAGCATGTTCAATGACCTTCAGAAACACACGAGCAATGTGTGGTACACATTTTAAGCAAATCCTGTACGAATGCCATTAATTAAAATATATTTCATTTGTTATGCAGCATACTGTAAGGGTTGGTAACTCAAGGGCCGTCTGGCAAGCAGAGTTTTAAAAGCTCTCCTTGCCAGAGAGGTGTAACATTTTTATCCCTGTCATGCACCTAAAAATGTATCTCCAACAGGGTTGCTCATGTTTAAGAAGAGTGCTCCAGTTCTACAAAAAAAAAAAAAATAGTAAGCATCAACAGTTCCTAGAAGTTCACATCATCAGAAGACCACATTGAAGGACCAAATTTGCTAAAAATACTATTGGGAGATGTAGTGTGCCACTGTGTTTACCAGGACTATGCAACAGCTGCAGTATGATGCATATGTTTCCTTTCTGCAATGTAGATTCTGAGGGATATTTTTCAAGATACAGGAGATAGTTATCGACAGGAGGAGGTAACTGACAGCTGCAAATGCATACTCTTTCCATGACTTATTTTCAGTGATCATCAGTTTTATTGCTGCTATTAGCAGCAATACAAAATGAAAGATTGTCTGAAATAAATGTACTTCAAGCATTATATATATATATATATATATATATATATATATATATATATATATACAAGGTGGAAGTGAAATAGTCCTGCGTACTTGGGGAGGTGGTAGAATGGATGTAGATGAACAAAAACCTCCAACACTTTTTTGTAATTAAATACACCGTTTTCTAGAAAAAAATGCTTTTATCGAAAAAATTTATCATCACCTTGCTGGATTACTGTTAATTAAAGGTTCTTAATTATGACTATAATCATAGAAAATTGAATAAACAACTTTTCCGTTGGTATATTTCAATGGAATGAACGGTTTTGTGTAAATTAAATTTAAAAAGTCCATAATTTGTTGCCTCCTTAGTTCTATTAGAACTGGCAACATTGCATCAGCTACATTTACTTTCTTCCAATATTGGTGTAGATCGCGGCGAATGTTTACTTAATTGCATGCAACTGTTTTTATGTCAAAGCCACAAGTTAAGATCAGAGGTTAAAGGAAGCATGGATAAATAAATAAATAAAAAAAGAAAAGACAGAAAATCATGTTACAGAATAACATATACTGTGTCAAGATTTTCAACGTCCGAATATCTGGACATGTTCTTAATTTACAGAGAAACGCAGTGCAATTCTCGGTCTGCTCAATGGCTCTATGCTGAAAGATTTCCTAACAGGATTGTGCCAACTGCAGACACATTTATTGGCGGGTCCGGGATACAGGTAGTCTAATTCCGAGTTGTCGTAATCGAGGGCATATGGAACACTTTCTCTAAACTCTTATTTCAAATTTACATCCTGGAGATGTAATTTACATCAGATATTTTAAATTAATCCCAATGTTTTTGCATACTTGTAAATGCTAATAAATGTAGTGATTAAGGTTATGGTCATTTTTTGATTCTAAAGCTACCAAATAAATAACTTAAGCCCATGACTGTGGAATTCATTAGGCATGAAGAGCAATGTCAATTTTGTTTACCTACGTTTTTTGAAATATTTTGATATCTGTCACACATACTAATGCACACAAATCTTATCAGTAATGTTACTGTTGCAAATTTCACTAACTCAAGTTTTTTTTTATGCTCATAAGCTTATTGTTAAATCATATTGGAATAACCGTTGCCGAAATTGCTTCTAAAAACTTCCGCATCATGTGTTTTTAGACCGGTAATTAGATTTACATGCTGGCATGAAGCACATTAGACCCATTTTAAAATGGGTATATTAAAAATTAAATAGAAGCGTACACTCCCAGTTGGACAAAACTATAAACAATTGCTCATAAATTTAGAAGCGTACACTCCCAGTTGGACAAAACTATAAACAATTGCACATAAATTTCCTTTAAGTGTATTGCAGTGGAGTGTAAATTCACATTATAAGTATGCTTTCCTAAATGTTTAGCAATTATTAGTACCACATTGTTAAATTCAACACAGAATAATGGTGTTAATAACATAAGAGGTGTTTCACATAAGAGCGCCATAACCTTCGGAATGCTTATTTTCATCTCAAGTAAAGCATTGCATAGTCACATAAATATCACTGCAGTATGGCATTGCGTAATAATTAAAATATACCTTTTAAGCCATACGTAGGTATTATGTGTACACAAACTTTAAAACTGTATAATATCAGTAACAATTTCACGTGAGTTTGTTACCTTACCACGGCATAAGTCTCTCAAAAAGAATAGGTTAAATATTCAGACCTTTAAACATATCAAATAAAATATTTGTAATTACGTGGGAACATAGAATTCGAGGTAATGTTTACATACGGTGCAGTGAACATTAAGCTGATTTTTTCCTGAAATCTTTGTGCTGTCTCGCGCGCCAGCGACAAAACATCTGAATTCGATACATGGCCAACGTTACTTAAATGGTTTTATAGAGTGTTAGAATAGTTCAAGGCACCACTAGTAGAAGCAGACTATTAAATCAACAAGTTGCACAATGTTGCCAAATACTCCTACTTTTAAACACAATTATCTAGTTAACGGTGCATTTAATTGCAGAAAAGTGTTGGAGGTTTTTGTTCATCCTCATCCATTCTCCCTCCTCCCCCAGTCCGCAGGACTATTTCACTTTCATTGTGTGTGCGTGCGTGCGCGTGTGTGTGTTTTCCCTTTCTTTCTTTTTCCTCATTAATGTAACACGGTGTAATAGTTTTATAGTCAGGCCATGGATTGTACGTATGCATGCTCCGCATACTGTCTATTATTCTGGGGGGTTTGTTTGATCCATAACTTCTGCATTACTTATTCACAAGTAATAGTAACATGCACTATAATGAGTACTAACCTTGCTGTAAGTGGTGTCCATCTGCGCAAAGACATTCCTGGCATCTTCAAATGAAATTTCCATTCACACGTATAAGTTATTGCATAATCATAATTTCTGTTTTTATATTGTCCTTAAGTTCATCTATGGTGTGGGGATTGTTCCTAAAAACTTTTTTTTAGAGTTCCCACAAATAGATGCATCATTTTTGTCAATTTTTTCGTCCGTTAGAACATTTCATTTTTGCTTCTTAGGTTTAGCGTTTAAAAATTCTGTTGTCCTAAACTTATTAACAGGTGTCTAACAGTTTCTCTACTTGAAACTAGAATGCCAGGAAATTTCTCCTGAAATTGTCCACACACCTATCTGCATGATTTGGTTGTTACATATGTATCGTACATAAAAATTCATTGTTCAACCATAATTTGTTGGCAGGTTGCAGCGAACTACGAGGTGCATTCAAGTTATAACTCCTCCAATTTTTTTTTCTCACTAACTAATCACATGAAAACTATGAAACTTGTGTCACTTCTCGATGTAATCTCCCTGCAGCCATACACATTTTTCGCAATGTTGACGCCATGATTGCTTGACCACTGTGAACACTTCTTTAGGAGTCTGTTTTGACCACTGGAAAATCGCTGATGAATAGCGGCACGGCTGGTGAATGTGCGGCCGCGGAGAGTGTCTTTCATCGTCGGAAACAGCCAAAAGTTGCTAGGAGGCAGGTCGGGTGAGTAGGGAGCATGAGGAATGACTTCAAAGTTGTTTGCATGAAGAAACTGCTTTGTAACGTTCGCCCGATGCGCTGGTGCGTTGTCTTGGTGAAAGAGCACACGTGCAGCCTTTTCTGGCCATTTTTTCGTGCAATGCCGGAAGGAGTTTCTTCTTCAAAACATCTTCGTGGGATGCACCTGTCACAGCGTTTCCCTTTGGTATGCAATGAGTAAAGATTACGCCGTCGGTGTCCCAAAACATGGCCACCAGCATTTTTTCAGCACTGGCACTTACCCAAAATTATTTTGGTGGCGGTGAGTGTGTGCTTCCATTGAGCAGACTGGCGCTTCATTTCTGGATTAAAAAACGACATCCATATCTCATCCAGTGTCACGATTGATGAAAAGAAAGTGCCATTCATGCCTTCATCTCGCGTCAACATTGCCTGGCAACATGCCACGCGCAGCCTTGTGATGATTCGTGGCACCCACTGGAGGACACTTCGCATTTTCAGGTCGTCATGCAGGATTGTGTGCACAGATTCCATGGGAATGCCAACTGTGTAGGCAATCTGTTCCACAGTCATTCGGCGATCCTGCAAAACACGTTTCTCCACTCGCTTGATCATGTCATCAGACCAACTTGTCCGAGGCCGAGATTCTCTTGGTTTGTTGTCATACGACATTCTGCCTTCTTTGAACTGTCGCACCCACAAATGCACATTAGACACATCCATAACAACATCACCACATGTCTCACTTAACTGGCGATGAATTTCAATCGGTGTCACACCTCGCAAATGGAGATAACGAATGATTACACGCTGATCATGTAATGAAAACGTCGCTATTTTAAGTATACAAAACAATCCTCACTGTCGCCGTTGCTACGAGAGGTTCTGCATGACATACAGTGCTGGCATCTCTGTCATGCATTAGCAAAGAGTGCCCGCTTACTTTAAAACAAACTGCATGCTTCTGTTTCCAGTTCTGAGGAAAAAAATTGGAGGTTATAACTTGAATGCATCTCGTAATAACACGACATGAACACTCTTAAGCAAATCACAAACAACACAGATGTCTTGAATAAACTTTCAACTTTGAGATCCACAAACGTTTTTACAGTACTAACCCAAAGTAGCAACTGAAACACAAGTGATAAAGATAACTTTGAGCACGTCATGTGCCACCAGTTCCACATCGGAAAAGTACAGATGTCACTGCAGTACAGCATGCTACACATATAGCTGGTCTGTGACCTCACTTTAAAATGCCCGCACTGTATAATGTAACATAAATACACAAAGAAAAACCTTTGAATTTTAAATCCTCAAATTCTTGAGAAAAATAAAAGCATTTTCCAACACTATCTCCTACCATATAAAAGAAACGCTTATGTGAAACTTTTAACAAACAAAAGGGTGTGCATAGTTGTGTAGTGGCCCTAGAATAAATTATTGATGAAATGTCTGATTGTGAAATGTCAATTGCTTTGTGCTTCTGAAAGCTAAGAATCATTGCCTTTGTTTATATTAGCATTCTGAAGTGACAAGAAAGAAGAAAAGAATAGGAATCATGAGATTACATCAGAGATTTCATTACCTGATTGCAACACCTGACTCTAGCTTTTATTTTAAAATTGACAGAAGTTGTACAAATATCAATGTATAAAAACTTGGATGGATGGAGTTTCATTTCTAATTGAGACAAATTCCAAGATAAAATAATTTTTCATGGCTTTCTTTTGTCATAATTTCATTTGTTTCATTCATCCCTGAAGATCTTTGCACTGTACACAGTGGTAATTGCTATCAGTTAGAGAGTTAATATTAAGCTAACCAAAGGCATGCTTTATTTTAAAAACTTGCTGGTGAGCTCCAACTGTTTCATAGCTCAAGAATTATTTTTATATAAATTGATTTTTTTTTTCTGCATATTGATGTATGGGCCATGAACTTTGTGAACAGCCTTCCTTCGTCAGTTTAATACTGCCTAAATTTATATATGACCCATTATTACATTTGATTTTATAACCTACATTTGTTTTAATCAAAACTATATTTTGTTGCATTAACTCTTAAAATGCATGGACATTTTTAAATCTTGGTCCAATGACTTCAGTTTCCTATGAAAAGCTTGTAGGAAAGGAAAAACAAACAAAATAAATTTCTGTTACAAGTTTAATTATATACAAGATATAAGATACATCTAGTTTCAAAATATCTTCAATTAACTATTCACACTCCCAGAAATAAAGCAAGCAATAAGGACACTAAAAAATAAAAAGAGCCCAGGTCCTGATAACATACATCCAGAGCTGCTCAAGAATTTAGGACATGAAGCACTCCATACTTTATTAAAAATATTCAATAAAATCTGGACAACGAGAAATAACATACCAACACTGTGGAAAAAAGCAAAAATTATATCCATTAAGAAGAAAGGAAAACCAACTCCAATGATAGATAGTTATAGACCGATATCCTTAATATCAAACATAGCAAAACTCTTAGAAAGAATGGTAGCTACAAGACTGAAACACAAAATCTATTAGTCCCTGAACAAGCTGGATTTAGGAAGGACAGCTCAGCAATACACCAGGTTGTAAGACTCACACAGGACATTAAAGAAAATTTCAATGATGATGATGATGATGATGATAATAATAATAATAAGACTATTCTAGCACTGTTTGTCGACTTCAAAGATGCATTTAACACAGTATGGCGAGAAATGCCACTATACAAAATGAAGACATATGGCATATCAGGCCACATGCTAAACTGGTTTCAAACCATCCTATCCCAAAGATGGTTTGCAGTACAATACAAAACAGCCACATATAAATGGAAACAAACGAGAGTTGGACTGCCTCAAGGGTCTGTTACAAGTGCTATTCTGTTCAATATATATATATATTATTTATTTATATATATATATATTATTTTTATATATATATATTATTTTTATATATATATATATATAAATAAATAAATGACCTAGTAGATTACTTAAGAAAATAGGTAACATTCAAGTAGGAATGTTTGCTGACGACGTGGTAATATGGACGTCAGAAAAGAACATAAGATCTGGGAAACATTACAAAAAACTACAAACAACAATGAAGAATACAATCATAACCCTAGAACAGTGTACTAATAATAATATGGAAATAAATACAGGAAAAACTCAATATCAACTATTCACAATGCAGCATAAAACAGAAAATATATGCTTGCAAATCAACAACAAAAAACTACAAGAAGCAACAACAATGTATCTAGGAATAGAATTAGATAAAAAACCATCAATGAAAGAACATGTAAATAATGCAGCAAATAAAATAAACAAAAAGAACAGCAATTTAAAACATTTAGCACGAATAAAATGGGGTGGAAACATGGACCTCCTTAATAAGACATATAAAACATATAAAACCTAACCTATTGTATGGAGGAGAACTAATAGCAACAGTAAATAGGAAACTTAAAATTAAACTAGAAATTTCACAAAATAATTCTCTAAGAATAATAAAAGCAGCTGTAAAACAACACCAATTACAGTACTACAAAGCTTCACAAAAACTGCAAGTCAATAGAAACAGATACAAATGGTACCACACAGCAGATACTATAAGTAATTTTAAAACTCAAATAAGCTTCAGAACACATATTAATAACTTAAAATACAAGAATATAATTACAACAAATATAATTGCAACAGAGGTAACGAGTCCAATAGAATATATTGATATATAATTTCAGAATGACCTGATATATACAATACACAAACAAAACAATATACCAGATGAAATGAGAGCCATAGCAATAGCTACGGAAAATGAAAGATACCCAGAAAAAGAATGGCTCCAAATATATACAGATGGATCCCTCATCAATAAAACTGCTGGTGCAGGAGTATACTGTTAACATTTTGCACAGTATCTAACATTAGATGAAATGTCAAACCACTATGATGAAGAATTATAAGCTATAAAAGCAGCATTACAGAGCATTTTATATAGACCATGCATAAAACAAAAAATAGTCATCTTATCAGACTCAAAATCAGCCATAGATGGAATAGTTAATTACAATAATGAAACAAGAAGAAATATTAAAGAAATAAGAAGCCCAGCAGTTGAAACTAGAAATCATGTCACTCTACAATGGATCCCAGCACGTGTCGGATTTTGGGCAATGTACATGCGGATCAATTAGCAAACAAAGGTGCAATACAACAAATAAAACCCGTAGGACAAATAGAAATAAATGAACAACTAAATAACATTAAACATTTCAAAAGACAGCAGAGACTTGATAAAGAAGATAAAGGATAAAGATTATAAGAATATTAAAGATAGAGTTGATATACAAAACATGCCAAGGAAAGCTGCAGTGGCCTTATTTAGGATGGCAACTGGCCATGATTGCCTCGCAGAAAAGAAGATAAAGGATAAAGATTATAAGAATATTAAAGATAGAGTTGATATACAAAACATGCCAAGGAAAACTGCAGTGGCCTTATTTAGGATGGCAACTGGCCATGATTGCCTCGCAGAACATCTCTACAAGATAGGATGGCTACCTACACCCAAGTGCACTCTGTGAAGATGATGTCATCCTGAAAAAACAACATCTCGCCAAATGCAAAGGCCTTAAAAGTGATAACTTACAGACTTTATATCGGAAAGCCAGAGGGAAAATATCCAGATCAATTAATCCCCAGTGCCATTAGTGAACAACAACAAGTTTAATGGAGTAAAGAAATGTCAAGTTTGTTTATATATTGCTCCAAACAAGCTATAATGTACATACTGTGCAGTTGCTGAGTGAGATAAATATGTTGAATTGTAAGGGCCTGCTTAGAAAATGGTGAAATTAAATAACGTGCAGTTATGACAGCTATGTTGCGAATACAGCGTTTAAAGTATCTAGAGTTTATATTTGAGAACCATCTTAAACACTACAGAGAACCCTGTTTAATCTCAAATTCCAAGTAATTTCCCTTCTTGGATGGCATTTTTGGAAGAGTGAGTGACAATTTCACAAATACACGAGATATAGAAGTGCAACAGGGTTGAGCATTCAGTATACATGAAATTAAAGGAAATGAAATGCTTCACATACGTTGAAGACTGCACACTGCAAAAAGAATGTGTCATTCGCAATATTAGTCTTATAGTAGAATTAATTATGGGATATGTGCATGTTTTTGAAAAGTTTAAAATTTTTGACTTCAGTAGATAGATTGCAACAACTTTGGGGAAAATTACTACTCACATTAATTGAGGCTGTTGACATAAAAAGGACACAAAAAGAGCAATGTTTTCAGAAAAATCTGATGTGACACATTCACATGACTTTCTCTACCCTCTATCTTTATTAGTGGGTATACAAACTATTCGTACTAAAGCTTATTTTCTGTCTACTACATTTAATTCAAATAAACCTTTGCAAAAATAGCTAGTTAGCTACATTACACATTTCATTATAAATACATAGAGAACAGCAATAGTCAAATGTTTAACAAGTGAGCACTATATGCTGGCCTTAAAATTCCATGCAGTTGTGATAAACAAGTGAAAATTTATGGGACTTTGAAGGAATGACAGGTATTGAACAATTTGAATCTTTAGAAACGGATATCTCAGAAATGGGCTATGCCACAAAAAAGCTTGTTTTAAGCACATTGTATGTTTTAAAGACATCTACATTTTTAGTGTGGTATGTTTTCGTGTATCGCTTAATGTTTACAAGATTATACAAAATTCCTTCCGAATGAAGAGGACTTCCTATTACTAGAAAATTCAAGATATACATTTTATTTATCATGTAAATATCTTTCATATATGGCATTTTAATCAAAATTGTTTGAGCCATTTTTTTAGAAAATCAAAATTTTCAAAAAAATGTTCCATGTAGAGTGTACTTGGGGGTGGGGAGATTTTCTTGAAAATCTTCATGTCGCATCCTTGGAAATTAAAAAATGCAAATACCAAGTTTGGTATTTATCTGACTTTTTGTTTTTGAATTATGCTGTTCACAGACAGACACCACACAAATGCTTTATTTGGATTCAGGGCACCTCAAAACTTGTATTTCTGATGAAATCGCGGTATCAAATTTTTGGGTGGAATGCAATACTTCCTCTACTTACTATATGCAGCAGATAAAGTAAAAATGGAAATGAATGTTTGTTTCTATTATTTCTCTAGTGTGTATTTGTTTAGTGTGTTGTGGTATTTATTATTAGCTATAATATTTTATTTGGATCTGAATTATTCAGATAAAATAATATTTGTATATTTCAAATATTAAAGAAAAAGAGTGTGTAGTTCCATGTTAAGAGCCCTTTTTACACAGGCACTAGTTTTTAAAATCAAATATAAGAGGAAAGTGGAATGCCTAATTTGAAATTTAATTTAACGCTGTCTTAATAGAAAAATTGATTTTTTGGGAAATTACACCATAACTTTATAAGGAGAGCATTATTCCATTGATGAACACTACATCGTCTTCATTAAAAAATTTATACAAACTTCTTACATGGTCTACTTTCTTTTGGTTTCCATCTGGGTGTACAGTTTTTTGAATGATGAAGTTTTGTATTGTGAAAGAAGGTTTCCAAATATGGAAAAGTTAAGTATTCTTACTGAAAGGACAGGGAGCATAAAGAACAATAGTTTGCATAACTATCTTTAAACAGGTGTACAATCGCCAATTTTTCGGTCTATCTCTGGAAACTTTCACCAAAATAAACCAGATAAAAACCATGCATTCTACATAAGAAGGTATTTAGCCCATAGTGCCCTTTTTGCATCGTACACCTCAATAGTGTTTTCAGAAACTATATTGCAAGTTCTCTATACAGCGTCATAGTTCAAATTGATGTTAGAACTTATTTCTCTTTGGAATTTTGATGTATTATAGGTATGTGATGTTTTTATTGTGTTCATCAAGCAGACATTAGTTTTTAAAGTGTACTGCATGAGCCACCTGGTGGTCCAGCATTGAATTGTAATCCTAAAAAGCTCTTGTGCAGGTTGCTTGAAGTGAGGAAAGCGCAATTTGGAATAGTGGATTTTCATGAAGACATATGGGAGTTACAGCCAGAACTTAAACTAGGTATACAGAAGCATTACCTCTCAAATAATACACCCCCTCCCCCGTGTTAAACATTTAGGAAAAATTACTAGATAAGAGTGTTATTTTAGTTATTACACCTTGGTCTTTGAAGATGACATTTAGTCATTTTTTATGTAACAGTGATTCAAAACATCTTCGAGCTTGCTTGCTTCACTGCTAGTTGCATGTATCCTCTTGGTAGGCTGGCAGAACTACTCCACATGCTTGCAAACTTCAATGCTAAGCTGAGTGTAGCTCTTAAAGGGTCGATGCAATAGGTAGCTCAGTCTGTTATTTACAAGCCAACTGAAAGAGAGAGTATCAGCACACTAAAGATAGTATTATCTATTGCTAAATGCCAGCATTATAGAACTCTCACTCCCCACATTGTCTCTCTGTGGTTATTTCTTTTGTTTTGGCATTTTTCTTAATGTTTTGTAAGGGCGCTGGTGACCTTAGCTGTTTAGGCTTAGAAGAAATGCAGAACAAACAGAAATTGAGAAATAGAAATTTGAATATTTAAATGAATGCTCTGTAATGCAGGGACCTTTACAAAGGAACATGACATCATTTTCAGGCATCAGTGTTAAATAAGAAATGGAGATTGTAAATCAGAAGGTTAATACCAAATTATAGCATATAAATACAGCTTTTTTTGAATGTCTGTGGCCATTTTAACTGATGCATACCTATAAAAAGTAAGAGATCTTTTTACTTTTTCTACTACATATAGTAAGTTGGGGAAGTATTGTATTCCACCCAAAAATTCGATACCGAGATTTCACCAGAAATACATGTTTTGAGGCCCCCTGAATCCAAAAAAAAGCATTTTTGGAAACATGTCCGTCTGTGTGTGTGTCTGTCTGTGAACAGCATAACTCAGAAATGAACAGTCGGATAAACACCAAACTTGGTATTTAGGTTCAGTATCTTCCAAGGATGTGACACGAAGGTTTTCAAGAAAATCCCCCCCACCCCAGATTACCCTTTACATGGAAGATTTTTCGAAAATTTTAATTTTCTCAAAAATGGCTCTAACGATTTTGATTAAATGTCATATGTTTAAGATATTTTTATGACAAATAAAATGTATATCTTGAATTTCCTGGGAATTTCTCCAAAAGTATTCTTCATTGTGAATGACTTTTGCATAAATGGTAAACCATAAGAGATAGACAAAATTTTCCTGCACAAAAAATGTAGATCGCGTTAAAATACACAATTTATGTCATATACATTTTTTTTGTTGAGTGAACCATTTTCGAGATATTACTTGTTATTCCCTTAAATTTTTCAATACTTGTTTTCTCAAATGGGAATTCGTTATTCATTTTTTGTCTTGGATATGCAAAGAGTATTAATCTGTGGGAAAGGGAATGGTGCTGCACCTAGCAACCAGCTATTAAGAGATATGTATGTGCTTAAAGGCTACTGTATTTCTATATTGCCCTTGTAAATATATATTCCCCTTACATCTACAAGAAAATTAGCAATAAGATAGACTCTGCAAATGTTTATCTCAATTAACATGAAGTAGATGGAGAATAAGCGTTTGTATAAATAATTTGTACAAGAGTAGAGAAAGTCATGTGAGTGTAACACATCAGATTTTTTTATCAGGCATTGATCAAATCATCTTAGGAAATGTATCATAAGATAATTATTTCACGTTTTAAAGGCCAAGCTTTTGTTTGCCTGCTAAGCAGAGGGACCAGCCTCAGATATAACCCAGCAAGCTTGGTAGTGAATTTATGGCAATTTGCATTCTCTAGTGGGTAAGTATCCAAACTTCAGCTTTTTGCTGACTGCTTTTGCAGTCCAATGGTCAGCAGGTTGGCTTCTAAACCCAAAGACCAGGGTGCATTTCTCAGCTAGAGGGGGAATTTTTAATTAATTAGGATTATTCCCTACTCTATAGATTTTGATGTGAGTGTTTTTTAATAATGTCTTGCAAATTTAATCTGGATCAGGGCAAGTTACACAAGCATCAGCCTTTTTCAAAACACAAAATCGATTGACTACGTTCATAATATTCAAGGCAGCTATACTATAAGTGTAGTAGTAATAATGACAATATAAGAACTGTGCAGTCTTGTTCATATCAACTGAAGTGATGTTTAACCCAAATGTGTCGCATTTAAATGCCTACTCAACTAACCAAGAAATCAGATTTAAATACCCTAGCATTGAGGTGGTAACACTTAATGATTAAAAAATCATTTAAAATCAACTGTTAAAGAGTTTTTTGCTGGAAATTTGTGTGCACAATATTAAAAGCATAAACTCACCAGTACTGTTGTGTGTGATAGACCTCAAACATTCCTCCAAATGAAGAGCAACATCATCTTTTTTATTTAAAATTGGGGTTCATGGCATCAGTTTTTGCTTCAGTACAATTGAATATGCAATTTTTGCACCTGAGACAAAATGATAATATAGGCCCTTCTGCTGTTGTGTTAAACTATTTTTCTGTCAGATTGTTCAACTGCCTTGTTGCATAAGCATTAGTTTCTTAACACGTTTTGTCAAACAATGGTTTCATGTATTCTGAAACACTTGAAAGCACAGATGGCATTTGTGATGCATGTTTGTTCAGTATGTCTTTACAAACACCACTATTTGCAGTAAAAGGGTAGAGAATGGGGTTATTATCAGTTTTAGTCCAGTTCCAGTAACACTGTTTTTTCTGCATCATAATACGTGTTTCAAAGGGCCTGGTGCATCAACATTGGCTTCATAATTATATTCCCCGCTGCTTTCTGCATTAGATTCATCACTGTCACTAGAACTTTCTTAAGTCTCTTGTTTCATATTCAGAAAAATCACCACTTTCACTATCTAATACACTTTGTATCAATTTTCTTAAACCTCCTTGTCATCCACATGGATTCTTTTTGCAGTCATGATGGCTACTGATGCGAGAGCAGAAAGAATAAAACTATTTTTCCTTGGTTGAAACACCGTTGGTGAGGTCATACTGCGGGAATTACAAACATCACATGTCAGCACTTCATTCGAAACGTATACAAATGACATCTGTAAGAAAGAACCTTAATTACCTTAGTTATGTAGAGCAATGCAACATTGTGAGCTAAGGTCGTCAAATGATGCAAATGGGTTAATAAACCATGTTGGTGTAGCATATTATGGATTTAAGGGTTAAGAAAACTAATATAAACTATTCAAGTCACTGCTTATTTTATTTTGTCTCTGCTGCCTCTGGCAAAATATAGTATTTGTTTTTAAGTATATTTAAGCTGGTGTAAGAGGTTGCAAGGTTCAGTAATGATTTTATGCAAAGAAATTTAAAAGTTCTTTTTCAATAAAATGATGCATATGGATCCGTTATTGTTTTTGTTAAGTAATGAGCAAGTGATATGAAAAGCTCTTTTCTTTCTTTCTTTTTTGTTTTTATTTCTTTCATTCGGAATTCTTAAAGCAAATTATCAAGGTCCCCCCCCAAAGCTGAGCACAATATGATTAATGTATAAAGAGCTTTTGTACCTTAAATGAGAGAGAAAATTAAAGGGTTTGTTCTGTGCATGTGTTATATATAATTAATGTTAAATCTGAATACGCAGATGTGTTCGTTTGTTGGCGCCTCATATTACATCCAGTGCTGCACTCCATTGTGGTGATGTTCTGTTTTTGTCTCATGTATTAACAATATTTGTACCGCAACAATAATATGTTAATGTTGAACTGTATTTAACTTGACTGAAAAAAAAAAAAGGACATTTTCTGTGTAATTTGATGTTCGAGGTTGATCTCTATCATGACTATATTTTGTCTCTGTTTTAGCCCCTTTATATTATCTTAATTTTTGTCTCATATTTTAGTTCTTGGGGAGCAAAAGGAAACAATGCAGGTAGCATTGCTGTGCATGTTAGACTCTTCTAGTCTGCTCTTGCAAATTAATGATTAGATTGTAATGCATTGTATGTGTTATGAAAATGGGGCACTATAATGGCCGATGTCAACCTCTAGGGAACTTGGATTTGTTATTATATGTGAGATTTCTGCTGGAGGTCATGAATAGGTCATTTTAAATAATGGTGATGAAACTTAACTTCTTTTTAAAATATTGCCTTTGTTTTTAGCATTGCACATTAACTACAAATACATCAACAGGAACAAGAAGACACTTCAAATTACATCAGTTGTATGTCATTATGTCTTTGGCATATTGACATCTTCCTATAGACCATAGAAAGAACTGGTGAAAATGGCAAAGAAAAAAGAACCTGTTATATGTTTTGTAACTACCCATAAAATGTAAAAATGAATTACTGTGCATAACTAAAGTGATAGAAGTAGTGAAAGGTGATGCTTATTGGCGGGAAATACAAGAATGCTGTATTAAACGAATGTTCAAGATTTCGAGGACAGTACATGCTAGGAACTGAGATATCATCCTCTACTTAGAAACTTTCAGTTCCCGTTAAGGGCTGCTGCCCTTGTTTCGTGCTCATTGCGTCTTGTGTTGAAGTGCTGTAAAATGCGTAATTTCACCAGCCAAATGTATTCATTGAAACAGTAGGAGCAGAGCAGGGTTAGAAAAGGCCTGTTTAGAGGCTGAATGAGGATGACTATTGCATAGAGTTAATGACAAGTGCTGTAATTGCTGGCATGTGTAACATGTATTGAGGATATCTGTGGAATTTTTTTCTCCTTGTAAAATTCTAACATGAACTTGATGTAGCATACGTAATGTGCCTGCCACCTGGTACAGAGGTGGCAAAGTTTTGGCGGAAGTGTGAATGAATGATGTGATGATATATTGTTTGTTCTTTTTAGATATTTTTTAAAAAGCTTATTGTGCACTGTATGCAGGGATCACTGTTCTGAATAATATACAACTGCTAGAAGAAACACATCTTGTTTCCTAATATAGGTGGACAGGGTTGCCAAGACATGCTGTTAGAATCCTGCTAGATGGCCTTCATAAACTGCAATTTTCCAAACAAAATCTCCATATTTTAGTACATATTTACTGGACTTAAGTAGAAACTAAGATGCCTCCATCTACTAGTGCAGAGGATTGCAGTGGTGTTCACCTAGAAGGTATACACAGTGGAAATATGCAATCATCATTGCTTTGATTTGCAAAGCAGAAGTTTGATCCTCTACATAAGATTACAAATAAGCTGGACAGGTTATCTTACTTAAATTTAACCTGCATGGTCTAAAGTTTTGAAGTATGCATAAATACAATAAAAGCATAAGATGGAACTAATATCATTGTGCTATAGCTATTACTGAATCTGATCTTAAGCTCCTTGGGCAGATATGGAATGGAAACTTACTAATAAATAAAATAATTTATCACAATTTGGGCCGATTTCACCAACCGATGTTAAAAATTCTCTAACATCATGTTTGCTAACAGTCTATTAAAACTTTTGCATTTCATCAAGCTTTTAGAATAAATTGTTAGCTAACAACTTGTTAATGTCAAAGACAGCTGCGAACAACAGCTTTCTAGAAGATGGTAACCAAACTGCAAGGCTTCTGAACGCCCTCTGATGCACTTTTGGCTATTTATTGCAATACTTTCTGTTTCACTAGCAGACAGTTACTTGATTATGTTCATAGGCAATTGCCTTGTGATTTTCCTGATTGCTTGAGGTTAGAATCATGATATCAAGTGAAAAATCTAGGTGCAGAGGAACTAAAGTTTCACAGTTCAAAAGGGCATTAATTATAGAACTGATAAGTGTAGAGGAATTGAGGAGCGTTTTTTCAAAACTCAATAGTTGCACAATATTGAATTTTTCAGGGAATGCATTTTTTATTTTCACCTGGAGACAGATATTAGAAGAATTTAATATTTTCTCCAGTATTAGATCTTATTGTTTTAAATAAAACATCCTAGTGAGATAAATTGAAACAAATTTTGCACTATGTAGGATTATAGGATGATTTATTCAGGTTTTTTTAAAAGTCTATAAATGCATGTTTACATAAGAGAAAAAATTGTTCTAATTAATTGTTAGTTTCATTTTTGTTCTTTATTTTTATGCAACTATTTATTATTATAATAATTCCAATGCATACCTAAGTTTTAGAGTTTATTTTGGCTGCACTATCACTTATTACATACTAAACATTTATTTAACATTTGATTTTTAAATTTTTTTGGTCACCTTTATTGAGAATAAATATAACAATTAATAACAGAAGCATAACACAAAATTAATAATATGTTAACATGCAATGATTTATCCTTAATAGTGCACATAGAATAATAAGCTAAGCTACTAAAGTCATGTATCATTTATAGTATATTGAGCATTCTTAGCCTGATACCGAGATGTCAGATTTGTAGTTGTCCCCTAGGAAGTCTTTGTAGAATGCAATTGAATCATCTGGAACTTCAAAATACTTTAATAGTGCAGAAACGTCCTTCTTTTCTTTGCTAACCATGTTTTGCTTTGTGAACAATTGATGATAATGTGCTGGATAGGGTGGTTTTCTCCTAAGAAATTAACTTCAACAGAATCTCTGAAGTATGTGCTTCTCACTGATACATTAATACTGTTCTTTATTTTCCTGTATACGGTGACATGCTGACTATTCTTTAGGTTTTTAATTTCCCAGTCTTTGTTGAGTACTTTCAGGATACTGTGCTCTTTTAACATGTCATAATATTCTTTAGGAGACAAGATGCTTTCGTTTTTTCTGTATGATTTCTCAATTCTACCAAAACTCAGTTTGGATCTGTACAGCTATGTCCCCGGATTGGAAAGAAATGAATATTCTTGAATCTTGAACTCTTTTCCAAGAATGCTATAAGCATCACGATCATGCAACTATTTTTATTTTGACTGTTGCAGCGGTCAGAGAATAGATGTATAGTGGTGGGACCATAACTTGGCAGTTTCTTCTCTGAGTCAAAAAGAAAGTCCAGCAAAGCTGATGCAACCTGGTTGCATCCCATTGAAGACTCTGTTTCCAGCCATGTATAGAAAGCAATATTTTCCTTCTTTTGTTCATTAGAATGGATCATGATGCATAGATTGTATAACCATACTTGCCTAACATAGAAAATTTCGCTCAGTAACGCTTTTGGAAGTGGTTGATTTTGCTGCATATTGAAGGCAATCTTAATGACACCTCGATTTTCTTCTTTCATTATTCTATAAAACTGCTTTACACGAAGTTTGTGCAATCTGTGACTAGCTCTTAATTCATTTTTCTTCTCCAAACACTTCCCTAATTTTATTTTTGTGACACCAACCTTACAAGCATAGATAAGTGTGGGTTGTCTGAAATGATAGATTGAAATATTTATAAAATACATTCTTATATTTTGATAAGGAGCATTGCTTGAGTCCAAAATTTCTCCTTTCTTTGCAGAATCTTTTCCACGTGTTGACTGTGAATTCTGATAGTAAATAACCCCTCTTAGACTCACTCCTGCTGATGCCTCTCCCTACATTTGTATTTTTTATGTCATTCTTAATGGCAATAATTAAGTCCTTATGATCCTTTCCTGTCCTATCTCTGCCTCTCTTTTCCTTTGGCAACCTCCCTTCTTCGTGAAACCTGCTTGCTAGATGGGATAATCTATCTTTTGACATACCAGAAATTCCTTGAAAAGTAGCAGCACAGGCAGGCACTACCTCACCGCTTTTCTTCCTAATGCCTTATTTTACTGAAACTGTTTTCTTCCTGTTTGCTTTCTCATTGTTCATTACTCTGCATGTAGGTGAAGTAATAGTCATAAACTTTAAGAGAAGTTTATCTTGGTCTATCTTGTTTATATGTCATATTATGATGAAACTGGGTGATATCTTCGTAGCATAGTTCAGCAGCTTTGCCTTGTTTCTTCCCTTTAGCTTTTGCATTTGAAGGTGAAACTGTAAGTTCATGATTGTATTTAATATTAGGGTTGTTTTGCTTTTCAAGAAGAATGGCACCCTTTTTGTCTCTAGATCTTCTGCCACCTGAAGATTCTTTTACCTGTACACCATATTCAGTCACTAGAATCACCATCCATTCTGATTTAACTTGAAATACTGTTCTTTACTCAAACATGACTGCACAATTGAAAACTTCTCTAAAAGTAACTAGAAATATGCTGACAACAATGAAGTCTGGTTAGAGGATTATAAGCAGCCAATAAAGAATAAATATTCTTACAATAACAAGCAACACAGCCTGCAATAGCACGCTTCTATTATTGCCAACTACTCAGTTGAAATGAAAGTAAAGAAAAATGTATTGCATTTGTTGACTTTTGCTTTAACCCTGAGTGCATATATTGGTGTTTGCTAAAACCCTGTGAATTGGTCTGCTTGTATACATGTTATTTATCAACTTTTGCTAAATCCAATTCAGAGGATGATGTAGAAGGTCAAAATTATAACATTACAGTGTATAACTCAATTAAAACAAAAATTGGATTTATCGAGTTTTGAAAAACACTGCTCAGTTATTGAGTGCAGAAAAACCAACAGACTTAAATTAAAAGAGAAGGCTGCAGCTTGGGAGAAAATCCATGAGGAATTAATTGCAATGCATGTGTTTATTCCAGGTCTAGTAAACAATTGCAGCAATTTTATGCTAACATAAAATGCACCACCAAAAATGTCAATTGCAAAGAGCGTTTAGAATGGTTGAATACTGCTGGTGAACAATGCATTGAAACAAAAGTGAAAGTGCATTATCACTGGTTAAGGATCAAGGAAACCCCCAACAAAAATGCTGTTCACTTCTTGAAGCAATTGCTTCAAAAATTTTCCAAAAAAATTCACAAGTGATAGCTTTCGAAGTGCCAACACTATCTCTACTATTAAGTGAAAAGTGCCAGTAGCATACAACCTCAGAGTAATTAACACTTGTAGCATAGGAGATACAGGCACATTTCTGTGGAAATATTCTAACCTCTCTTGTACTTCTACAACCCTCCTCGCAGTCACTTTAAGAATTCCTCCTATTGCAGGTTTTCAAAATTGACACACAGCTGTTCTTCAGTTACAAACAACATTGAAAAGCTGTAAATACAGCAACTCCGTGTCAGCAGCTTGATTTGTGGCAGCTAATTTCCAGCTTTTAACATATTTTTTAATGTCTTAACACAAGGGTATGGATTTGTTAATTTAATATGAAATTCAACGCAGTGTTACAACTAAGATTGTTCAATGAAACAAAATTTATGGTAACTTCAGTGATAAATCACTTTAACATTGCATAAGAATTTAACATCAGTGGTGAAACCCGCCCTTTGTAATACTAAGATAGTGCTACATGTTCCAGACTCTAATATGTGGTACACAGCACACTGTCAGATTTAACACAGTTGTTCAAATGTCAAAACAGCGCACTTATTCCCATTTGAGGTTTGAGTTCGTAGCAGCGAGGCTCTGTAAGGCAGTACTCTGCTAATATCTTAGTTGTAACTCAAGATAGCCATCATTAATTAAGGTTTATTCTGTAAATGGGAAATACATTGCCGTACTGTGCATGAGTAACAGAAATTTCTTAACATAATGCTTCATCACAGTTGAAGCAGGGCGGGAGCCTTTCACACTTCCCTAGTCTGTGATGAAAAAGAGGATATCTAATTTTATAATTAACTCTTGGTGTACAAGCCACTAAAATTCCTGCTAGGTGGAATAAAACATTTTTCAGGACAAGATTAGGTGCCAAAACCTCTAGATGTGTCAGGAAAACTGCTAAATTGGCAACCCTATAGGTCGACACCTTTATTGATGCAAGATGGCATTAACTGCCTTATGTTTGAACACAGATGGTTACATGCATGTTCCATTCAATTAAAATATAACATGCGGTTAGATATTTAAATGGGTAGCCTAAATTAATTTCAGAAGGTAGTGTAATATAAAATGTGAAACATAACCTTTTCATAGTTGTCTTTTGCTGAATCAAATAAGTGTATATTTTTAGGCTTCTGTAAGGTGGATAAGTGTTGAACTTAATTTATTGGCTCTGCATGCATTGCAAAATTTATACAAAATTATTTTACTGTAAGATTCACAAGAAGGTCCAAGCTTGCCTTTAGGACCTTAAATTATCGTTGTATAATATACTTTGCAAAGTACTTTTTGATCAGCAGTTGGGAATGGAAGGTTTGAAGCATGTATTTTGGTATCCATTAAACATGTACTATAACACGTTTCATTATATACTATGCAGCTGCTGAGAGAAAATATTTCTAACAAAAGCAATAAGAAGTTAATAAAAATTAGTAGTACCAACATTTTATGCAGTTCTCAGGATTTGTAATTTTTTCTGTTTTTGGTGGTAATGAAATTATTAATAGAGCACTGACAGTCACTATTTTCCCTGTTTATGGCAGCTCTGTACAAGCACTATGAAAGTGGGGGGAGTGCAGTAGCACACTACCAAAGAACAGCAGCATTTGTGTCTGCCTCAAGCTTTAAACTGACAAGTCATAATTAATTTTAATGCTCATCTTTACATTTTGTACTGTTTACATTCAAGGTTACTGATATCCTTTTGTTATGACAATTCCTCACAACTTCATATATACTACATTGTTCATATTATTGTTACAAAGAATGAGGCACACACTAAGCCCTTTATTATCCTTGGTAATTATTACTGCAAAACTTTTAATCAGATATGGTTATTTTTTACAATTTATGTTGATGGAATTACCTTAAACATGTTTCCCAAAACCAAATATTAAAACAAAAAGATTAAGGTAACACCTTACAGGCTGTTAAACATCTGGAAACAAAGACTTGTACCTAAGAGTAAAATAGGAATGAAAGAACAGCAGTTATAAAATTTTAACAGTGCTGATTTACATTCTTATTTTTAAGAACACTTTTTTCATTAACTTATGGTGTCACAGCAATTCAGGGATAATTTTCTTCATAATTGACGTACAGCATTAAATGTGAATACGAATCTGCTGTTAAAGCAGAATTTTCTGTGTATATATAAAATTATTGTAGATTGTAAATTGAAATGCTTAGCAGCCGTACATTTATGCATAATGGTCATTGATGCAGTACTTTAAAATACAATTTTTTTTTATTTCAAAACTATTAATCCAGGTTTTCTTGAGTATTATTTTGGTGGTGGTACATTTGTATTTGGTACATCTCATTTAAGAACTACCTGAGGACCAAGAGAAACTTAGCCTGTATTTGGAAACAACATTGGGAACACTACTCCATTTGAAATTCCATTCTCTTGAATGGGACTACATTTATATTGTGTTTGACCACCCCTGCAAATGTCAGTGTGTTTATCTACAAGCTGTATATGAGTGAGTAAATTTGTGTATGTATGTCTTTTGTCTGCAGAAATGTGTGTGTGCGCATGTGTGCGTGTCTGTGTATGCATGTAAGTGTGCTATGTGTTGTGGCACATCCTGTAGTTCGAAGATTTTCATCACATTTTATTACAGTGATGAAGAATTTAAGAAATTGAACTCAGTATGACACTGTGAATATAAAAAGCATAATAGTATGTGAGTGAGCGGAAATTTACATATACAAATCACTTTTTTTTTTTCATCTGAATGATGAACAATCATTTTTTACATCATTGCTGAATCAAGATGTGGTATGATTGTCAGTCTTTTCATGTACATAGGAAAAAACAAACAAACAAAAAAGAATTTGACAAAAACAATATTAAAAGTGATGAAATTATACTTGAATTAGTGAGTTATTTATTCATTATTTACCCACAGGATAAAGGGAAGAAGTGGAAGGCAAATTAAGGTTTTGCATTTAAATACGCATGCTGCCTGTTCATCAAGCCGTAAAAAGGAAGATTAATTTTGAACTGAAGTGTTCCAATTCCATCAAAGAAAAGCAGACGTTTTATAGTACAGATCAGTGAAGTACTGTAACAAACTCGTTAATAAAACTTATTAGCAGTTAGTGACATTTTATTGAAATACCTGTATATTGGAAAATATTTTATTTGAAATACTTTGGACTTCATTGGAGCAGACTTTTCAGTATTAGCAGCTGTAGAAGAATTTTTTTATAAAATGTTTTAAAATGTTGTAGTAAATCATAAGGAATTCATAAAACAAGTCCTGAATTAAATGTATAAAAATTTGCGAATATCCTGCTCATTACATTGCTTTATAGAAAAAAGGTGCATGCTTTGAAACTATACCAAAAGTCTATCTGCTAGGCCTATTATGTTCACAATTGCTTTTTAAAGTCTTATATTGTGGTAAGTTTGTCTATTTTATTAAACATAGCTCCTTGTCTTACAGGCTGCCACTTGGACATGCCACTATTCATAGTCTTGATTACCAGGCATAGGAGTTTCCAAGCATTAAAGCCAGCACGAAGGGAAATAAAGTTGAAATGCTACTGGACTTTATGTAGGGACATTACAGGTTGTAAACCCTCACCAGATAATGTTTAGCTGTCGTCAGTGCCCTTAGCTGCTTTTGTTTACCTTCTTTGTATTGAAATATGGTTTGAGTGTGGATAACTTGAAGCCAACTGCTTAAGAATTCCTATGCCGGCTGATTGCCAATAATTTTGAAGAAAGGAAGGGAAAATATGAAACAAAAATAATTTGCAATTTAAAAAGGGAATAACCATAATGAATGAAACGAGTAAGTAAAATAATAGATTCTCGTAGTACAATGATTACACTATACTTGATTTTCTGTTTTTTCAGACAAAATTTGTATCAGGTAAAGAAAAATGTAGGGCTCATACCATGTGCACCCACAGTTTATTACTTCTATTTCTTGGACTTTGTATTTGTTCAAGAAAAATGGCTTTATATTAACTTAGTCTATGAAGTTACGAGTGACAATTTCTTACAAGCCTTATATATTTATTTTTGGTGGAAAAATAAATTCACTGCCTTATTTTTTAAAGTTTTTATTAATTCTTGTACATACTCTTCATTTTTTATGCATTTTTTGTGGGAGCTTGAAAATTTTCTTAACCCATTGCTGTCTTATTTAAATACCCTTATGACTACCTCAGAAATCTGATTTAAATGAATGTACAGCTGTGCAAATGCATAGTAAAGTTTAAAAATTCATATAAAATCAACCAATACAGTTTCTTTCTTGAAATTTTGCATGTGTGATACTGGGAGCTTTGACTCGCCGATTTTGATGACCTAATATGATTGTTAGGTGTGGTAGATCTCAAAACAGTTCTCCAAAAGAAGGCGAACAGAGCATTTTAGCATTGTCATGTACTTTTGCTGTTTTTCCCCTCTACTGTAGTATATAACACATCCTTTTGTTCCATTTTTGTTTCTTTCTTGTCTCTGGGTGGAATGTGTACTGGAAAAGGGTTGCATGTTTTAGCTTACAGTCTCAATGGAGTAAAGGTCTACCTCTAAAACTGAACCCTGGTAGTGTTACTTTTGAAACAGCTGATGAGTGACATGGTTCTAAAGTCTATAGTTGGTCTATTTCATACTAGTCATCTTGTGAAACAATTGAATATGCTAGTGTCAAGCAGATAGAAAAATATTTCCTGTAGCTTTTAGTTATAGCAAGGAAAGCTGTCATGTGATCTTACAAATTGACACCTCCCATTTACTTCTGGTACTCAAGGGCACACTTTGGTTTCTTTACCTCCTCTCTGGATGTCTGACCTTTCCTTCTTCTCAGCTTGCTATGTAACATCTTTGTTATCTTTTCACACACAACACATTCATTGTAGGCCATGATTAAAAAATGTCACATTTCACTTTATTACGAGATATATCAGGCAACATGCTTCTTAGTGGTACCAACAGCATTAGATTTCCTGATCATTAGTCTTCTAAAGAGAGATAAAGATCCATTGAATGCCACTTGTTTGTTAAAAATGCAAATATATGTAGTTTTATTGGGCACCACACATTTGTGAGCTATGCTCTTTGTGCCATTAAAACACCATACTTACTTTAATGGGTTAAGATAGAACTCTGTTATGGCACTGCAAAAATGCCATTCTGCTTTCTTGCATTGTTTCTTAATGTTGCCTCGCACGCCTTTCTTGACAGCACTCTTTAGTCCACACTGCATTGTGTTATATTGCAAGTTTTGCATCCACGGTAACACATCAGCCTTCCTTACCTTGTGTTATTAGAGGCTGGCTGCTACGATGCTGATCTTCAATACATATTTCTCCATCTTAACAATGCTGTACCCATCTCCTTACACTGCTGGCATCTGTGTACACATCTCCATGTGAATGCTGACAAAATGAAACATCAGTTGCAGCCATTTTGCATTAGTTACTAATGGTCATAACTTGATCATAACCTGCCTTGTAGTGTATAAATTGTGACAGTATGCTTGCTGTAATTTGCAGGTGGTGATTTAAAAAAGGAATTGTTGCTCATGACTTTAAATTTGAGCCTCATATTTTGTTCTTTTCCTCAAGTACCTCATTTGGTTAGTCTGTGTTTCTCAAATCTGACAGATTGATATATTCCTCTTTACTGCTAGGAGGTATCACTAACATCTCTATCCTTGTGAGGCCATGATCTTCTGTGTACATATATTAGTTTGATGATCTAAGCCCCTGTGTAAAACTTGATCAAATTCAATGATAGCAGGACTTCTGAAGTAATTTCTAACAGCAACTAAAACATGTGCATGTGTTTCATCATTCTGTGACATCACCGACAGAGATAACTGTTTTGAGTTCTACTTGGATGGAGCAAATGTTAGCTGTTTTTCTGAGCGCACACTGCCATTTGCTTGAAGTTAAACCTATATGATCTCGTATCCATGAATGGCTTATGGATATTCCTAACACGGAGTGATGTGAAGTCTGTTCTGAGAGAGATTTGCCCAAGCATAGACTTCTCTTTCCTATAATACTGCTTACATACAGTGATCTACATAAAGCCCTGTATGAGGGTTCTTTGTGTCTTCATGGTTTCGTGAAGATTAAATTACTTCATACACTCACAGCAGACATATTTAATTTCAGTGACCTTAAGAGAATTCCTTTTACCTTTAGTTTAATGTATAATATAATTATTTCATTTGGAGTAAAGTACACCTTTAATAATGTTATGTTGGAAACAATTTTGCAGAGAAAGCAGTTCACAACAGAAATAAAAATTAAGATAGCAGTTCAGCTTTACTTAAGCTTTAACATTCAGAATATTTGCAAATTCACCGAAAGGACTGATTAAAAAGAACCTACTAAACTGCCTTAATAGGCTTTAATAAGAGTAGAAAAATGTTGCAATCCTTTTAGAATAAGAGATGCACAAGCTCAAGTCAAACAGCCCTAGATAAGCAATATGCTTTCCAAAACCTATTATTTTATTTATACCAGCCACTTTTAGCTGCTTTGGTCATAAAATGGCTGTGACTAATGTTTTATTTGCCAGAGTTATATATCAAAGAAGTTTTATAAACTCTGTCATTGGAAAAGGTGAAATTCTGAGCATATGTTATATGAAATTATTTATCACAGTGGTAAGAAAATCATTTCTGTAATTGTGTTGCACACTAATGGTTTAGGAGAAGAGGTACAAAAGGATTTTATGAAAGTGATAGTATTTATGTATTATTTATTGGTAAGTAATTATTACAAGTCATGTGGTTTAATTCCAGCCAAGCTGTTCACTTAAGATCCCTTAAAAACACAAATGCCCAACACTCATTTAACTAACACATCTACCAAATTAAGGACACTAAGACTAGATTGATGGAAACTAGTAAAACCTTCTTTTAATATAATATTAGTATTTCATATAAATCTAGTATTCCTTAGGCCATTATTAAACAGTTTTAAATGGGTTTTCTGCTCCAAGATTTGATATTAGTCCCATAGCCATTCATAAATAGAATAGAATATTTATTGTAATCCCTGATATATTTTCATAAATATACAAACAAGTAAAACAAACATTTTTATAATTGCAACTGAAGTGCTAAACCTAAATTTACAATCTAAGTCTTTAACATTCATCTATATAAGGCTTCCTTACTCACAAGCCTAGGGTTATCTGTATAATGAAGGTTCCTCCCCCACTGTTTAACTACATATTTTATCAGTTTATATTTCAATTCTCTCATCTTTTGTAACTGATTTAATTAATTTTTTCTTTGCGCTAAACATTTTCCCATCATTTTATGCCTGTTTTTTCCTATACCAGTTAACATTTTAAGGATTATAATTTCTTTCTGTAATTTGTTGCATTTTATTTCCCATATACCCTTTTTCCATCTCTTCACCCCATTGCATTCTAATAAGCAATGAAATATTCCTTCTAGTTCCTGACACACAGTGCACTCTTCCCCATTACTTCCTCTGAAATCCTTTAAAAACAATGCTCCTGATTGCATCCATGCAAATCCTTCCCTTCCAAATTTATCACTACAATCCACATATCTCTCCCATCATAGTGTTTGGTCTATTAGTTATAGAAATTCATTTGAGAAAGATACATTTTTCTCAAAATTAAAATTTAATGTTCAAACTGCTCCACATGCATAAAATATTCATAAAATTTAGTGAAAATTAGCATGCATGCTCAAAAACTCTTATTATGGTGGCATTACATATGAATGAGGTACCTTTAAAGTAACTTTGAGAAAAAGTTTTTTTAATGTACAAATACGCAAAACTGGAAAATTTAAAACATAAATTATTTTTTTGTATGTCCAGAATAAGTACATTATGAACGTCAGTGTTTTCTATTTAGACAAGAACATCAGTTATGCACTCAAACCTAATGCAAGTGGAACATTTTAATTGTCATTAATTTGCATATTAAAATGTGATTAATAATTCTAATCTTTGATACCTTAGTTGAATTTAGTTCAGATTTTGTATTCTGCTTAAAACTCATATAGTTAAAAGTGGAAATAATTTGATAGAAATAAACTTTTCAGATTCACTCCCAATATTTATTAATGACAGGCTTCTTCCATTATACTATACACTATGTGATCAAAAGTATCCAGACACCCCCACAAACATACATTTTTCATCTTAGGTGCATTGTGCTGCCACCTACTGCCTGGTACTCATCCACGACCTCAGTAATCATTAGACATCGTGAAACAGCAGAATGAGACACTCCGTGGAACTCACAGACTTCGAACGTGGTCAGGTGATTGGGTGTCACTTGTGTCAGAAGTCTGTATGTGGGATTTCCACACTCCTAAACATCGCTAGGTCCACTGTTTCTGATGTGATAGTGAAGTGGAAACGTGAAGGGACATGTACAGCACAAAAGTATATAGGCCAATCTCGTCTGTTGACTGACAGAGACTGCCGACATTTGAAGAGGATCGTAAAGAGTAATAGGCAGACATCTATCCAGACCATCACACAGGAATTCCAAACTGCATCAGGATCCACTCCAAGTACTATGACAGTTAGGGGTGAGGTGAGAAACCTTGGATTCCATGGTCGAGCAGCTGCTCAAGCCACTCATCATGCAGGAAAATGCCAAACGACGCCTCGCTTGATGTAAGGAGCGTCAACATTACACGATTGAACACAGTACACAATGTGGCGATCCGATGGCAGGGTGTGGGTATGGCAAATGCCCGGTGAATGTCATCTGCCAGCGTGTGTAGAGCCAACAGTGAAATTCGGGGGTGGTGATGTTATGGTGTGGTCGTGTTTTTCCTGGAGGGGGCTTGCACCCCTTGTTGTTTTGCATGGCACAATCACAGCGCAGACCTACATTAATATTTTAAGCACCTTCTTGCTTCCCACTGTTGAAGAGCAATTCGGGGATGGCGATTGCATCTTTCAACACGATCGAGCAACTGTTCATACTGCACGGGCTGTGGCAGAGTGGTTACATGACAATAACATCCCTGTAATGGACTGGCCTGCACAGACTTCTGACTTGAATCCTATAGAACACCTTTGGGATGTTTTGGAACGACGACTTCATGCCAGGCCTCATCCACCTACATCGATACCCCTCCTCAGTTCCACACTCTGTGAAGAATGCGCTGCCATTCCCCAAGAAAACTTCCAGCACGTGATTGAAAGTATGCCTGCGAGAGTGAATGCTGTCATCAAGGCTAAGGGTGGGCCAACACCATATTGACTTCAAGCATTACCGATGGATGGCACCACGAACTTGTACTTCATTTTCAGCCAGGTTCTTTACAAACATTTCTCTGTACATTTCCCTTAGACTTATTTTTAGTTTCTCTTCTTTCCCTCCATTAAATTTTAGAAACCTCATCAATTTTCTCGGCATAGAGCACTCTTTTTAAATCCTTATATTCCTATTATCAGAACCATACTGTTTTTTTGCACACGCCAACAAAAATTTGCATCTTCAATGCTGCTGCTGCTGCATTATTTAACAGGTCATCATGTTAAAGCTATACATACAAATTTTTGCTGTTTTTTCTAAATTTAAAAGTTAATTTCTATACCATTTCATCCTTTGGTAGATTTGCTACTTTATTATGCTTGCCCTCCCATCTCCAGTGGTATTTCATGATAACTGTTACAATCATGCTTTTTATTCTATAGATACTTGTTAACATTGTAATTTCAAGGCTACACTAAACATAACCTATAATACTGCTATCCAATGAGCTCATGTCACAAATTCCCTGTCTATGTCTTCCCTCCAAGCATCATTCAGAAATTATTCTTAGATTATTTTTGCAGAAGTTCATCGGTTTGTTCCTTTCTTCATTTCCCATTTTATTTTTACTGTGCCATGTGTAGATGTATCTCGTCAAATTCTCCAGTTATTAAGTTCCATAATTTGCAAGTAAATATAAAAGATTTAATTAATGGGTTTGGTTTTTTCATTTACATTCTTAGCTTTAGTGATACTGGAAGTGTGGTTGCCATAGACCATCTGTCATTTTCTTTTTCCCTGGACTGTTATCAAAGATATGACCATGCATATACATTTTATTAAAATCCTTTGCCATATCAAGGTTATCAGATATATTAGATTGTCATAGGTTAGACCCAGAAACCCAGTCTGGTTGAACATTTAAGTTTGCAAAAAATAGCAAGATGAATAATTACTATATGGTGAGGAAAAGTTAACCATTGTTTTGGTTGCAGTATGCCTTCAAAGTCTGCATTCCAGACAAAAGAGGCTAAGTTTCAGAAGCGCAAGGTAACTGTCTTCCTCATTATGCCTTGGAAATTCACAAATTTGATGATAGCAGATAGTTTAATGAGGCATGGGATCAACCTTACCCTATTGCCAGACTATTAAGATTTGTTAATTTTTGGGCCGTTTTCTGTGTTTGAGGCTAAGGGATGCAATGTCTCCAAGATTCCTGCTTCCACCAGTAATATCTCAAAATCCAATGCAATGTGCAATTTGTATATCTTTTAATTGGCTCACAAATAAACATTAGATATTTGTTTTGTACTGTCTCTGCTCTACCACTGGTTTTAATTCCTGACATTATTATGGTTGGACAAAAGGGTGACAACCTTTGGATGTGGCATATTGCAATGTAAAAGGCTTCTAAAATGTATTTGATAATATTTCTTTAACACTGCTTCTAAAATGTATTTGATAACATTTCTTTAATACTGATTAGTGTATTATAGGGATGCCAGCACTGCTGACTACTAGACCACAGAGGTGGTTTTCAAAATTCGTACACCAGGGAATAGCAGAATGCTCACAGTAGGCACTAGCATTGCAAGTACATGCCAACTCTTTAAATGGCTTATCAGAAGGCTAAAGTCAACTATGGAAGGTTAATAGTCAAAATGTAGACAAAATTTGGAATATTACACTGTGAAAAGATTTTTTATTTCATCAAACATTACATTGCCTGTGATAAACTGTTAGTAATAGAATCCCGTACTGTTGGGAAATGAAATATTAGCAAGACTTAGATATCGAAGTATGAGCCAAATACATAAAAAAAAAAGGCCCAGCTTTAAAACTGACACCTTAACACATCTAATACATCTTGTAACAAATGAGAACACCATTTACTGCAAAACACTTTATTTATTACTAGGCACTCGGTATAGCACATAAGTTACAGTTGAGTCACTTCCGGCACACAACTGATCCGTCGAATCGAGTTGCTACTGAACTGCACCAATTTTCACTCCATCACTTTTTGACTGAACACCTATCCGGGCGAGAACGGCCCCTTATACAGAATGAGCCAAAATTGCGCGTTTTTTTTCCTATCCACATCTTCGGCGCTCGTTGCCGTCTGCCGCTATTATAGAAAGGTGCGGATGAAACCATACAACATTTTTAAAACTACTTTTAAAGGCTTTACTTACAAACTTTATGAAATGAGATGCTGAAACTGGCCACCGTTGTCCATACATTTTTGGCACCTCTTTAGGAAACTACCCATCACTTGCCTTGGTTCACGCTGAGAAATTTCCTGGCGGATATTTTGTTTTAATTCTTCCAGGGTGTGTGGGTTTGTCTTGTACACTTTGTTTTAAATTACCCCGGAGGAGTATTTTATGAACAATATTACCGACTGCGCGGTGTTTTTGCACTGGGCGTGTGGAAATATGATAAAAACATAACGTACTGCTGCTATAAACAAAGTCACGCTGTTGTGGTTTTGCTGTGCAGTGTGAAGTGCAGTTTTGAGTTGACGGTGATGTGATGTAGTTCAGTTATTATGAGTTATTTATTACTTTGTCCTGTACATAGTCACAAAGTATATTATGGCCCAGTATATGTTTTCTATTGCACATCGTGTATTTATTTATGATTCGTATGTGTTAACTCGGTCAGTTGCCAAGTGAAAATACGATTTACAGAAAGATTTCCAGGTGTAAAAGTTCCAGGCCGTACAACAATCCATGAACTTTGCAGTAAATTTCAGGCTAAGAAATCTAAGAGACAGCGTTCGGGTCTTACCGAAGAAACATTAGACATCGGTCATCGTTTGGAAAATTCCTTCCAAAATTTACATGATGGATAGTTTCCTAAAGAGATGCCAAAATTTATAGACGACGGCGGCCAGTTTCAGCATTTCCTTTCATAAAGTTGGTAAGTAAAGCCTTTAGAAGTAGATTTAAAAATGTTGTATGGTTTCATCCGCGTCTTTCTATGATAGCAGCAAACGGCAACGAGAGCCGAGGACGCGGACAGGAAAAACACCGCGCAGGTGGTTCGGAGTCTTTTGGCTCACCCTGTAGAAGTCCCGCAAACAAAGCCCAACTTTCTAGAAGAGGAACCTACAAGAATATGCTGAAACGATATTCCAAAACAGATAAGCGGCTTACATGGGCTATTGTTTTCGTACTCGCAATTGTTCCGACAGTTGGAAAACTCCCCACCCGCCCGCAGGTAGCTCTACGCGCGCGGGCACACTGGTCCCGACCAGCACTGTCGTAGCACGGTCTATGTGCCCCACCAGCATCTTCACTCAGGGCAGTCTCTGGATGAGGTAGACTAGATCATTGATCCTCCTTAGTATGCGGTGTGGTCCTTACCATGATTGTTGGAGATTGGGACAACGGCCCTTGATCCGGGTAGAGCGATACCACCACACCAAATCACTTTGCTGGAAATGGCTTTTGGCCTGGCGTTCGTAACGAGTCTTCATCCAGTCGCTCGCTACCTCGATGTAATGACGGGCTATCTCGTGCACGTCGTGAAGACGGTAGCGGTAGGCCAGCAAGAAAAGCTGCACTCTGATATCCTAGTCCCTCTAGTGACTGTCTACAACCTTCTTCAGGTGCTCTTCTAGAATATTGACGTGTTGCTCCATGCCGTCCTACTGCGGGTGGAGAGGTGTTGTGCGCATCATGTGCACTCCAAATCGCTCCAGTGCTTCCCTTATTAGGTTCGACTTGAAGTTTGTGCCCTGATCGCTGTGTAATTGTAACGTAACCCAAATCGGCAGAACACTTGCATGAGGCAGTCTGCCATGGTCTTGGCCTCCTGGTTAGGAATGGCGTATACCTCCGGGCCACTTGGTGAAGTAATCCGTGACCACCAATATATACTTGTTACCCCTGTCAGACTTAGGGAACGGTCCAGCTATGTCGATGGCGATGTGTTCGAAGGGCGCTCCCAGTAATACTGCTGCATGCGACCCCGGCTCCTATTCTGTGGGCCGGTCGCCGCGCACACGTCATTGGGGGTGGCACCTCTCAGTCCGCCCGTAGTCTCAACCACTAGTCGGAGCGTGTTAATCGTTCGGTTGGGTTCAAGACATCCTCCGAGGAATGATAATTGCTCCCTCTGGGTCTTTCCATCAGGTGACTTCCAAACGCTAAACCTTCCTTGGTCTTCAGTAAGCCCCATTGAGCCAGTAGGACTTACATACATTACTCCTGGACGCGATGTCCTACCAGCTCGGCTAGTTCCTGCCTCCACTTCTCTCAGCAGCTGTCCTAAGTCAGCGTCCGCCACCTGTTCCCTCCTTAGGCCTGCACTATTCCCTCCATCTGCAGGCACCGCTTAAATGACACGGACAGTTGTTGGACTGCTTCTCCACCTTAGTGCAATGGCCGCACTCCATTAGTCAGGGTCCTCTTGACGGCATCCGCATTGGAGTGACTCCTTCCTCTCCGACGTGAAATTGTACTCTTGAAGCCTCTGGACCCAACAGTATGTCTGGTCCTTCAGGTTCTTAAAGCTTAACAACCTGGTAGGGAGGAGTGGTCAGTCCTCAGGTGGAATGGCTGACCGTATAGATACTTATGGAAATGTTCCAACGTCTTTACTACTGCCAAGAGCTCCCGACGGGTAACACAGTAGTTCTTTTCTGTCTTGGAGAGCGTTTTGCTTTAGTACACTATTACCGCTCCTGTCCATCTTGGACCTGATGTAGTATACCTCTAATATCGCTTTCGCTGGCGTCGGTGTCCACAATAAAATCGCCCGCGGTTGTGTGAAACCTAAGACAAGCGCACTGCAATCCTGATTTGAGCGCCTGGAACGCGTTATCCGTCCCTTCTATCCACATATAAGATCGATATTCGTCCGTCACACGAGTGAGGGCTTCGCGATGTTGGAGAAACCTCTGACGAACTGACGATAGTAGCTGCATAGCCCAGAAAACTGCGTAACTCTAGTTTATCTTTCGAGCGAGGCCAATCTCTCTCTCTCAGCCCGAGACTTCTCCGGGTCCATTTTGCAGAAGGGTTGGCACTTCTTTGCGTCCAATTTCAGGTTGGCTGCCTGTAGTCTCCGTAATACATTGTTCAGATTCTGCTGATGGTCTTCAAAGTTGCTGCCAATGACGAAGTCCAGGTATAGCAGGCAAGCATTGTGAGTCAATCCCCTCATCACTGATTCCATCAGGCGCTGGAAAGTGGTTTTAGTGTTACAGAGGCCAAAGGGTATAACTGTAAACTGCTAACGACTTTGGCTGGTCAAGAATACAGTCTTTTCCTTGTCTCTGGGGTCCAATAATCCGATTTCAGGTCTAAGGTCGAGAACCACTGGGCACCAACAAGAGTGTCCAGGATATACGGGTTAAGGGAAAGTTTTTGCCGATGACAGCATTCAGTCATAGTCCATGCAGAAGCGTAACTCGCCGCTTATCAGGAACACAGGGTAGCACCAAGGGCTGTCGGACTCTTCTAATCCTCCTAGATTTCATGTTCTCCTGCATGTCTCGTATCTCCGCTTGCTTTGCCAAAGGAACACGTCTTGGTGGTTGCCGGATAAGCCAGGCGTCTCCGGTTTCGACGTGGTGTACACAGTCGGTGCAGTCTAATCGCCGTCCCCTTGGCTGAAGACAGGCTGGTATTGTCTAAGGGGATGCCGAACTCTCCAGTTGTGCCGCGGTTAGATGATCGACCGCCCTCTTTAGCAAGTCTTCTAGCGGAGCCCCAGATCTTGCGACGGTGCTGGCCCCTTGGATCTGTCGTACGGCGATACACTCACAACTGGCTCGCATTCCCCCAACTCCATTCCGGCCTCTATGTCCTGATTGGTGTCCGATGGATTTAGTAGTCTCATAGCCACTTCCTTCCAGCAAGGCAATAATGTCCTGGCGACGCATAATCCATCCAATGCTGTCGTCTGGTCTAAAAGCAGGTTCTCTGACCGCTGGCTTTCCAAACGTGCCTTCACAACCACATCGACAGGATCACCCTGCAGATGTTTGTTGGAGCTCCGGAGCCTCACTTGTCACATCCAGTCTCATCACATCCTCAGTTATCCCCGCAACGAACATCCGCAATCTTTCTATGCTTCGCCCCAAGGTCAACTCAGCAGAGCTTCCATCACCACAGGCAAGGTATTACCCGATGCCGTTACTAGCTGATAGGGCCGATTCGTTTCCTTGAGTACAAGCCCTTCGCTCCGTCAGGTCTGATTTTGGTCACGGCTGCAATTGTGTCCACCAGTACCCGGCATAACTTCCGCTGTATTCAGCCGTCCGCGACGAGGTTGTCATCCATTCTTCTGCCCAAGGCACGCAGCGTCATTTGAGGGGATGGTGATAACGGCCCCGACGTGCCTTTTTCCGTTTGCTCGTTGTAGGCAATCCTTCACTAGGTGTCCTGGCTAACCACAACCCTAACACACCACTTGAGGATCTTCGTCGACGTTCTAGGGCCGATCCTCTGCTCCCGTCGTTTCGAATGCTCCTGGTCTTCGAGGTAGGTGTAGCTGCTACCGTGGCAGCCTCCATCCTCAGCGCGGCCGTCAGCGCTTCATGGATGGTCTTGTAGTCGCCGAGCATCAGACGCTGTCGTATTTCGCCGTCACGCACCCCATCGACAAAGGAGTAGGCAGCTTCCTGGGACATGTAACTAGCGGGAGGCTCACCAGCTGTTCAATTGCCAGGCGAACTCCTGCAGCGTCTCCCTTGGCTGTTGCAGCCTTGATTTCATCTGACTACGATAGGCGCCTGCCAATCGATGGTTTCTGAACCGGTTCTCGAGAGCTTCCCAGATGTCTCCGGACGGCGCCGAGATTGGAATAGTATTTAGTACTTTTGCCGCCCACCGCTGGAGGCTGCTATTAGTTTGCCGCTTCCCTCTGCCGAATGGTCGGTGGAAGACTTCGAAAGTCGACGTTCCGGCGTATTTGGATGGCTTGACGCGTGCAGATGTGACGCCTTCTGGCGCTATGACCATGAAGTCCTTAATTCTTCCGTTAAGTATTTCTTTCATCATGGCGTTCAGTTCTTTGTCGTTGCCATCGATCCGTCCCTCTAGGACGCTAAGCCATCCCCCGAATCCTCCAGGCCATTAACGCATAGGCCTTCCCACCGAACTCTTCCATGTCCTTCACACTTGCCAGTTCATTAATTTTAGTTGATGACCCCGACCTTCATTTGGACATTTCTGTCTTCATTTGTTCCTTTGCACCATTCATTTCTGTCTTCATTTCTTCCTTTACACCCTTCACTTCTGCATCTTCTCCATTGCGGAATTCATTGCTATTTCACTTCCTATCTTGTCCATTCCAAGCTTTACATCATTTCACTCTCCATCTTCTCCATTTTGGCCAATAGTTTTTTAAACATTTCCTTCATTGTGACTTTTATATACCACTCCTGACACCAGTGTAACAAATGAGAACATCAGTTAATGAGGAACATACTTTATCACTAGGCACTCAGCATAGCACAAAAGTTACAATTGAGTTACTTTTGGCACACACTCAGGATACAACACAACTGATCTGTCAAATCAAATCACAACTGAACTGCACTTGCACTGTCCACTTTTCACTCCATCACTTCTTAACTGACTGAACTCCTGCCCAGCCAAGAGTGGTCCCTTATATAGGTCCTGCATACACAGCTGAACTTTCTAGAAGAGGAAATTACAAGAACATGCTAAAACAGTGTTCCAGAACAGGTAAGTGGTACAACAATAGGCTTATTATTCCACATTGGCTACTGTTCCAATGGATGGTCAAGTTCACACCCAGGTGCCGGGTGAGAGGTACTCACCAGCAGCCCCCAGGTAGCTCTGCGCATGTGGTTACAATTGAAGGCCATACCAGTACATTTACTGATCTGGTGATTATTCTGCTTACAGAAGCAGAATACTAACAAATAATAATTAAAACTACAACAGCCATGAAATTAAAATTAAATTGAGTTTTATTCATGGACACTCTTTAACTGGTGTGGTCTTTAGGGTTCCATTTTATATTGGGCGTAAAAGACTGTTAATTTTGCTCAGAGTCCTGTTTATCAATCTTGAAGTTCTTTTACATGCTGTAAATCTATGACAAGAGATCCTTCCAAAGGAAGCCATGCTAAGGATTTTTATGTCCAAAAAATCCATTGCCCTCCGCGACCTCAGGAACTGGAGGCTAGCATTGTAACCACCACATGGAGGACAATGCAACTGCCATGGTTTTAACTGTGAAAGAATATATAAGAAAATTACAAAAGTTTAGGAGACAACAGGCCATCAAAGACATTTGTGCCCACAAAATTAATTACTAAAATTGATAAAGCAAATCTACACCTGCATGGTTTGGAAAACAAATTAGTTGGTACCAGATGAGGAGGGTAGAGGGAGAGCCATTAATTTAAAAACCCAGCAGATCTGTTTAGGATTAAATTTAGTTTCTCAATGATTAAACAAATTAAAACATCTCGTGTTATACATTCACATGACTTTCTTTAGCTACTATCTTTTTTTTAATATATGACGTGGAAGTGAAATAATTACCATACCAAGAGCAGTGTTATCTTATTAAATTTCATTTATGGAGAGAACCATTAATTTCAAAACCCAGCAGATCTGTTTAGGATTATTTTTAATTAGTCAACGATTAATCAAACAGAAATTAAAAGATGTGATTGTTATACTCACATGACTTTCTTTAGCTACTATCATTTTTTTTTTTAATATAGTGTGGAAGTGAAACAATTACCGTACCAGGAGCTGTGTTATTTTATTAAATTTCATTGGTGCTATGTTTGCAAGTTCATTGGGAAACATGTATCACAATTTTGTTGACATCCAGGCTTTAATGCAGCTTACACCAGTGTATTCTCCAGGTTAAATGTCATCCTCCATGGTCTAGGTATACCATGCTAGCCTCTAGTTCCCAACGTCACAGGTTCAAACCTGGTGGAGGTCAATGGATTTTTTCGGGTGTAAAAATTCTTAACATGGCTTCCTTCAGAAGGGAAGTAAAGGTCCCGTGTTGTAGATTTATGGCACGTAAAGGAACCTCAAGCCTGATAAAAAGGGTGCTAAAAACCGTAACAGTTAAAGAGCATCCATAAATTAAACTCGATTTAATTTTTTGTTCAGGTTAAATATACATATTGCTGCTACTTGCATACATTTATTTAAAAACAATATTGTGTTTGCAAAGCTATGTGCTTATTGGCCTTGATTTGGAGCTATATCATGAGACTGATAAATAAGCAACAATTTATCCCTTTGAAATTCTCTCTTACAATGGACCATTTTCTTGGAAATTAACTGAAATAGTTCCAGTATTCTTTATTCAATCCCAATCATATTGAACTGTGCCTTGGCCATTATCTGAGGATTATCAACCAGTCTTGATTTGTTTTGAGTTAGTGAATGCTGAAGGGGTGACAAAGCAAGGCATGCATTAGGTTAAACTGGTTGCTGGTGTATAAAAATGTCTAAATATTCAAATGCAGAATATCTGAACACAATATTAATTTATGGCGAGACAAAGTGTAACTCATGTGAATTCCAGTGACTCAACAGTGAATGGTTTCGAGTAAGAAATGTGCCTAATTCAAAAACATGTGTTACAATATGGCAGTGGATTTGTGATGCAGGAAATATGAACAATTATTGTACCCATATCTCATCCAGCAAGTACAGAATTTATCACTTGATGATTAACCTCCACTTGTGAGATTCTGTGAGTGGCCATTACATAAGTATGTGCAGAATTCAGCTTTTCTAGGGAGTGTCATGGCTACAGACAAAATTTGTTTCACCTGAAATGACATTTCAAACTTTCACAATACACACACGTGAGCTTGTGAAAATCCATGCACTATAAAATGGGATTTTTCAACATAGGTAATGCATTAATCTTTGAGCCATTATAATCTCAGACATTCTCATTGGATCTTCCATTCTTCCATACCGTACATCGGGTGTAAGCTGCCATAGATTTTTTACTTTCTACGTACATAGTAGGTAGAGAAGGTATTGCATTCCTCCCAAACATTTGATACCAAGATTTCACCGGAAATACATGTTTTGAGACTCCTGAATCCAAAACAGCATTTTTAGAAAAAGGTCTGTGTGTGTGTGTGTGTATGAACAGCATAACTCAAAAACGAAAATTCGGATAAACACCGAACATTTTTTGAACTTTTTGATTTTCAGAAATATGGCTCGAACAATTTTGATTAAAATACCATATGTTAATTATATTTACATGAAAAAATGTATATCTTGAATTTTCTGGGAATAGCCTTTGAAATCCTTTAATTTGGAAGTAATTTTATATAAGTTTGTATAACTAGTGAATGTTAAGCGATAGAAGAAAATGTATTAAACAAGAAATGCAGATCTCTAAAACACACAATTTATTTCTAATAACTTTTTGTGGCATGTGGCACTAGCCATTTCCAAGATATCGATTATTAATATTTCGAATTGTTCATTAGTTGGTCATTCTTTAAAGTTCTTTCAACATTCAGTTGTTTCTTGTGGTGCATGGAAACATTATAGAATTTTAAGGCAGCGTATAATGTCCAGTTCTTAAACATCTGACTATCACTGTTCCCTTTGTATCTATAATAAAATGTATATATAATGTAGGTATTTCTACAAAGGTATATATCGATTAAAATGAAGTAGATAGGAAAATAAGCTTTAGTAAGAATAGTTTGTATACTTACTAATAGAGAAAGTGTAGAGAAGGTGATGTGAATGTACCGCACACTTTTCAAACATGTTTTCCTCAGCCTTTTGAAGGATGTACCCTTGCAAGTTAGAAAAGCTGTGTGGTATCTTTACAATGGTAGTATACAGTACACTGCCATTTAATCAGAAGTTTTCCCGGTCCTTGGATTGGGCGGTTAAGACCTGTATCATGGCCCACCAGATCTCAATCTGCTGGACTTTTAGTTCTGGAGTGATAAGAAAAGTAGAGTTTACAAGAGTGAAATAGGCACTTTGGAGGAACTTCGTCAATGCATCTTCCAGGCTGCTGAAGGTATAAGATATAATTTAGGCATCTTTATGCAAGTGCATCAAAATTTGCAGTAGAGGTGTGAAGCAGGTGTGATCACCTATTTTGGCGCTGCTAGATGAAGCTAGCTCACATATCTAGAGCTGTTAAAATATTTGTTTGAGTTCTGTAGTGTTTAGATAAAATTTAACACTGTATTTTGCAAAATAGCAGTGTATTATTTTGTTTCATTGCAATACTCTAAACTGTGAACAATGCTGTCTTTCACAATAAATGCTATGAGAGAAAAGGCAAAATGAAGCACAGCACATTTTTCTTTTACTCGGTTCTAATTATCTAAATTTGACATTATGCATATGCCTAAGGATGTTTACCAGCAATTTGACATATCATTTTACAATTCTAGATGTTAATAATGCTTCATAATAATTACAAACATGTGGTACCGAGAAAGCAAGAGGCTCTAGCTATGTGAACAGTTTTGTTTGCATGCAAAGTGAGCAAACTCTCACCCCTGGTTGTTGCCCTACAAGGTTCTATTTACGTGCTAGGGAGAAGCAAACCATCATTCCTGCTTGTTGACACCTTCTGCAGCATTGCTGTAACCTGCAAATTTTCACCCAATTTCATAATTAACTATGCATGTAATTAAACAATGTGATGTAAATATTTCCTTCCTGTTATTGTAACAAATCAGTCCCTAAATCTGCACTCTTATTTCACTTCCACCCTGTATATCTTCTACAAACTATTGTTGCAAAAGGTTGTTTTTCTGTCCATTTCTTATTGAAGATAAACATGTGGAGAAATAGTTTTATTTCACATTTTGTTGTAGATACAAGAGAGATACAGTGGGCTGAAGTACCAGATCTTTAAAAGGAAGATGCTGGCTTTGAAATTCCATATTTTTTACATAACTTAAAGAGCTGAACGGTAACAGCAACAAAATATTGAAAAATTGAACATAATAGCAATGGATATCTGGAAAGTGGCTGAAACCACAGACAATTTTATTTGAAGTAAATACTGTCTTTTATAGAGATCTGCATGTTTTGTGTAGTAAGCTTTTATCAATCTCTTATGGTTTACCAATTATGCAAAAAAAAATTAAAGATATACATTTTGCCATGCACACATCTTAAACATGTGGGATTTTATCAAAATTGTTTGGGGCAATTTTTAGAAAATAAAATATAAAAATTTTTTCCATGTAAATGGCTGTTTGGTATGTGCGTAATTTTCTTGAAAATCTTTGTGCTCCATCTTTCAAAGATGCTGAACTTATATATGAAGTTTGGTATTTATCTGGCATTTTGTTTTCGAGTTGTGCTGTCCACAGACACATAAACTGTTTTCAAAATCTGTTTTATTCAGGGGACCTCAAAATATGTATTTCTGATGAAATCTTGATATAGAATTCTTGGGTGGAATGGGAGACTTCCTCTATTTGGTGTAAGAGAAAGTAAAAATTCCATAATTTTATCTTAGCTGCTGGGTAAAGATGATTATTTTAAAGTAATAAGAAATAATGAATGAAAAGTTGAATCAGAGGCAATGTATTGAGCCATAACCCTTGGATTTTTCAAATTTGGCTCAACTGCTCACACCAAGCATGAAGAAGAACTTATAGCAGAATGTTAACATTTCTTCCATGGATGAATCATCCACCCAGGAAACACCACTAAAGTTGTCAAGTGAATAAGAAGGATGCAAGTTGCTCATCAGTTATTTGTTCTAAATTTAAAGGTATAAAAATTTACGCTATATTTTTATTTTCACCATACAAACACTAAAATTACATTTTTTGTTATTTTATACTATAACAGTAACATTTCTGATACAGAATAAATTCTGAAACAATAAACAGAGTACTGTTCCAGGGCAAAATAGCATTTTATTCCAAATGACAGATCATTTTATGAGATTAAATTTATCCAGTATTTCTTTTTTAGAAGAAAACAGTAGTGCAACGTGGAACATAAACTGTGGTTCATGTAGCAAGAAACCCTCCATCTATGGGAAGCATGACTCCATTGATCATGGATGAATAATCACTCAAGAGGTATACTACTGTGTCAACCACCTCATGGATCTCTGTAAAGACACATACAAATATCTATAATGTAGTGCTGGTCAATTTTGGTAAAACTTAAGCTAATTTGTAATGAGGAAAGGTTCAACACAAAGTGAAAGCACTGTGGGTTGTATACAAAGGAGAAAGTAAAAAGTAGTATTTCCATCACAGAATGGGAAAACATTAAAAGTAAGTACCTTCTAAAGCTCAATAAAGACTGAAATTATACATTTCTGTAGCTACATTGCAATTAAAATTATTGAGGTGAAACAATGTGATACCTACAATTAATGCGCTTCATAGGATATAAGGATTTATAATAAAATATTTTAAATCTAAACCAATAGTCCATGTTATTGTTACATCAGAACCATAAGGCAAAGGTTATGGAATTGCAGCCAATCAGATGGAAAAACAGATTAATTTAGAAAGTATATTTTTACATACTTGTATAGAGGCTGCTTGCATATGTCCATTGTATATTAAAATACCTTTTAAGGCATGAATTTGATTTACTTGAATGCTAGTAAATGTACTATCAATAAAAATCTATTGATCCATTCACAAGAGTTTCTCTACCCACTACCATTTATTTTTATACCTCTTCTGCAAATTATTCTTACAAAAGCATATTTTTCCACTTAATGTTAATGGAGATAAATATTTGCAAAAATTATTTCATTAGACATTTCATTGTATGTACAAATTGGGCACAGGATGTTGAGGCAATAGTCAGATCTTTAGGTTGCTGTATGCTAACTTTGAAATTCCATACTCTTTGCATGACATCGCAAGAAACAAAAGAAGGATGACTTAGCACTTCAACAATATATAATTTAAGTATTAGAAAATTCAAACCAATCTCAAAAATGGTTAATTCCTCAAAAAATTTGACATAAAACATGCATTTTAGTGAGATTACATTTTTTGTATAGAAGGTTTTTGTCTTATCTTTCATGGTTGACCAGTTATACAAAATTAATTTGGAATGTAGAGGGTTTCACAGGTCATTCACAGAAACTTTAGGGTATACCTTTTATTAGTATTGCAAATATCTTAAACATGTAATATTTTAATGAAAATCAATAAAGCCATTTTGGGAAAAATAAAAATTTAAGGAAGATTTTTCATGCAAAGGATAATTTGAGGTGGGGAGATGTTCTTAAACTTAAGGGAGGAGGTGAGGGAAATTCATTGTACCTCAAAACATATACTTCCAGTGAAATCTTAGTATCAAATGTTTGAGTAGAATATAGTGCTTCCTCTACATATAAGATTTGTGGTAGAGAAAGTAAAAATCTGATGTGTACCACTTGCATAGCTTTCTCCACCCTATAACAAATTCACATTTATCCTTCCTTCCATTCTTTCTTTGGCAGCTTTTCCTTTGGAACATATTGCCTATAGATAATGGTGTTAACTTGTATTTGTTGTCATTGGATTTCTGGTAAACTTTGTGTTTTATTCATTAGATCACACACACATTCACACTCTCACTCATACTTCCAGACTCTGGGGAGGATGGGGAATAATCTTGGTTAAAGAAGAACTCCCACCCCCAGCTGGGAATCAAACCCGGGGTCCTCCCACAGAAGGCAACTGCTCTCCTAACTGAGCTACGAGGCAGTCATTTGTATTATTCATGTAAAAAGTGGCTCTTCTGTCCACATTAGCTTAAATGCTTACCTAAAAATAATTTCCAAGTAAGGAGTATGGGCTTAGTTACACAAAAAAACATTACAATGTTTGTATCATATTGTGAGCTTCTGTGAAAGGGGAGAGGGAAATCTGAATACATACAGATATAATGCATGAGATGATTTACTTAAGTTTTAGGAGCATATAAATGTACATTCTGGGATATTTAAAAAATGGCTAATGCTATGAGGATTATTTAATATGTGTTTTAATGAGCTCTTAAGTTTTCTTGTTGTAAATTTTTGTAATGTGTTTCAAAATTTACAAACCATGCCTAGTATTATCATCCAGGCTTATCAGCGGTTATTTAACCTGGGCCCACCCCATTCAAATCACACCAAGACAGAGCTCCCAGTGGGTCCAGCTACACCACATCGACAGCATATTTCCAGCTGTTAGAGCAGTTACTATGGTTTCTCTGCTGATATATATACCACTGGGTCCTTGGAAAAAGAATTAAAAACTTGCTGCCTCTCTGACAGAGTAAATAAACATGTAAGGTAGCATAAAATAATGAAATGATCTTTCTGGCATGAGGAAAGCTGGTATTTATACAAGATGTCTGTGGTTTGACTGACTTGTGTGGAACAAAACTACAAAGAAACAGAAACTGCCATTTTTAGTCACTTCTGAAAATTTCTTTTACAGAACAAAATGTCCAATTGAAATTAATACATTAAAAATTAAGAAAGGAAAAGCAAGATTATTGGTAAATATTTTACCAGCATCTTTTTTAAAAGATTTTATATTCAGGCAGACTGTCAACAAATACTTTAATTTTGAGAAGCTCTTAAGGATATTGTTTAATATTAATAAAAACTTTAGTTCCCACTTAGGGTAAAACCAGAAACTTTATTCAATTTGTATTATTTTAGTTCTTGCTACTTTCCCACATGTGGGCCGGTTTCACCAACCGATGTTAAAAACACTCGTAACATCTTGTTGTTAACAAGATGTTCAAAGTTTAACATAAAGTTAAAACTGTTGCGTTTCATCAAGCTTTTACAGCAAATTGTATTTTGTTAACATCAAAGACAACTGGAACACTAGCTTTCGAGAAGGCGGTGGCCAAACTACACTGCTTCTGAATGTACTCCGATGCACATTTGTCTACGTATCGCCGTGCACTCTGTGTCAGTAGGCAATGACCATGTTATTTTCCTGGTTGTTTAAGGTTAGAATCATGATGTCAACTGAAATAAACGTTTCACTTTTTGAAACGTGTTAATTAACATCTGGTTAATAAGTATAGACGTATTGTCAAATGCGAAAAAGCTGACAGTCTTACATTAAAGGATAGGATTGCAGCCTGGGACATAATCCATGAGTAATTTAATTGGAATGAATGCGTTTCTCTTAAATCCACTAAGCAACTGTGGCAATTTTATGCTAGCATAAAGTGCTGCACCAGAAACGTTAGGTGGAAGAGCATTTAAGATGGTTTAAAACTGGCGATGGGCACTGCATGAAACTAAAGTGGACAAAAATGTGTTATCGCTGATTAATCAAGTAGACCCGAAAAAAATAGTTTGCTTCTTGAAGCAATTGCTTTGGAAACATTCCAGGTAAACTCAAAAATGGTAGGCAATGCTTCTGTTGGTAGTATTCTAACCTCTTGTATTTCCCATAAAACCATGCTCATGGATCCTTGGACAGTTGATATTGTTTTAAAAATTCCTCTTTTTGCAGGGTTACAAATTTATTATGATGTATAACTACTCTTCTATTAGAAATTACATTCAAAAATGCCAATTGTAACAAACTCACATCAACAACTTGTTTTGCGGCAGCCATTTTCCAATTTCTAACATTTGTTAAACACCTTAACACAGGGGTATAGGAATGTTAACAACAACTTTAATACATTGTTAAAGTTAACATTGTTTGATGAAACAGAATTTGTGTTAACTTCAGTGTTAAATCAGTTTAACATTGTGTTAAAATTTAGCATCTGTTGGTGAAATTGGCCCCTATTCAAGTAAATGAAACTTAATATCAGGTATGCATCTTTTATAAAATTGATCCTAATAATCTTTGATCTTATTTAAAGAAAATGTATTTCTAGGATCATTCATGCTATTAAAAAAAGAAAATTAAAATTAATTGAATACGTTTAGTTTGCTTTTGTGAATAATTTTAACTTTTTGCTTTCCTGCTTGCAATGACTGAAGTGAAATGCAATCTTTATTCACCATAATATTCTTTTACAGAATTAGGTTTTGTTAAGTATTGGTTACAATAATAAAATACATATATTTAAATAGCCTGGATACATAAGAAAAACACACTATTATTTACATTGCACAGAGCATAATTTACAAATACATGGCTTGCACTTTTGACAATTATTGCTGGAGTTGTTGGGGTGTTCAGGGAGCTCCTTTCTGCTATAGAAGCTGAGTAATACTAAGAATTTTTTTATTACATGCTTCAATCATTTGCGTTTAGATTTATATGTTTTTGTTATACAAGTATGAGTAAAATGAGTATGAATTTCACAATTAAAATTAAATAGGTGAATGTTTTTATGTATAAAACAAATGGTTTCTAAGATATAAATACAGATATCTAAAACAAAAGAATATGTTATAACATTTATAAGAATCTTAGAAAATGTGTTTATACATTATGGATAGCCAGAAAAATACCTATGCTTTTTTCCTGTCAGCATATGATATTTCTTTGTGGGAAGCTTTTATGATTGTTTGGTTAGTTTACAATGCTCCCCATATGGTCGATGACAACTTCAGTCCAGCAAGCGATGTATGGACCTCTTTATTGACTCAAAGCACCCAGAGGGCAGAGTCTGATACCTCTGATGAGGGGGTGATGATTGTAAATAGCGATGGAATGAGAAGACCTAAACTTTTACCGTGGACTGCAAACCATGACAAGCATGAGCTAGTCAGAGGCTGAAGTCTTGGATAGGGTCAACTTAAAATCACCACCCCAGAACTGGGAATCGAACCACAGATCCTCAACATGAGCTATGAATGAAACAACTGAGCTACACCAGCATCCGCTTTAATTTTATTTGCAAAAAAACTGTAGCTGTATTATTGACTTTTCCTCCATTAAAACCTATTCTAAAATAGAACTATACCAGAGGAATATGTATAAACATAATGCTTACTAACATAAAACTATAGACCTGGATATTAGTTTGTAACTGAGAATTTCTTATGCTGCTTTGACAAGCAATAATGATACCAGTCATGCACTGCATTTTATTAATATTGCAAAAATTATATGAAAAATCTGATATGTTACACTCACATGACTTTCTCTACTCTTGTACAAACTATTTTTATAAATGCTTACTCTCCATCTACTTCATATTAATTGAGATATGAGATGTTAATCTTATTGTGAATTTTCTTGTAGGTGCAAGGGGAATATGGTAGGCTTTAAGCAATAGTCAAAAGTTTTAAGAGCTGGTTGCTGTGTGGAGTTCATTCTCTTCGTATGTCCAGCACTAAAGAAACAAATAACGAATTCCCATTTGAGAAAAAGTATAAGTATTGGAAAATTCCACAATAACAAGGAATATCTCGAAAATGGTTCACTCTACAAAAAAAATGTATATGACAAATTGTGTGTTTTAACAAGATCTACATTTTTCTTTGTGTAATACAGTTTTGTCTATCTCATACGGCTTACCAGTTATGTGAAAGTCATTCAGAACAAAGTGGGTTTTTGGGGACATTCCCAGAAAATTCAAGATATACATATTATTTTTCATAAAAATATCTTAAATATATGATATTTTAATCAAAATCGTTAGAGCCATTTTTGAGAAAATAAAAATTTTTGAAAAATGTTCCATGTAAAGGGTAGTCTGGGGTAGAGGATTTTCTTGAAAATCTTGTGTTGCATCTTTGAAAGATACTGAATCTAAATACCAAGTTTGGTATTTATCTGGCTTTTCATTTTTGAGGTATGCTGTTCACAGACGCACACAAGGATGTTTTTCTTAAAATGTTTTGTTTTTTGGATTCATGGGGCCTCAAAAAATGTATTTCCGGTGAAATCTCGATATAAAATTTTTGGGTGGAATGCAATACTTCCCTACTTACTATACCTAGTAGAGAAAGTAAAAATAGAATTATTTTTTATAGTTACCAACCTGCAAATCTTCCAAGCGGTATTTTTTCAAGCATAGGTCCAGCTTTAGTAGGGTCAGACCATCCTAGTTTGCCCATTTCAGTCATGACAACAGTTGGATTTACACAGTTGACACGGATGTTGTGAGGGCCTAGTTCTAATGCCATTACACGTGACACCATATCAAGTGCTCCCTTGGTTCCACAGTACACAGTGTGATCTCTCAATGCAGCCTTTAACAGAGGAAACATGTATTTAAATCATGGTCTAAGAATTGCTTATTTTACTATACAATAGGTCATTGCCCATCTCTGTTGTGAGAGGGTAGCATGTCAGCCTCACATTCAAGAAATGTCAAGTTCGAATCTCGGTTAGGATGAGTTACCCAGATAAGGGTTTTTCCAGAGTTTCCCTTATCCTGAAAGATGAATGTTGAGTAACTCTAAGCTCTGTGGACCCCGGCTCATTTGAGTATCATTCCATCTATTACATTCATCATCAATATGACCTAATCGATTAAAGGACGTTAAACCTAAAAAAAATATAGGTCATTCTCAAACTCCAGCCAGAATTAGCAGGAAGCATCTGTGAGATCATCTATGGGCAGAGATGATGTGATCTTTGTGATTTGTGCCACCCATAGAAGAACAAGTAAAATATTGCTTGTAAACTAAGGAACTATTCGCAAGGAGATGAATACAATCTGATGGAGTTGACAGGTTCCAAAAATAAACAAGCTTTATAAGTACAGAACTTTCATTTGGATGCATGGCTGACCTATTAGGAATTTGCTGGGAACCAGAAAGCATGCTGTTTGCTGGAAGAATTGGATATTCATAGCTCTTTAAATTCAAGTGTGTACATTTCTCATCCGTATGCAATTTCTATTTATGGTGGACCTTAAAAAATAAAATGTATCAGAATAACATGCATACATTAGAAGAACTGAAAGACAAAATACGAAGAGAAATTGCTGCAATTTCAGAAGAAGAATTAATGCAGATTTTCTTAAAGGTTTTGAGAGATGTGTGGCAGCACAAAAAACATACTTTCCAACATCCACTATGATGAAGTTATGTAGTATAATTTGCACAAGAAATTTGTGTACCTGAATTTAAGAGCTATTAATATCTGGCTGTTGGGAAGCAGTGTGCTTCCTGATGCCAAGCAAATTTCCACTAGGTAACCACATGTCCAAACAAAGGCTGTATATGAATAGCATTTCCAGATTCATTCATTTTGTGATAGTACTGGTAGCATTTATTGCTGTGGATATTTTGAGAAACAATACTAAAACTCTGATCTGTTACCTTCACATGACTTTCTCTAACCTTTATCATTAATTTTTATAAACCTTCCATAAACTATTCGTACAAAGGTTTATTTTTCTATCTATTTCATGTTAATTAACGTAAACATTTGCAAAAATAGTTTCATTACACATTTTGTTGAGAGTACAAAGGGAAAAAAAGAGTGAAGTGATCGTCATATCTTTTAAAAGTGGGTTGCTGTATGGTGGTTTTGAAATTCCATACTCTAGATACGATGCTTACCTACACCCAAGTGCACTCTCTGTGAAGATGATGTCATCCTGAACAAACATCATCTCGCCAAATGCAAAGGTTTTAAAGGTGATAACTTACAGACTTTATATTGAGAAGCCAGAGGGAAAATGATGCAGATCAATTAATCCCCAGTGCCATTGGTGAACAACAACAACAAATTCCATACTCTTTCCATGACATCAAAAGAAATAATTGAGTAATGACAGAAGTTATAGAAGTATTGAAAATTTCAAATGAATAACAATGAATATCTCAGAAATGGCTGATGCCACAATAAAAATTATCTGAAATAAATTATACGGTTTAAAGAGACCTACATTTTTTGTGCAGTAGGTTGTTTGCTATCTTTTAGGTTTACCAGTTATACAAAATTCATTCCAAATGAAGAGGACTTCACAGGCTATCTGCAGAAAATTCAAGACATGCATTTTATTAGTTATGCAAATATCTTAAACATATGTTATTTTAATCAAAATCGTTTAGGCATTTTTGAGAAAATAAAAGATAATGAAAATGGTTTCATGTACAAATAATGGGTAATTTGGTGAGTGGGCATTTTCTTGAAAATCTTTATATTGCATCCTTGGAAGATGAACTTATATAAGAAATTTAGTACTTATCCAACTTTATGTTTTTGAGTTATGCTGTACACATACACATACATGCACACATATCTACCTTTTTCTAAAATGGCTTGTTTTTTATTCATGGGAACCTCAGAACATGTATTTGTCAATATTAAATTTTTTGTTGGCATCCAATGCATCCTCTTGCTATATGTAGGTGCTATAGCAAGTAAAAACTGTTACCTATTAGTAGGCTCTACATATAAACTACCTGTAATTCTGTATCCATTCCAACCATATGCATGGACAAATATTTTTAGATTTGTACATAAAACATTTCAACTCTATGCATGAAGTGTTCAATAGGCTCTCAATGTAAACAAACCTTAATTTTGCATGCTGATTTTAACCAAATTTGAAGCTCTCTTGACTAGAAGCTCTCATAAATATATAAAATTTCAGTTTCATGTGTGTACAACAATTTTTAGAATGATCTCCAATATAAACAACTCAAATTTTGTAATGATTTAAACCAAATATGAAATTTCATTGTACATTTTCTTCAAACTTGTATGCATAAAATTTCAGCTAATACATGCAGTAGTTTGTGAGTTGTTTCATGCATACAGACAAAGGGACACAGCAGCATTAATAGCTGCATTGCCAGTAGCATTGCATCCAAACATTGGGACAGACAGATTATGAAGATATGGAAATTGCAAACTATTAGGTACCTATATTATTTTCATTACTATGTACCTGTAGGAAGAGGAAGTATTGTCTTCCACCCATAACTTCAATTTTGAAACTTCACTGAAGTAAATACTTTGAAGTTTCCTGAATAAGTTAAAAAGAAAAAAATTAGAAAAAGGTGCGTGCGTGTGTCATAACTTAAAAACATGCAATAAATACCAAATAGATATTCCAAGGATGTGATACAATTTTGATTACAATACTATATATTTTAAATATTTACATTGCAATATGATGTATATCTTCAACTTTCTGGGAATAGCATGTAAAGTCTTCATTCAGAAGGAATTTTGTATAAATTTGTTTAACTGGTAAACTTTAAAAGAGATAAAAACATACTACACAAAAAATGTAGAACTCTTTAAGACACACATTTTATTTCAAATAATTTTTTGTGGCATCAGCCATTCCCAAGATATCTGACAGATTTCAGTTGTTCAATATTTTGTCATTTTGCTGTCACTACTGTTGTTTCTCATGATGTCCAGAGTATGGAATTTCAAGATCAGCATATAACAACCCACTTTTAAACATCTGACTGTTCCTTCAATTTCTTCCATCCCCCTTGTACCTAAAACAAATAATGTTAATTGCAACTATTTCTGCAAGCTTGAATCAATTAACATAAAGTAGATAGAAAAATAAGCTTTCTTAAGAATAGTATATAGAAATTATATACAAATAAGTGATAGTGGGTAGGGAAAGTCATGTGAATGTTACTTGAAAGTGAATTAAATTTATTGTCATTAACCACATACAATATTTGGTTACACTTCATACAATAATAAGCCTTCCTCCTGTTTTGTTACACACCTTTAGCTAATTTCTACCATAAGAGTTTCTTTGTTTCTTTGAACCTTATATGCACTAATACCCTGGTTATTGGTGTATAAGCATCCTGTTTAACTAATGCTAGATAATTAATCATATTCCCTCTGCAATTCATTTCATCGTCCTTTCACTATCTGACAATTCTACACCATTTCTCACACACTTCTTCTAAGTGTGTTCCACAAGCTATAATAAATTCTCTTCTATTGTTATTATACATTCTTTTTGTTAATTCTTCTTTTCATAGATTATCTAATTTAGCAAATCTCAATTCACTCCTCCATATCTCTGTTTTTTTGCACTTAAAAACACAATGTAGAGCTTCCTCATTTTCTCCTTACAGTGGGCACTCCTTTTCTCCTTAATGTTATAATCTCCTCTTGGCCTCCTTAATTTTAACACATTATTCTTGCTCAAGCATATCCGTCTCTCCCTGTTTTATCACAGAAATCCACATATCTCCCTCTGCCCCAATCTGTTTTTAAATTCCTATATACTTCCAGAGAATGTTTGTCTCTTAAGCTACTAAGAAAATATATTGCTTCTCAATAAGCGTCTTCACTTCTCTCCAGAAACTCTTTCTCATACCTATATTGCCAATTCAATTTCTTCTGAAATTTTTCTGATTTTTGTATACCAACTGAGTTTCCAGTCAGCCCTTTCTTGAATTAATAAACATTCCTTGACAATATTTCCATTATCCAACATTTTCATTCTGTATAAGTATTTTAATCTATTGCAATCACTTTCCCTTATTCCCTGTTCTTCCCAGCTCAAATAGTACTACTGTATGTGGTGAGGCTTTTGGCAACTCCGATATTAATTTACAGAATTCCCTATGAATCTTATCGATATTCTTCGATCCCTCCTCCAACTCCCAATCTTCCACTTCATGCATTCATTCACTTCAACTAATACATTATATATTCTTTCCAACCACATAACTCTCATATCTGGTATTTTGCTATAACTACCTCCCATAGCCAAACTCCCTTTTGTTAATGCATTTTTCATTTGGTTCCCGATCGCCTATTAGCACTCAACCTCAATCCCAAATAAACAAATTTATTGACTACCCAATTTTGCTATCATCTATGCACAATTTTTCATCTTTTTTAGCTTATTTCCCTTTTTGAAAACCATAATTTTAGATGAAATAAATTATATTATTATTATTGTTATTATTATTTGCTCTTATTAACTTGTAAACCTCATTCCTTATATCTACTTACTGCTTTGATGGCAAACGATAATCCTCTGATTAACATTGTGCCTGCTACTAGATCATCTGCAAAGAGAAAACCTGGAATATTCCTATTATTTTTTACAGGGCACTGTAAGTTTTCTTTTTCAATTTATTTAATAATATCATCCATGAATAGATTAAATCAGAGTTGACCCAAGGGGGTCGAGTTGTGTTACCACCCAAGGTGGCAGGTTTTAGGGATGGCAAAATCTTAAAACATGAACAAGATATGTGAAAATACGACAGAATTAAAAATCATGCTTAAAATCTAGCAACTTTCTGGAGATTTTTTATTATGAAACTCATGAGAAATGAAGCGCCAGAGTGATCTGGATGCCACCCCCATGGATGATTGTCAAAACATTCCGTGAACATCAGTGCTCAACAATAAACATCACATTTATAAACAGGGGTATTCCATCAAGCCACCAGCTGTAGTTTATTAGCTTACATTGATGACTCATGAACCTCTCAGGTCAGTTATTGCCCTAGTGGGATTGTGGAAGTCACTCTTTGTGCTTTCAGCTAAGTCTTGTGTTGTCAGCCTACTTTGTTAGTAACTAGTGCTTTTTAACTCCAGAAAAACTCAATTTGACAACTTGGAATTAAATGCAATAAGAAGGTAACCTATGGCTACTACACCCAAATTGAGCATCTTACCACATGCAAACTTATTTCTTAACTTAAAGAGACAGGGATATTTCAGGGAAGCCTTTGCTTTTGGAACAAGGTCCTCCATGATTTGGTTTTGAGTTCTAGACAAATAAGAGAAAGTTATGCTCTAAAGATTGGATATTGAAGCCCTAAGAGCATTATTTTTTAAGATAAATACAAAATAAGAATTTGAGGGAAATAGCTGGTTGGCTGAAACATGGTTAAATGCTGGCCTTACCATAGCAAAGTGCTGGATTAATGGCAGAACTGAAAGTTCCATGAAGTCACTCACAGGACTTTATTATTGCCCAGGCCTTCTTCAATTCGAGATCTGGGGATTACTATGAAAACATTAGCCATGACCATTTCTACAGATGGTTTAAGAATCAGTTACTCCCTAACATTCCATATTATTGTTGTGGAAATGCCCCATACCACATGATCGAAATAGATAGTGTTACTAACAGTAACACTAAGTACAAATTGCCATTTGTAAAAATGTGAGTGCTCACTCGCATAATGTGGCATTTAACATTACAATGAAATAAGGGGAACTTATTAACTTCCGTTAATCATACGTAAATGAAAACAAGCCCAGGTCCAAATAGTCTGTTAACCAATATAATCAATCATCTAGAGTGTCACTTTAGTTTTTAATCTCCTAATGAAGGAATAAACCTGAAATATCGAACGATTTTATTGTGTGACATTGCATGTTTTATCTTTCACTCAGAACAAACTTGTTTCAAAAAAAAAAAAAAACCCACACTCCCTCCCTCTCTTCTTGAGTTTTATTTATTGATTACCCCTGTAAATATAAGTTTACTTTGTGTGAGAATGAGTACTCATGGAGGACTGACATTGTGGATAAAAATTAGTTGTCTGAAAGCATTGGGGGGGGGGGAGCACTCACAATTATTGCATGGGGCAGCAAAATTCTGGATTAAATATAATATGTGAGATATGTTTAACATAATAATGAACGTAACAACCCCAGTCAGTAGTTGGTGTGGTGTTTTGATGATTCTGTCAACTCTGCTACAATTACTTGATTTTGGAACTTGAAGTTTGTGTTTTTTTCAGTACAATATGCTGAATATGTCCGCTCTCTCATCATGGGTAATGCTAAAGTCCACTGGTATAACTTACATGAGTCTCAATGTATAATACTACTTCTTGCCATAATATTGTGCTCTTCAGATCACCATACAGGCTAACCTAACTTTTTAATATAGATATCTGCAGAAGTATCTATTTGAATCTGTGGAAGTGGAGAGAAGCTGTTGGTATGCGTAAACAGCAGTTACTATTTCTTTAACCTTATGCTAGCAATGTTAAGTCTGGATAACAAAGTGAATTTTATCCCAGAGAAATATTGTTGTGCTTTTTCTTGCTGAGATAGGAGTGGCCACTTTTATCTGATTTTTAATGACAGTTTGTTAATGCATGATCAGTCTTACATTTATTAAGAGTGTTTAATGTCCATTCTTATTGCATATGGCACTACAGGTGGTGGATACTGATGTTACAAAATTAAATACTTTAATTATTAAAATATGAGATAATACTTTTTACTTTTAAATAAAAGAATTTGTACTCTAATCTTAATAATCTATTAAGATTTTAAGTTAAGCTAAACTAATATCCTTCAAAGTTATAAATAAAGTAATTTAGATATGAGAGTTAAAGTGGTTCTATTTTCTATATAAATTAAATGGTAATTGGGAAAGGCCTAAGTTTGAGGTACCTCCCGGCATTTGCCTGAGAAAAACCTGGAGAAAACCTCGGTCAGGTAGGAATGGTCCTGACGGGATTTGAACTCCAGACCTCTGTTCACGAGTCCATGCCTTAACAACCTCAGCTGCCCAAGTCGCTTCTTCTTCGAGAAAAAGAGAGAGAAGCTAGATGTGAAGTGAGTATAAGGGAAAGGATCTGTATGAAGAAATATGAGAAATAGCTGATAAAGCTTGATATGTGGCCTGAAGGAAACATTTAGTAAAATTTGAAGTACATGAAGCAGCAAGTTGATTTAAATTGTTAAGCACAGTTATTATTTCACTTCACATTATTAGTTCCAAATGATTAAGTGTAAATAATAAAAACATACCTGAGAAGCTTGTGATGAAATATTGACAATGCTTCCACCACTTTTTCTTTGAATCATACCCTCTGCAACCACTTGACTGACATTGATCACTGCCTTCACATTAACAGCAAACGATCTGTGGGAGTAAAAAAAAGGCACTTTAGCCTATATGTCTCACTTACATAAACAGCCTCAATGCTAAATTTATTTCATCCATAATAACATACGAGCATGTTGCTCATAATGCATTTCTCCTTAAAGATGTAGAAGAATTTTATGTGAACTTTAATATGAAAGCTGGCCTGTATGAACCTCATAATATGTATTAAACTTACTTGTCAAAGCTCTCAGGTTTGACATCCAGGAAAGATTCTAGGGAAGCATGTGCAGCATTATTGACAAGGCAGTCAATTGGTCCAACTGATTTGACAGCAGCTCTTGATGCTTCCCAGTCTGCCAAATCAACTGCTATGATATGAATTGATTTTTCTTCTTGAACAAGGGATTCGAGGTTTTGCTTGGTGCGTGATAAAGCAATCACTTCTGCTCCAAGACTGGCCAAGCGCTTTGCAATAGCCCGGCCGATACCTGACACAAGTTTTCAATAATAGTATAAGGAAAATTATGTTTCATGAACAGAGAATCAGTTATATGCAGAAAAAGAAAACAATTTACACACCTTTTATGAAAAAACCTACAACTTTCTCTACCCATAAACATTTATTTTTGTAACTTTCAACAAACTAATTGATAAAATTTGCCACTTCACTGCATAATATTTCCTATATTAATATGTCTATGAACTATTTACACAAACACTTATTTTTTTTGTTTCCATTAATTATGATAAATAGCAGAAGTGTTTCAGATTATGTAATATAACATGGTAATATGCATATTCCTGTGTAGACATGGGAGAGTAAGAAAACAGTCAACTGTTTAAAAAGCTGGTCAGCATACTAGCAATTTTACATATTCTTTGCATGCATTAATGACAAGCAACAAATGTTACATCATCATCATCTTCTTGAAATTAAAGCAGTCACAGAAGTGTGAAAGTGGCAATTTTAATCAAAGCTGAAGGTATTTCTAATAAATAGATGCTTGTATAATTTGGATGAGTTGTAAATAATTATGCAATTATGTGTGTATATGTACTGTAGGCCTCTGACAAGAAAATGTTTGTGGGGTATTCTGCTCTCCGGAGGAGTGAAGGAGGATAGTACCACATGGCAGCTCACAATGATATCATAAATAAATATACTGTCTGCATTAAAAACAACATACAACATTAGTATTCAGCGTGTTTTATAAAGTTATTTACAATGCTTAGTAAGAAAGGAAGGACTCCACACAGTCTGGCCCAAGAAATAGTTGCTAACATTGTTAAAATCTGTGACAAGAAAGCAAACAAAAGCAACTGGTCATTCAGCATTACTAGCAGAAGAGAGTATGTTTTCTAAGACACCTTAAGTCTTGTTGATATGTTGAAAGTAGAGCCATAATCTTTCTCAGATAGCGATAGAATTGTTGATGTCAACACATTCCTTACAGACACAAAACACGACTAATGGTAGCACTCAAGCAACTTTTATTAAAGACATTTCTTTCTAAAATGCTTAGTTTTGGAAATATTGTCCAGTCTCAACTTAAATGGTCCACCCTGTATATTCTCTTCACTGCAGACTTTCCTGAACATTTACATCTCACAATACTACAGTTCACTGATGATATAGCCATGCTGTCTAAAAATAATATTGAGATTGCTACAACTCAACTTCAAGAATTTTGCGACAAAATTCAAAACTTGTGCAACAAATGGAGAATTATAATGAATAATTCTAAATCCAACATTTTCCATTCACCTACAAGCTTAACGTCAATTGCCAACCAATAATCTTCAAAGGAATGCCCATACCAGAATCTACAACTGTGAAGTATCTTGGCTTAACACTGGATGCAAAACTCAATTGGAATTTCCACATATCTTCCATAGTTACAAGATGTTGACACAGAATTGGTCAACTGAAACATATTCTTTGCTCCAAGTCACCCCTTGCATTAAAGTAAAAACGTCTCATGTATCTGTCACTATTACAAGCCATATATGGGGCTCTGATTCTTTCACTCAGATTAAAAGAATCCAGATCATTTAAAACATATATCTATGGCTAATAACAGCATCACCGTGATACATGTCGAATACAATGATGTCTATAATGAAATACATCTTCCGGAGGTAGCTACGTCCTCCGCATCAGCTATAGAAGACTATGCAAACATTTCAGTCATAATAAAAATCATCTGATCCATCAAATTCCTGATCATTTTCCTCTTGATCTGCCACACAGAAGACTAAAAAGAAAACACCACTCTAACCTGCCTCTATGACCACTTCATGCTTATCCGTAGATAATCACCTGATCACACGTGACATGTGACTTTTGAGTATCGTTATTTACAAAACTGTAATGTACGAGGATTACACAATAAAGTTAACTAGTAAATTAAAATTTGTGCATGTTTTATATTTTTAATCACAGCTACATTTTAACTATAGACAGCTTGTGTTCAATTCTTTAAGGTTTTCCATTGATATGAAATTCAATGAAAATTGAGGCTATTTACAAAAATTCTAGCTATGCAATATATTCATCAAAACAATTCAGTCACAAAATCTTAATAGCTACTTATGAAAAAATAAAAATATTTCCATGTATACAAGGTCATCCAAAAGGAGCAGTAGCAACTTGCCGTCCCTCTCAATTAAAGCTTTTATAGTAAATAATTTAAGAGGGCACTAATATTTTTAAATAAAACATCTAAGCTGAATTAAGCAACTTAGACATTGGGAAATGAATAAGTAACTTAATTCTTGAAATACCAACTTTTGAACTTGGTAATCTGATGATAATTACGACTTCAAAGTTATTGCTCTACCATAAAGTTATTTAACGACACCATCACCATTTGTTGTATTGTCAATTACACTATCTTACTGCCATAATAAACAATATATTTAGTTTTACTTTCTCTACCACATTCCTAGTATGTAGAGGATGTATTCCATTTTATCAAGAAATCTGATGTCAAGATTTTAATGGAAATGCATGTTTGAGGACCTTGAATAAAGAAAAGCATGTTTACAAAAATGTGTGTGTGTTTGTGTATGTGCATGTGCATGTGTACATGCATGCTTTTTAAGAAAATCCCTCCACCCCAAACTACCGTTTGCATGGAAAACTGTTGGTTATTTTTTATTTTCTCAATAATAGCTCTAACAATTTTGATTAAAATGTCATATATTTAAGTTTATTTACATGACAAAGAAAATGTATATCTTGAATTTTCTAGAAATGGCCAGTGAACAAATTTTATATAATTGGTAAACCATAAGAGAAACTGTTGTTGTTCACCAATGGCACTGGGGAGTAATTGAGCTGCATCATTTTCCCTCAGGCTTTCCAATATAAAGTCTGTAAGTTATCACTTTTAAGGCCTTTGCATTTGGTGAGATGTTGTTTGTTCAGGATGACATCTTCTTCACAGAGAAACTTAATGCACAAAAACGTAGATCTCTTTAAAATACACAATTTATTTTAAATAACTTTTCTGTGGTATCAGCCACATCAGAGATATCTGTTGTCATTTGTTTGTCCTTTCACATTCAGTTTCTCTCAATGTCATGGAAAGAGTATGGAATTTCCAGGCCAGAATAGCTTTATCTTTATCTTTATTGAGTGTTGAGCTATTACAATTCATTTGGTCATGATCAGCGTCGAGCCCTGGCTCCTATTGCTGATCATACCCAAGCTTACAGCATTTAACAATCATGTGTGTTGAGTTTGCAGGCCAGTATATAGCAATCTGCTTAAAAACATTTGATTATCACTTCGATTTCCTATATCCCTCTTGTACCCACAACAAAATGTGTAATTAAACTATATCTGGAAATGTCTATCTGAATTAAAATTAAATAGATAGTAAAATAAGGTTTTGTAAGAATAGTTTGTAGAGGAAAAATAAATAATAGTGGGTAGAAGAAATCATGTGGATGTAACATATCAGATTTCTTATGTTGAGTAATACTTATATACATTGAATGAATCTGTTTGTTTGTATGCTTCAACACTACCCAGGTCTTTTACGACCTGGGAAACCTCATTCCACTCCCGGGCTGGATCCCGGGAGGCATCCTGCAGGCAATATCTAATGCTGAATAACATTTTTAAAATAGAGCATTGGGATTAACATACTGCATCAATATGGTTTCTACAAACAAAAGTTATTCAAGGCTATGTTTGTTTTGGTTTGTTTGTTTCTCATTTTTAAGTTGGTGAATTTTAAAGATCACCTGTCTTTCAAAATAAGCTGTTCTTCCCTAATAAATGCTCTGCAGATACCCTTGCATGTAAAGGGGTGTTTAGGATGGGGGAATTTCTTGAAAATCTCTCCTCTGCATTCTTAAATGAGCTCAATCTAAATATGAATATTAATGTATTACATAATCAAAATTAATTTTGAATAATTTTTTACATCAAAACTTACTACGACATATTTCGAGACTATTAAAGAAAAGAATGCAAATGAAGTTTGGTATTTATCTAACTCTTTTTTTTGGGGGGGGGTGCAATTTATACTGTTTTCTCTTTCTGACTCTATCTAAAACTGCAAAGATGCCTTGTTCTTTTAAGGCAGCCTCAAAGTGTGTTTCCCATGAAAATTTGATATATTTTTTGTTTGAATGTAATATTGTCACAATTTTAGGTATGTGGTAGAAAAAGTGTAAATTAAATTATATGTTTTAGTAACAGAAGAAAGGAAGCCTGTCTTAATCACGTCTCTGTTAGTATTCATACATCTGTATAAGAGCAATGTTAAGCTACTAACTGAGCAAGCAAACAAACGAATCTTAAGGACACAGCAGAAGTATTACTCTTAAGTGAAGTAAAATATAAAAAACAGATTTTATGAGTGTGCAACTGATACAATTAATTTATGAAACAATCAATGATTCATGTATCAAAACATAAATATCAATTATTAGAAGAAGAATTAGCTTTTCAAATGCTAATGTAACTGCATGTAACATTCAACACAAAAAAGAATGTTTAATTAAGGCATTGAAATTATTTAATTAATAATTGCTTCTAAGAGCATTAAAGTATATTTCTTTAAAAAAAAAGAGAGAAGTAAGAGAGCTAATCAAATTTATATTTTATTTAATTTATTAATTAGCTAAATGCATAATTAGGAGAATGAAACTTGTGTTTCTTTTAATAAACTTCTATTACCTTTTCCAGCACCTGTTACAAGAATGCGTTTGTTGGTGAACTTGAATTCCATTTTTACTGGATGATCTGTGTAGTTGTCTGAACCTAGAAAGATAAGAAGTTCAAGTTCATTTAAGAGGGCATTAAGAATAATCTTTAGCAACTAAAGATAAGCTTCATCTACAAACATCTAAGTTAACATCTGGATCAAAGTTCTCCTAAATACCTTTTAGTACCAAGGGAATAGCTAAAAGAAGTGCAGGATGGGGAAATGAATCCAAGAAATAATATCAAAATGCCCAAATATTCTCTGCTTTGTATAGGAAAAATATTTAGACATTTCTAAGTATATAATAATGTTTCTTGTCAACTTAATAACTGCTTAAATTATTTATAATTACAACATCTACAGACACTGCATGATGTATAAATGAATGTTTATTTATTTCAACTATTAATAGAAAAATATACTATTGCATTTATTTAAAGGTGAGTCGGAATTGTTACACTAACATCACTTAAGTTTAAGTGATGTTAGTGTAACAATTCCGACTCACCTTTAAATAAATTCAATACACATCACTGTTTCTAGCTTCTTTTCATTACAATACTATTGCATTTTTTTTGTTGCAATACCTATCAATATATTTAAAAATTATATTAATGGTCTTATATATGCAATTGATTTATAAATCACTAAAGTTGCCAGTTCTCTGGGGGCCCAATATATAATCTCAAGCACTGTGATTGTCAAGCTATTGGTTTATATTAATGCTATTACTTCTCTTTGATCATCATACTAATGTGGATCAACCATTATTCTTCTTACTTTGCCTTAATAATTTCCTACTTCCATTACAAGACATATTATTTGAACCTATATTATTGTTGTTTGACAATCACCCATGTAGTTGCTGGGCAAATCTCCAGCTTTTTTTCATATGTTTCTCCACATACTGCAAACCAAGCTCTTTTCATTATTTGTAAAATGATGTATTGCATATCTTGGTGACATATTTTACAGCATGTTTAAATTTACTAAATATTGGTACAAAGTAAATATGAGTTAGATTATTTTCAACTCTTAACAGTCATATCCAAAAAATCTGATGTGTTACACTCACATGACTTTCTCTACTCTTGCACAAATTATTTTTACAAACTCTTATTCTCCATCTATTTCATATTAATCGAGATAAAGGTTTGTAGAAACGATCTTTTGACATGCAAAGAGAATCACATTTTACACGTAGTGATCAGTTCTAAAAATATTTGACTATCGCTTAAGGCATACTATGTTCCCCTAGTTTTGTATTTGCAAAGGCAATATATAAATACAGTAGCCTTTAAGCATAGCATCTCTCTTAATAGCTCGTTGCTATGTGCAGCACCATTCTCTTTGCCACAGATTAATACTCTTTGCATATCCAAGACAAAAAAATAAATAACGAATTCCCATTTGAGAAAATAAGTATTGAAAAATTTAAGGGAATAACAAGAAATATCTCGAAAATGGTTCACACAACAACAAAAAATGTATATGACATAAATTGTGTAATTTAACACGATCTACATTTTTTGTGTAGTAAAATTTTGTCTATTTCTTATGTTTCCAGTTATGCAAAAGTCGTTCACAATGAAGAATAATTGTGGAGAGATTCCCAGAAAATTCAAGATATACATTTTATTTGTCATGAAAATATCTTAAACATATGATATTTTAATCAAAACTGTTAGAGCCGTTTTTGAGAAAATTAAAATTTTTGAAAAATGTTCCATATAAAGGGTAATCTGGGGTGAGGGGATTTTCTTGAAAACCTTCGTGTCACATCTCTGGAAGATAGTGAACCTAAATACCAAGTTTGGTGTTTATCCGACTGTTCGTTTCTGAGTTATGCTGTTCACACACACACACACACACACACACACACACACACACACACACACACACACACACACACACACACACACACACACACACACACACACACACACACACACACACACACACACACACACACACACACACACACACACACACACACACACACACACACACACACACACACACACACACACACACACACACACACACACACACACACACACACACACACACACACACACACACACACACACACACACACACACACACACACACACACACACACACACACACACACACACACACACACACACACACACACACACACACACACACACACACACACACACACACACACACACACACACACACACACACACACACACACACACACACACACACACACACACACACACACACACACACACACACACACACACACACACACACACACACACACACACACACACACACACACACACACACACACACACACACACACACACACACACACACACACACACACACACACACACACACACACACACACACACACACACACACACACACACACACACACACACACACACACACACACACACACACACACACACACACACACACCACACACACACACACACACACACACACACACACACACACACACACACACACACACACACACACACACACACACACACACACACACACACACACACACACACACACACACACACACACACACACACACACACACACACACACACACACACACACACACACACACACACACACACACACACACACACACACACACACACACACACACACACACACACACACACACACACACACACACACACACACACACACACACACACACACACACACACACACACACACACACACACACACACACACACACACACACACACACACACACACACACACACACACACACACACACACACACACACACACACACACACACACACACACACACACACACACACACACACACACACACACACACACACACACACACACACACACACACACACACACACACACACACACACACACACACACACACACACACACACACACACACACACACACACACACACACACACACACACACACACACACACACACACACACACACACACACACACACACACACACACACACACACACACACACACACACACACACACACACACACACACACACACACACACACACACACACACACACACACACACACACACACACACACACACACACACACACACACACACACACACACACACACACACACACACACACACACACACACACACACACACACACACCACACACACACACACACACACACACACACACACACACACACACACACACACACACACACACACACACACACACACACACACACACACACACACACACACACACACACACACACACACACACACACACACACACACACACACACACACACACACACACACACACACACACACACACACACACACACACACACACACACACACACACACACACACACACACACACACACACACACACACACACACACACACACACACACACACACACACACACACACACACACACACACACACACACACACACACACACACACACACACACACACACACACACACACACACACACACACACACACACACACACACACACACACACACACACACACACACACACACACACACACACACACACACACACACACACACACACACACACACACACACACACACACACACACACACACACACACACACACACACACACACACACACACACACACACACACACACACACACACACACACACACACACACACACACACACACACACACACACACACACACACACACACACACACACACACACACACACACACACACACACACACACACACACACACACACACACACACACACACACACACACACACACACACACACACACACACACACACACACACACACACACACACACACACACACACACACACACACACACACACACACACACACACACACACACACACACACACACACACACACACACACACACACACACACACACACACACACACACACACACACACACACACACACACACACACACACACACACACACACACACACACACACACACACACACACACACACACACACACACACACACACACACACACACACACACACACACACACACACACACACACACACACACACACACACACACACACACACACACACACACACACACACACACACACACACACACACACACACACACACACACACACACACACACACACACACACACACACACACACACACACACACACACACACACACACACACACACACACACACACACACACGTTTCCAAAAATGCTTTTTTTGGATTCAGGGGGTCTCAAAACATATATTTCCAGTGAAATCTTGGTATCAAATTTTGGGTGGAATACAATACTTCCCCTACTTACTATACGTAGTAGAGAAAGTAAAAAGCAAAAAAAAAAAAAAAAATAAGAATCTAGCATTACTGAAACTAAGGCTCTCCCATACCTGAACTATCAAGTTTCATAGTGGTAAAGATCCTCTAAAACACACCATTATCACAGCTCTGTATGCTCTCATGCTCCTTCCTTAAACTTCTTATCCACTTATGTTTTACTTTTTATAAAACTTCCATCTTATCTATTTCCTCTTCTCTAAACTTTGTCAAGATTTTCTTTTTCATCTCAGGAACTCTCTTCCACATTTTTACTTCATTTTATTGGCATTGAAAACTATCATCCAGTTTCTGATGTATACAGGTGTATCAAAACTCAATGGCGAAACTTCAGGAATGGATTCCTCATATAGAGAGAAGAATAAAAGTTTATAACAACATGGGTCCGGAAATGCATAATTATGCCGTTATTCAACCTTTTATGTGCAGGATTCACTGTGTATCTGTAATGGCAGCTGGAACCCTCATCTCAAGTGATAATGTTTACCAATGAAGAGCTTGCGAGCTTGCATTACATGTGTAGTTTGACGGATGGTAATGCATTGGAGGAGTGTTGCTTGCATCAGGAACATATCCAATGTGCAGACTGCCGGACTGAAACACATTTGAGGAAATCTATCGCTGCCTCTGAGAATATGGTAGTTTCACACATCCACCAAGTAACGGGGGATGACCAAGAAGTACAACCCCTGAAGAGGAGGAGGAGGAAGCAATACTCAGTGCTGTGGATACGAGGCCTGGAATCAGCAGTAGGCAGTCAGGCTTGCAGAGGAATATGCCGCACATGACGATCTGAGGACTGCTACAAGAAAATCTGCTGTTGCAATATCATCTGCAGCATGTACAAGCCTTGTATCCAGAGTAAAAATTATTCTGCAAGAGTAATGTTCTGCCATTGGTTCCTGTAACTGTGCAGTATGACACCTAACTTCACAGGTGTTATGTTGTTCACAGATGAGACAGCATTCGCAAAAGACGCAATCCAGAATTTCCATAACCAACACATGTGGGTGGACATACATCCCCATGCAATCATTCAATCTGTTTACCAACAGAGGTTCTCCATTAACGTCTGGGCAGGCATTGGTGAGTGCTTGTTGGGACCCTACATTCTTCTGGGGAAGCCTACTGGACAGTACTACACACAGTTCTTGTGCACTACATTCCTGATTACTTGAAAGACATTCCCTTGTATCCCATCGACAAATGTACTTCATGATGATGGTACTCCCATACATTTCAGTCTGTCTGCCCACAGGCACCTGACATTTTCCTGAGCGCTGGATAAGTAAAAGTGAAGTTACTTGGAGCTGGATAGGTAAAAGTGAAGTTACTATGCTCTCCTGACTTGGTAGCCCATGGATTTTTACCTGTGAGAACATGTAATCTCTCGTGTCCTGACTCCAGTTGCTGATAATTCAACTCTCCATGCGCACATTGTGACAGCCTGCCGGACAATATGCACTACACCAGGCGTGTTTGCTCATATGCATAACTCAATGAGACGATGAGTGGAGGCCTGTATTCAAGCAGGAGGAAGTCATTTTGAATATTTCCTTTGAGACATGATCAGAGTGTTCCAGCTGCCATTACAGACTTGCAGTGAACTCTGTAACATAAAGGTGGATAAATTTGTAACTATGCATTTTTGGATCCATGTTGTTACAACCTTCCTTTTTTCTTCTCTGTATATGAGGAATCCATTCTTGATATTTTATTGTTGAATTTTAATATACCCTGTATAATACATCTTTCTGCAGAAAGTAAATATGATTTTAATCTTTATAAATATTCGGCTATAAAAATTTTGTATCACTTCTAAACACTTAACCCGACAGAGGGCAATGGATTTTTTGGGGCGTAAAAATCCTTAGCATGGCTTCCTTTGGAAGGGAAGTAAAGCCGGTGGTCCCGTGTTGTAGATTTACAGCACGTAAAAGAACCTCAAGCTTGATAAAGAGGCCTCTGAGTAAAATTACCTGTCTTTCACGCCCAATATAGAATGGGACGCTAAGGACCACAACAGTTAAAGAGTGTCCATAAATAAAAAAAAAAGGTTTTAACATTTAGAGAAACAAAACTCTTATTTTATTACATGTTTTGTTAGTATGTGGTGACGTAATGCAGGGTTTAAAGAGCATATACGTAATGGTCCAAATGTAGGTATGCAGTGCAGATGAATGTACTTTGTCATAGATATTGGGAATGTTGGATTTATGGAGTTTGTAATTGGTGTAATGGTTACTATGGAAACTGAATTAATAAAATGCAAATGTTATCTATGTGAGAAGTCGGTATCTGGGCCAATATACAAAAAGAAATAAAGTAAATGTAATGAACTATATACCTACATTTGGGCCTCTCCGTATATGTGCCATGAAGTAGGTATCTCTTTCCAGTGCACATTTCTCATACTATCTGGAATCATGTAGGTCTGCATATTAGTGGTCTCCACTCTTAGCTAAGAGAATAAGCATTTTAATTCATACTTTGGGCATGCAAAAACTGTCACATGCATAAAGGATATGTAGAGAATTTCTAAATATAGCAACAATTTATAGTTATTCAGAAAAAAAAAGTTATTTTGTCTTACACCTCAGAACATCTTATAAGACTAATGCCATTGTCCATTACCAATATGCAAGTAAAATGTACCTAAAAAATTATATTAAATCAAATTTAGTGGCCACGAAAATGCTAGAAAAACTGTACTTATTATTAAACACAGTAAGGTTATCTAGATAAAATGTGTATATTTCCATTTAACGAAAAAGGAAGTCGCCTTCATATATAAGTTTTCTACTAACTAAACGTATATGTATCTACATTGAATCATTTTAAAAGGAAAAAGAAACTCAAGATAATTATACAGAATAACAACTGGTTTTATTTATTTTCACTTATATGCTACCTTTAACCCGTTCATCCCTAAAGACAGATATATATCTGTCAGAGTGCTGTCTTATTTCATGGTTGTCGTCAGTGACTCAGTTTGGTTTCTTTTTATCTTGTGATGACATTTGCATGTTCTGGAAAGTAATGTCTGACTTTGTCCCTTTTTGGCTTTTATTTTGGGTATGGATATAATCTTGAATTTTGCTGTTTACACAAAGTGCTTATGTTTATGCATTTTATACAGGTCCTACTGCTTCTCTCACATAATTTGCCAATAAGCTTCTAGCTATGCTGATTGTTGACATGGCCCCTTATGGCCTTCTGTAAATATAGAGTGGGACAAACAGGATATGAACTATGCAATGCATGTCACCATCCATCTACTGTTTGTTTCACCCTTAGATTCATAATGGGAAGAGTGAAATAGCCAAAGACACACAAGCTTTGAGCTTTTAACACTTGAAAATTATGTTTTGAATGGAATTGCAGGATACATTCCAAGCATTTTCCTAGAGGAAGATTCCTTCACTTGTGTGTAAATAGCAAAGTGAAGCTTGGGGGTGAACATATTATTATTTGGCATTGCTTTATTAATAGTAGGATTGGTATTCTAATGCAAATATATGGCTAAATAGCCATCACAACCTATTAGTATGAAATGTCATTCAATCATTATTTCATAAGGAGAATGTTCCAACTAAGAATACATTGTAAAATGCAAGTAACTTAGTAAAAAATTGCCATTTGTACAGATTTGAAAGCAGAAAGGAAAATTATAAATTGAATGGTTACTCTGAAAATGGATCTAGCCAGTGGACACATTCTTCTTGGTAAAATGAAAAGGTTGAATTCCTTTGTAATGGTAGAAAGATATTTTGTAAGCAGACCAATACTTAAGTGTAAAATAATCATATTTAGCAAAAATCTGATGTGTTACATTCACATGACTTTATCTACCCTCTATTGCATATTAATGGGTATATAAATTATTTTTACTAAAGCTTATTTTTCTATCTACTTCATTTTAATCCAAATAAACATTTGCAGAAATAGCTACCTTACACATTTTGTTATACGGACATCCCAAAATTAGACAGACAAACTTTGGGGGCTGTTAGACAACATTGTTTGGAACACTTTATGTTATGGAACATTTTTTGCTCCAGTACTTCATTTAAGTGCTAGACAAGTTAATGTCATTACTATCTTCCACTCAGTTTGTTTAAATTGACAAAATGAACAACATAAATTACAGTATTCTATGTATCTTAGTAAGATACATAATGATACTCCAAGGAACAAAAAACAGAACACACAAATACCTCAGTATTTACAGTACACCACACTCTTCCCATTCAAAGCAAATGGAATGCATGTCCGTTGCAATGCAGTGCATCTTTATGTGTCCCCACATAAAGATGGCAAGTGGGGTAAGGTCAGGGGAGCATGCCAGCCAGGCAGTGGATCCACCCCTGCCTATTCAATGATTGCCATATGTAGCAGTAAGATGATGACACATTTCAGCCCCAAAGTGACTGGTGCTCATCATGTTGAAACCACAAATCCTATCTGATATAAAGGGGAACCATTTCCATTAGATCAAGCAGAACTTGTTGCAGGAATAGTAAGTAATTGTGGGTATTGAGTCAGGCCAGCAAAATGTAGGTCCTATTAAGAAGTTATTCACAATACCAGTTTCCACATTAACACCAAATCTCATTTGATGTGACCTCACCTCTGAAATGTAGCATGGGAATTTTTGAAGGGCTCAAACATGTGAATTTGGAAGTTAATAACTGCTCACGTGTGAAGCTTGCTTCATCTGTGAACATGACATGGGATGCAAACTGTAAGTCATTTTCAACTTTGTCCAAATACCATTGACAAAATTGTTGTCATAGAGGATAGTGTTCAGGATTGATTACATGAACCTTTTCCAAGGTGAAAAGGATGCAACAATATTTCCTGCAGGATTCTTCCCACAGTGCTACAACTTAGGTGCAGATGGCAAGTACATGCCATAGGATTGTTCTCAATGCACCGCAGCATATCTTCCTTGTTCCCAGGAGTTCATATACAATGTCTCCGTCCTTGACCTTCTGCATGTCTATCTAATGAGCCCTGTTCACATAGTCTTATGTTAAATGTTAGCAAATGTACTATGATGAGGAACTTTTCAGTTTCGGAAATGTTCCTGGTAAAGCCTTACAGCCGTATGACCAGAACCAGCTTTTCCATACACCAACAGATGTCCGTCATCCCACTCCATGTGTACCATTTCATGTTATAAATAAACTAAGGTCTGGCCGAGAATACGTAGTATGCAGCATACGTTCTGAAAAACAATAATGCACAATTTCAAGGAAGTATAACATTGAGCTCAGGAAGTAAATATAGCATAAACACAGTAAAGCATTTGTGGTTTGTTTCTTTCGTGTGTTCTGCTTTTGTTCCTTGGACTAAGATTATGTATCTTACTAAGAAGCATTTGTGTTTTGTTTGTGTGTTCTGCTTTTGTTCCTTGAACTAAGATTATGTACCTTACTAAGATACACACCATACTGTAATTTGCATATTTAAACAAACTGGGTGGGAGGACGTAATGACATTAACTCGTCTAGCATAAAAAACAAAGGAAATCCGCAGCAAAAAATGTGCCTTAACAAAAAGTGTTCCAAATAATGTTAGCTATCAGTTCCCAAATTTATCGGTCTAATTTTGGGACATCCTGTAGATACAAAGGGAACAGTGTGTCAAATGTTTAAGAACTGGATGCTAAACACTGCCTTAAAATTCCATACTCTTTCCATGACTTCGCGACAAACAATTGAATGTTGAAAGGACTTTAAAGAATGGCCAAGTGATGAACAATTCCAACCATTAATAATAGATATCTCAGAAATGGCTTATACCATAAAAAAAGACATTTGAAATAAAGTGTGTTTTAAGAAGACCTACTTCTTGTGTAGTACGTTTTTGTCTATCGCTTGTTCACTAGTCATACAAGATTATACAAAATTGCTTCCGAATGAAGAGGACTTCACAGGCTATTCCCACAAAATTCAAGATATACATTTTATTTTTCTAAATATCATTAATATATGGTATTTTAATCAAAAACATTGTGTGCGTACATGTACACACACAGACCTTTTTCAAATTTGTTTTAATTCAGTGGACCTCAAAACATGTATTTCTGGTGAAATCTCGGTAAAGAATTTTTGGGTGGAATGCAATACCGTCTCTACCTACTATGTATTAGAGAAAGTAAAAATATGATCAACTTAGGATACAAGAGGGAAACAACAAACTTTGGTCACATTTTATTTGAAGAAATGGTTTTATACTGTTTGTGTTTTAGGTGAAATGTTTTATTTTTTGTCTGTCAAGCATGTTCCATTGCATACACAATGAAAAGGTATGTTACAATTAGATATGGACTATCTCCGCTGCCTCTGCCCAGTAATCACCTTGATTTTTATTTGTGTTCTGCAGGCTGATAGGTATAGTGTTATGCATGCTGAATACTATGCTCAGGGGGTGTAGGTATTTGTTCCTGTTCTAAAGCTTGTTCTATTTGACTGAAATACAGCAATATATTTTCTATATATTTTAATTGTGTTTTATTTATTTTTCTATTCACCCACAGACAACAGGGACTTGGGCATGCATGTAATTTTATACCTGTATTAAATTCTTCTTTATTCTGTTGAAATACAACAAATTAGTTTTTACTCTCCCATGAGCAGAGATTTTGGCTAGTAAGTGTATATTTTTAAAAATATATTGGCAAAAGGGTATTTTTAGACTCTTAAACAGCAAAGATAATTGAAGTAGATTTAATGGTTTTTAACATTACAAAGTTTAATTAGCTCCTCTGAGGATGGCATTATGTTACTAATGACAGATTTCTTAAGGATATTTTCAATAAGAAAGAAAGTGATTTAAGAGTCTTCAATATCTTCAAGGAAATTTTAATTTGGTACCAACATTTAAAGAGACTTGAAATTCAGGTGGGTATGATCCTATTTGTTGAATGACGAGCAATAAAGGTGTGGGAAGAATATATATGGAAGTGAAATCGATAGCATTTTATAAAAAATTGGAGGTCTCTAACATGCTCTATGTTCCTGTAAGTGATGAAAGGAATTACTACAACTTTATGTTGTATATATAGACTTCCATGATCATTGTTCACTGTTTCTGGTTTCAGTTTAACTTGGGAGTTAATGATGTTTTGTATTTTGCACCTAGTGTTAAACACTCATTTTACTACATATGGATGGAACTACAGGTGGTGAACCTAGTGATACATGAAATGAAATTATAATTGGAAAAGAGAAGGAAACATTCCAGGTCTAAGTTTGAGGCTGTGTCTTAACATGTATCCCTTTTTTGTAATAGTATTTAATGTCCATTCTTACTACATATGGCACAGAGGTGAGGGACATGGTGATATATGAAATAAAAGATAATTGGTAAAGGAAGCTTGGGAAGGAAATGTTACAGGCCTATGACTAGGGTACCTCACAGCATTTTCCAATTATGACTGACAAAATCTGGAAAAATCCTCAGTTGGGGAGGATGGTCCTGGTGGGATCTGAACCGGACCTCCTGTTCATACGTGCTGCCTTAACAATCTAATCTATTTCTGTCAGGAAGTTCATAATGTGAAAGTGAATGCTTTTTAAGTGATAGTGAAAGAATAATAAGGGGAAGTGAGGTAAAATTGGATAGTATTCTGCCTGAGCAATCCCATTATTGACACAAGATAGTGGTGGAGCTACTGCTTGGTTATTAGGAACATATCAGATAACAACTATGACCAGAGTCATAGTAGGGACTTGGTGGATAGGTTGGAAAATGCTTGAGGCTGAGTCATTTTGTTGTTTATTTAAAAAAATTTAACTATGCACTTTGTGCTTCTCTTTGTTTGCTCTTCAAGAGGTTATCTGTTCCTCAAAATCAATTGAGCCATTCAAGCACATTGTGAATGATATAGTAGCAGCTGTTTAGCAGCATTGTGTTGTGCTAGAGTTAGAAAGAGTGACACAGAATGTGGCACTGGATGAGCTAGTGGTTGCTGGTGTGTCCTTGCTTGATGCAGCATTCAGCACTGAACTTACAAGTCTTGTTTTGAATATATAATTCAGCAGCAGTAGCATATCCTGGATTCTAGGTTACAATAAGCGATCTGTGATAATGTAAAAATAACACAGAAAAGAAGAGAATAAATACTTAAGTACTAAGAAAACACATTCTATATACAATGTGCATATTCTACTCTTAAATATAAATTACATAGCACTGTAGCTGTATAGTCAACCTACAAGTTTATGTTTAAAATGTAAGCAGACCAAAAGACATTCTTTTGTTTCTGTAACAAAACAGTCTCTCAGTGTGAGAAATCAAGTGTTCAAAGAGTAACTATGGGTGCTTTATTAAGTCAGCTGGAAGGAAGTTTATAATATTGGGTTTACATTTTATATAATTTGCACACATTTCAGAACAAAACATCAGTGTAAATATTTAAAAAGGGTGCACTTACCTTAGTTCAATCCCCTTTTTTGTAATAAAATCCAACAATTAAAATCTGATGCAAAATACCTGAACACTTTGCTGATGGCCAATTACTTGGAAAGTCAAAATGCCATACTACTTTAGATGTTAAAGGAGATATAACAAATGGAAAAAAGAAAAGCCCGGGTCTTTAAAGACCATAATAGTAGAATTAAGGCTTCAATTTGCTAAAGCTGGGAACAAGCATGGTACAAGTTCCAGAAGCAATGTTGGATTGTATACTAAATGACAAAATAGTATACTTTATGCTGAATGTTTCCTGATATTTGGAGCAACTTAAGTAAAAGCACAAACCCATTATGAACTGGTTATAACCTATGTTTTATCTGAACAAAACAATCTGTGCAAAATTTTAAGTATTTGCAGAAGAAATCTTGAATGCTTTTGACACCCTAGCAAATGAAGGGTTTAATGACATAAAGTTAACTTATTAAGTATAAAATTAACATAATCAGTGTCTTACTGCAGTAGTGGATGAAAAGCAAAGTTGCTTAACATGAAACTTTTAATTATAAAACATTAACTACTTCATATTTTTAATGAATAACATTTCAAAAGACAACAAAACTAAATACTGAATTTAAGACACACTTATGTTTCATAAAAGAACATTTGTAATATATTTTTGTGCACCCCCTCAAACTTCAAAACTACAGTTTTTTTTTACTTTCTCTACTACGTATAGTAAGTAGGGGAAGTATTATATTTCACTAAAAAATTTGATACCGAGATTTCACCGGAAATACATGTTTTGAGGCCTCCTGAATCCAAAAAAAAATTTTTGGAAACGTCCGTGTACGTGTCTGTGAACAGCATAACTCAGAAACGAACATTCGGATAAACACCAAACTTGGTATTTAGGTTCAGTATCTTCCAGAGATGCGACACGAAGGTTTTCAAGAAAATCCACCCATCCCAGATTACCATTTACATGGAACATTTTTCGAAAATTTTAATTTTCTCAAAAATGGCTTTAACGGTTTTGAATAAAATACAATGAGTTTAAGACATTTTTATGACAAATGAATTGTATATCTCAAATTTTCTGGGTATGTCTCCAAAAGTATTCTTCATTGTGAACGACTTTTGTATAACTGCTAAACTATAAGAGATAGACAGAATTTTGCAACACAAAAAATGTAGGTCATGTTAAACTACACAATTTATGTCATATACATTTTTTTTTTTACTGAACCATTTTCGAGATATTGCTTGTTATTCCCTTAAATTTTCCAATACTTATACTTTTTCTCAAATGGGAATTCGTTATTAATTTTTTTTGTCTTGTATATGCAAAGAGTATTAATCAGTAGCAAAGAGAATGGTGCTGCACATAGCAACCAGCTATTAAGAGATATGTCTATGTGCTTAAAGACTACTGTATTTCTATATTGCCCTTGCAAATACAAAACAAGGGGAACATAGTAGCCTTAAGCGATAGCCAAATATTTTTAGTACTGGTCACTATGTGTAAAATGTCATTCTCTTTGCATGTCAAGAACATAAAAAGTATTCTGTGGGCGTAAGAGAAATGAGAACGTAATAACAGTCAAAATGATATTTGTAATACAAGCAAGGATACTGAAAACCAAAACACAGAGCAAGATATGATTATATACGAACGGAAGTGCACTTGGATAAGGCTAAAATTGAGGTACAAGTGAAGCAGCACATGTTTCCAGCAAAGCAGTAAACTAGGAGAAAAAAAATCTGATGTGATACATTCACATTACTTTCCCTATCTCTATCGTTTATTAGTGGGTTTACAAAGTATTTTTACTTAAGCTTATTACTTTCTCTAATATGTATAGTAAGTAGAAATATTGCATTTCACCTAAAAATTTGATATTGAGATTTCACCGGAAATACATGTTTTGAAGTCCCATAATGCAAAAAAAGCATTTTTTAAAAAAGGCCCATGTGTGTGTCTGTGAACAACGTAACTCAAAAACGAAAAGTCAATAAATACCAAGCTTGGTATTTAGGCCAGTATCTTTAAAAGATGCGACACGAAGATTTTCATGAAAATCCCCCCATTCCAAACTACCCTTTACATGGAACATTTTTTGAAGTATCATATTTTAAGACACTTTCATGGCATATGAAAAGCATATCTAGAATTTTCTGGGAATGTCCCCAAAAGTTGTCTTCATTCTAAATGAATTTTGCATAACTGGTAAACCGTAAGAGATAGACAAAATCTTACCACAAAACACACAATTTATGGTCATATACATTTTTTGTGTGCAGTGAACCATTTCCAACATATTCCTTGTTATTTGAATTCTCCAATACCTAATACTTTTTCTCAAATGGAAATTCGTTACAGATTTTTTTAAATTGTGTTTAACACCTAATCTTACTACATACAGCATCACAGGTGGTGATACATGAAATGAAATGAAATTATAATTAGGAAAGAAATGTTCCAGACTAAGTTTAGGAAACCTCCTGGGCATTTGTCAATTATGAAGACCGAGGAAAACCTAGGAAAAAAACCTCATTCAGGTAAGACGACCCTGGCAGAATTTGAACCACAGATCTCCCATTCAGAGTCCATGCCTTAACGACCTTGACTACCTGTGTCAGTACAGTTTTATTCAGTTTACAATATGCTGAGTTTTGACTTCAGTTTAAAAATTACTTGCTGCAAGGTCAACTGACAAGGCCTGAGAGAGCTGACCAGCACACAAGCAGCCAGTATGTCTCCTCTCAAGTTATGACTTCTGGTGTGCAAGATATAGTCACTTTTCCTAAAAATATAAAGAGTGAGACTGTGTGATGAAAGGAAATCTAGATGTAATAGGTTTTCAAGCTTTACATCAGACCAAAACAGTGTATCTTAGTGGGGGACCTGGAGTATACAATGTATATGCATATATGATTTGTGAAATACTAAGTTGTGTTAATATGTTTGTTGAAAATGAACTAAGATGGCATTGAAATCTTTGTTGGAGAAAATTACTGATAAGAATTACTATACAAAAAGAAAAAAAGCCTTGAAAAGAACTAAAATGGTAACCAGCCATAGGAATTTCTAAGCATTAAAATAATAAATAATCCTGTGGTGCTACAGCCCATGAAGGGCCTTGACCTACCAACCCAACTGCCAGCATCATGCCCATATATGCACAGTGGAAGATCATCCAACTGATATGGGGAGGTCATGTGGCTAGCATCACACATCCCCCAGCCAAAATGTTGGCCTCCATGGCCATTGTAAACATTAAAGCCATCACAAAACAAATGAAGTCAAACTGTTACTGGACAATGCACTGATGTCATACACAGTCTGTTGGCATTTGCAAACAGCACTCGCCAAACCTTGCCTGTTTGTGACCCTTGGTTGTTGTTTATATTCTTTGTATGATATATGGTTTAAGTGTAGATAACTTGAAGCAAACTGCTTAAAAATTCCTATGCCTGATGATTACAGTGAAGTTGAAAACTTCATCAATAACTTCACTTACAATTGAAACTAATAAAACAAAAAATCAAATTATTTGAATCACGCGGTGTAGGGGTCCAGTCATTCCAGAAGCTTGTATCAAATATAAGATAGAAATTTGCAGAAAATAGTAAAACATGGTAGTGTGACATTGCAGCAGATCAGTATAAGAATAAAAGAATAGATTTTCAGACCATAGTTGAACAGAATTCCTCCACTACAGATCACGACAGGGTTTCTATTACAACTTAAGAGGATAAGAAAGAGACTCACTGCATATGCTTGTCTTCAGGTAAAGCAAATCAATCCTAGAGCTTTACAAATGAGCTCAAGGTAATATCACAGGAATTTTGTTTTCATATTATACTAGCAGAGAACATGAAGAAACAGCTCATGCTTTTAAAACTAGAATATTTATAAAACTGGGATGTACACCAAGAACATGCAGCATCCATTGTAGTGTTCTGCTGGTGAAACTAAAATTGCTGTAAAATTTACTTTGTTTTTTCAGAAGACTCTAAGGAGCATGCCTGGAACTTGTTATGCAAAATAGCTATTACTCGTCCATGTACAGTGTTCAAGTGCTTACAGCACTGCTTTGTTCTTATTGTTTTTATTTTGCAGTTATATGCTTTTTAAACTTTTACATTTGAAAGAATATTCCCTATGCTATTCAATAAAACAAATAAAAGAAATACCTTTACTATAAAACTATTTTCTTTGCACTTTAATACACTCTTTACTTTTCATTTAGGAAGAGTTAAGAAGTTAGAATTAACTGCAGATAATCCCTTATCATCTTTGTATGGTTATATATTGTACAAAATTTTTCTAAAGTTTTATGCGTGGTGAGGAAGAAAAAATAAACACTTGGGTACTTCCTCCTAACAAAATATTTTGTAGTCAATTACCAACTCACATACCATTAGGGGCTTTAATATTAAGTGGATATGTGCGCAAAACATGGATCTAACATTTTTATGCTTTTAAATTTTCATCTGCAGTTTACAGACCAACATTTTCCCATTAAATTATTCAAGATCCATTTGCAGCTTTGAAAACAGTAAATGAAATAAGAGCACAATAACTTCTCTAAAAATTAATGGCTTATTTGCGAGTTTTGCTGGGTGACCAGAAAATCTCCATACCAAGAAAATTTGTTCTGATATGAAATAGAGCGTTTTGAATGGTAGACAGTGCTACCACTTTTGCACAAAGATGATTTTACATCATACTAAATGAGCACAAAGTAACGACAGTAGATTTTACAGAGGTTAACTGGGAAAAACTTACTGCAAATATAAGCTGACCAGATATTCCCATTTAGATGGAACAGTCTTCTTCTTGCAACTTGTACCAGCTTTTTTCAAAACTAAACCAGAAGCTCTCTGTCCTGACTTGGACAATCATACATTTTCCTCTTTTGACATTATTTTATCTCCTTTGATAACATTAAACATTTGTAACAATTATTTTCTAACTCACTATTTTGCCTTTCTCTATTATGCAAAATAAGAAAGGGGAAATATTGTATTCCACCCAAAAATTTGATGTCGAGATATCACCAGAAATATATATTTTGAAGCCCCCTGAACCCAAAATAGCATTTTTAGAAAAAGGTCCATGTGCGAGTCTGTGAACAGCATAACTCAAAAACAAAAAGTTGGATAAATACCAAACTTGGTATTTAAATTCAATATATTTTAAAGATGCAAAATGAAGATTTCAAGAAAATGTCCTCACCTCAACTACCCTTTACATGTAAGATGTTTCAACATTTTTGATTTTCTAAAAATGGCTCTAACGATTTTGATTGAACTACCATATGTTAAAAGATATTTACATGAAAAATAAAATGTGTATCTTGAATTTTCTGCGAATAGCCTGTGAAGTCCTATTCATTTGGAAGGAATTTTGTGTAATCTTGTATAACTGGTAAATTTTAAGCAATAGACAAAAATGTACCATACAAAAAATGTAGATCTCTTTAAAACAACAATTTATTTCAAATAACTTTTTTTTGTGACATCAGCCACTTCTGAGATATCCGTTATCACTGGTTTGAATTGTTCAATGCTTAGCCATTCTTTTAAAGTCAGTTGCATCTCGCAATGTCATGGAAAGAGTATGGAATTTTAAGGCCAGCATGTACTGTCCATTTCTAAAACATATGACTATCGCTATTACCTTTGTATCTGTAATGAAGTGTGTAATGCAGCTATTTCCAGAAAGGTTTATCTTGTTTAAAATGAAGTAGATAGGGAAATAAACTTTCGTATACCCACTAATAAGCTATGGAGAGTGGAGAAAGCCATGGGAATGTAACACATCAGAGTTTTTCATCTCCTTGTGTGTTATCACTTATAAAAACATTTGCTTAGCTAGCTGTAGCAGTTTTCTTTATATATACACACTAATCTGTAATGGTATGAGTTGTTGCATGCCATTGTTAGTAAGAAACTATGCATGTGTGGCTTGCAACTAATGTTGCCAGACACGATTTTTAAAGAACAGTATAGCATTTTCCTTTACTGTTCCATGTACGGGATAACATAGGTACCATATGGGATATATTTGGATTTGCTGTTCATATAATATGTCATATTTTCCTTGGAGATGATGGAAGGTGCAACAAAGGTCAGTCGTCATCATGTTAACAAAAAGTTGGCTTATTGTATACAAATTGTTGTGCGTGGTTCTTCAAAATTTATTGTGATCCTCAGACCTTAATCTTAACTAAATATTTTGCTGTGGTTTGATCTCCATTTCTGTTTCTGGTAGAATGTAGGATTTCAGTAGACTTATGTGTTGCATTCACATGACTTTTTTACTCACTCTTCTATTTTCATACAACAGCTTTTGCTTCTATCTTTTTATTGTTAATCAAGATAAACTTTCATTACACATTTAGTTATAGGTATAAAAAGGATAAGTAGTGCTATGTCATGTATGAGGTTCAATTATCTTTGCATGACTATGAGAAAAAATTAATAGCGATTAACCATTTGAAAAAAGTATTAGTACTTGAAAATTCAAACCAATAACAAAAAATATTTCACAAGTGATTAACATCACAAAAAATTTTATTTGACGTGAACTATGTGCTTTAATGAGATCTGAATTTTTTGTGTATACTAAGATTTTGTCCATTTCTTAGTTTACGAACTATACAAAAGCTATTCTCTCTCCTACATGCACTTACATACAGAACTTTTTCTAAAAATGCTTTTTTTTATTCAGGAAACCTCAAAATATGTATTTCCAATGAAATCACCATATCAAATGTTTGGGTGAAATACAATAGTACTTTCTCTACTTACTATAGATAAGTAGTGGAGAGAGTAAAAATTAGTTGTTTACTGATTTCAGTTACAATAAATGATGTAGAGAAAAGCAATGCTTTGTTAGAAATAGTAAATATGAAAAAGTAATCAGTTTCAATTCATGTGCAAATATAAGATGTGTAATTGGTAAATAATATATTCTGTAAAGATTATGTAATACACATTCTCTACAAGAAATGAACTTTATTTTGGTTTCAATTAAAGAAAAATATAATCCCACATGGGACTCGACCATCTGTAATCAGTAGACCTCAAGATTTTAGGCTAAATACCTATTTTTATGTGTATGAATGAACTAAAACTAGTTAAATATCTTCATGTTTTATATAAGGTATAAATGTATGGAAGGGGTTTTGTGGTGCCTAAAATGCCTATTTAGACCAGACCTATTTTAAGCTTTAAGAGCCTGGAATTTCCTATTTTACCATTACTGTTTATTCATTAATTTTTTTTCATGCAGCAATAAAAGATAAAGTCTTCATATCTTGGGGTTGGACTGATTCAAAGACTTCATAATAGTTTGGTTGTAGAAAAACACTGGTTTATTTCACTGCTATAGAAGGTAGATTCTCTCATTTTGTAGAAAGACAAATAGAATACTTCACCCCTCTAGGTCTCTTTGTCATCCTTTGGTATTGGTCAGTAATTGTAGTAGGGCAGGAACCCCTTCCAAAGAACAAGAAGTGTCAGTGGTGTATTTCCATTGTGTTGTTCACATACCTTGTCCCCTTCAGAAACTGTTGATATGCACATATTTCTCCATTATTTTTCAAACAATTCTTTTACATAATTATTCTTAACAGTATATTGTTTTTTGCACACCAACATTTAGAGGGGTGGCATCCATATCTCCTCTAGAGCATTTAGGTTACAATAATATATTGGAGTGTATGCTTCATTTTCGCTGTGATCTGTTCAATAAGTTTTGAGTGTATTTTTCCAACTTTATAAGTTCATATTACACATTAGCGACCATAAATTCATAATTTAATACATAATAAAATGTATCTTAGCCATAATAATTTAGTAAATTTTCTGTTTTGTTACTGTAATTTTTAATGCTCACAAATTAACTGAATTTTTAGTAACTTTATTGCCCATAGACTCAATTACAAGTTTCGAGCATTGTCAAGTACAATTACAAAATATATATGTTTGTTTACAGTTTGTTGAAAGTATGAATATTGTATACAGGCTCTTTCAAGCATTGTTAAGTACAAAGAAGAAAATCATTAATATTATATACAGGATTGTTTAAAAGATATTTTTTTATACTCTGTTTAAATCTAAAGCTGTTGCTTTCACATTTTACTTCAGTTGGTAATCGGTTGTGTATTTATAAACCAAATATAAAGCGATCTTTATTTATAGATTTTAAATTATATCTATTTTGGTGCAAGTCCAATTTATATCTTGTGTCGTGACCATGTATTTCACTATTTGTTTTAGGTTTGTGCAGTTCAGACAGTCAAGATTACTGTATTTATGTACAAAGACACTACAGTAAATAGCTTTTCTCTTTTTAAGACAGGACTCACGTTTTCCCATTTTGAACATTGTTCTGATACATTTCTTTTGGATACTAGAACCCTCTGGATGAGGGTATTATTACAGCCACCCCATACTTCTATGCCATATTGAATGTGCAAATAAATTAAGCCATGATATATAGTTTTGAGAACCTTTATGTTACATATTTTTGCAAACTCTCTCAACAGGTACAGCCTTTACTAATTTTTTTTACATAGGTTGTCAATGTGATTAGTCCATGATATGTATTTATCAACCTGTATGCTTAAGAATTTGTGTGAGGGGGGATTCCTTTATCACTGTACCTGCAAGGTTAATATGAAGCATAGCATCTGTTTTCTTGTTTTTTTTAGTTCAAATTTAATTATATTAGTCTTCTCAGAGTTGTTCATGAAGCTTGAGGTTTTGAAAAAGTTAACTATTCTAAGCGATTCTTTGGTAGTTAGTAACTGAAGGTCACAATCATTATTTGCATTACAGATAATAATGGTGTCATCAGCATAACTTATAATTTTACAATTTCCTGAAGCATACATGTCATTTATGTAAAGTATAAAAAGTAAAGGGCCAAGCACTGAGCCCTGCTGTACACCATGTTTGACAATTTCTGCGGCGGCAGATTTAACTTTTGCTGTGTTAATTTCTTGTTTGAAACTTACTTCTGTGTATTGTATTCGCCCTTTTAGATATGCGATTAATATGTTAGCAACTCCCCTAATTCCATACTTTTCTAATATTAATAGCAATATATGATGTTGGACATGATCGAACGAACTTTTAGAAAGTGGAAACAAATTTTATATATATAAAATCAGATGTTTGGCTTGTAGAAACTGTATTTTAGGTGCCTAAAACTTTGTCTTTAATGCCTATTTTTATAATTTTAGAGCCTATTTTTTGTGCTTAAAAATTGGTTTTTTAAAGGCCTAAAAATCCAAGGTCTGATAATACCCTACTTTAGTCTCTAGAGTACTATGCACTGTAATGAAACTTAAGTTAATTAATGTTGTAAGTCACCATTGGAGAAATTGTGATCACCTTGGAAGTTCAATGCAATACATAAATCATATGCAATGTGTTGAAAGCATATTCAAATGTCCCATCATTGTAGCTCAATATTATTGTGTCAGCACAGACAGCTGAAGGTATATGTTCTGGCCACCACTGAATTTTTACGTTCTCTATCTCTTAACTATAGCAAGTCGAAAAAGTACTGTATTCTATCCAAAAATTAAATATCATTTCAGCCAAAATACATATTCTGAGGTCTATTGATCCAAAATAGAAAAAAAGGGGTAGGGCTGTTTGGGCGTGTGTTTGTGCAAATCGTGTGACTAAAAAGGATACCAAACTTGGTATTTAAGTTCAGCATCTTGCAAGTATGCAACACAAACATTTTCAAGATAATTCCCAGTTTACATGGAAAATTGTTTGTTATGTTTGATTTTCTAAAAAATGGCTCTCACAATTTTAAAATTGCATGACTAATAAAATGCATGTTTTAAATTTTTGAGAATAACCTGTGAAGTTCTTTCTTTGAATGAATTTTGTATAAGTGTATTTAAGTGGTAAACCATCTTATAGACAAAGCTTGCTACTAAAAAATGTAGCTTTATTAAAACACACAACTTTTATTTTTTTAAGCATTAACCATTTCTGAGATATTCTTTGCTATTGGTTTGAATTTTCCAACACTTCAAACATATTTTGAAGTGCTAAATTATCATTCTTTTGATGTCATGCAAAGAATGGAATTTCTAAGCTTGTATACATCAACCTGCTAATTAAAGATTTGACAATTGCTTCAGCCTCCTGTATCCTTCCCCCTGTAATGAAACTATTTCTGTAGATGTTTCTCTTAATAAACAGAAGTAGATAAAAAAGTAAGCTCTAAGGTTAACTTGTAGAGGAGAGATAAAATAAATGATAGTGGCTAGAGAGTCATTTGTGTGCGTAACACGTCAGATTTTTGAGATGTGATTAAACTTTGTAATTGGAAAACCTCTGTAATCACACTCAAAAGATTTTCGTGAACTGCCTCTATGTATCTCTGCCCTGAAATGAAAGCGACATTGACATTTTACATGAAGTATTCAGATATATCTGCAAATGACAGACTCCACATAAAATTGCTATTTTAATTTCCCTATAATTTTTTTCTGCTATGGTTTATAAATTTTATTAAACAAAAGTCTTAAACACCATAAAAACACATCAGAAATATACTTGTTCCAGCAGTATTGGCATTTGCACATATATCCATGTACCACTGAGCAAGATGGCTCCACAGTAACATGTGAGACTCATGTTCAGGAGGTTCCAGATTTGATTCCTATTGGGCTGGCCACTCTGGCCTTGGGATTTTTTTTTTCAGTTTTCCCTGGTTGGTAGGCAAATGCTGCAAATTTTCCTGTCCCACATTTCCTTATCATGTTTCCTGGCCTAAGGATCAGGCGAGTGGACAATAGGCAGTGGAGTTTTCTTTGTGGAACTGCTTGCCTGAACATTTGGTGTGGAATGGACCCTCAGAGAGACCTCTCCTTGAGGGAGGTACACCTGTGGGGGTCCCACTGACATCAGGATGTAATTTCTGCAGACTTTATGGGCTATGCCATGCCCAAGTCTGCCACCCCACATCTTGTCATCCTCCATGTCCTTCGCTACACCCCTTCCTCCTGGAGGCTTCCAGAAGCACAATGGCAACTGTGTGCTTGAGTGCTGAAATCCTCCTCCATTTTCTGATAACCATAACCATGTACCATTTGTAAAAATTTAAACTTCAAAAGTTGTAAACAATAATACCTTTTATTAGTAGAGAGATTGGTATCCTCCTGTGGCTGTCAAAACAGTTTATTTTGTTTAATACTCAGCTTAGGTAGGCAGCAGATAGAAACTTGATCAACAAAAATTGTTTTATTAAATGGTAACTGGTAATGCAAATCAGAGAAAGATGAGAGTTATAAGGTAGGAGTTAATGCTATATCCAGGGAAGAAAAAGTAAAACTTAGTATCATGCACTGTGAAACAGTGCCAAAACGATCAATTATTAGCTGACCAACCATTTTATTTGGATAGGCTTAGTGTAAGAATCCTCTCTAGTAGGATTAATGCAAGCCCAGAAAAAATATTAAGTGTTAGTTTGTTTCCAATACCATATGTTCTCTGAATTTTCCACAACTTTAGGTATCAGAAGTGAAGAATAATCTAGGTCATGCTAATTTTATACTGTAGCATAAATGTGCTTCCAATCTTAGTTGTGTCTTTGAAGTTTTCTGGATTGACAATGTCCAAACTGATTATGCTGTTTTCCTTGAAGGCTTTAAAGTGAAAGTAAACTAAAAATAAAGAAGCCTGTAACTTTAATGTCCTCCCTACATAAACAGACTTTTTACCTCACTTTTGCTTGCAACTTCAATACTTCAGAGCATAATAAAGACTAAAATGAAACAACTGGAGAAGCAGAGAATTTTTTAATGCAAAAACAAACTATTTGTTATCTGTAATAGTTTTTTCTTTTATTGGGAGGGGGAGTAAAGTTTCAGCTGATCTGGTAAACATTAATAAAAAACTCTATGCGATTCATTCACATGACTTTCTCTATCCTCTATCTTTATTAGTGGGTATACAAACTATTCCCAAGCTTATTTTTCTATTTATTACATTTTAATCCAAATAAACCTTTGCAGAAATAGCTACATTTCACATTTTTTTACAGATACAAAGAGAATGGTGATAATAAAATGTTTAAGAACTGGATGCTATAAGCTAGCCTTAATATTCCATATGGTTTCCATGAAATCAAGAGAAACAACTGAATGTTGACAGGACTTTTAAGAAAACGACCAAGTAATGAACAATTCAAACCATTAATAATGGAAACTTCAGAAATGGCTTATGCCGCAAAAAAATTATTTCAATTAAATTGTGTGTTTTAAAGAGATCTACACTTTCTGTGTACTACGTTTTCATCTATTGCTTAATGTTTACCTAATTGCTTATACAATTATACAAAATTTCTTCCGAATGAAGAGGACTTCACAGGCTATTCCCAGAAAATTCAAGATACACATTTCTTTTTTTGTCATGTAAATATCTTTAATACATGGTATTTTAATTAAAATCATTAAAGCCATTTTTAGAAGAAAAAACAGTTTTGAAAAATGTTCCATGTAAAGGGTAGCTGGGGGTGGGAGAATTTTCTTGAAAATCTTCATGTCACATCCTTGGAAGATACTGAACTTAAAATACCAAGTTTGGTGTTGATCCGACTTTTCGTTTTTGAGTCCTGCTGTCGTGCTGTTCACAGGCACACACATGGACCTTTTTCTAAAAACACTTTAATTGGATTCAGGAGACCTCAAAACATGTATTTCCTATGAAACCTCAGCATTAAATTTTTGGGTGGAATGCATGTACATGATAGAAAGTAAAAATACTGAGACACATATAAGTGAATATAAAATTTAAAAAAATCTGTGTTCTAACCAAATTTAATTAATTTTGTAAACTCCTACAAATTATTCTTTAAAAAAACTTGTTTTCCTATCTACTTCCATTTAGACTTAATAAAGTATCCAAAATAGTTTCAGTACACATGCTGTTGTAGCTGCAACAAGTACAGTCTGGTCATAAATACTGTCACAAATTTTGACTTGTAATGTACAACTGGTTTTCAAGGTCATAAACCAAGTCTGCATATGCTTCACTATTGTTGTTCAACGGTTTGTCTTCTTCCACTTAGCATGGAATGGAGAGAATACAAAAACAGATAGCTGTAATTGCTCTGCATAGTTTGGAAAGTCACCTGCTGAAATTTTCCGGACCCTAAAAACCCTGAAGATTAGTAAAAGGTTTGTGTATTGGACAATTCAGAAATTCACTGAAACTGGCTGTGTGATTGATCACCCAATAAGTGGTCAACTGCATATTGTATGAACAGTGGTACCTTATATCTGTCAAAATTCTGTCCAGAAGCAGATGATTATCACATAGGAGATGAATATTTTGTGAAGATCAATGTCCAGGATGCTTAACGAAGATCTTGGACTTAGAACCTACTGATGGAGTACTGGGCATTTCCTGATGCTGCAACTAAAGATGCAGAAGGAACTCATATCAAGACGGCTCCTGGAGAAGTATGGTATATCTGGACATCATAGGATTCTCTTCACGGATAAGAAAATGTTCACTATAGAAGAGAGTTTTAACCAGCAAAAGATAGTATTTATGCTTCAAGCTCATGAGAAGCTCATGACAGATTTCAAAAATTCAGGAAGGCCACCACCCCTTTTCAATCATAGTTTGGTGGATGGTGAGCTATCAGGGTGTCATCAGGATTCATTTCTGTGAAAAGGGCTTAAAAACAAACTCTAAATACATTTGGAAACTGTGTTGAACCCTCTTGTAAAAACCTAGAGCCAACCAATTTTCAATGATGAATCTGAAGCTTCCAGCAAGATTCAGCCCCAGTCCATAAGGCTAGGATTATGCAACAGTGGCTGGAGGCCAATGTACCTGATTTTTATTTCCATTTATGATTGGACTTCTGGTAGCCCTGATCTCAATCTGCTAGACTATCAACTTTGGTCATTGCTAGAGGCAAAAAGAGGCACCCAATTATTGAAAGTTTGAAGTCACCCTTGATGGCAGTAGTGGTGGATTTTTCCATTAAGACTATCCGTTCTGCAATAGATGCCTGGCCAGAGAGACTTAAGAGTATGTGTAAGAGCAAAAGATGGGCACTTTGAAATTTGATTGGTGCTTGTATGTGCAATATACGTTACATACTAAAAGGAAATTAACATATTTCAAATTAAACTCAATTTATTCAAAACAGTGTGTAACAGTGTTTATGGCCAGACTAAGTATACAGGTGGCTAAGATGACAGTCAAAATTTTGAACAGCAGATCGCTATATAGTGAGCTTGGTATTGCATACTATTTGAATGGGCTGATCAGAGGCCAAATAACAGACTAATTTCATAAGGATTTTGCATTAAATATTGGAAAATTCAAACAAACAACAGGAAATATCTCGTAAACAAGTAAAGCTACAAAGAAAGTTGTTGCATATTTTAACAAGTTCTATATTTTTCTTTATTAAATGTCATCTCATATATATATATATATATATATATATATATATATATATATATAAAACCCTCTAAATTTCAGTGAGAACAGAGGGGGCATTAAAGACTATTCAGAGAAAATTTGTCATCCCAGTATCTCAAACATGTGACATTTTAATCAAAATCATCAGAATCACTTTGAGAAAATAAATAACATTTTTCAAGGAAAGCTTTCTAATAGATTCAGGAGATCTCAGAATGTGTATTTTCAGTGAAATCTCAATATTGAAATTTTGGGTAGAATAATACTTCTGCTATTTACCATAGGTAAGTGATAAAGAAGGTATTGCATCCACACAAAAATTTGATATCAAGATTTCAGGCGCGCGCGCGCACACGCCCGCACACACGCACACGCACACACACACACACACACACACACAAAAAAATTATTTGAAATGAATTCCGTGTTTTAAAGAGTTCTACATTTTTTGTGTAGTATACTTTTGTCTATCGCTCAACGTTGCTCACCAAGTTTTGTATTTATCCAACTTTTCATTTTTGAGTTATGCTGTTCTCTCTCTCTCTCTCTCTCTCTCTCTCTCACAGACAGATCTTTTTCTAAAAATGCCTTTTTTATTCAGGGGGCCTCAAAACATCTATTTCTGGTGAAATCTTGATATCTAATTTTTGGGTGGAATGCAATACTTTCTCTACCTACTCTGTGCATGGTAGAGAAAGTAATAAGTTTTCTTAAGAGTAGTTGTAGGAGTTAATAAAAATAAAACGACAGAAGCAGAGAAAGTCATGTGGATGTAAGATATCGATTTGTTTTATAAATATATGGCAAAATATATTCTAAATGATTTTTTTCTAGAAAAAAGAATGGCCTATGTGGATGAAAGCTGGAACACGTGCTTCTCTATGTTCAATTTAATTTTACAAAAAAGATTCCCTTATGGAATGTCGCATCAATGTGCCAATACCTTGTGAGAAATCTAAATTTGAGTAATGTATCTCAAATGTCTTTAATTTACTAAATAAACAAGTAATACATTATTCTTTTGAAATGCTTTAAAGGAATGCCTGTAATAAATTCATCCCACTGTTCCTAAATACTGTTTGCACATTTGAACTGAAAATATGCTCGTTTTAAAATTAAAGCCATTTAATTAGCTATTAATTTTTATTTAAGCAAGTACAATGAAGAAAAGAATCAAATGAAAAGGGTGCTAACATATTATACAGATACAACTTGTCATCAATGGAATGGATGTCTATACCAATTTCTTCCACACATACATAAGCATTAATAATTATAAAAATATATAGGAAGTTCCATTGTACAGCAAACAACTTTTCTTGGCAGAAAAAAAAGAAAAAAGAACCATACAACTGATTGCTTATTAGTCACTCTACTTTTGGTTCACTGAATACACATTTTCTTTAGAATCACTACTGTTACTGTGTGCATTATGATGGTCGTCATCATCTTCCTTTCCATTAACTTCATCAACCTCATCCTCTTCTTCATCTTCATCATCATCGTCGTCATCATCACTGTCATCGTCATCCTCTTGATCAGCCTGAGCATGCACATGTCTAACTTCTATGTCCACATTGATTTCAAGCTGCATTCTTACATCAAGTACCATAAAGCCCACAGTAATCAGGACTGGAAGACGAAATCGTGAATCCCATGCCAAATTTAACAAAAACACAAGACCTTTCTGAAATGCTCCCCCAAGTCCAAGCACTGAAGATACTGTAGACAGACTACCAATAGATTCCAAGCCCATTGCTTAAGAGTATATATGCACCTGAAAATAAAATAGAGGGTATGGAAATGCCTGTTAATAATATGATAGTTGTAAAATAAGTAGTGGCAGCATATGCAGTAAGATCAAGCAGTTTAGTATACACAAAAAAAAAACAGCATATCAGGTGTGATCAGAAGGTTTCCGGAATGGCTTCACCACAATTTTGCCACTGAGCTATTTTTAATTCTTACCTAGACTGGACATGCACGGGTCCTTCCTGATAACAATGAGGTCATGTGACTTTCTGCGATCTTGCAGTGCAAGGTAGAAGCTCTGAAGTGAAAGCGTGTTTTGCACCTACCATGACTTTTTCTGTCTAGCGAAAATGCTAGATTATGAAGAAGAAAAAACGAACATCAAATTTTGCTTCAAATGCAGTAAAACTGCAACAGAAGCCTATGAAATGTTAAGAACAGCTTATGGGGAGGAAGTAATGGGCAAAACTCAAGCATTTCAGGGATTTTCAAAATTTAAGTGGTATGGCATCAGTTAAGGAATGCAGATCATTCAGGGCAACCCTCTTCCAGCAAAACTGATGAAAATATCAATCAAGTGAGGGAAATGGTATTAAATGGTAGGCATATTACAATAAGAGAAATTTCTGATTCATTAACTATCTCCTATGCAAGTATTCAAAGCATTTTAAAGGACAATTTGGACAGAGAAGAATTGCCGCAAAGTTTATGCCCTGCCTCCTCTCAAATGACCAAAAGGAAATCCATGTGATTGCCTGGACAATCTTAAAGAACAACTTCAAAATGGCCCATAATTTATGGAGAAAGTTATTACTGGTGATGAAACAAGGATTTATAGGTACAATCTAGAAACGAAGCAACAATCTTCACAATGAAAGAGTCCATCTCCAGCCCCCCAAAAAGGCCAGACAAGTTCGATGTAATGTGAAGTCAATGATAATTTTTTTTTTTTTTGGTGGACATTAAAGGAATTTGTACCACAGCGTCAAACAGTGAATCAAGTGTTCTACAAACAAGTGTTGCAAAGATTAAGGGAGAGTGTGCAACACAAACGGCCATAGAAATGGAGGACTCGTGACTGATTCCTAAATCATGACAATGCGCCCACACACAAAGCCATTTCTGGATAAAAATAGGATGAATACTGTTTCCCATCGTGCCTTTTCTCCAGTGGATGTTTTCTTTTCCAGTGACTTAAAGTGCAGTTCCAAGGACATCGTTTTGAGGACTTTGATGTTATCCATCGTGAATCACAGAAGACTCTGAACATGTTTAAAGATGACTTCCAGAGGTGTTTGCAGTGACAAAAGCACTGGGACAAGTGTATCAACTCCCAAGGAGAATACTTTGAGTGACAGTGCAGAATAGACAAATCAAAGTGTTGTGCTGTGTTTATGGCCTCATTCCAGAAACTTTTTGATCACATCTCGTAAATATTTAAAGCAAATATTTAGCCATGTCCTACTATCATTTCCTAAGCATTATGTTAACCCAGAATTTGCCAATTCTTAAAGCTATATTTATATCCCAGAGAATTATATCCACATAACAGCAAAATTAAATTGTGAATAGTCTTTCCACTGAGGAAGAATATGTTCTGATATCTCAGTGGCAACACAATTCACATTATGACTGTTAATGAGATGTAATGAAAATATGAAATTAACAGACAATGTAACAAACCACATCATCAGTATTTTTGTGTTTGAAAGCACCTATTAGAGTGAAGGACAGCCTTGATGGTGCCTAATTACACTGAAGATATGATTTATACACATGGAAGTGGTTCTCCAAGCTACAATCCTGTGCCTCATAGAAAACACTTAATTGATATCATCCCATAGACTTGGAAGATGCCACTGACCATGGGTGGCTATTAATCTAAAACTACATTCTGATTATTATAGTGCAGATCAACTTGTTAGTCCATACTACATGCAATGCAATATACATGCTGTGTGTGTATGTGCTTTTTTTTTTTTTTATTTTATTGCAAGAATTTTAGAATACCATGGTATGAACTTATGTGCCTTTTTCTTATACTGAGGGCAGTGGGGGATTTCAGACAAAGAGAATTTTACCATTGCAGTAACAAACTCACACACATTTACATCTATAAACCATAGCACCCATAGCAGAAACTTCTTGTTCTTCCAGTGTAGGCTGCGTCATAATGTTTGGTGTTTTGCTCATATTTCACTCCACTTGTGTTGAGTGTTTTCTACGGGCTACTGCTGCTATTGGTAGTGTATTCTAGTCATGACATAGTCTATGATGCGACCTACACCAGAAGCAAAGAAGTTTCTGCAAAAGATAGTAGTCATAGTTTCATTATAGCTCTCTATGGCCTGTGCTTAACCCTTATTTATTTAAAATAACTTGGCTAAAATAATGTGAGTAATCTATATTAAACTAAAATCTAATACAAGCTTAGCAAACCTATTGCTTGTGCTTATGTATTTGCAGATGTATACAAGTTATAGGAGACATAAATGACTTGAATGGAATGCAAAGATGGCATACTATCAGGCTGCCAGATACTAGAACTTCAGCATGTTTCTGATTTATTTATTTATTTTTACATTACTGGGGTAATCCATGAGAAGATGCACGTAAGCCTGATCTTGATCAACTCTTTGTTCTTAATGGTACTTGAATACTGAATTTTTTTATAAAGGTAACCTTTTAAAGTTTTCATATAAAAAGTCCTCAGATGTTATAGAATCAGGATCCAATTGCAGTTTTGCATTCTGAGTTTATTTATACATGTGTAAGTGTGTGCAAATACAGCAAAACATTTTAAAGCTTTATTTTCTATGATAGTTTTCTTGCATGTTGTCACTTAAAAATGCTCCCAATGATGCAATTTTATTCACTTTTTTCCCTTCAGATTATCACTATATGTTCTTTGAAGGTATTGAAGAGATCTACAGATATTTTTCTTGATATTAAGCATAGTTTTGAATTTAGGGTATTCTGAAGAGATTCAGGAATATAGAAAGAGCAATAGCCAGATGGATAGATAAATTCCCTTGATTGTAAACAGGCCTAATAGCTAAATCCATGAAACAAAACAAAACTTAATACATGATTAATTCTTTTTAGAAAATTAAAAAACTTATTTTTTAGACTTTAGAAAAAAATACTTAATATCCTTTTTTTTCCCAGAAACAATTTTTAAGTTACACAAAATTTAATTGGTGATGTAAAGCGTGTGTTCGAGGAATAATATGAAAAATTTAAAAGTTTAAATCCAGAGATGAACACTGGACTCATTCACATTCTGATAATCTGAGTACTTTCGTATATATAGAGTGGGAAAAATAGAGAATTGTTTTAAGGTTTTGACCTGATATTTTAAACATAGTGTATCTTCTCACTACACTGTAGACATAAATTACTATTAATTAACCACCACTAAATTTTCATGACATCGGCATTTCACATGAGATATGATTTTCATTTTTTGAAAATTGTATTCTTGGAAAATTAGGTACATAGGTCCATGAACATTAATTCTATGCTACAAATGTTTAGCATAGAATTTTATATATATATATATATATATATATATATATATTGTTAATTTGGAGATAGAACAGATTAGAAGACTAATCCATGCTAAGAAGAAGATGAATAATTCTTTGAGTGAAACTTTCTTTGTAGGATAGCAAAATCATTCAGGATATCAACATAATGTAATGTGCCATGTCAAAACATCTAGTGAGCAACATTGTAGCCAAATCTTATTGTATGAGTGCAATAAGGGTGAAAATGCTCTAAAATTAATCCAAATAATTAACATTTAAGTAAATATTTACTTAGTTGCTCATGGAGTATTTTAACGAAAATTTTATTTCTGGCAGATAATTGCACAAGGAGCATTAAAATACTTAGTTTTCTGGAAGACAAGGTTATCATCGATACTTTTTTAATTTAAACAAATTTTTAAAACATTTGAGCTTACTTTCTCTTCCCTACTTTCACTTTACCTGTTTTGCTACTCTCTCTCGCAATCTAGTTTCCTATTCATATCTCCTAATCTTTGTAATTGTTGAAAATGTATTGATGGATTATAGGAATGTGACTGAATCCACTATTCATCCCTGGATTTATAGCATCCATTTAGAAATTTTAGCTGCTAGGATACCTGCATGGTGGTTAATTAATAGTAATTTATGTCTACAGTGTAGTGAGAAGATACGCTATGTTTAAAATATCAGGTCAAAACCTTAAAACAATTCTCTATTTTTCCCACTCTATATATACGAAAGTACTCAGATTATCAGAATGTGAATGAGTCCAGTGTTCATCTCTGGATTTGTAGCACCACATTTGGAAATGGGTGTATTACAAACTTTTTTCATCAATTGAAGATAAATTATAGAAAGTACTTGACCTTTTCCAAAGGTAGAAATTGCCTTTTTTTGTACATACCTACATATTAAAATGGTATTCAATTCCATATTTTTATTTTATTTTTTTAGCATTTATTTAAATTAGTTCTAGTTAAATGATGACATGCATCTTGCATCAAAACATCATTTCACCTCACAATTTGCTTTATAATGAATTTGAAAACAGAGAGCAGTTTTGTGTAGTGAATTAAAAGTTCCATGTCTAGCAGTTCAAGATGCTATTAGTAAAACAAAATACTGATTTCAAAATATATTTAGAATGTGTAAAATGTTTGGTGCAGTAAAAGTACAAAAATTATATGTAAAATAAATGGGAATTCTGTTTTATAAGAATCCTTGAAGACCTGCTGGTAATGCTTCCTTCTGCCAAACGTACTGAAATTCTTCTTGGTGCCACAATAAATACGCACTGAAGCAAAAGCAAAACAAAAAAACCTCCTAGGATATACATAAATTTCTATTCATATTTCATGGTTCATAACCATAAAAAAAACTATTACAAAAAATGGAAAACCTATATCCACAGCCACAGAATGCAAATAAAATAAAACAATTTACATGAGGGAGCTGACTTTACAGTTCGCATCATTAATTGCTAAATTTTTGTGCCCATTTACTGCGGTTACTAGAGACCCAATAAAATTTTAAATTTGCAGCAGCCTGATCATGATGAAGGATAAACAAGCAGATAAGCTCTGTCCTATCACAGCACTCTATACCAATTATACTTGGCGCCAATCAAGAAGGTGATTGACAGTTACTAACCACGTGGCGGAAAGCTTTAAATGAATGGGAGGGGATGAATACATCACAGCGTCATAGCAACCATTAGAAGGACCAATTAGAACCGTTTCTATAGCAATGATAGACGCAAATGCGTTGTTGTGATATCGTAACACGTGATTGGCATGACATGCCGGGCGAGCGACCGTTGCAGTAACCAGAACTGAAGTCTTTATCTTCTGCTGTCAATGCAGTTATAAACAATTCCGCCTTTTAGCCCCAGCTTGCTTGTTGTTTGTATCAGTTTAGAGATTGCACTGAAAAGTTCTTTTGCATTGTGCTATTTGTATGGTATTTGCCTTGTGTTACGTGCATTTGAGTTCGTGTATTTGTGCATGTGTGTGTGTGTGTTGTGTGAGCATTTATAATTGTGTTTAACGGATATTTAACAATGTCCAAAAATAGTGACAAAGATAGCGTAGCCAAACGAAAAACTGGGTGCACCCGGGAACCGAATAAAACTATTTGGTAAAGGTATTCCAATTAAAGGACAGGCGCGGGAAATAATATGCTCTGAGAGAGAATATTTTGAAGAGGAGAAATTGAGCAGGGGGCCTCTTATTCCATTCTCTAATGTACTTGACAGGACCTCGCGTGCTGTAGGAATCAGTAAGAATACTGTGGTTAAGATTGGGAAAGAAAAATATTATAAAGAAGAACATCAGGCATCAGGGTCTAAATTAGAAACTCCTGGAAAGAAAAGAAAAGGATGTAAACGTGTCACCAACTTAGATCCTTTCCAGCAGGATGCAATACGCAGACACATTTATTCCTATTATAGGAGAAATAAGCATCCCACTATTTTCAAGCTCCATGTGTCTTTAAAGGAAGCCGAGCTATTTCAAGGTAGGAGGTCTTCTTTGCATATAATAGTGAAGAAGTTAAGGTTTTCGTTACAAAAAAGTAAATGGCAGAAAATTGCTAATGGAAAAACCTGACATCTGTGCTTGGCGCTGTAGGTTCCTTCAGGAGATTCCTATGCATGATTTTGAGAACATTGTTTGGCTTGATAAGACGTGGGTAAATGCCAATCATTCTGTCAGCAAAGGCTGGACAGACGATACATTGGAAGGAACAATGAATGTGCCGTTAGGTAAAGGAGGCAGAATAATACTTCTCCATGCTGGAACTGCATCAGGTTTTGTTCCCAATTGTCTTCTTTTTAAATCAAAAAAGACAATAGATTATCGCGAGGAAATGAATCATAACACTTTTCTTAAATGGTTCAAAGAGCAGCTTCTTCCAAATTTACCCAGACCATCTGTAATAGCAATGGACAATGCCAAATACCACTCAGTAATTTCTGATAGAGCACCAACAATGGGAACAAGAAAAAATGAAATAATTTAGTGGCTTGTTCGATGCAATATATCGGTGAAGGAGGGACTGAAGAAAAGTGAGCTACTGGAACTTGTGAAAGCAAACAAACTCCGGTTTCCAAGTTATGTAGTCGACGGCATTGCTGCAGAACTTGGTCACAAAATAGTTAGGCTTCCCCCTTATCATTGTCATTTTAACCGTATTGAATTAATTTGGGCCGAAATAAAGGGTTATGTTGGGCGAAACAATAAAGCTTTCACTGTGTCGTGAGTAATACAGATTACAGAAGAAGCACTAACAGCAGTAAAAGCTGAAAACTGGAAAAAAGCGGTGACTCATACAAAGGCTGTAATAAGTGCAGCTTGGGAAAACGAAGGAATTTTGGAAGACACTATAGAAGAGCTTGTTATTTCCATGGGGAATTCTAGCAGCTCTTCAGATGATGATGACAACGGTGGCGGTGGCAACATTGTCTATCAAGCGAGCAGCAGCAACAACAGCGATGCAAGCGATTCGGAAATCAGTGGCATTTTTCCATTAGAATAAGCATCAATATTTCACAGGTATGTTTCTTCTGTTAACGCAGATCTTTACACTGATATATTCTTGCATGATCTATCCTCTGCACGTAGATTCATTATTTTACAATTGTCTTCGTATACGAATATAAGTAGTATCTGCTCTACAATGCAGGCGTAACCCAGTCTCCTTCAACATGCTCTCCACGTGGTCGCGATGAGCGGCAACATCGCCTCTCTCGCTCCGCGAAATGTCAATCACCTTCTTGATTAGCGCCAGGTATAGTGCAGTACATTCCGTCTGTAAACTTAAGTTATAATACAATGTAATTTAATGCTTTGTCATGTCTGTGGTGAAAATCTGTAATACTGAATCTGCCCATAAAGCCATAAAAACACCTCCTTTGCTGTAAAATCGTAAAAGGCCTCTGCTTCCACGCAGTTTATTAGGCAAATTGTAAAAGTTGGCAGTATATGAACAGTATAAAACAAAATGAGAGCTAACCTTCAGCAGACTAAGTGCATTTTGAGATAGATTCCCTCTTGTTTAGTATACTGAATTGATTTATGATATCCATTTGTTTCCTATAGTGCGCCTTCATATTTTAAAAGGACTTCGAAACACAATTCAGAAGGCTCTCAGTCTGACAAGACAAATGCACAAAATGTGCTCTTAACAAAGCATCTAAGTTATACTATTATGCATCTTCTGATAACTGGTTTGAGTTCTATGCAATCAGCTGTCATGCAAATGTTGACGCCAAACAATATCAGATAACTAGTTCTCCCTCCTCCTTGTCATAATAAATGACTGAAACCCAGGAATCTATTCAGTTGGAGTTGTGAGATTGAGAACCGTGTCATGCAACTACTAATGGATTAACTCAAAATTTATGACATGTAAAAAGAAATATCTGTTGCAGGTAACAGTAGAGGAACAAGAAACTGACATGAGTAGCCAAGGTTGTTAAGGCATGGACTCGTGAAAGGGAGGTCCGTGATTCAAATCCTGCCAGAACCATCCCTGACTAAGGTTTTTTCTGGGTTTTCCCCAGTCCTCATAAGTGGAAAATTAGGTCTGGAATTTTTACTTCCCAAATTTCATTTCCCAATTATAATTTCATACCATGCATCATCTGTGTCCACTACCTGTAAAATTAAATTGAGTTTTATTTATTCCATTATTTATGGAAGCTCTTTAACTATCATAGTTCTTAGCATCCCATACCATATTGGGCATAACACTGGAAATTTTGCTCAGAGGCCCCTTTATCAGGCTTGAGGTTCTTTTACATTCCGTAAATCTACAACATGGGACCACTGGTTTTATTTCCCTTCCAAAGAAAGTCATGCTAAGGATTTTCACGCGCAAAAAAAAAATCCATTACCCTCTGCCGGATTGAACTCCACCACCTATGGTGGCATATGTAGTAAGAATGGGCATTAAAAGACTACTTCAAAAACAATAAAATGAACAGAAATGCAGGAAAAATATTTTTTTGAAGTGCATAAAAGTCTAAAAATATAGAAAAGTTATTTTTATCATGAAGATGGAATCAATATACCACCTTGATGCTTCAAAACCTTTCCTGCTTCCTCTGAAATTAAAATTAACTATTTGTACCAAGAATATGGTTCTTATGATGACAAAAAGAATCAATACAAGGAAAACAGAAGTTGACACCTTATAAAGAAGAAATTGGGCAATGACAATAAAAGAGAGTTTTATGTGAAAGTGAGCAATGAAAATGAATATGACTCTTAGGAGGAAGAAACAATCATTGTTTAAATATAAAATAATTTACTGAATGTAGGAGGTTCAATTAATTTTCATCAACCTTGGTGGAGCAGGAGTGCGTTCAAAAATTGTAAGCTAGATGCCACCCCAAGAATGTGCTTAAATACAACAGCTTCATGTTGGTAGATTTTCTGGCATGAAAAAGATCTGCTATGGGACTTTTTTACAACATGAATATTTGATTTCTTTTTTAATAGACATAAAATTGTGTTTAACAAAACACTCACAAAAGAAAACTCAAGACTCACTTTTTTCAAAGTATGGAAAGAGTTGATGAGAAAGGTTTGGTAGTAAAGTGTATATTAAAATACTAACACAGGATTGAAACATTAGAAGAAAATGTCATCACAGTTTGTTTAAAGGTCTAAAAAGAAAGCAAAATGGAGAGGCAGTTGGTTAGTTTAAACAAAGCAGATAGTATGAGAAATTGGAATTGGTGGTAGACAAGGAGTATGGAATAAAATAAAACTAAGAAATGACAATATAGAAAAAATACTATAGAAGCTAAGAAGTAATGGGGTAAGGATTATGTGGATATTTATGACAAAACTGAATAGGAAGACAATAACTTACAAAGGAATTGTGTTCAAAATGTGGAAGCAGGGATAAAAGTTTGCATTGTGTAGTAGACTACCTTCCTAGAAACAAAGTATCAGATAAAAATTGGAACATAGATAAACTTTGGAGCTTTATTCCCCATCTAATCGACATGATTTACTTTGTGCAGATACAGTCCAGGCTGGAGAAGATAATGAGGAACCTAAGCTGCAAAGTGTAGCCGAAGGATTTTTTTAGAAATAGAGGGAGCAACTACGGGCATAACCGTAGGATCTGCACATCGAATGATTTGCCAATTATTTATGGAATCGTGACAAATTTTGTTTTTAAAACTGTTTGGAAATAATAGAAAAGCGATTCTGAAATAATTGGGTAACTACATAGGGAAGGTAATGGTGAAGAAACATTATTGGGACCAAAGAAAAATGTAGGGAAAATAACTGAAACTGTAAAAAATGCAATAAATAGAAAAAAATGTATACGGATATGATTTAAATTACTCAGAATAAGAAAGGGATACACAACCAGGACGTTATGTGTATAGAATCTATTAAATATCAAGCAATTCGATGTAAGGAGAATAAAAATTGTAATGGAATAATAAATAAACCATTCATTCAGAGTACACATACAGGATGCCATAATGCACAAAACCTTCCCTATGTGCTGTGGAAAAATAGTCTCTTACTTCTGCTACAGATGTCACTGATGTCATCTATAATGCATGCGGTTTCCAAATGTACAAACACAATACTGACAACATATGAATAGCACACACCCCACTAATGCAAACTGTGTTTCATAATGATGTGAATATATCACTATTTCAGTAAGCTTAGGTTTCTGAATTCATAGAAGGTTAGCCTTAGGTTAGGGCTTTTTTTTTTTTTTTTATATATATAAGCTGATGTTGATTATCAACCAGTGGCTACACCGAAGCACGCTAATGATATTCCATGTTTATCATATAAGCTTAGGTTTCTGAACTCACTGAAAGTTAGCCTTAGGTTAGAAAATATATATATATATATATATATATATATATATATATATATATATATATATATATATATATATATATATATATAAATAAAGCTTAGGTTAATGTGTTTTTGCATTACTTGATATCCGTGAGAAGCAAAAATAAAGAACAATTAGAAGGAAAATATTGCTAACCCACGGGTTTTACTTCTCATTTAGGTTGGCAGTTACCATCACGCATGTGCAGTAGCAACAAGATGATGTTTGTTGCCATTACAGTGTAATTCTACTATAAAAGTAAGGTACTTAAAAGGGGCGGGTAGGTGGACACCAGGTCTAGAGGAGACATCTACTCCTAAAACAACTTTTAAGGTATTTTTAGTACTTAGGAATTACTTTTAATGCATTTTAAATACTGTAGCACATAAGGAAGTTAAGCCCCATAATGCTATTTATTATTGTAATGAAATATCAGTTACAACATTAATGATTATGAGAATATTTTTGGTCTAATTGCTCAAAATGCATTGAGTTCAAAATACTTTTCAACAATCTGCTCTTAGTTCTCTTCCTTGGTGATGAAAATTAGGTGTTATATGTCCAACAGATGAATATTTAATGCTGTTAAAGCCGGTAAGATACTCAGCCTCAAGGCATAGCCGAGAGATTGAGGGCCCTCAGCCTCAAAGCGTAGGCGAGAGATATTTTTTAGAAGGAAAGAAGTGAGCAGTTGCGGTCGAGAATCAACAAAGAGAACTAAGAGCAGGTTTGCCATACTTTCAATTACAAAAATGATATTCAACATGAAATGTTTTGGATAATATTTGAGTAAGCTTAACATGACATTATCAGGGACTTTAAAAAGTATTAACAAGTTTAGATGGTAAGTTTTTATTTTCACCTGAAAACTGTTTCATCATAGACCAAAGCATATTGATATATGCTGCTAATATATGGCATTCAGGATTTATTTGTTATTTATAAAATAATGACATTAATTGGGCATGCGCAACCAAAGTACATATTTTCCAAAATTCGGTTTCTGCCTCTGCAATAAGATTTCAAGTCCTGCCAATAAGCTCACTCCTAGGTTAAAGACTTAAATTGTAAACATAACAAAATGAAATAATAATATGGTGGAATATCCTCAATAGGTAGATAAATGGGTAGGGGTTGGGGTATTGGATTCCCAAGCTATTATTCTAAGTCCTGGTGCAACCCCTGCCGATAAATGTACCTCCTTAACACTATCATGCATTATTAAATCAGGAAGGGCAAAAGTGTTGTGGTTATGTCAAGAATGATTAAGTAAATGATATGTTGCCTCCTTGGTAAAGTATTCATGAAAGATACAAAAATTGGCGATTCAATTATTGGATTTTATAGCACATTATGCATTATTTCAAATAGTGTTTCACAAGATAGCCACTCTGACAACCTGGATGTAGAAATGTCATTGTCACCAATTCACTGTTAAACATAGCATATTAGTCTTATCTCTGCACGTGGAATAGACATACCAGAATTCGCCTAGAAATGAAACGCTTTCTTTGTTATAAATATCCTCCTGTGACTGACAGACAATTTGTTTATAACGATAACTTCGCCATTACTGCATTGAGCATTGCATAGTGCATAATAATAACCATTAGCACCGCATACACAGTTGGCCAACTATATAGTGTCTTAAATATATTTGATCTAATCCAAAAAAAAGATAAGAATTTGTTATAGCATCAATAAACAAGGCGAAAAGCCAACCAATAAATGCTTCTAAAATTTATCTGAGACGCTATAATAATAAAGCTAATAGAAATAATTTATTTTATCTGTTAACTTAATTGCATACAACTATGTACCATAAATAGTTTGGCGACACTGGAACTTGTCACACACTCTAGAACGTACCTAAGACCCGCGCTTTCAAACTAGGTTAACGTTCAATTTTCAGTTCCTGTTAAAAATGGCGAACTTAGGACCAGGAGTGATTATTTCACTGTCGAAGATAATTAAATATTTCATAAAATGAATATTCAAATATTAAGAAGCATGTCTCAGAATTTTAAAATCAAAACTAAAAATGTTAATGTTAAAGTGTGTGCTAAAGCTAAGAACATAGAATTTGTCACCATAAAACTACGGGATTGTTCCCATCAAGGAGGAAGAGTCAGACATTTCTGGATTATAAAATACGTTTTATTTTAATTTCATTGAGCACTATTAACTAAAGCAAATATATAGTGACAATACTTGGAGGTGATATGATTATGGATTGTTGGAGTGAAACTTTTTAAGAAAAGTGAAAATATATTCAAGTTATTAGCATATAAGAAGATTTATACCTAGATTTAAGATTAAATCAAAACAAATGAAGGAAGATAAATAATTTACGTTACTGAAGAGAATTAAAATTTGGTTGATAATAAAGAATTGATGAAAGAAGAATAATATATAGTGAGGAATAATTATATATTGCTGAGTTGGACGAAAGCAATCCTGTCTACGGTAAGTTATGGACAAAATAAAATTGGTTGATAATCAGACACTAAATTGAAATTGTGATATTCCAAAGGTGTCTATAAACAGATAACCTTCAATCTTCACATATTGCGTAATATGCAGTACATCAGCTACATGGAAATGTGCGGAATACTATTCGTGTGCGCTCGAGATGGGACTTTGAAAGAAGTTCGCAACTGATCCCATTTCGCAACATTTAATAGCTCTTACCCGGATACGGGATAATGTCACTAATTTTATTCCTGTGTGAATTATGGAGCGTGGGGTAGTGGAGGTATCATAACCCATGCTCACTCGAACTAGAGATTGACTGCATTATTGGTTCCAATTGGTGCCATCCAAAAGATCGAGAAAAGGCGTCCTATGTGACACATTGCTCCCACTATTGAGTTGAGGATCTGGTAATTATCTGTGGTTACTTTACAAGATGTGTTGAGAATATATCTGGAAATATAGCTACAATGGAAAATTTTATTACTTACGTTTCATATCAAATTCACTGTACACCCAATTTTGTATAAATGGTGAAAAATAGTGTATAATAAAGCGATAATTAACGAAAACTCCGTAGACAGTTTAATTTTCACAAACCAGAAATTAATATAGCCAGATTTTGTTTTAAAAGTCAGTGTACATGTCCTTAAGATTATTGTGAAGAAAAGGAAAATTCAAGTACTCATGATCACAATGGTATGGAACTTTTTTTTAATGGACGCTCTTTAACTACTATGATCCTTAGCGTCCCATTCTATATTGTGCGTGAAAAGTGGGAAATTTTACTCAGAGGCCTCTTTATCAGGCTTGAGTTCTTTTACGTGCCGTAAATCTACGACATGGAACCACCGGCTTTATTTCCCTTCCGAAGGAACTCATGCTAAGGATTTTTACGCCCGAAAAAATTCATCGCCCTACGCCGGGTTTAAACCCGCGACCTCGGGAACTAGAGGCTAACATGATAACCACTACACCACGGAGGACGACTTATGGGTGACTCCCCTGACGTAGGGCAGTTCTATTTTTAGTAAATTTCTTTTGTGCTCTACGTATCCGTAAGATAAATTACTTCGGCTAGCCAATCAACAGTTTCGAATCCATTATTCCTCTTTACGTGGTTTCTTTCCATGCTCGCATGATATATACAATTTTTTTTTTCAAAATTCTTTTCCCCAACTGGGTGGTGTCTGTGGCGATTCTCTATCGCCACTTATAAACGCGACACATCAAGGCATTCGGGTCAACGATAATACCATCTCTAGAAATAAGAGGCCTATAACAGAACAGCAAACTATTAGAAGTGCAACTCTCGTGTTAAACGTTGGAAACACGAGGGCGATCGCAGCGTGAGTAGTGATCTGGGGTTGAACTAAACTATGAAAAATGCTCTCGGATGATGACGTCACTCGTAGTTACTACAGCTGTATTTTTCATACATGCCTAGCTGTCTGCTCAGCTGATCATGTGTTCCAATATTGTATCGCTACTGACGACGTACAAAGTTAATTACGTGAGCTTCAATAATCGTGATTGCACTTGGAGTTATTCATATTTCCTTTTAAAGGAGTCGATTAAAGCTCACATAAAATAACTTGTCACTGTCATCTGTAGCAATACAATATTAGAACACAATTATGATCAGTTGAACACTCACAGCTAGGCTAGTATGAAAAACACAACTGTTTATTCCTGTGTAACTTATTAAATTATCCAATAGTCGGCACATACATTGCTTTTTATATAATATTGGGGTTAATAGTGGTTGCTGAATGTTTCTATGTCATAATACATAATGGTCACATTTAAATTTTTGAGAGTGAATGAGATCCAGCACCTTGCAATAATTTCTTCTGCATGCTTCATAGTAAAATCTTTTGCACTTAAACTGCCTCCATGGTTTGTTTGAACTTCCAACCAACAGTAGGATGTGGAATTTGACAGGAAAATTGGAAGAATAACACAGGTTTGACACTTGTTATTTTATTCTACTCTAGATAGCGCAATACAATTTGACATGAATAACTTAATTCCATTTCCTACAAAGAAACTTCTGCACACATTATATGCAATAGTGTAGCTATTGTTTGTCATTCACTAAATTGCTATTAGCAGTGCAATAAATGTCATTAGCAAGTTTCACCACACCATTTAACACTATTAATGTCATTGTCACTCTCTGTGCTCTGACTTGAAGCACCATCACTGGACACAAATAGCCACAACTTAACTCCAACTTTCCATTGTGTATATCCTAGAATTAAATAGAACACACATGTTTAAACTACCCTTAAAAGTAGGTTTCTGAAAAGAGAAATTACTTACATTAAGGAAAAATTTGTGGTTACAAACACCTTGTGATTATATTACACACTATCCACTGTAAACCAGAGTTCTCTCTGATGTAAACAAAGCATATGCTTCCTCTTGTCTTCAAACTAAGCACTACGCTTATGCCAATGTAAATAATTCCTTAAACGTATTGTCATGAAACATTGGAGTAGGAAACATTTTATTGTGATTATCGTAAGAACTCATTGTGAAAGGTTATGGATATATAGTAACTGTTAAGAGATTACAAAATATGATTTTCTTAATTCTACCTGCTATTGCATTAACAATCAAAGAGTATCTTTTTGTTAATTATCAACTGTATGGATGACTGCTATTCTCTTGCCTATATGAGAAATACAGCAATGAATTCCCAGCATTGCTATCTGAGTACCAAATAAACTCTTTGCATAACACAGGAAATATGATAAGCAAACAGTCATTCATAATACGCTAGCACTCATATGCTCAGCTCAAGTCAAATCTTCGACTTTATCAGTTAGTGTTTGAGTTGCCATGACAAAGGAAGAAGTGCATAGTGTGAATAAGCTGTTTTAACACAAAACTGGGAAACCGTTAAAAAGTGGCAAAAAAGTTTGGTTGATAAAGTGCTAAATGAGAAGGAAACAACACTTTTTATTGTAAAACCACCACCACTTTGTGTTACTTGAACAAAATAAAATTCAGTATATGCAAAGGATCCATGGATCTTTTCATTGAAGGTTCAATGAATCAGATCTTTTGAAGGATCCTTCGAACTGTTATTTATAGTGAAATTTTAAACACTTTTCATTAAAAAAATTACTAACCTTCTGTGAATTCAGAAAACTAAGCTTATATATATATATATATATATATATATATATATAAATAAACAAACCTAATGCTAACCTTCCATAAATTCAGAAACCTAAGCTTATATAAAAAAAACCTAACCTCCCATAGTAACTTGGATGCAATGTGCTGTATATGAAAAGTGTTTAAAATACGTAGTGTGTTAAAATGTTCATTATAAATAACAGATCAAAGGATCATTCAGAAGATCCAATTCATTGAAAAGATTCATGAAACCTTCACTGAAAAGAGCCATGGGTTGTTTGCATATACACAATAGTGGATGAGTATATACAATCAGACAAAAAATTCAATGCCATGCCTGGGATTCAAACCAGCAATCTTTAACTTGCCATACCACTGCTCTGCCATCTAAGACTTTCTCTACTCACAGTAAGCTATTTTCATAAGTATTCTACAAATGATTCATCATATATCGTGATCAACTTCATGTTTATCATGTGTGTTAACTTAAAAGGCTTCAATACATTTAAAAAAATATTAAATGCCCATTACTTCAAAACCTTTGATTTTTGCACAAAAACAACACGATCATTTAAATGCCTATACATTTCTTATAATATCCTGCAACTTAATTACTACTGCACAATGTATCTTTAAGGGAAGGATTTTGTATCATCAAAATTGCTACAAAGTTTAAATGGTAGAAAACAGACACGAAAGATTGGAACCACTTTGGAATTTCAAAGCCTCAGAACACATACTGAAGCTGCTAAATTCACTCAAAACAAACACTTCAGTTATTCTTGGAAACAAATGCTTTTGAGCATCTGTAATAACAGATTACAAGGACATTGTCAAAAAAGCTACCAGAATTTCTATTTTCATACACCATGCCCAGTTCAAAAAAGGACATTGTGGCAGTTAGATAAAAATGCCCAAAAGAGGGTGAATTACTAAAATATATGTGAATGATATCAAATATCTTTCTTCCTTCTGTATTAGAAAATTTCATTTGGGCACTGTCTTAAAAGAATTATAGTATCATTGGCATGCTATCCTTGACAGTTAGTGTGTCAGTCCACCAATAATCCTACATTTTTTAATTATACAAGAGTATCACTCGCATGATCTGCATCTATGTGTTTGAATATTAGCACAGTAACATGCTAATTAATTTGCATTAAAGGTTGATTTTACCTTACCTACTTTTGGCTGTGATCTCCACCCATCAATTATGAAGTGCAAACACGAAAATTAATCGTATATTCCACTGTCTGGATGACTCACAATATCTGAAAAGTAAATCAGGACAATATAAAATTCAGCAACACTAAGAAGCTCTTAAAAACTTAACCTTTCATCCAGCACTCTCATGCTGGAAACTTAATAACATACCTTCAGATTCTATGTCACCAATCGGGACTCGAACCACAACACTGGAAGGAATGTAAATCGTAGGCGTATCCCCTCTGTCTGGACGGCTCAATGTATCTGAAAATTAATTCATTATATAAAAATGTTGCAACATACAGTAACCTATCAGTTTTCTACCTCATTCTACGAATATCACTGAAGTTAATAGAAAATACCAATATTACAACAAATATACATTCAATCAGAAATAGCGTAAATGTATGATTACCGTCTCGGCTTTGTTCCTGGTGAAAAAACTTCGGGCGAAAACTTCCAGCTATAAAAATCCAAGATGGTCCCTTTCTTCGTGCCTCTGCCATTTAGTTCGTTACGAACGTCCAAACTTGAAACAGCCAATCAGAAAATTCGCCTTTCCCGCAAAAGTACAACTAGTGACACACCGTGTCCATGTGGGGAGTTAGTGCCCTCGGTTTCCACTTAGCCAATCCAACCATCACCCCTGTGAGGCCTATTCCAAAACTAAGGTCGGGTGAACAATATTTAACGGATGATAGGTCTGAATGTCGTTTCACGCCTGCAGCGCTGTCTGCCTACTACCGAGGAACCTATCGCAGTGTCAGTGAGAGCAGATCGCAATGGCTGCAACGATAGTAGATCCCGCCAGTTGTGAAGTGCGCGGTGTGATTAGTTTTTTGCTGGCAAAAGAATCGTCAGCTGCGGACATCCATCGTGAATTATATCTCGTGTATGGACCGGACGTAATGAGTGACAAACAGGTTCGACACTGGTGTTGAGAACCAAATACTTTCACACACTCTGGCAATTGATAATGAAATAAAAATTCAAGAAAATATTTTTATATAATTCTCATATAACTCTGTGGAAATTAAAACAAATATTTCTTTTGCTGCCAAGATAAAATTACTGAAGTTATCAACATTTTATCTTCAATGTTCAAAATATGTAAACAAGCACATTTTACCATCAATGTTAAAATATGTAAACACGCATATTTATCTAAATTTTATAAAAAGGGGCACATAAGGGGATTTTATCTTTTAGAATTACAAAGAAAACAATCTGCTGCATTCTACTTAAAACAATATTGGAAACTTCTGACAAAATTTTTAGGTCTGTGCAAAAGTTGAGGTAAAATAAAAGCAGAATAAAATTCAATAGAAGCAATAAAGCTAACTCATCCTAATAATACTTTCTTTGCGTATTATTTCACAACAGGGTGTATAAATGACAAAGTGGATCGTCCTTCATGGTGTAGTGGTTACCATGCTGGCCTCTAGTTCCTGAGGTTCAACCCTGGCGGAGGGCAATGGATTTTTTCAGGTGTAAAAATTCTTAGCATGGCTTCCTTTGGAAGGGAAGTAAAGCCAATGGTCCCGTGTCATAGATTTACGGCACGAAAGAACCTGAAGCCTGATAAAGAGATCTCCAAGCAAAATTACCTGTCTTTCATGCCCAATACAGAATGGGACGCGAAGGACCACAGAAGTTAAAGAGCGCCCATAAATAAAACTCAATTACAATTTGACGAAAGTGGTTTCACTTTATGTTTAAAGGAGTTGTAAACAAAACCATGTGACAAGGCACCTCCTCATTGGCTGGTGGATGAACTACAACTTTTCCTGCTTAGCATGTCACCTCTTCCTGTACACAAAACAGTTTGTAACATTTTCGGTTATTGTTGTGCAGAGAAATTTAAAATACACATTATTGTAACAGTTCAATTTATGAAACAAAATGTTTGTTCAGATTCATCTATAACTAACTGAACTGTTATAGCAAGGATTTAAGGGGACTGGGTACTGATTCTTATACAATTTCAGTATTTCACTACATAACTTTAGTTGAACATTTCTAGACTACTATTACTTAGATTATATGAACTTTGGCATGAATGTACAGTGATTCATTGTAATTCCAGTGATATAAACAACTACTACATAATTACTTTAAACAGCCACAAAAAAGGTCATAACTATAACATGTTTTTGAACAAATTATAGTGAATCATACATGCAGTGCACTTTACTTCAACAGTATTCAAGCATATTCCTTGAATATCTTTTAGGGCACTAAGCAATGCTTATTCTTAATTCGTAACCTAAATTTACTTAAATATTTCTGACTGTATTCAAGAGAAAAATTTCTGAACTTTGGTAAATTTTTTTACATCAATATATTTTTTAAAAATTTTATGTTTTGGATTTTTCTAATAATAATATATTATTTTTTTTAGAATATATGCTTCAGCAATTGTAAATGTTTCATTAAAATAGGTTTAGTAGTTTTGAAGAAAAGCACACCTAAGTTTGAATAATTTCAACTTATGGAGAACTGCATTTAAAGAAAAGTGTATCATATGTTGGCTCCATCAGCTAAGTGGGCATGACTCAGCATGCTGCCATATTTAAATGGACCATTTAAAGCCTTAAATGTGCAGATATCCTTACAATATATATAATTTTAATGAGGAAGATTCCTACATTTTTTAAGATGCAAAACAAAAAAATCAGTTTTTTGAGCCCAAATCACTATCTAGTCCCCTTAAGAGGCTATGCACAGGTGCTGCAGTTCGTTTCTAGTGTTCTTTTTGCCATGTGTTGAGAAAATATTAGTTTCAAGAGTGTCTTGGTTAAGAATCCTTTGCCACTGTAGAAAACATAAATGCAGAAAATGGAAATAACACAATTGTGTTAAATGTTTTTAACAAATTCTGTGAAAAGTACCCATCTTTATTCGAAAATGAATAGAGTTGGCTATTCTATAACAATAATTGTATTTCTTTGTTAGTAATGCAAATTGTTACTCAGATTGCTTGACTTGCATTTGTTCTCTTATGTTTTCTAACCCATAGTGCTCATAATTTTCTTAACTTGTTTACTCATAAAAGGCAAAGGTGGTATACTGATGTTAGACATTAAATGAATGATTTCTAAAACCTGAAATTAAGAACAGTTTAATCTAATACCTTTAATCAGAGATGCCGAGCTATTCAGATACTAATTTTACGAGGGCTGATCAATAAAGACTGAGACTGATTATTTTTCACAGATATTTATTACTCCATTATGGTGCAGGCCATTCTTTGTCAGGTCTTTGAGAATCGCCTCACTATTCTTTAGCACTGCTTCTCAAATCGAATGCCCCAGAGCTTTTTGCCTTTGGTAATGGGAATAAAAAGAAATCACAGGGGGTAAGACCGGGGCTTTAAGGCAGATGCGGCACACAGGTAATGTTGAATTTAGCCAAAAATTCCTGGACTTGATTTGCGACGTGAGGCCGCACTTTGTCGTGATGAAGTCGCCACCCATTCCGATGATGTTCTGGACGTTTCCTTGTAATGTGCTTCCTCAGTGTAGCCAATACTGACGTGTAGTAGCTGCTGTAACAGTAGTGTGAGGGGGGGGGGAACTGCATGCTGGTAAATCATTCCATTCCGAAACACCAGGCCCACCTTGCTTAGCACAGAGGACTCGACCTTCTTTGAATTCCTTGAACCACCTAAACACCATTGCACAAGGAGTGCATCTTCACTGTATGCTTGCTTCAGCTTTTCGAAAGTTTCAGGGCTGTATGATTTAAACGAAAATAAAATTTTATTGCGCTGTATTGCTCCTCTCGTGTCACCTCCATTTTGTGGTATGCGAAATTCAAGTAGGGTCAACAATATACAGCATTACTACCAACCTACCGTTACGAGAGTGCTGTCGCTTATGGACATTATACATGGAACCCTGCTCTTTTCAAGTATTCGTGGTAGAGACATAAAACTATCAAGGAAACTACAGAAAAAAATCAATCTCAGTCTTTATTGATCAGCCCTCGTATTTGTCTACTCTTAGTATTAAGTGTTAGAAGTTTAGGATGCAAGGCAAAATATGGGAATAAGACATAAAATGTTTAAAAGCTTATGATCCCCAAGCTGCACAATGTACCATATTCGCATTTTGATTGAAGAGATTTCCTCTCGCGGGTAGTTAGTTCCCACCATCCTCAACATGATATTGCCATGTGCTCGGCGGAATGATACATTAAGTTTTGTTTACTTTTACTTTAAGCTTAGAGAAAAAAGGTGAAAGTACTGATTAAAAATATCCAAATGAAAGACAGAAAAAACACACACTTGAACTCACTTTGAACATTTGGTAACAAACTGTAAGAATTAGGTCAGCTATATAAGCAAGAGGTTTATAACTGCCAGAGCAGGAAACACAATGTTGCAAACACTATGAATATGAAAAGTAACATTTTTGGACAGCTTTCAAACTTCCAGAAAGCAGTATTTGCTGAATGTATTACATACATACATACAGGAACTAATCCTGTAGCTAAAACTACTGTAGTAATACTTTAGCATACACACATGCCATTTGTAGAGTAAAGTTGGAAAGGTAGAATCATACTGAAATATTTTATGTCACAGCCGGAATTTGAACCACAAATCTTCAGCTTACTATTCTGCTGCTCTAACCAACTGAGTTACCACAGTAAGTGGATGGCACATCAAATTCCCCAATCAATTCAGACATTTCTTGGTAAACCACAAGGTATTCTCAAATTCATTTTTGATAACATACTTCAATGGCAAATTACAATTTTGTAAATACTTAAGTACCAGGCTTCATAGTTAACCATTATTAGGGCATCAAATTAATTGTTCTTTCACAAGGCATGTGAGTCAGTCAAGGAATTTAATATCTTGCAGGCATGTACAAGGTGCATTCAAAAAAGTAAGTTTCCTGATTTTGTTTCCTTTAAAGTAAATACATTTAGTTGTGAAAATTGCACATGTGCAACAGATCTATGATATATCAATCATATGTCAGCTGGACAGATCCTGCCTGGTGCCAGTAGTATGGCAGCAATAGCCCGAAATAGCGGCTCTTATTTGTTCCCCTGCCACCTGCGAAGTTCGGTCATTGATAAAGTTCCTTAATGCACAAAACATAGTGCCGATCGAAATTCATTGTCAGGTCTATGAGCAAACAGATGATGCATCGCTGTTGTAGCCAGTTTTCCGAAGGTCGTCAAAGTATCCATGATGAAGAGCACAGTGGGCGATCGCCCCTCATCAATGATGATCTTGTTGAGCTGATGCGGCAGTGCATCATGGAGAACAGTCGTTTCACAATTGCGGAGCTCAGCAGCCATTTTCCACAGATATCGTAATCCTTGTTGCATGAAATTGTCACTAAGTATCTGCTGTACAGGAAATCGTATGTCAGGTGATTGCCATAAAACCTGACATCGAAGCACGAAACGAAACGCTTAGGAGCAGCACTGACATTTCTGCAGCCGTATCATGAACACGGTGATGAGTTCGACAGGATCGTCACGAGCGATGAGATGTGGATTTCGCACTTTACCCTGGAAACCAAGCAGCAGTCAATGCGTTGGCATCACAGTGGATCTTCTGCCCAGAGGTGAAACAGTGAATGCTGACCGTTACTGTGAAACACTGCGGAAGTTGCGACATGCCATTCAAAACAAGAGGCTTGGAATGCTTACTGCAGGTGTTGTTCAGCTCCATGACAATGCTCATCCACATACAGCTCAGCACACAGCAACTGTTCTGCAGGAGTTCTGATTGGAGGTATTTGATCATCCACCATTCAGTACTGAACTTGCTCCCAGCAATTTCCATCTTTTCTTGCACCTCAAGAAATTCCTGTCTTCCGGTCAGCATTTTGACAATGAAGAAGAGCTGAAGATGGGTCTCACATGCTAGTTCCATTCACAGGCGGCAGACTTCTTCGACACAGGAATACAAAAAATGATCCCACGATATGACAAGTGTCTTAATTCTTGTGGCGACTATGTCAAAAAATAGCTCAAACATTGCTGTACCTGTTGCCAAAAAAGTTTTTCATGTAACTATGTTTTTCTTGTTTTAAAAAAAAGGGAAACTTACTTTCTGGATGCACCTCGTACCATGGTAACTCAGTTGATTAGTGCAGCAGCACAGTAAGCCAAAGGTCTGTAGCTCAAATCCTGGTTATGGCAATGAATGTTTTAGTCTGTTTCTACCCTCCCATGCTTAATGAAGTTTGTATACCATGGTATGCTGACCATACATAATTAAGAGGTGGTTTGTTTACATTTACATGTGCTGAATCCTAGTGTTGATAGCTCACAGAAGGTTAAATAAATGCCACAGTTCACTCTGGCATTGATACTCAATAGCTTGGCTGTGCAAATGCTGATCTATAGCTCTGTAAGTGTAATCTGCAGGTAAAAACAATTATAACAAAATGAAATATAAATATAAACTGCCTGTTTGGTTCAGTTCATTTCTAAACTCTGCATCATTTCTGGGACAAAATGTATCAGCACACGGGGGATAAGATTTTATATTAAACTTACAAATAGGAAAATCTCCTTTCAAACATGAGACTGCTGGAGCAAAGGCACATAGCTCATAAATCAAATTAAGACACAAAAAGGATGTTTTTCTTAAGCACCCTCCTAGCTGAGATGGACAGGGGTCAGAAAGACAGGTAGCCCATCCAGTCTTTAGAGGCCAATGCCGCTATTAGGGGAAATTCTGAGTTGTTCTTAAAACAATGATAGCCAATGAGACATGTGCATTCTGTGTGTAAGCCCCGATTTGGTAGGGGGAATTTCGCATTCTCAAGGCAAGAGGATGTCTGACATTATGACATTAGTAGTTATAGCATGGTACGAAATGCAATATTTCTGATTAGGCATGAAATAATGTGTGCTGTAAGAGTATCATTACCTATGGGTGAAATAATGCTAGCTCGCAGTGATAAAGAATTTAAATGTAGGAATTATCACAAAGGCACAATTAAGGTAGGGTAACAAAGAAGGGAATTAAACATAGGAGATTTTTTTATATGTAATAATTGTGTATCTGTATAAAATCCCACCCAAGAAGAGACTTTTGCCAATCTAGCCCTCCTGAACCTAATTAACATACCTAAGCAGGTATGTTAATTAGGAATGAAGGTGCAAAGGAAAAAAAACCTGAGGCCAACCCAAGACTGGCAAAATCTCAACCCTCCGATGCAGCAACTGAGTTACCACTGCATCTTCCATAAATAAATGATCCACAAAGAATAAAATATTCTGTTATTAAGTAGTATTATGCTCATGGTTACATTACTATGTTTTTATAAAAATGTAAATGTTATCCTAATGCAATGCATCACAGTTCTATACGAACAATTCACAGAGTTATAATCCCATTACAAGAATTACAAACAAAAACATGCTGTTTTCCCTGTAAACTCTCTCCTCTGCATTCCAACCATAATATCTTCTTATGCATTCTTTAACTTCAATTTACTGTAGCTCAGAATATGTGAAGATCTACACATGTTTTCATACAACAAAACTTGATTTTTTTTAAGAATCTGATGAGCTCTGTTGTAACCAATATTGTTGAAGCCTTTTCAACCAGAAACTCCAATACTTTTGACACTCAGACATTGACATCGGGAATATATTTGCTGGTGAACCATCTGTATATGCTACCACCACAAGACCACCTTCCACCTGTAATAAATAAAATCAAATAAATTACTTATTCTCTGTCTTTGAATAAAATTTGATGTATGTAGCAGCATGTGAATAACATTTATTTAATTTTAAAGATAGGGATTTTACTTTGAGCTATAATTTAGAGCAACAATTCCACATATTAAAAACTAGGATAAAATAAAGCATACAATTATGTACATTTTGGAAATGATGTTTCTTTTGCTTGTAGCAACTTTGCATTATACAACAATGTGATGTTACATTCACATAAATTTCTCTGTTCTCTTTTCTACAAACTTTATTCTTGATATACTTCTTGTTAATTGATAGATTTTTAAAAAGTGTGTCACTATGTGATGGCTTTGAAATTCCAAGCTCTTTTATAACCACAAGAAAAAATAAACAGCGACTTACAACTTGAAAAAGTACAAATATTTTTTTAAATGCAAACCAGTAATAAAGAACATCTCAGAAATGGTTAAAGCCACAAAAGAAATTTGAATACAACTGTATGCTTTAACAAGAACTACATTTTTACTTTCTCTACTACGTATAGTAAGTAGGGGAAGTATTGTATTCCACCCAAAAATTCGATACCGAGATTTCACCGGAAATACGTGTTTTGAGACCCCACATGTCCGTGTGTGTGTGTCTGTCTGTGAACAGCATAACTCAGAAACGAACAGTCGGATAAACACCAAACTTGGTATTTAGGTTCAGTATCTTCCAAGGATGCGACACGAAGGTTTTCAAGAAAATCCCCCCACCCCAGATTACCCTTTACATGGAACATTTTTCGAAAATTTTAATTTTCTCAAAAATGGCTAACGATTTTGATTAAAATATCATATGTTTAAGATATTTATATGACAAATAAAATGTATATCTTGAATTTCCTGGGAATGTCTCCAAAAGTATTCTTCATTGTGAACGACTTTTACATAACTGGTAAACCATAAGAGATAGACAAAATTTTACTACACAAAAAATGTAGATCACATTAAAATACACAATTTATGTCATATTCATTTTTTTTGTTGAGTGAACCATTTTCGAGATATTACTTGTTATTCCCTTAAATTTTTCAATACTTATTTTCTCAAATGGGAATTCGTTATTCATTTTTTTGTCTTGGATATGCAAAGAGTATTAATCTGTGGCAAAGGGAATGGTGCTACAGCTAGCAACCAGCTATTAAGAGATATGTTTGTGCTTAAAGGCTACTGTATTTCTAAATTGCCCTTGTAAATATATATTCCCCTTACATCTACAAGAAAATTAGCAATAAGATAGAGTCTGCAAATGTTTATCTGGAATAACATGAAGTAGATGGAGAATAAGCGTTTGTAAAAATAGTTTGTACAAGAGTAGAGAAAGTCATGTGAGTGTAACACATCAGATTTTTTGAGTAGTAAGATTTTGTCTATCTCATATGGTTTACCAATTATACAAAAGTCATTCAAAACGAAGAGAACTCCACAAGCCATTTGCAAAAAATTTAAGATATACATTTTATTTCTCATGCAAATGTCTTAAATATATCATATTTTAATAAAAATCGTTAAGCTATTTTTGGGAAAATAAAAAATAACAAAAAATTTTTCATGTAAAGAGTAGTTTGGGGTTGGGGGATTTTCTTGAAAATCTTCAGATCGTATCCTTGGAAGGTGCTGAACGTAAATGCTAAGTTTGGAATCACCTGATTTTTTCTTTTTGACCTATACCATTAGAGAGAGAGAGAGAGAGAGAGAGAGAGAGAGAGAGAGAGAGAGAGAGAGAGAGAGAGAGAGAGAGACACACACACACCCCCATGGACCTTTTTGTAAAAATGTTTCTTTTTTCTCCCCCTTTATTTTTTTTAATCAGGGACCTGATATTGGTGAAATCTCACTATCAAATTTTTGGGTAAATTGCAATACTTTTACTTTATTTTAAAATTAAGATCATTTTACAATAAAGTATGAACTAATACAATATAGATGACTGAAAAATTCAATGCCATAGCCGGGATTTGAACCACGGATCTCCCGGTCTCCGTCCGGTTGCTCTAACCACTGAGCTACCATGGCAACATGCCGACACAACATTAAATTCTCCAGCTGATTCGCATTTTTCCCGGTAAACCACAAGGAGATTTCAAATTGTATTGAGATGCCATACCCCAATGGCGACTTACATTTATTGTAAGTACTTTAAGTTCCGGGCTTTATAGTTGCAACCACTATTAGGTCAATTAATGGAATTGATTGTTCTTTCACACAAGCCGTGTTCTCAACACGGCTTGTGTGAAAGAACAATCAATTCCATTAATTGACCTAATAGTGGTTGCAACTATAAAGCCCGGAACTTAAAGTACTTACAATAAATGTAAGTCGCCATTGGGGTATGGCATCTCAATACAATTTGAAATCTCCTTGTGGTTTACCGGGAAAAATGCGAATCAGCTGGAGAATTTAATGTTGTGTCGGCATGTTGCCATGGTAGCTCAGTGGTTAGAGCAACCGGACGGAGACCGGGAGATCCGTGGTTCAAATCCCGGCTATGGCATTGAATTTTTCAGTCATCTGATTCTACCTTTCCAACCCTGTCCAACACACGGCTTGTGTGAAAGAACAATTAATTCTAATACAATATATTTTGGTAATTTCTTTTTATATGATTCTGTATACCTTAAAGTATGTTTGCAGCATTTTACTTTGAACGGAATTCATTTCTATGAACTTCACCAGCAGTTTATTTAATTAATCACCTGTTTTGGCAAACATAAAAGCATTACAGAATTATAGGAATGCAGCTATGCAATAGTTTGCCCATTGAAATAGATTATAGCACTACTAGATTCAAAGATAACCTTTCTTCTCAATAAACACATTTATGTCAGAAACACTAAATATGGTTATTTGGGATGGCTATAGATTTTAATGGAATTATTCTGTGCTATGATGAATGTATAAATCACAAGAAAATGGTTAGGAAAGGTCAATGAATGGATACAGAATTAAAAAAAATATTATAAAAAAATAATACATAGCTTTTATTTATTTAAAAGCAGACCTTACTTTAAATGCATTGGGAGGAGAGTAAGATGATAAATGTATCTCACTATCACATTAGCCATAACACAATAATCTTAAATTGTCTCCTTTTGATGATTGTCTTAAATTAAACATAAATAAAAGGCATGTGACGTGCACAACTGTGGCGTGTGACAGGATGCAAACTTTTAGGCATATTGTTATGATGTTCGCCTTGTACGTGCCTTTGTTTTATGCCAAGGCCACAACCGCCATATATGCGCACTGGCTGAGATGGCAGTGACCTCAGTATTATGCCACTGCATAGAAGCGGTGCAGGATGTGTCAAGGGTACATTTATCAGCTGTTAGGTGTCTCAGCCATTGCTTTGTCTTCATGTTGTGAAATATTTTGACAATAGTGTGTTATGTATGATTTCCTTAAGAATGTTATTCTCTTATTAGTTCATGGAAATGCCTGCCAACAAATTCACGCTTGAACAGTGTATTTTTATGTACGATACATATGTGAAAATTGAATCATGTAAACAAATTTGTAGACAATTTCAGCTGCAATTTCCTGGTTATCCATTTCCAGGTAGACGCACTGTGAGATGTTGGTCAATAAATTAGAACAGGATCACTAAACGCTAAAAAATAAAGTTTATAGGAACAGTATCCACACCATAAATGAACTTAAGGACAATATAAAAGCAGAAATTATGAACATTATGCAAGAACTTATGCATGTGAATGGTAATTTCATCCGATGTCAAGAATATCTTTGCTGGATGGACACCACTTTCAACAACACTTATAACAAGGTTATAATTACATATATGTTATGATGTGATATATTTGTAATATTTATTTATTTATTTATTTGTTGAGCCCCATGTTTGGGAAGCCAATTTGCGACGGTTTAATGTTATTTATTTAACATTATTGTGTAGCCCCACGTTTGGGAGCCAATTTGTGGCGGTATTTATGTTGTATTTATTTATTTATTTTGTTTATTCCACGTTTGGGAGCCATCTTGTGACGGTAGTACTTAGAATGTTTGTGTATGTGTGTTTACTCTGAGTGGTGAAGCCATTTTTTGTGACGTGATTCTTTGTTAGGTTTGTAGCTCCATCTGGTGTTAGCAATTTGCGGTAGTATTAGTGTTCATTTGAAAGAATGCTACTGTTATTTTATTTAATTTTTGTTCACTGTCCTCCGGCTAGCTATGATCTTTTGGTCAAGCACTTCTCTTTATACAGGTTGTGTAAGCGGAAGGGAGTCTCTTATCCAAAGATAACACTGATGAAAGAATTTCTTTTATACTTTTATTGTCGAACACTTTCACTATCACATTTACACATTGATCTAGACACTCGCCAAACTGAAACTGTTATAATAACTTATTTACTGATCATTCTTAATTCACGTACTTCAACTTTTTGTATCATTAACTTTACAATACTTGAGATTTTTCATAACTCTGATACGCGTAACTTGCGAATTGATATCCGATGTGTGCCGTACAAATACTTTTGACGAACTGACTGACTGAGGGCGACGTGTACTTTACAAATATTTTCGATGAACTGAGGGCGATCTACCTCTGACTTGGCTTTTTATACTCATACACCCCGATATGCCTAAAGATTATAACTGAGCTGCAATTGGCTAATAAAACGCGCCAACATTAGCGTCTATTTTTATATCCAATGAAAATTATGAATACATATACTCTAGGGAAATGTTCCAGAAGATTCTAAAAGAAAAACGCGCCAATATTACGTAACTTCCTCGTCTCCAATAATGATAAACAGCTCACCCCCTCGCTGCATTATTGCACGCTATTATTGTCAGTTTCAGTAAGGCAGTATAAACTTACTTCCCAACAATAATTACAATCAACAAACATCTCAAATCAATGTCACATAAAAATGCATATTCATACTATAATCATTCTTTACATTTAAATAATTTATGCTACAAATTACTGCATCAGTTACTAACACTCATGAGTAAGTAATGCTGGAGTTATGGAATGGAAAACATGCAATGCAGTAAGTAGACTGTGTGTGGAGCATGTATTCGCGCGATCCATGGCCTTGGCATAAAACAAAGGCACTGTACAAGGTCCAGGGACGGTTTCTTAATATGGCAGCACGTTTGTTCTACAACCATAATCCTGGCTTTCCCTTTAATGTAAATAACTATACTATTTATATATACATTTCGGTTTCATTCCAACCTGATCTTGTGTACTGTTTGCAGGTGTCCAAATAATGCACTCCCAGCAGCAATCCAATCATATAATGGCTAGGTATAGGGCATGACGAACCAAGGGAGCGCAGAGGTATGTGGTGGGGAAATGCAGGGCATAAGGCTCTATGTTGTTGGGTAACCGAATAGTTAGAGAGCATGGAGTAGGATGATTGCTTTGACTTTCATCAGATAAACAGCGCCATCTATTGGTTTTATAGTAAATGTTTGCCTCACTTCCAGTCATCCATATACTGAACCTTCTATTGCCTGTATGCTGCACTGGTTGTGCTGTGTTTCAATTGGTGAATCAGAGTAAAATACAATGATATACGGAGAAACAATGAATTCTGTTTAGTCTCTTTTAGCACCACGTTTTTCAACACTAAACTTGAAAGGGAAAGGAAATTAAATGTCTTGGTAGACCTATGCCAAATCCAAGAATCACTATACTGTTAAAATAAAAACAAGTTGTTTTAACGGGAATTTTAATAATAGCGATGTATATAAGAATATGACTGGAAGTGTGGTTGTGATGTTAAAAATGCTCTATTTTGCATTCCTTGAGTTTTATTTGGTGGTGAAAATGCACTGAAGAGTCATGGATAAAATATGGTGTGAAGACTTGTAGCATCTTCATGACTTCTCCCCCACCCAAAAAAAAGAAGACCACGACAGTTACAGATAAATTTATAATAGACATTCTGATGATATTTGGAAGTGTCTAATAACTAATATTTATAAAGCAAAATTGACGGTGCAGTGTTCATTGTTTTAACAAATTGAAACTGCAGCTATCTATGACTTGTGAACCATTAAAGTTCATAGTCATCAACCGCCCCTGACAAGCTCTGAAACAATCAAGAAGCTTTAGTGTTATAAAACTATAGTGAAACAGCTTGTTTTGCTTTTTTTCTGTTCTGTATAGTTCCAACCATGGCAGTAATTTAATGAACAGGACAATTTTATGCTTTTTAAACCAAATAATTACACCTACCTGAAACTCATATTTCAGATCATAGTTAACAGCACCCATATAGGCACTGACTTGTATTGGAGCATCATAAGTTTTTTCAAGTTCTGGCTTTTGTTTGTCCGATTTTTTCCATTCTATTAGCAAAGTAGACTTCCTGAAATAAACAGTAATGTTTACTTTTAGATTTTGCTATTACCAATCCAGAGTTATAACTGCAAATTTAAATAGGAAAACATTTCTTACTAAATATGAAATTGTCTCATATGTTTATATATTATCAAAAGGATATAATGGGATACACATTTTCAGACTCTACATAGCATAGGAATGATTTCACTAATTAAAGAAAAATTTCTTATTCAGCCAGAAATCAAATACAGGACCTCTGTACTGAGAAGTCAGCACACTGACCACTGGACCATACAGTCTATTGTCAGCAATATTGTCATACTGAAGGAATAAAAACACTGTATCTGTTCAGTTGAGAGATCTCAAAACTTAATGAATGAAAATGGGTTATGTGCAGTGAAATAAAAGAAAAGAATAAAAATCTAATGTGATACATTCACATGACTTTCTCTACCCTCTATCTTTATTAGTGGGTATACAATCTATTCTTACTAAAGCTTATTTTTCCATCTATTTAATTTAATACAAATAAACCTTTGCAAAAAAAGAGCTACATTATGCATTTTGTTATAGATACAAAGAGACCAGTGATAGTCAAATGTTTATCGCTTAATGTTTACCAGTTATGCAAGATTATACAAAATTCCTTCCGAATGAAGAGGACTCCCTAGGCTATTCCCAAAAAATTCAAGATATACATTTTATTTGTCTGTTAAACATCTTTAATATATGGTATTTTAAACAAAATTGTTAAGAGCCATTGTTTAGAAAATCAAAATTTTCTAAAACTTTTCCACTAAAGAGTGGTTGCAGATGGGGGAGATTTTCTTGAAAGTCTTTATGTCGCATCCTTGGAAGACACTGTACTTAAATACCAAGTTTGGATTTATCTGACTTCGTTTTTGAGTTATGCTGTTCACAGACACATACACATGGACCTTTTTCTAAAAAAACTTCTTTTGGATTCAGGGGGCCTCAAAACATGTATTTCTGGTGAAATCTCAATATCGAATTTTTGGGTGGAATGCAATACCTTCTCTACCTACTATGTGCATGGTAGAGAAAGTAAAAAAGATGGCATTTGGGATATACAGATGTTACTCTGCACAATTACAAATGTGTATGATTTCATATAATACTGTCTCATTTTCGTACTTTATGTAATAGCCACAAAAAGGATCCATCAGCATATGAATATACTATAGGAAATTTAATTACTAATTTTACAATTAAACAAGGATAGGAAACAATAGAAATTATATGGACAAATTCTTATTTACTTCCAGATTATTTTACAATAAAGAAGTAAGGTAGGAAATCAAAATTATATGAAAAACAAATTCTTATTTACTTCCAGATTATTTTACAATAAAGAAGTAAGGTAGGAAATCAAAATTATATGAAAAGTCCACCTTATTTACTTGCAAATTCATTAAAATGTTGGTACGTTCCATCCATCAACTGTTCTTGTGTATATAAACCCAAAATGAGCATAATGCATTCACCAACTTCAACATTACATACACTAATATACATTTACTAAGAATAATAAAATAAAATATTGTAGTTACAAGTATTAAATGTTTTATGAATCTGCTTTAAAAATTCTGGTCTCAGCTAACATCTCAACTCAATCACAAAACCTTACTTTCACATCTTGTAATGTAAATTACTATTTTGAAACATTCTATACATGGATCTCCAACTATAAAATGGTGGATAGGTGAACTTACTTATATTCTGCTACACAGTCTATGACACCCCTATATAGGAGGTTAGAGTGGACTATATGGCTTTCCAGGAGTTTCACATTACTTATATTGGGTAGCACAGCTTCCAGACTCTCCCAGCAGCCTTCTATCTGAGGCTCCACTTTCTGTGGTGTACCAGCAAGATAGCCCTGAATGCTGTTATGAAACAGCGCTCCTGCATCCAGCACAGCTGAGGAACAAGTTTAATTCTTTTTATTCAAATATGCATATTGTTGCTGCTAATCTAATGTAAGCACGTGCTTCTATTCTAGATAAGTTCTCTACTGCTTATCTAAGGAAGTACAAGTGTTGCATTTCAGCTAAAAATTTTATATCAAGATATCACCGAACATTTTGAGTCTCACTGGGAGGAGGAGTCATCTTTGGATTAAGAACTGTAAGCATGTGTAGGATAAAAACCAAATTTCATTTCTATAATACAGAGAGAGCCAAAAAACTAAAAACCGGCTGCGCTGTGTTTTTCCTGTCCGCGTCCTCGGCTCTCGTCATCTGTTGCTATCATAGAAAGGAGCAAATGAAACCATAGAACATTTTTAAAACTACTTTTAAAGGCTTTACTTACCAACTTTATGAAAGGAAATGCTGCAACTGGCCACCGTCGTCGTCCATACATTTTTGGCACCTCTTTTGGAAACTATCCATCACTCGCATAGTTCACATTGAGAAATGCTGGCAATTTCCTGGCGGATATTTTGTTTTAATTCTTTCAGGGTGTGTGGGTTTGTCTTGTGCACTTTGTTTTAAGTTACCCCAGAGATAGAAATCGCAGGTTAGGTCGGGGGGGGGGGAGGACGAGGAGGCCACAATCTCTACTAATAATTCTGTCCCCAAAGCATCAACTGTTGACTCAAAAAAATTGGCCTTATAACTGTTTCTCCACTCATAGCACAGCATACACCAATTTTTTCATCATGAAGGGGTACTTCATGAATAATATTACTGGCTGCACAGTGTTTTTCCACTGACCGTGTGGAAACATGAGGTCACGCTGTTGATGTGGCTTTCTCTGCAGTGTGAAGTGCAGTATTGAGTTGACGATGTGATGTAATTCAGTTATTATGGGTTATTTATTATTTTGTCCACTACTTAGTCACAAATTATATTATGGCTCAGTATATGTTTTCTGCTGCACAGCATTTATTTATTTATGATTTGTATGCATTAACTCCGTCAGCTCACGGAGTGGAAGTACAATTTGCAGAAAGATTTCCAGGTGTAAAAGTTCCAGGTCATGAACTTTACAATAAATTTCACGCTACAGGAAGTGTTCAGGCTAAGAAATCTAAAAGACGGTGAAAGAGTTATAGGGCCAATTTTTTTTGAGTCAACAGTTGAATCCCACGCATACATGAATACATTTTTGCCCCATTTTTAGAGAATTAGCAGACAGGGAGCGTGATTTTTGCCTTTTTTCAACAAGACTCTGCAAAACGCTCATACGGCCAATATTTCGATGAGAACAATTGAAAGTGTGTTTGAGGACAGAATTATTAGTATATATTTATGGCCCCCTCAGTCTCCCAATCTAACCCCCTGCGATTTCTATCTCTGGGGTAACTTAAAACATAAAGTGTACAAGACAAACCTACACATCCTGGAAGAATTAAAACAAAATATTTGCCAGGAAATTGCCAGCATTTCTCAACGTGAACTATGGCGAGTAATGGATAGTTTCCTAAAGAGGTGACAAAAATGTATGGACGATGGTGGCCAGTTTCAACATCTCCTTTCATAAAGTTGGTAAGTAAAGCTTTAAAAGTAGTTTTACAAATGTTGTATGGTTTCATCCGCGCCTTTCTATGATGGCGGCAGACGGCGAACGCCGAGGATGCAGACAGGAAAACACTGTGCAGCTGGTTCGTAGTTTTTTGACTCTCCCTGTACATGGATAAGCTAATAACAGTGTTGTAAATTTAAAATTATTTAGAAAAAACTGAGTCAGAGTTGAAACACTTAATATCACTTACATGATTTTCATCTTGACCGGTTTCAAGAGCTATTGCTCCCATCATCAGAAGTGGCCGACTGGTTCCTTGTGGTGTTGTCCAGTGTGTTTGTGTATGGCAACATTTGGTGGCATTTCCATGAGTAATTTAGAAACACACATAACTACCTCCTTTCTGCACATTTACAAAATTTGGTATAGATATGTTGATATATTTGTAATAGTACCCAACACTCATTCAGAATCCCCTCAAATTACTCAATTTACAGAACAAAGCTATACAATTCACTATGGAAACTGAAAATGAAGACATATTACCATTCCTAGATTTGAAAGTATTTATAAACGAGAACAAAATCAATTTTGGTATCTACCGGGAGCCTACATATTCTGAAAACTATATAAAAACGTTAGTTTCAACCTAGTCCCACACAAACATGCAGTCCTAAACGGTTTGATCCATAGATTGGTTTACACACCATTAACAGAAATGGAATACAAATAGTGAACACAGCTATAAACAATGGCTTCACCAAATCATCAACAAAAAAATAGCACATTTCAAGAAACAGAAACATACTAAGGCTACCACAAAGCTCACCCAACAAAAAAGCAAAATGATTTTCAAAAAGTTCACTTTCCACCCAAGCACTGACTACAAATTCCACATCTTCAAAAAGCACATCTATGTAGCTCCACAAAACAGATTCAGTCTAGAGAAATTACTCTGCAACAAATCAAAGGACCAAATATCTCATAACAAAAAAGCAGGAATCTATCAAATTAATTGCCCCCAGAATGTGACCAAATTTACATAAGTAAAGCAAAAAGAAAGTTAGAGACTAGATTAAAAGAGCATATGGGGCACATCAAATACAAACAGATGGATAAATCTGCAGTTGCACATCATTTTTGGACAACAAATCACAGCACACCAAATATAACACTCCTTGGGAAAAGTTATTAATCAAAAAACATACACACGATGTAATGAATTTTGAATTAACACCACCAAACCCACTATGGAAATTCATCACTCCACCACCAGATGCCACCACAAGGAATCAGTTGACACTTCTGATGATGGGAGCAATAACTCTTGAAACCTGTTAAAACGAAAAACACATAAGTGATGTTAAGTGTTTCAACTCCAACTCCATTTTTCTAAATAATACTAAATTTCATACTTAGTCCTACAAGCTGAATATTTTCATGACATTTACGATGACCTAAACACTTCTATATGGTAAACTTTTAATTTTTTTTGGTATTATTTATTTTCTGGAAAACTGTCCTCAATTTTGATTAAAACATGTTTTCAAGTCACTAGCATGGCAAATTAAATGTCCATCCTGAGTATTTTTGTAAACAACTTATGAAGGCATTTTCATTGAATTGTTCATATCTGAGATGCCGAAAGCCCTTTTGACAAAAACGTACTGCAAAAAAAAATTTGTTAATTTTTAGTGGTTTAAACACGCCCTAAAAATAAAAAATGTCACATTTTAGGCAATACACTTGAAATGCCCACTGGGGGTTATTTTGTTTCTAATGTACCATGCAAAGAGTATATACTTATAATGATATTACACATATAAACCTGCTTTTAACAGAACTGGCTGAGTTACTTTCGGACATATGATGGGAGAGATGCAAGAAATGTTCTATGTCCAAAGGTTCTCCAATGCACATGTGCAAGCAGACTGAAATGATTACTAGTTTTATTGCTTCTGGCATGGCAGCCGACATGTGCTTCATTTGTAACAACCATAGCCAACCTCTGAAAAAAATTCCAATACATCTGCACAACAATTGTGTACTATCACCTGGAAGTATTTAGCAACTGGTCACTTTTGAAAAGTCCTGACCATGCTTTCTCTCAAGTTTTATTGCTTTACAATCATGGTCAGGCAGTGGAGTAGAATTTATTGTAGTGCGAGAAGCAAAGTTTGTATGTTCTTGGGGATATTCTTGCTAATAATAAAATTTTTAGAAATGACTTGTCTGATTAATAAGACAAATCTGTTGGTTTACCTCAGTGATACAGAGAACACCCAGATGCTCACATGTCAGTATTTATGGCATGCTGACACCAAGAACCGTTCGGCAGGCCCTTTCCAAGAACTAATGGAAGACATTAGGCAGGCTGAACCTGTCGTGTAGCGATTAGGTTTAGTTAAAATTTAGGCTAGGTCTAGTTAAGTAACCAGTTAGTGTTTAGTGTACCTAGCTAGTCAGCGTAATTTAAGGACAATGTATATAATTATATAGTCAGTATAATTTAGTGACAAAAAAGATGTTCCTGCATTGCTTTGAGTGATTCAAAATGGAGAATTTGGCTGCCCTGCATTCTTCAATATGGCAACATGCGCAGTATGTAAATAAATAAATAATTATAAGGCTTAAGTTATGTTAATAGAACATTTTCCAACAAGAAATCGCCCACATAAATAATCCTAAATACACATTACACCAAAGAATGTGAAGCTGTGCTTCAAAAAAATATACCATTGCTGTTGGTTGTAGAAAAAATCTTGCATCAGTGTTGTAAAGGTACTATCTGACCTCCTCTGACCATACAACTAAACATATTATTAAAGTAAGTAATTACATTGCTTTACTTTCTGCCCTGTAAAGGAAAAATGTGTCTTATTTCCTTTCCCTCTGAGCTATTCTATTACAATTAAATCTTTCCTGGATGTCTGCCTCAAATACTGAATGCAAGCTAAACAACAAGCAAAATCAGTACTTTAATAATAACCTTTGTTTAATATATAAAAGATGCTCACCTCTATAGTGAGTTTGAAACCCCTCCTCACCAAGCTCAGCAATCATTTTCAGTCGCCATCTTTTTAATGCTGCTAGTGAGCTTTCAGGCATAGTGGCATTCAAAACTTTGGTTACTGACGGATACATTAGCATTTCTCTTTTGTCATCTGTAGCTGTTGGTGTATTTTTTACTTTGCCTGCAATTGTTTTTTTAGTTTTTTCCTCATTTAACAGTGGGAAAGTAGGAATATTGCGAATAATAACATCTGGCAAGATGAAATTATTATACCTGTCTTTTCTCTCTTTAAGAACAGCACCCTTTTCAACTGGTTCAGTTACAACTACTTCTAATTCAGGTACAGTATTGGATATTTTACACTTTTCTGGTGAAGCATTTTCGGAATATAAATTCTCTGTGGTACCTCCCACTATTTCATTAGCCTTCATAGCACTACACTGACTGATTCTGCCAGAATAAGTGAAGTAGTTTGCATTAGGTTTATTAAGTGAATTCACTAACTTTGAAGAAGACATCTTTGAAAACCACCATGCTTCTTCACTTCTATCCGATTGGCTCTCCTTAAGCATTTCTGCATATGACAGAATTGTCTTCCTCTCCTCCTTCTGCCTTTTTCTTTTCTCAGGTAGTGTTTCTAACAATGATCCAAAGAGGGATTTATTTTCTTTATTTAGCTTTCTGATAGCTTTTGCAACATGCTTCTTTTTGCTACCGAGATCAGCATTTGGCGTTTTCAAGACACTACTGCAATGTCTTCTGCTTACAGCATGCAATACTATGATCTCTAACGTATACATAATATGTTTATCACTTAGCATCATAAGGCCGAAAGTTCTCACTACCCACATACGGAATAACCGCCGAATTGTTTTTTGTCTCTCTTGAGTTAGGTAACATTATATTTAATCTATTGAGTTTCTGCTTCACATACTTTTCATTAGTACGTTATGTACAATTGCGGCAAGCCGTTTTGTTTATACTCTGCTTATTATAAACTTACGAGTAGATCACGCACCATGGCTTTATTTACAATATTATGAAAAGTCCAAAATTATCAATTTAATCAAATTATTAATATACCTTTTCTAATCCGCCGGTCGCAAAATAATACAAGCGCTTGCAGATAGCTCACCCGAAGATAAACAAACAGCATGCTTCCAGAGCGAATAGCGTGACCTCTGCCATGCTGATTGCTGAGGCTTGAAACTATCTGTGCTTGAAACAGTTTGCTGTTCTGTGGTGAACACCAAAGTGGAAGTCAGTTGATAAAATAGCAATGCCGAAAATATAAAAATAAAGCTGAATTTTCGTATCAACGAGCAATTGTGTAAATGTAGAAGTTTATAGTTATACCTTATTTAATATTGAGTACCAAATAACGCGCATTCGATGTTTAAAACTGGAACATGACCTGAAAATCTAGCAAGGTAGAAGACCCGAAGACAGGTTATGAATCGAAAGTCACAACGTTAGTTGGTTTTAATGAATTGAAATATATATAGCGAAAACAAGCTAACCTTAAATATAAACTATACTAAGTATGTTAAGGTGTTAAAATGTGTGTTTGTGCTATTTAGTGTTGAAAAGTGTTCGAATTAGGGGCTCTATTTCGAAAAGTTTGTTTTTGTGGATTGCACACTAATATCGTAAAACGAACATGAAAAGTCATGCTCAAAGTTTATGTCTGATACCTATTTCAATTTTGAATGTGATGTAATGATAATAGTTTGGGATCCATAATTTGATTTTGGATGTGTATTAGTGTTGTGCTCAAACACTATTTCAGCTACCATATTTATGACAAAACATCCAACTTAAATTATATAAATGTACAATGTGTATTGCATGGCAAAATATCTGCTGAAATAGTTATTCTTTTTTTAAGTACTTATTAAAATCGATTACTTACATACACCGCATTTGTGAAGTCATAGTGGGAGCTGCCTTGTAAAACAATTTCTTGGTTTCATTACTTGATAGTATTGAGTAACACTATCTCTGTTTTAAATGTTGTCTCATATTCAAACTTCTAATTGGGCAGCACTATGGCCTCTCGCAAAAAAAACCTGGATTCAATCTTAGGGATCAGAGGTGGGATTTTGTGGTAGATAAAATGGCACTTAGAATGAGTATTCTCTGGTTTTCCCCACCATAATTCCATCAATTGTACCATCTTCATCATTGTCATCCCCTCTCCCACCAGTCTCCAATCTCTGTAAACCTGTGAAGTTAAAAGGGACATTAAAATTAAAAATACTATGGAGGACAGAGAGCAATACTAATGAATGAGTGTCTCATCCAGCCACCCAAATTTATTAACCAGCATGTGGACCATTAACCTGCAGAAACAACAATATAACTATACTTAAGTGATAATAAAATTGGGTAAGGAGGTAAGTAGGTAATAATGAAATATTGCATTTTAAGCAAATTTAAATTCTGTAATTGCTTAAAAAACAATAGTATGAAAGTCATACAAAATTCTGTTACATTCTTTCTGCAGTCAACATATGAAAAAACAATTAATACTGGCACACTAAACTACATGTTAAAGTGATTGACAATTAGGAAGGGTGGGTGTGATATGGTTAAACACAAAGAGATATTGCTATTATTTAGAGACATTGCATTCACATTCATATTTAATAATACTGTATAATACATTTGTATGGTATTTTAAGGAACATGTGCCTACATTAATATACATTTGAATGGCCTACCCAATTAAAATGTCCATTAAATTCTAACCTTTTGAATGTCTGTTATTACAATCTATTGGAATGATCTTATAGGTATTTGCAATTGCACTTATGCATACACAAAGCCAGTTCTAGTTAATAAAACTGACAGTTATTGAATAGAAAACACTTTGATTCCTTTTCCTGGGAAAGGTTCTATATATAACATTTGATATAACACAGTGGAGGTCCTACACCACATGGGAACCTTAAATTTATTGACAGGTCATATGGGAAAAAAAACAAATTGAGCCCATACAGTGATGTTTGTTTGTTTGTGTTTGTTCATTTGGCTCCACTGTGAGCAATGCTCAGGGAAATTGAACACATCATACAATTATGAAGTATGCAGAGTAAGTAGGAATATACCCAACACCAAGAACAGCCTTTGGGGGGGATGCTCCCCTCCCCATCATGCACTATCTAAGAGAAAAGTTTGTAAACCATCACCATTTCAACAGTAAACTTCTCAACACGCATTACAGTAGGACAACAATAGCAAATAAGTGTTAATCACCATCACATGCAGTCTGCCCTACATAAAGTGCTTACATGAGGTTGATACTATTATGATGATTAATTCACTTTGAATAAGCTCGAAATTATAACGTTATACTTATGTTATGCTTAAATTTCAATTTCCCATGTAATTTCTATTACCTTGAAGACATGTTTGAGAAAGACATCACTTGAAACGAGAAATTCTCATTATTACTGCATGGGTATTATTTGGGAGGACAGTATACAGGGTAGAAGGTGCTGCTTGAACCGTACGTTAATCATGGATTCTATATAATGAGTAGTGTAAATACAATTTTTGTCATTAAACCTACAAAAATGAAACATAGTGATGTTCCTTGTTCCTGTGTCTATTAGCCATTTTATTACAGTTCAAGCAATACCTTTCACCCTGTATAAGAAAACATTTAGAAGATGGTGGAGTTTGCATATACATAAAACATTATAACATATATAACTGGGATGCAACAATTCCATCTATCCCATTGACATTTTTTGTGTAGCCCATTTTCTTTTGTTGCTTAAATTTACCAATTAAACAAGATTATACAAAATTCCTTCCGAATGAAGAGGACTTCACAAGCTATTCCCAGAAAATTAAAAATAAACATTTTATTTTTCATGTAAATATCTTGAATACAATGGCATTTTAACCAAAATCGTTTGAGTCATTTTTCAGAAAAAAAAATTCGAGAATTCTTCCGTGTAAAGGGTTATTTTGGGTGGGGAATTTTCTTGAAAATCTTTGTCTCACATCTTTGGAAGGTACTGAACGTAAACCGATTTGTACTATGTATGTACAAATTCCTGCTTTGAAACGCATGGCTTTATGCATTCACTTTAAATTGCCAGTCGAAATGCGCACGCCAACGTTCCACGTTACATATTTGACCACAACCAATGGGAGCAAAATGTGCCGGAATGGACTACCTTCCCCCTTGCACTGGAATGCTCCATTATGATCGTTCGCTTTCGTTCATTTTCGGCATTCCCTCGAACTTCGTCGGCCAACTTCGGGTGAGCTATCTGCAAGCGCTTGTTAAGAGCTGGTTGCTATGTGGAGCATTCCATTCTCTTTACATTACCAGGACATAAAAAAACGAATAACGAATTCCCATTTGAGAAAAGGTATAAATATTGGAAAATTTAAGCAAATAACAAGGAATATCTCGGAAATGGTTCACTCTAGAAAAAAAAAATATGGATTGTGTGCTTTAACGAGACCTATATTTTGTGTGTCGTAAAATTTTGTCTTTCTCTTACTGTTTACCAATTGTGTAAAAGCCGTTCAGAATGAAGAGGACTTTTGGGGACATTCTTAGAAAATTCAAGACATACCTTTTATTTATCATGAAAATATGTTAAATGTATGTTGTTTTAATAAAAATTGTCAGAGCAATTTTGAGAAAATAAAAATTTTCAAAAATGTTCCACGTAAAGGGTAATCTGGGGTGGGGGATTTTCTTGAATATCTTTGTGTCGTATCTTTGAAAGATACTAAACTCAAATACAAAGTTTCGTATTTATCCAACTTTTGCTTTTTGAGTTATGCTGCTCATAGACAGACAAACACATTTCCAAAAATGCTTTATTTGGATTCAGGGCAAGCATGTATTTCTGGGGAAATCTTGGTATCAAATTGGAATGCAATACTTCCCTTACTTAATAAATGTAGTAAAAAAGTCATAGTGTCAGAAAACAAGTGTTTCATAGTTACATCCTAAAAATGTTGTATTATTGTTGTTATAGTTTCCTCTTCGGCGCCGTGGCCGAGCGGTTAGACCGCTCGCCTCCCACCGAGGCGGACCGGGTTCAATCCCAGGGACCTGCATGTGGGATTTGTGGTGGACGAAGCGGCGTCTGGGCGGGTTTTCTCCGGGTTCTCCGGTTTCCCCCGCCATTCATTCCACCAACTGCTCCATCATCACCTTTCCTTTCATCCATTTCACCCACATTTCGTTTCATCTACTTCCTTCATCCCATACCAGGCATCGGGCTGATCACCCATCCTGGATGCTCTGTCCGATCCATGAGTGTCTGCTCCTCGACGGGCCTCTGACCCCAGGCACCCGCTTGTAAGTCCTGGGGGGTGTAAGTCCTACATAAGAGGAGGGTAAACAGATAATGAATGAATGAATAGTTTCCTCTTTAAATATAACACCTAAAATTTAAGAAAGTGTTAATTCAAATGCCTAATATATATGCATGTAAATTAATTTTTACGTTTGTCACCTACCTTTAATAAGAGGACGTATTGTATTCCATCCAAAAATTTGGTGTTGAGATTTCACCAGAAATACACATTTTGAGCCCCCTTAATCAAACAATTATTTTTAGAAAATGGCGTGTTTGTGTTTGAACAGCATAACTCTAAAACAAAATGTACGATATATAACAAACTTGGAGTTCTTAAGTTCAGTATCCTCCAAACGCTCTTCAGAGTATGTTAAAGAAAATCACCCCCACCCTAAACTACCCTTTATATGGAAAATTTTTCAAAACTTTTAATTGTTTCAAAAATAGCTGAAACGATTTTGATTCAAATACCACATATATAAGGTATTTAATGACAAATGAAAGGTATATCTTAAATTTCCTGGGAATAGCGTGTGAAATCCTCTTCATTCAGAAGGAATTTTGTATAATAGGGAAAGCATAAGCAAGTCAAAAAAGTAGATCTCTTTAAAACACAAAATTTATCTCAAATAATTTATTTTTGTGGCATTGGCTACTTCCAAGATATCTGCTAATATTGTTTTCAGTTGTTCAATACTTTGCAATTTTTTTAAAGTCCTGTCACTATGCAGTTGTTTCTGGCAAGGAGGTGGAAAGCATAGCTAAACTCCTGTCTATATATTCGGCTTCTTCTATTTCTCTTCTACCCACAACAAAATGTGTAATGAAATTATATCTACAAATGTTTATCTTGATTAACGTGAAGCAGATAGAAAAATAAGCTTACATAGGAATAGTTTGTAGATGCTATATAAAAATAAACGATATTGTGTAGAGACAGTCATGTGAATGTAACACAGCAGTAATCTAATGTTAGTTACTAAATACTCTGATAGTTACATGAAGTTGCTGAAGTGACTGAATGTGCAAAAGCAAACTGAGCGTAGTGTAGCTTTCTCTTCCTGTTCTGCAAATTTATCTTCATCTACTTGTGGATTCCTGCAACAAGCTCAGAGAAATGTATATTATGTTTGTGCCCCTGCTTTTGCCAAGCAAATGTTTACTTGTGTCCGCTGCATATTAACAATGGAAAACTTTCAACTATTCTTGCTTCATACAGTCACAGAGAGTTTTGAGTTTTATTTTGTATTTCACATTATATTGGGTTGGTACTTCCCTTCTGAAAGAAGGATTTTTACGTCCAAAAAAATCCACAACCTCAAGAACTAGAACATGGTAACCACTACACCTGGAGGACGGCGTTGGGTCTTGGGGATACTTCACATGATGTTGGTAAAGTTAATGCAACAAACTACCTATGAGTATTAAAAAAATAAAAGAACTTCAATTGTTTAGAAAGAAGCTTAGGGCATTCTTATTAGTTAACTCATTTTATTCAGTTGCAGAAACTCTTGATATGTAACAATTAAAGACGAGAATTCCATGCACTATAAAACCCCAAAATATGCATGCATTTGTGCTCGATCAAGTGAAAAATACATTAAAATATGCACTATCACTTTTGCACAGTTAACAACTAATAACGCTTCTAAATTTTTTCCTTTGAGGTTGACGCGCTTATTAGTCAAAATATTTTTGAGGCAGCATTCCATCAAAGAAACTAGTAATTGTGGAGATATTTGCTTTTTGCAAGACTTTACAGCATACTAGATGGGGTTGACCAGGGCCATCTTCAGTTAATTTTCCTACAATTAGGTTAATAACATATCGCCCCATAGGATAGTTGCTTCATCTGCAAACGTCCATATGCTTGAAGTTTCCAAATCCTTGAGAATTTTATCCAATACCTGGTTAGCAAAACAACAAGTATTTGTACGTGTCTGAAAATAGATTGCATTTATTTTTCCACAAAATTAAATTTATTTTGGCAAATATGTCGAAAAATGTTGAAGGATCTTATGATGTACAATTCTCCAAAAAGCCCTAAGGGTTTCTCAAGTGGTATATTTGCCCCTACAGAATCATCGCACAAATCCACGTAAAAATTATTTTGTGATGCCTTAGATGTGGGAGCAGTAATAAATGACTGGATTTGGTGTGTTGCAGATTCTTTCGTTTTTTTGCATTCTTGCAATGTTTGACGCAGATGTGTCATGCTGTTGATTTGAAATTTTTAGTACATTTTATCTGAAATCATAAAGATTTCCTGTTATATGGACATGGTTTTTAAAAAACTGGCATCTTTATTTAATGATTTAAAATAAATTTTGTAATGCTTGTGGCAGTAATTTGTATCACAATAATGTAAATGCCAGAGTGATTGTAGTGTAAATAATCATTATTGTATGACATTGATTTGAGATGTTTGTTAATTATAAGCATTGTTAGGAAATAAGTTTACACGGCCTCACTGAAACTAACAATAAGAGCGGATAACAATGAGCGAGGGGGTGAGTTGAATATTAATTAGAAGAGACAAACAAATGACGTCAGATTGGCGCACTTTTCTTAGAAATAGCGGGAATATTTTCCCTAGAGCATTTGTGTTCATAATTTTGATTGGATATAAAAATAGACGCTAATGTTGGCGCGTTTTATTAATCAATAGCAGCTCGGTTATAATCTTTAAGCATATCGGGGTGTGGGAGTATAAAAAGCTAAAGCCTGAGGCAAGTATTGTCCAGTTCAACAAAATCATCCACGCGTTACAGTCGCTCAGTCCAACAGAAGCATTCGCGTGTAATAAGTCGATCAGTTCAACATAAGTATTCGTGAGTTATACGTCGCGTAGCTCAACGGAAGCATACATAAAGTACACGTTACGCAATTCTGCAGAATCTCTCGCGTCTTAAAGTTAGTTATAAATGTGAAACACGCGAATTAATAATGTTCAGTAAATAAGTGATTATAGTGATATTAGAAAATATAACAGTTTCAGTCTGGCGTGTATCACGAGTCAATATGTGAACTTAATTAATTTTGACGGTAATAAAAGTGTAAAAACAAATTCTTTTATCAGTGTTATCTTTGAGTAACAAATCCTTTCCGTTTACACACCTTGATCAAGAGATATGCTCGACTGAATAATAATAGCTAGCCGGAGGACAATGAACCCAACATTTAAAGTAAAACAATAACAGGAGCTCAGAAATAAGATAACACGAAGTTACCGCGACAAATTGGATCCCATACGTGGTGCATATAAACATGAAGCATTTTCCAACTACTACAAATATAATCGACTTCAAATTGGCGCCCAACGTGGGGCGAATTAACCAGGAAGGAACCAGGACGTGGAGCGAATGGAGCAGTGAAATGAACTACAAGACCAGATTCTAGAAAAAACAACAAGAACGACCGACGACACCGGATGAGTGGACATCGTAACTACGAGATTAAAAGGCAACAGGGGAATTCAACTACAGGACAAAAAAACAGGGAGACGACGCAGATTCATCATAGTACGACGCAGAGGCGACATATACATCTAGGATAGAGGGGCAGGAAGCTGGGCATCAAAGCAACATCAACAGACAGCATCACAAAGGTTAGAATATTGTACATTTTTTTTATCCTAAAAAAAATATTGAGAAATTAAATGCTCTTAAGAAGTGGTAGGATTAAGAAAACAACATCTACTAATAATACTGAAGAAACAATTATGGAGGGAGATAATGTAACAGCTGTAATTCAATGCGGATTATGGAAAATAGCTCAAACAATGTAGTATTTGAGGGAGGAAATATTAGTGCAGAAAGTGAGAATAGAATAGCTGGTAATGTTAATTTTGATGCTAGTATAATGATGGAAATGCTGAGATATTTTATAGATCAAAACAGGGAAGATATGGAAAAGAATAATGAGAAATTAGAAAAACTAACTCAGAATATGGAAAAGAATAATAGGGAATTAAGGGAAGATATTGGTAAGAGCTTAGAACAAAGCAGGGAAGAAATTGAAAAGAAAGTTATGAAGCTAGATAGTAGTGTGCCAAGAATGAGAAATGAGAATCAGGAAATAATAGCAAGTGAGATAGGAAAAGTTTCAAAGAAAATGCCAGACATGAGCAGGGAAATATCTAACGAAAAAGGTGAGGTTAATACTAAAATTGAACATGTTGATGCAGAATGTACAAAGTTAGGTAGCCGAATGAATAGTATTTCAAGTGAGCTAAGAGAGATGAATGAGGCTACAAATGCAGATTTAATGCAGGTGCAAGTTAATTTCAGAGGTGAGATATCTGAAATTCAGGAGTCGGAAACACAAAGAAATAAATTGTCCGAAGAAGTTAAAGTTTTGTCTATAAATAATCAAAAACTAACTTCTGAAATTAACAAGCACCAAACTGCTCAAAATGAGAATAATAAAAAAATGGAACAGACAATAGAAAGTCTGCAAGGTACTGTAAATAGGTTAGAATTGAATTCAAGGGTCAATATATGTGATGTTAATGTATCTGATGAACAGAATAATGATAGAGGTAGTTCCTCAGGTATGACTAATAATGTGAGTGATGCGGCGGCTTCATCTATAGCTCATGCTGAAACTCAGAGTGCACAAGTAACACTAGAGAATTTAAATATGGGAGTAGGGGATTTGCAAAACTATAATCATATCTTAAGTGATTTTCCACTTCCAAAATTTAATGAAAACTCCAGTCCAGTTTAGTTTATTGCAGACTTGTCAGAATATTTTCAAATTAAAAAGATATCGGAAGCATTGAAAATGATAGTTGTCAAAAGATGTTTGGACCAGAAAACTTTAGATTGCTTACAAATGGTATCAGGGGCGAGATTTCATATGAATCATTTAAGAGGCTATTCATTAACAGATTTTGGAATGTTACGGTACAGCACAGAATACGGGCAATGCCTAGTCATGGACAATTTGATCCACGAGAGGGAATATCAATGACTGATTATTTACTGAAACATGCAAGTCAGGTTAGGAACTTGTCACCTCCGATCAATGAGAAAGATTTTGTGAGTTTGCTCACAAGGCAACATTACTTGATACAACATTATTTGTTAATTGCAAAACCACGTAGTATCTTTGAGATGACAGAATTAATGTCAGATTTTGAACAACAGGAAGAAGATATATCTCGAGAGTGGGAGCATAGATTTTTAGATGTGCGAGATAGACAAAATTACCAAGGTAGTTATTATCACCAAAACAGAAGACCAAGATGATGAAAAGTAGATTCTGGATAGTTAAAGCTGAAATTCAGAGCAAAGTATTGGAATGTAAGAGGGTTAACTATGTATGTATGTAATGAGAAAAGAGAAATAAATTCTGGACAAAAATAAATGTTTAAAGGGGAAAAAGAACTTTTTCTTAGTAAACTGTAACAGCATTTGAAATGAAGCATGTAGTAGTGAAAGCTTAATGTTATATTAAAGTAAAAGTACATAGATATGACTCCAAGAGTATTGTGAATATAAAGTACAAAATAATAAAAAAAGGGTAAACATAATTAAAACAAAATACCTATATAACACACAGATAAAGTGAAATTATGTCTAGATTTAAGAGATGTAAATATATTTGTGTAGAGGATGAATATTTTGGTAAATATGTTTAATAATTACAAAATGAATTAGGTTAAAAATCTTGAATGTATAATTTTTTTGTCAACAACCTAAGAAAATAAACCATTTTGTAACAGTAACTAAATAGTTCAGGGTACAGTATTTGCTATAAAAATTGTAATGTCAGATGTATGTATATAAATACATTAGACCAGAGCCAGTAAATAGTGGCGAGATAAAGGCAAAATATATGTCGTGTGTTAAATGCGTGTGCAGTGTTAAGTGCAAGTGATAAATACCGTGTGTTACAAGATTCAGGAGACTAAAAACGCAATTATAAAATTTCCAAACAAGTTGTAAATATTTATAATTATGTTTCTAGTGGGGCATATGTGGCAGTAATTTGTATCACAATAATGTAAATGCCAGAGTGATTGTAGTGTAAATAATCATTATTGAATGACATTGATTTGAGATGTTTGTTAATTATAAGCATTGTTAGGAAATAAGTTTACACGGCCTCACTGAAACTGACAATAAGAGCGGATAACAATGAGCAAGGGGGTGAGTTGAATATTAATTAGAAGAGACAAACAAATGACGTTAGATTGGCGCGGTTTTCTTAGAAATAGCGGGAATATTTTCCCTAGAGCATTTGTGTTCATAATTTTGATTGGATATAAAAATAGACGCTAATGTTGGCGCGTTTTATTAATCAATAGCAGCTCGGTTATAATCTTTAGGCATATCGGGGTGTGGAAGTATAAAAAGCTAAAGCCTGAGGCAAGTATTGTCCAGTTCAACAAAATCATCCACGCGTTACAGTCGCTCAGTCCAACAGAAGCATTCGCGTGTAATAAGTCGATCAGTTCAACATAAGTATTCGTGAGTTATACGTCGCGTAGTTCAACGGAAGCATACATAAAGTACACGTTACGCAATTCTACAGAATCTCTCGCGTCTTAAAGTTAGTTATAAATGTGAAACACGCGAATTAATAATGTTCAGTAAATAAGTGATTATAGTGATATTAGAAAATATAACAGTTTCAGTCTGGCGTGTATCACGAGTCAATATGTGAACTTAATTAATTTTGACGGTAATAAAAGTGTAAAAACAAATTCTTTTATCAGTGTTATCTTTGAGTAACAAATCCTTTCCGTTTACACACCTTGATCAAGAGATATGCTCGACTGAATAATAATAGCTAGCTGGAGGACAATGAACCCAACATTTAAAGTAAAACAATAACAGGCGCTCAGAAATAAGATAACACGAAGTTACCGGGACAATTTGGATCCCATACGTGGTGCATATTAACAAGAAGCATTTTCCAACTACTTAAAAATATTCCACTTCATGCTTTACAAAGAACAAGTGCCATAGAAAATTTTCGGAGAAAGGATAGCTTACCTCTTTACTGCAATAATCACAGAATACAATATCCCCATCTGATTTAATAAAACCCTTTCCTTTTATCCACTGTGCAAGGACTACACTTCTGGAACTTTTAATGGGAGGCACATTAACACATGCAAACAGAATAACACAGAGATTTATCACTTACGAGGTTCATACATTCACACTGCGAAGACAGTTTAGCAAATGATTTCAGTTTTAGAAAATTTGAAATTGCTAGTAAGGTTTGTTCAAATTCCAAAAGACCGTCCTACAACTGTGTCTTTGCCGTGGTACCTAATCTAGAAGGCTAAATTTCCATTGTTGCAAAATTAAAAGTTTGCTGGTGATTTGGTTAAATAAATCTGTTTATGACAGGCAGTTTGCAGAGGGCTGTCAGTAAAATTCTGGGAAAATCATCCTATTGTGAGAATCTTAACTTTCTAATTCTGTTATCCCCTTTTCTTTCTTTAATCCTGATTTTTGAAGCAAAAATAAGGAACATAAAACAAAAAAACTGAGGTGTGTACTCAAAACCATTAAAACATGCATTTAAACCGAAAATAATGTATAGGGCCTATGGGCGTTATGTTGCTAACCTAATGTATATGCAAATATGCATGAGAAAAGTATGCATATTTGGAATCAGAAAGTAATGAAATGGATAAGTACTAAGTTTGAGCTGTTTTCAATGATCCTATAAAAGTATGCATTTGCATGGAATTCTCATTTTTAGTAATGATGTGTGATATGAACACCAAAGTAGTTAGTTCTTATTTTCTCTACCTATTTTTTATGTTTAATCTGTATCTGATTATGTAAATAGCTGAATGCAGTATACCTTTAGTTGTTAGGAATCTTAATTTTAATTGTCTTTCTTTTTCGTCTATTTAAATATTATATTGCAGGTAGGCTTAAGCAGTTGGCTTCAAGTTATCCATACTCAAATCGTATGCCAATACAAAGAACGTAAACAACAATAACCAAGTATCACGATGCTGTCTACAAATGCCAAAGGACTGTATGAGGGATGGGGTGGTTTCTTGCCTATAGTGTCCCTGCCTTAAGTCCAGTAACAGTTTAGCTTTATTTGCTTTCGCCCTGGCTTTAATTCTTAGAGATTCCTATGGTTGATTATATGTAGATTTTTTCATACTGACAAACCTATGAAATAGTTATTTAGAGGACTAGTTACTAAACCTAGTTTTCAATGTGTTATCTACATTCAGAACATTTTAGTATATGTTGTATTTTTAATATAATTTAATGAGATTTATTTATTGTGGAAACCATATGTTTAGAGAAAGAGTAATGTGGGCTTTGGAAAAAAAGACATGATAAATCAAAAATCTTTGTTGTTATATTCTCCAATTTTGGATGCTAGTTTCATTTGTGAATTTAATTTAAAAATGAATGAAGGAGGTGATTTTTCACGGTTCATCAGGAAAAATTTTAAAAGAGGAGGAAATCGAATACTGTTGCAGAAGGAAAAATTGTTGAGGGTAAGAAGAAAATTGCTGATCTATTACTTAGGGGAGAAAGTTAAATTGCAGGCAGTTATGAAAACCAATACTTCTAATAATAGAGAAAATGTGCCTCCAATAAGTATTACAAATTGTAAACTATCAATTACGGGGAAAGATTTTGTTTTAATGCGTATTATTTTCAAGGAAAATAAGATATAAGTGATCATTATTAAAGTGTATTTTATATTTTGATACTGTGTTTTGTTAGAATATAAAGTATAGGTTTTGTTGCCTAGTAACTATGAACTAAAGCATCACTGATTACTATAGTACAGAGAGGGCTAAAAAACTACGAACTGGCTGTGCAGTTTTTTCCTGTCTGCATCCTCGGCGCTCGTTGCAATTTGCTGCTGTCATAGTAAGGCACGGATGAAACCATACAACATTTATAAAACTACTTTTAAAGGCTTTGCTTACCAACTTTATAAAAGGAGATGCTGAAACTGGCCACCGTTGTTGTCCATACATTTTTGGCACCTCTTTAGGAAACTATCCATCACTCGCTGTAGTTCACGTTGAGAAATGCTGGAAATTTCCTGGCAAATATTTTGTTTTAATTCTTCCAGTGTGTGTGAGTTTGTCTTGTACACTTTATGTTTTAAGTTACCCTAGCAATAGAAATTGCAGGGGTTAGGTTGGGGGATCGAGGGGGCCACAAATCTTTACTAATCATTCTGTCCTCAAACACACTTTCAATTGTTCTCATCGAAATATTGCCCGTATGAGCTGTTGCAGAGTTGTTGAAAAAAAGCAAAATCACGCTACCTGTCTGTTAATTCTCTAAAAACAGAGAGTAAAATTGTATTCACATATGCTTGGGTTCAACTGTTGAAAAAAAATAAATTGGCCCTACGGGTATGACCCGGAACTTTTACACCTGGTAATCTTTCTGCATATTGTAATTTCATTTGGCGAGTTGACTGAGTTAACACATAGGTACGAATCATAAATAAATACACGCTGTGCAGTGGAAAACATATACTGAGCCATAATATACTTTGTGACTACGTATAGCACAAGATAATAAATAACTCGTAATAACTGAACTACATCACATCACCGTCAACTCAATACTGCACTTCACACTACGGAGCAAAACCACGTCAACAGCGTGACCTTTTTTATAGCAGCAGTGCTAAAACATCGTGCAGCCGGTTCGTAGTTTCTTGGCTCTCCCATTAGTAGATAAATATAAGTTTTTCAAATCCTGATAAAGAATAATATTACTAACATTTTTATGCACGTGCGTTCAATGTGTGTATGAAGGAAGTAAAAGTGTAGAACGTTCACACATATAAACTTATTGCTCTGTAAAGATAAGTCACAAGTGAATATTTGCTTGTTGCCACCCCCAAACCACGGTGAGGTACGGGGGCAAGAAGGCGGAAAAATGTGGGAACTCTGTTCCATTCCAGGAAAATTTAGAAAACATTATTAAGTTTATAAAATGGGGTTTTGTTGGGTATGTTGATGCTATGCGAGCTCTGGAGCTTCGCCTAACAAAACCCTACCTAATGGTTAGCTAACCTCACACCGCCCCTAGAGCCACATACCATACTCACATAACCAACAATTCAGTAACTGGTGTCATCAGACTATGTCTTCCTGGAGGGCATGTCTGGAAAGATAATTGCTGCAAACGAAAATGCTTAATACTTACAAGTTCTGAACATAAGGTTATAAGAACAGCCAAAGATACGCTTTCAATTTAGCTATTAGTTGCTGAGAGAAGTATGCCACCAAGAAAACAAACACACAAATACAATATATGAGATACCTCACATTGTTATAACCTGAAAGCTGAAACAGAAGAAAATAACACAAGATGGCAGCACAATTCTCTCAATGCATGTATGGCCCTTGTTCATGTGTCTGGCATCACCCAGCCAATGGAGGAATCAAGCGGGATGCGAAGGTAGCTGGTTCCAGGTTTCGCCCGTCCTGGCGCACTTACAAAATATTGTTATTACCGCGACCTAACCATGGCAAAGGGGAGGATTGGGTTAGTAACAGCACCCACCCCACAGGCCCCATTGGCTGTCTACACTACTCCCTAACATACTCTCCACAGCCCCAAGTCGGGTGCAGGATTCCGGGGAGATAGTCACCTGTGGCCCCCAGATACATTCCTATGAGCACATCTGCTAATACAAACATGTCACTCAAGGGAAGTGCATCTTTAAACTTGGTCGCATCAGGCATGTGGAGGTCTTACAGCGATGCCAGATTAATGATACAGCGGCTGTACATGCGGGTAACTTTCAACTCTTCTCCTACCTTTCGATGTCTTCAAGCACCGGTGAGAAATACCTGCAAAGGAAACTGTAACAAAACACAGATTGTCTGTTGGTTCAGCAGTGATACAATGATGATACATGTAAGTAACTGGCAACTCTTCTCCTACCTTTCAGTGTCTTCAAGTCCTGATGACAAACTCCCAGAGAGAACCTGTAATAATGAAGTTTCATCAGTAATCATGTGAACAAATCATATAGGTATATAACTTATTTTATCTACTTTAGTTACATAATATTGATTTTACAATACTAAAGAAAACGTAAACATATTCACTACCTAACTAGTTTCGTAATGGTACCTCATTACGCAACTAGTTTCATAATGAAGCTTCCATTATGCGATGATTTTGGTAATGTCACTTTAACCACAAAATTGGTTGTGTATTGTGAGCCATACATATATAATACAAAGTCAGGATTTATTAGAAATTAAACTATCTATAACAGAATATGGCTATTTCTATTTGCAATATTTTTGTCAGAACTCATTTTTCAAAATGTATTTAATTCACCTAGTACTCGTGTTCTTCAGTTTTAAACTAAAATTAAGAAACAAATCGTTTATCAAATCATGCATGACCCACTACACACACGTATAAACTATGTATCAATATTTCAGTGATTGGCAATACTACATCTGAAATAAAAATATAATTTACCAAAGTAAACAAAAAGGCTTGACATTACGTAACTAAGTAGATAAAACGTTGTACAATACACATATTGTAAATTGCTATTCTCATTTTAAAAATCTTTTAGTGTTTTATAAATTTTCTGTACTTTTATAGTTTCACTACATCTATTCCATTATGCATAATGCTAAATAATAAGTAGATAATTTAAATAAATGAATTATTCTCTACCTTACTGATGTGGCGATAGATCCTTCTCCACCAGATGTCTTGCAGAAGTAATTCTGTTACTGCTTGTACCAAACACAACACTCCAACAAGGTTTGGAATCCTTAAAATACTAATACTCATTCTTAGTATGAAAATTAAAAATATAATTTTGAAGTGTTATTGAAATTGCAGCCATCTTTTATTTGAAAGCAGAATCGAATAACTCCATTATATGACTTACAACAGGTAAAACACAAAATTGGAGAGATGCAATAGAAATTGAGTATAGGTCATTCAAAAATGAAAGATAACATGTAGAGACATATATCAGGAAAAGTTTCAGTGCTCCAGGACAAATGAAAATAGTTCTGAGGTATAGTAAAAGATATAATATTTGTAAGAGACTGGCACAAATAATAGAAGAGAACTGTGGTTTACAGCTTTGGGTTGCAGATTGGTCACAAATAATGTTTGCACCCAGGTTGTCAAATGTGAAACACTGTACTTAAATGTACTATGAAATATTGCAGTTAACCATACTGATGAATTTAACTGTCCTTGCCATCAGTTGTGCTCAGAAAAGGAAGAAAAATGCCTAGCAACTCAATGCGTTTTATCAAATTGGAATGTTAATAAAACTGATAATAAATATCGAAAGAGGTAGATACAATAATGAATAGATGTAATACAGCAATAAAATACTTGCAGCTGGAAAAGCAAGAGAAGAAAACCAAAAAAATTGCTGAGGACTCAGGTTCAGACTTTCTGGATAATAGACAATTTGTGTATAGAGCACAGAGATGTAGTGTGGGTGTAGTCAGACTTGGCACACATTGAAACTACTACAGCAAGATTTGTAATCGTCTTGATGTTTAAGCAAACAGCTGTTAGAATAAAAATCTCTAAAAGAAAAACAAGAAAAAATACACCTGAAAACATCTGCAGATATAACAGTTTAAAAACAGAAGACTAGATAGCCATATCCAAGTAATACAACATGCTCTGAGATATAATTTTGACAATCATTCACCCTCATATGAAGCTGATGGGTGGTTTGGTCGACCATGGTCTGTTGTGCTATACATCATGTAGAAATGAACAATCAAATGACTGTCTTCAAAAAATAATACAAGCAGTATGACTGAAGGCATCTTGAGATACAGTGTTTTAAAAACAGACAATGTGGTGACTATTTCGTAGAGGATGACAGCATAGCACTTGTGGGAAGATCATTGTTGCACATATGATCAGATTCAAGTAGCCCTAAATATTTGATCGGCAGCAGTGAAAACAATCCTGAAGGAAAAGCTTCACATCAGTGCAGTTGCCGGATCACCCACCACCTCACAAATGAGTAGAAACAAGCATGTGTGCAATGGTGCCAGGAAATGATTGAAAAATTCAATGGAGGAAGATCCAAAAACATTTAACACTGTAACAGGTGATGAAAGCTGGATTTACCAGTATGCTGCAGAAACTAAATGACAGTCATCAGTCTGGGTCTTAACAGGAGGAAATCCTCCAAAAAAAGTGAAGCGAACAAGAAGTGTTGTCAAGAAGATGATCTGTTCCTTCTCCGCAAGTGGCCACATTGTAACGATTCCACTTGCGGAACAAAAGACTGTTACTTTTAGATGTTACACCATAAAATGTCTGCCACAAGTGCTCAATGAACTGAGAAAAAAGCATCCTAAGACTGGACTGCGTAGAATATTATTATGCCACATTGCACAAAAACAACCCAATTTCTGCATGAGTCAGAAATTTGTACCACTATCCCTACAGTCCAGATCTGGCCCATGTAACTTTTTTCTATCCCCAAAATGAAAGAATAAATTTGAGGCGAATGATTTAAGTCACCTGAAGCCACAGTAGCTGCTTACGAAGAATGTATTTGCAGTCACTCCAAAGAAGAATGGTTTTCAGCATTTGAACAATGTTTGATGGGATCAAACGGCGTAAAGAATGCATGGAGCATATTTTGAAAAGATGCAATGCTCAGATCTAAATTTTTAATATTGTGTCCATTCCCAAAACTTTTGGAGTGGCCCTCGTACAAGCAAAAATTTTCATGAAGCCAGCAAACACTTCAGCAGAAATCATGTAGGTGATATGTTATAATGAAATGCTAAAGAGGATAATGTCTATTTGAACAATGCCAAAACAATTAGTCTTCTTAAATTAAATTTTGGGATGCTGTCCCCATTTTGTTTGCTAAAGAAACAAAATACACAGAGGAAATACATTCCTCTAAAACCAGACAGACATCATTTAATTTAAAGCCACTGCCTGATATGCAGTCTGTTGGTATGCTACAAGAACTCCACTGCAATGTCTGCCAAAGAAACACAAAATGAAAAAGAAACTAAAGTAAATAAGGGAGTCTCTGAGTGTGTTTCTTCTAATATTACTTGTTAATGCTGACACTACTGCTACAACTACTACTACCCCTACAATTAATACTACTTCTAGTCTACAGAAACCACATACAGAAGACTCTCAAATAAAATTACAAAATAAATAAATAAGCAGAGCATTGCAGTTCGTATATTTCTGGCATAATAAAAATATGCATTTTTGAAGCTGTTATATCAGTATAATGCAATAGAAGCTCTGTACCATAAAATAATCAGGATCCAAAACTGTGTTCAAAGTTGCAGAAAACCTTGTTATCTCTTTGACAGATCAACATTTATCATGGTAGTAAATATGTGGCTGGCATAAACTTAAATAAGACTCCTTAGGACAGCTCTAACCTTGCCAAACTAATCAGACATATCACTCATGAGAAACAGTAAACGAAAAAAGAAGGCTGAAGTATGCAACGATTAAAACAAAATGGACGGAAATAATCCTCGCTTTTGTTCTACATGGATGACATTGTGATCATTGAAGATTCTTAGAAAAAACTTCATAGAACAATTGCTATATAGACTAGGGATCTGGAGAAATTAGCAAAATGATGACAGCATTAGTGTTACAGTACAAACATGGTGTGCAGAGGGGAGATACAAGGGTTAATGGGCTCCATGTGAATGTCTTAGAATTATGTTTATAGCCAATAAAATAGTGGCACACAAATTTTGAACAGGATTAAATGAACAAGTTTTACATGAAAGAAATAAATAGAAAAGAAAACAACATTTAAAATAAACAGCGAGTGCCCCAATCATTAAATACTGCAGCATAGAAGCTGTGAAGTCCATTAATGAGGAACGATAGTTTGCTAGCTTAGTCCATAAAACAATTGGCACAAAGAATTATGTTATTACTTGCTAGAAGACTGACACCAGAGGTTACAGAAATAACAGGAACAAAAGGCCAATTTCAAATCTTTTGAGTTAGAATTTTCTGATGTTATAACTGTGCATTCATATAAATGAGCCAAGAAGAAACAGAATCACTTCTTGCAGTGAGAAGTGTGAGAGTTTTACTGCCACTAAGCAGCTATTGCCATGCTTCAGGAGATCAAGTCAGTAACCTAATGAAAATACTGAAATATAGAGCAACAATTTGGTGCATTACCTATAAAATGTGAATGCAGTAGGTAACATCAGGAAAACCTTAATTCTTCCATGGTCCAGCATTTTCAATAACAACAAGCAGTCTAATACTCAAGGATACCTAACAAATTTGAAACCAAACTTCTTATAGCTGGAAAGAAGAAGCATGGCTTTGGAAACAAGTTATAAATTCAGTAAGATAAACCAGGTAATTCGTAGAAGTGTGCACCAGGATAATTCACAAAATTTGTAATGCTTCTGCAGGTCAATACAATTATGATAAATGTTAGCTAAAGCAAGTCAAATTTGGCTGTTTCAATAAGTACACAAATTAATAGATTTCAAAATGCAATTAATTTTTAAACGTTAATACCTATTGGAATTTAGTTGCCTTATCAAGCAAAGCAAAGAACACATTTGTAACTTAATTCCATATAAAACTTACTAATAAATTTAGAATGAATGCACATATTCAAATATTAATAGAAAAACATGTACGGTGCCCAACTGAATAGATAACAGCACGTTAAAGATTCCAAACCAAGAGAATTTACCAAGTAAATTCTTACCGCGTTACATTTCGGCGGGCTTCTGGCTTCTGATGAAGCCAATGCGCTTGAGTAGTTCGTAAGCGCGCGTTTTGGGACGTACCACATTGCAATAAAATAAGGGAGGCGGGTAGAGTCACCGTTCACCGGAATTGTAACATTTTACGCATTCCGTTGAAAAACATACTAAATAAAGCGTTTTTAAACAACACAGTTGTTTCCTTACTCAGATTCTCTTACGTAATGTAAAAATAAACTGTAAAGGAATCAATTTTCATGCTTTAGTTGCAAAAGGTTTTTCCCGCCATTCACGGAACATGTTCTATAAGTAATGCAGGCGTATACATTTGTGAAAAACTTATGCAAAGAAAATCTATGACAAAAGAAGCAAGCTATCAATTAAGATGCTAAAAATGAAAAAAACCCTTTATTTTATTTTTAAATGCCAAAGCTTTGTTCAGTGGTACTGGTGAGCGGCTTAATAATTAATTTACTTTTATTCTTTACGGCATTACCGTGGTTAAATCTGCGCTTGCATTCAAATACTACACACAGGGAGAGAGGTGACAATATTACTTTAATAAGTAAGCAAAGAGTAGGGCAATTGTACCTGGACGGCCTTGCCATGTAGTTCAAGTGCCAGATACATTTCCTTTGCAATGGTTGGATGTATAGGATTAAAAATCTATACCTATATAGATTTTATGCGTTTTGGTTCATGGTCCAAGGTTCATGTTAGTCTCATAATGGCTGTAGAGCCCTTAACAAGGCCGAAAGCGCCAGAATTTTAATTTGGAAACGACTATAAGTGATGCGACCTTAGTCGCAGCCACTTCAAAGGAACGGTTTCCATATTAGTAGTGAAAGCGGCCATGGATGTATATAACAGCTGGATCGCTGACATTATGAACTCATAGTTATGCTACTAACCCACTCTAAGGCTGGTTCACAACCAACAAGAACGAGAAAATTGAAACACGTGTATTCAAATGGGAGCGTTCATGATCGACGAGAAGCCAAACCCAATGTTGAGCCAGGACAATGGATGGAGTATTTTAAAACATTATATGGGGAAGAAAGGAGTATAGGAAGTACGGAAATTTTGGAAATAAGGAATGTTTTTGTAGAGATATTGGATGGTGAAATTAGGAGTGAGGAAATAATAAAACAAGTTAAGTTACTGAAGAAAAATAAAGCTACTGGAATTGATGACATCCCAACAGAGTTTCTTAAGGAGTGGTGTAATGAAACAGGGAGAGTGAAAATTTTATTAGATTTATTTAATGTAATTATTAAAAAGGGTTATGTAACTAAACGATGGAGAGGAGCTATCATCCATCCTATATATGGCAAGGGCAATGTCGATAAACCTAGTAGCTACAGAGGTATTGCATTATTATCGAACATAGGAAAACTTTTTGCAGCGAGACTACAATTTTGGGTTGAAGAATATAATATCCTCTCGGAATTCCAGATGGGCTTTCGCAAGGGAAGGAGAACAATTGATAATTTATTTATTATAAAGACATTAGCAGACAAATATTTAAAAGAAAAAAGGGGTAAATTGTATATGGCTTTTGTAGACTTAGAGAAGGCTTATGACCAAATTGAGCTACAACTTCTGTGGCATAAATTAGTGTGTAAGGGAGTAAGTCAGCAATTGGTGAATATTCTTAAAGCACTGTATTTTGAGAACACCTTCTGTGTAAGGGTGGAAACAGGCTGTGTAACAAACGAAATTCCACAAAAGAAAGGCCTTCGGCAAGGATGTAAGTTAAGTCCAGTTTTATTTAATTTATACATAGATGATGTCTTACTAGAAATTGGAAGGAATAATAACAGTGCACCAGTAATTAACAACATCCAAATTCCAGGACTTTTTTTGCAGATGACCTAGTGGTAGGATCTATTACAGTAAGTGGTTTAAAACAATCATTACAAGCAATTGATGTTTATTGTAAAGAATGGAGGTTAAAAGTGAATCAAGAGAAAACACAGATTTTGGTTTTCAAAAAGGGGGGAAAATTAGGCAAATATGAAAAGTGGAAGGGAGAGAATAAAGATTACAGGGTAGTGCGTGACTGTATCTATTTAGGAGTAAAAATAGATGGAGGTAATAAATGGGAGAAACAAAAGAAGTTTGCATTGGCAAAAGGTAAAGGGGCGATGACAGCAATTAGAAGCTGCAAATATAAAGTACCTAATATAAATGTTAAATGGCTGGAAAAAGTTTATGAGATGGTTGTGGAGGCAAAAATGATGTATGGTATAGAAATATGGGGATTAGATAGAGGATGGGAATGTATAGATGTGGTGCACAGGATGTTTTGTAGAGAAATACTAGGGCTACCGAAGTCAATTGTAAGACAGGTAGCACAATTAGAGATGGGCAGGGTGCCAACTAAGGGGACGATAATGGAAAGAGCTTTGAAATTTTGGTTCAGAATTTTAAATCTAGGAAAAAGTAATGTGTTAAGACAATGTATTGAATACCAAGAGAATAGCTTAATGAATGATGGATGGGTAAGTAAATTACGGAATATTTTGGAGAAAAATGGGTTAGGAAGTATATGGAGAATGAGAGAAAATAACGTAAAACATTTTTGGAAAAAGGCAAGGAAAATGACTGGAAGATATAGAAATACAAATCATGTTCAGTGAGATTGCCGAAAAGAGCTCATTAGTTTATTATAGGCCAATGAAAAATACATGGTGTAGGGAAAAATATATAGACATAGTAAATAAAGAAGAGAGAGAATCTATTGCATGGTTAAGAACCGGAGCATGGAGGCTAAAAGGGCTAAGACAGGGTATTCCTCAGAACCAATGTCCGATATGTGGTGGTAATGAAGACATTGAACACATAGTATTTATTTGCCAAGGGACAGAAAATTGGAGAAAATAATTTTTTAATAAGAAGTGGTTGTATGGGGATAGAAATACACTTATAATTGAAATGATATGCAAGGACGCTAGAAGCATTGGACAGTTTTTGTGTAAAGTAAAAAATAAATGGCTTTGGGCAGTGGAAAGAGAAAAGTAAGAGGTAGTGCATCTTACCTTGAATGAAAAACTATAGTGAATGTGTGATGGTTAAGTAATCAATAAATGAAAAGTGGGAAAAAAGTGGAAATGGGACATGAAAAAAAACCTGAAAAATGACAAGAAATTGCAAAATGTAAATAAACTGTAGTGATTGTCTACTGAATAAGTGACCAGGGTCAAAATGCAGTAGACAATCAAATTTGTAAAGCTCTTAGCACAATAAAATACTATACTATACAATACTATAGACGAGAAGCCTTCCCGGTTCCCAGGAACGGGAAAGAAGACTTGCCCAAGTTTTAACCACAGGGCGACAAAGATAGTTGCTTCGGTGTTCGCTTTCGTTCATTTTCGGCATTCGCTTGAACTTCGTCGGACAACTTCGATGAGCTATTTCCAAGCGCTTGTTTTTCATCTACATCCAATTTAGCCAACATAATGTGGGCCAGCCAACGTCAAAATTGGATATACATTTTCTAAATACATATCCATTACATTTCCGATCCCTCTACTTGCACCAGGCTTGCATTCCTTTATTTAATGATATACATTAAAGTTGTTTATTGTTAATTTACACCGGTTTTTGCTGTTCTTTGTAGCTTTTGCTAGTGTTTTTAAGGCAATAGCCAGTTTTGAATTGATATAATCAAACTAGATGACACTTTCACCAGAGGAACCAAAATTCAATGGATCTGTGGGTGTGAGAATCTGAGGTTAGGGAGTACATTTAGTGTTCTGTGGAGTACATATACTACGAATTTATTTCAGTTTCATGTTTCCAACTTGCGACTATAGAGAGCACTATCCGCTGTTTAATATCACGTCCGCATAAAATAACCTCTACAGTGAAGAGTCTAATCTACCCAATATGGATCTAATATACCGTACCCCGGGAATGAGAACGAGAAAGGTAAAACCACAGATACAGTAGATTGGCAATCTCCTCAGTATGCTTTGTTATTGATGAAACCGGCTTTCCGCGCGGCCGCCATTGTTTATCACTATGTTTTTGAAAGGAGTAACCTCGCATGGATTAAATGCGAACAAAAAAAAACAAACAAACAAAAAACAGAAAAACAAGCTTTTGTGGTGTAAAGTGTTGGATTAATCAGTAAATTTATACATTATCTTCAAACCAATATACTGGTCAACACATATGTGGTGTTTGGATGCAATTTCCCTTATAGCAAGAGGAAAACAGAAATAAAATGAGATGTGTCAGTACATACGTTAGTGCACATATTTAAGGCCCTTTTCGGCGGTAAACTTCATGAAATATGTTATGTACTATCAACAGAATGATTCTGTATTGTTTATTAATTTTAGGTTTCCAACTCGGGAAATAACTAAGAGAACAGGCGTCAGAATGGCGCATTATACATATATGATTATAAGTACCATTAGAATTTTTATATAGATTTAGTTATAAAGTTACCTTGCGTGTACGTAACATCTGTACACGTTTCTCTAAAAAAAAGTCTTGCTAATCAGTTCATGAGCGCGAAAGAATTGGAATCAGGTTATGTGGTTGTGATACCATGTACCAGACCCTTGAGGATAGGAGACGTATTCTTATGAATCAGGAATGGACATTATTATTATCACAGCATTCCATGACGATGTTCCTAATTAATAGTATCACACATTTTCCGAAATATTTAAGCCTGTGCTATAAGATACGTTGTAGATTTTTGTTACATCAACAGTGGTTTTAGATCAAGGAATAGCAGTCAAATTTAGCTATTACTTCGCCACGGTTTTTGGTGTAGTAGTACCAGTTTGTCAATAATGTTTGACAGGCCCAAAAACGTGGATGTATAAAATATTCGTTTAACTAGCAATCTCTCTACTTCCATTTTTATTGTTCTTTACTTGAAAAATTTGGGAAAACAATGCGTTTGACAGAGTGATTAATGCAGGGCATTGTGACACAAGATGGCGGCTCTGGCTTCAGCGAAGAAGCTATCATTGTCGCCCTGTGGTTAAAACTTGGGCAAGTCTTCTTTCACGTTCCCGGGGCCCGGAAAGGCTTCTCGTCGATCATGAACACTCCAATTTGAATACATGTGTTTCAATTTTCTCGTTCTCGTTGGTTGTGAACCAGCCTTAGAGTGGGTTAGTAGAAAAACTATGAGATCATAATGTCAGCGATCCAGCTGCTAAATACATCCATGGTCACCCCGGCCGCTTTCACTACTAATGTGGAAAGCGTTCCTTTGAAATGGCTGCGAGTAAGGTCGCATCACTTATAGTCGTTTCCAAATTAAAATTCTGGCGCTTTCGGCCTTGTGAAGGGCTCTAACATGAACGTTGGACCATGAACCAAAACGCATAAAACCTATATAGGTATAGATTTTTAATCCTATACAGCTAAAAATCATACATCGGTTAAAATTGCTGCCAACCATTGCAAAGGAAATGTATGTGGCACTTGAACTCCACGGCAAAGCCATTCGGGTACAATTGTCCTACTCTTTGCTTGCTTATTAAAGTAATATTATGTCACCTCTTTCCGTGTGTGTAGTATTTGAATGCAAGCGCAGATTTAACCACGGTTATGCCATAAAGAATAAAATAAAAATAATTATTAAGCAGCTCATCAGTACCATTGAACTAAGGTTTGGCATTTAAAACTAAAAAAAAAAAAAAATTACTTTTTTCATTTTTAGCATCTCAATTGATAGTTTGCTTCTTTTGTCATAGATTTTCTTACTTTGCATAACTTTTTCACAAATGTATACTCGTGGGTTACTTATTGAATATGTTCCGTGAATGGCGGGAATATCCTTTTGCAACTAGAACATGAAAATTGATTCCTTTACAGCTTATTTTTTTACATTACGTAAGAAAACCCCGTAAAGTAAACAACTGTATTGTTTAAAAACGTTTTATTTAATAAGGTTTTTTTAACGGTATGTGTAAAATGTTAGCATTTCAGTGTGCGGTGGCTCTACCTGCCTCCCATTTGATATTGCAATTGTGGTACGTCCCAAAACGCGCGCTTACGAACGACGCAAGCACATTGGCTTCATTAGAAGCCAGAAGCCCGCCGAAATGCAAAGGCTAAATGTAACGCGGTAAGAATTTACTTTGTAAATTCTCTTGTTTGGAATCTTTAACGTGCTGTTATCTATTTTGTTGGACATCATACAAGTTTTTCTATTAATTTTTGAACATCAGCATTCGTTCTAAATTTACTAAGAAGTTTTATAAGGAATTAAATTACAAATTTATTTCTTTGCTTTGCTTGATAAGGCGACTAAATTCCAATAGGTATTAACGTTTAAAAATTAGTTACATTTTAAAATCTATTAATTTGTGTGCTTATTGAAACAGCTACATTTACTTGCTTTAGCTGCCATTTATCATTATTGCATTGACCTGCAGAAGATTTACAGATTTTATAAATTATCCTGGTGCACACTTTCAGGTATTTCCTGCTTTATCTTATTGAATTTACAACTTGTTTGCAATCGATGCTTCTCTCCAGCAATATGAAGTTTAATTTCAAATTTGTCAGCTATTCTTGAGCTTGTGGTTATTGAAAAAGCTGAATCATGGAAGAATTAAGGTTTTCCTGATGTTACCTACCGCATTCACATTTTATAGGTATTGCACCAAATTGTTGCTCTATATTTCAGTATTTTCATTAGGTTACTGACTTGATCTTCTGAAGCATGTCAATAGCTGCTTAGTGGCCGTAAAACTGTCTCACTTCTCACTGCAAGAAGTGATTCTGTTTCTTCTTGCCTCATTTATATGAATGCACAGTTATAACATCAGAAAATTCTAACTCAAAAGATTTGAAATTGGCCTTCTGTTCCTGTTATTTCTGTAACCGCTGGTGTCAGTCGTCTAGCAAGCAATTACATAATTCTTGGTGCCAATTGTTTTATGGACTAAGCTGCCAAACTATCGTTCCGCATTAATGGACTCGACAGCTTCTATGCTGCAGTATTTTATGATGGGGCACTCTCTTGTTTATTTTAAATGTTGTTTTCCTTTCTATTTATTTCTTCCATGTAAAACTTGTTCATTTAATCCTGTTCAAAATTTGTGTGCCATTAGCTTTGAACATAATTCTAAGACATTCACATGGAGCCCATTAGCTCTTGTATCTCTCCTCTGCATACCATGTTTGTACTGTAACACTAGTGCTGTCATCATTTTGCTAATTTCTTCAGTTTCCTAGTCCATATAGCAATTGTTCTATGAAGTTGTTTCTAAGTATCTTCAACGATCACAATGTCATCCATGTAGAACAAAAGCTAGGATTACTTCTGTCCATTTTGTTTTAATCGTTGCACACTTTAGCTTTCTTTTTTCGTTTACTGTTCCTCATGAGTGATATATCTGATTAGTTTTGTAAGGTTAGAGCTGTCCTAAGGAGTCTTATTTAAGTTTATTCCAGCCACATATTTACTATCATGATAAGTGCTGATCTGTCAAAGAGATCACAAGGTTTTGTACAACTTTGAACACAGTTTTGGATCCTGATTCTTTTATGGTACAGAGCTTCTATTGTATTATAGTGATAAACAGCTTCAATAATGCATATTTTTGTTATGCCACAAATATACGAACTGCAATGCTCTGCTTATTTATTTATTTTGTAATTTTGTTTAAGAGGCTTCTGTGTGTGGTTTCTGTATACTAGAAGTAGTATTAATTGTAGTGGTAGTAGTAGTAGTTGTAGCAGTAGTGACAGCATTAACAAGTAATATTAGAAGAAACACACACAGAGACTCCCTTATTTACTTTAGTTTCTTTTTCATTTTGTGTTTCTTTGGCAGACATTGCAGTGGTGTTCTTGTAGCATACTAACAGCCTGCATATCAGGCAGTGGCTTTGAATTAAATGATGTCTGTCTGGTTTTAGAGGAATGTATTTCCTCGGGTATTTTGTTTTCTGTAGCAAACAAAATGGGGACAGCATCCCAGAATTTAATATAAGAAGACTAATTTTTTGGCATTGTTCAAATAGACATCATCCTCTTTAGAATTTCATTATAACCTACATGATTTTTGCTGGTTTCATGAACATTTTTGCTTGTACGAGGGTCAGTCCAAAAGTTTTGGGAATCTACACAATAAAATATTAAAAATTTAGATCTATTCATTACATCTTTTCAAAATATTCTCCATTGTATTCTTTACACCGTTTGATCCTTTCAAACATTTTTCAAAAGCTGAACACCATTCTTCTTTGGAGTGACTGCAAATACATTCTTCGTAAGCAGCTACTGCTTCAGGTGACTCAAATCGTTGACCTCAAAATGTTTCTTTCATTTTGAGGAATATAAAAAAGTTACATGGGACAAATCTGGACTGTAGGGATGGTGGTACAAATCTCTGACTCCTGCAGAAATTGGGTTGTTTCTTGTGCAATGTGGCATTGTCATGGTGCAACAAAATTCCACGTAGAGCAATCTTAGGATGCTTTTTTCTCAGTTCATTGAGCACTTGTGGCAGACATTTTATGGTGTAACATCTAGAAGTAACAGTCTTTTGTCCCGCAAGTGGAATCGTCACAATGTGGCCACTTGCTGAGAAGAAGGAACAGATCATCTTCTTGGCAACACTTCTTGTTCGCTTCACTTTTTTTGGAGGACTTCCTCCTGATAAGACCCAGACTGATGACTGTCATTTAGTTTCTGCAGCATACTGGTAAATCCAGCTTTCATCAACTGTTACTTCTTGGCAACACTTCTTGTTTGCTTCACTTTTTTTGGAGGACTTCCTCCTGATAAGACCCACACTGATGACTGTCATTTAGTTTCTGCAGCATACTGGTAAATCCAGCTTTCATCAACTGTTACAGTGTTAAATGTTTTTGGATCTTCCTCCATTGAATTGTTCAATCATTTCCTGGCATCATTGCACACATGCTTGTTTTTACTCATTTGTGAGGTGGTGGGTGATCCGGCAACTGCATTGATGTGAAGCTTTTCCTTCAGGATTGTTTTCACTGCTGCCGATCAAATATTTAGGGCTACTTGAATCTGATCATATGTGCAACAATGATCTTCCCACATGTGCTCTGCAGTCATCCTCTATGAAATAGTCACCACATTGTCTGTTTTTAAAACACTGTATCTCAAGATGCCTTCAGTCATACTGCTTGTATTATTTTTTGAAGACAGTCATTTGATTGTTCATTTCTACATGATGTATAGCACAACAGACCATGGTCGACCAAACCACCCATCAGCTTCATATGAGGGTGAATGATTGTCAAAATTATATCTCGGAGCATGTTGTATTACTTGGATATGGCTATCTAGTCTTCTGTTTTTAAACTGTTATATCTGCAGATGTTTTCAGGTGTATTTTTTCTTGTTTTTCTTTTAGAGATTTTTATTCTAACAGCTGTTTGCTTAAACATCAAGACGATTACAAATCTTGCTGTAGTAGTTTCAATGTGTGCCAAGTCTGACTACACCCACACTACATCTCTGTGCTCTATACACAAATTGTCTATTATCCAGAAAGTCTGAACCTGAGTCCTCAGCAATTTTTTTGGTTTTCTTCTCTTGCTTTTCCAGCTGCAAGTATTTTATTGTTGTATTACATCTATTCATCATTGTATCTACCTCTTTCGATATTTATTATCAGTTTTATTAACATTCCAATTTGATAAAACGCATTGAGTTGCTAGGCATTTTTCTTCCTTTTCTGAGCACAACTGATGGCAAGGACAGTTAAATTCATCAGTATGGTTAACTGCAATATTTCATAGTACATTTAAGTACAGTGTTTTACATTTGACGACCTGGGTTCAAACATTATTTGTGACCAATCTGCAACCCAAAGCTGTAAACCACAGTTCTCTTCTATTATTTGTGCCAGTCTCTTACAAATATTATATCTTTTACTATACCTCAGAACTATTTTCATTTGTCCTGGAGCACTGAAACTTTTCCTGATATATCTCTCTACATGTTATCTTTCATTTTTGAATGACCTATAATCAATTTCTATTGCATCTCTCCAATTTTCTGTTTTACCTGTTGTAATTCATATAATGGAGTTATTCGATTCTGCTTTCAAATAAAAGATGGCTGCAATTTCAATAACACTTCAAAATTATATTTTTAATTTTCATACTAAGAATGAGTATTAGTATTTTAAGGATTCCAAACCTTGTTGGAGTGTTGTGTTTGGTACAAGCAGTAACAGAATTACTTCTGCAAGACATCTGGTGGAGAAGGATCTATCGCCACATCAGTAAGGTAGAGAATAATTTATTTATTTAAATTATCTACTTATTATTTAGCATTATGCATAATGGAATAGATGTAGTGAAACTATAAAAGTACAGAAAATTTATAAAACACTAAAAGATTTTTAAAATGAGAATAGCAATTTACAATATGTGTATTGTACAACGTTTTATCTACTTAGTTACGTAATGTCAAGCCTTTTTGTTTACTTTGGTAAATTATATTTTTATTTCAGATGTAGTATTGCCAATCACTGAAATATTGATACATAGTTTATACGTGTGTGTAGTGGGTCATGCATGATTTGATAAACGATTTGTTTCTTAATTTTAGTTTAAAACTGAAGAACACGAGTACTAGGTGAATTAAATACATTTTGAAAAATGAGTTCTGACAAAAATATTGCAAATAGAAATAGCCATATTCTGTTATAGATAGTTTAATTTCTAATAAATCCTGACTTTGTATTATATATGTATGGCTCACAATACACAACCAATTTTGTGGTTAAAGTGACATTACCAAAATCATCGCATAATGGAAGCTTCATTATGAAACTAGTTGCGTAATGAGGTACCATTACGAAACTAGTTAGGTAGTGAATATGTTTACGTTTTCTTTAGTATTGTAAAATCAATATTATGTAACTAAAGTAGATAAAATAAGTTATATACCTATATGATTTGTTCACATGATTACTGATGAAACTTCATTATTACAGGTTCTCTCTGGGAGTTTGTCATCAGGACTTGAAGACACTGAAAGGTAGGAGAAGAGTTGCCAGTTACTTACATGTATCATCATTGTATCACTGCTGAACCAACAGACAATCTGTGTTTTGTTACAGTTTCCTTTGCAGGTATTTCTCACCGGTGCTTGAAGACATCGAAAGGTAGGAGAAGAGTTGAAAGTTACCTGCATGTACAGCCGCTGTATCATTAATCTGGCATCGCTGTAAGACCTCCACATGCCTGATGCGACCAAGTTTAAAGATGCACTTCCCTTGAGTGACATGTTTGTATTAGCAGATGTGCTCATAGGAATGTATCTGGGGGCCACAGGTGACTATCTCCCCGGGATCCTGCACCCGACTTGGGGGCTGTGGAGAGTATGTTAGGGAGTAGTGTAGACAGCCAATGAGGCCTGTGGGGTGGGTGCTGTTACTAACCCAATCCTCCCCTTTGCCATGGTTAGGTCACGGTAATAACAATATTTTGTAAGCGCGCCAGGACGGGCGAAACCTGGAACCAGCTACCTTCGCGTCCCGCTTGATTCCTCCATTGGCTGGGCGATGCCAGACACATGAACAAGGGCCATACATGCATTGAGAGAATTGTGCTGCCATCTTGTGTTGTTTTCTTCTGTTTCAGCTTTCAGGTTATAACAAGGTGAGGTATCTCATATATTGTATTTGTGTGTTTGTTTTCTTGGTGGCATACTTCTCTCAGCAACTAGCAGCTAAAGTGAAAGTGTATCTTTGGCTGTTCTTAAAACCTTATGTTCAGAACTTGTAAGTATTAAGCATTTTTGTTTGCAGCAATTATCTTTCCAGACATGCCCTCCAGGAAGACATAGTCTGATGACACCAGTTACTGAATTGTTGGTTATGTGAGTATGGTATGTCGCTCTAGGGGCAGTGTGAGGTTAGCTAACCATTAGGTAGGGTTTAGTTAGGCGAAGCTCCAGAGCTCACATATCATCAACATAGCCAACAAAACCCCATTTTATAAACTTAATAATGTTCTCTAAATTTTCCTGGAATGGAACAGAGTTCCCACATTTTTCCCCCTTCTTGCCCCTGTACCTCACCGTGGTTTGGGGGTGGCAACAAGCAAATATTCACTTGTGTCTTATCTTTACAGAGCAATAAGTTTATATGTGTGAACGTTCTACACTTTAACTTGCTCATACACACAGTGAACACACGTGCATAAAAATGTATTCTTTATTCAGGATTTGAAAAAATTATGTGTATCTACTAATATAATAATCAGTGATGCTTTAGTTCATAGTTACTAGACAACAAAACCTATACTTTATATTCTAACATAACATAAAGTACACTTTAATGATGATCATCTTTATCTTATTTTCCTTGATAATACAGGGTTATTCAAAAAGAAGGAACAGACTTTAAATATTTATTTGTAATGAACGACAACAGATGGCAACACATGCTATACATAACTGAAAAGATAAAAGTTAAAAATTTTATGTTGTGTGTTCAGAATGAGCACCATTTGTTATGCAAGACTGATCAGTGCTTTTCCGCTTGCTTATGCAACCATCATCTACGAATTTATTGTATCAGTTGTAAATGTTTTATAACGAGGCGGCTCGTTGAACTTACAATGAAATGCATGCTGCAATGAAACAACGGATTCACTCTTTGCATAATGCAGCACTCAAAACGACTTTTCCTGTGGCGTTGCCATTTTCTCATAAACAAACACTGCGCCGCTGTAGGCACTGAATGGAACTAATAGGTGGGGGCTTAAAACTTTGAACTTTCCTCTATTAAATATTGTGTCACTATCTATTGTTGTTCATTAAAAATGAATATTTAAAATCTATTCCTTCTTTTTGAATAACCCTGTAATATGGATTAAAACAAAAACGTTCTCCCCTAATTTATAGTTATTGTATTATTAGAACCATTTACTTATTGGAGGCACATTTTCTCTATTATCTGAAGTATCATTTTTCTCAACTCTGCCTGTAATTGAACTTCCTTCCCTAAGTAATAGATCAGCAATTTTCTTCTTACCCTCCACACTTTCTTTTGCAACAGTATTTGATTTCCACTCTTTTAAAATGTTTCCCTGATGAACTGTAAAAAATTACCTGCTTCGCTCTACTTTAAATTCACATAAGAAACTAGCATCCAAAATTGCAGAATATAACAACAAAGTTTGTTGTTTTATCATGTCTTTTTTTTCTCCAAAGCACACATTACTCTTTCTTTAAACATATCTTTTCCGCAATAAATAAATTTCATTAAATATACTAAATATACAACATATACTCTGAACATAGATAAAATATTGTAGACAATGCGTTACAAATTATGTTTAGTAACTAGTCCTCTGAATAACTATTTCACAGCTTTGTCAGTATGAAAACAAATACATATAATCAGACATAGGAATCTCTAAGAACTAAAGCCAGGACAAAAACAAATAAAGCTAAACTGTTACTGGACTTTAGGCAGGGACATTGCAGGTAACTAACCACCTCCCATTCCTCCTACAGTCCTTTGGCATTTGTAGAGAGCATTCAGTGACACTTGACCACCGTTGTTTACATTCTTTGTTAAATTAAATTAAATTGAGTTTTATTTATGGACGCTCTTTAACTACTATGGTCCTTAGCATCCCATTCTATATTGAGCGTGAAAGACTGGTAATTTTGCTCAGAGGCCTCTTTATCAGGCTTGAGGTTCTTTTACGTGCCGTAAATCTACGACACGGGACCATCGGCTTTACTTCCCTTCCAAAGGAAGCCTGCTAAGGATTTTTATGCCCGAAAAAATCCATCGCTCTCTGCCGGGTTTGAACCCGCGACCTTGGGAACTAGAGGCTAGCATGGTACCACTAGTCCACGGAGGACGACATATTCTTTGTATTGGCATACCATTTGAGTATAGATAACTTGAAACCGACTGCTTACGCCTACCTAAAATATAATACTTAAATAGATGAAGAAAAAAAGAACATTAAAAGTAAGATTCCTAACAACTAAAGGTGTACAGCATTCAGCTATTTACATGATCACATATAGATTAAACATAAAAAATAGATAGAGAAACTAAGAATTAATTACTTATGTGATCATGTCATATATCATTACTAAAGACGAGAAATCCATGCAAATGCATGCTTTTATAAGATCATCGGACATAGTTCAAACTTAGTACTTATTATTTCATTACTTTCTGATTCAAATATGTGTACTTTTCTACGCATATTTTGGCCTTTTTGGGGATAAAAACGTGCATAATGCATATATAAGGCATTTTTAGTTTAATTATACATATAATATGCATCATTTTGAGTTGAAATGCATGTTTTAATGGTTTTGAGTAGACACCTCAGTTTTTTAATTTTATGTTCCTTATTTTTGCTTCAAAAATCAGGATTAAAGAAAGAAAAGGGGATAACAGAATTAGAAAGTTAAGATTCTCACAATAGGATGATTTTCCCAGAATTTTACTGACAGCCCTCTGCAAACTGCCTGTCATAAACAGATTTATTTAACCACAACCATCACCAGCAAGCATTTAATTTTGCAACAATGGAAATTTAGCCTTCTAGGTTAGGTACCATGGCAAAGACACAGTTGTAGGACGGTCTTTTGGAATTTGAACAAACCTTACTAGCAATTTCAAATTTTTCTAAAACTAACTGAAATCATTTGCTAAACTGTCTTCGCAGTGTGAATGTATGAACCTCATAAGTGATAAATGTCTGTGTTATTCTGTTTGCATGTGTTAATGTGCCTCCCATTAAAAGTTCCAGAAGTGTAGTCCTTGCACAGTGGATAAAAGGAAAGGGTTTTATTAAATCAGATGGGGATACTGTATTCTGTGATTATTGCAGTAAAGAGGTAAGCTATCCATTCTCCGAAAATTTTCTATGGCACTTGTTCTTTGTAAAGCATTACAAAATGTATTTTAAATAATTAAATAAAAATGCCAGTCTTTTAAAAACCATGTCCATATAACAGGACATCTTTTATGATTTCAGATAAAATGTACTAAAAATTTCAAATCAACAGCATGACACATCTGCGTCAAATATTGCAAGAATGCAAAAAACAAAAGAATCTGCAACACACCAAATCCAGTCATTTATTACTGCTCCCACATCTAAGGCATCACAAAATAATTTTTACGTGGATTTGTGCGATGATTCTGTAGGGGCAAATATACCACTTGAGAAACCCTTAGGGCTTTTTGGAGAATTGTACATCATAAGATCCTTCAACATTTTTCGACATATTTGCCAAAATAAATTTAATTTTGTGGAAAAACAAATGCAAACTATTTTCAGACACGTACAAATACTTGTTGTTTTGCTAACCAGGTATTGGATAAAATTCTCAAGGATTTGGAAACTTCAAGCATATGAACGTTTGCAGATGAAGCAACTATCCTATGGGGCGATATGTTATTAACCTAATTGTAGGAAAATTAACTGAAGATGGGCCTGGTCAACCCCATCTAGTATGCTGTAAAGTCTTGCAAAAAGCAAATAACTCCACAATTACTAGTTTCTTTGATGGAATGTTGCCTCAAAAATATTTTGACTAATAAGCGTAGGAACCTCAAAGGAAAAAATTTAGAAGCGTTATTAGTTGTTAACTGTCCAAAAATGATAGTGCATATTTTAATGTATTTTTCACTTGATCGAGCACAAATGCATGCATATTTTGGGGTTTTATAGTGCATGGAATTCTCGTTTTTAATCGTTACATATCAAGAGTTCTGCAACTGAATAAAATGAATTAACTAATAAGAATGTCCTAAGCTTCTTTTTAAACAATTGAAGTTCTTTTATTTTTTTAATACTCATAGGTAGTTTGTTGCATTAACTTTACCAACATCATGTGAAGTATCCCCAAGACCCAACGCCGTCCTCCAGGTGTAGTGGTTACCATGTTCTAGTTCTTGAGGTTGTGGATTTTTTTGGACGTAAAAATCCTTCTTTCAGAAGGGAAGTACCAACCCAATATAATGTGAAATACAAAATAAAACTCAAAACTCTCTGTGACTGTATGAAGCAAGAATAGTTGAAAGTTTTCCATTGTTAATATGCAGCGGACACAAGTAAACATTTGTTTGGCAAAAGCAGGGACACAAACATAATGTACATTTCTCTGAGCTTGTTGCAGGAATCCACAAGAAGATGAAGATAAATTTGCAGAACAGGAAGAGAAAGCTAAACTACGCTCAATTTGCTTTTGCACATTCAGTCACTTCAGCAACTTCATGTAACTATCAGAGTATTTAGTAACTAACATTAGATTACTGCTGTGTTACATTCACATGGCTGTCTCTACACAATATCGTTTATTTTTATATAGCTTCTACAAACTATTCCTATGTAAGCTTATTTTTCTATCTGCTTCACGTTAATCAAGATAAACATTTGCAGATATAATTTCATTACCCATTTTGTTGTGGGTAAGAGAAATAGAAGAAGCCGAATAGATAGCCAGGAGTTTAGCTATGCTTTCCACCTCCTTGCCAGAAACAACTGAATAGTGACAAGACTAAAAAAACTGCAAAGTATTGAACAACTGAAAACAATATTAGCAGATATCTTGGAAGCAGCTGATGCCACAAAAATAAATTATTTGAGATAAATTTTGTGTTTTAAAGAGATCTACTTTTTTGACTTGCTTATGCTTTCCCTATTATACAAAATTCCTTCTGAATGAAGAGGATTTCACAGGCTATTCCCAGGAAATTTAAGATATACCTTTCATTTGTCATTAAATACCTTATATATGTGGTATTTGAATCAAAATCTTTTCAGCTTATTTTTGAAACAATTAAAAATTTTGAAAATTGTTCCATATAAAGGGTAGTTTAGGGTGGGCGTGATTTTCTTTAACATACTCTGAAGTGTGTTTGGAGGATACTGAACTTAAGAACTCCAAGTTTGTTATATATCGTACATTTTGTTTTAGAGTTATGCTGTTCAAACACAAACACGCCATTTTCTAAAAATAATTGTTTGATTAAGGGGTCTCAAAACGTGTATTTATGGTGAAATCTCAACACCAAATTTTTGGATGGAATACAATACTTCCTCTTATTAAAGGTAGGTGACAAACGTAAAAAATCTGATGTGTTACACTCACATGATTTTCTCTACTCCTGTACAATCTAATTTTACAAACGCTTATTCTCCATATGCTTCATGTTAATCGAGATATCGAGATGTCAATCTTATTGGTAATATATGGTAGCTTTTAAGCAATAGTCAAATATTTTAACGCTGGTTGCTATGTGGCGCATTCCATTCTCTTTGCATGTCCAGGGCATAAAAAAAATGAATAACGAATATGAGAAAAAGTATAAGTATTGTAAAATTTAAGGAAATAACAAGCAATATCTCGAAAACGGTTCACTCAACAAAAGAAATGTATATGACATAAGCTGTGTATTTTAACGCGATCTACATTTTTTGTGTAGTAAAATTTTGTCTATCTTATGGTTTACCAGTTATGCAAAAGTCGTTCACAATGAAGAATACTTTTGGAGACATTCCCAGAAAATTCGAGATATACATTTCATTTCTCATGACATTATCTTAAACATATGATATTTTCATCAAAATCGTTAGAGCCATTTTTGAGAAAATTAAAATTTTCGAAAAATCTTCCATGTAAAGGGTAGTCTGGGGTGGGGGGATTTTCTTGAAAACCTTCGTGTCGCATCTCTGGAAGATACTGAACCTAAATACCAAGTTTGGTGCTTATCCGACTGTTTGTTTTTGAGTTATGCTGTTCACAGACACACACACACACATGGACATGTTTCCAGAAATGCTTTTTTTGGATTCAGGAGGTCTCAAAACATGTATTTCCGGTGAAATCTCGGTATCGAATTTTTGGGTGGAATGCAATACTTCCCCTACTTAATATACGTAGTAGAGAAAGTAAAAATTAATTTACATGCATATATATTAGGCATTTGAATTAACACTTTCTTAAATTTTAGGTGTTATATTTAAAGAGGAAACAATAACAACAATAATACAACATTTTTAGGATGTAACTATGAAACACTTGTTTTCTGACACTATGACTTTTTTACTACATTTATTAAGTAAGGGAAGTATTGCATTCCAATTTGATACCAAGATTTCCCCAGAAATACATGCTTGCCCTGAATCCAAATAAACCATTTTTGGAAATGTGTTTGTCTGTCTATGAACAGCATAACTCAAAAACCAAAAGTTGGATAAATACGAAACTTTGTATTTGAGTTTAGTATCTTTCAAAGATACGACACAAAGATTTTCAAGAAAATCCCCCACCCCAGATTACGTTTGACATGGAACATTTTTTGAAAATTTTTATTTTCTCAAAATTGCTCTAACAATTTTTATTAATACAACATACATTTAACATATTTTCATGATAAATAAAATGTATGTCTTGAATTTTCTAAGAATGTCCCCAAAAGTCCTCTTCATTCTGAATGGCTTTTACACAAGAGAAGACAAACTTTTACTACACAAAAACTATAGGTCTTGTTAAAGCACACAATTCATATATATATATATTTTTTTTCCCTAGAGTGAACCATTTCTGAGATGTTCCTTGTTATTTGCTTAATTTTCCAATATTTATACCTTTGCTCAAATGGGAATTCATTATTCGTTTTTTTTATGTCCTGGTAATGCAAAGAGAATGGAATGCTCCACATAGCAACCAGCTCTTAAAAGATTTGACTATGGCTTAAACCCTATCACATTCCGCCTGCAGCACCTACAAGAAAATTAGCAATAAGATAATTTCGGCAAATGTTTATCTCGATTAACATGAATTAGATAGAAAACAAGCGTTTGTAGCAATATTTTGTACAAGAGTAGAGGAAGTCATGTGAATGCAACACATTAGACTTTTTCATTTACAAGCGCTTGCAGATAGCTCACCCGAAGTTGCCCGACGAAGTTCCAGCAAATGCCGAAAATGAACGAAAGCGAACGATCTTAAGGGGGCATTCCAGTGCAAGGGGGAAGGTAGTCCATTCCGGCACATTTTGCTCTCACTGACTGTGGTCAAATACGTAACGTGGAATGTTGGCGCGTGCATTTCGACTGGCAATTGAAACTGAATACATAAAGCCAAGCGCTTCAAAGCAGGAATTTGTACATACATCGTACAAATCGGCTTAACTTCAGTACCTTCCAAAGATGTAACACAAAGATTTTCAAGAAAATTCCCCACCCAAAATAACCCTTTACACGGAAGAATTCTCGAATTTTTTTCTCTGAAAAATGATTCAAACGATTTTTATTAAAATGCCATTGTATTCGAGATATTTACATGAAAAATAAAATGTTTATTTTTAATTTTCTGGGAATAGCTTGTGAAGTCCTCTTCATTCGGAAGGAATTTCGTATAATCTTGTGTAACTGGTAAATTTAAGCAACAGAGGAAAATGGGCTACACAAAAAATGTCAATGGGATAGATGGATCTGATGCATCCCAGTTTTATATGTTATAATGTTTTATGTATATGCAAACTCCACCATCTTCTAAATGTTTTCTTATACAGGGTGAAAGGTATTGCTTGAACAGTAATAAAATGACTAATAGACACAGGCACAAGGAACATCACTATGTTTCATTTTTGTAGGTTTAATGACAAACATTGTATTTACACTACTCATTATATAGAATCCATGATTAACGTACGGTTCAAGCAGCACCTTCCACCCTGTATACTGTCCTCCCAAATAATACCCACGGAGTAATAATGAGAATATCTCGTTTCAAGTGATGTCTTTCTCAAACATGTCTTCAAGGTAATAAAAATTACATGAGAAATTGAAATTTAAGCATAACATAAGTATAAATTTATAATTTCGAGCTTATTCAAAGTGAATTAAACATCATAATAGTATCAACCTCATGTAAGCACTTTATGTAGGGCAGATTGCATGTGATGGTGATTAACATTTATTTGCTATTGTTGTCCTACTGTAATGCATGTCGAGAAGTTTACTGTTGAAATGGTGATGGTTTACAAACTTTTCTCTCTTAGATAATGCATGATGGGGAGGGAAGCATCCCCCCCCCCAAAAGCTGTTCTTGGCGTTGGGTATATTCCTACTTACTCTGCATACTTCATAATTGTATGATGTGTTCAATTTCCCTGAGCATTGCTCACAGTGGAGCCAAATGAACAAACACAAACAAACAAACATCACTGTATGGGCTCAATTTGTTTTTTTCCCATATAACCTGTCAATAAATTTAAGGTTCCCATGTGCTGTAGGACCTCCACTGTGTTATATCAAATGTTATATATAGAACTTTTCTAGGAAAAGGAATCAAAGTGTATTTTCTATTCAATAACTCTAAAGTGTTATCAACTAGAACTGGCTTTGTGTATGCATAAGTGACTAAGTGCAATTACAATTACCTATAAGATCATTCCAATAGACTGTAATAACAGACATTCAAGAGGTTAGAATTTAATGGATATTTTAATTGTGTAGGCCATTCAAATTGAAATTGAAATTGAGTTTTATTTATGGACGCTCTTTAACTACTATGGTTCTTAGCGTCCCATTCTATATTGGGCGTGAAACACCGGTAATTTTGCTCAGAGGCCTCTTTATCAGGCTTGAGGTTCTTTTACGTGCCGTAAATCTACGACACGGGACCACCGGCTTTACTTCCCTTCCGAAGGAAGCCGTGCTAACGATTTTTACGCCCGAAAAAATCCATCGCCCTCCGCCGATAGGCCATTCAAATGTATATTAATGTAGGCACATGTTCCTTAAAATACCATACAAATGTATTATACAGTATTATTAAATATGAATGTGAATGCAATGTCTCTAAATAATAACAATGTCTCTGTTTATCCATATCACACCCACCCTCACAATTGTCAATCACTTTAACATGTAGTTTAGTGTGCCAGTATTAATTGTATTTTCATATGTTGACTGTAGAAAGAATGTAACACCTTTTTGTATGACTTTCATACTATTGTTTTTTAAGCAATTACAGAATTTAAATTTGCTTAAAATGCAATATTTCATTATTACCTACTTACCTCCTTACCCAATTTTATTATCACTTAAGTATAGTTATATTGTTGTTTCTGCAAGTTAATGGTCCACATGCTGGTTTATAAATTTGGGTGTCTGGATGAGACACTCGTTCATTAGTATTGCTCACTGTCCTCCATAGTATTTTTAATTTTAATGCCCCTTTTAACTTCATAGGTTTACAGAGATTGAAGACTGGCGGGAGGGGGGATGACAATGATGAAGATTGTGCAATTGATGGAATTATGGTGGGGAAAACCAGAGAACACTCATTCTAAGTGCCATTTTATCTACCACAAAATCCCACCTCTGATCCCTAGGATTGAATCCAGGCGTTTTTTGCGAGAGGCCATAGTGCTGCCCAATTAGAAGTGTGAATATGAGACAACATTTAAAACAGGGATAGTATTACTCAATACCATCAAGTAATGAAACCAAGAAGTTGTTTTACAAGGCAGCTCCCACTATGACTTCACAAATGCGGTGTATGTAAATAAAGTATTAATAGATATTTAAAAATGAATAACTATTTCAGCAGATATTTTGCCATGCAATACACATTATAATTTAAGTTGTATAATTTAAGTTGGGTGTTTTGTCATAAATATGGTAGCTGACATTTTGATATGTAGAAATCATTCAGCAATAATGTGGTAATACACAAGTTTTATGTAACTATTTGTGCTTCCAAGGCCAGCGGTTAACCGAGTTACCCAGATTGACAAAAAAATTCCCTAAGATACACAGTACATATGGAGAATTTTCTGTTTATGAAATGCTTTAAGTTATTTTGCAATGAAAAAGAGCATTGTGTCCTAATTTATTTATTTGGTATAACAGCAGGAAATAGTCTGAGCACAACACTAATACACATCCAAAATCAAACCATGGATCCCATACTATATCATTACATCACATTCAAAATTGAAATAGGTATCAGACATAACCTTTGAGCATAACTTCTCATGTTCGTTTTACGATATTAGTGTGCAATCCACAAAACCAAACTTTTCGAATTCGAACACATTTCAACACTAAATAGCACAAACACACATTTTAACACCTTAACATACTCAGTATAGTTTATATTTAAGGTTAGCTTGTTTTCGCTATACTGGAGTAGATGTGCGGGCCACAAGTAGAGAAGATTGTCGATATATATATATATTTCAATTCTTCATTAAAATCAACTAACGTTGTGACTTTCGATTCATAACCTGTGTTCTACCTTACTAGGTTTTCAGGTCATGTTCCAGTTTTAAACATCGTTTACTCATTATTAAATAATTTTGTATCACTATAAACTCCTGCATTTACACAATTGCTCGTTGATACGAAAATTCAACTTTATGTTTATATTTTCGGCATTGATATTTTATCAACTGACTTTTATCTTAGTTTCAAGGCTCAGCAATCAGCATGGCACTGGCAGAAGTCGCGCTATTCCCTCTGGAAGCGTGCTGTTCGTTTACCTTCGGGTGAGCTATCTGCAAGCGCTTTTCAAAGAAATGGTTGCATTGTTGCGAACTTCTATTTTAGATTTTTCGACCGAACAGTGTACCCAGCCCGCATCAAGCCTTGCCCAATGGTCTAACATAACATAACATAAGATCTCAATCTATAGACCACAGAACACCAAAGTATAGACCCTATAGTGAGCTAGACCAGCTTAAAGAAAGCTAGTCTACTCTAGGATGTAGATTACGTCATAATTACATTGTGTACTTGTATGTAAATAAATTGTAGTTCTTATGTAGAGTACGTTAGAGCTAAAAATTTTTAAAACAATATTATTTATACTTCATGTAATTATAACATTTGGTAACATTTTACAGTCAGTTATTTTTTTGAATGAAAGAAATCCTCCTCTGTATAGAAGGTGTGAGTGATGAGATATCTTTTTAATACTAACTTGAATTTATTTTTATTAGTTTTCAGTTCCTTAATTGAATTAAATAATACTACACCATTATAGTAAGCCCCTTTTTGGAATACTTGTAGGTTATTGCTTAGCCTGTGCAAGTCCTGCCCATTTCTGGTTTGTTTGCTGTGTATGTCTGAATTTTTTATGAACAGTTCTGGGTGGTCAACCACGGTTAAAAGTACAGCTAAAATATACTCACAGGCTAATGGCAGAATTCCAAATGTTTTGAACAGTGGTTTACAATGAGTTGATTTCTTTACACCTGCCATTATTCTTATTACTTTTTTTGTAAAAGAAATATTTTTTTTGCGTCTACTGAATTTCCCCAAAATGTTATTCCACAAGTCATAATTAATAAAAATAAGCATCATATACTGTTTTTAGGATGCTTTTATTTGTAAAATGAATTAATGATCTAATTGCAAAATATGCAGAGCTTAAATTTGGTAGGAAGTAGTCAATATGGTCTTTCCAATTCATGTTATGATCTATAATAAGACCAAACAATTTTATGCTACAAGTTTCAGTAATTTCGTTGCCTTCATGTTCAATTCTTATGTCTGTAATACTTTTATTTTTTGTGCGAAAATTGATATACTTAGTTTTTTCAAAGTTTATATGAATTTTGTTACTATCGAACCAATTATTTAGCACACTGAAAATACCGTTGGATAACTCTGAGAGGCGACTGATGTTGTGTTCTTTAATTATAATACTTGTATTATCTGCAAAGAGAACTGGGAGAGCATGTTCATTTATTACTCTGGGGAGGTCGTTGACATATATTAGAAACAATAATGAACCCAAAATCGAACCTTGTGGAACACCATGCTTTATTTCTGACCATTTGGAATTATCTGCAATATTTATTATGACCTTTTGATGTCCGTTTGATAGGTCAGATGCAATCCATTGATATGTTTTGTTCTTAATGCCATAATATGATAATTTTGATAAGAGTATATTATGATTTACACAGTCAAATGCTTTTGATATGTCACAGAATATTCCTAGTGTAATACATTTATTATCAAGTGATTTCAAAATTTCATTCGTTAAGTTGAAAGTGGCATCATTGGTTGACATGTTTTTCCTAAATCCAAACTGCTCCTTTGCTAAATTATTATTTTTAATTAGGTGGTGACATATTCGTTTTAACATAAGTTTTTCAAATACTTTAGAGAAAGCAGTTAGTAATGATACTGGTCTATAGTTCGACAGTTGTGACTTTTGCCCTTTCTTGTATAGTGGTTTAACTATAGAATATTTTAGCCTGTCAAGAAAAATTCCTGTTACAAAGGGGAAGTTACATATATGACTTAAGGGTTTGCTAATTTTATCGGCGCATAGTTTTAATATCTTTGTAGATATTTCGTCATAACCCAATGAATTCTTGCTTTTGAGGGATTTTATCGTTTTATTTACTTCTATCGTGCTCGTGGGTACCATTTCTGTTTAAACAGGCTATTCTAAGCTTGCTTTTTTCAAATATGAAAGAGGTTGTTTGGGCTGTAACAGTAAATTTTCTGCTAACTGAATATAATACTCATCAAATAATGTTGCTAATAATTTAATAATAAAATGAGTTGGGCATAATGCGCCTACTATTATCAAGGCTGGCCTATGAGCTGGCAATGGTAATTGTTTATCTGGAGGACCTAAAAACAAAGAACGTTTGTGTATATGTGATATGTGACAGGCCTTATGAACGTTTATCATAAAACCAAGTGCCCCAAAGGTTCAATCTAGCTGACTGTCCTTAGCAGAGTTTGGCAAAGCTTGAAGGAAAGTATATATTGCCCATTCACGCGCATCTTTATTATTATTATTATTATTATTATTATTATTATTATTATTATTATTATTATTATTATTATTATTATTATTATTGATGTTGTAGTAGTACCGTGCCACGAAGTCGCAGCCATTGGGGAGTAAACTTCCTACATATTTACATTCCCTCTTTCTCATTTAAACCCACTCAGACCTCTGCAGAAATGATGGTTTCATTACACATTTCGCTGTAGATGCAAGGGGGATAGAGAAAACGAATCCAGTCTGGTGTTTAAAAGCGTTTTTTTTGTTTTTTCTTCCGGGCGTGGAAATTCAATCTCTTTCCATGACAAGGAAAAGCAATCGAATAGTAAAAGCACTTTAAAAAATTACAAAGTATTGAACAATTCTAAGCAATATTATAATATATCGAAAATGGCCGATGCCACAAATAAATAAAAATAATGAAATAGTAATAGAATGTGTATTTTAAGAGACGTATAATACCAAATTATCAAAATTCCCTTCCAATGAAGAGTACTTCATAGGCTATTTCCAGAAAATTCAAGATATTCACTTCATGCTTTATGTAAATATCTTAAATGTATGGAGTTTTAAACAATCGTTAGAGCCATGTTTGAGAAAATAAACAAAATATTCTATGTGAAGGCTAGTTTGGGATGGGGGATTTTCTTTAAAATCTTCGAGTCGCAACTTTGGAAGATACTGAACTGAAATAGGTACTAAGTTTGGTATTTACCCGATCTTTCATTTTTGAGTTATGCTGTTCACAAACGCATACGGACCCTTTTCTAAAAATGCTTAGAAAAATATATGTTTTAGGATCCGCTCGATAATTTAGGTGGAATACAATATTTCCTCTACTAAGTACGTGGTATAGAAAGTAAAAATCGGATGTGTTACATTTACATGACTTTCTCTTCCACATGTGCAATAGGTAAAGTACTGTATTCCAGCGAAACAGTCGATGTCGAGATTGTCGTCCTTTGTGGTGTGATAGTTACCTCTTAGTTCCCGAGGTCGCGGGTTCAAATCCCGCGGAGGGCGATGGATTTTTTCGGGCGCAAAAATCCTTAGCATGGCTTCCTTTGGAAGGGAAGTAAGCCGGTAGTCCCGTGTCGTAAATTTACGGCACGTAAAAGAACCTCAAGCCTAATAAAGAGGCCTCTGAGCAAAATTAGTCTTTCACACCCAATATAGAATAGGACGTTAAGGACCACAGCAGTTAAAGACCATCCATAATTAACACTCAATTTAATTTTTAATTTGATGTCGAAATTTTACCAAAAATACATGTTTTGAGGACTCTGAATAAAAAAGTAAATTTTATAAAAAAGTCCATGTGTCTGTGAACAGTACAACTCAAGAGTAAAATGTTGGATAAATACCAAACTTTGAAGTAGGTTAATTTTAGGAGGAGTTGTATTGTATTGCTGCAGTTGGAGAGCCAAACTTGATGTAGTAACTGCCCCACGTATGGTACACAGTTTCCGGTGGCCTTCGCCCCAAGTTAAAAAATCAACTTTGTATTTTAATGTTTCTTGAAATATTATATATATTTATGTTTGCCTCGGCTGCGTCAGTGTTAATTTTGTAGAAACATGTGTGATGCGGCTAGAGAATGTAGGCTTACACAGATTATAATTTTTACTTCACTCCATTTATCAATCCTTCACACATTAAATAACACTTCACTTATATACAGAACTGTGAGATTATTTATTAATTGCACTTTTAAACACGTAAACTTTATAATATTCTCGCTGTATTAATGTTTGTCTCACACTGGATACGTACGCGTCTAGCATCCAATTAGTAACGGTGTCTACAAGCAATGGCTTCTACCGCCTGAATTTACAAATTTCATCTATTTCAAGCCTCTGATTGGCTAATCCTACTCCAATAGAATATCTTCATTTAACTTAAGCTTTTTCTGGTTGTTGATTGGCTATTTATAAACTGTCTCAAATATTACATTATTGTTGCTCCAAGAATTGCTAGTAGCATTATTAAACTTTCTAATTCATTATTGCCTAAAGGTTACCTCATTGTAAGTAACCTTTTACCTATATTCTCACAGCTCCTACATTATTAAATTACGTAATACATTCACATAACATTATTATACATGTATACAATAATATAAACATTAATACAATGACTGTTACATAACTTTTATATATTATTTATACACATATTGCTTTAAGGAGGGCTGTTATTATATTTTATATTATATAATTTGACTGAAATCATTTAAATGTTAAAAATACTGCCTCAAATTGTTATTTAAGTTCAGTATCTTCCCAAAATGTGATACAAAGATTTTCAAGAAAATCCCTCAAACCAAGCTACCCTTTACATGGTAAAGTTTTCGAATTTTTTCATTATCTCAAAAATGGCTCTTAAACATTTTTGATTAAAATATTTAATATATTTAATTTAATTTAAGATATTTCCATGACAAATAAAATGCATATCATGAAGTTTCTGGGAATAACTTGTGAAGTGCTATTCATTCTGATGGAATTATACATATACTTTTTAACTGTTAAACCTTACGAAAGAGTAAAACCACTTAATTTATTCCAAATAGGTAAGCACTTTTTAAGTATGCGCCAATTCAATAGCAAAAATAGCTTCGTTAAAATAATAACACCTGTTTTAGGTTGGTGGGAACGAGATACTTCTTAATCGTATCACCAGTAGCACTATATTTACGCCGCATGTCTTAGACAGTATCGCCAAAGGTGACAGGAAGAGAAACTGTATGTTAGATGGAATTGGTACAACCATGTTAAGGTAATAGCAGGGACATGTTTTCGTTTCGGTGATAAATTTGTATGGTTTCCAAATGAGTGCAATATCTCCCAGATTAAAACATAACAGAAACCCTATTTTGTAGTGAACTAACATGATCTGCAACGGTAATATAAAATTCCTATTTCACAATGGTCATTAATTTTATTGTCACAACACATTTGACACTTAGAATGCACAACACATTGTATCCTAATTTTAATTCCAAATCCTGCACCTTAATCTGTAAACATAAAATCAATTTATTTAAATATTTTAACTTAGGATAAATTCACATTTATTATTTACATTTATGCGAATTGTTTAAAAAACGGATCCCTATACATAACCTCCCTCAATATGTTTCTGACAATATGTTATGCTACTGACTTGAGGAAGGTATATTTCCTGAAAAAATCAAACTATTTATAGTAAAACGTCTTCATATGAAAGGTAAGAAAAATGCGGTCAAAAATTACGGAGCAGTTACCCTTATTTCAGTGTTTAATAAATAGATTTAACAAAACTTGTTTTATTACCTACATTTGTATGGATCACTTGACATTTTGGGGGATTTCTAGCATGGTTTTAGTAAGGGTTGCAGCACAATTTCAGCTGTTGTAAATTTTGTACACACATCATTAGATAATAAAAATAATGGCAACAAGATTGCAGGTATATTTTTAGATTTATCAAAGACTTTCAATCGTGTGAATCATAGAGTTTTGTTGAACAAGCTAATCAAAATGGTGTTAATGGAAATTTATTTAAAATAGTAGGGTCATATCTGAAAAACAGCGTATTGATATTGCTTGATGTCGGTTTTGAAGTAAAAAAGTAAAGATAACTTGTTAGGGATGTTCATTTTGGGGTACGTCAGGGATCAATCCTAGGTCCGTTTTTATTTATTTATGTTAATGATTTTTTTATTTCACTTGACTAGTTATTTTCTAAGTATGTTTGCGGATGGTACCTCTGGGTTTCTGTAGTGCAAAAGAGTATTCTTAATTAAAAGAAAAAGCACGGATGCTTATGCAGGATACTGAATTATATTTTGACCAAAACAATCTAAAGATAAATCTGGACAAAACCCAATTAGTATTTCTCGATCCCTGTGGTCTAAAGGAGAATCTCACATGTTAATGTTGAGACTAATTCCTATTGTAACTTTTTTGGATTTTACATGGATGACAAGCTCACATGTTGAGAAAAAGGTATCCACTTTTGGGATGGAATTACCACGGGAGAAGTGTACCCGCATATGTTATGAAAAAAAAGAGTGTTAAAGAGTTCCTGGTCGGTAGAAGTGAGCGTGCAGAGGAAAATAGGCATAGGAGAACAGAAGTTGAAGAAAATTAAAGAACATAGTAAAGTACAACCTATCACAGAGAACAACCCCCCAGAAAAAGAAGAGAGGAAAACGAAATAAACAAATAAAACGAAGGGTAAGCAGAAAGGAGGAAGGGCTTTTTCATATTTTAAACAGAAAAGTAACATGCTTGTTAAAGTGTTTCAGATCCCAGGTATAGTAAGGAGTAAGATGGCAGACCAGAATAAAGATGGTGCCCCCCAGGAAAACGGAAAGCAGGTCACGTGAGAGCAACAGCATCAGTTGGGTCAAAGGAGAATCGAGCAGCAATAATTTGACAGTATGGCTTGAGCGTCCGAGCAGGTCGGACGCAGCTGGGAACTAGTTTGTTGTGTAAACTGGTCGCAGGCAACGTTTCCCCAGACGGCTACAAAGCGAACGGAAATCTTTGAAGCCTGACCATAAACCCATCAGTAAACGATTAGTAGGGTCTTCCCATCCCTCAAATACTATGCGTGGTCCTTTCTTTAGCTCCACCAAAGCAAAGCGTTGTTGCAATGTCATTTTTGTTGTTACTTCGGTTTCAGTACGTTTGAGCAGCTGTGACAGTTAAGCTTATATCTTACTTTAGAGAATTTATATAGTGGTTTACTTAGTTTTGTATGTTTAGCAGTGTTTAATAGTTATTAGCACTTAATAGTTTAATTAAACGAACCAAGTTGCTGACCCTCCGGCCGCACCAACAAATGACTCTGCCGAGTACCAGTAGTGCCAAGACCACTAAGAAAGGGGCTACAAAAGCTTTGAATAAGCAAAGTCAGATTTTTGTGTGTATTGTTTACGAACATGTAGAAAAGAACCCTTTACGTGGAAAATGTTTGCTATTGTTTTGAATTTCTCAAAAACAGCTATAACGGTTTTTAGTAAAATACCGCATGTTTAAGGTATTTGCATAAAAAATAAAATTTGTATCTTGAATTTTATGTTCTGGGAATAACTTGTAAATTGTTCCTCGTTCTCAACTTTTTGTTTAACTGGTACACCGTAAGAGATAGGCAAAATCTTACTGTGCGTAAAATGCAGTCTCAGTAAAGGACACATTTTAGGTCAAATTATGTTAATCATTTCCGGGAAAATCTTTGTTATTGGTTCGAATTTTGAAATACAAGTTGGACGTCATGCTAAGAGCATTGAATTTCAAAGTCATCATCTGGTTTTTAAAAATCTGACTATCGCTTTGGCCTTTGAATCCTTATATTTACAATGAAATGTGCAATGGAATTTTATCTCGTTTAAGAAGAAGTAGATATGTAAAAGTAATTTGTAGAAGAGTGAATAGAGATAATCATGTGAATATAACACATAAGATTTCTGTTTTATTTTCTTTCTTTTGCCTTCCGTATTTTTGCTTATCCTGTATTTTATAATAAAGCTATTCATTTAAGTAAACAGAAGCTGTCATGTTTATTAATCTTACATCTTAAACAATACACAACCTCTTCTTATATTAGCTTTAAATTAATAAAAACATTGTTGTGAAGCAAATTTATCATGTTTTCAAAGCTACGTAAAAAAGCACCTATCTTCCAAGAGTAATACAAAGACCTGCGTTCGCTTTACGTTTTTCTCCTGCTTCTTCGTTTTTAATTTTACATATTTACTGTTTTTGTTTACATCTTCTGGAACTTGGTTTTTCTAACATTTGTGGTTGCAGGACAAACAAAATAAAAAATACTTTCACCATAGCTCCACGCACATAATAATTACAGTAAGCAAAACTGCAAACATGCAACCCTTAATTATAAAAATTAACTTTTAGGTTAAATAGCATAATCAAAAATGAGGCGTTGTTTTGGGAGTAAGAGTTCTTTTCAAAATAAATTCATATTTATGTATTTTAATTATTTAATGATAGTCCAACAATGTATAGTTCATTCGGAACATGTTTCTAAGTTTCTCTCGGATATATTAACATGCATTTCCATTCTTGCAGCGTTGTATATTAGTTCAGGTCATCCTCAGTTATATTTTAAAGCGTTTGTTACATAAATATAATCATTATGCGATGCATAGTTGTTTACTGCATTTGTGTATAAAGCAAGCAGACAAACTGCATGATTGTATTTGTACATATGGAAATCGGCTACAAAGTTTTGCTTTTAAATACTATTTTTAACTGTGGCAACAACGCGCATGTGCACATGGATGTCACTAATATGTTTATGATGGTTGTGGTTAGGGAGGGTAGGGAACAAGTGTTTGGCTACTGCACAAAGGCCGCTGCTTGGGGATCCTTAGACTGCGACGACCATACAAGGTGGTGTTGCTATGCTAGTGAGTGTGTGCAAGAGCGACCTAAACCGCCTTGTCTATAATACTGTTACAATACTTTTGTGTGTACTGTGTGTGTAGCAGAGCATTTTAGCTTTGGAAAATGGAAGTGTACGCCAGAAAAAAATATCATTAGGGTTAAATTTACGTTGAATGCCACGAGGCCGACGGCTTATGAGGCACATGACTTTATTGCAGATACCTCACATTTAAATGCGGAGTAACTTGACACGATACAGTTAATCGCCAGTGAATGAGCAATTTGCATAAAACTTATATCTGCACTCCTGTTAGAGAAGATTTTAAATACTTCCTCGGAAGAAACAACTTTTAAATATATGAATGGTGAAATAACGAACGTAATCACGGAACATTTGACTAATAATGACGTACCACCGGAAATCCCGACTGAGGTTTTAAAATGAGCTTTGCAGCGTTACGCGACGGTGTATGACGTCCGGAAGGAACAATGGGGTCGCCAGTATCGCATTCAACGGTATACGTGAGAAAAATGCAGTTGATGACGCACGTTCCCAGCTTTATTGTAATTGGTAGCTATAGGTTATCGGTGTCCTATGTTGGACAACCCCGCTCCTGGTATGTCTGCAGCAGCACAGAGCATCTTAAGGAGGCCTGTACCCACAGATCTACCGCTGTGCTCCTGGCGGCTGCTGGACGGCCGAACGGCAGAGAACCCGCTTCACCGGCCGTGGGCCTGCAGCGTGAGCGTTCGCAACATATAGATGGTGACACAGAGACTCCATTTGCTGGTGAACAGCAGCGGGATGAGTTTACGAGTTTACCCAGATTGAGTCGATGCATAGGGATGATGCAACGGTGCTCCGCGATCCGGCGGGGAAGCATAGACTTCAGCACATTTCAGATGGGACGGCGCCGGCTGGCCTTAATCCACTGGCGGCTGCAGCAGTTTCGGGGTCGAGAACCGCCCGACTGAAAAAAATCGTGTTAAGTGGACAAAGAATCGCAGAACGAGTAGTGATGCGACGTCTTGCAGCAGCCAGATGGCACTGGAGCAAGACATGGAAACAGTTATTGAGGCAGAACAGCATTTGCAACAGGTTTTGCCATCTGCAGCATCAGCTGAGGTGAGAGCACAGATACGGGCGGCATCTTCTGCAGTGCATAGCATCATAGCTACGGAGGAGGAAGCAAGCAAGTCCTCCTGTGACTCTCGACCTACAAAGGAGGACGCGGGAAACCGTCCCTTGGATGTTGGTGGAGCACCAGAGCCAACGCAGAGTGAAGTGCATCAGACAATGGAGGCTGGTGCTGAAGCCCGCTCTTGGGTGGAAACCTCCAATACATTTTCTGACCTCCCAGACGATACACCTCCTGCATGGCGGGGGTCTATTTCTTTGCGTGAACCTCGGTTCAAAGTACATGAATTGCAACACAGCCCCCTGTTGGCATCACGAAGACTGCCGAGGAGCCCGTAGTGCAACAGCATGCAGTGGCGAACGGTGGAGAACCACACCCTAGTTCGCCTAAGTGGATAAGGAATCGGACCCGGCGCATCTTACTCCGCTAGCACGGCATGGGAAGGTGTCTTCTAGTAAGCCTCGGCTCTGAGGGAAACATACGCCACCGGCTCCTCCAGATGGATATCCGGAGACCTGCCGGCAACCTAATTGGAGCCCTGATAGCGAACATTAAAGCCCGATGTCCTTGATTGTAATGCCCTTTCACTCAACGCTCCTTACCATGATATACACTATGTGATCAAAAGTATCCGGACACCTCCACAAACATAAGCTTTTCATCTTAGGTGCATTGTGCTGCCATCTACTGCCTGGTACTCATTATCCGCGACCTCGGTAGTCATTAGACATCGTGAAACAGCAGAATGGGACGCTCCGTGAAACTCACGGACTTCGAACTTGGTCAGGTTATTGGGTGTCACTTGTGTCAGAAGTCTATGCGAGATTTCCACACTCCTAAACATCCCTAGGTCCACTGTTTCTGATGTGATGGTGAAGTGGAAACGTGAAGGAACATGTGCAGAACAAAAGCGTACAGGCTGACCTCGTCTGCTGACTGACAGAGACCGCCGACATTTGAAGAGGGTCGTAAAGAGTAATAGGCAGACATCTATCCAAACCATCACATAGGAATTCCAAACTGCATCAGAATCCACTCCAAGTACTATGACAGTTAGGCGTGAGGTGAGAAACCTTGGATTTCATGGTCGAGCGGCTGCTCATAAGCCACACATCACGCAGGAAAATGCCAAACGACGCCTTGCTTGGTGTAAGGAGCGTCAATATTACACGATTGAACAGTGGCAAAACGTTGTGTGGAGTGACAAATCACGGCACACAATGTGGCGATCCGATGGCAGTGTGTGGGTATGACGAATGCCCGGTGAACGTCATCTGCCAGCCTGTGTAGTGCCAACAGTGAAATTCGGAGGTGGTGGTGTTATGGTGTGGTCGTGTTTTTCCTGGAGGGGGCTCGCACCCCTTGTTGTTTTGCGTGGCACGATCACAGCGCAGACCTACATTGATATTTTAAGCACCCTCTTGCTTCCCACTGTTGAAGAGCAATTCGGGGATGGCGATAGCATCTTTCAACACGATCAAGCAGCTGTTCATACTGCACGGGCTGTGACGGAGTGGTTACAGGACAATAACATCTCTGTAATGGACAGGCCTGCACAGGGTCCTGACTTGAATCCTATAGAACACCTATGGGATGTTTTGGAACCCGACTTCGTGCCAGGCCTCACCGACCTACATCGATACCTCTCCTCAGTTCCGCACTCTGTGAAGAATGGGCTGCCACTCCCCAAGAAACCTTTCAGCACCTGATGGAAAGTATACCTGCGAGAGTGAACGCTGTCATCAAGGCTAAGGGTGTGCCAACACCATATTGACTTCCAGCATTACCGATGGAGGGCGCCACGAACTTGTACGTCATTTTCAGCCAGGTGTCCGGATACTTTTGATCACGTAGTGTATCTGTGATCGCTGGCAATTATAAACGTGAACGGTTGTCGAAATCTTCTGACACAGAAACTCCTAAATACGTTCCTCGCAGTGAATAATGTTGATATCTGTTTTCTCCAAGAAGTTAATACTTACAATTTGGATGCTGTATATGGTTACGATTATAAAGTTAACCTAGGTTTAGGCGGACCATGCACCGCTATTCCTACCGGAAGGGCCTTCCTCTACAAAATTTTCAGATGGATCTCCCCGGCCGGATCTATCAGCAACCTTAGATGCAACAGTGTTAGTGAACATATACGCTCCCGCAGGTACTCAACATAGACACGAGCGAAAGAGGTTCTTTCAAACTGATTTAACCCCGCATACTGCACAGCAAGGAAGTTCTCCTCGCCGGCGACTTTAATTGTAAGCTGCATGCTAAACACCAAAAAGGAGCACCCATTTTCAGCATCATGCTACGACTAGTGACTCAGCTGCAGCTTCAGGATGCTTGGGGAAGTAAGCATGGCACTAACGTGGAATTTATATTTGTTCGATACACCTCTGCATCTCGCATAGATCGTGTTTATACGTCTCCGGGTATAGCTACATCCGTCCGTCGAATTTGTGTCCTTCCTTTGGCGTTTAGTGACCATTATGCATTACCCTGCGAACTCCAACTTCCAACACTCAGTACTGAGATTACCGGAAGGAGATATTGGAAGCTCAACAATTCCATTTTGTAGGACACAGAGGTTTTGGAGCAGTTTAAGGCTAAATGGCATCAGTTATACTCAACCTTCAGAAGTGTACCGCGGAAATGTGTTTGGTGGATTGAAACTGCTAAACCGGCGATACGCACCTTCTTTACTTACACCATTTTACGGGCACAGGCGCGAAATGAGTTTCTACAATGAGGCCCTATGGGACTTGTATACGAGGCAACGGGAGGATTACGATGTGAATGCGAAACTTAACCAGGTGAAGGAAATTATTAAGCGAAACAATTACAGCATCTGGCTGGGTATCAAATTCGAGCTAAGTCTCCACACGTACATGCCGAAGAACGGCACTCTTTTTTACTTTCTCTACTACGTATAGTAAGTAGGGGAAGTATTGTATTCCACGCAAAAATTCGATATCGAGATTTCACCGGAAATATATGTTTTGAGACCCCCTGAATCCAAAAAAGCATTTTTGGAAACATGTCCGTGTGTGTGTGTCTGTGTGTCTGTCTGTGTGTGTGTGTGTGTGTGTCTGTCTGTCTTTGAACAACATAACTCAGAAACGAATAGTCGGATAAACACCAAACTTGGTATTTAGGTTCAGTCTCTTCCAAGGATGCGACACGAAGGTTTTAAAGAAAATCCCCCCACCCCAGATTGCTCTTTACATGGAAGATTTTTCGAAAATTTTAATTTTCTCAAATATGGCTCTAACGATTTTGATTAAAATATCATATGTTTAAGATATTTTTATGACAAATAAAATTTATATCTTGAATTTTCTAAGAATGTCTCCAAAAGTATTCTTCATTGTAAACGACTTTTCCATAACTGGTAAACCATAAGAGATAGACAAAATTCTACTACACGAAAAATGTAGATTGCGTTAAAATACACAATTTATGTCATATACATTTTTAAGTTGTTGAGTGAACCATTTTCGAGATATTGCTTGTTATGCCCTTAAATTTTACAATACTTATTTTCTCAAATGGGAATTCGTTATTCATTTTTTTGTCTTGGATATGCAAAGAGTATTAATCTGTGGGAAAGGGAATGGTGCTGCACATAGCAACCAGCTATTAAGAGATATGTATGTCCTTAAAGGCTACTGTATTTCCAAATTGCCCTTGTAAATATATTATACCCTTACATCTACAAGAAAATTAGCAATAAGATAGACTCTGCAAATGTTTATCTCGATTGACATGAAGCATATGGAGAATAAGCGTTTGTAAAAATAGTTTGTACAAGAGTAGAGAAAGTCATGTGAGTGTAACACATCATATTTTTTATTTTACAAAGGAGAGGAAGGAGAGGCGTGCAAAATATCCACATACCCTTTAAGATACTAGCATTGGAGTTGCAAGCTCTGGGACAAGAGCTATTCTTCATCTTATAGCGAGTCGTTTACAGACATTGTTTTAAGAGGGAACGGAAGGAACCTCAGACGAAATGTGTGCTGAGCATCAGTTGTTTGCAACGGGAATTACACAGGCAACTGCCGATATGCTCACCAGCCCCATTACTGTACAGGAAGTGCTATATGCCATTATGCAAGCAAGTAAACACACGTTTCTGGGTTCTGATGGCTTATCATATGAATTCTATAGAACTTGCTGGCCCATTATCAAAGACACATTGATGGAAGTTTTTCTGGAGCTGTGGAAAACAGCATATTTCCCCGACACCTTTGCGGATGGAATCATCACTTTACATGCGAAGACCTCTAGGGCTATCATACTGAACGACTACTGCTCAATAACTTTGTTGAACGCCGATTATAAAATCCTTGTCAAAGTGCTAGCGAACAGAATGAAAGGAGCTTATGCAGAACTCTTACACTATAATCAAGCGGCGATGACTAAAAGGAATATTATAGTTGCTTTAGCAGACTTGCGTGATATTTTAATACATCTCCGACGAGAACATCAATTGGCGGTTTAGATTAGTCTCGATTTCCGAAAGGCTTTCGCTATCTCTAGCAATGCTTACAGGCAGTGCATCTCCCTATGCAGATTATTTCCCTTATTAAGGGATGCTATAGAACAGCGAAGTCTCGAGTTTTATGGAACGGATGGCTTTCCATGCCGATACTCATAAAACGGTCGGTGCGTCAAGGATGCCCGTTATCAATGGGACTACTGTCTCTCTCATTAAACCCCTTGCTACGGATGCTGCAAGACACCCTGCGTGGGGTCACTGTGTACAACGAGCAATTTACAGTAACTGCCTATGCTGATGCTGTGACCATTGTAGCTGCTGATGACTAAGATATGGCAGCACTTCGCCGTGGGCTGGAGCTGTACACGAGGATGTCGGGGGGGGGTTGCAATATTAAATGCAGCAAAATCCGAGATACTGGTGATAGGAAATTGGCCACGGCCAATCCATACCTTGGGAATGCAACGTGTGACTACTACACGGATACTTGGCATTTCCTTCCTGGGAAATATGGAAGAAATAATTGTTTTTATCTGGCGAGAGAGGATATTTCTTATCGTTTGAGAGGACACGGAATCTGAATTTACTGCAGCGCATTTGGTACATACATACCTATGGCCTCAGGCAAATTTGGTACCTAGTACAGATTCTGCCGATTACGAAACATGACGCACAAAAACTTGAGCAATTCATGGCTCCTTTTTATGGTCTGGTAAGGTGTATCGGGTGAGCAGACCTCAATTACGCTTGCCTCCCTCCAAAGGTGGATGTGGATTAGTTGACATCGAAATGCATGTCATTATTGGGGAAAACTGCCGTCCGGTCCTTGGGTGGAAATGGTTCTTCCATCGACAAAAAGTTGTGGGAGGAACAAGTTCATAACCCGCGTATGGTACTCCCAGGATTCAAACACATCGTTAATCATCTTCAGCGCATCTGGATACCAGCGATGAGATCTCAGCGTTCGAGTGTACACGGAGCCAATATCTCCTGTTAACTTTGTTTCCTTTTACTCCTAGGATTGAAGAGAAGCATAGTCGAAGATGGAAGATTATCTGGCAGAATATGTTCTGTACATATGATCCAACTGATTGGCAAGGGACGATCTATGAAATCTTAAACGAGACCATCTGATGGCAGAAAAACTCTGGCGACATGGACGAACACGATCAAATCAGTGTGCAGTCTGCTCAGCATTTGATACCTTGGAGCACCGGGTTGCCGTCTGTCGGCAGGTTGATGATATCTGGATGGTGCCAACCGGGGGCCCCGTCATGCCTTGAGGAACTGCAGCGCCTGGAATTTCGCTTTCAGAATATGGCCCTCCAGCGCTGTGTGATTTGGTTGGTAACGGGAACGTTACACTGGATCTTTAAACGGAATGTCGACAATGTGGCAAAGAGGGCGGAATAGTTCGGCTTCTTGAGACAGGAACGGTGGAAGCTGATAAGGTCCGGATTCATCCGCTCAATGCAGCCCTTCATCTCACGTTTTGAGGTCACTAATTAATGCTGTTGTACCGAAATACTAATATTAAAAGAAAGTGACCTATGTTACAAACTGATGAGGATGACCTACACAAACCCTTCGACATCTCTTACAAACATAAAATAAATAGATGAGAAACTTGAGAAAAAGCATTGTATAGCACCTAAAATGCTATCTATAAATGTTTCACTTTTGCAGGATGAAGATAGCGCTTAAATGAAGTAATACTTAAGATTAAAAGAAACCTGAGCTCTGCATCATTTTGTGTAGAAAGAGTAAATAAAAAAGCTCTGCAAGGAAGTTATATAACAAGGAATTGCTTCAAATCGAAAGATGCCAAGTTTGAAGAAATGGTGGTATTAAGAATTTGCTATCGTCGTATAAGACGCACCCGGTTTATGGATATTTTTTTAGAAAAAAAATTGCTTCTTATACGCCAGAAAATACGGCAACTATGCGTTTGAAATGTAATACTCTCCTACTTCACATAGAAAAAAATAACGACACAAAAAGAAAGAAAGAACAGAATGACACTCCCCGTCTTACACTCAATGTAACCCTATCTTTGGTTCTCAGATAGAACATGTATATAGGGAAGAAGAAGAAAAGAAACGCAACGAACACATTAAAATGTACAGTCAAACTAATACGTGCGAGACCTACCTGAAGTACTACAAAACACCGGAGAGGCAGTGGAAACGACGCATTAGAGGATAGCCAGCTTTAAGACAATGACCGTATAGACACCATCAGCACAAGGAACAGCATTTTAAACGGCGCAACAAAGATGTCTGTCTACAAGCCACCGCGAGACAATAGGAAATCGAGCCAACGTGCGGAATGTGCATCCGTAGCAGGAAGAAGTAACAGAAAATGAAAGGCCGCTGTACATCGTCGAGGAACGGTAAATAATCAGAGTGAGGTCGACGGACTTGCCAGCAGAACCGAACCACCTATTCCACAGCCCCCTAGTGTTCCAACCCTTAAAACGTTTTTCGTGATTTTCGAGTCTTACGCAGGAGCGGTAGGTGACACGGTGCTACCAAAGAAAGGCTTTATTGCAGTCAACTTAACTGTGTTGGAACACTCTTATCTTTTCATAGTCTGCGGATGGGACATGAAACGTACCACCTTTGACGCAGCGCTCCGCCACCCCACCCCCCTTCGGCCTATTCTAAAACATTTCGGAGTCGGAATTGTGCGATCTGGGGGACATGTAGCGACCCTATGTGGAGTTCGATCCACGCCCGGGAAGTTGCATCAGGTTGCGTTAAGTTTCAAAATATGTTATAATGAAGGAAGTGCTAGCAATGAGGGCGACAGATTACTGTGCTGTCCCTCTGAAATGTATTTATTGGCCACATAAGTGAGTCACATGTCTCAATTCTCTTCACGACCAGCTGCGACGCGGAGGCTACATCTGTTTCGGGATTTGTGCCTCAATCTAATTAGTAAATTTTTAAAATTGTATTACAAGTCCTGCCAGGGTCCTACAGGTGGGTTATGTGTCTGCACAGATAAGTACTTGGACGATAGACCCCCTTCGGAAGGTCTAGAACCTTAAACTAACCGTATTGAATAACACAGTTTTTATAGAAACCCTTGCTCTTATTTCTCACCCCATCCCTCCTCCGAGCATCCTCATGGCGCCCCTCCCTCATCCCGGTACCGATCGTCTCTACCCTCTGAACCTACTCCTCCCGTTGTTAGCAACCCTCGGGATTAGCTGCCCTAAGGGTCGCTACAATGGTATTAGATAAGCTATAAGCAAGGCCCAATAGCTTGGCAACCTCAGGATTCGAGTCTTTTAGGTCCGAGGATTCACAGCAACTGAGTGTAGAGATAAAAAAAGACAAGAAGTGTCTTGTAAAACTTGGGTCTACATTTAGGCTTACATCATTATTTCACTTATAATGTGCTTTGTTTGTAGTAATACAATAAAATAAGTTATTATTATTATTATTATTATTATTATAGCAAAAACCTCTTTATAACCTTTTTCTGGAGATTCAGAAAATTCAACCTTATACAGGGGTTTACGCTATATAGGGGTTAGAATTTTTTTCTGAGAAAACATACCAGTTTTTGCAAATTTGATATTTATTTTACAATTACGTATATAACGTCATTATTACAGTGTGTGGACAAATATAGCAATATTAAATCAAAATCAGAAATGTTCTTTCATCGTCTTATTGAAATCTACAGGTACTGCTAAGTCCATTTCACGTTCTAAATCTGTCCCCCACCCGTTTGATGCTTTAAGGTCCACCAAACTTAACCTGAAAGCAATTCTCGATTCCTTCTCCTTTATCTCCTTTATGAAGCTATCATCAACAGGTAAGCCGGAAGATCGTGCACCAATAAACCATTCCATTAATATTCTTTCATCTCTTCATATGGGGAACGTCTAATCTTCTTACTTTTTTTTTTTTTACTGCAAAGCAGATTTCGCTTCTTCACTCAAAATTGCGGCACTATTTTTGCAGAATCCCGCAGGAGTTGAGGTGGCCAAAAGCAAGCCTTCTAGCCATTTCCGTCGTTTTTAATTTTGGTTGCTTTCAACTTCCGGTATGATATCGACATTTTCAGAAAAAGAGTTGACGTTTTTCTCATTACTGCTGCCATTTTATTTAGTACATAACACACATTCTTCGCGCACATACGCAAAACAGACTTTTTTGTTGTTGTTGCATGCCAAATGAACACGTGGTAATCCCACTCGTAAGCTTAGCAATGCCAACGAAACAAGTAAGTCCTAATAAACCAACTAATGCTACATCCGCGATGCTTTGAAACAGCTTGAAACCCGTGCTACGGCCAGACTGTGAGGAACGAAAATAAGGCCGGCCCTTGTAGCCGTGGTCGCTGGAGCGTAAAACTTAGGCGCTCCGCTAAGCTGGGGTTCGCGATTCGAGTCCCACCATGGGCATGAGTGTTTGTTAAGTGTTGTATGTGTAATTGCGGTAATAAGCGATAAAGTGAACAGTAAAACACAGTACTCTTAAACTGGGTAAACAAGGGATCTTAAAACAAAAATTACAATACAAGATAAACGCGACCTTGGTAACAGGCGGAAACAGTATTGCAAAATCTGCGTATTGCAACAGATCGTGAAGAAAAGCAACTTTTGAAAATTTTATATTTTTGAATGAATATATAATTTGCAATAAATCCTAAAAGAGGCTATAATTTATTCGGATATTTTGTGTACCTTAAAGTATAAGGCAAGCTTGCTTCGCGGGAACCGCGAAACAAACCTACGCGTTACATCGAATTAAAAAATGCATCAGTAAAATTAAATAATAGTCGGGACAGTATTAATCCGTGGTTGGGACTTCAAAGTTCTATCGCTATACGCGGTTAACGTTATAGAGGAATCGTTGTAATGGAGGTTTACTGTATTGTCATTATTATAAAATTTATGCTATGTATGATTTTCAAGCGGTAATGTCAGTTAAAAAGATACATATTACACTTTTGACCCAAATAATTCGCAATTATAACACGAGACAGAGAAATTACTTCTACAGAGTTGATTTTTAAGGCTTAACCATGGAGGTGGTTATTCTGTTGCACAACGTGGACGTGAGGTCTGAGTGACCGCTAATTAAAAATAAACTGAGTTTTGTTTATGGACGCTCTTTCACTGGTATGGTCCTTAGCATTCCATTCTATATTGGGCGCGAAAGAGCGGAAATTTTGCTCAAAGGCCTCTTTATCAGGCTTGAGGTATTTTATGTGCCGTAAATCTACGACACGGGATCACCGACTTTACTTCCCTTCCGAAGGAAGCCATTCTAAGGATTTTTACGCAAAAAAAAAATCCATCGCCCTCCACCGACCTTGTGCCCCAAAGGCACAGTGAACGATGATTAATAGTGCTTAAATAAAGAAATATGTTTGAAAATACTAATGTTTATTATTATTATTATTATTATTATTATTATTATAACAACAACATGTTGCTCATTTCTCCAACTTTTCTTTTCTTCCATGCTCTGCCTTCCATAGGGCTGTTGAGAATCCTAGAGATGATACTTCTTGTATCTCTAAGAATTCTTGGGTTTGAAAGTTTTCTCATCATATGTGAGTTTACAAGCTGAGCTGCTAGATCTAGCATGTACTTCTGCTTAGAAAGTTGTAGATTTTTGTAGGATTGGTACAAAACATATGCATTTACGGTTGCTATATCAATTTGAAAGAAAACAGCTATTGTCCACCTCCTTGTGCTCCTTCCTGTAGAATAGTTGCAATATATGTGATCCAAGTTGTCTACTTCCCCCTTTGTACAGTTGGAGAATTTTATCATTTCGGATTTTTCTGTCTGAGCCGTATTTGCTTTCCCATGATGCAAGGAAGAGTTTAGTACAGTGGTTTTGTTTTTCTTCAGTACATGTGAAAGAGTAATGTTTTTGTGAAGCTATACAGAGAAGAACCAATCTCTGTCTTTCTAGAAGGTAGGAAGTCAGTGGGAATCTCTCTCTTTTATTCTTTTTTATGGTTCCCACCTATGTAAGTCCCCTTTGTCTCAATTCTTCAGCAAGCTCTATAGAGGTAAACCATTATCTGCAGTGACATTTTGGTTGGAATCTTGAATAGGTGCTGACAAATGAAGGACAGATTGAGTTGGTTTGGAATGCTTTCTATCTTTCTCTGGAAGACCTGCTTAGTCTGTATTTCTCCCGCATATATGTGTATATGCATTATATAGATTATATAGGTAACTGTTTCTTGCAGTGGAAGCCTGTGCCTTAAATAGTAGATGAAGGGCTAAAATTTAAAATTTAAATTTATTCTATTTATGGATGCTTTTTAACTACTATGGTCCTTAGCATACCAATGGCCATGAAAGACTGGAAATTTTGCTCAGAGGCCTCTTTATCAGGATTGAGGTTCTTTTATGTGCCCTAAATCTATGACATGCGACCTCTGGCTTTACTTCACTTCTGAAGGAAGCAATGCTAAGGAAAAAATCTATCGTTCTTTGGCAGTTTGTACCTGTAACCTCGGGAAATAGAGGCTAGCATGGTACCCCTAGACCATGGAGGGTGACAGGCTGCAGACTTTAATAAACAATGATAGTCAAATTTAAACATAATGATTTAGCTAAATAATAATTATCATGCAAGACTCACCTATTTTATTTCTTGTATAGTAAGTCAATCCTCAGTGTCTTTGAGAGCAGCAAACTTATCCATGATGCCCTCATAAAATGACCCATTCCTTATAAGTTTACACAAAAGTTTCTTCCGGATAGAGATGTTTGCTAATGATGTGAGTCTGCCTTGTGTTTCTAGTGACAGATTTAATTCTTTTCAAACATGAAAATATTCTTTCCACTGATGTATTTATGGATGGAATTGTTACAAATAACTTGCATGATTCCTCAAGTATATTCTTATTTTCCTGGCACAATTTAAAATACTCCACTGTAATAACAAACGTACACCCTTATCAGCATACAAAAGATGCAGTTCATTCTTTAAATGATCAACTATTTGAAATATTTTCGAATGACATCATTGTAAATTTTCAAGAGCTAAAGAAGGAACACCTTTAGCTTAATTTTCAATTGAAATGCAATAAGCAATGTCTCTTTTGCAAAACTTCAGAAAGAATGTTTGTCAAAGAAAAAATGTCATTGAACACTATAGCCAGAGGAGTAAATTCCAAAAAGTTAATTTTGTTAAAAAATCAATGAAAATGAGGTGAATGGTCTTTTACCAGATTGCTTGTCTTCATAATATTCTCAAATGCTTGTTTAATTGTTCCCAATCTCTTACAATTACAATGAGTAATTTTGAGTTAGAACACCACCAAGTTTCTACTAAGGTTGGAATATGTCTAACTGAAAATGAATCTAGTACCATGCTCTTTTTGATGAATGGTGGAAAAATTAAGGAATTCCATTGATACTGAGGCAGTATTTTTAGCACTTAAATGATTTCAATCAAATTATATAATATATAAATTCAATAACAGCCCACCTTCAAGCAATATGTGTATGTAACAATATACAAGAAGTGTATATTACAGTCATTGTATATGTATATATTATTGTATACATATGTAATAATGTTATGTGAATGTATTACATAATTTAATAATGTAGGAGCTGTGAGAATAATAGGTTAAAAGTGGCTAACAATGAGGTAACAATGAGGTAACCTTGAGGCAATAATGAATTAAAAAGTTTAAATGCTACTGGTAATTCTTGGAGCAACAATAATGTAATTTTTGTGACAGCTTATAAAATAGCCAATCAACAACCAGAAAAAGCTTTAGTTAAATGAAGGTATTCTATTGGACTAGGATTAGCCAATCAGAAACTAAAATGGAGTAAAATTTACAAATCCAGAAGTCAGTTGCTTGTAGACAGCGTTCCTAACCGGACGCGAGATGCATTCTCGAGAAATTCAATACGTATTTTGTGTGAGACAAAATTAGTTTACGTATTAAAAAGTGCAAGTATTTAATAAAAAACAAATCTCACAGCTCTCTCTCTATATCAGTGAAGTGTTATTTAAATCGTGTCAAGCATTAATAAAAGGAGTGAAGTAAAATTATAATCTGTGTAAGCCTACATTCTTCAGTCGCACCACTCCCTGCAAAGACATTCATGTCTCTAAAAAATATAAATACTGACACAGCCGAGGCAAACATAAACATATAATATTTAAAGAAACAGTAAAATTACAAAGTTAATATATTTAAACCTGGGGCAAAGGCCACCAGAAAGTACATTTGGGGCGAAGGCTACCGGAAACTTTTTACCATACGTGCGGTTGCAACTACTTCAAGTTTGGCTCCCCAACAGTCGAAATACAATACAACATCACCTACTTCAAATTGCCTCCCAAAGCATGGGGCAAATAACAATACAACAAACAAACCTTCTTCAATACTTGCAAAAAATGTGATGTTTAGAATGCAATCTAAGCTTTGTTGAAGTACCAAGTTTCGTCGATGCGCTAAACAATGCACAAGTACCAATGCTTTGTCTTTAATTTTCTACTGAAGGCCATTTAACTGATCTGCCATTATACTTGTCCCATCATAACATTGAGCCACTAATTTGTTCTTGTATGAAAATTCAGACAAAATCCCATCCAGAAGATTAAACAAAGCCTCAGATGTTCTATCAGCACTAACATCATAGAATCCTAGAAAATGCTCAAAAACATTTCCTTCAAAATTCACACTTCTTATCATGATAGAACATGTGATGTTTGACTTATATCTGTGCTATCATCAACTTCAATAGCAAAAGAGTTGCTGTTATGAATTTAATTTTTTACATGATCTTGTGCGTACTAAACTTGTGCAGTTTATGACTTCATTTTGAATTGTCTTGGAGTCCCCACTGAATACACTATTAATTTTCAGATAGTGATATTGATTTTCCAATGAACTCCTCAATATTAATAAAGCAAGCAGTTCCTTGAAATTTCCAAGATTTATTGAACTTATGTTTTCATTGTGGCCCCTAAATCCAAGTTCTTGCTTACCTAAATATAGCACAGCATCTATAACCAGCTGGAAAGATAGTCTATTCATATGAACAATTTCATTGAATTGAACTATAAATAGCCTTGCATTTTCCTGTAGAGTGTCATAAATTTTATTTCTCTTCTTTCAACAAGTGTTCAATTGTAGTTTGCATTTCAGGTGTTGAGAGGAATCTTTGCACTTATTTAGAGCTCGCATAATTTTCTTCAAATCTGAAAGCCTTCCTTATTCCAGACATTATGATTATTATTAAAAAATAAACAGAGTCAACAAAATAGTCTTTTTAAATAGGAGCTTCTGCATAACCACGGAAATTTAGAAAACCAAGATGTTTTAAAATTAACATTATAGCATTTACCGCTCTTTTCCTTTTTTATACAAAGATATAATGGCATGGTAGGTCTTCCAACTGTTAACATGTCTTTCATATCCTCGTCTTTGCAGCTGGAGAATGATGTCTCAAGTATATTATAAACTATGTCATTAATTGGATTCATTTCGCAAACACAAATGATAATATCCACATGCCATTGTAACAAGAACGGAAGCATGACTCTTGAGTATGATGTTGGTATGTTCCTCCCACTGGCCCCTAGCCCATAAGCAAGAATGATTCACAGTTAGTTGGGAAGGATGTGTAAGGATTCTTACCTGCTGAGACCATTCTAGCACTTGCAGGTTTAAAATCGCAAGCAGAAAAAATATTTGACATCACATTGTCATAGCAATCATGTAAACTAAAGGGAGAGACAGGGTCGGGCAGGCAATGTCTCTTCACCACAGCTGTCGTCCTCCGTGGACTAGTGGTACCGTGCTAGCCTCTAGTTCCCAAGGTCGCGGGTTCAAACCCGGCGGAGGGCGATGGATTTTTTCGGGCGTAAAAATCGTTAGCACGGCTTCCTTCGGAAGGGAAGTAAAGCCGGTGGTCCCGTGTCGTAGATTTACGGCACGTAAAAGAACCTCAAGCCTGATAAAGAGGCCTCTGAGCAAAATTACAGGTGTTTCACGCCCAATATAGAATGGGACGCTAAGAACCATAGTAGTTAAAGAGCGTCCATAAATAAAACTCAATTTCAATTTCACCACAGCTCTTCACATTCACCAGCAAGCAAGTAGTTATAGAGAGATAGAGCATACATTGCTTCTCTGTTGAGTGTCATTTGCCAGCCTGTCACCTGAGTATGCACAATTTTGTAAAGCAGTGTGGATTGCAGAGAAAAAGCATTCTAGCAGCTCAACTGTGGAAACAACTAGGCTGAGAATTTTCAAATAAATACTGATTGCATGACTCTTTAATTTGTAGGTGCAAAGAAGGTGAAGGGCTTCTTCACTCTCTTCACCCAAAAACCACCACTGATTTCTTGCATCTATTAGGCACACTAGTTTCAGTCCATACTTTGCTGGTTTGTTCAGAATATGCATTTTAATCATACACCTTATCCTAAACCCAGTCAACATTTGATCTATTGTACCATTAGTGCTAATAGAATAACATTTTTGAGAGTAGTGAATTAATATACTGAGAATTTGAGAAATAGGTGCGATAGGATAGATTTCTCTATGCTGTGCTCTGTCTTCAGAATTATCAAAACATTAGCTTGCCAAAACAATTACAAACCTTGATGAAGATGTTACAACATGAAATATTTTTCTGCCTGTTCCATCAGTGTGAAAATTGTTGTGATATCTTTTTTGTTACATTTCAAGAGTTGTGTAAATGAGAAGGCTAAGAAATGATTTCATCTCTATCACATCAATATTTTGTAAGTCGGGTCTTGTCAACCTCTTATATTTACTTCTCAGTGCAGAAAGCTTTACATTTATCCACCTTAGCAACAAATCCACCACTGTGTCACTAAAATTCAGGTCCATGCTGTTATTGGATCTACACTGTTGCTAATTCTTGCAGTAAAATGCAATCTGGGAAGTTGAGTGACAATGTTATGTCTAGGAGTCCTGAAATCCTGTGGAGGCTCTGTTGCTGACCGCTTGTAATTATTCTTCCTATAGTATGATTTAGATTGCAGATCTTCAGAATATGAAGCTGTATTTTGACTGTCTTCTTCCTCTTCGTCTCCACCTTCAGTCTCAGAGTCTGTATTGTAATCACTTTCAAAAACTTTGTCAAAATCTTCCGCATCACTAGTATCTTCTGCTAACCATTTTGAAGGTATTTGTTCAAAATTACCATCAGATGGTTTCATAACTCTCAGCCTAACAGATTTTGACCACCCTAACCGTTCACTCAGTTATTCACAAAATATTTAATTGCAGAAAACTTACATAACAACAGATGTGCAGTCACCATAGGCTGCTACAAAACTGATCTGCTCCCTAGCATAGCTGTACAGAGTGAGTTTGAAGTCCAGCAATAAACTTCAGGAAATGGAACACAAAAGTTCATATCACCTTGTGTCTAGAAACGCAAAGTTTCCATGGTAGATGGCACAGATGACATTCCCTCATAACTTGCAATGCGCATTTTGTGTGTTGCACATAGTGTGATTTAAGCAATATAGCAGCATGGTGCTTGTGCGTAAGCTTTGCCTGTCTTATATTTTACCAGTTATATTTTACAAAATTTCTTCTGAATGAAGTAGGCTTCACAGCCTATACCCAGAAAATTCAAGATGTAAATTTTATTTGTAATGTAAATATCCTAAATATATGATATTTTAATCAAAATCATTACAGCCATTTTTGAAAATGTTTAACATTTCAAAAAATTTTCCATGTAAAGGGTAATTTTCTTGAAAATATTCATATTGCACCTTTGGAAGATACTAAAACTAAATATTCAAATTCTCAGTTTTAATTTCTGCTGTTCAGAAACACATACCTAAACCTTTTTCTAAAAATGGTTTTTCTTTGGGAGGGGGGTTCAGTGGGCCTCAAAATATGTAATTCTGGTGTAATCTGGACATGAAATTTTTGGGTTGAATGCAGTAACTCCTCTTCTACAAGGTATTTGGCAGAGTAAGTAATAAAGTTTTGTAAGAATAGTATGTAGAAGCTATTTATATAGTCCCTGAGAAAATCAGATCAATTATGTGTCTTGCATTAATCTAGGACCTTCTCTAGGTACTATATAAATATGAGCCTGGTTATAAAAAACTCCAAACATGGAAGCAGGTAACCATCAGTGGGGATGAGATGCAAAACTCTGTGCAAGTTTGTACCACAGGTTAGTTTTTGTCTGTCATAAAAGGGAGAAAAAGGGGAATTCATGTACACATTGTTATTGATGGCATACAAAGCAGACTTCAACCTGGAAACTTAAACATACAATGGTGAATGCTTTGGAAATTATTAATATTAAGAAAAAGCTCAACATTGAATGAGCTCAACATCTTTTTTGCAGTAAAGTTTTTGTCCATCTCTTATGGTTTCTCAGTTATGTAAATATTAATAAGAATGAAGAGATCTTCATAGACTATTTAGAAAAAAAAATTCAAGATGTAGATATGCTTTTATTTGCCATGCCAATATAACTAATATATAATATTTTAGCCAAACATGTTAGCATAGTTTCTGAAAAAACAAAATATGAAGTTTTCAACATAAAGGACTATTTGAGGTGGGAAGAAGTTCATGATGCTTTTCATCCTTGAATGTTGCTGGAATGAAAAAAGAATGAATAAAAATCTTATTTAAATTGAATGTTTATTAACTTACATTGCATACAAGAAAATTAATAAATATAATAAATATTCAAAAACAAATAATATGAACACTGTGATTGAACCAGCAATCAAAATTTATAATCAATACATTTCTTCAAATAGGTTTTCGTATATATTAACAAATAGAAAATTAAGAAATACAATAATTAAAAGTACTGCTTTTTCTAACACAAACTATCTCTAATAATGTAATGACAGTAGTTGCAGTAAGCATAATAAAAAGTAATAAATCTATAATGAAATATAATAATTAAAGCATTAACTTTAATGAGGTACATCAAATATAGTTACACATAGGAATCACTTAGTTTCAAAGACCACAACAGTCTTTTTTTCAAACAGAAAAGATATTGGGACTTGCTGCATTGTGAATTTACTACCTTTTATATATTGATTATAAAAATTTGCAATAGCATCTCTCTTCTCTCCTTTTACTGAAGTATGCTGAGGGAGGGTGTCTGGAGAGGGATAAATGTGTCATTTAACTACCACAGGTTTTTCAGGAACTGTGAAAGAAAAAAGTTATACAGAGCAATCATTTGGATGCCTTATTATGAGGAATAGTTTGCCCTGTACTGAGCTGTTTCTAACTGGTTCTTCCTCCCTCTATCTTCCCTCATCCCCTTGTGCCAGCTAATCAGTTGATGCAAAGTTTGTGCTGTACAAAGGTTGATATGTTGTGAGACCACATGTTTCAGTGTTATACAAGGATGATTCAAATATAAATGGTAGTTGAGCCAGTATACTGAGCAAGCAGTTCTGAGCGGGAGGGCAAACCGGCTTGGTTAGCTGCTTCACTCTATTCTGGCATCAGTACAGCCATGAGTGAACAGGAGGTTCCTTTGTCTGTTCTTTATAATAATGCACAATGCATTATTATAAAGTTTTTAATTAATGAAGGGGTTAAGCCCTCTGAGACTTTAACTCGTTTGAAGGCATAGTTTGGGGACACTACACTATCCCAGAACTGAATATTTACTTGGGCCAGCAAATTTGAGGGTGGATGAGAAATTGTAGAAAATGAAGGTCATGCTCGACACCCAAGATCAAGTCTCACAGATGACAACATCCATACCATTCAAGAGCTTATCGAAGATGAACGCTGGTGCACTGTTGAAGAAATTGCATCAAAATTTAGTATCAGCATTGGAAGTGCTCGTACCATTATCAGTGAACATTTTGGCTTTAGAAATATTAGTGCTTAAGGGTTCCGAAGTTGTTAACTGAACAGCAAAAACTGGTCAGGTTGCAGATATGTGATAGTCTTCTGAATTGATTCCGGCAAGAAGGGGATGATTTTTTAAGGTGCATCTTCACATATCGTTACACTCTGGAATCCAAAATGGCAAGTAAGGAGTGGTAAAGAAAGGATGGAGACTGCCCAGGGAAGGCCAAACCTGCACCTCAGCTAGAAAAGTTCTCGCGACAGTGTTTTTTGACTACAGAGAAATTTTACTTGTTGATTTACTTCATGATTGATGTACGGTGGCTTATTATTTCCAATTGCTAAAATGAGCTAAAGCCACCTACTGAAACAAAAGATGTATGCTCATCTGAAATGTCATCCTTCTGCATGAGAACGTTAAGCCTCACACAGCGAATTTGACAAGGGACACATTGAAGGACATGCATTGGAAACCCTCGACAACCCTCCCTAGTCCAGATTTGTTCCCCCTGACTATTTTTTGTTTGCATCCATGAAAGAATCACTTGGGAGAGCAACAATTTGAAAACAATGAGGATGTCTAAGAGCAAGTGCACAACTAGTTGATGACACACCGTCAAACTTTTTTTGAACAAGGAATGTTCAAGCTTTCAAATCATTGGCAAAAGTGTGTAAAGTGTGAAGAAGTCTATGTAGAGAAAAACTGAAGGTGTCACCATTTACATTTGAATCACCTTGTAGTATGTTAGTGCTGTTATAATGGCCTAAAAGTTCATATACATTTGCACACAAAATCATCATGTATGATTCTTATGTGACAACACACTCTTGTAGAGAAGTGAGATGATGATTTATAAACAGATTTACTACTGATTGCGAGCCTCACAGAGAAACAGTTCATAATCTTGTGAACAGATTTATGGAAACTGGATCTATTCTTGATAAGAAATTAAAATTAAATTACCATATTCTTACAGAGGAAAAACTCAATTACATCCGTGAAAGTTAGAATGAAGTACAAAGAAATCTCTGAGCAAGCTTGCACAGGAATCAGGAATTTCAAAACCTTGGCTTGTAAAGTCACAAAATTTTGAAATTGAAATCCTATAAGATGATTATAGTTCAGGAATTGCAACTATGATGTAAATTGAGTTAATATCTGCATTTGGATGTTGGATCACTCTCTTGACCCAGGTTTAATTTTTTTATAGACGAAATATGGTTTTATTTACATGGCCATGAAGAATTAATGAGTATTAATGCAACTTTTCTTCAAAGCTGTGACAGATGTCAAAGGCTCTGTAGCAATGGAAAGAAGAATTATTTTTTATTCCTTCTCTTCTTCCTTAATTGGGAGGAGAGGTCTTAAACTTATACAGTGACTTAGGAAGTACAAATTGAATCACAATGCATAGCCACGAAATATAAATAGACAAATTTTTCTAATTCATTAGAACAATACTATCACAAAATATTAAGTCATTTAAAACATAATATAAATATATTTATATATATACTTTGGTAATAATTTGTCAACTGTGACCTGAAAATACATAATGCTTACCTCTGTAAACATAGGTATTCATATAATAATATCAAAGCAGATTATAATGCATGGTCTTTGGCTTTATTACATGATACTTTTGAGTTCTTTAGACTTTTTTTTATTTTCCCAAAAGGAGCCTAACATTTTTGTGAAGTTTAATTCATAACTGAAATAACAACTACATTCTATTTATAACCGTTAACTTATTTTAAAGTAATACTGTGTTTTTTTCTTTTTTGCTTACGGTTTAATATAAAGATGTCCTTACATTCTTATTTCTCAAGCACATAAATCCTTCAATTGCCAATGCTTTTGAAAGACAAATAATGAGTTTTCATATTTGGTTGTTTCTCCTTCTTTATTAGGTTTTTAAGCAGTTGGAGTATATTAATTATTTGTTGGAAAACTATAATTTTATAGCTTAAATAACATTTTGGCATTTAAAGTAAAACTCATTTCGGGTAAATTGCTTTTAGGTGGTCTTCAACAGTGATGGAAGTGACGTCTTATATGTCCTACAGATGTCACTCTATGTCATTCTCTAGCTTTGATGCAATGCTGGCAACATATGAATAACTAATGCCGCCACAGCCGGTAAAATACTCAGCCTCAAGGCGTAGCCGAGGGATTGAGGGTCCTCAGCCTCAAAGCATAGCCGAAGGATGTTTTTTTAGAAGGAGAGGAGTGTAGCAGTAACTGCAAAGCGATGACAGGGCATAGCTGAGGGATCTGCGCATCTAAAACTCGAATGATTCACGTCGGCAGAAATTCCTTCCAAAAGTCAATACAAAATGAAGAAGTAGTAACAACATCGCTTATTTCGCGGATTTCACTTATTTAGGTTGGCAGTATGTGTATTAGTGGAAGATGGCTATGTTTGTTGTGTTCATATTGCAATTTTCCTATAAAAGTAAAACACCTAAAAGGGGCAGGTGGGCACCAGGTATTGATGAGATCACATCTACTTATAAATTCACCCTTAAGGTAATTTATTCCATTCCTTCTTGCTTTTTTTCAGCATTTTCAATGAAGCCCACCTAAAAGCACAATAGCCCTAATTTCAATTGTAAAACCACATATGCTTATGGGACGATGCATCTTCACAAATGAAAATGCTTAGTAGGATTTCAATTTAAATAGTTCTTTTAAAAACTGTAAATTTCATAGCTTATAACATTTCATAATAGAGTCATTAAGAGGCATAATGGGCTAACCCTCAAATTCCAAGGTTACAGATTTTTGAAAATAGTAAAACTAAGGTCTATAAATTTTCATTTTGATAAATATAAATTCAGTTTGACATACTCTGAAGGTAAATTAATACTCACAGGCAAAGTGGACCAGCATAACTATGATGTGTCAAATTGCAGCAAACTAGCCAAATTTGAACTTGAGTATAAAATTGGAAAAAACACAGACTAGGCTAAATGGACTAGCCTACTCAGATTTTTTCACATGTATAATGGGCTAACCTGCTTTCTTGTTGTATTTTGGCCCATTTATTTGCTATATTAATTGCGAGCTTCTTATTTTAAAGGTATGATGTAGTTGAAACATGGAGAGAACCAGAAACAAAAGAGACAGAATAAGAGGAAACCTTCATCTTACATGAATTGACAGACAGTGAGTATATAAGCACAAAAAGGTGTTTAGAAAAACTCAGTGCTATGGTCTGGATTCAAATGGACCCTTGGGTAATTTCTGTATCAGTGCTGCTCCATCTGAGCTAACATGACACTCACCACTAATCAACCAATTCACTTCTATCTGTATACTGAGCATGGAAAAACAATATGCAGAAAATTGTAAAGTAGAAAGGTAGTAACAAAGTAAGAATTTTGAGGTTAGGAAAAAGGGATCACAGAAGCCTTTTTACTCCCTACATGCATCAACATTAAATCCATGTTAGAGTCCCAATTGTGAAACATGTTTGTGCTGTGTCAGATGTGAAAACACACTCTTGCACAGTATCACTGTTACTAGCTGTATCTGATGTGAAACCTACTGGATGGTACAATAATACCATATTGTTCAGTACTGTATGCGCATGTAATGTCTCATTGTGTAGCAGTACTCATTAGTTGAAACAGTACATACAGACTTGTCATGTGAGTTACATTTCATTTTGATGTTTCATAAAGTCAGATTTCAATTATGCTCATACAGTGCTCCTGTCATTACACTGTATCTGTGACCCCATGCTCCTAACCTAAAATGCTTAGTTTGGCACTGACTTTCTAATCTACAATTTTCTACACACTGTTTTTCCACACCTTGTATATTCTCCATAAATCCTTCAAGACAAACTCAATTATATTACACATTTACAGTCCCTAAGGCAACTCACCATTGCAAGTACTTTAATCACATACTTCTAGTATATGCTGGAGTTGTTTTATATATAGAACTTGTAGAAACTGTACTTATTCATACTAAACATGTGTAGACCAAAGATAGAATTACCAGATATGAACATGGACCTTCAGCTTTCAAGCTGATGTTCCTTTTCTATGACTTTCACTACTGATTGCACATATAGCCTCTCTTGTCTGGTTTGAGTCTAATGAACTTTACTATATACCAAAAAAGGAATGTAGATGGGTTAAACATTCAATACATAAAAATAATGGAAACTTAAATAAGACAGAAGAATCCAATTTTTTTGCCAGTACTTAAATTTCCTTTGAGTAAAATTATTCACTGCAATTATTTCATCCTTCTGCACCAAATGAACTTATTTCATACTAAACAACAAATCAACATGAAAACCACACTAATGCATGCATGTAATTAAGTTAAAAATCAATTTAAAGACTTAATTAATTAAAGCAAAGATTTTAAGAACAGGTAAATGTTATTAATTCATAGCTGTAGGTGTTGAGTCAGATCTTTATTAATTTCACTTGATTTTATATTCACTTAACTAGTTTTGGGCATGTTTGTTCCCATTGAGAATGTGAAGTAATAAACATCTGTCTCAACTCCTAAATTTAAGAATTTAAAGATAATTCTTATGTTGCACTAAATTCTAGCAGTATCTATTTCTCTAAATTGGCACAAATATGGGAGTGAAATGTGCAAAACATAATTTTATTGTATTGTATTTAACTTCAGTGCACAACATTTAGAAAGTGCTTTTTGGAGGTTAGTCTATTCTGTCTCTAAATGCTTCAATTGATGTTGTTAAATATTATTGTCAATTGAAATAAACTATAAAACTAGTGATGCTTTCAATTTAATTAATATATACTGCAGATTGCTATGGACAAGATCCTAATATCATTTTCTATTTATTTATCTGTAACTAACACTTGGGCCTTGTCTCAGTCTTAGCTTACAGAGTGAAAGGAAAGGCAATCACCACCAAAACGCTGAGCATGTTGATCACATTGGAACTGTACAAAAAGCTGAATATTGAGAATATGAACCTATATGCTAGGATTGCACTCTATTTGTATGTATTAATCCTCTTGCCTGTTACTCGTATTAACATACATATACAGTCATCATATAAAATATATATTTTTAGCTTCATATAACATACATGTTTACTGTGGTTTCCTGTAGCACATAATTTTCAGTAACAACAATGTAATGAACATGTTTATTGACAAAGGAGGTATCTCTATCAGCTTCAATTGATTGTTATGAAAATCTGTTATTCAGTGAATGTGAGGTAGTTGATTGCAATGGTAACAGACTCTTTTTTGAAATTTAGGTTTTAACTTTCCCTACTACTTACCTATAGTAGGGGAAGTATTGCAGTTCACACAACAATTTTATATTGAGATTTCACAGAACTACACATTTTGAAACTCCCTGAATAAAGAAAAAAGAAGTATTTTTTGAAAAAGTTTGTGCACATGCATGTGTAAGTGTATGAACAGCATAACTCAAAAACAAAAGCCAGTTAAATACCAAACGTGTATTTAAGTTCTACATCTTCTGAGGATACAACACACAGATTTTCAAGAAAATCCCCCAATCCAAAACTACTCTTTACATGGAAAACTTTGTTTTTTTGGTCCTCTGTGGTCTAGGGGCACCTCTAGTTTCCAGGATTGCGGGTTCAAACTCGGCAAAGGGTGATGGAATTTTTGGGCATAAAAAATCCTTAGCATGGCTTCCTTCAGAAGGGAAGTAAAGCCGGGTCCCGTGTCATAGATTTATGGTACATGAAAGAACCTCAAGCCTGATATGGAGGCCTCTGGGCATAATTTCTGATCTTTCATGCCCAATATAGAATGGGATGCTAAGAACCATAGTAGTTAAAGAGCATCCATAAATAAACTCAATTTAATTTAACAGAATATTTTTATCATTTTTTATTTTCTCTTAACAATGTTGATTAAAATACCATACATTTAAGATATTTGTATGACAAAATGTATATCTCAATTTACTGGGAATAGCCTTGAAGTCCTTTTCATTCAGAATGACTTTTGTATAATTGGTAAATTGTAAGAGCTAGGCAAAATCTTACTACCAAAAATAGATCTCCTTAAATTACACAGTTTATATAAAATGAAATTATTTGTGGCCATTTATGGGTTATTCTTTGTTATGTGTTTGAATTTTCAAATATTTGTACCTTTTTCAAGCAGTCACTATTTGGTTTTTCTCATAGTGTCATGAAAAAGCATGGAATTTCAAAGCCATTGCATAGAATCTGCTTTTTAAAAATTTGACTATTGCTTTAGCCTACTGTATCCTTCTTATACCTACAATGAAATTGTAAATGTATAATGAAAGTTTATCTTAATTAACAAGAATTAGATTAAAGAATATGCTTTTGCAGGAATAGTTTGTAGAAGATGAGTAGAAAAAGCCATGTGAATGCAACACATGAGATTTTTTTTAAAAATATAATGCCCATAATTCTATTACATAGATCAGGTTTTCATGCAGCTTCAGAGCATTAGCTACAAAAGACTCACTTGTAGTAGTGAGTCTAATATTATTGTTCCAGGTAGAGAGTGAAAATCAGACCAATGTAACTGCATTTTATGGGCATTATAGTTTTATAAATTAACATGTCAAAAATGAGTAATTTTTACCAATGCAATCAGCAATCTCAAATTAGTGAATAACAAATTTTCATTATAATGGAGCCCTCCGATAGATAGGCTTCCCTTGTAATAAATGATCGAAATGTCATGATTTAATGATGAATCATTGTTTCAACCTTTAAGGCTAGACAGATAAATTTTACAACCCTTTTTAAATTTTCACCAGCTAAAGTTGACATGCTCTTACGAGGGACACTATTTATATTTTGAGCCTGGCAAACCTGAATGTTGTAGGTGCCATCTGACATTTCCAATGGAAAGTTTGACATTTTTGACCATAATCTACTTCAAACAATTTGTCAATAGAGCGTTATTTGTTTTGTTTACACTAACTTGAAAATTGTATGTCAACAAAAACATTGAATTAACTCGTGAAAATGTTCGTGCAATGATTTATTACAAATTTTCAACATGTATTATCAACAAGAGTGCATTGATCAACTAACTTCCACATTTGGTGACAAAGCTCCGTCCTTTGCCACTGTGAAATGCTGATATAACAAATTTAATCGTGGCCGCCATTTGCTCAATGATGAAGTTCATGAAGGTCGTCCAAAATCAGTTGTGCCAGAAACCATTGATGCTGTGCAAAAACTAATAATGAAAGATCATCATGCGACATATTGTGAGACTGAGGCAACCCTAGGCATTAGTTCCACCAGCATATATAAAATATTGCATGTTTATTTAGCTGTGAAAAAGGTTTGCTCTCGTTGGATCCCACATAATTTGATGCAATCTCAAAAAGATGCTCGTGTCTATTGGTGTACAAAAATGCTCAAGAAATACAATGGCGGTGTCTCAAAAGACATATATAAGATTGTAAGAATCAGGATCTATGCGTATGAGCCGGAACATAAACAGTAGTCGACTGTATGGGTGTTTCAAGATGAAGCAAATCTAACAAAAGTTGTTCGCACTCGAAGCACTTCAAAGCAAATGGTCACCTGCTTTTTCAGCAAAACTGGCCATGTGGCAACAGTGCCTTTAGAGGAATGTAAAATGGTCAATGCCGAATGGTACACAACCATTTGTTTGCCGGAAGTCTTCGGTGAAGTAAGGAAAACCAACAAGAACCGTAGGATCGTTCTTCATCAAGACAATGTGAGCGCACATACATCTCATCTAACAACAGAGTATTTGAAGTCTCAAAAAATAGAATTAATGGGTCATCCGCCATACAGCCCTGATTTGGCACCCAATGACTTCTTTTTGTTACTGAACATCAAGAATAAATTGCGTGGACAACGATTTTCGTTGGCAGAAGAAGCCGTTGATGCCTTCAAAAACCATGTTTTGGAGGTGTCTCAAGAAGACCGGAATAAATGCTTTGACAAATGGTTCAAACGGATGCAAAAGTGTATTCATCATAGAGGAGAATATTTTGAAAAACAATAAAGCAGTTTTCAATCAGAAATTACTTTGTTTTAATTATTAGGCTCAAAATATAAATAGTGCCCCTCGTATCATTCACAAATGCTGACAACTTAATTGTAAATATTTAGAAATTGGCCTTTCTTGCATACTTTTACTTGCCACAGATCACATATAATTAGGTACCCATTCTTTAGAACTTAGTGTTAGTATGAGTTTCTGAATATTTGTTTATTTCTGGTGATCCATTCTCATTCATTTCAAGTTTCACAGAAAGTGAGTTATCATGTACTTCTGCTCCAGTCTTTAGCTCTGAAACATGTGAAACACATTAAGATACAGCATGAAAATGTTACATTTAGTAGGAAAAGTCATCATTTAACCTCTCAAAAGCTAGAGGATTTCCAAAATATGCAGGGATAACTGAAATAGGCTTAATTGTTTAAACTGTTGATACTACATACCATTTTGAGTAAGTTTATTAATGATATTCTGGATAAATGTAAATGCGATGTTACATTAATAAAAATCACATGTTTTTCAGGTTGAAGAGTATGCTGTTGTTCCCAATAACAGTTGACTCCAGCATTTTACTTGAGTAAAGACATCACATAAACAAGTGCACACAGTCTTTTGGGTTGATCATGTATGGCTTAACATCTGTGATGCAAATTTCGCCATGCTAGTTTATTTAATGGCGTACCTCATTCTAATAAATCAGTGATAATTGTTACATATGGAATGACTAACATTGACCTACTATTCAAGCTGCAAACATTAGAGCTATTAATATAGCTTTACATAAGAAAATTGAAAATGTTATTAAGAAAAATTATTCAGATGAGTTTATAGGATTAACTTTATTTCAGTTACAACTGTATGATGGATGCTCCTAACAATGGCACATCCAATCATCTTCAGCCTACATGGTTAACAGCCATGATTCACCCAAGTATGTATTATGCAAAGTGGTTCTATGATGGTTAGCATACAGTGATTAGTCTTGAACCCAGATGGAAGTATTTCTCTAAGTGAAACATTTCTCATCCCATCTGGGAATTGAATCTGGGAGAATTTTTACATATTTGCCTGGAATACTGACCACCATGCCACAGAAACAGACATATATAAAGAATATATGGTTTCATCTCTTGCTATTTAATTATAAATTTCTCTCCCTCCTCTCTTTTTTATTTCATAGTAGTAATTCGTAGTTGACCTTGGTCCAGACCAACTTGCTACTTCTGGTGGATTCACAGCAGGCCATTGATTTTATTATTCATAAACTGGGACTTGTGTTATTCCGGGGATGAATGCCTTGGTCTGGACCAAATTTTGATCTACCTCAGAGGGGTAGATTAAAGACAGATCATCTTTGCAAAATGGATGACTATGGAGGATGGGCATGGCTGCTGTGCATAGAATTTGCAAAATGAGACAGTGGAGGAAAACTATCTGCCAAGATTAGACATATTTGGAAAGTATGGTGACCTAAACTTCAGAAACAGATACAGGTTTAGTAAAGCAAAAGTTAGAAGGCTGATAGAACTGGTTCATCCTAACCTATATAACAGAAACAACAACCGAGACGAGTACCTCAATTGATACACAAATCCTAACAGCACTTTGGTATTATGCAAGATGAGGGTATCAAGATAACACTGCACCTTAGTCAGGTGTCAGTTAAGTGCATTATAACTGATGTCTCACATGTCATTGTTAAGCAGGGATTACGATGAATTTTACTTAACATGACTGGACCTGGTGTAAAGTTAAGAAATGCTGCTAAAGTAAAGGTCTAATTAGGATGCACTTAACATAATGAGAATGACCCTTGATTGGATGTTCTTGTATTACTTCATGCTACTGCTTCATGTTGATTGGTTCTAATTACCATGTGACATTAAACTTGATGTAACAGGAAGGAAAAGCTTGACATTGCCAAATTCTTAAGTTAGGTTGCATTAAATTAAGTCATGTTAAGTTAAGCTCCAAATAATACAATGTGTAGAACCTTCACATTACGTCACATTGAGTTAAGTCATTTATAGTAAATTCATCACAATTCAGGCTTTACTTACATTTTCCCAACAAGGAGAGGAGCATTACAACTGTCTGGAAACTTTATGAAAACTCAGGTTTTCCTCAGGATATTATTTCTGTATAATTAATATCATGCACTATTTAATTAGTTGCTTACGATCCAGGGTGAGATGCATTTTAATAAATAACAGCAAATGTTGCTTGCTATTTAAATTCAATTTCATTCTGTAATTTTAAGGTTAAAAGTTAATATTCCAGCAAGTTAAATTCTTACTGAAATGATTAACAATACCATGAAACTATGTATCTGGTGGATAAGAACGTTTCCAAAAAGGGAGGTTAGAATCATGCACGAAACTGCCTATATGTTATATGCCTCCATGTCTCCTCTTTTTTTGGGGGGGAGGGGGCCATGTTTGCATTTGCCAAAACCATTTGTTTTCAATAATATTTATCCTTTTTTGTATTAAGGAAAACAGGTATTTTCCTCCTCTGACTGATTAATGCTCTCTTGTTGGTTATCTCCATTTTTTGCTTAGGAGCGTGCACTCAACTAATGAAAAAGCAGCTGTGAAACTACCATAGAAGGTTATAAACTTGGGAGTAATAGTGATTAGTTTACTGCTTTATGGAAGTCGCACATGTAACTTTCTCACTGTGTAACATTTTCTCCTTGCTGATTCATGGCCTTTCTTGGTCTGAGGCATTTTATCATATATAAATGTCAAAAACTTGGTCGGCCTTTGATCAGGACCAAATGAGTGTGAAGATAGTCCAGACCAACATGAAATCTATGAATATGGTTCTAAAAGTAAATCTGCTCCAAAATAGATTTAGTGCTTTTGTTTTACAAGTCACTTTGTATATTAGCTCTGATGTCATAGTGTTTAGACGTTTTTCCCCAAAGCCACATCAAATACTTCTTAGGCTTCAAGCTATTTTACTATGGCATGGTGAAGTTTTAGTAAATTCTCAGGTTAAAATACCCTTAAAGCAGACTATACTAGTCCATTAGGGATAAGATAAATATGTGAATGGAATGTCAGGTGACATGGGTTTAACTCTTGTGCTCACCCACGCAAGACACAGTGCATTGCCACAGACTAGTTCATACAATTCTTGAACCTGCATGCCCATCCTCATCTTTATAAGCATTACAGGTGTCAAGGGATTTTTGGAATGCTTTTATGTTGTTCAGGGTGAAAATGCTGAAGCATGAGATCTGGGTTTTGGATTAACTTGAGTCAGAGGTGCAGGGAAATATTTGTTCTTTTTGTATGCAGGAAGCAAAGGTATACTTTCTTCAAGATGTGACTTTAATTAAACTTCCTGTCATGTACATTTATTGCCACCATAGAACTTAACATGATTTTGCTAGGCAAAATTCTGCCTGAGAGACATTTTGACTACATACTTAATGGACTTCTGCCCCCACATAGCATAATGTACTTACTCTGCTCTCATTATTTTTGAATCTCCCAAGGGACTGTCAAGGGACTGCAAAGGGACTGTATTAACCTTGGCAGCTTTCTCTGTTTATGACTTGGCACCATGACTGCTCCTTACGCAGCTTCTTACGAAGGCTTTCTTAAGGGGCACTACATAACAATGTCTCACTACCCATCAGACAATCTCCCTTGTTTGACCTGCACATGTATTAGCAAGCTTCGGTGACTGCTTTCCCTTAACATGTGTACAGTCAGACATGTTCTTAACATGTTGAAATTGCCTCACAGGGGGAGACTAATACCTAAATTAAACTAATCACACCAAGCCATACAATACAAATGAATACCCATGACTGGTTTGAGAATTAGATCTGGACATGCTAACCACCAGATTTATCAGTGTTTAAAATTGTTAATTTATGTAATAAAAATGGCAACAATACTAACACAGGTCTTTCAACATACCTTTAAGTATGCAGGTAAGTTCATTATCACTGGTGGATGTAAGCAGTGTTTCTGATGGACTTAAAATTCTTGCAACTGCTGGATTCAAGAGATGAAAAATTATGTGTTTGTTGCGCTTTTGCAAATCACGAACCAGAGACTGCACTCCCTGTGCTGCAGTAAAGTCTGCTCTTGTTACATGACGACAGTTGACTACTATCACATCAACTTCCATCCCATCCTTGCCAGAACCAGCTTTGGTGACAGTCTCTCTCACAAAATCAACAGCAGGAAATAATAAACCTGCACTAGGGGTCACCAAAACATACTCGGGTCCTCCATCTTGCACCTTAAATGAAAATGTTTGAGTGACAATTAATGTGAAGTAAAAGGTAACTCATATAGTGATTTTAAGCTGTGTATGAATGATGATAAACAGCGACCGGTGATTAAGAGATTAAGCAGTGCCTAACTAAACTAAACAGTGACAGAAATAACACTGAGATATGGAGCTTATCAACATTTTATCATGCTGAAAGAACTATTCAGTTGAATTTGCAACATTAACTAATGTGGTATCAATCACACACTTTCTCTCTCTACATGAGTATGGATAAAACAAATTAGGTACTTTATCTTTGTTAAGAGCTCCTATGAAAATTTGCAGGTTTTTGTAGTAAGTCTTTTTAATTTTCATTTAGAAACATCAGTAACAAGTGAATATGGTTAGCAATATTCAGACTCCAATCAGCCTTATTTATTTGTACAATTTCTCATGCCCTGATGCTAAGTGGTACAAAAGTCTTTCTTGTTATATAATTATTCAACATAGGTACATTGGTAATGAACTCAATCACGTACAACACAAAACATCTTACATAAGGGTTATTAGAAGGTTTTGGCACATACTTATCATACTCTTATAAGCAAATGGTATTCTTTTATTTGCCGCATCTTAGTTGCTAAATCATGACCATCTATATATAATGCTTAGAATAAAACATTTGCAGTTTTTGTCTTATTTTACATGCATTTTCTGTGGAGTAACAATTATTTTCTACTCCATGGCATTCTCAATGAAAAGTCAAAGCCTTCTTTGCGAGCATTTTCTTTTATGACTCCAACATGTTTGCATTTTAATATCTAGCAATATAAATACTTTTTTAGTCTTTTAGACATTTAGGAGTTGAAATTAGATGCTGTCTTATTGCCCATGCCTGTCAAAGGAACAGGGTTTTGCAGTGGTGAAAGAATTATCAAAATCCTTTGAGTGGCACTAACTGACCACTAGGAATTGTATTTTGGTAAAGATCATAAAGTGTCCTGGTATTTTACTTTAAAAATCTGAAGTCTCTATTCCAATAAGTTTATAAAGATGGTGACATGTTCATATTTAAGAGCATTTGAATCTATTATTGCAAAATATAGAATGATTTCCCTCATGCTATTGTAATGTACTCATTAAGATAAAATATATTCTTTCAACTTACTGTTAATTGTTCTACATGAACACTTGGTCGAGCATTAAAGTAGAGAAGGAAAGCAATATCACTGGCAATTCCTGCTAGAATACCACCCTCAACACCTAATGCCAAACACGCTATGAGTGTGAGGAAGGCTGGCACCAAATCACGCTCTGAAATTAGAAAATCATCATTTCAATGCAAGTAAAATTATTTTATAAATGTTGAAATTGAACTGCTGTATAAAGCATGCCTGTACCCAGAAAAAAGATTTAAACTTAACAGTACCCTACACAGTTACCATGTACCTACTCTGTAGTATATAAACTTTGTGTGGACAAGAAAATTGCTTGGAGACATTGTATACACAGGAAAAACTCACCAGAATGAAGATACTCCACCTTACAGCACAAAAAGCTGAGACTCTTAGAAAACAGGGACATACATATGTACCCTTGTATGTAAGGCAACAAGGTTGAGTTTCTCTTTTCCTTGTGCTACTAATGGTACACCTACTACCATCTAACAATTTTTTTCCATAGTGGTTGATATGAATTTAAATAAATAAAACTGTCAGAAGTTTTGGTAGTGGGGTTGGAACCCTAAAACCCCCTCTAAATATGGCCCTGGTGTAAAGCACAGTAGCTTATATAATGAAATCATTACTAAGTGACACTTATGAAATTATATATAACTTATTGAATTTTTCAGTGTGTTTCAGCTCCTGATGTTTAAAGTTATGGAATATAGACCCAGAGAAATTGAAGTCCTTAATTACCTTTTTGCTCAGAAGGTTACCGAAAAAGGTTACTAAAAAAGAGGGAAAGCTGTTTCTGTAGTTACAGTAAGACAATAAAGACTAAATGTAAAAGGAGCAGTCCTGACAAAATGAAGTTGATTAGAATAGACTTCACTTTTTTTAATCTAAGAAGAATGCTATTTATTGTATGTCAGTGTGAAACATGTTCTCAAGCTGATGATATCTAATTTTATCATGCACTCTTTTAAACTATAAGCAGTCTACCCAATTACTTACATTAAAGTTTTTAAATAATTGACTCACTATTAGATTTCCACATTGGACGCACCATGCCAACTTCAACCATGAAGATGACAGCACAGATAATGACAGCAGAAAGGGTTGCTTTTGGAATGAAGTAAAAGTATGGAGTCAGGAGACTCAGGGCTAGGATGACCATTACACCTAGGAGAAAAGATAATGTCCTCTGAAATATATGTTTATCCCTTAGTAACTGATTCACTAAACAGCACACATTTTTAATATATTTCAAATTTCAGTGAGCTATGTCGCAGTAATCTGTTTGTGTTATCTTTTTTACTTGGCGCCTGTTATTGTTTTACTATTTTGAATTTTGGGTTCTTTGTCCTCCGGCTAGCTATTATTACTCAGTCGAGCAAATATCTCTAAGCAGGGTGTGTAAACAGAAAGGAGTTGTTACTAAAAGATAACACTGATAAAAGAATTTGTTTTTACACTTTTATTGCTGTCACACTTAATTAATTTCACACCTTTAATCTTGATACACGCCTGATTGAAACTGTTATATTTCCGAAGGTAGTTACTGTTGTAATAGTTGTCGCATACCTACTTCACATTTTATAACTAACTTTATGACATGAGAAATTCTGTAGAACTGCATAATGTATACCTCACAAATGATTCTTTTGAACTGCCTGAAGTGTACCTTGCGAGAGATCTCTTAGAACTGTGCGATACTTGCTTTTGGCTCAAGAATTTATACTCTCTCACCCTGATATGCCTAAACATTATAATAGAGCTACTATTGGTTACCAAATCACGCCAACATTAGCATCTATTTTTTCAGCCAATCATAATTACTAAAACATATGCTCTAGGGAAGATATTCCCTCCATTTCTAAAGAAAGGCACGCTACCCTGACCTCATTTGTTTGTCTCTTCTAAGTGATAAATAACTCACCCCATCGCTTCATTGTTACCCACTCCTATTGTCAGTTTCAGTGAGGCCCTGTAAACTTATTTCCTAACAATGCTTATAGCTAACAAACATCTAAAATCATTGTCATACAGTAATGTTAATTTACACTAGAATCACTCTGGCATTCACAGTGTTGTGATATAAAATACTGCCTAACTATTACATTAATTTTAGTATAATTTACTGCCAGCAAAGCAAATTAAGTACACAAATGTGTTGAAAGATAGTAATTCACTTCTTAAATCAATGAAGATGCAGTGGGAAAAAAAATATTAATAATAATAAATAAAATGAATATGAAAAACTGATTTGGTTGTTACTCCACAAAAAGAATGTATGTGAATTAAAGGTTTTCATAACAAGCACCTATTTAATGAATAACATGAAAATTAACATGAATTATTTAACATGAGACTCTTCTTTATAACATGATATATGACACTATGAGTACATTGGGATTGTATTGTATCTTATGCCTATTTACATCACAATTTTATCTCCCTACTTATGACACATTTATTCTGGCTAAGATATGAACATATGAATTTCTGTACTTGATTACTTGATAGCTGTTATAGGTACTCTTCCACAAGAATCACAATTTTCTCTACACAGATTTACAGAGTATAAACAATTTCTACAGACTCGTTCATGTTGGTTGCAGCAAATATTAGTAATCTTGATACTAATCACACTTTATCAAGCCTATATAAGTGATATTACCCCCTTGCTCCAAATGAAATATACTGCTTCCTTTCTTCTCAGACGATCTACCCCTGTCCATCCCTAATGCAGTCTTCTCAATGTCTCCTCTCTTCTCTTCAGCATTGCTGGTTTTTTCTAGTGACCACTACTTGCATTGCCTTTCTCTTACTTTATTAGCATTTTAGTACTTTCTGTCAGCTATTCCTCTCTGAATACTTTCTCAATAATAGTGTCAACTCTTTTAACTCATTTACCATGTACATTTTCTTTCCTGTCTTACCACAAATCACACGTGCCCTTTTTAACACATAATATGTATTAACAATAATTATAATAATATTTATTTACAATTATTTTCTTGGTTTTCTTGTTGTGACTCATAAAGTTTTTCTTCTTTTTCTTCTACTCTTCCTCCTCCTTCTTTAATTTTTATTTTTGTTATATAATTTATTTTTACAATGCTTTTGCTCTAAATTCAATATTGCCTTTTCATAAAATAAAGAACTGTTATTATTTCTCATTTTGTTTTACATCATTTCTGAGTGTTCCTGGTTTGAATCCTGTTTTAAAGATGTAGAAAGAAAAGGGTTTTTATTACTCTGAGTTTGTGTGCTTCATATGTTTGCTGCCAGACAGTAGCATAGCCAGAAAATTGTTAAGGGGGGATTTACGTATAGAGATCCATTTTTGAAACAATTTGTATCAATTCAAATGATGAATATGGATTAATTCTGAGTTACAATATTTAAATAAATCAATTTTATATTCACAGATTAAGGTGCATCAATTGAAATTAAAATTAGAATAGGATATTTTGCATATTCTAAATGGCAAATGTGCTGTAAAATGAGAATTAATGGGCACTGTAAAGTATTTTATATTACTGTCATTTTATTTCACTGCAAAATAAGGTTCTAATTATATTCTAAACTGGAAGATAATGCATTGATTTGGAAAGCAGTCAAATTAACACTGAAACAAAAACATACCCATGATATCTTAACATGGTTATACCAACGTCATCTAAATTATAGCTTCTGTTGCTGTCATCTTTGGTCATATTGCCCAAGGCATGCAGTGTAAACATAGCACTACCAGTGATATGATTAGCAAGTATGTTGTTCCCGCCAACCTAGAACGATGCTATTATTTTAATGAAACTATTTTTACTATTAATTTTTACGTTTTTTAGTAAGGAGGTTCTAAACCCCAAAACACCTCCCTGGCTATGTCCCTGCCACCAGCAAACAAGGAACACCAAATTGTTTGAAACTGGGATTTTGTTTGGTTTCCATGTGTAACAGGCTTAGGCGGTGATATGCCTCTCATAAATAGAAACAGTTTTGATCTAAAGTGAATATTTATGGCTGTTTTCAAGCATTGACATTTTCAGCAATTAGGCTTGTGCTCTGTGCACGTAGCCATTAACCAGAGCACTTGCCTTTCACTCTCTGATGTTGATCAGTGTTTATTCTTAGATTCCTTTTGTATGCTAAGAGAAGGATGATCAATCAAAACTTCTAGTCCAAAAACAGCATTCAATATTCTCTTAGGGCTAAATCTGTTTCAATTCTGAGAAGAACACCACCTCAGCTAGCTACACATGAAAGTCCATAAAAATCCAAGTTTTGATTAAGTGGAATGGTCCTTGTATTGCTCTCTACACTCTTTCTGAAATAAGAAACACACTTGAGGTAAACAAATGCTATGCAGATCCTATGCGGATATGAGGAAATGCCAAAATGCTAAATTTAAAGACTTGGTTATATGAGGATGTGTCAAAAAATAACAGGGAAACTTTTATTGTTTGGATAGTATGAAATTTTTGTTATTCAAATTCAATTACAAACTTTCAAAATACCCTCCTCCTGAAGCTATATACTTTTTCAATGTTCTATCCAATTTTCAAAACACTCAGAGAAGCCCTTGTTTGACATCTTGTTCAGTATATCCAAAATAGACTGTTCAGTATCTGTTTGAAAATGCCCGCTAAGTGTTTTTTTGTTTGTTTGTTTGTTTTTGTTTTTTTCACTCATGGGAACAGATAGAAGTCATAAGGTGCAAGATCTAGCAAATATGGTGGGTGGGGAATGACTTCAATGCCTAGTTGAGTCATCCGTTCCTCATGAAGCACTCGTGGAATCCATTTTGCTGCAACTTTCCTGTAGCTCATACCTTATAAATTGTCTTCAACTGACCCATATCAAATATGCATAATTTCTGCAATCTTTGCTAATGTTAACCATCGATCGTCCTGCAACATAGAGTTAATGGTGTTGTGGTTCACCTCTGTTTTTGATGTGGAGGCCATCCTGGATATGATGCATCTTCAATGCTTTTTTCACCATGTTTAAATTTTTTATGCCATTCAAAAACACATATTTTTGATAAAGCTTGGTTTCCATTGCTTCCTCTATCATTTGCAAAATATCAGCTCTTGATTTTTTCAGAACACAAAGCCTAATTGTTACACATTGTTCTAACTTGAAATCCATGCTGGGTCACTGAAACATGTGCTTACACAATGGCTCCCTGTAACAAAATGAACAGCTCACAGGCAATGCCACACACATATCACAGTGTCATCAAGGTCAGACCTCTCTGTTGCATTGATTGGTGAATTATGGTGTGTGCATATCTAAAAATACAAAATATTACTTGCATTCTATTCCCACCAAAAAGGTTCCATTTCATCTATGTGACATGAAGATGTATTCTTATCCACCACAATAATATTATAATAACTGTTTAAACTGATACACCTAAAGGCAAATGATCTTTCCAATAGTTGTTCTCTGATAGGTGTTGCTCCTTCAGAATTCATGAATGGTATCAGTACATATTGCATTTCCATGGCTTGACATTATGTACAAGATGAGTTAGAATCATTTTGAGGTTTTCACGATCAAGCATATTCACAGCCATGTATTACATGATGAAAGCCTGTATTAAAAGTGAAATTTTGGTGAGATATCTGAGACATCTTTTTGAGTCATATGGTCACCTTAAGCATGTACTGATTTATTATTCATACAGGATATTCAATGCTGTCCTAGCATGCTTTTGCTTTTCTTTCTTGACTATTATACTATTTCTGTGTTTAACAATATAATTTCCAAACACAGCTTCTCTTTAAAACAACCTACACTTTATAAATGCAAATTTTTGTAACTTAAAACATTATTAGATGATCTGTGAAAATTAACTTAAATGATCTTGACAGACAATAAGTGCTCATTAAACCTTGTTTAAACAATAGGTTAGCTGACTGAAAGTACTCACATAGAATGTATAATCTCAAATCAGATTTGATATTTAATATTTAACTATAAATCCTTAATTCTAAAACTTGAAGTCATATTTTATAAGTAGTATATGTACAATTTTAACAAACACATGCAAGTATTGTTTTATTTTGCCATACTTTTATTAAAACACTTGAGGTGTTAGAGAGCTGCAAGCAATAATAATTTAATTCATGAACAATTCTGAAACTTTAGGCTGGACAGATCATATCAGACAATTAATGATTGCTGACATGAAAGTGGAAATGAACTTTAGTTCACACCCAACAGAGTTTCTAATTTGGGTCAGATACATAATAAAATTGCATTTTAATTATTCCATAAGTAAAGGGTCTACCTTTGCAAGCTTTGCATAATATTAGAGGTCATGATTCTTTGCAATTGATTGTAGTGTCACTTTACTAACACTGTTAAAATAATTATGCAGGTTTAATAACATAGGTTGTTACAAATTGCTGAAAATACATATATTATACAAATTCAAAGTATATTTTGCTTCAGTTAGCAAAGTTTCAATGTCTTGATCAAGATACATTACACTATGGATGAGATCAATTATGATAATGATGTATTTTGCTAATGAACCAGCTTTTAGTTAAATCTTAATATGTTAAAGGGTAATAATTTATGTGTTTGGGATTATTTGGACCATTTAGAAAACAAACATTGTCCAACCAATTCAAAAGCTTATCATCTGTTTCAATAAAATGCTGTAAATAGGGGACTTTAGAAAACTAATTTAAAACACACAGGGCTGGCTTTTGCATTTTAAATATGAGGTTAAATTTGGTTAGTCACATAAAACAATAACATTTAGACTGCCTCTTAGTTGAGTAGTCCAAGTTCTGGCTTCTCAACCTAGAAGTCTTGGGTTCAGTTCTTGCCTTGAGCAGGGAATTTTTAATTAATCAGAATTGTTCCCTACCATTTGCAGAGTCTGGGAGTATGAATTGAAGTGTGTTTTCTAATCAAAATCAGCAAAAACCTACAGTCAATGAGTTAATAACTTCTAAGGTCAAAGCCCCCAATATGACCACAGAAATTAAAATGGGCTATGCAAATGAAACAATAAACAAAGTTATTATCATTTATTAGACAAAACAAATAAACAGATACTTAAAGAACACTTTTCTTTGAACTTCATAAATTTTGAATTAGAAACTGAGTACCTAGCTGTTTCCCACATGAGCTACATGTGCCTTCCTTTTCATTAAAACTAATTTCTGTTTTAAAGTTATTATAAAGTATAGCTATGGTGATAAAGCCAGCTGCTGGATTCTATGATCTTCAATGTAAAGCTAGCCAGCAGATTAATAGGAGTGCTTCCAGTTGACGTAAATTCCAGGAAGGCCTTCTAAATGTAAGGTGATTGTTCTGAATACTTATGTTTCTCTTGGGCTTTACAAAACAGCTATGTTGCGAAGAAAGTTAAGTGACAGCGAGGACTTTGTGGTGTGTCAGTGAAAACTGGACAAAGTTACACTATCACACATAAAGAGAATCTCATGTACTTGAATTTGAGGTATATGTCAAAGAATAGTAATCATTATGATAATATAAAAGAAGTTTTGTTTCATACCTGTATAAAGCCCACCAAGAGGCGTACGGACCCCACTTGCATTGTTAACTGCACTTCTTGTAAAAGAACCATTAATGGGCATAGATCGCACAAAAGAGCCAGCAATGTTACATAATCCCAAGGTAAGCATCTCCTGCGTTGCATCCACAATGGCACCATTAGCTAGATTACAACAATTTGTTAAAACAGGAATTAAAATTCTTTTATAATTATAGGAGTCTATAGCATTATTCTGAAGAAAGAGTATTTTAAGCACAATGTTATATGATTGTTTCAACCAGAAGTTGAGAAAAAGTGAAGTAACAATAAAATAATTAAGTAAAGTTAGAGGTAGTAACACTACAACATTTATGTTTAATTGAATCGTAATAGATTTTGGAAACATTTGCTCCCATCCTCAGTTGATGCCATTATTGTTCTAAGTTTATTTGGTTTAATTTCTCTTTACATATATCCTACTATCTTATTAAAAAGTTTCCTGTTCAAAACTTTCTGTTTTAAAATAACATCCATTCTTAATAGGATACATTTTTTTAGTCCTTAGGTGAAAACTGCTTTTCAATATCAGTTATAGTATAGGATATAATGAAACTGATATTTTTAAGTATCTCAACATGTTTAGTTCTTAAACGAATGTAAGCTTTATTTCTTTCATGCTAATCTCTTTGAACCAAATATCAAAAACTTCTCTGATATTACTGTAAAATTTTGCAATTTTCTGAACTTATAATTGGTGTATGTAATGTATACAGGATAAATACTAAATCTTCAAAGCCCAGGGTATAATAAATCACCAAAACATTCATAAATAAACCTCAGGGATGTTACTCTAACTTGTCCAAATATCAAATGAATAAGTATTATAAGCAATGCTTCTGGACACACAGATTTAAACTCAGGCTATAACTCCTACATATCTCCCACATAAATAGGATGAAAGTTCAGTGCCAGTTAATAGGTAAGTCATATGACAACCAACATCTGGTTGTTCATACACAATATGAACATCATATAATTGCATTACTTAAATATTAAAAACTGATATATTATACTCTAACATCAATTTGAACTGTGACTTACAGTAAGGTACAGTGCTTAAGACAAAGCAGTTGTGGCTTACAGTACAGTTGAAAACGTGACATGCATTTGGTGTTGGGAGAGAGTACAAATCTGACACAAGGTTTCATCTGGAATGTTATCCATAGTGTTGCCACCCTGATTCAGGTGTTCTTTAAAGATTACTCAAGAATTACAGCTTTTGCGGGAACAAGTAGATGTTACAATATTAGCTCCTTGGTGTTTTCATGCCATTTAACTGCAATTATGCTCACTATGGATCAAAGTAGCTATTACTCCATTTGACTTCTAAAATATAAGTGTCTCAATAACTAAACATAATACCATGACAACTTTTATAGTATATTTCACTGCTGTCATAACCTCCATTATGCCTTGCTCTGTGATGATACTATTTATATTAATTTGTTTTGTGAATGGTACAATTTTTTCAATAAGAAAGATATTTAAATAGATACACACCAAAAGCTTTTGCAATAGCCACGTTGCCAAGGATGGATATAATAGGAAGTATAGCTAGTCCTGCTCCGAGGTGGCTGCACATATCAAGGAAGCTGTGCGTTTCATTGCCATAGAATGTAAAAAATGGTGGAGGACTCACAGCTGGAAGCCCTGGATGAATTTTCCCTGAAAAAATAAAAGAAGTAATTATGGTTCAACAGAAGCATAACAATAAGAAAAACAACTATGAGCATATGCAACTTCTGTGATGTATTTGGGAATTGGAACTTCTTCAGTGATAATAAATTCATGTTAGTGATATCAACCAAAAGAGAAAGTTTGTAAATATTCACCCTGATATAATCAGCAATTAAATGTTTACTAATAATATGCTTAAATCAATAGATAAAGTAAAAGGTGTATGAAATATCCCTTCCAACAGTACTACAACCTGACATGGGTCATTGCCTACTGCATGAGTAGTACATTCTCTACCCCCGTTATCTAAGCCTACAGTGGAGTGCCCAATACCCCAATCTTGTCTTTTTTTGTGCCATTACTAAGACTGTGAGCAGCTGATTTTCAACCATGTGGCTCTTCATTTGCTTCCTACCAGCCTCACAAAGCTGAGTCACTCCGTTTCTGACAACCCAGCATGAGAATTTACAGGTACCATGGATCAAATCAGGGTATATAGCTCTGCAGGTAGCAGTTACTGCATCAGAGTGGGAGAGTCTCAAATGTATTTGAAATAAAGTTTCTATATTCCTTTAATAAAATTCCTTTCAGATTTTGTTTACAAAAATCTATGAACTGAAAGCATTCAAATCAATAAATGCAATTTAAGAAATAACAAAAGCCTGCTGTAGGTCTGCTGCTTCAAATCATTTCTTCCTACAAAGATCACCACTCTTTGGAAATACTAAAGATCTCAGCTCTTTTCTGAAACCTTTGGAGAAGTCCTGGCCATGTGGATCTTACATAGATAGTAGATTAATATGATAAGACACGTTAGACAGTATTTTATTTTGTCAACTACTGGTGGTAAATCACATGTATTCTCCTCTGAGAATGACAGTTGGGAACAGCCTATTAGTTTCTAAGCAGACAAGAGAGTCCTATAAGCTTAACTCATGGAAGATTGAAATGTATCCAGGTATGAAAATGCTGAACTTTATATAATTATGGTCTAGTTATTTTTGTAGAAATAGCCTCAGAACATCACCTTTTTATACACCATGGTACATTCTTTGACTCCCTATTTTTTCAGGGCATTGTTTTCATTTGCTTAATAACTAAGCCCATTGTAAATTGAGGGGTCCACTGCGAAAGGAAGCACTTCAACCAGGAAAGAAGAAAAATGCATTGTGAAATTATTTAATTATAAACATGCCATTACTAATTTCTTATTTGATTCTAAACAAACACAGGAATCTAAACAAAATCTGATGTGTTACATTCATATTAGTTTCTCTACCCTCTATCATTTATTTGTGGGTATACAAATTATTCTTACAAAAGTTTATTTTGCCATCTACTTCATGTTAATCCTGATAAAGCTTTCTGGAAAGAGCTGCAGTATTCATTTCGTTAAAAACAAAGGGAATAGCAATAGTCATATGTTTTAGAACTGTATGCCACACTCTAAATTCCATACACTTTCCATAACATCATGATAAACAATTGAAAACTGACAGGGCTTTAAAAGAGTGACTAAGTATTAAACAGTTGAAATCATTAATAATGGATATATCGGAAATGGCTGTTGCCACAAAAAATTTATTTGAAATAAATCATGTGTTTTAAAAAGATCTATTTTTTTTTTTTTAGTATGGTACATTTTCGTCTATTGCTTAACATTTACCAGTTATGTAAGTTTACAAAATTTCTTTCAAATGAAGAGGACTTCGAAGGCTATTACCAGAAAATTTAAAATATACTTGTCATGTAAATATCTTTAATATATGGTATTTTAATCAAAATTGTTAGAGCCATTTTTTAGAAAATAAAAACTTTTTATAAATGTTCCATGTAAAATGTAATTTGGGGTGAGGAGAATTTTCCAAAAAGCTTAGTGTAACATCTTTGGAAGATACTGAACTTAAATACCAAGTTTGGTATTTATCTGACTTTTTGTTTCTGAGTTATGCTGTTCACAGACACACACATATAGAGATTTACGTGGACCTTTTTCTAAAAGATCTTTTTCTTTTTATTCAGGGGAGCTCAAAACACGTATTTCTGGTGAAATCTTGGTATCAAATTTTTGGGTGGAATGCAATACTTCCTCTACCTACTAAGTTTATAGTAAAGAAAATAATAATATTGATTTTAATAATCAAAAGTTTACATTAGTCTCAAAAACAATGTTATACACTACTTCAGTCAGAAATGAATATTTGAAAGTAATTTCAAAGGTCTTCAACTTTTGTAACCTCATAGCATTTTAATAAGCTTGACTTGAGGTTCTTGCAAATACTGTGATGCACTGATGAAGTATATGGTAATATGGACATGAGGGCATCTGGTTTCAGAAAAGCTATAGAGCAGCCATTAGGATAGAGTATGGGTAGTTCTTGTAAACAACATGTAATAAATGGATGATCAACTACTGGTGGTGTCTCATTCATGGGTTGATGTCCTGGCATCTTCTTGAAAGTTCTGATCATGTATTCATGATTGGAATATGTATATTGCAAAATTAAATATTATAATATGATCACTACATAATTTCAAAGCTGGTATAAATGAACTATAATGACATTGCTCCATCTTGCACTGTAAAAGTTGAGAGAATAGATTTTCTCAAACTACTCTGAGACTCTCAGTTTTGGCTAGAGCTATAAAACATTCAAGTAATTCACACTTATGATGCTAATAGATGGTAGGAGCTGTCTGAAATGCTAAAAAAATAATGTTTTCATGCTTTGTAGCATAGCTCTCTTTTGCCTGGACTTCACAGTTTATTAATCTTCTCTCTGTTTATATATACACACTGCCGTTTGTGAAAATTGCAACATAAAGAAGAAAACACATGAATTAAATGAATTTAATACCACAGGTTAGGTACATGACAGTATTTGGTGTGGCCTCCATGTGTTGCAATTAGAGCTGCCATATGTCATGGCATTGAATCAAAAAGGTTCTGAATAAGTTCCTGAGGGATTTCCCTCCACGCAGTTTGTATTCGAGTTCACAAATCCATGACATTGGTTACTGGAGGACCGTGACGCACCAGGTGCAAACCAACCATATCCCAGACATGTTCAGTGGGCGACATGTCAGGCGAACGTGCAGGCCAGGGAAGCAATGGTACTCGTCGCTCTTCGAAGAAGGCTTGTACATTCCTCGCAATATGGGCCGGGCATTGTCGTGTTGAAATGTGGCCTGTGGAGATGCCTGAAGCAGGGGGTATACCTCAGGCTCTACAACCACGGTTAGGTACCGCTCGCTGTTCAAAGCGCCCTCAATTTGTAGGAGGCAAGATAGGTTGTTGTAACCAATGGCGCCCCAAACCATCACGCCTGCTGTTTGTCTGCTATGCCGCTCAACAATGCAGCCCTCCAGGTTGCGCTCTCCACGGTACCGTCGGACATGTATGGGGCCATCACTGTGGACACGTGAAGCGGAACTCGTCCGAAAAGGCTACATTTTGCCTCTCAGCACCCCAGTGACGGTGTTCACGTGCCCATTGCAGTCAGAGGAGCTTGTGGTTTCTGGACAATGGAAGCCGACGTAATGGCATGCATGCAACCAGCCCAACCTGCAGCAGACGGCGACGAACCGTTGATGCAGACAAGTTCATACCTGTTGCAGTGCTCCAGCGTTGAGCCAACACTGTGGATGAAGCTGTACAGTCCGTTATGGCCATGCGGACAAGATGACGGTCATCCCGTGCTGTGGTCATGTTCCGTGGTCCAGTACCCGCTCTTCGCTGCATATGACCTTCATCTATCCACTGCTTCCACACACGCATCACTGTCGTAGCAACATGCCCTGTACGAGCCGAAATGTCACGGTAAGACAAACCCGCTTCCCGGAGACCGATCATTCTGCCGCGTTCGAATTCACTCACATGCCAATATTGTTCCCTTTGACTCGACGAGGCATACTGGCACTCACTTTATTGTTTCCACCTTGTTTGACAGCTCTGCACTGACTACACTGGGCGCAACACTGACCTTGTCGGACCGACACGAGAGGGCTCTGCTCGGCCTACGTGTACCCCATCTCCTTGCAAACCTAATCACTTATTGCTTACACACTCTTCTACACTTCCACCAAGTTTGGAGTTATTCTAAAAATTATTTCTTGGTGTTGCAATTTTCAAATGGCAGTGTGTGTGTATGTATATACAATCTTTAACACACCCAGTTTTACATTGGTTTCTCTACAAGGGTGATACTGAACATTTTTAGAATGCCATGTTTTTAAAACAAATGAAATGTCATTATATTAGACAGCTATTTTCTAATGTTTTGCGAGTTGATTGCCACATAGTTTGTTCAATTTGCTGTAATAGCTTGTTTAATTATTATCATTTGAAAATGTTATGTTTACCTAAAAATGGATTTGACTAGAGAACATTTCAGGGTGTGATTTTTTACAATTTTAAATTGTTATTAACACCTAAACAGTGTGAAAGTTAGCTTAGAAATGCATTTGGTGAAGAAGCCCCATCTAAGGCGACAGTTTATAATTGGTACAGTGAATTCAAAAGAGATCAGTTTTTTCTGAGTGATGAATTTCGTGAAGGACTCCCAAGAACTGCTGTTACTAATGAAAATATTGCTACTGTTTGAACAATGCTTGAAGAAGATCAACAGACATCTTATGAATTTATTCGGTCAACATTGGGAATTGGTATGAGTCAAATCTAAAACATTTTACATCGACAGTTAGACGTGAGAAAACTTTGTTGTTGATGAATTCCACATAAACTGACTCCTGATCAAAAACAACGCATTGATTGGTGCAGAAAAACTCTGGAAAGATTCCAAGGCGGCACTTCAAATTTGGTTTGGAATATCATTACTGGTGATGAATCTTGGATTTATTGTTATGATTCTGAGAAGAAAAGTCAGTTGGCCTCAATGGGTCTTTCAAACAGAACCTAAGCCTACAAAAGTTCTGACTAATTTGCAGGCTGGTAAGAAGATGGTTGCTGGTTGTTTTTCTAAAATGGATCATATTACTACTATAGTATTAGAAGATAGATGTGCCATTTCTGTTGATTGGTACACAAATGTCTGTTTACCACAGACTTTTGAAGAAATTCGTGAAAAATAACTGAAAGGAAAAATAATGTTACTTCATGATAATGCATTGTCGCATTCAGCTAAACTAACAACTGTGTATCTGGATGCCCTAAATGTCAGCACCATGTACCATCGACCATACAGCCCTGACCTAGCACCTTGTGATTTTTTTGTTTCCAAAAATTAAAGATAAAATACTTGGAATCACTTTTTCATCAGATGAAGCAGTGGAACATTATAAAAATTTGGTTTCTGAAGTGCCTAAGTGCCTAAGGGCTTAAGGAAGAGTCGCATCATTGGTTTAAGGACTAGTTTCATAAAATGCAAAAATGTATTGATGTTAAAGGGGAATATTTTGAGAAACAATAAAATCATTACAATCTTTTAAAACTAATCCTTGTGCCACCCTTGTAATATTCCTTCTACTGGGCATTTATACCACATGCATGAAACACAATTGGACTTAAAAAATTTTCCTGAGAAAGTAACAATTAATTGAAACATCAGGAGCAGTCTCCATAGAGTATAGCTGCTGAGATTACCCCAAATCTTTTGACTTAAAACACATACCTGCTAATGTTACATTTATACTCTACAAGTTTCTTAATTTAAATGTTTTGCATTCTTTTTTAATGCATGCCACTCTGAAATTGAAGGTACTTTTCCTGACCGTAGCATCTCATCTGCTTCTTTACTCAGAAGCTTGTCATACATGAGAGTAACCACTGGAATAGAAGGAGATAATCTGTTTTGATATGAATGTAAGATAGATAGCTGTAGTAGTAGTGCTAGTAGTAGTAGCAGTAGTAGTAGTAGTTTCTTGCTATCAAGAGGTGAGCTAGTTTCTTCAAGGAAACATGTTTTCTCCTCAACTATTACTCCCTGATTGCTGCCATAGCCTGAAAATGACCCGCACATTTGTTTCTATTTCCACGTCTTCTATTAGTCAGTCACATTTCAAATGTGGTTTTGAGATAATAATTGTTAATGTACTTCAACATAAATAGCACAATTTTCTTACAGGAAAAACATATGGATGAATTTTTAGTGAAGATAAAAGTATTACATATTTGTTGATAATGCAGAGAAACTTCAATTTAACCTTATATGTATAATGGAGTAAGCAGGTATTAGATGTGAGATAATATTAAATTAGCAGCATAAAATAATAAAATACTTAAAAACTTGGAGTATCAACAATGCAAAATCAATAAATGAATAGCTTTCAAGTCAGGTTTTACTTGAGTTTATTTATGGTCGAATTGTTTTCATTATCAGACTTTTGGATCAGGAGCTGCTATTGCGAAATACCTAAATTGCAGTTTAGATTTAAGATTATGCTTAGTACCTAATAAATGCTTACTAGAGACTTTTCTGTTTTGCCTCCATTATGTCTCTTTTATGGGGAGGATATAATTTCAACACCTACCTGTAAGAATGAATGGGGTCTGTCCTCTGGAGTCAAAGTTATATGCGACAGCTGCACAGATAATCACCACCATGGCATTTCGTCCTGTTGCTATGAACCAGAGGAATTTTGAAAATGTTTTTTGTTGCTTGTCTTGTTCTTTTCCATTTCCTATCTTCACATCCTTCAGCCTCTAAAACATTCACACTAAACTGCTTACTTAGTCTATTACATTTTTAAACTAGCAAAATAAAATAAACACACATACATACTAATGGACTCGATACACAATAGGTATTACAGTATAATAAAATTGGGTGAAGATATTATAATCTAAAGAAATTTTAATAAAAGATGTTTAAATTATAGGTAACATTTCTGTATTGTATTATTTTCAGGAATATTAATGTTTAATTCAGTGTTATTACCCACAGTCTAGAATTGTCCTTCATTTCCTAGGTTGTAAACAGATTTTCAACAAAACACAAAAACTAAATTAGTATTACATGTACTACTGAGGACATATTATATCTCTAGCATTGTTTACTTGTTACCAACATAGCAAGTAGCAACTCTCCATGCTGTATTTAGTGAATACAATCTACTTGCATGTAGCCAGCGCTATTGCTAAATGTCTCGAGTAATACTATGAAAAGTGGAACATAAACATTGTAAATATACAAAGTTCAAATGTAATTGATGCTTTGGAGAGGAGCGTGGTTAAGAAATTGCAGATTCCAATTAAGGTTCTTAATCAAGTTATTGATAATTGCATAAAATTTAATTTGATTTAAAGGATCTTTTAAAGTATTAGTCTAAATTAAGACAGGTATTTCTAAGATTTACTACAACATAAAATGAATTAAAGCTCTTCAGGAGTCCATTGACCTCAAGTAAGGTAACTTGATTAGATTATCCTTTCTAGATTATGTGAAAAACCTGGAAAACAAAAGCTGACCCAGACAATTTTTTCTGATCAAGTCAGCAGAATTAGACAAGCACTTGCACTGGAAGGACACAAAGTGACAATGATTAAGGCAGATGGTTTGTAAAATGCGTGAAAACAAGGTATTAAAAGAAGGAATAGAAGAGAAAGTACTCACATAAAGACCTGTATGTACTCCCACAGATTTCCTGAAATAGATTCGCTAAAGTTGAAAACAAGTTACATGACAACAAACATGCAAAACTTCCTAAAATGGCAGTGGATCTTTACTATTGTGCCATACAATGTAAGATTAAAATATTCTGTGACCACAATATGTTTTATGAAAATGGGGAATTGAATCACTGTATCAGAAAATGCATCTACTATAACCAGTGTGGAACATGACACAGTGTTCAGTATTGGGCAGGAAGGAAAGTGGTATATGAGGTAAGTGTATTTAACTCTACACATGCTTTTGTAGCAGGAGTAAGCGCTACAATGACACAAGAGGGTAACCTAACTGACTGTTAAGTATATTGTTAGACCCCTTGTTGCAGCCAGTTGGATATAATTGGACAACTATAGAAACTTTAAGAACCAGTAATGACATAATATGTTTCAGACAGCAGAAAGTTAAAAAAAAAATCTGATGTGCTACACTCACATGACTTTCTCTACTCTTGTGCAAACTATTTTTACAAACGCTTACTCTCCATATGTTTCATGTTAATCGAGATATTGAGATGTTAATCTAACTGCTAATTTTCTTGTAAATGCAAGGGGAATTGCTAGGTTTTAAGCGATAGTCAAATCTTTTAAGAGGTGGTTGCTATGTGGAGTATTCCATTCTCTTTGCATTACCAGGAAAAAAGTGAAAAACGAATTTGAGAAAAATTATAAGTATTGGAAAATTTAAGGGAATAACAAGCACTATCTCGAAAATGATTCACTAAACAAAAAAATGTATATGACATAAATTGTGTATTTTAACGTGATCTACATTTTTGGTGTAGTAAAATTTTGTCTATCTCTTATGGTTTACCAGTTTACCAAAAGTCGTTCACAATGAAGAATGCTTTTGGAGACATTCCCAGAAAATTCAAGATATACATTTTATTTGTCATAAAAATATCTTAAACATATGATATTTTAATCAAAATCGTTAGAGCCATTTTTGAGAAAATTAAAATTTTCGAAAAATGTTCCATGTAAAGGGTAATCTGGGGTGGGGGGATTTTCTTGAAAACCTTCGTGTCGCATCTCTGGAAGATACTAAACCTAAATACTAAGTTTGGTGTTTATCTGACTGTTCGTTTCTGAGTTATGTTGTTCACAGACAGACACACAGACACACACATGGACATGTTTCCAAAAATGCTTTTTTTGGATACAGGGGGTCTCAAAACATGTATTTCTGGTGAAATCTCGGTATCGAATTTTTGGGTGGAATACAATACTTCCCCTACTTATACATAGTAGAGAAAGTAAAAAGGAGACATTTGGACTTGAACAGCTTGGAAGGAGAACAATAGCAAGTAAGTTGTTGAGTCAACTTTTTTGATGCATGATAGGATAGCAAAGCGAGAAATGCGTACTGAGCACTCTTGAGAGTTTTTAACCAGTTGTTGGAGTCGTGCAGAAGTAAAATTATGTATTATCAATGAATTGTTTAAGGTGGGACATATGAGCTACAAAAGTGCTACAAACAGCACAATAACCAAAGCATTGATGGATTTGAAAACAAACTTAAGTTATATACTTTGGTGTCAACGGAATTGGAATGCCACCATGGAGAAGATTTTACGATAATTGTTGGTAAAAAATTAAATCACTCAGAAGCAAATTCAGAACTGCTGGTGAAGATGGAATCAGCTGGAGAAGATATATTCAGAAATGAGGAACAAAGAACAGAAAGTGAAATCTCACCTCTGCTCTAACTTTTATTGTATGAAATTCAATGTGGATAAATGGGAGTGAAGTTAAAGGAAATATTAATGATATGAAAGAGGAGTTGGAGAAAATAAGATGTATATAGATGACCATGAGGAAAAAACTTAGTGGTGGAACAGCATTTAGAGCAATGGGAATATTGTTTAGTGATTCAGTCCAACAGGAACATCATTTTTGCAGTAGGAATATATTTAAAAGAGTGGCCCAAACAGCAGTGGTTGTGGTGTGATATGGCAGAGAATGTTTGCACTGAAACTCTGAAACTAAACTCTTTGATTGCATTTAAGCATCAATATGGTTACTCAAAATGGATGATCACATTAAGAAAACAGTATACATTTATGCTGGTTGCTCTAGTAGCTTTCATAACTAAATCATGATCAGAGTTGATGATCAACACCATATTTGTGATCCTCTCATCAATTTGTAGAATACATAGTAGGTATTACCTGCGTAGCTTGTATAATAGCTTTCAAGGCAGTTTGTCAGAGTTCTCAGCCACAACTGTTGTGCTTCAGGGAACAGTTAAGGAATGAAATGATTTTAATTTGAATTGCAAATTTTGGAAAGTTATTTGCACTTTGTAAATTTTCTCATCAAGTTTGCAATGAACTTGTATCATTATAATGATTTCCTTATTGTATCTCCTCATTATTTCCTACATTTTTCTTTATTTTCCTTTTCTTCTTCAACCTTTTCTTTTGCTTTTTACTAAAATAAGTTATTAAATTAAAATGAGTTGAAATTTAAATGTTTATTTAGTTTAAAGTATGGCATATAAAAGACCTTCTGTATAAAATACATATCACTTACGATATTCAGAGTTTTTTTCGCACAAATTCACCCAGTAAATTTAAAAGAGACCAGCTATATTACACATGAAAGAATGTCCACGGAAATGAATTATATTTGTATAATTACGCAATGTTAACACACTATCTCAACATATCTCTAATTTAACAAGCATGCTTGTTACACTTACCCTTAGTGCGAGCAGGATAACAATGCAACACATCCCGAGTAAAGTGTCCCATAACCGCGTGGAACCAATGTTCTCGAAGAGTTGCCACCAGGTGTCCACAAAGCCTTCGGCGTTATATTGGATGCCGAGGAGACCCTTCACCTGGGAGCTGGCGATAATTATGGCGGACGCCGAAGTGAATCCGGCCACTACGGGAACCGATACAAACTCCACCAGAAAACCTTAAAGTATACACAACTTAACTTAGGAAATAATACAAAAAGTAGAATGTTTTTGTTTCTCCACTATTAGTTTAAGGGTTTCGGTTTGAATATAAAGAAAATTGTGTTTTTATTTATTTATTTAGCATTCTTTAACACAGCAGATCGTAGTGGCCGGTGAATGAATGTAATGAAATGAGCACCCAGATGAGCCCGGCATCCATCCCTGCCACTTGTCCACTCAAGGTTAACCTCAGGGAAAAATTGCACCCTCAGTCGATATCGAACTGAGCCCTTTAATAATATGACGTATCACACTAACTCCATACCACAAAGAATTAAGCATTGTTAGAATACAACGTGGAATAACGTTAAATAATAAAATTCCATGATTTAAAATTTTTAATAATTAAATTGGCTGGAAAATAAATGGGCAACATATTTTTTTGAAGATAATTTATCTGAAAATAGTCACAATTGTTTCCATTAATAACCAAGATCACCGGTATGTATTATGCGGCCAAGGCGAAAGGATCTGGGGAAAAAATGTGAACTAACAAAGTGACGTATGCGCAACGTAGACAAAGACCATATTGGCGTTATAATTATTCTTGATTTTCTCGGGCTTCAAGTGTAAAGTTTGTTAGAAACCGACGTTTCGGGAACGTACATAGTTCCCATCTTCAGGGTAACTGAGTGATACAAATTATTATAATACTGTATTCTCTAGTTCAATTGGTTGATTGTACCAATGACGTCACGTCCATCGCTAGTGCCGCTATGCACGCGAGACTCCACTCGCCTTAGTCGGGTAATAGGATCCAGGTAAACGAGCTAGTTTTGAAACTTACCCAGCTGCAATAAACCGCAGATGGTGACGATGCAGCCACTGAGAAAACACAGCAGCACCGCCATGTCGGGGCTGGTGTCGTGAGTGTATGTGTGTGTCAACAGAGAGAGAAGAGCTGTGGGGCCGATGTTCACTTCTTTACATGTTCCGAAGAAAATGTATACGGCGCTTCCAGCTAACGCCGAATACAGCCCATACTGCAAAATATTAAGTATTTCATAAAACAAGTTCTGACTGTCTCTTATAGTTTACCAGTAATAAAAATTACACAACATTCAGTCACATGAAATCCAAGATAATTTTATTAGTCAAGCAAACTAGCATTTGCATCAAAATCGAGAGTCATTTTTGACAAAATAAAAAATAACCACATATTTTAAATATAAATATAAATCCAGGGTTTTTAATGAAATCTTCATGTTATACCCTTGGAAGATGCTAATCTTAAATAAAAAGTTTGGTATTTATCCACTTTTCGTTTTTGAGCTACGTAAGCTGCTCATAATACACAACAAACACACAGAGAACCGCACATGCTGGTAAAAACGTACATTCATTCAGGGGACCTCAAACCATGTATTTGCGGAGAAATCGCGATATCAAATTTTTAAGTGAAACACAGTATTGCCTCTACATACTGCAGGTATGTGGTAGAGAAAGTAAAAACGATAACTCGATTCCATTGGCAATACTTTGGTCTACTCTTAGGACAAATATATAAAACTCAAATAATTTGATGCACGGGGCATTTTATACAATTAGAAATATTTTTCGACGATAGTGTTTCTTTATTCACTTCCCGCTCATAATATGCGTTGGAAATGAGTGGGAAGTTGAAAATCCTGCAATGCGCACGTTAGCATTTTTACGACAGATATTAATAAAATGTATTTAATCCAGCTGTGTTATGTACATTTATTGTTACAGACATGCAATATAATAATATTTGATAGTTGAATGTTACCATCTAAATCTCACCATCTTTACTTCCCTTTATTTGTTAACATTTACTTAGGATTTAATTTATGCAGCATTTGAATACAACTCTTTCGGCGCAAGCAACCTTCTCACCTTCAGTTGTTGACTGGCTATCAGGCTACCAGGTGTGACTAATCTATCAGCAGTTCGTAGCGGCTAGCGCGGTCGACCTTTATACTGCTTTTGAACAGCTGACAGTAATTAATTTTATTTTCGAGTAAATATTTATATTATTCACTATCATAAAAAACTACACATGCGTTAAATCCTTTACAGAAACTCCGAACTCGACTTTGTCTCATATTTTCAAACTTCTTCCCCGTTCTGCAAAAATGCCTTTACCGCGCTTGTATCACAGTATACTATTACAGTAAATAATTAATAGCTCTTAAATTGCTTACAGTAACAACATGCAAAGTTTTTTAGTATTATGTAGTATCTTTCCTACGATATTAAAATTTTAAAGCAATCAATTAAAAATTACGGAAATTTGAAATTTAACCACAGGACTGCCTTAACATCGTATCATATCACGTCGATTATCTGTGAAGTTTTGGGTGCGCATGTTTTATGTACGTTCCAGACCTTTCAGAATTGCGTACTTTATTTCTACTTCTCTTTTTCTTTGGGTGGACTTTTGGTCGTGATATTGAATATCAAATATGGTATTTATCTGACAGCTGAAGAAAAAACCCCAGTTATAATTCCGGTACACGGGATTTTAAACCGCAATCTCCCCCGAGATCCACTGACGTTACCATTTGAGCCATCTTTTTCAGCAAGTATAATTTTATGACCCAAAAAGATCATTTAAATGCTTGATTCGCTGTTCACCCATAAAATCTTGAACAAAGTAATATGTCTTGTTGCATAAGTGTTTTAAAAAAACACCTAATTTTCTGTTTTGCCAGACTAGTCATCTCAAATAGTTTTGAGTTAATTAGTATGAGAAAAACGCAACTGTGGAAAGAGGAGCTGGTACAGGATGAACAGTCTGTCCTCCACTTTCAGCTAGAATTGCTCATGCAGGACCAGCAATTGATTTAACCATTTTTTCCCTACATTTAGCATTTTCGTTTTCGATGATAAGTTAGCACTATGTGTGGATTTAATTTTTGTCTAGTGTTATTGTTCTATTTCTGACAACGTACTTTTGAATATTCACACAGAAACACAACAGCGAGAGAATATTCTCGCTAAGATAGTGCCTAAATTATTAGCCTTTGAAAAAGACTGCATGGTTCTCTATCATAAACGGAATATATTAAGCGAATATCGTTCTTATACAGTACAAGGATGCAGTTACTTTCAATAGAATTTCCCCACAGTATTAGAACACATTTCATTACTGAACAAAAGTAAGCTTTTAATGTAGTTTGAGCATAAATTATTTAATTTTAAGTGTTACACTCACGCGACAATCACCCATGACAAATTCAGCTATATTAGTGGTATTAGGTATATGACGTATGGCGAGGAGCGAAGGGGGGACGTAGCACCACAACCTTTAGGAGATCTTTTGTGTCTAGGCCCCTAACGGGGAGCCCCCGAGAGAGGGCGACCGGATCAGGAGACACAACAGATCAGAGGGCAGTGTCCCTACATTTTCCAGGTTGAAACTCTCCGGTGGCAGCTGGTGCAACCGGCTTCCCTCCCTGCAGGATTGCATATCCTACTGGGAGACTCGGGACTCAGGGACCATTCCAGGGGACAAGTTTTACAGAGATCATCGTTTTCCCCTGTCATGCAACGCCGAGACTCCCGCCGACACTTGCAACCCTGAAACTACCAAGCAGATTAAAGGCGAAGTGAAATGGGAAAGGAGGTGAAATGGAGGGGCAGGAAATTCGGGGGATGTAATTAACCTTCCCAGTATTCGCCTAGCGACCCGGAGAAACCACCGAAAATATCCATGGATCAGGAAGGTCGGCCGCGGTCGGGAATTGAACCCACGACCCACGAAACCCGGAGATCCGTTATTCAAATCCCGGTATGGCATTGAATTTTTCAGTCGTTTGATTCTAACTTTCCAATAATTCTGTTCGTCCAATTTGCTGCCAAGAAAGACACGACAAGAAATTCTGGAATCAAGCATTCGGCAGTTGTCAATAGCCGATATCACGTTAAGTTATGAGATACAATAGAACCTAGTTTAACCGAACTGTAAGGAGCAGAGTCGTTTTGGATAATGCATTTTTTCGGATAATCGATGGTAGCGACTTTAAGCAGCGAAAGGAAGAAAATAATTGTATTCCTAATGTATGCAGTAATGCTTACTAAAGGACCACTACTGTATTCTATGCCTATTAAAATATACCGAGCGGGATAGCTCAGGCGGTAACGTCTGTGGTCCGCAGTCGGAAGGTCGTGGGTTCGATTCCCGCGGCCGATCTTCCTGATCCATGGGTTTCTTTGGAATTTCCCCGGGTCGGTAGGCGAATGCGGGCAACGTTAATTACATTCTCCGAATTTTCTGTCCTTCCATTTCACCTCCATTCTCATTTCACTTCACCTTACATGTGCTTGGTCTGTTTCAGAGCTGAAAGTGTCGGCGGGAGGGTGTTGCATGGTAAGGGAAAAGGATGCTCTGTGTAACCCTTCGTCCCCCGGAATGGGGATGGTATCCGAATCCCGGGGCCCCCAATGGGATGTGCAAGCCTGCAAGGGGGAGGGGAGCCGGTTGCATCAGCTGCCATTCGGGGAGTTTCAATCTGTAAAATGTAGGGACCCTGCCATCTGCTCTGCCGTGTCTCCTGATTCGCCCGCTCTCTGCCTCCTCTCACCTCACCCCTCACTCCCGGGGGTACCTAGTCCAACTCGTGCACTATATTAAATATGCATTAGGGTATTTAAGACTATTTAATAAAATCAATAACTTTTTTCTGAACTTTCCTCTCGCAACGCTTGCGACTAGTTGTATTACGCCACCGTTTGATAAGCATTATATCTGTTGGTGTTGATTCACTGCTTTGTACAAAACGCAAAACAATCTAAAACAAAATGTTTTGTGTTATTATTGATAGCGTTGTAATGCAATATTTACCGTTGAGATTTGAATACGAATTTGTAGTCTTTCATATCTTTTATGGTTTGAATACTTCGTCCGTTGTCTCTCTGTCACTACGATAGAATTTAAATAATATGAGACTTCTGACACTTCTTGGAGGGGTATGCTTCCATGTTAACGTCCACTCCGCTGTTGCTCTAGCCAGTAAGATGCCGCCACCCTTATTTCCCCTCGCCTACAAGCTGAACGTTGAGGGATATCACGTTACCATGTTGGCATGGTTTACTACTGCTCACTAGCGTTTAATCCCAGCGAACTGTTTACTATTCTGCGCGGTGGTAAACAGCTGACACATACTGTAATACAACTACAGCGCAGCTCTCTCACTTCTCAGCTTAGAGCGAAATGTCAGGAGTCTCAGGTTGTTTAAATGGACTGTAACGGCTGCTTTCTTTTCGCTGACATCTTAAACACAAACTACATTGACCAACATCAACAGTAAAGTACAAGCAGTTAACACTTGTTATAATAGTACACTATTTCTTAGAATAAGGGGTAGGAAGCTAGGATTATCTGCATACAATACCAAGTACCTGTATTGGAATTTAGTATTGGCGCACAAGAACATTGTCAGTTGTAACAAGTTGGCAGCGCGAATTTGAGCATCTGGTATTTTTTTGTTTTTGCTCCTCCTACGTTTCGATTAAGCGGGGTTTTGCAGTATTCAACTTACCTGGGGGCTAAGACCAGCGAGAGCCGCATAAGCGATGGCCTGTGGTATGAGCGTAAGTCCCACAGTGATACCAGCCACTAAATCGCAGAGGGCATCTGAAGGCGTGTAGTGCGGAAGCCAAGAAGTGATGGGCACTCGGCGTTTCACCTGAGCACGGATCCATTTCGAACTCACCAACATCTCTCTGTAACATACATATAAAGAAATCTCAGCATTCCAGCATTACTCCTGGTGCATTCACATAGCATCTTTTCTTTTCACAGATTGCAGAAAACAAAAGATCCATTGTTTTCACCACAACTCGAGTTTATCAGTTTTACGTGATTTAGTGAAACTCATTTTCGAGCTCATTATTTAGGACAGTGTGGTATCAAAACCCTGGCTTTCACCAAGGTTGTACTGGTAGTGATAGGAATTTACGGTATAAGGTGTTTCAACATAGCTTTGCCTGAATCAAATACTGCTGTTCTAATTTCCTCTCTTTCTAAAGCTGATTCCGCTGAAATAGAGTTCAGATTGTCCAAAGCTTCCTTAGACGGCTGATAATTTATAATAATTTGTTTTCACCAGTCAGAGGGGTTTAGTAAGTAAACCATAAAATTAGGAACGCATCGAGGTTTGGTAGCGAGAGAAGGTGGAAGCTTTTGTGACATTGCAGTGTTCTCTGTAAACAAATATGATGTAGAGTTTGAAGGCAGCACGCCCTACTTCGATAGTAGGTAGACAGAATTAAGGAGTATTAAAAGGGGAAAACTGTATTTTTAGCTATTGATAGTGTGCAATAAAGTTACCTCAAGATTTAATTAAGACATTAGTATACAGAAATCTGAGTTACAATGTCTTTTCTTTCACGTCGAAAGGTGTACATTTTTAAAAGCAATATCCGTTCTTAGCATATAGCACAGATACTCGAAACATTTTGATCCATATTTTGGAGCTGAGAAGGTTGAAAGCCCACTTTCCTCAATGTTCCTTTCTAATAATGTTACATGTTTCTTGTGTTTCACTGAATTAGAGGTTGTGTAACAATGTTTTAAATGTCATTTGAGTTCTAATGTTGCATTTGATGGTTTCGCCATTTTTGCTGAAGTGTTTCATGCCAAATTCCACTACAAAAATGCTTACTGTGGTGATATTTGTATATATGAACTCTTCTTTACTTAAGACATATTGCCACAGCGAAATCACCTGTTGGGGAGGGGAGGAGAGTGTCCGTCACAATATCTGTCACCTATACTCCGTGCGGTAACACGATTGCTCTGTTTACTTACTAAAACGCCTCTGTCCGATTATTATAGAAGAATTTAATGTACAGCATGTGGCAAAACAAACGACGCTGAAATTATCGATCATTTGCTATCCAAGTTACCATAGCAATTAAGTGTTTACTTAGTGTATATAATCGTTTGACACGTTGTGAATTTAGTTTTGTGTTGATGTCTGCAAGCGTGGTTCTCACAACAGGAGAAAAGGTGTATATTGTGGAACATTATTTTCAGCCATTGGAGCACTATTCCCAGTCATACGGAGTAGAACATCAGAATGGACCAAGTTAGTTTCACGTTAAAGAACAGTACGAGGAGAGATTTAAGGCTGGTTCACAACCGCCCGAGAACGGTAACCAAAACGGAAACGAGAACGGGAATGCATATCGAGGATCATATCTATCACAACGTGAAAGTCGATTTTACGCATTGGGATTTCATTTGTTTTTAACTGACCAATGATATTTTTTCACCTACTTCCAATTTAGGCAACATAATGCCAGTTAGCCAACATCAGTATTATCTAAATGCATATCCATTGCATTTTCGATCCCTCTAGTAGTGCCAAGCTTTCATTCCTTTATTTAATGGCATACATTAAAGTTGTTTATGGTTCTTTGTTTTATTTCCACCGGTTTTTGCTGTTCTTTGTAGCTTTTACCATTGTTTTTGAGGCAATACCAGTTTTAAGTTGCATATAAACAAACTACGAATGGCCCTTTCATCAGAGGAATCAACGCTCATTGGATTTGCGGGTCAGAATCTGACGTTAGGAAGCACATTTACTACTAATTTCTTCCAGTTTCATGTTTCCAGCTTGCGACTATAGAGAGCACTAGCGGCTGTTTCATGTCAAGGCCGCCTAGAATAATCTCTAGAGTGAAGAGTCTAATATCCACAATATGGATCTAATATGCCGTGCCCGGGAACGAGAACGAGAAAGTTAAAAGTTGGGCAAGTAGTCTTCTTTCCCGTTCCCGGGGTCCGGGAAGGCTTCCAGTCGATTGTGAACGCTCCCATTTGAATACACGCATTTCAACTTTCTCGTTCTCGTTCTGGTTACCGTTCTCGTTGGTTGTGAACAGTTGTTTACGGAAAAACGGACGAGTGAGATACGTAGGATGTAGGATGTGGTTAGCGGAGGCGGACAACTCGCCATTGCGAACAGCTTGATCTATTGTGGCTACACCCACCGGGAGGCAGGGATGAGGTGAAGGAACCGTAGAAGGTCGCAGGTCCGTAGGCAGACAGGCCACAGAGACGCACAGAAGTCCCTAATATTTTCAGTTTGAATATCCGCGCACCAGTAGAGGCGAAGGATCCCGAAAGAGGCCAATGAAGCGACTCTAACGGGCGGGACAACGCACCCTGGACATCGCAGGGAGAAATATTTTACAACGCCCAAGCAACTATGCCATCTGCCCGACACCGCCAGCACCGCAGGACCCGAAGACATACCTGAAACGTGAATATGAAATGAGAGGAAATGGGGGAAAGAGGAAATCGTGTAAAATACACCGTCCCGGCATTCGCCTAGGCGTCCAGGAGAAAACCCACGAAAAACCCCATGGTCAGAGTGGGCGGTCGCCGGGAATTGAACCCGGTACCTCTGGAATGCAGGCCACAGACGTTGCAGCCTGGAACTCCCGCTTGGTAGTGAGATCTGTACGGCTGCTATCTCAGGAACTGAAATCGGTTAAAATATGGAGGGATTATTCCACTTACATGGAAATTTCATTAAATAATACAGGAGTTCCCTGCAGTACTAAGCAATACTACAGAAACACGTTCTAACGCATTACCGGAGGGGTTACACATTTCCGAGTGATAGCGACTTTCCGTAGAAAAGTGAGGTATGTGAAACCTAGAAAGGCTTGAATAGTGCTAGAGTTAAATACTGCTATTTTATGTTTATAGCATTTTAATTTACTCTTTTATAATATTCGGCAATGTTCAAATGACTATTATTATTTTATATTACAATCTTGTAACACATTATACGAGGCAGTCCCAGAAGTATCCGACCTACGTATATACGTATAGCGGTTGTTGTTTCAAATAAATGACTATGGTGCAAAGTACCACTCTAATAAAGCTTAAGTTTAAAGTTTGGCGATGCTACATTGTTTACTAATTGTTTGGCAGCCATTAATAGTGAACTCTCTCAGCGAATTTGTAAACATGGATAAAACTGGTTATCGTTATGTAATGCAATACTTTCATTTGAAAGGTCTTAGTCCAACTAATATTAAAACTGAGCTGGATTCTACTCTGGGGGACTCTGATCCTTCGTTTACAACAGTAAAATATTGGGTGGCAGAGTTTAGCGAGCCCATACAAACTGCCAAGTCGAACATGGCAGTGGTCGACCAAATGAGGTGACTACGCCAGAAATTGTGAAGAAAATCCACAAAATGGTATTGGATTGAACTACTCGACGAAAGTGCGCGAGCTAGGAGATATCGCAAGCATTTCAAAAAGTGCAATACATCGCATACTAACTGAACATTTAGACATGAGAAAGCTGTGCGCAAGATGCGTGCAACGTTTACTCACAATGGAACAAAAGCAGGTCGTGAGGATGTTTCAGTCGAGTGTTTGGCGATGTTTCGCTGCAATAAAACCGAATTTTTGCGTCAATTCATAACCATGGATGAAACATGAGTCCATCACTTCACACCTGAGACGAAGGAATAGTCAAAACGGTGGATTGAAAGGGGAGAATCGACTGCAAAGAAGGCGAAGAGAGTTCCATCTGCAGGCAAGGTCATGGCGTCAGTTCTTTGGGATACGCGTGGGATAATTTTTATTGATTATCTTCAAAAAGGAAAAGAAATCAATGGTGAGTATTATTTATGCAAACTTATTGCAGCGTTTGAATGATGAAATCAAGCAAAAACGGCCGCATTTATTGGAAAAGAAGGCTCTGTTTCATCAAGACAATGCACCAGTTCACACATCCATTATCGTCATGGCCAAAATCAATGAGTTAAAGTTCGAATTACTTCCTCATGCACCCTATTCGCCAGACTTATTATTTTCAGTTTCTAAAGTCGAAGAAATGACTTTGTGGTAAGAGATTTGCCAACAATGAAGAGGTGGTGTTTGCAGTTTATGGCTATTTTGCAGAACTCGTCGGTTCTCACTATAAACAGGGTATCGAAGCCATTGAACATCGCTGGGAAAAGCGTATCGAGCTGAAAGGAGACTATGTAGAGAAATAAAGATGTTTTTTCCCAAAATGCTTGTGTTTTCTTTGTTAGGTCGGGTACTTCTGGACTACTTTCATTTGCCATAGAACTCTTCTTTCTAGAGTCACATTTTCTGGGAACCTCAATAAATGTATTACTTCCTCAAATTTTACCTACTACCCGTTCTAGTGCATGCTGTTTAAGGATACAGGGTGTCTAAACCACTTACAGAGTAATGTATAAATACGGCTGATATTAGCTATTTCCCTCCTAAGTCATCCAGCATCTTGAAGATGGGAGAGATACGTATATGCTCCAGAAACGTCTGTGTTCCACCAAACAATTCACCTGGCTTGAAGCCTGAGAACATGTAGAATGTGTATACATACACGTCAATCTTCTCATCCTGCGGAATAGTAACCAGGCAACCCTGAATTTTAGAGACGATGGGAAATGCAGGTGCTGAGCATTCACAGTCCGCTGATTAAGGCTACGGTGGCGCTCTTTTTTAAGGTGATGGAAGGTCATGGTGAAGGTCGTATGCTCCAATCATGCCTGCAAATAACTGAGTTTTTTTTATTAATTTCTGTTCATGTTTCGAGAACGTTCTAGCAAATCAAGATTTATTTCCGAATGCACTAGAAAGTGGATTTGCATATTCTAACAAGTAACAATTTGTGTTTTAATGAAGTTCACATAATTAAACTAATTAAGTGAACGACACTTCCATGCCAAACTATCAGTCCTTGTTAAGTTCACTAAACATAAAAAGTACCTTTAACGGCCAGTATTTCAACCTGGGACCTTCACCACTTTAGGCACACACACACGCACATACACACACACACTGTTGCGCTACGAGTGCAAGTCACTCCAGGGACAGCGGTGCAAAACAGTCATTTCGGCCGAAATTGATACGATGCGATGCGCTGGACAGTGTTTACAGCTATACATCTCCGGGACTGCATAACTTCTCAATCCGCAGACTGAGAAGACTCATCCGGTATATATATATATATATATATATATATATATATATATATATATATGGCTGATGTTTAGATATCCTTTGACGCTAAACATAGTTTTCTAACTTAAAGAATTGACTTAATGTGATATCGTTTGTGAATATGTTAATAGTTCGTTTTAAACGAAAACTTCATATAATTATTTCTGACTGCATTGAGGGTTATTGATTTTTTCTTGGCAACCACTTTCTGTATTTTTATGTCGTTTGCACATAAACATATAATTTATCAGCTTAATCAATTGACCTTTAACATTCACGCCGATAAATACTAACATTTTTAATGCCTTTATTTAAGTTAGAATGGTTTCTTTTTATAGAATACGGATAACGTAGAGGTGAGTCTAGCATGGATAATAATCAAACGAGTGACCAACGTGAACACAAGATGTAGATATTTAACTAAACTAAAGATACTAACACCCATAACGGTTGCTTCATGGAAAGTAATGAAAACGTTATCTGTTCACCTTGTGAACTATCTTTTGGCATTAACGATAAGTTGTCACTGATGTGTGAATCATGTCAAAACTGGTCTCTTGGACCTTGTGCAGGACTGAGTACCGAAGAAGTTGATATCATTTATGCTTCAGATTCTCCATGGATATGTCATTCGTGTGAGACTAAGGGAAATCCACCTAACGTTCCTGCTAGTGGAACTAATTTGGTTACATGTCCTTTATGTGCCGACACTTCTAAAGTTTTCAAAGGTGACAAAGGTCTCCGTATCCACTGGGCAAGAACCTTTCCTAATACGGCGTTTGGACTCGAGGAAGCTTCTCAGTGTATTTCACTGAATACTGAACACAAAATATAACAGCATACAAGAAGAACATTCATGTGCTAAGCGAATTCCGAAAGGTGCAAGATATTTTGCTGCTGACAAACTGAGTCGTACCATTGAACAATGCGTTGCGTTGAATACAGAGGACTGTTAGCAAGACCATTTCCTTTTCGCGTGCATTGTACTTCGAGTTCCAGAAAAATCTCGAAAAGGGAAAGTGAAATATTTGGTTATCAGCATTAAAGATAATTTAAACGATTTTAAACTGTCTTGTTCCGTTAAGAAGAAAAATATTTCTTTAAAGTCTCGACTTGTCCAAGCTAAAGTTTTCGATGGTGACATACGGGGAGCAGTTCGTATACTGTCGTCTAGCTTAAGAGTAGCAAGTCCAATACCCTCAACTTTCAAAGATTTATTGGATAAACATACCCCTCCATCTAGCTCACTTTTCTTCCCGGAGCCGCCTGCAACTGACGCCCAAAGCCTTACCGTATCAGTCGATCTGTTTACCAAACAATTAATAGTTTCTCTAATGGTTCTTCCTCCGCAAAGAAGGACTACGGCCTCTACACATCAAGGATGTGCTTTCCAAACCTGCTGGAGGTGCTGGAAGGTGACTTCTGCAAGCCCCAACCAAATTGTGTAATCACATGTTAAGTGGTCAAGTGAATAATGCCACTTGTTCAATTCTGTATGTAACTTCCCTGATTGCACTTGAGAAGAAATGAGATGGTATACGCTCCATTTCAATAGGCAATGTTTATAGAAGATTGGCTGCTAAACTGGCCTGCAGGTGCCTACGAGAGAAAACTATTACATACTTCTGTCCTCACCAATTTGGATATGGTACTCCGAAGGGCTGTGAAATCATTATTCACTCGGTACGTACCTTCCTGAATAAATATCATGACAGTAATAAAGTTCTTTTCAAGATTGATTTTAAAAATGCGTTCACTTACATTGAAAGAGATACCATTCTAGAAAGCGTAAGGCAGCAAATACCCAGAAGTTATCCTTTCTTGAGGCAGGCATATATGTTTCCCACTAATCTATATTTTAATTCATAAATAATTCTGCCACAAAAGGAGCTCAACAAGACGATCCTTTGGGGTCAATGATTTTCAGTTTTGCGATTGAGCCTTTAATTGAGAAAATTAAGAGTTGCCTTAACTTGTTTTATCTGGAAGATGGAACTATGGAGGTGAACCAAATAAAGTTCTTGCTCACTTCCAGCAACTTGTGGAAAGCTGCAAATCTATTTGTTTAGAGATTAATTCCAACAAGTGTGAGCTATTCTTTTGTTCAAAGATGGATGACGGTGTGGTATCTGAATTTCAAAAAAATCTCCCCTGGAATTCAAATCGTCAATAAAGTATAATTTGCTTTACTAGGTTCACCTAGCTTTCTTGAAGCAGTAGAAACACCACCCTCGAAAAACTAAAGGCTATGAAAATTTAACAGATGGTTTGTTAGATCTTCCTTCTCATACGGCATACTTTCTCTTAAAAATTGTTTTGCCATTCCTAAATTCACATATTTCATGCACGCTACCCCTTTGTGGTTTTCCCCAGTATGTTCATAGAAATGGATGAATTAATCAGAGGTTGCTTGGAATCCATATTGAAGACACTTTGGAGGATATAAACTGGCATTTGGCAAGCTTTCCTATTGGTTTTGGTGGTCTTGGAATTCGTACACTAAATGATGTTTGTTTACCAGCTTTCCTAGCTTTGGCCCATGGTACTGCCGACTTCATCAAGTATATTTTTATTGCATACGGTGATGAAATCGAAACATGTCATATGTCAGAAGCTCTAAGGGACTGGTCCACCTTAAACACTTCAATTCCCTCAGTTCATCTTGAGGAACAGAAAAGCTGGGACCTGATCAATTCCAAAGACATCTTCGACTTAGATCAGTGCAAACCCCAGAAGAAAGAGCACATTACTACACTATCCAAGAGGAAGAGGCAAGCTGTTGGCTAAGCGTTTTACCATCTACCAACATTGGTGCTTTCATTAAGAACTTGCATTTAGGATTGCTGCATCCCTAGGAATTGAATCTAAAATATGCCAGCACCATAAATGTGTGTCTTTTTAATTGTTTTAATTATGGACGCTCTAAATGTGTGTGTGGTGCTACTGTCGATGAGTATGGACATCATGGTTTGAGCTATCTTAAAAACTCCGGAAGATTTTCCAGACATTCTGCAATAACTGGCATTTTAAAGCCTTACATCCGCTGGCTTTCCAGCTATTTTGGAACATCTGGAATTTGCAGATCTAACGGCAAACGCCGAGACGGTTTAACCATGATTCCACGGAAGAATGGCAAGTTCCTTGATATGGGGTGCCACTCTCCCAACTAACAGGAACAGCTGCAGCAGTTGTGACTCTCAAACGGCATAAATACGCAATGTTACCCAAGATTACATCTTTGTTGCATTTGCCGTTTAAACCTTCGGGACATGGTGTTCAGAAGGCAAAGAACTTGTTCGTGAAATTGGCCAACTTCTAGCAGATGTTTCCGGTGTTTTTTGTTCAACTGAATATTTACGGCAACGAATAACTGTCGCCACACAACGAGGAAATTCCGCTAGCATCATGGGGACGTTCCCTGATTCACTACCATTGGAGAAAACTTTCTATTTAAATAAGATCTCCACCGACCGCAATTTATTACAACTAAAACCTGTTTCCCGAGAAATATCAGACGGCTCTGCGATGAGGCCAAAACAGAACAACAAATAGGTGGAAGCGAAAGTGGTGGGCCTGGATGGAATCTGGCCAAGATATGCTCCTGCTACCACTGTGATCCTGTTCTATCAACTCCTGCTGTCTTCTGCATATTGTTTTGGCAACCTATGTGAACAGCTATTCTAATTTGCTGTACCTATTTAGGATATGGATAATAATTATGTATTTAATGTTACTGAATAAAATTTAGGCAAGCCCGAAAAAAACTCAAGGAACAATATCTAGAGCAACATGCTACCTGAACAGTGATTTTTCAGGTGATGTATTTCCAAATCATTAGGCCCGACTTTGGATAAAGGAACTGGTTTTGTTGTGGCAGAACGACTGAAATCCAACAACATATCCAGCAACGGATAATGCCACAAGAATATCTATACACATACACAACATTCCTTAGCATACACTAATGGAGATTACGGCATGTAAAAGCGCCATGTATCGGCACAGAAGATGTAACTACTGATGTTGAAAATATTTGGGGAATTTGATAGAAGACAAAAAAGAAGAGATAAGTTTGGATAAAGGTAAGATGTATTTCGCTTAATTCCTGAGCTACAGTCATTATTTGTGCAGACATAATTTAATTGACAAAGTTTATTTTTCCTTACAGAACTTCTACAAAAGGTGCCCCAAAGTGCTTGTCTGAAACTTCTTATTAAGACGATCCATTACGACCACTAACTATAAGATAATGAAAATGACAAGTTTTCACAATTATCAATAAAAATCCTATTCATGTGTCTACAATAGTTAATTTATTTATTATCCTATCGCAACCGCCGTAGTACTAAAAAACAAAACAGCAATGATTTAAATGGAGATGAAAATTATGTTGCTTGAAATAAAAACAAAACAGCAGTAGAGAAGAAAACTGTGTTTTATTGGCTGTAGTTCAGGAATTAAGCGAAATAGGTCCTGTGTTTATATGAACATTTTGCTTGTTGAACATGATCTCCACCAAATCTCCAGAAGTTTCATATACATTTAATTTCAATATTTATATTTCAACTGTACCTTTTAATGCACTTCAAAGCTTTGCGCGCTGACATAGTTCTGAGGAGTTGCTACTTGCTTTCACTGATATGACGAATGTCTCCCGTTGCTATTCAAAGGAATAATCGTATTCTGCTCGTCCTTATTGTCCTGCTTCTTTGTCAAACAAATGGGTTGGTTAAATTCACCATCGTTGCTACTGAAATCACTTCTGCTCGCTTCGATACTCAGCTGGTTTCTAAAATTTTCGTGAAGCGTTCAGAACCAGTAGTTTTAATAAACAAGCTGTACGCACTGGTGCAATCTTGAGTGACGACGCTTGTTTGCTCTGCGGTCAAATGCAAGATGCCTGAGCATAAACTAGGATTAAACTGTTTTATATCCTCTATAAAATCCGTTCCAGTGAAGGCCTGAGCAAAGAAAAGAATTAGTGTAAATGGGTTTTCGGATGAAGATAAGACTTAAATCGCACACCAGTACCCACGGCCGTTTGTAGTTGAGAACGTGGGGAAATATCACTCAATAGCAAGCATGAAAACAGCACACCTCAGCAAGATGACTTGCTGAACATCATGACCTTCTGGAAATGTATACATTTTTGATTAATGACGCTAATTCACAACTTACGAGGACCGATTGGTGAAAACTGGGCAAAAATGATAAAAAAATCCTATGTGTTACACTCACATGACTTTTTCTACTCTTGTACAGACTATTTTTACCAACGCTTATTCTACATATGCTTCATGTTAATTGAGATGTCAATCTTATTGCTAATTTTCTTGTGGATGCAAGGGGAATATGGTAGGTTATAAGCGATAGTCAAATCTTTTAAGCGCTGGTTGCTATGTGGCACACTCCATTCTCTTCGTATGTCCAGGACATAAAAAAATCTGATGTGTTACACTCACATGACTTTCTCTACTCTTGTACAAACTATTTTTACAAACGCTTATTCTCCATATGCTTCATGTTAATCGAGATATCGAGATGTCAATCTTATTGCCAATTTTCATGTAGATGCAAGGGGAATATAGTAGGTTTTAAGCGATAGTCAAATATTTTAACGCTGGTTGCTATGTGGCGCATTCCATTCTCTTTGCATGTCCAGGACATAAAAAAAAATCTGATGTGTTACACTCACATGACTTTCTCTACTCTTGTACAATCTATTTTTACAAACGCCCATTCTCCATATGCTTCATGTTAATCGAGATATCGAGATGTCAATCTTATTGGTAATTTTCTTGTAAATACAAGAGGAATATGGTAGCTTTTAAGCGATAGTCAAATATTTTAACGCTAGTTGCTATGTGGCGCATTCCATTCTCTTTGCATGTCCAGGACATAAAAAATGAATAACGAATTTGAGAAAAAGTATAAGTATTGGAAAATTTAAGGAAATAACAAGCAATATCTCGAGAATGATTCACTCAACAAAAAAAATGTATATTACATAAGTTGTGTATTTTAATGCGATCTACATTTTTTGTGTAGTAAAATTTTGTCTATCTCTTATGGTTTATCAGTTATGCAAAAGTTGTTCACAACGAAGAATACTTTTGGAGACATTCCCAGAAAATTCGAGATATACATTTCATTTTTCATGACATTATCTTAAACATATGATATTTTCATCAAAATCGTTAGAGCCATTTTTGAGAAAATTACAATTTTCGAAAAATGTTCCATGTAAAGGTCTGTCTGGGGTGGGGGTATTTTCTTGAAAACCTTCGTGTCGCATCTCTGGAAGATACTGAACCTAAATACCAAGTTTGGTGTTTATCCGACTGTTCGTTTTTGAGTTATGCTGTTCACAGACACACAGACACACACACACACAGACACACACACGGACATGTTTCCAAAAATGCTTTTTTTGGATTCAGGAGGTCTCAAAACATGTATTTCCGGTGAAATCTCGGTATCGAATTTTTGGGTGGAATGCAATACTTCCCCTACTTACTATACGTAGTAGAGAAAGTAAAAATGAATAACGAATTTGAGAAAAAGTATAAGTATTGGGAAATTTAAGGGAATAACAAGCAATATCTCGAAAATGGTTCACTCAAAAAAAAAATGCATATGACATAAATTGTGTATTTTAATGCGATCTACATTTTTTGTGTAGTAAAATTTTGTCTATCTATTATGGTTTACCAGTTATTCAAAAGTCGTTCACAATAAAGAATACTTTTGGAGACATTTCCAGAAAATTCGAGATATACATTTTATTTGTCATGAAAGTATCTTAAACATATGATATTTTAATCAAAATCGTTAGAGCCATTTTTGAGAAAATTAAAATTTTCGAAAAATGTCGCATGTGAAGGGTAATCTGGGGTAGGGGGATTTTCTTGAAAACCTTCGTGTCGCATCTCTGGAAGATACTGAACCTAAATACCAAGTTTGGTGTTTATCCAACTGTTACTTTCTGTGTTATGCTGTTCACAGACAGACACAAACACAGACACACACACGGACATGTTTCCAAAAATGCTTTTTTTGGATTCAGGGGGTCACAAAGGATATATTTCCGTTGAAATCTCGGTATCGAATTTTTGGGTGGAATACAATACTTCCCCTACTTACTATATGTAGTAGAGAAAGTAATTATAATTTAGGCTTTTAACATATTAAGAGTCCGACTCTCCAGAAACGTTATATATATATATATATATATATATATTCTTTTTGCAGACTTTGGTGCACGCATATAAGCTAATCAGTTTCTAAATTATCCAGTTTAACTATAGGTTAAACAACTGAGGGGGACACCTAGCATACTGCGACACCTAATAGATATATTGTGGCTACCAGCACCCAGGAGGAAGGGATGAAGTGACGGGATCACAGAAGGCTACAGGCCGCAGCAGACAGGTCACAGAGACGTGCGAAGTCCCTGGGTCGAAGACCCGTCCCACTGCTGGGGCTATCTAAAGAGGGCGATGGACGATCCGTCGACCAAGCAGCCCTCTGGTGTCCACAGGGGGTACTCTTTGCAAACATCCGCGCCATCTGCCCGGCACCGCTATACTCCAGGTAACTTAGAAGCACGCATGAAAAATGAGAAGGAAACGGAATGAACGTGGTAGATGAGAAACCACCCAAGCATTCGCCTACCGACCACGGAAAACCACGAAAAACCCAAGATCAGAATGGGCGCCTGATGGGAATCGAACCCGAATTCGAGCCTTCACGTAGCCGCGGATCCATCTTGCTCAGTATCCATTTTAAGTAAAATGTAGATATCTTATGAAAAATATATAAGCCGAATATCAGGCTACTTAATATGAGTACGTTTTCCAGTGCGTTTTTCCCTGTTGTAATATTTTATACATTTTTAGCATTTAAAATGCTCCTTACGAAGCAATTTTTAAGTCATTAGGGTGAAATTACGGAAATAGTGTCTCCAATACATGCTAATTAAAACCTGGTATATATATCGTCTGAGGCTAGCATTTGGGAGACCCGGGTTCGATTCCTGTCGGACCGGCCGCTCTGACTATGGTTTTTCTTGTGGTTTCCCTAGGTCGGTAGGCAAATACTGGGGTAGTTCCTCTTCTACGAATTTTCTGTCCATAACTCCCTATCATCTGTTTCAGATTGAAGGACCAGACAACGGCATTTGATTGGACCTGGAGGTGGCTCGGGTCTTTGGGACCCCCCCTCGCTAAGCGTGACTAACTGGCGTAGGATGAGCTTTATCTGGAATCGTTAGGGACCCCTTCCTTACTAGCACACATCTTCACCCGGATCTTGTCGCTCTTCTGGTTTCCCCTCTCATCCCTCCCGTAAGGGGTCACGTTAGAAGCAAAAAGGGCCGTTGAGACCTACTTGCGGTGCTCTGTTCCAGAATCCTGAACGCCCCCTCGTATGTGTACTCCCCCTCCTACTCACCCAAGATTGATAACTATATATTTTTTGAAAACTCGAAACTCACAGTTGAACAAAAACTAACTTCAAGGTATATTTCCTAGCAAACTTGTTTCTTGAAATAGTTAAACTTCATGAAAATTGCATCGTAGCATAAAATTGCAATAAATTTGTGTTTTAAACTGCTTAACCCAGAACTACTTAATGTATATCCACCAAACTTTGCAACTGCAACTAAGACATAAGATGTGGTAAAAGATCCAAAAAGTTGTTTTGGTTTGAAAATTCACAGATTGGCTCCCTTAATTGCTGATTTTCTACTGATCGAAGAGAGGCAGCAGGAATGCGATGCTGATTAATACAGTAACATCCGGAAAACTCCGGACATGTCCTACATTTTAATCTTCTGTGCGGCGTCCGGGAGAAATTTCTCAAATTTTACGAATGTCCCACATTTTTATAGATGTAAAATTCGTCACATTTAAGTAGACTAGCGACTCGAAAAGATACGAAATTAGCGAAATTTACCATAGCAACATGGCTATTATAAAATATCACGTAGACCTAGCTAGCGTGATATATTATAGGGTGATTTATGAAGAACTGATACATTTCTTTCTTTAATTATTATGCTGTTCGAAATTCACTCAATGCCCCAATTTTAGCACGAAATTAAGCAGAATATTCTGGAGTTTCTATTGCCTGTCACTAGATGCGCAGATGTTCATGTTTTATTGTAATTGTTAGTTTTATTGTCGGCAACTGTTTTTGAGATTTGTTCTAGTCAACGTGAAAATGAAGTACACATTAAATGAAGGACTCTTCCTTGTAAATCAATACTGGATTACGAATTGAATTACAGTTACTCAAAGGGCATACCAGAGAGGATTTGGTGTTCGGAATCCTCCCCAAAGAAATACAGTACTGGGACTGATCAACAAATTGGAAACAACTGCATTTCTGGTGAGTGAAAAAGGCAAAACTCGTTCATCTAGGCTTCCCACGGTTATTGTTGACGTAAGAGCACGCGACTGGATCAGTCACCCAAAAATTCATTAAGACGTTTGTCACAGGAGACAGGGTACAGCTTCTCAATATGTCGGAGAGCTGTAAAAAGTGCAGGCCTAAAGCCGTATAGGATTACGGTTGTCCATCAGTTACAGGAACCACATAACGATAGAGGACTGAATTATTGTCGTTGGTTTCAGGTGTTCATTGTGCAAAATCGTGCCATATTGTCCATCATATAGTTCACAGATGAAGTATGGTTCCATTTATCCGGCTATGTGAACTCAAATAACTCAGGCTATTGGGCCAGCGAAAATCCACATGTTATTTATGAAGCACCTAAGCACCCGGTTAAAATCGGAGTTAAGTGCGCAATATCCGCACTAAGAATAGTGGGAACAATTTTTTTTAAAACAATGTGTACACTGCAGAATACCGACGGGTTTTCATGGAGTTTGCTGAGCAACTAAATGATGTAGAGTTGAGTCAAGGGTATTTTCAGCAGGACGGCCCTACATGCCATACATCAAATGAATCCATAGCACTTATTGCAAGATTCTTTGACGACCAGATAATTTCCAAGAACCTGTGGCCACCGAGATCTCCGGATTTGACATCGCCGGTCTTCTTTCTATGGGGTTACTTGAAAGACAGGGTTTATGCCACACGTTCCCAGACATTGGACGATCTGAAGCACAACATTACACAGGGGATTCAAGCTATTGACAGCAGAGTCCTCCAACGAGTGGACAGTAACATGGAACGGCGTGTTTGAGTTGTGCCTTATGCAGGATGGAGTACATTTTCAACATTTGCTTCAGAGCTAATTAATCTCGCAAAATTCCTCTGCATTTCAGGTATAATAAGTTGTCGCTAGCATAACTCATTTTGAATCAATTAAAGAAATAAATGTGTCAGTTGCTCATAAATCATCCTGTAGATGATGCTGCAAAAGTGCAATGATCCACCGAAGTATGCTAAAGTTACCAAGGCAAAGGAAGTTTGGCTTGTGTTAGTTGTAACTTGTGCACCTAAATGCTGGAAAGAGAGTGCAATAACATAGCTCTGGTCTAAAAATTTGCTTGCAGTAAGAGTAGAAGTACAGATGGCGGAGGGGCCCCTGAAACCGTGGCAGAGCACTGCAAATAGGCCAGAATGGCCCTTTTTGCTACTAACGAGACTCCTGGGAAGTAGGAATGAGGGGGAGACCCGAAGGGTGGCCAGATCCGGATGACGACGGGCGTAAGAATGGAAGATGTCCCTATCGTTTCCAGATCGAACGCCGCCGCCCACAAGCCTCCTAACTCCTGGCGGTGCCCCTGGTGGAGTTCACTGGGAGGCGGGTCCTAACTGAGCAGTCCCGTAACACGCCAGGGAACAAACTTATACAAAGCGCACATCCACCGCCCAGCCGCAACCCACCGAACACCGTCGCCTGGTCCTACAACCTCGAAACAGATGACAAGGAAAATGTTGAGTACAGAAATGAGGGGGAAAAGTCGTGGTAGAAGATGAACCAACCCAGCATTTGCCTGCCGACCCGGGGAAACTACGAAAAACCCATGGGGTAGAGTGGGTGGTCGCCGGGGATCGAACCCGGAGTTTCCCGAATGCGAGTCGCACACGTTACCGCGGCGCCCACTCGCTCGGTTATCCTAATCGGTACAAACGTGTAATCTTTATGGAGTATCTCCTAAACGTTTACGATTTTCCTTATTATTTCCCAAAATAACAGAGCTTTCGCCGCTAAACGAAAACACACAAAATTTACTCTATGGGGAATTTTCGATCTTGTCCAAACCTAATTTAGATCAAATGCAAATACCTTTGAGCTCCTTGTAGCACTTTCGGTGTGCAATTCGGTCCAAACTTCTTGATGAAAATTATTTCTTTCAGGAAGTGGTTCTGAAGCCATTGCTAGCAGCTAGGTTTCATTATGTCTGTTTTACAAGATTTACATACTATCCTCATTATTCTAGTTGCACAAGTATGCATAATTTTTACTAATCTGAGCTGATGTGCACGCAATTATCGTCATGCTTTCGATTTCTGCATGCCAATACAACCACAAAAGCTCGCTGTTCGTTCTTTAATCCGTGGTCTAAAGCCGGATATATCCAGACAATGTGTTTCTAATATTTAGGTAGATATTAAAGGATTAGGATTTTATGACAATGTTGCCTTACTGGTGACGTCATTCTCGCCAAGGATCACCTTAATCAACAGTCATCCATCTTTGTTCACGTGTTTTGTGGTTGAAACGTGCCTTACAAGCGTCAAAACAGTCTCGCATGGTTGCGCGAAGTGTTTGTCCACAGCATTCTATATAACAAGCCGGAGTGCATGATGTAACACCTTTGTCAAGTAGTTCTTGCTTGGACCGGCTAAGAATGAGCGATTGAAAAATGGGACCTAAGCGTTAGCATGGAAAGTAATATTTTGGATTTTAATAAGTATTTTCTTCGGTGGAAGGAAAACAAATCTGGTGTGTTATATCCACATGACTTTCTCTAGCCACTATCCTTTATTTTCATAGTTTACACAGACTATTCTTGCTTTATTTTCTGTTTACTTCACGTTAGTCGAGGTAAACATTTGTTGAAACAATTTCATTACACATTTCGTTGTAGGTACAAGTGGAATACAGGAAGCTGAAGCGATAGTCAGATGTTTAAAAAGCGGATCTATATTCTAGCTTTGAAATTTAATACGACTGAATGGTGGCGGCACTTAAAATGAAATAATTATTGAATAATTCAAACCAATAACAACAAATATCTGAATCGTTAGAGCAATTTTGAGAAAATAAAAAAATAACAAAGCATTTTCCATCTAAAGAGTAGTATGGTGTAGGGAGGGTTATTGAAAATATTCGTGTCGCAGGATTGAAACACGCTGAACTTAGTGAAATTTGATACTTATCTGATTTTGTATTCTTGAGTTATTCTGTTTGCAGATGCTGTCACAGACGCACTTGCGAGCGTGCGAGTGAACCTTTTCTGTTTTTATTCAGGGGACCTCAAAACATTTATTTGAAATCTCTATATCGAATTTTTGGGTGAAATGCCATATTTTCTCTACCTAATATAACTAGGTGCTAGAGAAAGTAAAACTGGATAAATAAAAAAATAGGAATCCAAATGTTACTGTAAATTAGAGAGTAAATTTCTACATTATTCAACTACATTATCTAACATCTAGGTTAGAGTGCAAATTTTACGAAAACCAATGATTAAATTGCAAGCTATAGCATTATTATTCATTTGTAACTATTTAAATGGAAATTAAGCTGACATTTAATAAAAGCTATACTTCTTGCTAGTTGAATCTATATTTCTCAATACAATTTTTAAGTCAACCTTTAAGTTGGCTATCATATTAGATTTGCAAGGTACATATTGGCAACTGGTAAGGATAATACAGACTGGAATGACTTATGTTTTCGACTACTTCTTTTGTTATTCTGGGCTCTAGCCCTATTGGTAATCCCTAATTAAGACCGGAAACCAAACGCATCTCTTCTTTTTCTTTAAAAAAATACACTACTCATTATTTCACGAAGAATGACATTACTGCAGCCTAACGCAAACTAAAACGAAGCAGTTAGTTTACGACAATGACAACGGTTGTGTGGTTTTAAATCAAGAGTAACTCAATGTATTAATATCATGGCACCCTTAGTTGATTTGCTTCATTGCACAGAGTGAAATATTATCCAAAACACCACAATGCAAGTAATTACTATAGTATTATAATATTGCCACACACATTAACACCAAGATTAAGATTTTGTTTCAGCGTAAATGTAAATATTTCTGAAATAACTGAAGTGAAAGACATATATTGCCGGTCAAAATTTGCGGTGAAAGTAATGCAAAATCAGCACTTAGCTCGAATTGTTATTTATTCCACCTAAGTACAAGCAGCCCAAAATCGTCGTCCTCTGTCGTATAGTGGTTACCATGCTAGCCTCTAGTTCCCGAGGTCGGGATTTAAACCCGAGCGTAAAAACCCTTAGCATGGCTTCCTTCGGAAGGGAAGTAAAGCCGGTGGCTCCGTGTCTAGATTTATGTAAAAGAACCTCAAGCCTGATAAAGAGGCCTCTGAGCAAAGATACCGTCTTTCACGCCCAATATAGAATGGGAGGCTAAGGACCACAGCAGTTTAAGAGCGTCCATAAAAGAAGGAACCCAAAATCACGTTCAGAATGCACTATACTCTTTAAAAAGTGAGTTTAGTAATGTTTCGAACATTTACAAAACAGGTATCACATTGGGTGCTTCTACCTGCCCCATCATAATCCAGGCATGACGTACCACCGATACTTAACATGGACCCACCCCATCCTAATCCACAGGCGGGTCCAGCCATACTCCACCAATAGCTTATTTCAGGCCGTGAAATAGAGGCTGTCTTGGTGGCAGAGAGCAGGTATATATGACAGAAAGGGCAAAATCAGTCTGCGAGAGTTGCCAGTTATAATCTATTTAAAATTCTGCTGCTACTTTCAGACAGAAATAAACACGTATTATAATGTAATTAATTGTTTTGACGTAAAAATCAAGCGCTAAAATTACAGAAAAAATTCAACAAACGTAACCCTATCATTCACGCGTTAAAACTATAGAACAAAAAATACAAATAAATAGCGACAGCAGGCATAAAATGATAAAGTATTAACAATTCAAGACAATAGTAATGGATATGTTGGAAATGGCTCATGCCACAAAGAAAGGCGTAGCTCTGCCATTTATTTATTAGAATAAATCCGTTGGAACAAAACAGAAAGATAAAAACAATGATAATTATTACCATAGTGAAGCTTGATGAAACAATAAACCATGCCATAATTTTTGCTTCTTTATGTTTACTTCATATTATTTTCTTTAAACTACCTAGTATTACGCTTACTATTTTGAGAGTCCGGAAACCTTTGACCGGCAGAATAGAGCAACTTATCTTTAAAAAAAAACCCTATTAAAGAGTTATTCAGCACTTGCCTCGATGTTGGCACATAATTATGATACACTCCGTTTGACAATAGCCAGCCAGAGTACCCTAGAACAGTGGTTCCCAAAGAGTGGAGGAGGCAATCAGTAGTAGTAGTGGTTATAGCATTAGTAGTAATGCATAAAGCATATAATATTCCATGAAATGCATAGTTATTTTATATACAGAGTGTACATAAATAACTGTAAGGCCTTTAAAGTTATATGTTCTGTCTGTGGTATACAATATAATTTTTAAGTACTTAATTTTAATTTGAAATCATTTCTTGTCAAAAATGTATGGTGAATAGCATAACGCAGATAAAGGCATCATTTATAAATACTATCAATATATAAAGTACGTGTGTTTGTATTTGATCAGAATTTTTAAAAACAAATAAACACTCATATTTGCTTGTTTCTCCCTGTTTGCTTCTCATACGTATAGGTTATACAACGAAGAGGGACACCTCCTGCAGTACGACTCGTATAGATCTATTCTCTTAGGAGGAAGGGATGAAGCGAAGGAATCATAGGAGGAGCTACATGCCCAAGCAGACAGGCAACACAAATGCGCCGAAGTCCCTAACATTTCCAGGCTCGAAGATCCGCCCACTGCTGCCTAGAGATCCATCGAACAAGCAGCCCTCTAGTGTGCACTCTTTCCTTTGAGCAAGCATCCGCACCATCTGCCCGGCACCGCCATATGCCACAAAAACGTAGAAGTACACCTGAAAGAAGAGAAGGAAACGGAATTAAAAGGAAATGATGGAAATGAAATCGTAGTATATGAGAAACCATCCCACCATTTTCTTACTGTCCAAAAAACCACGAAAGTCCCAAGGTCAGCATGTGCGATAGACGGGAATCGAACCTATCATCTGCCCAATGCGAGCTTCACACGTTACTGCGGATCCATCTCGCTCGGGTTTGTTTCTTATTGTTTTCTGGTTTTACTTCACGGAAATATATATATTTACACATGCGACGATGCCCGAAATCACTGCGCCCCATGCAACGGAACACCAACGCCAAAGGTCCTAGTGACCGTGGTCAAAGGGACCGGGGACCTTGAGAGGTAAGAAAGAAAATTGAAAATTACAGTGCGATGTAGCGCCGTTGACAAACTTGAGATCCAATTTGTCGCTCTGAATAGAAATTGCTCTCAAGGTTGTCACGTATTTGCTCAATCGGTCATGCTCACTTAAACCCACAGACGTAGTGGGACTATGTGCTACGGCCAAACAATGAGTTCTCTCCCATGACGACAAACAATGCAATAAACGGCAACCCAGTACCACGCTCGCAAGACAGAGACGCTAAGTTTAGCAATACATTTGTGTGTAAAGACCGGAAAATTACTAAATGAAAAAGAATTTAGCCACCTATCAATCTAAATGGAAACCGTATAAATATTGTCTAACTATACTGGTATATATGCTAAATATATGTGAGCAGATGTTTCTTTGGCATTTAGGACTATTTATTATACAGGATGAACACTAAATGTTATTTCTTCGAAGATGAGGGAGTCAAAAATGTAGAAATAATGCGGCAGGTGTCTCCGGCTGTCCATAACGTTTCCAAATAGAACGTATCCAAGCCGCCCGATCCCGGCCCACAAGCCACCAACTTCCAGGGTCCCCGGAGCTGAGACACAAGTTAAGGAGAGACTTAACTGAGCGGTACCGCAGCGACGTCAGGGAAAATACCTTTACAGAGCGCAAGCCACCGCCAGCCGCAACCCGCCGAACACCGTCGCCTGGTCCTACAACACTGAAACAGATGACAAGGAAGATGTGTACAGGAAATAAGGGGCAGGAGAGTCGTGGTAGAAGATGAATCACCCTAGCGTTCGTCTGGTGATCCAGGGGAACCACGAAAAACCCATGGGCCAGAGGTGGCGGTCGTCTGGTTTCGATCTCAGGACCTCCCGAGTGCGGGGTCTCCAGAATTCCTCTTCTTTCTGCCTCGTGTGACTCTTTTAAAAGGCACCGCTTGAGTGTTTAAGAAGGATGCTCGTTGGCTCTACGTTCGATTCAGTTCTGTTCTGGTGTTTTTTTCAGAAAGTTCTTGCAGTGTGCGGGCAAATAGTTTTCTACGCGAGGAAAGTCTTGTGTTCGACATGCTAACGAGCGTTCGGAATGGAGAAGCTAGATTACCACCTACGAATTGAAGTGCTATGTGCAGCAAAAACCAAATACTGACTGGAGAAAGAGCGGAGTAAGTCACATTAAGATATAAAAGCAATACTACTACTTGCATTTTTTCTCCAAATGTTTGCTAAGATGAAGTGTAGCATCTATTGTTATCAGTTTAATACCTGATGCGTCCTACATCGGGGGATCAGAATATTAAACTGATTTTTGGAATTTGACCGAGAAAAAGGATGTTGCTCCGCTCTGTTGCAGGTCGGCTTGCCATTGCAATTCCAAATGTCAAATGGGGCAAGAATTATTACTGTAGGTAACGTTTCTGTATAGATGAGTTCAAGTCAGACTTAACTCCCACATGTCCTCCTCGAACATTTCACACTTCCAAAGTCCCTTTCGTCTCTCAGAGCATTACAGTTCAACTCCGGACAACAGGTGTGACCCTTAACACACTTTGAAAACGATGCGTGCTTGAAGTATGCAATGTATACTTGAGCAAGAAACAGAATATATAACCGTTGTTTTTAAACAGTTCTAAGGATGAAATAATTAAAAAAAATATCTGATGTGGTACATTCACATGACTTTTCTACCCTCTATGTTTATAAATGGGAATACAAATTATTCTTCCTCAATGTTATTTTTCTATCTACTACATTTCAATCCAAATAAACCTTTGCAGAAATAGCTACATTACGCATTTCGTTATGGATACAAAGAGAACAGTGATAGTCAAATGTTTAAGAACTGAATGCTATACGCTGGCTTTAAAATTCCATACTGTTTCCGTGCAATCGCGAGAAACAATTGAATGTTGACAGGACTTTAAGAGAATGACGAAGAAATGCACAACTCAAACCTTTAATAAGGATATCTCAGTAGCGGCTTGTACCTCAAAAACTTATTTGAAATAAATTGTGTGTTTTAAAGAGATCTACATTTTTTGTGTTGTACTTTTTAGTTGTCGCTTAACGCAGTTATATAAGATTATACAACATATTATACAAAATTTTCTTCCAAATGAAGTGAACTTCACAGGCTATTCCTAGAAAATTCAAGATATACATTTTGTCATGTAAATATCTTTCATATATGGTATTTTATCAAATTCGTTAGAGCCATTTTGTTAGAAAATAAAAAATTTCGAAAAAACTTCCATGTAAAGGGTAGTATGGGATGGGGGATTTTCTTGAAAATCTTCGTGTGGCATCTTTAGAAGATACCGAACTTAAATACTAAGTTTGGTGTTGATCCAACTTTTCGTCTTTGAGCTGTACTTTCACAGGCAGACAGACAGACAGACACATGGGCCTTTTTCCCCTAAAAATGAGTTTTGTTTTAATTCAGTGGGCCTCAAACATGTGTTTCCCGTGAAATCTCTATATCGAATTTTTGGGCGGAATACAATACTTCCCCTACTTATTATACGTAGTAGAGAAAGTAAAATATTAACTTGAAATATGTGTTTGGGTTGTTACACGCTGGTAAACCGAATATATGTTTACTTTCATTAGATTAGGTTTATTGGTCTTTTTCTTTTCGGTCTTCTGTTGGCATAATTAGGTGTAGAATTTGATGGAACCTGTAGTAGTAAAGGATTGGTATGTCATAGAAACGAGTTGTAGTCTCTGTAAAATTCTGTAAAATATTGCATAAAATGTGAATATACACAGACACAATCATGTGCAATTAAATTTGGTGAACCTCAGAGAAGTGTTCTTTGACCATTTCTATACATCATACACATCTGGCTTTCCATCACTCAAACTTGACCATTTTGCTGATGACATTGCAATTCTGAGCAAAGGCACCTGTGAATTAACAGCCAGACAGCTTAACACACTCTGTGAAGAAATCGACGTATGGTGCAAACGTTGGAGAATCACTATGAATCCTTTAAAATACAAATTAGTCAAGCTCACACACAAAAGAAAGACCAATGATAATCCTGTTAAACTAAAAGATTCAGTAATACCCACATAAAAACCGTTAGATATCTCGGGTTAATTTTAGATAGAAGATGCACATGGAATGACCACATCAACGTAGTTCAGAAAATCAGGTATCGTTTCCGTCTTCTGAAGCCCGTCATATCAAGAAAATCGTCACTTGCTTTGCAGTACAAAATATTGTTATTAATTCCCTCATTCGTCCTATATGGCAGTATTGCTCTGCAATCCTTGGTTCCAATTCATCATCACAAACCCGAAGAATACAAAATTCACAGAGCAGTTTTCTCCGGACTATAACTGATGCAGCTTGGTATATTCGCAACACCACTCTTCACAGTGATCTAGGGATTCCGGAGGTTTCTACAATCCTTCGAGATAATTACAATTATTACTATTATTATTATTATTATTGTGTACCCGTGTGGAAGTAATTGTATGTGTAGTAACGTCTCTGCTTTCAAGCTCTGATAGAGTGCAACGCTCACTATGATCTTTGGACCAATCAGATTTAATTATGTTATCGAACTCTTGAGATAGACATATAAAATATGGTCAGCCCCTATGTCATTTTCGCATATAATCATTAGCGTTATAAAAATAAATATGGTGATGAATTTGACACGGTGATAACGACGATGATGATGATGGTGTTAAGTGAACAGTAATTATAATTAAGTACTTGAATGTCACTCGCATATACATATAGTTAAAGGTACGTTGTGAATTCGCGCATGCGTAAGAGGAAATGAGGATAGCAACGTCTTGCCTCTTGACAGTATTCATAACAGACGAAAAATCGCGACTTGATGCGAAAGAACCCGAGTCAGTCAAGTAGCAGAGGACCAAGAGTGTCTTGCGGTTACGTTTTGCGTAAATAATCATGGAATGCATATTTGGCTGTTATTTTGAAACCGTTATTTGGAACTGTGCCGGTTCCTCCCCTGGACGTTCGATATATCGAAAGCTGTAGGGACATTTTCGACACTTATGTTTTCGGTTTTCCGTGATGCCTCTTTTGTTTTGGTCGCCTAGGACGTCAAGCGAGACAGACAGAGAGAGTTGGGTAGTTCGACATGTGAGACGGGGCAGTCAAGGTATTTTCAATTCTCTACTGTGTGTAATCATGGTATTGCAGGTACAGGTACGTGTTTGTTAAAAGTTGAAACTATCCAAATTTTATTTGGTTCTTGTTGGAAATCCTTTAGTTTTTGCAATTTTTTAACACAGTTCCTCTCTTTTAGCATCGAACCACAGATTATTTACTTGTGCTTCTATAACCTGCAAGTCTAATTTACAATTAGTTACGTATATACAATGTGTGTGTGTTTGGAAACGGTGATAATGTGGACAGACTTTTGTTGTAATTTATGTTTCGAGAAGACTATGTCACGCACTGTTTAATCCTGCTGCTATTGACGTGAAGTATGCCTATACCTAAATTTCAGGTAAATTGTTTCGTTGGAATTTTTCACGATTTGGAATTCACCAAATTATCTTGACCTTTATTAAAAACTTATTAGTCTGGTATTTTTATTCAGTAGTGCAATTTCTTGCCACATTTCACTCATAATTATGCTTTTATGTACTTTTCTAATTTGCTGTAAAATTTGGGGTGTACTAGGTTTTATTGTATGTTACATATTATTCCCGTTAAACATAGATTGTTAAGACAACTGTTTAATTGGCCAGTTTTCCCCGACTCTAGTTTTAATTGAATGCATTAGGGCACTTTGAGACTTTCCTACAATGTTAATGATTCTGGGTGTGCTGGGTTGGGCACAGAACCTAGTATTACTTTTAAACTGGAACTGTTACTGAAAAATAAGCATTTTCACACCTTTAATATTACATGGCATGCCTAGATTATGTCACAGTTCGTTGTATTTTTTTTTAACTAAGTTTCAACTGTGATACTCTAATTGAAAATTAACCAGCTATGGCTTACAGTACAGCTGAATAATACTACATGCACTTGATGGTATGAGAGACTGAAAATCGCACCATTGTGGCTCTAAGCTGTAGTGTACGTCGAACGTTATCCACAGCTTAGCTACCCACATGATCCACTGGATCGAAGTATCGGGTACGAGTGTGTCAACCGCCGCTGTACAAGAATCGAACTTTTAAAGGGAGAATACATGCCCCACATATCAGACTGTTTCTGTTTTCTTGTCTTTTAACTCAAACGCTGTGCGCTATCGATCAAAATAACCTATTCCATTTTAAATAACTAGCTGCGAGGTGCAAAGTCCGATCCGGCTAAGGGCGGTGTGTCCCCTGGTAGGAGCAAAAAGGGCTGTTGCGGCCTACTTGCGGTGCTCTGACCTCCGTTCGCCATAGCAAGCCAATAATAATAATAATAATAATAATAATTAATAAGTAAGTTATGAGTGGAAATATTTTGTTACTCTGTAGATACGAAGGATTCTGTCCCCTTGATTTGCACTGTATTATCCAGCTACACAACACTAATTTCCAAATGAGTAAAAAAAAGTGTTACACCCACTCCATAGTTAAAGGGAAAAGATAGTAGTGTCCGTGCTATAGGGCATAGGATATACAATAGAGGGACACACCTCACCCACTGCGACATACGAGATATCCTTTAAAGCTACCACTCCCTAGGAGGTAGTGATGAAGCGAAGAGACCATAGAGGCAGGCCACGAAGACGCCCGGAAGTCCTTAGTGAAGGCCCGTCCCACTGCTAGAGCTGCGCAGAGAGGGCGATGAAAGACCTGTCAACCAAGCAGTCCTCTGGTTTCCATGGGGAATACCCTTTCTTTTGAGCAAGCATCCGCGCCATCTATCCGGCACTGTCTCACGCCACGAAAACTAGAAACACATCTGAAACTGAGAAGAAAACGGAATGAAAGGGAAATGATGGAAATAAAATCGTGCTAGATTAGAAATAACCCCAGCATTCGCCTATCGACCAGGGAAAACCACGAAAAATCCAAGGTCAGAGTGTCGGTCGACGGGAATCGTGCCTAACACGTTATCGCGGAGCCATCTCGCTCGATTGTCCATTCTAAAGAATGATTGCAATGTCTGCTGAGGTTTAAGTACGTCACCTGCTTGCACGATTAGCCCTTGAAAGAGAAAAGACGAAACTCATTCCACCATCCTATTCTATTGTGGATTTCATTCGCTGATTCCCTTTAGGGATATCTACACTGATTGGGTCCCAAGCATAGAAGTGGCATCAAAGTGGGCTTTAGTGACCTGTGGAACCATCCAAATCTAATTTTAGCTCGTCCCGGGTTGCTTAAGTCAAACACTTTGAAATCTATTATAACGCCAGCGCGGTGATGTTTTTTTCTCAGGAGGAAGCCCCTAATAAAGGAAAATAACATTATTACTGAAATACAGGGAGAAAAATAAATTGAGCTTTATTTATGGACGCTCTTTAACTGCTGTGTCCTTGCGTCTCTCTCATTCTATATTGGGCGTGAAAGAGGGGTAATTTTGCTCAGAGGTCTCTCTATCAGGCTTGAGGTTCTTTTACGTGCCGTAAAACTACGATGCGGGACCACCGGCTTTATTTCCCTTCCGAAAGACGCCATGCTAAGGATTTTATGCCCGAATAAATCCATCGCCCTCCGCCGAGTTTGAACTCGCGACCTCGGGAACTAGACGCTAACATGGTAACCACTATACCACGGAGGACGACAATATACAGGGAGAGCGAAGGTATTCTACAATTGAATGGATTTCAATGAAGTGGTTCAAGAATCTTCTCCAGCACATTACACACGAAATAATAAATGTAATATTCAACATTCAAGATTTTACTTTCTTTACAGCTTAACTTAGGCAGAGGAAGCTTATATTCCACTTATAAATTCGATTGTGATATTTCATCGAAACTTTACGTTTTTGAGGTGCCATGAATATAGAAAGTAATTTTACCAAAGGGCTCTTATGTGTGTGTCCTTGGGCAACATAACTAAAATTCTTGTGTTAGATTCACATGGCTTTCTCTACTCACTTGACTATAAAGTATTCTTCAGAATTTTATACTGAAAGTACTTGTTAATCGAGATACAATTCTATTCCACGTCGTAGGTACTCTAAGAAGAAAACACCAGCCTAAAGCGAGTCAGATTTTTGAAAAGCGAGTTGCTGTATGACGACTTTGGAATTCCATGCCTATTGCATGGCCACGAGTTAACAGACAGACAGAGAAACAAAAAAAGAGCGATTTTGCAATTGAAAAAGTACAGCTACTTGAAAATTTAACACGATAAAAAAGAATAGGCATCTCAGAAATGGCCAAAGTCACAGAAAATTCTATTTGGCATGAGGATATATTTGCTTTAACGAGATCAACACTTTTTGTGTAGTAAGATTTTGTCTGTCTTTATGGTTTACCTGTTATACAAAAGTAATTTAGAAAAGAGAATTTCACATGCTATTTCAAACAATTTCAAGATATTGTTTTGTTTGTCATAAAAATATCTTAAACATATTATATTTTATTAAAATCTTTTGAGCCATTTTTGAGAAAATGAAAAAAAACGAAAATTGTTCCACGTAAAGGGAGTTTAGGTGTGAGATTTTCTTGAAAATCTTGGTCCCGTAATCTTGGAAGATTTTGAACTTAAATACCAAGTTTGATGTTTAACCAACTTTACGTTTCTGAACTATACTATTCATAGACAGACAAACATATACAGAGCTTTTTCTAAAAATCTGATGATACATTTACATGACTTTTTCTATCCTCTATCATTTATTAGTGGGTATACAAACTATTCTTACCAAACTTATTTTTCTATCTACTACGTTTTAATAAATAAAGAAAACCTTTGCAGACATAGCTACATTACACATTTCGTTATGAATACAAAGAGAACAGCGATAGTCAAATGTTTAAGAACTGGACGCTATACGCTGGTCTTAAAATTCCATACGTTTCCATCCAATCGCGAGATACAGCTGAATATTGACAGGACTTTAAGAGAATGACCAGGAAATGAACAAATCGAACCAATAATAACGGATATCTCAGAAATGGCTTGTGCAATAAAAAACTTATTTGAAATAAATTGTGTGTTTTCGTCTATCACTTAACGTTTACCAGTTATACAAGATAATACAAAATTCCTTCCGAATGAAGAGGACTTTACAGGCTATTCCCAGAAAATTCAAGATATACTTTTTCATGTAAATATCTTTAATATATGGTATGTTTATCAAAATCGTTAGCAATTTTTTAGAAAATAAAATTTTTCGAAAAATGCTGCACGTAAAGAGTAATTTGGGTGGAGGATTTTCTTTAAAATCTTCGTGTCGCATCTTTGGAAGATACTGAAATTATTTACAAAGTTGGAGTTGATCCGCCAATCCTTTTTTGGGTTATTCTGCACACGCACACATAGAGGACTTTTCTAAAAATGCTTTTCTTTTTATTTATGAGACCTCAAAACATGTATTTCCAGAGAAATCTCGGTATGAAATTTTGGGGTGGAATGTAATACTTTCTCTACCTACTGCATACATGGTAGAGAAAGTAAACAAAAATTATTAGGGAGTTTCAAAAACTTTATTTCGGTGGAATCTAGGTATCGGGATTTTGGGTGGAGTACAATACTTCCTCTAATTAGTATGGGTAATTAGTAGAGAAAGTAAAAACAAAACAAACAAACAAAAACAAAAGTTGTTGCGCGTTACTACAATTTCTTTCTTGAATGTAATACTTCTGCCAGGCAAGTAGTAGAAAAGTAAACATACATTTAATTTAAAATTCAAAACGTTTTTAGTTAGAATAATTTGGGTTAAATGAGTATGCAATGACACATGAATGCTGACCTTGGATTGGAGAAGGTCCTTGTTGTCTGTGACTAATTACAGCGGTGTTGCTAATTACGTTACGCGACGGAGTACATTATTACACTCTTCGTGTAGCTAAATCGGCGGTATATAGTAAATTTGTGCTGTGTTTCCCAATGACAGATTTATTTATACTCTCCGTCCTGTGTTATTCATAATTTACATTAATATTCTTCGTAACTGAGAAGCAGAAATTCATTATGGAGCTGGAAGTGATAAATCCTAAATAATTAACGAAAAGCAATACTAATTGTTTTACACAGGCACAATATCAACTCAATTTTGACAAAACTTTGAAAAATATAAGGGTTTGACGTGATATATTCACCCGAGTTTTTCTACCAATGACAAATTCACATGAACAGGATCTTTCATAAGTAAGGAATAATGTAAATAAAACTAAAATTAACTATTTTTTTAAAAAATACTCGAACACGTCAATAATTTAATAATTTGAAAGGAAAATAAAAAAAAATGTTCAGCCATTATTTTACAGGCCGTGACGTCATCGACAAACACTTCAAATGGCGTTTATTACTTTCTCTACCACGTACCTACATAGTAGGTAGATAAGGTATTGCACTCCATCCAAAAAGTCGATACCGAGATTTCACCGAAAAAACGTTTTGAGACATGTTTTCAGAAAAGGTCCCGTGTGTCTGAACAGCATAACTCGTAAAGGAAAAGTCGTATCAATACCAAACTTGCTATTAAGTTCGTACCTTCCAAAGATACGACACGAAGACTTTAAAGAAAATCCCCCACCCCAAACTACCTTTTACATGGAACATTTTTCTAAATTTTTTATTTTCTAAAACATGGTTCTAACAAATACATATTAAAGTTGTTTATACGAAAAATAAAATTCATACCTTGAATTTCCTGGGAATAGCCTTTGAAGTCCTCTTCATTCGGAAGGAATTTTGTACGGGGTCATCAGATTAAGTGGCAACACTGCAAACGGCACTTGGGTCGCGGGCACGCGCCACTTGCTGCCGAACACTTCATCCCCGCGCGAACCGACATATGCATCGAAACAAATAGGATGAACGGACAAGGCCAACTAGTAATATTATTATTTCTCAAATTACAATATTGAATGTCCCTTACATTGCTTAACTTTTCAAATATGGTGTTGGAAACATTCTCCTTGCGCTCAAAGACATGCATGCATTGCAGCGTCTTTACAGATTATGATTCACATAATACAGCTCTTCTTGGGAAATTTTGTTTATTTCTTCTCGTATATTATTTTTCAGTTCTTGTAATGTTTGAGGATTTTGGTTAACCATTTTGTCTTTTAAATTGCCCCACAAATAAAAAATCGCAGGGCGTGAGGTCTGGGGATCGAGCGGGCCACACTCCTATAATCACTCCGTCAGCAATTGTGTCCACAGAAGTCCGAGCTGTATGAGCTGTAGCCCCGTCTTGTTGAAATACGCCGTGCATTCGCTCATCTCTCAATCGAGGGGAAAAATTGCTCCAAAATTAAGCATGGGCACCGTGTAGCATTAATTATAGCACACTCGACACCGACCTTATGATCATGTGATGGACGTATGCGTATGAGACAAGCAGCACAATAAAGGGGACACGAGTCCTGCGCGCGACCGCGATCCAGTGCCGCTTTATCTGGTGGCACCCTATCATCTTTTTTTTTTGTTTGTTTGTTCCACTTTTACCCCGCATTTAACTACATTGGTCTTATCGGCGGCCTTTACTTTGGAGCTTGTCTATTGGCAATGGTGTTAACTGGTGTAACTCTTGTTGTGTTTCTTGCACCTTTTGGTTTTTAGTCATTAGATCATTCGCTCTCTCATTCATACTTTCAGACTTTGGAGAGGATAGGGATTAATCTTGGCTAGAGAAAAATCCCCACCCCCAGCCGGGAATTGAACCGGGGACCCTTCGCACAACAGGCAGTTGCTCTACCGACTGAGCTGCGGTACCAGCCGTATATAATCTTGTATAACTGGTAAACGTTAAGCGATAGACGAAAACATACTATACGAGAAATGTACCTAACACAATTTATTTCGAGTAACTTTTTGTGGCATTAGCCATTTCCTAGATATCCGTTATTAATGGTTCGAATTGCTCAATACTTACATTCTTTTCAAGTCCTGTCAAAATTCAACTTGTTTCTCGAATTTCATGGAAACAGTATGGAATTTTAAGGCCAACATATGGCGTCCAATTCTCAAACATTTGACTATTGCTGTCTCTTTGTACATATAACCAAGCGTGTAATGCACCTATTTCTGCAAATGTTTATTTGGATTAAAATAAAGTAGATATAAAAATAAGCTTTACTTAGACTAGTTTCTATACCCAGTAGTAACCGCTGGAGGGTAGAGAAAGTCCTGTCAATGGGAGCAGATCTCTCTCCACTTGATTACATTTTATGGGCATATTTGAAACGTAGTCTGTTAAGAGGTCTGCTAATATGGAAGAGTTAAAAATGAGGACAGGAAATAATGCAGAGATACACCATCAGCAGTGATTCAAAATGTTCAACGAGGATTCTCGCCTCGACTTAGCCACTGCCAGGATATAAATGGGGAGCATTTTGAACGCCTTTTTAAATAATTGGTTCATTTGTTACAGTAGTCCGTAAATTGCGAAAGAAGTTGTTGAAACGAGCCAACGATTAAACTATTCCCATAGCAACCAAATCTTTTGAGTACGAGACAAATAAAATTATCCATAAAATAACTACCTTTCAGAAAAAAATTAAAAAATATGTTTCCATTTTACATTTTTTCAATGACTTCACACACTATACTTCAATGGCCAAACATTTTGTTTTTGTTTCGTAAAGTTTTTGTTTCAAAATATTTAATTTGGCATGTTAATTTTAGTTTTATTGCATCATTCCTTACTTATGAAAGACCTGTATATTAGAGAAAGTGATTCTCCTATCCTTTCTACATTACTCACGATATATTTTTACCTCGGAATGATTTGAAACTATGCAAGAAGGTTTCAACATGTGGAAACAGCATTCAAATGTAACACGCTTTTGCGGTGGAGAGGGAAAAAAACAAACAAACAAGAATGCAAACTTTCAGTTCGTTAAATGACGATTAAGAAAGGCCTAAACTTGCAACATGGGATATATCGAAAACGGCTAACGTACAAAAAATGCTTCTGCAGTAAGATTTTGTTTGTCTTTTAATATGTCCATTTATGTAAAATTATACAAAATCCAACCAAGTAAACGGAATTTCACAGGACATTCACAGAAATTCAAGGTATACATTTTACTTTCCATTGCATTATATTGAACATATGACACTTTAATCGAAAATCATTAAAACCTCTTTTAAAAAAATACAGCGTAGTTGGGGGGGATTTTCTCAAATATATTCGTGTCTCATCCTTGAAAGGTGTTGAATTTAAATACCAAGTTAGATATTTAACGGACCTTAAGTTTTCGAGTTATACTGATCACGCGCGCACACACACACACACACGCACGCGCGCACACACACACACACACACACACACGCACGCGCGCGCACACATACACACACATTTGTAAAAAAATATTTTGTTCGGGTTCATGGAATCCCAAAGTGTGTATTTCCGATTAAATCTGGATATCGAATTTTTGGGTGAAATACAGATTTTCCTCTTACCTACCATAGGTAGGTGGTAGAGAAAAACGTTGTTGGCAAAATATGCCGAACTGACACCTTACCTCATTTTATTATGGCATTAATTCCTATAATATTTGAATTACCTTTTAAATAATATAAATTTGGGGATTATTAGATTTCCTATATATAATGCTTTAAAATGCAAATACATTTACTTCCTTTTAATACCAAAATCAACCTTATTATTCATCGGAAAATAATATTTTACAATGATCGGAAAATATTTTACGATGAAAAGAAAGAAAACAATACAGTGAATTTTATGCTTTTATAAAATAAATGTACGAGCAAGTTTGCCGAAGTGGTAAATTCGATGGTTTGCATTCGAGTTTCAATGCCGCCTATAGCCAACCTGATTGGGTTTCTTTCTGGATTCCCTTAATCTTCAGGTAGATATCGGATTGGATGTTAGTACCACGACTCAAATTGAGCGAGTTGGCGTCGCGGTAACGTATGCGATTCGCATTCGGGAGGTGCCGGGTTCGAGACCGGCGACCGCTACTCTGACCTATGGGTTTTTCGTGGTTTCCCCGGGTCGGCAGACGAATGCTGGGGCGATTCCTCTTCTACCACGACTTTCCTGTCCCTCTTTCCTGGACCTATAATCCCCTCCATTGTCATCTGTTTCAGGGTAGTAGGACCAGGCGACGGTGTTCGGCAGGTTGGGCTGTGCGGTGAATGTGCGCTTTGTGGGGGTTCTTCCCTGGAGTCGTTACAGGACTGCTCAGCTAGGACCTGTCTGTCTCCGAGTGAGCCCTACCGGAAGGGATCGCCGGAGGTCTTGAGGCTTGTGGATGTCCCCAGACGTCGTCGGATACGTTCGAACGGGAAACGTTAGGGACCCTATACATGCTTACGTCCATCGTCATCCGAATCTGTCGCCCTTCGGGTCTCTACCCTCATCCCTCACTCCAAAGGATCATGGTAGAAGCAAAAAGGGCCATTGCGGCCTGCTTGTGATGCTCCAGTTGCGGGTGTCCCTCAGTTCGTCCGTACCTTTATCATAACTCAAATATCCATCCAAAGAATAAAAGAAACAAACAAGACTACTGCTACAGGAAAGCGACTGTGCAATTAAGGCCACTATCAAGTGACCTACTTAAGCAGCTAAGGGCATCTGTCCAGCATTAGTTACTAGTATACATAAGCACATAACAGCAATCCCACGATCACAAGTTTCCCTTCCGATTAAACCAAAATCAACAAAATGCATGGCACAGGATGGCGACTACGCAATTAATGTCATCTATGTGGCACACACTGAATCAAGTATGTTTATTCAGGGAACCTACGTATAAGAGAGCCTGCTTATTAACACTATAAGCATGGCGATTAATCATAACAACCAAAACAAAACGCAGTAAAATATATATTTTTTCCATGAAGGTGCTTTTTTTTATCCACTTCTCGTTCATGCTGTAAGGGTGGAAAGTTTAATTTCCTACGTTTAGTGCTGATATCCTAACCTACCTATGTGTTTCGTCAATTTTACTGCACGTATGTGAATGAATGAGAGAATGTATGGGTTTAGACATTGTGTCCCTTAAAGGGCAAGACTTCTTATAAAACTGTGGCTCGTTATTCTGTGTTTAGCGAGTGTTTCCTTGGTATGAGGCAAATGAGGGGTAAAGACGCACGATAGTGAAAGACTGTTGGCTGTTTTCCAACGTACGCGTCACGCGCAGCAGGAATTCAGCATACTGTGTACCCCTCCGACCAGCTAAAGTTGTACATCGGATATAAGCCACGTGGTGTAGTAGTTACCATGCTAGTTTCTAGCTCCCAAGGTCGCGGGTTCAAACCCGGCGGAGGGCGATGGGTTTTTTTGGGCGTAAAAATCCTTAGCATGGCTTTCTTCGGAAGGGAAGTAGATTTACGGCACGTAAAAGAATCTCAAGCCTGATAGAGATGCCTCTGAGCAAAATTACCGGTCTTTCACGCCCAATATAGAATGGGAATCTAAGGACCAAGCAGTTAAAGAGCGTCCATAAATAAAACTTAATTTAAATTTTTTGGATATAAGCCACTCCATACCCCAGCTAAAATGTCGCTGAAAAGGCAGTATATTCTCGCTTGGTGAGCCATTCCAAGCGGGGTAAGGTGCTGTTGGCTTGCTTATCCCTTAAACATGTGCTCTATTTGATTCTAACACTATAAAATTCTGTAGCTAGTATTACATGAACTATATTAAATCCTTTAACTTTTTGTATATTCACCACTTGCACACATAGAATGTCATATTTGATAGCTGAATTTTGCCATTTAAACTTTACCTGCGTCTTTACTTGCCTTTTATTTGTTATTATTTACTTAAGATTTAATTCATGCAGTAGCTAAATATAAGCTAAAAGCTATTAATTGTTTTAAGCTCAACAACGAGGCGTGGATAATTACTGGATGTCAAGTTTGCAACAAACTGGTAACCTTGCTACTAGAACCAATGTTCAACACCTGTCAGTAATTAATTTGATTGTCGTGTGAGCACTGTTTCTATTATTCAACATCATCGAAAAAAATATTATACAATACACATGCCTTATGTGCATTGGAGAATCTTGGAGGTAGAAAATACTCGACTTCGCCTCGTCTTTTAATACTCCTTCTCGTTCTCCAATGATACCGCACTTGTATCGCAATATACGAGGGTTGATTGATAAGTCAGTCACTTTTTAAAGAAAATAATTCTTTTCCAAAAAATCAAATTTATTTCCCAAAATAGTCCCCTTTCAATTCAATACCTTGTTCAACGTTTCTCCAATTTTTGTAACCCTTCCAAAAAATATGATTTTTTGAAGTCTAAAAAATATGAGGTTGTTTCTGCCATGATGTGTTCACTAGACGTAAATTTCTTCCCAGCGAGTAAATTTTTTCAGTTTGCGAAGAGGAAGAAGTCGCTCGGAGCCAAATCTGGAGAATATGGTGGGTGAGGTAACAGTTCGTAGTCCAGTTACACAAATTTTCGATGACAATGGCTGACTTGTGTGCGGCTGCATTATCCTGGTGAAAGAACCTTTTTCTTCACCAAATGGTGTCGTTTCTTCAACAATTCCTTGTGAAACTGATCCAGCATTGCGGCATAATATGAACTTGTAGTTGTTTTACCCTTTTCCAGATAGTGCATGTCTATCACGCCTTGTGAATCCCAAAAGACAGCTGCCATGATTTTTCCTGCCGATGGAATGGTTTTCGCTTTCTTTGGAGCAGGTTCGCCGAAGGAAATCCACTGCTTTGATTGTTTGGTTTCAGGTTGATAGTAATGGATCCAAGTTTCATCAATCGAGATATAACGCTGCAGAAACTCATTTTGGTTGCGCTGGAACATGTTCAAACATTCCTGTGAAGTGGCCATACGATTCCGCTTGTTCTCAACTGTGAGCAGTCGCGGCACCCATCTTGCTGACAGCTTTCTCATACCTACAAATTCGTGCAAAATGTTATACACCCACACCCATTCACTCGAGATGTTTACAGTCTTGGCTATCTCACGGATTTTCACTCGGCGGTCTTCCAACACAATATCGTGAACCTTGTTCACCATTTCTTCTGTTGTGACCTCAACCGGCCGTCCTGTGCGCACGGCATCTCTTGTGCTCGAACGGCCACATCGAAATTCTGTGAACCACTTGTGAACCATGCCATGTGATGGAGCAGATGCCCCATAATACTTGCTCAGCTTTTCTTCTGTTTCCTTCACCATCTTACCACGCAAAAAGTAGTGCTTTATCAGAACACAAAATTCACTTTTCTCCATTTTCTACGAAGCAACACACATTTGCTTATTTTAGACGCACTGAGCAATGTTCTAAGAAACAAATGACACGAATTTCTGCGATTATGCCTAAAATAGTTGCAAGAATTGGATGCAAACAAGAAGCCTGTGATTAGAAATTTATCTCTCGTAAAGGTTCAATTCACCAGCACTGACCCCCCAGGGGCTCACCTTATGTGAGTACGGGTTAGGCGCACCCGGGGTACCCGAGCCATTCATAGCCATTTTCATCCATTCATCCCCGTCCGGTCGAGTGGGTTCGTTCTCGTGACCGGGGGACCCAAGGTAGGCTCTCGTGCGTTCTTAGCATTACATTCATACCGCGCCTCGCCATCGTTTCTTTGTTTCTTCTCTTCTCCTTACACACATTTCGCCCCACGACCGTTCATTTGCACATCTCTGTTCCTTCTCGCCGGCCTACCTTGCGTGCGAAACGCCCACACAGTTTTAGATTCTTTTAACCTTTTATGTTAATCCTCCGTGGACACAGCCTGACGGATACCCGCGCACTGGGTGCGCAGCTGGGTGAGTGGGTAATGGCGTCATCCCCACCACCCGGGGTCGTCATGTAGGGTATGTGTTCGTATCCGCTGTTCAACTGCAGTCCCGCGGGGGGGCCATTGCATGAGCTGCTGGCTTCCGACGGCGATTGGGTCCCTCTGTCTATATTCTGGGAGGTGTGACCCTGGGGTGAGTCTGGTATAGATAGGCCACTCACCCAAGCCGGGGTAACGCCCGGGAAGTCCGAGCCCGAGGTCGGAGACGGTTGCAATGGTGGAGGATTTCTTTCGCTATGGAGCACCCTTTCTCCATTATTAATAATAAGCGCCGTAAAGTACTTGCAACAGAAGTAGCACCGCCGACAACTGGTAGTTACTTAGTGGTTTCACGAGCTGAGGAAGGTCAAACGTTTGAGAAGGTGAACCCTTTCATTATCCAGAAGGGCATTGACGCTATTTCAGGTGCGGTTCAGTCCTGCACTCGTTTGCGGATTGGTTCCTTGTTGGTTCAAACCAAATCCGAACAGCAGAGTAAGACCTTGTTGCGCGCTACGCTTCTCCACGGTTATCCTATCCGTGTTGAGAAGCACCGCACCTTGAATTCTTGCCGAGGCGTTGTCACCACGCATAGCCTCGATGGAATACCGGACGAGGACCTGGTGGAATATCTTGCAGACCAGAAGGTGACAGCGGTCCATCGAGTGCAGGCCAAACGCGACGGCGTATTGGTACCCACTCGTACCCTGTTTCTAACATTTGATGGCGTCGATCTGCCCACGAGCATTTCCGCAGGTAACGAACGGATTTCTGTGAGGCCTTATATTCCTAGACCTCTGCGTTGTTTTAAATGCCAACGTTTTGGGCATACGCAAGTCTCATGTAAGAGTGCCGTTAACATCTGTGCAACATGTAGCCAGCCCTCACACGAAGGTACCTGTTCAACAGCCCCCGTCTGCGTTAATTGTAAAGGGTCTCATTCTGCTTCGTTTGCCGACTGTCCGCGGTACTTGGACGAGAAGGCGATCCAGGAGATCCGGGTAAAGGAAAAACTCTCCTTCGCTGAAGCCCGGAGGCGTTACCATGCGCGCCAACCTTCACTCCTGCGATCTGGCACATTTAGTTCTGTTGTTGCCTCGCCAGTACCACGAGTAGATGCCGAAACTCAGACCTGGAGCATGACTGGATTAGCCACTACCATCCGGCCGTCCATTAAAGCTACAGTTACCAAGCCGTATAAACCTGGTCCGAAGTCAATGAAGTCGCAAGCCGCTGAAAAGAAACCCAAGCAGAAACTTCGTAGGGAAGATTTTTTGAAACACCCTCCGCGTGCGCGCGGTAACAAAAGTTCACCTTCTCCTCCTCGGAGGTCGCTGTCCCAGGAAGCTCCTGGGACAAGCCGCGCTCAGCGACACCCCTCACCCATCGCCACCCAGAACCGATTCACGGCGCTTGAATCGGTTTCTGGCGCTGAGCGCGTGGGCCCTCCCTCCGAGGAAGCTATGGAGTCTGACCAACTCCATACAAAAAGCCCGAGCCCAAAGGTTAAACAAAAGGTAATTTTAAGCCGCCCTTCTAAATAGACAGTTTATCCCCTTTTTCTTAATGGCTATCCTGACCTGGAATGTACGTGGTGTACGATCGCATAGGGCGGAACTGCAACTTTTATTGCGTTCCCATTCGCCTATGGTAGTATGTTTGCAGGAGACTAAGCTTCGCCCTCACGATCCTTTTGATCTCCGAGGATATACTCCGGTTCGCTACGACCTTGAACCGGAGGAGGGTACTCCTGCTCATGGTGGTGTCATGATTTTGGTGCGCAATGACGTTCATTTTCAAACTATTATACTTACGTCCGACTTGCAAGCTGTTGCCATTAGACTGCAGTTACCCGGTTTTTTCTTTTCTGTTTATTCTGTGTATACACCTCCATCGTCTCCCCTCGCTCCCGCGGACATTCGATCTCTCCTGTCCGCTCTCCCAACACCATTTCTTCTGTTGGGAGATTTTAATGCCCATCACCCACTATGGGGTTCGCCAAGGGCTTGTGCGAGGGGAACTCTTCTTTCCGACATTTTTTACCAGTTCAATCTTTCAATCCTCAATACAGGTGAGCCTACTTTTATTTCTGATTCTTCTGGTACATTCTCACATCTGGACCTTGCCATTTGCTCCCTCCAGCTTGCTAGTCGTCTGCAGTGGAACGTCGTCGCTGACACCTACTCCAGCGACCATTACCCCTGCATCGTCTCTCTTCTGTCGCACCACGTACAGCATTCCAGAGTACCTACCTGGATATTCCCAAAAGCCGACTGGAACTTGTATTCCAGCCTCGTGCATTTTTACGATCAGCCCTTCGCCGACATTAACCAACTAGTGCAGCACCTTACGTCTACGATTTTCTCTGCCGCCGAACGTGCAATTCCCCGTTCATCCTCTCAACCTCGGCGGCCACCTGTTCCGTGGTGGAACGAGGATTGTCGGGACGCCGTTCGTGCCCGTAGAACTGCGCTTAGGGTGTTTCGGCGACACCCTACAATTGATAATTTGGTGACTTTTAAACAATCGCGCGCCAGGGCTCGTCGCATTATTCAGGATAGCAAGAAGGCGTCGTGGACTCGTTTTGGCGAGTCTTTTAATCGCTTTACGCCTTCATCTGTTTGGGATAAACTTCGTCGCTTCTCAGGTAAAGTGTCGCATTGTACTGTTTCTGGCCTTCAGGTTTCCAATGCCACTATAGTGGATCCGGCTGCCATCGCTAACACTCTGGGTGCTGCATTTGAGGCGGTATCCAGTTCAAACCATTATTCCGCCGGCTTTCGCTCTATCAAAGACCGGCTGGATTCCGACACCTTTAATTTTCGGTCTCCTAATTATGAGTGTTATAATGAACTTTTCACAATGAGGGAGCTGGAGCACGCTCTTCATTGCTCTAGGCACTCCGCTCCTGGGCCGGACGGCATTCATGTCCTGATGTTAAAGCACCTTTCAGCCGACAGTAAACTCTTTCTCTTACAGGTCTATAACCGTATTTGGCAAGACGGCATTTTTCCTTCCGTTTGGCGCGAAGCCACCATTGTCCCTATTCTTAAGCCTGGGAAGGATCGCCAACTACCTTCCAGCTACCGCCCTATCTCCCTCACCAGTTGCATTTGCAAGGTGATGGAGCGCATGATCAACGGGCGGTTGACATGGTGGCTTGAGTCTCAGAAACTTTTAGCGAACGCTCAGTGCGGATTTCGTCGCTATCGCTCTACCGTCGACCATCTGGTGTCCCTGTCGACGCATGTTATGAATGGATTTCTGAGAAAGTGTCAAACCGTGGCTGTGTTTTTTGACCTGGAGAAAGCTTATGACACTTGTTGGAGGGGCGGCATTTTACGTACACTTCACGCATGGAATATCCGCGGTCGTCTTCCCATATTTCTTCGGGAGTTCATGACGAACCGCGTCTTTCGTGTACGTGTGGGCTCGGTTTTATCTAGTCGTTTTATTCAAGAGAACGGAGTACCGCAGGGCTCTGTACTCAGTGTTACACTTTTTGCAATTGCTATCAACCCCATTGTTGATTGTATTCCACCTGGCATTTCATCGTCCCTTTTTGTTGACGATTTCGCTATTTATTGCAGTTCACGGCGGACCTGTCTACTCGAACGCCGTCTCCAGAGCTGTATCGACCGTCTCTACGCCTGGAGTAACGCCAACGGCTTTAATTTCTCCGCCGAGAAATCCGTCTGCATCAACTTCTGGCGCCGGAAGTATTTCCCTCCGCCCTCTCTCCATCTAGGGCCAGGGATGCTTCCGTTTGCAGACGAGGCGAAATTTTTGGGGTTGATCTTTGATAGAAAGTTGTGTTGGACCTCGCACATTTCTTTTTTAAAAGCAAAGTGTGACCGTTCTCTTAATCTTTTACGTGTTTTAAGTGGCACATCCTGGGGAGCTGATCGGACCATCCTTCTGCGTCTATATCGCTCTTTGGTCCGATCCAAACTTGATTACGGGTGTATTGTCTTTTCATCGGCACGTCCATCTGTGTTACGTCGCTTGGATCCCATTCATCATCGTGGTATTAGAGTCGCTACAGGGGCCTTTCCAACTAGCCCCGTGCCCAGTATTTACGCTGAAGCTGCAGAGCCTCCGCTGTCCTCCAGGCATGAGATGCTCTTGTGCAGCTATGCCTGTCGACTCTCCAGCTTGCCTGACCACCCGTCTTTCGCGGCATTTTTCGAGGATTCGCTTGACCGGCAATATTTAGTTAGCTCCTCTGCATTGCTCCCTCCAGGGGTTCGATTTCGACTGCTACTTCGGCATTTGGACGTTACGCCAGCGCCGGCCCTTCCAAGGGGGGAAACGCGTTTTCCTCCATGGTCGCGCGCTGAGGCCCTCTGTCACCTTGGGTTATCGTCAATGCCGAAGAATGAGACCCCTTCTTCAGTCTTTAGATCAGCGTTTTTAGAACTTCAGTCGCAATTTGGGGACTTGCCTTTTATCTTTACTGATGGATCTAAGACTGATGCTGGAGTAGGATGTGCCTTTTTTGTGGTGGAAATAGTTTTACCTTTCGTTTACCAGAGCAATATTCAATTTTTACCGCCGAACTTTTTAGCATTTATCAGTCTCTTTTATATATTCAGCGGCACGACTTACGGCACTGTTTTATTTGTTCCGACTCCCTGAGTGCTCTTCAAAGTATTCGCGCACTGTACACTTACCACCCCCTCGTACAGCGCATACATGATCTGCTCCACTCGCTTGGTGCCTCTGGCATCAGCGTCTCTTTTATGTGGATTCCAGGTCATGTGGGCATCTCAGGGAACGAGTCAGCCGACGCCGCTGCGAAATCGGCGATTTTATTACCCAGAATTTTTACCCCTGTTGTTCCCTCGTCAGATTCGTGTGTTATTTTACGTCGCCGCCTCCTCTCGCGCTGGCGCGATGAGTGGACGGCCCTCCGGGGGAACAAGTTGCGGGAGGTTAAACCTCTTCCGCTAGTCTGGGCTACCTCTTCCCGTGCTTCTCGTCGGGAAGAGGTACTTTTAACACGCCTTCGTATCGGACATTGCCTTTTTAGTCATAGATACCTGCTTAGTCGTGATCCCGCACCTCTGTGTGGTCAGTGTTCTATGCCATTAACGGTCCGTCACATTTTAACCGAGTGTCAAGTTTTAGCTCCACTGCGCGTTCGCGTGGGTCTGCCTGTTGGCCTAGCCAACGTGTTGGCAGACGACGCGCATGCTGTAGAATGTCTTTTACGTTTTATCACTGACATTGGTTTTAGCCGTCGCATTTGATGCGCTGAGCGCCTTTTAGCTGTTTGATTTTATATTGTTAGTTTTAATGGGACCCTTCTCCCCGGTCATAAGGCGCTCATGTTCCTTGCATTCTACAGTTCTTGACACGTTTTATTCTTTTAGTGACCATGATTTTAGTGTGTAGATTTTAGTCTTTGGTGTGTTGTTCTTTTAGTATTTTGACCAAGCCGGTTTGTGTCTGGTTTTTTAGTTTTTTGACTTTTCAATTTTATATTTTATACAATGTAAGGGCGCTAATAACCAATGTAGTTGAGCGCCCTTAAGCTCCACCTCATCATCATCAACTCCAGCACTGAAAGTAACTAAAATAATCACTGCTTATATTAAATGAATGATTGAGACTAGAATGTTCCTATACAGGTAGACAGTATTCGGATAGCACTTTAGAAAATTCTAACAGCTAAATTAAAAGAGATTTCTTATAAAGTATCAGTTTCATTTTACGAGTTTTATACTTTTTGGAAAATTGCAAAAAATGTTAACATTTTTGTGTGTGGTACTTCAAAATTAACCTACATGCGCAAAGTAAAACGGATATTATGTGTAATACCTGAAAATGCCATTGAATTATCGTTTAAACTGTCTCAGAAATAAATCAATCGTTTATATGATATTTCCATGACTCACGTTCATAGAAGCGACCAATCTGCACTACAGATCGGAAAAAATAAAACAACGAATATTTCTAAAACGACTAATGCTATAAAAGGTTATTTGATTCAACGAGTAAATTTCAGTGAACTCTTATTTTTTTCTGCACTAGGTTTTACTATATCTATTATGGTTTATCAGTTACATAAAATGATATAAAACAAATTTCTAGAATTAAAGTGCTGTTAGCTTTTCGCTCTTTATGAAGTGGAGAAAAAATTCGTGGTTACATTCACATGAATTTCTCTACCCTCAATATTTATTAGAGGATATACACATTATTCTTACGAAAGCTTATTTTTCTGTTAACTTCATTTTATTTGAGATAAACCTTTGCAGAAATAGCTAAATTACACATTTCATTAAAGGTACAAAACAAACAGTTTTAATTCAAATGTTTAAGAACTGGAAGATATATACTGGTTTTAAAATTGCATACTGTTTGCATGCGAGAAACAAATGAATGTTGACAGGACTTTAAAGGAACGACCAAGTATTGAATAAACTGAACCATTAATAACGAATATCTCGGAAATGCCTCGTGCCACAAAAAGTTGTTTCAAATTAATTGTATGTTTTAAAGAGATATACTTTATTTCTTTGTATTTTTTGTATAGTACATTTTCGTCTATCGCTTAACATTTACCAGTTATACAAGATGAAGAGGATTGCACAGGCTATTCCCAGAAAATTCAAGATATTAAGTTTTGTTTGTCATGAAAATATATTTAATATGTGGTATTTTAATCGAAATCGTTAGTGCCATTCTTCGGAGAATAAAAAAATTAAGAAAAGCTTCAATGTAAACGGTAGTTTGGGGTAGGGGGATCTTTTTGAAACTCTTCGTGTTGCATATTTGGGAGTTACTGAACATAAATACTAAGTTTTGTATTTATCCGACTCTCGTTTTTGAGTTATGCTGTTTATAGACGCACATTCACACACAGACCTTTATATAAAAATTATTCTTTTTTGGATTCAGAGAGCCTCAAAACATGAATTTCCGGTGAAATGTCGAAATGGAAGTTTTGGTGGAATGCAATACCTTCTCTATCCACTCTGCACATGGTAGAGAAAGTAAAAGGTAAAGAAAATACCTCTAGGATGTAAAATTAAATTATAAAGTTTTAAAAGAGAAGCTTAACTATGTAAATCGAAAATGCATGAATTGCTCGTGAATAAAACATTCCTAATTTGACTTCTATTGCTACATAACCTCATTTAGTCTGTAATTATTTTGAATTTATTGCACACGTCCTCTACTGTTTAAAGTGCGTATTATTTCGCTTATTTATCTTGAATTGCAGTTAGAGCGCATTCAATCACTATCAAAATGCTTATCTTTCTCATAATATCAATGTCATATGCCACGTATAAAACTCTTTTTACTTTCTCTACTACGTATAGTAAGTAGTGGAAGTATTGTATTCCACCCAAAATTTCGATACCGAGATTTCACCGGAAATACATGTTTTGAGTCCCCCTGAATCCAAAAAAGCATTTTTGGAAACATGTCCGTGTGTGTGTCTGTGTGTGTGTCTGTCTGTGTCTGACTGTGAACAGCATAACTGAGAAACGAACAGTCGGATAAACACCAAACTTGATATTTAGGTTCAGTATCTTCCAGAGATGCGACACGAAGGTTTTCAAGAAAATTCCCCCATCCCAGATTACCCTTTACATAGAAGATTTTTCGAAAATTTTAATTTTCTCAAAAATGGCTCTAACGATTTTGATTAAAATATCAACGTTTAAGATATTTTTATGACAAATAAAATGTATATCTTGAATTTTCTGGGAATGCCTCCAAAAGTATTCTTCATTGTGAACGACTTTTGCATTACTGGTAAACCATTAGAGATAGACAAACTTTTACTGCACAGAAAATGTAGATCGCGTTAAAATACACAATTTATTTCATATGATTTTTGTTGTTGAGTGAACCATTTTAGAGATATTGCTTGTTATTCCCTTAAAGTTTTCAATACTTATTTTCTTAAATGGGAATTCGTTATTCATTTTTTTGTCTTGTATATGCAAAGAGTATTAATCTGCGGCAAAGAGAATGGTGCTGCACCTAGTAACCATCTATTAAGAAATATGTGTATGCTTAAAGGCTACTGTATTTCTATATTGCCCTTGTAAATATATATTCCCCTTACATCTACAAGAAACTTAGCAATAAGATAGAGTCTGCAAATGTTTATCTCGATTAACATGAAGTAGATGGAGAATAAGCGTTTGTAAAAATAGTTTGTACAAGAGTAGAGAAAGTCATGTGAGTGTAACACTTTAGATTTTTTAATAAACTGTGTTATAGTCTGCTGACCCTGAAAATTAACTTAATATGAAGTTTAAGAAAATAACATTCTTTAGATTCTATATTTCCATTTTGTTTATAGTGGATACATTGATTCAATTATGATCTTCAAAATTAATTAGGAAACTGTCTGAGGCATTATATTTCATTGCTTCTGGTGAAACGCATTTCTGTTTACTGAGATTTCACTGGAAATACACATGCTTTTTGATCCCCGAATCCAAAAAAGGCATATTTAGTAAAAGCTCCATGTATGTGTATACGAATATGTTCGTGTGAACAGCACAACTAAAAAACGAAAAGTTGGATAAATATCAAATTTCGTATTTAAGTCCAGCGCTACCCAGGATGCGACACAAAGATTTACAAGAAAATACCCCACCCTAAATTATTCTTTACATGGACAGATTTTCAATAATTTTGATTTTCTCAAAAATGACTCGTTTTTATTAAAACGCCATATGCTAAAGATATTTACATGACTAATAAAAACCAATAACATTTATATTCATTGTTCTGCAAATATGTGATATTATATTTATTTAGAATTAATTTTGTATAATTATGTACAATTGGTAAACCATAAAAGTATAGAAAAGCATTACTTCCCAAAAAGATGAGATTACTTTAAAGCACACAATTTATTTAGCTAATAACGTTTCTGTAGTATCAGCCGTTTCCGAGATTTTCGTTAACGGTTAGCATTTTTCAACGATTTGCTTTCTTTAAAGTGCTGTACCATTCAGTTGTTTCTCGCGATGTCAGGAAAAAATGTGTAATTTCAAGGCCAGCATATAGCGACCGCTTTTTAAAGCTTTGACTCTCGCTTCAACTTCATGCATAGCCCTTTTACCAACAACGGAATATATTGTAAAGCTATACTGCATAAACGTTTATCGATTAATATGAAGTAGATAAATAAGTTTAGGTAGGAAGAGTTTGTAAAAGTTATATAAAAATAAATTATAGTTGGTAGAGATTGTAACACGAATGTATTGCAATGGATTTTCTTTTGTTTATTTTACTTTTGACTGGTTTTTTATTAAGTTTGTAGTTACTTTTTGCAATTTTTGTTTTAATTCTGCCTTTTATGTTATCTTAAGACATAATATACATGTATGGAACGTTGCTGCCGCTTGGTGCGGAATTGGGAAGTATTATTTCACTATGTTAATGCAATAGCAAAGCAAATATGAGTTTTACTTAAAATGAAACGATATAAAAAACGTATTTTTACTTGCTCTACCACGTATCTAGTACGTAGAGAATATAATACATTCTACTCAAAAGTTTAACGCTGAAGTTCCACCGGAAATATATATTTTGGAGCCTCCTGAAAACACACACATGCACATAATAAACACTTTAAAAAAAGCTCCGCGTGCGCACCTGCGGCTGTGAAAAGCATAACCTAAAAATGAAAATTCGGTATTCAAGTCCAGCATCTTCTAAGGATGCGGCACGAATATTTTCAAGAAAACATTTCCCAAGCCAAATTACCAAGATGGATCTAACGGCTTATAAAATAGCATATGTTTAAAGTATTTGCATGGCAACCAAAATGTATACCTTGAATTTTCTGGAAATAGCACTCTGTTCTGAATGACTTCTGTGTAATATTTAAACCTTGTAAGACATGCACAAAATCTTAGCGTATAAGAAGTATGCTTTAATGAGTAAAGCACACCATTTATGTCAAACTTTTTTTCGTAGCGTTAACCATTTCCGAGGTACTAATAGTTTGAGTTTTCAAATAGGTACGTAGGCTCTTTTCATGTGGTAAGTCGTTATTCGTTTTTCACTTTTTCTGCGACATATCCAGTAGATGGAAAAGGCATTCCCCAAAAGAATTCGATACCGAGAATTCACCGGAAAAACATGTTTTGAGGCATCCGAATGAAACAAAATTTTAGATAAAGGTCCGTGTGTGTGTGTGTGTGTGTGCGCGCGTGCGCGTGCGCGTGCGTGCGTGCCTGTGAGTGTCTGAGAATAGGTAAATCTGTGTGTGTGCGCGTGTATATGTGTGCGCGTGTATATATATATGTGTGTGTGTGTGTGTGCGCGCGCGCGCGCGCGCGACCCCCCTCGCCTATGCCTGTGAACAGTATAACTCAAAGGCAATCTCGGATAAATACCAAACCTGGTATTCAATATCCTCCAAAGACGTTACACGAAGGTTTTCAAGAAAATCCCCGCAATACAAACCTCCCTTTACATTGAAGATTTTTCGAAATTTTTGATTTTCTAAACTGACTGACAATTTTGATTAAAATACCATATATTAAAGATAGGCGGCGCCGTGGCCGAGTGGTTAGACCGCTCGCCTCCCACCGAGGCGGCCCGGGTTCATCCCAGGGACCTGCATGTGGGATTTGTGGTGGACAAAGCGGCGTCTGAGCGGGTTTTCTCCGGGTTCTTCGGTTTCCCCCACCATTCATTCCACCAACTGCTCCATCATCACCTTTCCTTTCATCCATTTCACCAACATTTCGTTTCACCTACTTCCTTCATCCCATACCAGGCATCGGGCTGATCACCCATCCTGGATGCTCTGTCTGATCCACGAGTGTCTGCTCCTCGACGGGCCTAAGACACCAGGCGCCCGCTTGTAAGTCCTGGGGGTGTAAGTCCTACATAAGAGGAGGGTAAACAGATAATGAATGAATGAATATTAAAGGTATTTAGAGGAAAAAAATTCACATCTTGAATTTACTGGGAATAACCTGTAAAGTCCTCTTCATTCAGAAGGAATTTTGTAGTATCTTGTATAACCGGTAAATGTTAAGCGATAGACGAAAACGTATTATTGAAAAAATGTAATCTCTTTAAAACACAGTTTATTTCAAATAACTTTTCTTGTGGCATAAGGCATTTCTGAGATCCCCGTTATTAATGGTTCAAAAACTGAGTTATATTTTTGGATGCTCTTTAACTGCTGTGGTCCTTAGCGTCTCATTCTATATTGGGCGTGAAATACTTTTAATTTTGCTCAGAGGCCACTTTATCAGGCTTGAGGTTCTTTTACGTGCCATAAATATACGACATGGGACCACCGGCTTTACTTTCCTTCCGAAGGAAGCCATGCCAAGGATTTTTACGCCCGAAAAAATCCATCGCCCTCCGCCGGGTTTGAACCCGTGACCTCGTAAACTAGAGGCGAGCATGGTAACCACTACATCACGGAGGACGACAATATTAATGGTTCGATTTGTGCAATACTTGGTCATTCTTTTAAACTCTGTTGATTTTCAATTGTTTCTCGTGATTGCATGGAAAGAATATAGAATTTTAATGCCAGCAGATAGCGTCCAGTTCTTAAACATTTGACTATCGCTGTTCCCTTTGTATGTGTAACGAAATGAGTACTGCAGCTGTTTCTGCAAATGTTTATCTCGAATAAAATGAAGTAGATAGAAAAACAAACTTTCATAAGCCATTAATAAACGATAGAGCGTGGAGAAAGTCATGTGAATGTAACGCATTAGATTTTTTTCTCGTGGTCATGCATGGGGTATGGAATTTCAAAGCAATTACATAGGGGTCCGCTTTCTAAAGCTCTAGCTATCGCTTTAGCCTTCTGTATTCTCCTTATACCTAGAACAAAATTTGTAAATATGTAATCAAAGTTTATCTGGATTAACAAACAAAGAACTTTAAACTTTATGAAAGCGACAAAATTGTATAAACAATGTTCAGCACACCTATACTGAGAATTTAATGTATGTACTATTACTGTTTAAAATATTGTATTTTCATTGAATTCATGTTCTGTATTCTAAAGTAGTCGCGATATGACTTTAAAGTTGAAGCAACAATAAAGATTATATAATAACAATAAAAATCTGATGTTTTACACTCACATGACTTTCTCTACTCTTGTACAAACGCTGATTCTCCATATGCTTCATGTTAATCGAGATATCGAGATGTTAATCTTATTGCTAAATTTCTTGTAGATGCAAGGGGAGTTGGCAGGTTTTAAGCGATAGTCAAATATTTTAAGAGCTGATTGCTATGTCGAGTATTCCATTCTCTTTGCATTACCAGGACACCTAAAAAAAAGAGAGTATAACGAATTCCCATTTGAGAAAAAGTATAAGTATTGAAACATTTAAGGGAATAATAGGCAATATCTCGAAAATGGTTCACTCAACAAAAAAAGTGTATGTGACATAAATTGTGTATTTTAACGCGATCAACATTTTGTTTTAGTAAAATTTTGTCTATCTCTTATGGTTTACCAGTTATGCAAAAGTCGTTCAGATGAAGAATACTTTTGGAGACATTCCGAGAAAATTCAAGATATACATTTTATTTGTCATGAAAGTATCTTAAATATGATATTTTAATCAAAATCGTTAAAGCCATTTTTGAGAAAAGAAAATTTTCGAAAAATGTTCCATGTAAAGGGTAATCTGGAGTGTGGGAATTTTCTTGAAAACCTTCGTTTCGCATCTCTGGAAGATACTGAACCTAAATACCAAGTTTGGTGTTTATCCGACTGTTCGTTTCTGAGTTATGCTGTTCACAGACAGACACACAGACACACACATGCGGACATGTTTCCAAAAATGCCTTTTTGGATTCAGGGGCCTCAAAACATGTATTTCCGGTGAAATCTCGGTATCGATATTTTGGGTGGAATGCAATACCTCCCCTACTTACTATACGTAGTAGAGAAAGTAAGAAGTAGATAGAATAGTTTACGAGTGAGTGAGAAAGTTAAGCGAATGTAACCATCAGATTTTTTACTACGTGTTGACATTTCATTAAGTGCAGACTAAGTAACATTTTCATTTATGATGAGATTACCTAGAGATGAGTGGAGGTATGTTTTGTGTTTTGGTCCCACGGTATCGTTCAGTTACCTTTGAAGTAATCCCACCACAGCACTAACACTTCATGAGCAAGTATCTGTCGCACTGACGTTTTATAGCTCTTTCATAATCGTTCGAAACCCCGCGATCCCCCCTCCACAACTACTGAAGGTTCATTGCAAGACCGTGAAAATTCAAAGCTTCTTCTCTCACCTTGAAGGAAACCAACTCCCCTCCCTTTTTTTTCGCCGCATTTTTATCTCGTCGCGGTGTTCTTAACTGAAATGTCTCTAAATTGGATTTCCATCACAAACTGCTGCACAATTCCGATATCTGGAAACTACGTGGCCTGGGTTAGCTTTTTTATTAGCTTAAATATTGGTGATCAGCACTTTTGAAAGTCACCCGGAATTGATTTATAACATCGAAGACCTCGCAGCATTCAGCTTATTCTTTCTTTGTTTTTAACTTCACCATTTAGCTCTAATCGACATGTAACGGCATTTATGTTCGAAGATGAAAGTAGAAATACTTCTGTTCTTTTTCTATGAGGAAAAAAGCTGTAGTTTCTAGAATGGCAATGAGCAGCTTCTCTTTTCAACGTTGCTGTTTTCCTGCTCCTTTTAAATAAAGGAAATCTGAGGCAACAATAAACGTCAGACAGTAACAGAGCTATTAATTACCTATATCATGATGCTTTTGCTTTTCCTGCCACCTATCTATGCTTGGTAAAAGAAATTGTTGTATTCTACTAAAAAACTAGATATGGAGTTTTCATCGAAATGCGTGCTTTTAGGGCCATGAACACAAAAAAGCATTTTTTGAAAAATCTAATGTTACATTTACATACTTTTTTCTACCCACTATAGTTTATTTTTATATAGCTTCTACACACTGTTTTTACGAAAGCTTATTCTGCTATCTACTTCATTTTAATCGAGCTAAACCTGTTATAGATGCAAAGGGAATAGCGATAGTCAAATGTTTAAGAACTGGACGCTATATGTTAGTCTTAAAGTGCCATACTGTTTCATGCAATCGCAACTAACAACTTAATATCATCAGGACTTTAAAAAAATAGAAAATTATTGAATTAAAACCATTAATAACGAATACTTCGGAAATGGCTTATGTCGCAAAAAATGAAATAAGTTGTGTGTTTGAAACAGAACTACATTTTTTGTGTAACACATTTTCGTCCATCGATTTAGGTTTACCAGATTCAAAATTATACAACATTCCTTCCGAATGAAGAGGACTTCTCAGGTTATTCCTGGAAAATTTAAGATATACTGCTTGTTTGCCAGGTAAACATCTTCAATATGCAGTATTTTAATCAAAATCGTTAACCATTTTTGAGAAAAAAATTTCATATAAAGGGTAGTTTGGGGTTGGGGGATATAATTGAAAATCTTCGTGTCGCATCTTCGGAATATGTAAAACTTAAATACCAAGTTTGATATTTATCCGAATATTTGTTTTTGAGTTATACCGTTCAGACAGACAGACACGCGCGCGCGTACATGGACTTTTTTTTTTTTTTAAAAAAATGGGTTTTTCTTTGGACTCTAGGGGCCGCAATACATCTATTTTTGGTGAAATCTCGACGTGAAATTTTTGGGTGAAATGCAATACCTCCTACCTATTATGTATGTGGTAGAGAAAGCAAAGAATTCCCCGTGTGTGTGAACAGCGTAGCTCAAAAACAAAGTACCAAACTTGCTACTTAACTTCAGGATCTTCCAAAGATACGACATGAAGATTTTCAAGAAAATTCTTCCATCGCAGACTATACTTTACACGGAATATTTTTCGAAACTTTGTATTTTTTCATAAATGGCTCCAGCGATTTTGTTTAAAACGCCACATATGTAAGATATTTACATGACAAGTAAAATGTCCATGTTGAATGCATCTTTGTCATGAGATCCAGTATAGAGATCCCCCACCCCAAAGAAAGCCAAGAGAATATCTCGGGGAAATTCGCGCGCATAGATGGGAAGGGCGGTAAAAAGGCCAGACGCAAATCGTTCTGTCGGTGCTAAGTACCGGACTAAAAAACACAACGGATTAGGTATGTTAACTTTCATTTTCGTGTAGTGTTATTCACATTTGCAATTTGTTTCATTTTCCTAGTGCTCTCCACATTTGTCATCTAAATAGTTACGTGTTTCTAAAACCTAGTCGCGCAAGAGGTTAGCAGGACTTATGTGAGCGATGATAGTTCCCATGCCATGTGATTACGAAAGTAATGGAGTAACTCCTCCACTCGGAGCGAGAAGGCGGAGGTTTACACTTTGTGCATTGTTTTGATGCGCAAGGGGATGTTTTTATTTGAAATTACATCAGCTATCTCGTGCCAAACAAGCTCACGTCAGAAAAGCCAGATTATAGGTAGGCCTTTAATTGTTGTGTTTGTTCCGATATAATTACAAATAGGAATTGGAGTGGTTTAGGCTTACAATCCATATTTTCTAGATTCACCATCAATGTTTATCCAATGGTGTTGCATTACGTAACCATCGATGCATGTCATTACTTCATTAGCACCGAGGAAAAAAATATTCTCCAGTTTTACATCAGCGCATTCGGAATTCTTAGTATTCATACTAAGAGGGACTATTTAGGATATTTCCATTAGGAAAGATTTTATTGTGTTTGCTGCTTTTATTTCATAGTATATCGTAATTATACTGTAGAGAAAATAACCTTGAAACAAATCGTTTATAGGTCCAAGTTTGTATAACAGTTTTTCATTTTCTACATAACAAGAACATGCCTTTGAGACTCTCACATACTTTGTTTGTGACAGTGAATATTCTCATAGTAGGAGAGACAGATAGGCCGTTTACTGGTACTTGGAACTGCATTCCAACTGGGTCAGAAATGTAAAATGTAAACATACTCTGACGAATCCAACTCAGTCCAACGGCGGGTGGCAACGTGTCTCTTGCTGCTCGCTAGCAATTAGTTGCAGAGGGAGAGGAGGGTCACTCTCCCCGATATAACAGTAATGCCTACGAGGCACGATCGGATAATCTTGGTCGCTTCTTTGCCCTCCGCCTTCCGCGAACATTCTGGGACACTTCCGACAGTTATATATAAGCGAGCGTGTTCGCGAATAGGTCGGTCGGTCGGTCGGTCAGTCGGTCAGTCAGTCAGTCAGCGAGTTCGTGTTGACGCGACATAAAATACCGATCTCCGAGAGAGATTATGCCGACAGTTGTGACGTACAGTGAGAGTTGCTACTGCGAACGATTAGAGGGATCTTTTGTGGGAGGAAGAAGACACTCTTCCTGCGTGACTTATTTCACCGCTACGCGCAAAGAAGTGACAATGGACACTGAACTAGGTCACACTAGAAAACTGAGTTGTCATTCAAAATTGAATAAAGTTACAATACAAAGTGGATCTAAGGCGTAGGTATACAAGCTATGTCTTAAGAGATACACATTTTTACTTTCTCTACTACGCATAGTAAGTAGGGGAAGTATTGCATTCCACCCAAAAATTCGATACCGAGATTTCGCCGGAAATACATGTTTTGAGACCTCCTGAAACCAAAAAAAGCATTTTTGGAAACATGTCCGTGTGTGTGTCTGTGTGTGTGTGTGTGTCTGTGTGTGTGTGTGTGTGTCTGTGAACAGCATAACTCAAAAACGAACAGTCGGATAAACACCAAACTTGGTATTTAGGTTCAGTATCTTCCAGAGATGCGACACGAAGGTTTTCAAGAAAATCCCCCCACCCCAGACTACCCTTTACATGGAAGATTTTTCGAAAATTTTAATTTTCTCAAAAATGGCTCTAACGATTTTGATGAAAATATCATATGTTTAACATAATGTCACGAGAAATGAAATGTATATCTCGAATTTTCTGGGAATGTCTCCAAAAGTATTCTTCATTGTGAACGACTTTTGCATAACTGGTAAACCATAAGAGATAGACAAAATTTTACTACACAAATAATGTAGATCGCGTTAAAATACACAACTTATGTCATATACATTTCTTTTGTTGAGTGAACCGTTTTCGAGATATTGCTTGTTATTTCCTTAAATTTTCCAATACTTATACTTTTTCTCAAATGCGTTATTCATTTTTTTATGCAAAGAGAATGGAATGCGCCACATAGCAACCAGCGTTAAAATATTTGACTATCGCTTAAAAGCTACCATATTTCCCTTGCATCTACAAGAAAATTAGCAATAAGATTGACATCTCGATATCTCGATTAACATGAAGCATATGGAGAATAGGCGTTTGTAAAATTAGATTGTACAAGAGTAGAGAAAGTCATGTGAGTGTAACACATCAGATTTTTTACTTTCTCTACTACGTATAGTAAGTAGGGGAAGTATTGCATTCCACCCAAACATTCGATAGCGAGATTTCACCGGAAATACATGTTTTGAGACCTCCTGAATCCAAAAAAAGCATTTTTGGAAACATGTCCGTGTGTGTGTGTGTGTGTGTGTGTGTGTGTCTGTGTGTCTGTGAACAGCATAACTCCAAAACGAACAGTCGGATAAACACCAAACTTGGTATTTAGGTTCAGTATCTTCCAGAGATGCGACACGAAGGTTTTCAAGAAAATCCCCCACCCCAGACTACCCTTTACATGGAACGTTTTTCGAAAATTTTAATTTTCTCAAAAATGGCTCTAACGATTTTGATGAAAATATCATATGTTTAAGATAATGTCATGAGAAATGAAATGTATATCTCGAATTTTCTGGGAATGTCTCCAAAAGTATTCTTCATTGTGAACGACTTTTGCATAACTGGTAAACCATAAGAGATAGACAAAATTTTACTACACAAAAAATGTAGATCGCGTTAAAATACACAACTTATGTCATATACATTTCTTTTGTTGGGTGAACCGTTTTCGAGATATTGCTTGTTATTTCCTTAAATTTTCCAATACTTATACTTTTTCTCAAATTCGTTATTCATTTTTTTTATGTCCTGGACATGCAAAGAGAATGGAATGCGCCACATAGCAACCAGCGTTAAAATATTTGACTATCGCTTAAAACCTACCATATTCCCCTTGCATCTACAAGAAAATTATCAATAAGATTGACATCTCGATATCTCCATTAACATGAAGCATATGGAGAATAAGCGTTTGTAAAAATAGTTTGTACAAGAGTAGAGAAAGTCATGTGAGTGTAACACATCAGATTTTTTGTCTTGAATATGCAAAGATTATTAATCTGTGGGAAAGGGAATGGTGCTGCACCTAGCAACCAGCTATTAAGAGATATGCGCTTAAAGGCTACTGTATTTCCAAATTGCCCTTGTAAATATATATTCCCCTTACATCTACAAGAAAATTAGCAATAAGATAGACTCTGCAAATGTTTATCTCGATTAACATGAAGTAGATGGAGAATAAGCGTTTGTATAAATAGTTTGTACAAGAGTAGAGAAAGTCATGTGAGTGTAACACAGATTTTTTGGTATAGACTAGCTTCTCAATGAAACCTCGTGGTACTACCGTTATCAAGAACCAGATATGATGCATTTGTCTTGTTTTGATGAAGTCATTGTGGTGTCTTTATTATTATCAACAAGGGCTCTGACAGCAGATTACGTCCAATGGTTATGTATCCTGTGATTATCTTGTGCATTCGGAGTTGTACTCTCAGAGAAAAACGCATCTGGAGATGTTGCTGGACTTGTGCATCCCTGAGGTGTGCAAGACATCATTTTATTTGTGATTCGTTGACACACTTCATCGATGTTGTGCGGTATCATTGATGCCATTCACCAACCAGAACTGAACTTAGTTTTAACGCATAGGGCCCCCAAACTAAAAACTGATAGCATTTTTCTAGATTCATTTTTTATTCCTATAATATCTGCTTCGATTCGGTTATCTCACTGCCTCACAAAAGTAGTTCTCATTGCAACACGTATTGTTCGGTTCTATTTTATTTAATTCAGAACTGCGGTTCTACTTGTAATAGAAGCCAATAAAATTAGTGTATCTTTTCAGAAAAAACAGGTAAGCACTTCAGTGATTATACTAAAAGTATAAACAGGGGATATCATTCCTGCATTGTAATCAATTCAGTGATTTGATTATACTAGGAATACAAAAAATGGCATGCTTCTCGCATTGTAATCCGCTTCAGTGATTTGATTATACTAGAAATACAAAAAATGGCATGCTTCTCGCATTGTAATCCACTTCAGGGATTTGATTATACTAGAAATACAAAAAATGGCATGGTTCTCGCATTGTAATCACTTCAGTGGTTTGATTTTACTAGAAATACAAAAAATGGTATGCTTCTCGCATTGTAATCCACTTCAGGGATTTGATTATACTAGAAATACAAAAAATGGCATGGTTTTCGCATTGTAATCACTTCAGTGGTTTGATTATACTAGAAATACAAAAAATGGTATGCTTCTCGCATTGTAATCCACTTCAGGGATTTGATTATACTAGAAATACAAAAAATGGCATGGTTCTCGCATTGTAATCACTTCAGTGGTTTGATTATACTAGAAATACAAAAAATGGTATGCTTCTCGCATTGTAATCCACTTCAGGGATTTGATTATACTAGAAATACAAAAAATGGCATGGTTCTCGGATTGTAATCACTTCAGTGGTTTGATTATACTAGAAATACAAAAAATGACATGCTTCTTGCATTGTAATCCACTTCAGTGATTTGATTATACTAGAAATACAAAAAATGACATGCTTCTCGCATTGTAATCCACTTCAGTGGTTTGATTATACTAGAAATACAAAAAATGACATGCTTCTTGCATTGTAATCCACTTCAGTGGTTTGATTATACTAGAAATACAAAAAATGACATGCTTCTTGCATTGTAATCCACTTCAGATTTGATTATACTAGAAATACAAAAAATGACATGTTTCTTGCATTGTAATCCACTTCAGTGATTTGATTATACTAGAAATACAAAAAATGGCATGCTTCTCGCATTGTATCACTTCAGTGGCTTGATTATACTAGAAATACAAAAAATGACATGCTTCTTGCATTGTATCACTTCAGTGGCTTGATTATACTAGAAATACAAAAAATGGCATGCTTCTCGCATTGTATCACTTCAGTGGCTTGATTATACTAGAAATACAAAAAATGACATGCTTCTTGCATTGTATCACTTCAGTGGCTTGATTATACTAGAAATACAAAAAATGGCATGCTTCTCGCATTGTATCACTTCAGTGGCTTGATTATACTAGAAATACAAAAAATGACATTCTTCTTGCATTGTATCACTTCAGTGGCTTGGTTATACTAGAAATACAAAAAATGGCATGCTTCTCACATTGTATCACTTCAGTGGCTTGATTATACTAGAAATACAAAAAATGACATGCTTCTTGCATTGTATCACTTCAGTGGCTTGATTATACTAGAAATACAAAAAATGGCATGCTTCTCGCATTGTATCACTTCAGTGGCTTGATTATACTAGAAATACAAAAAATGGCATGCTTCTCACATTGTAATCCACTTCAGTGGTTGTACTAGAAGTACAAAAAATGACATGGTTCTCGTACTGTAATCAGTTCAGTGGCAGAGTTATTATTATTATTATTATTATTATTATTATTATTATTATTATTATTATTATTATTATTATTATTATTATTATTATTATTATTATTATTATTATTATTATTATTATTATCATCATCATCATCATCATCATCATCATCATCAACAACCACCTTAAAGATAGGTCCTTAGGCTGCTTCGGCTCAGAAGGATCTTCCCAGCGATTACGTGGTCTTCCAACATCTTTAGTATCAATCGGTTTGTATTACAAGGTCTGTGTCATTCTTTCCTCTGGCATTATAGATATATGATCTTTCTAACTTCATTTTATATTCCCCGATTTTGTCATTTAAATTAAATATTTTTAATTGTTATTTTATTGTTTTACTTTAAATGTGATCTATCAGAGTACAGCCAGCTACGTACCTCAAATTTCATTTCGGCGGTTTCAATTATTCTTTTATCTTTACTATTCATGGCCCATTTATTATTCCTCGGCTGCATAAAATATAATGGGCATTATCATAGTTTTATAAAATGATTATAATGCTTCCGTCATCTTATTGGGATCCATCCGGCTATTTCTCTTCTGAGCTGCTTGAGTAAATAAATTTTTACTTGGATGGGTTACCAGCACAATCGCAGCTATATAAAATAAACGACATGTCGCGACAGTGGTTAGAGAAAGTCATGTGAGTGTAACGCAACAGATTTTTATTTCTATTTATTTTGTTCCGTGAGGGGAACTTTGGGTCGTGGTATTGAATATCAAATCCTACCAATAAAGGAAACCACAAAAAAAGTCCGATTTGCAGGTACACGTATTGAACCCGCGCACTACCGAATGTGAGCCACAAATCCACAAAATTAGTATACTGTATCATAGCGATATGCCACTACTGACTTGCAGTCCACCGTTTTGTTGAGTTAGTTTAGATTAACATCTTACGTAAGATTCTGGAAAGCCGGTTGTCAACCAACGTCCCTGATAGTTTTTACATCATTTTTTGTTTTATGGCGTTTGTACTGCCACAGAGTGTGGGAAGTTACGCTCTCTGTGAAGATAGCGAATGTCATTACAAAATTTTAATTGCCGCAAAGATAATGAGATAATGGATCCAGATTTGGGAGAGTTGACAGTTTGTATGATTCAATTAACAGTGTGGTAGCCGACATGACAATGTTAAAAATTTTCCTTGCCTACAATCATGGTAAGTAACGCTTCAGGATAATTTCGGGTACGTATTTGAATCAAAGTCGAATACTAGTGATAAACTGCTACCACTCAATTCTTGTAGTGTTTTATTCCGCTTCATCTCGCCTTAAATATAATAAATTTTAACTGGAATATATAGATTCTTCCTCAAACAAATGAAAGACAAAAGACGCGAACTTCAGATATTTTCCATTTTTACTTTCTCTACCACGCATCTATAGTAAGTAGAGGAAGTGTTGTATTCTACCCAAAAATTCGACACGCAGAATTCTTCGGAACATATTTTGAGGCCCTCTGAATTCAAAAAAGGTATTTTAGAAGACGGTCCGCGCGCGCGCGCGCGTTTGTGTGCGTCTTTTACTGCGTGTAAACAGCAAAACTCAAAAACGAAATTTAGGATAAATACCATATTTGTATTTAAATCCATAGTCTTCCTAATATGTGATTTGGAGAAAAATCACCTCACCCGAACTATCGTTTGTTTACGTGAAACAGTCTTCTTTATTTTTTATTTTCTCAGACATAGCTTTTAGGATATGTTTAAGATATTTGAATAAAAATTAAAATGTGTATCTTTAATTTCGTGTGAATGCCTATGAAATCCTCTTCATTCTGAAAGAATATTGTATATTTTTATATAATTAGTAAACCGTAATATACAAAAGTTTATTACAAAAAAAGTTTGGAGCTCGTTAAAATACAGAATTTCTTTGAAATAATTTTTATTGGGGTACCAGCCATTTCCCATATATCTGCTGTTATTGATTTGAATTGTTGAATATATTGGTATTTCATTTTTTTTGAAACGCTGTCAATTTCAATTGTTTCTTGCGATGCCATAGAAGATAGAGGTAGAGGTGATACAATGGAGGGGGACACCTCGCGCGCTACGACCTGTACAGATCTATTTCGGCTACCACCCCCAGGAGGAAGGGATGAGGTGAAGGAATCACAGTAGGCACCGAGCCAGGTGGTCAGGCGCCTACGTCTGTGGCCCGTAAACGGGAGGTGCCGGTGACCGCCCACTCTGCCCATGGGTTTTTTTCGTGGATTTCCCCTGGTCGCCGAGGCGAATGTTGGGTTGGTGTATTCTACCACAATCTCTCCTTTCCCCCATTTCAGGTCTTGCGGTTCTAGCGGTGCCAGTCAGATGCGTGGATGCATGCGCATTGGAAAGATTTCTTCCCGTGTACGGCAGAGTGAGCTGTCCCGCCAGTTAGGGTCGCTGCGTTGCCCTCTTGAGGATTCCTCGCTCACTGATGCGCGAGTGTTCAAGCTGAAATATTAGGGGCTTCTGCAGGTGTGTGTAGGCCTGTCTGCCTGCGTACCTGGGACCTCCTCCGGCTCCTGCCTCCCGGGAGTTGTAGCCACAATAAATCAAGGTGGTCGCTGTGTGCGAGGTGTCTCCCGATGAACACATACTGCATCCTACAACAGGGGGCTAAAGGCTGTAGCCAGGCAGGTCACAGAGACGCGTGGAAGCCCCTAACATTTCCAAGGTGTAGGACCCGTCCCACTGCTGGAGCTGCCGAGAGAGGATGATGAACGACCCAGCAATCATGCAGCCTTCTTTTGTCCATAGGGAATACTCTTTTCATTGAACATACATCCGTGCCATCTGTCCGCCACCGCTATGTGCTACGAAACACACCTCAAAGATGGGAAGGAAACGAAATGAAAAGGAAACGATGGAAAGGAAATTGTGGCAGAGAAGCCACCACCCTAGCATTCGCCTGTTGGCCCGGGAAAACCACGAAAAACCCATAGGCCAGGGTGGGCAGTCACCGGGGATCGAAATCGGGACCTCCCGAATACGAGTCGCACACTTTAGCGCGGATCCAATTACCGTTTGGAATTTTATGGCCAGCGTATAGCGACCGGATTTTAGACATTTGACTAATGCTATTCCCTTTGTATCCATAACGTTTATTTCAATTAACTTGAAATAGAAGAATAGGCTTTTCAATAATAATTTGTAGAAGCTATATAAAAGGTGAATGATATTGAGTAACAGTGGACAGGTGAACGTAACACCTTAGATTTTCTAAATGAGGAGAGCTAGGACAAGTATCCTTTGGCTTTCAATGTGTGCACGCTGCGGCTTTGTATCGACAGTATGGTGAGAGGAAGAGGGTGTCACGGTAACCTGAAACTGTAAACAATAGCGTCTGGGGTAGAACAGAATATAAACAGAGTTCAGAGAGCAACTGTACCATACCAGTAACGCAAGCGACTATTGACTGTCAGCTGTGCAAGCTGGTAGTTGTTGATTCCGCGCTCATTGGATATATTTGTCCTAGCTCTATAAATGAGAGAAACGTTTATAGAAATGGATTCATTATACATTTCGTTGTAGGTACAAGAGAGATACGCAACGGCCAAATGTTTAAACATATTTAATATGCTGGCTTTGGAGTTCCACTCTTTGCATGGCCACAAAAGTAAACAGAGTGACAACTCAACACATAAGAAACTCTTTGAAAATTCAAAGTAATGCAAAGGAATATCTCGGAAGTGGTTAAAGCCACAGAATATTTTGACAAAAATTGTGTCTTAGCGAGGTCTACTTTTATGCTCTAGTAATTCAGACTACGGTTTAACAGTTAAAGAAAGGCACACAAAATTCATTCAGAATGAAGAGGATTCCACGAGCTATTTGCAGAAAATTCAAGATCTACATTCTGTTTGTCGTGCAAATATCATGGTATCGTTAGTCCTCTGAGAAAATAAACTTTAACGAAACTTTTTCAATGTAAATTAATTTGCAGAAGGGGGGATTTTGTTGAAAATCCTCGTGTCGTATCTTTGGCAGACAATGAACTTGATTACCAAGTGTAGTATTTATTCTACATTTCTTTTATGAATTACGCTGTTCAAACACACAAGCGCTGGCACACTTATCTAACACATTTGTTTACTCGGGGGATCTCAAAACATGTATTTCCGGCGAAATCTCGATATCGAATTTCTGGATGGAATACAATACTTCCTCTACTTATAGGTAAGTGGCAGAAAAAGTAAAAATGAAATTTAGGGTAGAAGTCAGAATACACTGTCATTAGTGTCCCTGCATATTCCAGTGCCGCACAAAACAAAAGCGCTTGGAGTTTTAATTCTGGCGAACAGTATCGCACCCACTTGCAATGTCAGCCAGCCGAAAGCTGCCACACTGTGACGTAACTATAGAGCAGTTACTGACCTCACCGAAAACGTTTCGTTACGTAAATTAAAAGAAGGAAGAAATGAGCCCGTGGACATTTCTATCACGTCGTATCATTGTCAAGAGAATGGTTTATTGGAGGACATAGCTTCCTTAGCCTTCGCTTCCAAGAGGACCGCGGACGCTGTTCCGAAGGGCGCGACTGACTTGCATATAGACTCGTTTCTACAGGGTGATTTATGAAGAACTGACACATTTATTTCTTTAATTGTTTCAAAACGAGTTATGCTAGTGACAACTTATTATACCTGAAATGTAGAGGGAGATTTTTGGGAGATTATTTACCTCTATAGCAAATATTAGAAATGTCATCCATCCTGCATAAGGACAACTCAACACGTCATTCTATGTTACTGCTACTCGTTGGAGGGCTCTGTTGTCAATACCTTAAATCTCCTGTGTAATGTTGTGCTTCAGATCGTCCAATGTCTGGGGACGTGTGGCATAAGCCCTGTCTTTTAAGTAACCCCATAGAAAGAAGTCCGAGATGTCAAATCCGGAGATGTCGGTGGCCACAGGTTCTTGGAAATTATCCGGTCGTCAAAGAAACTTGTAATTAGTGCCATGGATTCATTTGATGTATGGCATGTAGCGCCGTCCTGCTGAAAATATCTTTGACTCAGCTTTACATCGTCTAGTTGCTCAGCAAACTCCATGAAAATCCGTCGGTACTCTGTAGTGTTAACATTGTTTAAAAAATGATCCCACTATTCTCTGTGCGGATATTATGCACCAAACTCCGATTTTAACTGGGCGCATGTGTGTTTCATGAATAACATGTGGATTTTCGCTGGCCCAATAGCGTGAGTTGAGTTCACATAGCCGAATAAATGGAAACATGCTTTATCTGTGATCCATGTCATGGACAATATGGCAGGATTTTGCACAATGAACACCTGAAACCAAAGACAATAATTCAGTTGTCTATCCTTATCCGGTTCCTGCAACTGATGGACAAACGTAACCCTATACGGCTTTAGGCCGCACTTTTCACAGCTGTCTGACACATTGAGTAGCTGTACCGTGTCTCCTGCGACAAACGTCTTAATGATTTTTTGGTTGGCTGATCCAGTCGCGTGCTCTTAAGTCAACAAAGGTGGGAAGCCTAGATGAAAGAGTTTTGCCTTTTTCACCACCAGAGATCCAGTTGTTTCCAATTTGTTTACCAGTCCCAATATAGTGTTTATTTGTGGAGGATTCCGAACAATAAATTCTCTCTGGTATGCCCTTTGAGTAGCTGTAATTGAATTCGTAATCCAGTATTGCTTTACAAGGAAGAGTCATTCATTTAATGTGTACTCCATTTTCACGTTGACTAGAATAAAACCTCAAAAACAGTTGCCGATAATAAAACCAACAATTACGAATAAAACATGAACGACTGTGCATCTAGTGACACGCAATCGAAACTCCAGAACATTGTGCTTAATTTGGTGCCAAAATTGGGGCATTGAGTGAATTTCGAACAGCATAATAATTAAATAAAGAAATGTCAGTTCTTCATAAATCACCTTGTATATTTTGTCAAGCTGCTCATATCAACACGTTGGCTAGATACTTCATAGATACCGTATCAGAGTTCAATCTGGAAAAAGTTAAACATATAATAACGAATATTTTAAAAATCTGATATGTTACATTCCCATGACTTTCATCTACCCTCTATCGCTTATTAGCGGGTATGGAAATTATTCTTACGAAAGTTTATTTTCCTATCTCATACTTCATTTCAATCGAGATTAATCTTTCCGGATATGGCTGCATTACCATTTCGTTATAGATACAAAAGGAATAGTGATAGACAAATGTTTTAGAACTGGGCGCTATACACCAGCCTTAAAAATGCACACTCTTTCCATAACATCGCGAGAAACAAATGAAAGCCGACAGGACTTTAAAGGAATCACCAAGTAGTGAACAATTCGTACCATTAATAACGGATATCACGGAAATGGTTAATTCCACAAAACAGTTATTTGAAATAAATTGCGCGTTTTAAAGAGAATTACATGTTTTGTGCAGTAAATTTTCGTCTATCTTTTAACACTTGCCCATTATGCAAGATTATATTAATTTTCTTCCGAATGAAGAGGACTTCTCAAGCTATTCCCAGAAAATTCAACACATATTTTATTTTTCACATAGATGTCTTCAATATATGGTATTATAATCAAAATCATTAGAGCAGTTTCTCAGAAACTCAAATTTCGAAAAATATTCCATATAGAGTAGTTTGGGGTTAGGGATCTCTTGAAAATCTTGTTTACCACTTTTTAGAAGGTACTGAACTTACATTTCGTTTTTGAGTTACGTGGTACATACACACTCGATATCAGTTTAGTATGGAATGCAATACTTCCTCTTCTTATTGTAGATTAGTAGCGAAAGTAAAAGCCACTAATGCTGCAGAAAAAGGTTATTTGAGAATAATTGTATCTTTTAATAAATTCTACATTTTCCGCGAAGTAAATTCTATGTAGAGATGTCACCGGAAATGATGTTTTGCGGCCCCCTGAATCCAAAAAAAAAAAAGATTTTTTAGGAAAAGGTATGTGGCTGTGTGTGTGTGTGTGTGAGAACAGCATAACTCAAAAACGAAAAGTCGGATAAATACCACACTTGGTATTTAGGTTCAGCATCTTTCAAACACGAAGATTGTCAAAGAAATCCCCTACCCTCAACTACTCTTTACATGAATATTTTTAAAAACTTTTGATTTTTAAAAAATGCCTAACGATTTTGATTAAAATATCATATATTAAAGATATTTACATGACAAATAAATCGTATATCTTGAATTTTCTGGAAATAGACTATGAAGTCCTCTTCATTCAGAAGGAATTTTGTATAATCTTGTATATCTGGTAAACATTTAATGATAAACGAAAACGCACTATACAAAAAAAAAGGTAGATCTGTTTAAAACACACACTTCACTTAATATAAAATTATCTGTGGCATAAGTCGTTTCTGAGCTATCCAATATTAAAGGTTCGAACTGTTCAATACCTGTTCTTTTAGTCTCATCCATTTTCAGTTATTTCTCGCGATTGCAAAGAAACAGTATGGAATTTAAGGCCGGCATTAGTCTTGTTCTTAAACATTTGGCTATCGCTGTTCTCTTTGTATCTATAACGAAATGTGGAATGCAGCTATTTTTGCAAAGGTTTATTTGGATTAAAATGTAGTAGGTAGAAACATAAACTTTAGTAACTATATTTGTATACCCACTAATAAAGATAGAAGTTAGAGAAGGTTATGTGAATGTATCACAAATGTTTGTATGTACAGAGTACCCTTATACAAGAGTATAAACAATTTTTTCCGAATGAAAAGGACTTCATGGGCTATTTCTAGAAAATTCGAGATAAGACATGTTATTAGCCATTATTATCTGAAAACATATGGTATCTTAATCAAATTTTTAGAGGTAATTTTGAGAAAATAAAAAGATAACTATACCCTTAATACAACTTTAATACTGATCCAACTTTTCGTTTTTGAGTTACCTATGCTTCAAAACGTGTACTTTCAGTGAAATGACTATTTCAAATTTCTGTGTGGAATACAGCTTCTGGCAACCATGGGTAAGCAGCGGAGAAATTAAAAAGTAATTAAATTATGTATGAGGCATTCAGAGTTAATGATCCACGACATTTTCTGTTCATCACAAGTGATCCATCACGTAAACTTGCAGGTAATAACATAAACAACCTACTACACACTCAGTTTACAATAGGTGGCATATATGAAATATTATCCAGACATTTATGGTGTTGCATTTTCTCTTACTGTTAGTTAAGTATGTGTTTGATCTTGCAGAATTTAATTGATATATTATGTACATTATAAAAGAAACTTAAAGCTCACTGGCAGCAAGATACAGTGTTTCATTAAAAATAGTGGCTGACTTGCTAGGTTTATTAACAAAATTAATATAAGAAATGGTTTTCTTAATATTTAAAACATCCTTTTTATCACGAATAACCACCTGAGATAATGGATTTTCGGAGAACTACAGCAACTGTTCTCTATTGCTATGCGATGACACTATAGTGTTAGGCAGTGGTAAACTTAGTCTATCTGGATAGGCTTTCAAACTAGCTTGGAAATCCCTTACTTATTCACATTCACTTTATTGTTGTAAAACAAAGCACTCCACTTTAAGTAGAGCAAGAGCAATCTGTTGTGGTATATTCATACGATTTTCCTCACCATTACCGTGTATAAATCATGTTACACTATTCACATACATTAAACGCTACCCTTTCATCATTTTATGTTAATTACTATATATTATTACCTACAAATTATTTCAAATGCTAATACAAAACCCCAATCGTTTATATCAAAAGTCAGGTTTATCACTAATGAACCTAAACAAGAAAACGAATCTGATATGAACACTCGTACATCAGCTATATAAAGTGATTATTTTAGTCTTTATTATTCACCACAATTTTTTCCAGGAAAGATTTCAGATTAACTAGTTAAATAAAGCATGCAGAAGTAACATTTAAATATTGTGCCGATGCAACGAGCTCTTGAGTTGGAAAGAAAAGAAGAATCGAAAAATTTCAACCATGTCTACCCGATGACATATAACAGAGTGTAAACATAAAGCAGAATAATTCAAAAATGGCTATTGCTTAGAAAAAATGTTACAATCGCATGGCATTTACTTCCCTCTGTCGCTTATTAGTGGGTTTATAAACTATTCTTACTAAAGGCTTATTTTTCTACCTACTTCATTTTAATTCAAATAAACCTTTGCAGAAATGGCCATATTACACATTTGTTATAGATATTGTAACAAATGAGAACACCATCATTGCGAAAACACACTTTATTTATCACTAGACACGCAACGTAACACAAAAGTTACACTTGGGTCGCCTTAGCATACACTCAGAGTACAACAGAACTGAACTGCCAAACTGCACGACTCACAACTGACTGCTGGATTACAACGCATAATTAAACTGCACTGTCCACTTCGCCACTTCTAATAGAACAACTCAACTAACTTAATTGAACTGCCGTCCGGGCATGAACACCTCCCTTATATAGGTCTCGCATATAAGTGGAAGTTTGGAGAATACGAACCTCCTAGAGCATGCCGAAATGAAGGTTCCGGAACAAGCAAGCGGCACATAAAGGAGCTTTTATTCCACGCTGTCTATTGTTGTCGGAATTGCTATTGTTCAAATGGTCGATCGGCCGGCCGAAGTCCCCTACCTAACTGCCGGCGGCCCGCAGGTAGTTACACGCGAGCGGTCACACTGCTCCGGCTGTACCACCAACACTGTCGTAGCGGGCCAGACGGTCTAGGTGTACCACCAGCATCATCCCTCGGGTAACCTCTGGATGCGGTAGACGACGACATTGATCCACTTCACCACCCGGAACGGTCCTTGTCATGGTTGTTTGAGCTTGGGGTAGCACTCCTTGTCCGGAGAGGGCGATACAACCTCACCTGATCACCCTGCAGGAAACCTTGGCTGCTGGTTTAGCGGTCGTAATGAGTCATCCGGTTGCTTGCTTCCTGGAAGTGTTGGCGGTTCACCTTGTGCACATCCCGATGGCGGTCGACGGAGTTCCTTGTCCGCTGGCCTCAGAAACGCATTCTCACAGCTACTCGCGTCTTGCGGGTACGATCTCCTTCTCTGTCAATGTCACCCTGCATATCCCAGCATGTCCTTTGGGACTTCGGAGCGTCATCTCATCCCGGCCGAGTGGCAGGATCCTCCTGGCGACGTCTACCATAGCGTCGTGGCACCAGAGGGCATACAGTCCAGTATCACATCCTCAGCCCCCTCCGCAACGAACACTTACAGACTTGCGACGCTCCGCCCCAAGGTCAATTCCGAAAGGGCTTCCTTCTCCACAGGTAAGGTGACGCCCGATGCCTCACTATCTGGTGGGGCTGATCCGCTTTGCTTGACGGAAAGCCCTTCGCCACGTCGGGTCTGATTACGAGCACGGCTGCACCCCGTGTCAATTAGTATCCGGCGCAGTTTTACTTGGATCCAGCTGTCCGCGACAAGGGTGTCATCCATTCCTTTGGATGACGACTCCGATGTGTCCCTCGCTTGATCGTAGCTAACCCTTCAGTAGGCATCTTGGTTGGTCACACCCCAACACACCTCTTGACACTCGTCGGCTAGTCTGTGGGCAGTCCTTCGCGAAGTGTCCCAGCTGGCCACATCCCCAAACACACCATTTAACAATCTTTTACGTCCCTGGGTAATTATCTATCCCCTTCACATAGAATGCTCCTGATCTCCAAGATGGGGGTGGCTGTTACGTCGGCCGCTAGCTACTCTCTTCTCAGGCCTGCGCTATCCCGTCTATCTGCAGGTACCGCTTGTACTTCGACTTAGTGTGGACAGAGCTTCAGTAGGTGTCCTGGCTGGTCACACCCCCAACACACGCCACTTGAAAATCTTCGTCGATGTCCTTACGTTAATTCACTGTTCCTACCGTATCGAATGCTCCTGATCTTTGAGGTAAGTGCAGCTGTTACATTGGACGCCTCCATCGCCAATGCGGCCGTTAACGCCTCGTAGGTGGTCTTGTGATCGCCGAGCATTAGACGCTCTCGTATCTCGTTGTCACGCATCCCGTCGACAAAGTAGGCAGCTTCCTAGGATACGTAATTGGGCGGGTATTTCACCAGAGACTTATTCGCTAGCTATTCAATTGCCAGGGCAAACTCCTGCAGCGGTTCTCCTGGCTGTTGCATCTTTGACTTGAGTTGACTACGATAGGCTGAGGCCAAGCGATGGCTCCTGAATCGGTTTTCGAGGGCCTCCGAGATGTCTCCGGACACAGCCGACTGTAATCTCTTTTAGAATGTCTACTGCCCGTCTCTGGAAGCTGGCTACTAACTGTGTAGCTTCCTCTTCTACTGACCATCGGTTGTGGGCAGCGACAGCGGCGAATTATCCGCGGAGGACTTCAAAAATTGACTCCCCGTCGTATTTGGGTGGATGGACGCACGCAGATGGTTTGTCGCGTGCAGGCGTCTCGACCTTCAAGTCCTTAAGTCTTCCGCTAAGCATTTCTTCCATCATGGCGTTCAGTTCCTTGGCGCTGCCGTTGATTCTTCCTTCCAGGGCGCTAAGCCGTTCCCCGACGTCCTCCAGGGTGACAACGCGTTGGCCAAGGTTTTTCCCCTCGGCGGAAGATAGAGATTTTTCTGCCGAGCTCCTCCGCCGCCGAGCCAGTCGTTCATCAATTTTGGTCGATAGCTCCATTTTCATCTTAGGTATATCTGTCTGCATCTTCTCCATTGGGAATTTCACTGTCATTATTTCACTTCCTAATTTTTCCATTCCAGAATTTACCTTCATTTCACTCTCCAATTTCTCCATCCCGGATTCCATTTTCGCCTTCATCATTCCGAATTTATGGTCTGCACTTCACTTAGTAATTTTTGAAGTAGCTGCTCCATCGCGGCGTTTGTGTCCCACTCCTGACACCAATATAACAAATGAGAATACTAGTTACTGCGAAAACGCACTTTATTTACTACTAGCACTTCCTTTATCACTTTATTTATCAATGTACAACAATAGTTACACTTGAGTCAATTTGGCACATACTCAGTGTACAGCACAGCTGATCCACCGAATCAAATCACAACTGAACTCTGAACTGCACGACTCGCAACTGATTGCTGGGTTACAACTCACAATTAAAGCACACTGTCCACTTCGTCGCTTTTAACAGAACTCGACTGAACTGACGTCTGGGCATGAACAGCCGTCTTATATAGGTCCCACATACAAGCCAAACCTTCGAGAACAAGAACCTACCAGAACATGCCGAAACAAAGGTTCCGGAATAGGTAAGCGGCACATAAAGAAGCTTACATTCCACACAGCCTATTGTTTATGCACTCGCTATTTGTTTCGACAGCCGGTCGGTGGCGGAACCCCCCCCCCCCCCAAGTGCCGGCATTTGGCAGGTGCTGTACGCTTTTATCTGTCTTTAACGTTTACTACTTATGCAAGATTATACACTCCTTCCAAATAAAGAGGACTTCACAGGCTATTCCTATAAAATTCAAGGTATACACTTTATTTGTAATGTAAATATCCTTAATGTATGGTATTTTAATCAAGATCGTTAGAGCCATTTTTTAGAAAATCAAAACTCTCGATAAATTTACCATGTAAAGTGTTTTTGGAGTGGGGGATTTTCCTGTAAATCTTCGTGTTGCATCTTTGGAAACTATTGAACTTGCATAGCAGGTTTGGTATTTTCGCTTTTTAGCTATACTGTTCAGACACACACACACACACACACACACACACACACACACACACACGCGCGCGGATCTTTTCCAAAAAATGTTTTTTTATTCAGGGGACCTCAAAACAAGATTTCCGGTGAAATCTTGGTATCGAATTTTTGGTTGGAATATAATACCTTCTCTACCTAGTACGTGGTAGACAAAGTAAGAAATATTTGGCATAAACTGTATTTTTACGATCCCTACGTTTATCCTCTTGTATACAAAGTTATTCAGCATTCAATCAGAATAAAGAGGACTTAACAGGAAATTCACATAAAATTCAATATATGCAGTTTATGAATCAGGTTTAATTATAACCACGTGGTAATTTAATCAAGCTTATTAGGGGTGTTTTTGAGAAAATGAGATATAATAACGATAATAACACCAGGCAACATTTTCTAAAAAAGTATCTTTGGGTTCAGTGGGCCTCAAACTGTGCATATCCGATGAAATCTTGATATTAACATTTAGGATGGAATACATTTCTCTCTGCATACTACAGATAGTTGGTAGACAAGAAGAGGAGTAGCATATTTTCAAAGGTACTTCACAGTTGCACATCTCAGTTAACCTGAGGAAACTTAAAATATGTAATAACGTTGTCACCTGATCCATTCCGCTCCTACTGTAGGAACCGGTACAGTTGATGTCCTTCGTGGTCTAGGGGTACCATGCTAGTTGTTCCCGAGGTCGCAGGTTCAAACCCGGCGGAAGGCGATGTCCTTTTTCGGGCTTAAAAATACTTAGCATGGCTTCTTTCAGAAGGGGAGTAAAGCCGAATGGTCCCGTGTCGTATTTCCGGCACATAAAGGAACCTGAAGTCTGATTTAGAGGCCACTGAGAAAAATTGCCGGTCTTTCGTCCTATTTAGAATGGCACCTAAAAACCACAGTACCTAAGAGCGCCCATAAATAAAACTCAATTTTGGTACAGTTGATAATCAGCTAAAACAAAAACCGCACTATTTCCTTGCTTCCAAAGAAACATCGTAGGTAAGAACAAATGAAAACGCAACTTGTGGTTACTGTTCTGTGAAACGCCTCTGGATTTAGCTTTAGAATTTCAAATTACCTTAAGCAATCTTTAGAAAGTTGCTGTATTCCTGAAAACAGCTTTTTCGTGTTAGTGTGTAACCATAGCTGTATTCTTGCATGTTGCAAATCTTTTTATAATTGTTTCGTTGACAGAACACCTTTCACTACTATGGTCAGACTTGATAAGCGATTGGTGGAGTTTTTGTAATTCCTTTCACATTGGATTTCATTCACCTTTTAACATTACAACACACTTAGGTTGACTCAAACAGTCAAATTTCGGGAAGAGCAAGGAATGGTTCTAGTTAGGGAATAGTTCCTCCAGGCTAGAATCGAATCGGGAACTCTGGCCTTACAAATCAGCCAGCGGAATCGTAGGAGTAATCCGTAAAACATACTTCTTTTGTTTGTTATTTTCTGATAAATCCATCACGAATACCAATCTATACAGCATAAGCGATTATTAGCGAGCGAGTTGACTCCGCGGTAAAGCGTGGTGCTCGCATTCAGGAGGTCCTGGGTTCGTTTCCTGGGACCAATTACTCTGACCCTGGATTTTCGTGGTTTTGTCTGGTTGGTAAGGCGAATATAGCAGTGGTTTCTTTGATATCACGAATTTCCTTTCCCTCATTTCCTATTATTTAGCTTCCCCTTTCATGTTTCACAGTCTTAGGGACTGAGTAGAGTTGGACAGATGGCACGAATGCTTGTTCGTTGGAAAGTTCTTCTCAGCCTTGCCAGATGGCAGTGTTCTCTGAGCAGCCTCAGGCGCTTCGGGTTCTTCCCGGTGCAGCCAGAGAGAAGCCTTCTCTGAGCAGCCTCAAGCACGTCAAGTTCTTCCCGGTGCCGCCGGAGAGAAGCCTTCTCTGAGCAGCCTCAAGCACGTCAAGTTCTTCCCGGTGCCGTCAGAGAGAAGCACTCGTTGAGAAGCCTCATCTTCCCGGTGCCGCCAGAGAGAGGCCTTCTCTGACCAGCCTCAAGCACGTCAAGTTCTTCCCGGTGGCTCCAGAGAGAGGCCTTCTTTGACCAGCCTCAAGCACGTAGAGTTCTTCCCTGTGGCGCCAGAGAGAGGCCTTCTCTGACCAGCCTCAAGCACGTCAAGTTCTTCTCGGTGGCGCCAGAGAGAAGCCTTCTCTGAGCAGCCTCAAGCACGTCAAGTTCTTCCCGGTGGCGCCAGAGAGAGGCCTTCTCTGACCAGCCTCAAGCACGTCAAGTTCTTCCCGGTGCCGCCAGAGAGAAGCCTTCTCTAAGCAGCCTCAGGCACGTCGAGTTCTTCCCGGTGTCGCCAGAGGGAAGCCTTCTCTGACCAGCCTCAAGCACGTCAAGTTCTTCCCGGTGGCCACAGAGAGAAGCCTTCTCTGACCAGTCTCAAGCACGTCAAGTTCTTCCCGGTGCCGCCAGAGAGAAGCCTTCTCTGACCAGCCTCAAGCACATCAAGTTCTTCCCGGTGGCCACAGAGAGAGGCCTTCTCTGACCAGTCTCAAGCACGTCAAGTTCTTCCCGGTGCCGCCAGAGAGAAGCCTTCTCTAAGCAGCCTCAGGCACGTCGAGTTCTTCCCGGTGTCGCCAGAGGGAAGCCTTCTCTGAGCAGCCTCAAGCACGTCAAGTTCCTCCCGGTGCCGTCAGAGAGAAGCCTTCTCTGAGCAGCCTCAAATACGTCGGGTTCTTCCCGGTGTCGCCAGAGAGAAGCCTTCTCTGAACAGCTTCAAACACGTCGGGTTCTTCCCGGTGTCGACAGGGAGAAGCCTTCTCTGAGCAGCCTCAAGCACGCCGGGTTCTTCGCGGTGCGGTCAGAGAGAAGCCTTCTCTGAGCAGCCTCAAACACGTCGGGTTCTTCCCGGTGTCGCCAGAGGGAAGCCTTCTCTGAACAGCTTCAAACACGTCGGGTTCTTCCCGGTGTCGCCAGAGAGAAGCCTTCTCTGAGCAGCCTCAAACACGTCGGGTTCTTTCTGGTGTCGACAGGGAGAAGCCTTCTCTGAGCAGCCTCAAGCACGTCGAGTTCTTCCCGGTGTCGACAGGGAGAAGCCTTCTCTGAGCAGCCTCAAGCACGTCAAGTTCTTCCCGGTGCCGCCACAGAGAAGCCTTCTGTGAGCAGCTCGCCGGTATGACAGAGTCTTTGCGCTTGGAATCGTGAGGGACCCCTGCTTGTCGCTGTCGACCGGTCCGCCTGCAGTCAGCCTCTTGCTGTTCCTTCACATCATTCGTTCCTCCTAGGAGTTGTAAGCACAAAACATCAGCGTTGGGTCGAAGTGCGAGTTGTTCCCTGGTCAAGTCATAATGCTATGGTCTGCATGTTATATACACTTTCAATTAGTAGTATTTTATCAAATACTGTAAACATTTTCAGCAAAGTCAGTAATAGAACCTTTGAGTAATATTTAAGCTCTACATACATATGTATCTACTGAGCTTCCTGTATACCAGAATCTCTTAATAGTACCTAAGTAAGTAAATTTTGTTGCATTTCCTCCCGATGTTATAAACAACTTCATCACCAAAGTATGGCAAATGCAGCATGGTAAAGAGAGAAAATTGTGCCAGAATAGCGTCCAAAATAAATGAACCAGTATATTTTATAAATAATAACGGAGAATTCCTTTCTTGAGGATTATAGATTACTGTCAAGAACAAAATAGTTTAATTGCTAGTTTGAGGGCTGGACGAATATTTCGTTAAATATTGATATCAGGAGATTATGTTGTTGTGGAGCCCTTACGATGCTAAGTAACTTGAGACCAAAGAGAAGATACAAAGGTTTAAAATGTCATCTACTAAGGTTATCTAAAGATTGGTTGACCAAGTAAGACCGTACGCTTTCACGGCCGGTGTCATCCAATAACTAAAACGTGACTTCCGGCTAGTATGTCCTTCGCGGAGGGAAGGTCAAGTTCACTTGTTTTTAAACTTCGACAACAGCATCTTAACCTGGAAAACATGTCCGGAGGGATGAAGACGCTCGAAAATACGTTTGCCTATGTTTCGCTCCCATTTTTTGTTTATTAGTAATTATCATAGGCTTTTGCAAAATGTCAGTCCCAGATAAAAAAAAATAAAGAAACGCCTTTTAATTTTAAATCGTCATTCGAGATTTAAAAAAACAAACCCTTGTGTTACTTCACATGACTTTCTCTTCCAAATGTCGTGCATCTTACTACAGTTTGTACAAACTATTGCTACGAAAGCTTATACGAGGGCGGATCGAAAAGTAACGCACAATAATTTTTTTCTGTCTTGGTATTACAGCTGGAATGTTGCAATTTCACACAGACATAGTTTGAAGTTTTCACTAGAGAGGGTATTGTTTGTTTCATGGCAGCCCTAGCGAGAGAAGCGTGTACTACGCACAAAGATGGCGCGCATGTCACTGTCATCCACGCGTGAAGAGCAGAGAGGTGTGGTTCAATATTTGTTGGCCAAAGGTCATAAACCGAGTGATATTCACAGAGATATGCGTAGCGTGTATGGGGATGATTGTATGGACCGTAGCAATGTCTCCAGGTGGTATGCATTCTTCCAAGAGGGCCGTGTGAACCTTAGTGATTCGCCACGCTCCTTGATGCCGGTAACAGCGGCAACCCCGCAGAATGTCAGAGGCATTGAGGCGGCAATTTTGAATGACCGGCGTGTGCAACAGTTCAACATTTCCTATGGTGCAGTGTACGATATTGTTCATGACACGTTGAAATTTCGTAAAGTTAGTGCTCGCTGGGTGCCTAAGAACCTGACAGGCAACCATAAAGGCCAGCGAATGATGACGAGCTTGAATCACCTAACGCGGTACACTGCAGAAGAGCATGACTTTCTGAAAGGAACCGTCACTGGTGATGAGTCGTGGGGCACACCGCTGCACGCCCGAAACCAAGCAGCCAAGTATGGAGTGGAAACTTGCTGGTTCCCAGTGAAGAAAAAATTCAAAGTGACTCAATCTGCTAGGAAAGTGACGGTGTTCTGCTATATGGACTTTGCTGAACACGGGATCACTGTGAATGCTGTAGTCTACATGAAAACTTTGGTGAAGTTGCGCCGTGTCCTTCGTGACAAACGCCACAACATGAATGCTGACGATGTCAAAATTCTTCATGACAATGCTCGCTCCCATGTTACTGCTGCTGTTCGTCAGCAAATCACCAAATTTGGTTGGGAGGTGCTCCAGCATCCACCATCCAGTCCGGACCTTGGACCGTCGCACTTTCATCTGTTTGGTCCCATGAAGAAATTCCTGGCCGGTCAAAGCTTTGCCACAGATGCGGAAGTGAAATCAGCAGTCCGCAGATGGCTATACTCCAAGGAAACGGACTTCTACGAACAGGGCATATTGAAACTGGTATCACGATGGGAGAAATGTGTTGAGAAACTTGGCAACTGTGTCAAAAAGTAGGTAAAAGATGTAAGTTCATTTGTGATTTTTGTTGTTTTAACTATTAAACTTTTTTGTGAAAAAATTTTTGTGCGTTACTTTTCGATACGCCCTTGTATGTGTATCTACCCATGTTAATCGAAACAAACCTTTGCAGAAATAATCTTATTACACAGTTCGTTGTAGATATAACGGGGATAGAAGAAACTGAATTGATAATCAAATGCTTAAAAGCTGATCGCTGTATGCTGGCCCTAAAATTCTATACTCTTTTCATGACATCGCGAGAAATAACTGAGAAGCAACAACGCTTTAAAATGTTGACAAAGATATTGAAAATTCAAACCAATAATAACGACATCTCGGAAATGGCTAATGCCATATCAAAATAATTGGAAATAAATTATGTGTCGTACATTTTAGTCTATCTCATGTGGAAAATTATACAAAATTATGTAGGTAAAATTCCTCCCAAATGAAGAGACTTCGCAGGATATTACCAGAAAATTCAATATATACATTTGTTATCTAAATATTCATTCATTCATTATCTGTTTACCCTCTTATGTAGGACTTACACCCCCCAGGACTTACAGGTGGGTGCCTGGGGTCAGAGGCCCGTCGAGGAGCAGACACTCATGGATCAGACAGAGCATCCAGGATGGGTGATCAGCCCGATTCCTGGTATGGGATGAAGGAAGTAGATGAAACGAAATGTTGGTGAAATGGATGAAAGAAAAGGTGATGATGGAGCAGTTGGTGGAATGAATGGCGGGAGAAACCGGAGAACCCGGAGAAAACCCGCCCAGACGTCGCTTCGTCCACCACAAATCCCACATGCAGGTCCCTGGGATTGTACCCGGGCCGCCTCGGTGGGAGGCGAGCGGTCTAACCACTCGGCCACGGCGCCGCCATTCGTCTAAATGTAAGGTATTTTAATCAAAATGTTAGAATAATTTTTGAAAGTATCAAAAGTATCTAAACTTTTTCCATGAAAAGGACAGTCAGGGGTGGGAGATTTTCTTCATGTCGTTTCTTTGGAATGTACTGAACTTTAAAACCAAGTTTGATATTTATCCTAATTTTCGTTTTTGAGTTTTTCTGTTCACAGTCTAATAGACTAGCATAAACAAACACACAAATACACACACAGACCTCGATGCTGGAAATGCTTTTGGTATTCCGGCGACCTCAAAACGTGTATTTCCGGTGAAATCTCGATATCGAATTTTTGTGTGGAATGCAATACCTTCTCTACCTACTAGGTAAGTGGTCGAGAAACTAAAAATACGATCCGTTGTTTCTAAAGTCAAAGCCCATCGGTATTACCATAGGGCTTGTATAAATGAAACAATTAAAAAAGAAGCATTATGGACCACATACAACAATGACGCACATTATACAAGAAAAGAGATATCGCTGGCTTACCTTTTCACAAGGTTGTGTATCGAATGTAAAAGGTTATCAGTATACACACATGCGATTCTTAGCCAACGAAATGTAAATTTTGTTTAAGTAATATCTAATCTAAATTAAAGGCTGCAGCTGGAATTTTCCATATTCAACGCAGTTTTTATGTAAATTGAACATACTTTAATCATATGGGTTATGTCAGACGAGTGAACTTATGAAATAAATTCACAAATGAGCTAAGGGATCTTTAAGGTTACTTCGATTGCACTCTAAGAGTCGAGGTAAAGCCCCAAGCAAAATGTGAACCACTTGACCCAAAAGGGCCCACATTTTGACAGGCTTAAGCTTTCCGAAACACACTGCTTTTCCAAAACCACAATAGAATGTACGGATTGGTTTATGAGCACGTAAATAACAATGTAAATTTGTATAACTCCTTAAATACTAATTCTACGAAATGTTGTACAAAAATACTTTAGATATACAGACAATACACGCTGGAGGTTAAAAGGTCAACCAAATTGCCAAGCACAAGGTGAATCCCCATTGTGTGGGGAAAATGAAGGTGTACAACACACATTATTTGAATGCAGAGAAACTGAGATTTGGAGAACAGGTGTATGGTTAAAAGTGAATAGGAAAATTGACAGTCTTTAGACAAAAAAGTGCATAGGGCAATATTTAGAAAACAACGGAAGTGTTGTGTTAAAACAGGAAAGGAACAATAATTTATGAGTAGGTATATAATTAATAAGAACTATAGTAGCAATATATAATGAAATTTGTAACATAAGATGGGATGCCCACCTGAACGTGGCCAGGGCCAATTTCAATGGGTACTCAACACATCCAGTGTCTTAGTACTTCAATAAATTATTTATTATTATTATTATTATTATTATTATTATTATTATTATTAGGAACAGGCAAAGTGCCTAATCCATGCAATGAAATTATTATTATTACTCGATAGCGAATTTCACCGCAAATACCGCTTTAAGGCCTTCTGAAACAAGAAAGAAAAGCATTTTTAGAAAAAGGGTCAGAGAGAGAGAGAGGAGAGAGAGAGTGTTTTTTTTGAGGCCCCCTGAATAAAAAAACATTTTTATACAAAATTGCTTGTGCGTGTGTATGTGTGTCTGAGAACAGCATAACTAAAAAACGAAAAGTTAGATAAATACCAAACTTGGTACTTAGGTTCAGTAGCTTTTATAGATGCCAAACCCAAAACTAACCTCTGATATTTTGATTAAAATACCATATATTAAATATATTTACATGCCAAATAAAATGTATATCTTGAATATTCTGGAAATAACCTGTGAATTCCTCTTCATTCGGAAGACATTTTGTATAGTCTTGTGTAACTGGTAAAGTTAAGCGATAGACGAAAAAGAACAACAGCAAAGATGTAGACCTTTTTAAAACACACGATTTATTTCAAATACCTACTTTTGTGTGGCATCAGCCATTTTCGAGATATCGGTTATTAATGTTTCGAATTGTTCAATACTTAACCATTCTTTTAAAGCCCTGTTGACATTCAGCTGTTTCACGCGATTGAATGGAGACAGTATGGAATTTCAAGGCCAGCATTTGCGTCCAGTTCTAAAACATTTTACTCTCGCTATTCTTTTGTATCTGTAACCAAAGTGTAATGTAGCTAATTCCGGAATGGTTTATCTCGATTAAAATGAAGTCGATAGTAAAATAAACTTTCGAAAGTATAATTTGTACCTACCCAATAATAAGCGATAAAGGGTACAGAAAGTCATGTGAATGTAACACAAATATTTTTACCGTCTTAACAATAATTTTGTTGTTTTACCAATGGACACTCGTTCATACTAATGGACTCTGCGAAAACAATGGAACGACTTGCTTAAAGAAGCATTCTTCGCCCCAGCGGGGTATTAAACCCGGAAACTTATAGGCAATTCTTGCTTTATTTTACCTTACTACAAATGAATATCAAGCTCCGGTTAAATCGCTGTAACCGAACGCTTCGCCATACCGTGTGAGGCTTGTACTGGGAGGGTCAGCGATCGAGTCCCGTTGGACCGGAAGAAGTTCAAGCATTGAAAACCGAATATGAAGAAGGTGGCCAGCGAACATCCAGAAATTTCACCAGCTCGATTATTAAGAAACGAATTTAGAGAGGTACCTTCAGCCGATCTGACTGCTCCACCTGATCGACAAAATCTTAGGGAAAACATGCACGTAAGCGCCTGAGAGAAATAAACCCTCGCACAATTAATGAAACTTGGTGAGATACCTGACCGTAAAACAACAGGTGACAACTTTTTGATTTACGATTCCTTCGAAGATAGACATAATCTTGCCTGTGGAAGAATTATAGTTTTTAGCACAAGAGATAATATCCGAAGACTGTTGCCAAGCTGGTATGTACAATAGATGGTACATCTAAGTGCAGCCAGCAAGTATTTTTGCAGTTATTCGCTATTCTCGTCTCTTTTAATCAGCCAAACAAGTAAGGTAATGATCAGCAAATGGTACTTCCGTTGGTATTTGCGCTTTTGAGGAATAAGCAGGAAGCACCATACAATAACATTTTCAACGTTGTCTTAGAAGCAGCAAGAAATTTTGGCTTTGAAATAATATTGCCAGAAATAATCGCGACAGCTTTTGATTTGGCAATTATTAATGCCGCAAATAATAATTTTGGTGAAAGAATTCGAGGTTGCTGTTTTGTCATTTAAAGCAAAATATGTTTCGGCGGACTACAGCAACTATATGCCAATCCTGAAGACCGTAGCATTAAGACAGCTACACAAATGATGTGTGCACTTGCCAATTGGTTTGAAGATGTCACTGAAGAATTTCAGCCGGTAGCCGAATACTTTAATTATATCAGAGACAGACAGACAAGAGGACGTCGAAAAACTATTCCAGCTCGATTTCCTCCATAGATGTGGAATCAGTATGAATCCGTACGAAGAAATCATCGAGAAAGAACTATTTATCTGAAGGGTGGTATAATCACTTTCGAGTAGAGTTCGGGCGCCAACAACAGAGCTTTTATATTCGTAAATGAACTTCAGACACGGAATCCATGATTAACCAGCTAGATATGGGTCAGAAAATTAAAACAATTTCTAAGTAACTCAGGACCGATATGAGCAATGCACTTTTAATATTGTTTCAAAATATGAACAGTACAAAGATATTAACGACATCGCAACATATCTCCAAACTATTGGCCACAATATTTTCTTGTAAATTGTGAATAACTTTGGGAAATATATGCTTTGAAAATATGTGCTTTTGGGAAATTTGTCCGTTGGTAAAACTGTCATTGGAAATACTGCTTTTTGGGAAACGCGAATTGGGAAAAGCGTCCCCCCCAGCGAGAAGAATAACATTCGTAGTTGTTACTTAGAAAATAAGGTTAACTGATTTATAATGTTAGCTGGAGCAATTTTCTCCCTACATACAATTATTTAACATACCCTACTAACAATCTTGAGTATAATATACAAACAGAATAAAGGAAAACTTTCTTACTCTAGGGTTATTAAAATAATACGTTGGCATTGGTATCGTACTGGTATAAGCATATTCTATTCTCTTTTGTTTTTCGTGACTTAATTTCTAATTCGTGACCATTGATACCGTAATTATTGGCAGGAAGATAAAAATAATTAATTAAAGAAACAATAGTAAGATAGAGAAATAATTGCAATAAATAATGTCTGTATATTACATCAATGTATAATGTAATAAGCCTTAATAATTGTAACAATTAAAAGATTTGTCCGGAGAAAAAGATCATTAGCTAGTTATGTTAAGGAAATATTTGAGTATAAAAGTTCCTGAAATGCAGCGAGAGTTGAGTTCAATACATTTATAAAGTCCCGTAGGCAGCGATTCTTAAATTAGAAAAGTGAAAGGTAAGCCTTAACAACATGGTAAGAGACGCATACATAGGATTTTAGATTGGACCGTGCGAGAAGGAAGGTTAGTAGAAGTATTGATATATGGGCAGAGCTTAAGAACAGAGCATCCATTCTAAATCAGACACACCCGTGAATACATTTGTGCACACATTCACGACATATTCTTGACTCTACTAAGATTCTTGACTCTAGTGTGACTTACGCGCTGGTGTTAGAAGATTTAGCGGGTATTGAGAGGGGTCTTTCCGAGCAACATTTCTGATACTTACGGCAACTAACACTGTGCTTAATTGTTGTTATATAAGTAATTAATTAATAAATTCAACAATCGGCTGAACATTTTAGTCAACATTAAAAGTTATCAGCTAACTAAACTGGTGTTATCCTTTCGAAATATGTTCACGCATACCCTGAGATAAGGAACTCATAACTGTAGCACTACGACTGTAGCATTAACTACTGTAACACTAAGACAACGCAGAACGAGCAACGAGATGACATAAAACTCATCAACAGAGCAGGTAACATTAAATGCTATAAACATTTGAAGCAGGGAGCGGCATCAAAGTTGTCGCATCGAGAACGGCTTCACCATCTCGCTCTCTCTCTCTCTCTCTCTCTCTCTCTCTCTCTCTCTTTGTGTAATAAAATACCCACGTAATTTGTCTTATTTTACATGCATATTCTGTGGAGTAACATCAGCTTTCTACTCCATGGCATTTTTAACTAAAAGTCAGTGTTCTTTGCAAGCATGTTCATTTATAACTCCAAAGTGTTCGTATTTAAGTAAAAGGGCTTTGTAAATCCTTTTTAATCTTTTAGCAGTTTGTGAAATTAAATTACGTGTTTTATAGACCATGTCCGTAAGAAAGAATTGGACTTTTTAATGTGAAAGAATTATCAAAATCGGTTTCAATAGCCGCTAAAGCTTCTAAGTCACACTAGAGTAAAGAATCTCAGTGGAGTCACGAATATGTCGTGAATGTGTGCACAAATGTGAACAAGAATTATCAAAACTGCCCTAAGTACTCGCACGCCCACATTCACACACACATATGAATTTTCTCTCTTTATAATATTAATATAGATTACGGTATACATATATGTAAATTTGCAATATGAAGAGAAAATTACGTGAGTTTACCAGTTCAGATTTTTTTATTCTACACTGCTTAGGTAATACTGAATTAAAGATGTTATCAAAAGCACGGAACATTAAAACTTTGTTTGTCTTCAGTTGCAGGATATTTGGACTACTAAAATAAATTACGTCTCGTATTCTGTATAGTAAATGTTAAATTGTATTTCTCGCTCCCTAAAACCCTCTACCAATTTATATGACGCCTTTAAGGGAGCATTCATTTATTACGTCACCATATTTCTGCCATTTTCAAACCTCTGCTCCCTCGTCAGAATCTCACATTCTACCAGACCCCCATCGCCCATGTCTTATGTCACGGTAAGGATTTCTTTTCTAATTTTTTGGATACGCTTCTCATTTAGTATGCAACGTTTTAAGTGCAACGTAATTACAGCGCATTTTAAATAAAATATCCTTATATTAAGGCTAACTGAGGAAATTGCAAATTTATAAGTTTTGATTAAAAATTAAAATGTAAGAACATTGGAATTTGTGGATTAAGTAGAAAATGTATGTTGCATTTGTGTAGAAAAGTAAAAAATAATGGTTCAGGTGGGGGCGTCTGTGGCTCGCATTCGGAAGGTCGCGGGTTCAAATCCCATGAACCGACCAATCTGACTGGGGTCTTTACTTGGTTTCTCTCAGTGGGCAGTTAAATTTTAGATTGGACATTTTAGAACACCTCGACTCAAAGTTCCAGCTACAGAACAAAAATAAATCTAAATATAAAAATAAATCTAAGAATAAACCTAAACAGATGGTACAGCAAGGCGACTACGCAATTGTCATCCGACCAGCATCAGAGTGTGTGCACTCAAAGAGCAGCCAACAGTTCTACGACCCTAAAACTTGATTCCATCAAAAGCTCAATACGAGCTTGTAGCAACAAATAGACGTTGCTGGAATGCGAATACGAACTACTGCTATCAGCAGGTTCCTCAAGCAGATGGTACAAGAAGGTGACTAAGTTCATCCGTGTGGCATACACTGACTCAAGTAAACCTACAGTAACCAAGAAGTTAAAGGACATTAAACAATAAAAACCATATAAGGATTATAAAGTCAACGCTATTCTATACACAGAATTACTTTTTTGACGATAGTGTTTTTACATTCACTTCCCGTTTGTGCTGTCATGGTGGAAAGTTGAATTTCCTGCATCCAGTGCTGGTAACTTAAGCTACCTGAGCGGTTTCCTTATTTTACTGTACGAATGTGTTTGAAGTACGAGGGCTGATCAACAAAGACTGAGACTGATTTTGTTTCACAGATGTTTCTTACTCCAATTCAATGTTTACATGATCTTTTTCAAAGTAGTCTCCTCCTACTTCAATGCACTTTTTATAGCGTCTCTGCCAGTCCTTGAAAACGTGCTGCAGACCATTCTTTGTCGGTCCTTGAGAATCGCCTCACTTTTCTTGAGCACTGCTTCAGAGTTCTCAAATCGAATACCCCTAAGCTTTGCCTTTAGTGATGGGAATAAAAAAAGTCACAGGGTGCAAAATCGGGGCTATAAGGTGGATGTGGTACACAGGTAATGTTGAATCGAGCCAGAAGCTGCATGACTTGATTTGCGACGTGAGGCCGTGCATTGTCATGATGAAGTCGCCATCCAGTCCGAGAAAGCTCTGGTCGTTTCTTTGCAATGTGCTTCCTCAGTGTAGCCAATACTGACGTGTAGTATGCTGCTGTAATAGTAGTGTGAAGGGGAACTGCATGCTGGTAAATCATTCCATTAGAGTCAAAAAATGTGATTACCATCACTTTCCCTGCAGATGGAACAACTTTTGCCTTTTTTGGTGTTGGAGAACCTGGCGATTTCCACACTGTGCTGGCTTGTTTTCCCTCAGGATCATAATGATGAAGCCATTACTCATCACCGGTGATAATCGATTTAAAAAATGCATCACCTCCATTGTCTGGTATGCGAAATGCACGTAGGGTCTACAAAATAGAGCATTACTACCAACCTACCAATACGAGAGTGCTGCCGCCTACCAAAATTACACATAAAAAACCCGCTCTTTTCAAATATTTATGTTACAGATACGAAACTATCACGGAAGTTACAGGAAAAAATCAGTCTGTCTTTGTTGATCAGCCCTCGTATATTAATTCTTCTAACTTTTGATATATTTATTATTGCAGAACGGGATATAATCATACAGGGTGCGGCTGTGAATCAGGTGATTTCAGAAATTTTCTCATGGGCGTGTGACTAGATTTATTCACCTTTATTACATAAGAACAAAATGTGCAGATATGCATTTAGTTTACAAGGAATTTAACTCGACGAAACGTGGCCTTTTATCCAAATGTAATGTCATTCGAATGACCACCATTCTTCTGTACGCACTCGGTAAGTCTTCTGCTAGTAACATCCATTACTCTTTGCAGCATTTCCACAAGAATTCATCCAGTTTCTTGCCAAATTTGGGATGTTAACTACTGAAGCGTGTGTGGTTTAGATTTCAAGTAACCCCAGAGAAAGAAGTCACGGGCTTAGAGATCGGCCGGCCATCCGACATTCCTCACAGCTGCAATGGAAATTCGTGCGATGTGGTTGGTAGGCCTATCTTGTTGGAAGAACGCGTCCTCGTTCGCAGGAGATAAGTTGTTCTTCAACATGTAAACGTAGCGTTGGACTGTCACAGTTACGGCCTTTTCCTTCTCATATTCAAAGAATTACCGACCAATAATTGCAAAAGCAGACTGTTACTTTCTGTCTGTGACGTGGTTTCTTATGAATTTCTTGCGGGTTTGTGGCAGACAAGTAATGGAAGGTTTATATAATATAATGGACAGAAGTATTGTTAATTGTGATGTTGTCATATTATAAACTAAAGTGAGTCGTTACATATTAATTCTCATCCCATCGGCGCTTGAGTAGCGCTTTCGATATGTTTCATCTTCAGCTCAAGTCGACTGTCGACAATTTGTTAGTCGACTTTAGCTGAAGATAAGAGAAACATATCTCTCGAAAGCGCTACTCAAGCGCCGATGGGATGAGAATTAATATGTAAGGACTCACTTTAATTTATAATGAAAGTTTTGTTTATTAGTAAACCCTGACAAATAGAAATGGATTTCATCGCCCGTTAAGTTGCAGACAAGACTCTACTTGCATTAATTAAATGCAGCAAAGTCTAGCAAATTGGAGATTGTTTTCTTGGTCCTGTTCCCGCATTGCATGTGTATTTTGACTCGTATAGGGTAGAAATGAATATCTCTGCATAAAATCCGTCGAACCCTACGGTCAGAAAGCCCGAGTGACAGAATGACTACGCGCAGATCGACGTGGACTACGTTCAATGGTCTCTCTCACTGTCGTTATATTCTTGGGTGTACGTATTGTTTTAACCGGTAGCCTGAAAGTCACGAATCCAGGTTTTAATGGCATGAACTGATGGAACACAGTGATTACGGTTACTCCCGAACTCTCTTCGAAACTCACGCTGAGCAATCGTGTAATGTCACCGTTCTTGCAAAAGGCTTTTATAGCATAAGCACGTTACCTCTAGTCCACATCACTGTTGCAACTACAGCGCTTTCAAATGGTTTACACAGAGGTGGCAAAAAACGGGACTCGCGAGTCATTTTGACTCGTAGGCGCCGTTCCCTCTCTGCCACAGTCCCTTTGGTTTTTCACATGCTGCCGATGATGCGGTGCGTGTTGCATATTTGGTGACTCACGGAAGGAAGGCGTTTTCGCCACCCTTGGTTTACGAGATGACTGACTTCTCAGCCCAGAGATCAGGGGTTCTATTCCCGCACGGAGAGATCCCCCACATTCTGGAAGTGTGAATATATGAGTGTTTAATATTAAAAAAATTCATAAAACCAAAGTTAAGAAACCCTTCAGTTCAGCGAGCAATAATACCAATTGTTTCTCAAGTCAAAGCTCCCGATATGACCAAAGAGGTTAAAGGGGACTGTGCAAATGAAACAATTAAAAATAAAAACGGCGACAGCCGCATTCCCCCGCTTACGCCAAATCCAAATATGCGCCGTTGGAAAATCGTTGATTCATGGCCGCACCTGTATTTGATAGTTGAATTTTACTATTTAAATTTTATCTGGATCTTTATTTTCTCTTTATTTGTTACTATTTACTTACGATTTAATTCATACAGCAGCTATATATGAGTTGCAAGTTAGTTGGTCACCTTGCTGTTAGAACCACCATATGCAACAGCTGTTAGAAAATTATTTATTTTATTTTCGAGTAAATATTATTTCTATCATTCACTATTGTTGAAAAAATAGTATATAATATATAGGTATATGCATTAAGTGCATTGGAAAATCTCAACTTTGTCTCATAATTTTCAAACTCTTCCTCGTTCTCCAATGATGCACTTAAAGTTAGCCCTTCAACTATCTCCAAAATAGCCTGTCTTGAACACAGGGAACATTTCTGATATAACATTAAAGCTTCGCATATAACACACAAAACTTATGATCGGAGTTTGCACTTTTTAAACACTACAAACTAAGTTATGAAATTGGTTTCATGCCTGTTCTTAAAGAGACCTTGAACGTGACTTTCCTCGACAGCATTCCAATAACCGATATCGCAAGCACGAGGAAAATGAAAACAGTTGAATACGCTCCGTGCATTCCTGTCAGGTAGGAAGGAGCATTTCCCGAGGACGAGCTATGAAGGTGACCTGTCCTTGGTTATCAAAACAATAGACGAATCCTCGATGTGAAGTTCACTGTTGTTACGTAAGAACAGTTCTCAAACTGTAAATTATTTTCAGGATTCACAGGATGCAATTAAATGACGTTTACTATGTTTCCAAACTTCTCACCAGAAATGTTTCGACTACTTCCGGGGGATGTGCTTCCAAATGTAAGTAAACTTCTGGACACCTCAGCAGAAATGTTGTTCTTTTTCCTTTCTCTACTGGTTTTCTATGGTAGGTAGAGGAAGTACTATATTGCACTAAAGAATTCGTACCGAGATTTCACTGGACATAAATGATTTTAAGTCCCTGAACCGCTCAAAGAAGTATCTTTAGAAAAAGATGTTCTCGCGCATGCGTGACATAGCCAAAGAAAAGAAAAGTGACATAAATACCAGTACTGGTATAAGATTACTGCATCTTCCAAGAATGCCTACAAAGATTTTCACGAAATTCCACCAACCCAAACTACCCTTCACATAGGAAAATGTTTTATCTTCTCAAAAATGGCAAAACGATTTGACTTAGTATCGTACGTATGACCTATTGACATGAAAAATATAATGAATATCTTGAATATTCTGATTGAATTTTGTATAATTTTGTTTAATTAGGAAACCACAAGAGATAGCCAAAAGCTTACCTCAAAAAATGTAGAGCTCATTAAAATATAAAATTTATGTAAAATATATTTTCGTGGCGTTAGCCGTTTTCGAAATATTCCACACTTTCACAAACGTAAGAACTCGGATGTTGGGAGACGTTTGAAAGTTTCTAATATTTCTGTTTTTTCCCCCTTCCTTCGAAACAACTCGTTATAAAAGTATTCCTCTGTTCTTACGTTTTTTTAACGTTGTTTCCAAATGTGCATGCGGCTAAATACTTGCTATTTAAAATGAAATCTTTTCTGGACAAAAATGTATTGTAACGCAATGTGGATAGAAAAGTCACTTTTCAATGAATTTTTTAGTACTATAGTATGCATGTTGTAAATTTATAATGAGTAGGGAAGTTTGTGACTGTGCTACAACAAACTTTTTCTGTGGATTTACATATCATCCTTTGTTCATGAAAGTTAAAATGTGGATATCACCATTCATTAACATAGCATTGAAGTTGTATTATCTATTGTTGAACCGTGCATTAATTTGCTTAGAAGTGCTAAAGCAAACGAATATGAGAGTGTTTAAAAAGGAATGAAACTCGCTGATAAAAATATACTCTACAGTTAATTACTTCATTTGAACGACAGAACGAACTCTATTTGAACAATCATCATTAGACCTCGTATTTTAAGACAAATGACAATTTAGTTCATTTAGGGGGACGTGAAAAATAATTATAGAGTTTAAGGATATGAAAAATAAGGTATATTGAAGGTATCTCGTAATACCTTTAAATGTTCTATAAGGGTGACAGGGATGTGTTTTAATATGTTCCACAGACTAGAGTTTAAGCAATCAATTATACAAGTCAACATTCGTTCCTTTTACTTGCTCTACCACCAACCTAAGGTATAGAGAGAGAGGCAATATTGTATTCCATACAAAAATTCCATATCAATACACCTTTTGGGATTCCTGAACACGTCCAAAAAGCATTTATAGAACAGGAGCTGTGTGTGTGTGTGTGTGTGTGTGTGTGTGCGCGCGCGCGCGTGCGAGAGAGAGAGAGAATCTGTCCATCTGTTCTAGCACTCGTGTACATCTAACTTCACCAGAAGTATGGCGAAAGAGTTGTTCGGATTGGGTTGGACTCGGGGGCAGTGGTTCCCGATACCCATTGGAGTTTGGGTAGATTGAAGCTCGGGCGGGGTTGTGAGATGCCCTAATGTCCTTCGGCACCAACCTGGAGGGTTGTAAGCAGAAGGGGCTGTATATAAAATAGGCATGGCCCTAATGGAAAAACCCACGGAGAAGGGACACTCGGATGGCGAATCCCTGGGCAGAGGAGTGGAGCTGTTATCGACTCTTGCTTGTTGATTATTGTCCATCCGATCTTGTGTCTGTCTGTCTCTGTAGGTTAAATACCAAATTGGTATTAAAGTTCAGAATCTTCCGAAGATGTGATACGAGGATTTTGAAGAAAATCGCCCCACCCGAACTACCCTCTACAAGAAAACGTTTAACTTATTTATTATTTTCTCAAAAGCGACTTTAAACTCAATCTTTTAATATATTGACATGAAAATAAAACGCATATCTTGCATTTTCTTTAAATATATTGTGAACTTCCCTTTATTTGATTGACTCTTGTATAATATTGTATAACAAGGAAATGTTAATAAATAAACAATTTACCACAGGAATAATGTAATGCTTACAATTTGTGTGTAATAAGTATATTCCATGTTGCAACTTTAGACCTTTCCTAAGCGTTATCAAAGACATGCTAGGTTTGCAACTCTTCCTTTCCACCCCTCTTTCCTTTCAATCGCAATAGCTTGTTACCACAAATAAATATTTGAATACTCCTTCGGCATGTTGAAATCTTTTTGCTTAATTTACATGAAAACATATCATGAGTAGCATAACGAGGATATAGGAATCACTTTTTATATGAATAGTATAATATATAATAAATATACATGAATTTGTCATTGGTAGAGGAAGTTATGAAAATACATATCAGATTTTTACTTTCTCTACCACGTACATTGTGGCTGGGGAAGGTATTGCATTCCATCCAAAAATTCGATACCGAGATTTCACCGGAAATACATATTTTGGGATCCCTTGAACTCAAATACAGCATTTCTAGAAAAAGATCCGTGTGTGTGTGTTTTGTGTCTTTGAACAGCATAACTAGAAAACGAAAACACCAAACCTGGCATTTAGGTTCAGTACCTTCCAAAGATGTGACACAGTGATTTTAAAGAAAATCACCCATCCCAAACTACCCTTTACATGGAAAAATTTTCGAAATTTTTTATTTCCTAAAAAATTGCTCTGACGATTTTGATTAAAATATCATATATGAAAGATATTTAATGTCAATTAAAATGTAATTCTGGGAATAGCCTTTAAATCCTGTTCATTCGGAAGTAATTTTGTGCAATCTTGTATAACTTGTAAACATTAAGTGCGAGAGGAAAACGTACTACTCAAGAAATGAGATCTCTTTAAGGCACACAATTTATTTCCAATAACTTTTTGTAGCATCAGCCATTTCCAAGACATCCTTTATTAATAATTCGGTTTATTCAATACTTTATCATTCATTTTTAGTTCTATCGATTTTCAGTTGTTTCTCGCGGTTGCATGGAAACAAAATTGTTATATACCAGAGTGAGGCCAAAAGGTTTGCAGCTAGATAGTAAATTTTAGTTACCCCAGCATATACATTGGGAGGTATAGCTGCAGAGGTAGCAAGAGGACCAGAATCTTAAACTACACGTTCCGAAGCAGGCGTGAGATAGTTATAACAAAATACACCGAATTTCACATTAATCACGTTACCTGTGGATTTAATCAGTATAAATACGGTGCCCCTACGTCACACACAAAAGATAAAAAGGAAGAAATTTAAGGGAGATGCTACACACACGAGACTACATTCACACAATTCACATACGACCTTACAGACCCAAACACTCGACAAAAAGTGACGCTAATACACACACAAAGAAGGAACGCTCACTTCCCCACTCTCCATCGCTAGCTAGGATCACCAGCTAGAAGGTGGCGAGTCGCCACGCCAGACGAAACTTAAAAAATCCCAGCCGAAAGAATTACTCCAAAAATACTGTCGCCAACGACACAATATGTCTGGCGTGACAATACACACACATACACGCCACAATATTTTTGCAAAGGTTTATTTGGATAAACATGTAGAGAAAAATAAGCTATACTAAGAATAATTTGTATTGCCACTAATAAAGAGGGGTAGAGGAAGTCTTTGTGAATTTATCACATATTTTTTAAATTTAAAGTAGAAAGTTACTGGAAACAACGCTGATGATAATCGAATAAGTTAGATGGTAGATTGCTTCCGCAAGTTCAAGCAAGGAGCTCTTTCTGGAATACGGACTTCGCTTAACTTGTTTACTTTGTGCCCAAGGCTGGTCACATTAAGCTTGCCACCACTTAATGTTGTCATCCATCTCAAAGGCTCTTTAGTCAAGTGCGTTTACTTTTACTTTGACATCTAATAAGATGCAATCATCTCAGAAACAAACATTTCAAATTTAATTGCGAGCAAGAGAAAAAAATTCTGTGTGTTACGTTCACTTGTCTTTCTCTACCCTCTATCGTTTATTAGTGGGCATACAAACTACTCTTACTACAGTTTCTTTTTCTATCTATTTCATTTTAATCCAGATAAACCTTTGCAGAAATAGCTACTTTACACATTTCGTTGTAGATGCCAAGGGAATACCGATAATCAAATGTCTAAGTGGACATTTATACTGTCCTTAAAATTCCATACTCTTGCCATGCAATCGCGAGAAATAGCCGAAAATCAACAGAACTAGAAAGGAATGACAAAAATCTTGAACAGTTTGAACCATTAATAACGGATATCTCAGAAATGGCTTATTTTGTGTTTTAAAGAAATCTACATTTTTTGTGTAGTACGTTTTGATCTATCGCTTAACCTTTACTAGTTATACAAGATTGTACAAAATTTCTTCCGAATGAAAAGGACTTCGCAGGCTATTCCCAAAGAACTCAAGATATACATTTTATTTGTAATGTAAATCCCTTTAATATATGGTATGTTAATAAAAGTAATAGCCATTTTTAGAAAATAAGTGTTTCGAAAAATTTTCCATATAAAGGCTATTTAGGAGTGGGGGGATTTTCTTGAAAATCTTCATGTCGCATCTTTGGAAGATACTGAACTTGAATACCCAGTTTAGTGCTTCTCCGACTTTTATTTTTGAGTTATGCTGTACACACACGCGCGCGCGCGCGCTTATGGTTTTCTAAAAATGTTTTGTGTGTGTGTGTTTAGAGAGCTTCAAAATGTATATTTCCGGAGAAATATCGACATCGAATTTTTGGATGGAGTACAATAATTTCGCTATTTACGAGTATTATACGTACAGAAAGTAAAAAGTACCTAAGTCAATAAATTGATACCATCAGTTGTTTCTCATGTGCAAGTCCCGATATGACCATGGAAGTTAGAGCTGTACAAATGAAACAATTAAAAAAAGGCTCACCTGCTTATACGTGGGGCGTCCAATAAGTAAGTTTCCCTATTTTATAAAAACATTACACATAATTGATCATGTTGAATTCATTTTGTTTATATTGTACAATCCTGTTATTTTTCTACATAGTCAACAAACTTTCCCAAGCATTTTTGGGGACGTGATACAAGTTTTTCCAAACCAGTGTTGTACGGTCGGGTCCTGTGCTCTCAACCAGCTGTTTACTGATTTTACTTCGTCATCGGTGTTAAAAGTGCTTACCTTTGAGTTGGAGGAACATGTGAAAATCACTTGGGAAAAGATCTGGTGAATATGGAGGATGCGAGAAAACTTCCCAATTGAATCTTCTGAGTTCACCTGGGTCAAGATTCAACTTTTAACACCGATGATAAAGTCAAATCAGTGAACAGTTGGTTGCGAGCACAGGATCCCACCTGGTACAACACTGACTTGGAAAAATTTGTCAGGTCTCCCAAAATGTTTGGAAAAACGTTTACTATGTAGATAAGTAACAGAAGGATTGTACAATATAAATAAAATTAATTCAACACGATCAATTGTGTGTAATGTTTTTATAAGGTAGGGAAACTTGTTTATTGGGCGCCTCGTACTATAAGCAGTATTATTAACGAGCTTAGCAAAAGAAAAGCAAAAACATGAATCGCACATTTTCAAAAATGTTCCATTAAATAACGCACTTCTACTCGGAAAATATAACTAAAGAACCAGGAATATCACAAAACGGAAATATTTGTTACATACATTGTGTATTTTAATGAGATTTTATTATTTCTGCAGTACCTTTTTTGTCTATTTCTCCTTATTTTCAGTAATATATTCAATGAGAATGAAGAGGACTTCACGGTATATTCGAAGAAAACCTAAGTCACGTATTTCAATCTACCATGGCAACTTATTAAATAGGTATATGCAATTTTAATCAAAACGGCTAATTCTTTTTGAGGAAATAAAAAACACTCCAATTGTTCATGCTGAGGTTGGAGAAATTTATGAAAATTGTGTTGCATTCTTGAAAAATGTTGGACTAAAATATCAAGTTTGGTATTTATCCGAATTTTCGTTTTTGAGTTATGCTATTCACAGACAGACAAACACACACATTCCTACATTTTCCCAAAAATCTGATATGTTAACATTAACATGATTTTCTCTATCCACTGTTTATTTTTACATAGCTTCTACAAACTATTCTTGCAAAGCTTACTTACTCTTCTATCTACTTCAAGTTAATTGAGATGAACGTTTGCATAGTTTCATTATATATTTCATTATAGGCAAAAAGAGGATAGCGACAGTCGAATGCTTAAAAGCGGAACGCTATACAGGGTGGAAGGGAACTTATTAAATTCCTTCTAACATGCACATCATAGAGGTATTACAAACAAAAACGTATAATAGCATTTTGTTCTGTAAGCAGCCGTTTTCGAAAAAAATAGTTGTTTATCCAAATAAGATCGTTTATTCCACGAGAATATATGAATATACATAATAGTTTGTTACTTGTAAGATGTGTAGAGTAACCTATTTCTGGCCGAGTTTCGGTAGTAACTATATGAGACCATTCAGAGTTTTGAAAGAATTAATCATTTCCGAACACCGTTTTGTAGACGCAATATGGTCGGAGACATAGGCAACATTGTTAGGTCAATGTGAGAACCGGCTCCGGGTCGTAAACAAAACAGCACACCTGAAAGGTTTGTCTGACTTGCGGTTTTGTTTTCCACACGACCCGTAATCCAAACAAACACGATGATTTTGGCGAAATGACAAGTACAACTTAGTAGCTATTGACCTCCACTAACAGTATGTAAGTAATGCCTTCATGGTCCAATAAGCGTTTCGTGGTAGCTGACTGAAAAGCACACCATAATTATATCAGTTCCATTAGAAGTTGTCATTATTAAGAGTAACATCATACTACGCACTGGAACTCACAGGCTAAGTGACAAAAAGCGCCCGAGGTGTGTTTTAGTGTATAATCATACATACAGCAGAAATATACGAGATGCCAGCCTTTTCTATTCGTGAGTACATTGATATGTTGTTAGTGTATGGCCTGTAAGATTGCCAGACCTGAATCCTCTGGATTATTACTTCTGGGGGGATATGAAAGACTAGGTATACAAACCATAGATTACTCACGTCGAATCTTTGAGACAACGTATCCATCTGGCTCCGGAGGAAATACGCAGCAATGAAAGTATAATTGCTAGAGTGCGACATAATTGGTTACGAAGGTATGACGCTTGCAGGTGCGCAAATGGCGGACATTTTGTGAATCGTTTGGTTTATTGTTTATTCTTTTGCTGTCTATGTTAAAACTACCATTTAGTAGACTTTGTAAGAGACTTTGTGCGTTTTTTTTGCGTTTGCATATCAGAAAGATCGTTTGGTTCATTAAACTAGCAGTATCGATTGCAAAACCTATTTTAATGCTGAACGAGCTGATTATCCGTAGATTTTGATTTTAAGTTACAAAATGTGTCATTGGAGGAGCAGTTATTATAAGGTTACAAATACGTAACGTTTATTACTCATAATTCACGTGCCATACAGCGAAAGTGAAACCTGTTTACGGCTGACCTAGTTCTGGTTTTGAAAAGGAGAGAACACCCACACTCACAGCCACCGGTCGCCTGCCACTGCAGCGTTGCCAGCGTGTACGTTTTATGTTATCGAAAAACCTAAAATATCTTCGCAGAAAATGACAGTAGAAAAAAATCTGATGTGTTACACTCACATGACTTTCTCTACTCTTGTACAAACTATTTTTACAAACGCTTATTCTCCATATGCTTCATGTTAATGGAGATATCGAGATGTCAATCTTATTGTTAATTTTCTTGTAGATGCAAGGGGAATATGGTAGGTTTTAAGCGATAGTCAAATATTTTAACGCTGGTTGCTATGTGGCGCATTCCATTCTCTTTGCATGTCCAGGACATAAAATAAATGAATAACGAATTTGAGAAAAAGTATAAGTATTGGAAAATTTAAGGGAATAACAAGCAATATCTCGCAAACGGTTCACTCAACAAAAGAAACGTATATGACATAAATTGTGTATTTTAACGCGATCTACATTTTTCGTGTAGTAAAATTTTGTCTATCTCTTATGGTTTACCAGTTATGCAAAAGTCGTTCACAATGAAGAATACTTTTGGTGACATTCCCAGAAAATTCGAGATATACATTTTATTTGTCATGACAATATCTTAAACATATGATATTTTAATCAAAATCGTTAGAGCCGTTTTTGAGAAAATTAAAATTTTCGAAAAATGTTCCATGTAAAGCGTAGTCTGGGGTGGGGGATTTTCTTGAAAACCTTCGTGTTGCATCTCTGAAAGATACTGAACCTAAATACGAAGTTTGGTGTTTATCCGACTCTTCGTTTTTGAGTTATGCTGTTCACAGACACACAGACACACACACGGACATGTTTCCAAAAATGCTTTTTTTGGATTCAGGGGGTCTCAAAACATGTATTTCCGGTGAAATCTCGGTATCGAATTTTTGGGTGGAATACAATACTTCCCCTACTTACTATACGTAGTAGAGAAAGTAAAAATGAAAGATACAAAACGTATACCAAATAACGAGATCTGTACCTGGTTTAAATTAATGTAAGAACTTCCTTTGCACCCAGTATGTTAGCCTTGAAACTTCATGGTATTTAAATGATATCCAGAAACAATTGATTGTTGACAGTAGGTTCCAAAAAATAAAATGTGAAAGTAACGAATATCTTAAACTCGAAAATGACTGTTGCCTCAAAAAAGACATTGAATATAAATTGCGTGTTTTAAAGAGACCTACATTTTTGTCTTCTCTTACGGTTTACCGATAATAAAACATTATATAAAATTTCTTCCGAATGAAGAGGACTCACAGGCTATTCTCAGAACATTCAAAATACACATTTTATTTGTCATGTAAATATATTTAAATATAAGATATATTTCAGAATAATTATAGCCATTTTTTAGAAGTTCAAAAATTTCAAAAAGGTTTTATAAATAGAGTAGTTTACAGTGGGGAATTTTCTTTAAAATTTCCTTGTCGCATCTTTGGAAGTTACTGAATTTAAATACCAAGTGTGGTATTTGCCCAACGTTTTGTTTTTGAATTACACTGTTCACAGATGCACTCACGCGCGCCCGCGAGCTGAATTTTCCTAAGAATGCTATTTTTGGGATTCAGGGGGGCACAAAACATGTATTTCCTGAACACACTATATAGAAACTTTAGTGGAATATAATACTTCTTCTACTTACCATAGATAAGCCACAGAGAAAGTATCAAGGATACACAGGCTAACAAAGGGAAAGCATGAATAGCTATTACAGCTAAATGTGTAAAATGAAACAATTGTAGTTTCACTCATTATGGATTAGCCTAATGAAATCGAAAGCTTCCGTGTAAACTAGACATCCCATTTTCTGTGTGATCGTACTGATACCAGACCACGTGACTAGCGTTACAGCTGACTGCTTAATTGCTAAGTTACAGTTGTGTAAAATGGCATAATACTCTTAAAATACTGTAAAAGAATGTTAATAAAAAGTTAAATTGTGCTGACCATACAGCATATGCATTATTTATACTGCCAGTAAATTGTAACGACAGAAAATATATCTTAAGTGCGGAAATTTTGTAATGCGATCCATAATATCCGCTCTTTATATTATTAATTTAGCATGTGGTACTTTAACCCTATACGAGTCAGGGTGATTTATGAAGAACTGACACATTTATTTCTTTAATTGTTTCAAAACGAGTTATGCTAGCGACAACTTATTATAGCTGAAATTCAGAGAAATTTTGGGAGATTATTTACCTCCATAGCAAATGTTGAAAATGTCCTCCATCCTGCATAAGACACAGCTCAACACGTCGTTCTATGTTACTGGCCACTCGGAGCAGTCTGTTGTCAATAGATTGAATCTCCTGTGTAATGTTGTGCATTAGATCGTCCAATGTCTGGGGACGTGTGGCAAAAACCCTGTATTTTAAGTAACCCCATAGAAACAAGTCCGGCGATGTCGGTGGCCACAGGCTCTTGGAAATGATTCGGTCGTCACAGAAACTTGCAATTAGTGTGATGGATTCATTTGATGTATGGCATGTAGCGCCGTCCTGTTGAAAATATCCTTGACTCAGCTCTACATCGTCTAGTTGCTCAGCAAACTCCATGAAAATCCTTCGGTACTCTGCAGTGTTCACATTGTTAAAAAAAATGGCCCCATTATTCTTTGTGCGGATATTGCACACCAAACTCCGATTTTAACCGGGTGCATAGGTGCTTCATGAATAACATGTGGATTTTCGCTGACTGAATAGCGTGAGTTATTTGAGTTCACGTAGCCGAATAAATGGAAACATGCTCCATCTGTGAACCATGTGATGGACAATATGGCAGGATTTTGCACAATGAAGGCCTGAAATCAGCGACAATAATTCAGTCGTCTATCCTTATCTGGTTCCTGTAACTGATGGACAACCGTAATCCTATACGGCTTTAGGTCTGCACTTTTCACAGCTCTCTGACACATTGAGTAGCTGTACCCTGTCTCTGCGACAAACGTCTTAATGATTTTTTGGGTGATTCATCCAGTTGTGCTCTTAACTCAACAACAACCGTGGGAAGCCTAGATGAACAAGTTTTGCCTTTTTCACTCACCAGAGTTCCAGTTGTTTCCCAGCATTGTGTTTCTTTGGGAAGGATTCCGAACACCAAATTCTCTCTGGCGTGCCCTTTGAGTAGGTGTAATTGAATTCGTAATCCAGTATTAAGGAAGAGTCGCTCATTTAATGTGTACTCCATTTTCACGTTGACTAGAACAAAATCTCAAAAACAGTTGCCGACAATAAAACCAACAATTACGAATAAAACATGAACATCTGCGCAACTAGTGAGCAATCGAAACTCCAGAACACTGTGCTTAATTTGGCGCTAAAATTGGGGCATTGAGCGAATTTCGAACACAATAATTAAAGAAAGAAATGTCAGTTCTTATAAATCACCCTGTATATTGTATGTGTGTAGCAGAAAAACATAAATTGTGTAAACATGATTGACTGATATCTGTTATGACTTGTAATACACAAGCCAGTTCTTGCAAGTTTGTTTAATGCATTTCGTCTCCCCATCTACCTTTTAATAATACGCAATTATTTTCTCTGCCACGTATCTAGTAGGTAAAGTAGGTATTGGATTCCACCCGAAAACTTGATAGAGATTTCACCGAAATACATATTTTGAGGTCCACTATTCTTTCTGACCAAGGTCACAGCTGGCTAATTCACATCCATGTGAGAACGTCTTGACAAACGCATTTGGGGCAGACATACTTAGTTTCCATGCTCCCTGCATTTTGGAGCATTTTCCACCCCTTTAGTATTTTCTTGAGCTGCTGATAAACTTTATTTTGCAATGTAATGTTCATTATACAGCTATGTAGACTTATCTTGTAAGACAATGATGTCTCTGAAGCACATCTGCGTTACTGGAGCGGGTTCAAATCCGGTTTCTGGTCTTTCACGCTCAATATAGAATGGGACGCTAAGAACCATAGTAGTTAAATAAACAAATTAAAAACAAGTTATTTCTTTATTAACATTTCCCTCAATTTAGGGCTGCCATATAGACAAAGTATACCTTCACAATTAACAAATTTAAAATTTAAATTAACAACAGTAATGATGATTTATAGTTAACATATCGTATTAAAATAATGAAAATCAACTGAAAATATAAATATAAATGAATTTAAATCGGAACATAAAAGTAGTATAAAACAATCCTATTATGCAGTTAAAATAATTAAATATATAGTAATTTCAATGATTTTTAAACCGGTGTAAAGATATTATATTGAATATAAATAATTTCTGAGGATGAGAATTGATCCTCTATTAGCCATGATAAAGTAGGCGTTTATCTAGGCCGTAATCTACCCAAAACTTGTGTAGATTTTTGGGTATTGTCCCTCTAGCTCTTATCATCAATCCTGTGACTGAGCACTGTAAACAGCACTCACCGACCTCGGAGGATTTCTATCAGAGAAGACAACTCAGTCTTTTTAATAAACTAACGCAATTTATGAAAGCTATGCCACATTTTCAGAAAAATTTGTCTTTCAGTAAACATTTCTCCAAAAAAATACAAAAGAAGAAAATCCGATGTGTTTACATTAAACGTGCTGTATTCCACCAAAAAGTTTTATTTGCAGATTTAAGATTGTTTTGACGTCCTTTAATCAAATGTACGTGTGTGTGTATGTGCATGTAGGCATGTGTGTATGAGTGTGTGTAAGGTATTTTTTGTATGTATGTTTGTATATGTGTGGGTGTGGGGGTGTGTGTGTGTGTGAGAGAACAGCTTAACTTCAGACTGAAAAGTTACGTAAATGCCTACTAAATTTTGTATTTACCTTCAGCTGCTTCCAAGGATGTAACATGAACATTTTAAAGAAAATATCCCTCCGCAAATTAACCTTTACATGGAGCACTTTTGTAATTTTTTTATTTTCTCAAAAGTTGTTAAATTATTTTTATTAAAATTCTGCATGTTTAAGACACTTTTTGAGTAATAAAACGTATATCATGAATTTTTGGATTTTCTACGAATGACTTGTGAAGTCCTCTTCATTCGGAATGAATTTTATACAGCTACGTATAACGGGTAAACAATAAGATTTTGATAAAAACTTGCTACACAAACAATATAGATACCTTTAAAACACAAAATTTACGTCAAATAACTGTTCTGGCATCAGCCATATCCGAGATTCCCATTATTATTAGTTGGATTTTTTTCAATACATTTGTTATTTTTAAAGCGCCGTCGCTATTCATTTTTCTCATGATTTCATGGAAGGAACATGGTACTTTAAAGTCAGCACAGTCACCCAAATTTTAAAGATTTTCTTACCACTTCAATATATCTCTTGTGTCTATTACGAAATGTGTAATAAGGCATTTCTTCAAATCTTTATTTCGATTAACAAGAAGTAGGTAGAAAAGTAAATTTTGTAAGAATAATTGCATCTAGTTAGGAACTACTCTAACTATTTAATAGAACAGGTTAACTGAACTACGAGGGCAGTTCCAGAAGTACCCGACCGGATATAGCGGTTGTTGTTTCAAACAAATGACTATGGTATATAAAGCTTAAGTTTGAAGTTTGACGGTGCTACGTTGTTTAGTAACTGTTTGGCAGCCATTAATAGTGATCTCTCTCGGCGAATTTGTAAACATGGATAAAACTGGCCATCGTTACATGATGCAATACTTTCATTTGAAAGGTCTTAGTCTAACTAATACTAAAGCTGAGCTAGATTCTACTCTGGGGAAGTCTGCTCCTTCCTTTACAACAGTAAAATATTGAGTGGCAGAGTTTAAGCGAGCCCGTACGAGCTGCCAAGACGAACATCGCAGTGGTCGACCAAATGAGGTGACCACGCTAGAAATTGTGAAGAAAATCCACAAAATGGTATTGGATGATCGTCGACTGAAAGTGCGCGAGCTGCAGATATCATAGGCATTACAAAAAGTGCTGTACATCGCATACTGACTGAAAATTTAGACATGAGAAAGCTGTGCGCCGCGTTTACTCACAATGGAACAAAAGCAGCGTCATGAGGATGCTTTAGTCGAGGGTTTGGCGATGTTTTGCTGCAATAAAGCCGAGTTATTGCGTCTATTCATAACCATGGATGAAACATGGGTCCATCTGAGACGAAGGAACAGTCAAAACAGTGGATTGAAAGGAGAATCGGCTCCAAAGAAGGCTAAGACAATTCCATCTGCAAGCAAGGTCATGGTGTCTGTTTTTTGGTATGCGCGTGGGATAATTTTCATTGATTACCTTCAAAAAGGAAAAGCAATCAATGGCGAGTATTATGCAAACTTACTAGTTTTTGAATGATGAAATCAAGCAAAAACGACCGCATTTAGCGAAAAAAAGTTTTGTTTCATCAACACAACGCACCAGTTCACACAGCCATTATCGCCATGGCTAAAATCAACGAGTTAAAGTTCGAATTGCTTCCTCATGCACCCTATTCGCCAGTTTTAGTCTCCTCTGATTATTTTCTGTTTCCAAAGTTCAAGAAATGGCTTGGTAGTAAAAGATTATTATTATTTTTTTAATATAGTCAACTGAAAAATTCAACGCCACAGCCGGGATTTGAACACGGTTCTCCCGCTCTCCGAACCGTGTTCAAAACCCGGCTGTGGCGTTGAATTTTTCAGTTGACTCTATATTAAAAAAACTTGCCTAAGACCAGGCTAAGAGGTCTATTAAAAGTATAATTAATTTATATAATAACAAAAAAATAATTAAAACCCTTAGTAAAACATTAGCCAACAATGAAGAGGTGGAGTTTGCAGTTGATGGCTATTTTGCAGAACTCGACTGTTCTCACTATAAGCAGGGTATCGAAGCGATTGAACACCGCTGGGAAAAACGTATCGAGCAGAAAGGAGACTATGTAGACAAATAAAGATGTTTTCTCCTAAAATATTTGTGTTTTTTGTTAGGTCGGGTACTTCTGAGACAGCCCTCGAAGTACAACTGGGAGAGAGATCGCACAATAAGCCATCGGCTTCAGTGTGGGCATTTTGTTTTGTCTCCCAGATTTCAACAATCAATCAATCTATCGAGAATAGTTTGTAGAATCTGTATAAAATAAACGATAGTGGGTAAGGAAAGTCATATGAATGTAACATACCATAACTGTTCTCGTAAGATGTGTAACTATCTTCATATTTTCATATTATGGTAGAAAACCGCAAGCTGTAAATCACAAAGACTAGGTAATGCTGTTATATCACTGACACCTATGTACAAAATAATCTCCTGTCAATTCGACAATACCTTTCGAGTAATGCTTCGCTCATGGCCGTGACAAATCTCTTAAATATAAAGTACAATATTATAGGCTCATACTTACATACCAAAACAGATATTTCGCAGTGTGCTAGGAGTGCAGGATATGGTTTACGAGCAAACGCTTCTCGAGTGCATAAGATGCTATTGTTTTTTGTATTTTTCTGAGAAAGTCCTTGCCTTGAAAGCAGTAGGCTTCAGGACCATGCCGCCAGATTTTTGGTCGGTTACGCAACATGCACCATCTTCTTCAACAAATTAATATGCATCGCGTTTCGCTTTTGTTCAACTTGACACAAAACAGGGAATACTCCGTGACCAGGGTGGTTGTCCAAGATATTGATCTTGACATAGTTTGATCTATGCAGAAAGCGTTTTCATCATGGACGTCTGCCGTTTTAGTACTGAAAGACAATGAAACAATGCCATCGTCATTCCCAGCGAAACAAAATAAGCGGAACTGTAGTTAGATTAGAAAATGGGATATGTTATTCTTCAATTTGCCACGCTATGCATGAGCGTAGCTGTTGTTATTAGGTATATTTTCATTTCCTGTTTAACCAGGTTGTGACAAACACTGCATACTTGTGAACATAAATTCTAAATGCTGAATAACTACCAGTTTCACTGGCATTAAACGTTATTTTGCAGCAATGTTCACTGTTTTCTCTCTTTTCCAATTCCACAAGCAGAGGTGGCCAAAGTAGGTATACAAATTATGTATACATATGATAATCAAGATTAGTAGACGAAGGGGGCCACAGACACTAGAGCTCAGTGCCGTATGTAGGCCATTGTAGGCCCTTTGTGACATTTGTCACCCCTGGGAGGAAGGATTAAGGGGCAACCACATCCGGAAGACGATATGAGTTGGCAAGAAAGGGGTTGCTAACAATTCCAGAATGACACCACCCCTGACCCCGGTGCAAGCCTGTCGCTGCCATCAACACAGGGGTCCCAGGAACGAGTACCCCCAGGATGGGGTAACAGCCGGCCAGTCAAGCGTCGGGGAGAAATCTTTACACAGCGTAAACTCCACCGTCACGCTGCAACGCACCAACCGTCGACGCTTGGTCCTACAACCGTAAAACATATGAAGATGAAACAGATGTAAGGAAATGATGGCGACAGGAAATCGTGGTAGAAGAGGAACTACCCCAGCAATGCCTACAGACCTGGGAAGACCACGAAAAACACACAAAATCGGACTGACCGGTCCTACGGGAATCAAGTCAGGAATCTTCCGAATGCAAGCTTTAAACGTTACCATGGAATCAACTCCTTCGGTTACTATGGGAGGGGGTAACACAGTGATCAATTCTATTTTCAGAAAGATGGAACTCCTGCCTACGCACAACTTTTATGCGAGGCTTAATAGACGAAGAATTTTCAAGTAAATGGATAAGATAACGGGGATCAATAATGAATGGCCACTAAGATCTCGGGATCTTACCCCTATAGACTTCTTCCATTACGTTTTTGTTATAAGATAAAGCGTTTTGAAAGAAGACCACGTGCTGTTGATAACATGATTCAGTTCATCAGGAAGACATACCAAGAATTGATACAAAATAGTAAAGTGTTCTTCGATGCATATACTGACTACAGAAGTATGTAGGTAAACCCCGTTTATCCGTCCCGCATTAATCCGGATTGATTGTTGCATATTTTTTTCACCACTAAAATATGTGCGTTTTTTCACAAATACACAAGAATGTATACGATTTTAATGTTGGCACCTCAGGTAGCGTAGAGATCCCGTCAGTTGCACGCTTCAAGCTAACGCTAAGTAACGTTACCATGGTCAGCGTCACAGAACAATACAACTAAAATGTGTGTTTTCCTGAGTCTCCTGATAGCGATCGTATACTTCTCATCTTTAAATTCTTTTCGCTTTTACTTTTGCAGTGATCCATGTTTAACTATCAAAGTTTGTATGCATTTAATATTTTGTTTCCGGATTACTCCGGTCCCACCTATTCCGGATAAACGAGGTTCTTGTGTGCCGAAATTCAACAGCTTGGACATTCACGAGAGATATAGTTTTATTTTTTCTTTGCATGTCCCATGCTTCATGACCTACTTTTGCTCACCTCCGTATGTACATATATAATAAAATTGTAATCGAAATGTTTCTGGTCTTTTACGATTTTGGACGTGATACTAACGTATAATGAACATGCTGAAGCCAAAACTAGCATGTTTAAAAGTGTTTTCTTTTTTACTTTCTCTACTACGTATAGTAAGTAGGGGAAGTATTGCATTCCACCCAAAAATTCTATACCAATGTTACCGAAAAATATGTTTTGAGGCCCCCTGAACGCCAAAAATTGCTTTTTTAGAAAAAGGTCTGTGTGTCTGAACAGCATAGCTCAAAAACGGAAAGTCGGTTAAATACCATACTTCGTATTTAATCTCAGCATCCTTCAAAGATGCGGCACAAGGATTTTCAAGAAAATCCTCCACCCCAACTACGCTTCAACTGCCCTTTATATGGAAAATTTTAATACTTTAAAAATGGCTCTTTAACGATTTGGATTAAAGTAGCATATGTTTGAGATATATATTTTCATGATAAACGAAATATAGTCTCTGAAGTCCTCTCCATCCTGAATGAATATTGCCTAACAGGTAAACCATAGGATATAGACAAAATATTATTACACAAAAAATGTAGATCTCATTAAAGCACGTAATTTATGTCAAACGTGCTTTCTTGTACAGTAAACCATTTCCGAGATATTCCTTGTTATTGGTTTAATTTTCAAATACTTCTGCTTTTTTCAAGTGGGAAGTCATTCGTTTTTTTTTCTTTTTCTTTCTTTTTTTGTTTGTTTCTTTTCTGCTGTACATGCTAGGAGAATGGACTTTCAAAGGCATCACTTAGCGAACCAACTCTTAAAAGATTTGATTGTCGCTTAAGCACTGTATTCCCTTATTTCCATTGTACTTGCAGGGAAATAATATGTAATAAAACCATTTCTACGAAAGTTTATTTCGATTAACACGAAATAGATACGAGAATTTGCTTTAAAATGCTGCATAACAAATGTTTGTAAACTTAAGTTTTCTAACGAGTTTTGTCGTTCACATTTTAATAGTATGAAAGATTGTAAAACTTTTTGTTTGGTGTTACTCCTGTATACATACCCATTTGCAACGAGAAACAGTACATTGTTACATTCACATGGTGGTCTATACTCATATGAAGTAGGTTAATTTTTTTAGGAGGAGTAGTTGTATTGTATTTCGACTGTTGGGGAGCCGAACTTGAAGTAGTTGCAACCCGGTGGCCTTTGCCTAAAATTTTAAAAATATTAACTTTGTATTTTGACTGTTTCTTTAAACATTATATATTTATGTTTGCCTCGGCTGCGTCAGTATTATTGTTAGAGAAATGAATTTCTTTACAGGGTGTAGTGCGGTTGAAGAATGTGGGCTTACAGATGATAATTTTTTACTTCACTCCTTTTATGAATTCTTGACACGATTTATATAACACTTCACGATATAGAGAGCTGTGAGATTATTAATTAATTACTTGCACTTTTTAACACGTAAATTATTTTCGTCCCACACTGAATACGTATTAAACTTCTCGTGGACGCGTCTCGCATCCGGTTAGGAACGTTGTGTGCTAGCATTTGACTTCTGAATATGTCCTATTTCAGTTTCTGATTGGCTAATCCTACTCCACTAGAATACTTTCATATAACTTAAGCTTCTTTCTGGTTGTTGATTGGCTATTTTATAAACTGTCTCAAATTACATTATTGTTTCCAAGAATTACCAGTAGTAGTATTATTAAACTTTCCAATTCATTATTGCCTCAAGGTTACCTCATTGTTAGCAACTTTTGACCTATTATTCTCACAGCTCCTACATTATTAAATTACGTAATACATTCACATAACATTATTGAACATGTACTTAATAATATAAACATTAATACAATGACTGTTACATGTATTTTATGTTATTTACACATATTGGTTTAAGGCGGGCTGTTATTATATTTTATATTATATAATTAGAGTGAAATCATTTAAGGGTTAAAAATACTGCCTCAACTATCATTATTTATGTCTTGTAAAAGCTATTCTTGCAAAAGTTTATTTTTCTATCTTCTTTAAGTTAGTGCAGATAAATGTTCACAGAAATGGCTTCATTAAAATTTCTTTGTAGGTTCAAGAGGGTTTCAGGCGAAAGAAGTGATGGTTAAATACTTAAAAAGCAGGTTGCTATGTACTGGTTTTAAAGTTCCATTCTCTTTCCATAACACCGCTGCAAACAAATGAATAGTTACAGCACTTCAGAAAATGACAATTGTAAAATCAAGCCAACAATAATGAACATCTGGAAATGACTGATGCCGCGAAAAGAAAGGAAAAATATAAATAATTTGTTTGTTTACAGGATTTTCACCGAGAATTCAAGCTATAGATTTTATTAATTCATATAGATATCTTAAGCATATGGTATTCCAATCAAAATAGCTTTTGAGAAAACAAAAAAATAACGAACATTTTTCCATTTAAAGCGTTAGTTAGGAATTATCTTGAACATTTTCATGGCGCATCCTTGGAAGGCCTAAATTAAATACTAAGTTTGGTATTCATCACATTTTTCGTTTTTGAGGATGCTGCTCACAAACACACACCGAGTAAACACTATCAAGCGCTGTAAATACGGAAATAACGTGAAAGCTGCTCAGCAACAACACAAGGAGGTATTTTTAAATGTTACTGTGTCTGATAAGATCTAAAACCGTAAATAAATGAAGAGAGGATACAGCGAACTGGCATGTTCTATAAGCTCGTCACATACACTCACAAACCACAAAGCCTTTCAGTAATTTTTAAACGCAATAGCAACCAAGGCAATTTCTCACTTCAAACAAAAAGTACATACATTTCTATACGTATTACACATCCATATGTATCCCTTAGTGATATTGCTCTGCTGACATTTAAAGTGACCCTTCAATCCACGTTGTTATTCACGACAAGTTTTTTTTTTTTTAGAATTAATTCAGATTAAAGCAAGATGGTCTGTTACTGCAACATGTAGCAACAACATTCAGCTTTTTATATCAGAATTGGTTTTTGTTAGTAACGGGTTCGTGCGAAGGGAAATGGAAAAGAAGATCGCAAATTTTAAGCGTGTGTTACCAGCCGACGTACCTCAACATCTTAAAATGTAAGCCTACAAATAAGAATCTCGAAAAATACTAGTGCTACAAAAAAGTAATTTTAATAAAAGTTTGCATTTTAATAAACTGTATTTTTACTTTCTCTACTACGTATAGTAAGTAGGGGAAGTATTGTATTCCACCCAAAAATTCGATACCGAAATTTCACCGGAAATAGATGTTTTGAGACCCCCTGAATCCAAAAAAAGCATTTTTGGAAAAATGTCCGCGTGTATGTCTGTCTGTGAACAGCATAACTCAGAAACGAACAGTCGGATAAACACCAAGCTTGGTATTTAGGTTCAGTATCTTCCAGAGATGCGACACGAAGGTTTTCAAGAAAATCCCCCACCCCAGATTACCCTTTACATGGAACATTTTTCGAAAATTTTAATTTTCTAAAAAATGGCTAACGATTTTGATTAAAATATCATATGTTTAAAATACTTTCATAACAAATGAAATGTATATCTCGAATTTTCTGGGAATGTCTCCAAAAGTATTCTTCATTGTGAACGACTTTTGCATAACTGGTAAACCATAAGAGATAGATAAAATTTACTGCACAAAAAATGTAGATCGCGTTAAAATACACAATTTATGTCTTATACACTTTTTTGTTGAGTGAACCATTTTAGAGATATTGCTTGTTATTTCCTTAAATTTTCCAATACTTATACTTTTTCTCAAATTCGTTATTCTTTTTTTTTGTCCTGGTAATTTAAAGAGAATGGAATACTGTACATAGCAACCAGCTGTTAAAATATTTGACTATCGCTTAAAGCCTACCAATTCCCCTTGCATCTACAAGAAAATTAGCAATAAGATTAACATCTCGATTAACATGAAGCATATGGAGAATAAGCGTTTGTAAAAATAGTTTGTACAAGAATAGAGAAAGTCATGTGAGTGTAACACATCAGATTTTTTTTCTTTAGTAAGTGTTTGTCTCATCTATTGTGGTTTCTCAATTGTACAAAATTACATAAATGTCATTCAGCATGAAGAGGACGTCACACGCTTGTCACACAAAATTCTAGGTACATATTTTACTCGTCATGCCAATCAAATGTATGTCACGACTCGTAACAAAGATTGTCCTAAGCATTTTGAGAAAATAAAAAATAATTTATTCTTTATGTAAAGTTGTTTGGTGTGGGAGGATTTTCTTGAAAATATTCGCCAGGCACGCTAGAAAGAAAGGTTTTTGAATTTTTTTAATCATATTATTCACACACAAATTTTTCTAAAACTGCTCTAAAGTTTTCGTTCGGAGGGCCTCAAAATGTGTATTTCTGGTGATATTTCAATATTTAATTTTTTACATTGTTTCTCTCTCTGTCAGGGACAAACATCAGAGAAAGAAAAAATCCGATTCATTCCACTCACATGACTTTCTCTACCCATGTCACCTTCACAAAATCCTTTATTTTTAAGTTGCATTATTCAAATATAGTTTTACAAAATATTCTGGAATTTAAGTAACATGGATTTGGTTGTATGTTCAACACGAAAAACAAAAAAACAATTGTTCGCACATGGTTAGCCAGTCCGTATTGCTAATGGACTCGTGCGGGGGGGGAAAGAAGAATCGCGTAAGATTAGTAAATAAATGCTACATGACGGTTCAATTCCGGGAAATCAAAGGATGTACTAGCGAATACTTCGAAAATGGTCAATTCTATAAACAGAGTTAAGTGTATACTTCAATCAGTTCTACATTTTTGGTGCAGTAAATTGGCTAGGTAGCGCGCGGTAACGTGGTCGGGAGGTCAAGGGTTCAGGGTCGACTAGCCTGGCCGAAGGATTTTTCGCAGTTTTCCTCGGTCGCTAGATGAAAGCTGGGTTGCATAATTTGATCCGCGAATTTTCCTGTCGTCCCTTTCATCACTGCATTTCATTTCCTCCTTCACCCATACCAGGCATTGGGCTGATCACCCATCCTGGATATGCTATGATCCAAAGTTTGCTTGCTACTGGACAGACTATTGATCGGAAGCATTGGATTTTAGGTCCTTGGGGTGCAAGTCCTACAATAAGGAGGGACAAAGAACAGCTTTATGGCCATGTAAATAGGTATAATAAACATATGGTGTTTTAAATAAAGACTATAGCTATTTTTCGGGAACAGAAATTTAATAAAACTTTTCCGAGGAGGGTAGTTTTGGGGGCGGATCTTAAAACCTTCGCCTGGCATGCTTAAACAGTGACCGACTCGAATTTTACACTTGATATTTACCCGACTTCTCATTTCTAAGTTATGTTGTCCATAGACACACACATGGACGTTTTTTTGTTCAGTGGACCTCAAAACGTGTATTTCCGTTGAAATATCAATATACAGAAATTTTAAAAAAAGTTCAGTGCTGCCTTTACCTATCATAGGTAAACAAATAAAAGTGAGGATAAAGTTGCAAGCACAGATCATTCAAAGGATGTGCTGACGGGGGAGTAGGAGTAGAAGTACTTATCAGGGAGGGACCCCCGAAACCGGGACAGAGCACCACAAGCAATACAGTGTGGCCCTTTTTGGTTCTAACGTGACCCCTGGGAGGGAGAGATAAGGGGGAGACCAGAAGGGCGACCAGATCCGGGCGACGATGTGCATAAGCATGGGGAATTCCCTAACGATTCCAGATTGAATGCATCCGACGCCGGTCACCCTGCCCACAAGCCTGAGAGAGCCCCCTGGGGGCCCTTAGAGCCAGGGATGCCTCTCTAGAAGGCGGGTCCGTCAGCAGTCCAACAGACGCCAGGAGAAACCTTTCCAAAGCGCACTTCCACCGCCCAGCTGCAACACACCGAAAGCGGTCGCCTGGTCCTTCAACCCTTTAACATATGATATGCAATGATAGGAACAGGAAATTCGTGGTAGAAGCGAAACCACCGCTGCATTCCCTTACCGACCCGGGGAAACCACGAAAATCTTACGTGGCGGCTCGACGGGAATCAAATCCGGGACCACCCGAATGCGAGCCTCAAGATGTTTGACGGGCGTTTAACTATACCGAGCAAAGTGGCTCTGCAGTAACGTGTGAGGCTAGTTCCGGGAGCTCCCGAGTTCGATTCCCGTCGACCGCCCACTCTGACCTTGGAATTTTTGTGGTTTTTCCTGGTCGGTAGCGAACGTTACAGTGGTTTCTCATATACCACGTTTTCATTCCCATCATTTCCCTTTCATTCCGCTTTCTTCTCATCTTTCAGGTGTGCTTTAGGTTTTGTGACGTATAGCAGTACCGGACAGATGGCGCGGATGCTTGCTCAAAGTAAAGAGTACTCCCCGTGGACTCTAGAAGGCTACTTGGTCGATGCGTCGTTCACCGCCCTCTTTAGGCAGCTCCAGCAGTGTGACGGGTCTTCGAGGCTGGAAGTGTTAGGGACTTCCGCGTGTCTCTGTGACCTGTCTGTCTGCGGAATGTAACCTCCCGTGGTTCCTTCACTTTATCCCTTCCTCCTAGGGGTGGTAGTTACAATAGAACTTTGTAGGCCGCAATGCGCGAGGTGTATCCCTCCGTTGTACGAGAGTCCTCCAATAAGTAAGTTTCCCTATTTTATAAAAAACATTACACACAATTGATCGTGTTGAATTAATTTTATTTATATTGTACAATCCTTTTGTTACTTTTTCTACATAGTTGACATGTTTTTCCAAGCATTGTTGTACCAGGTCGGGTCCTGTGCTCGTAACCAGCTGTTCACTTCTGATTGATCCTCGTCACGGTGTTAAAGTGCTTACCTCCAAGATAACCATTGAGTCAGGGAACATGTGAAAATCACTTGGGAAAAGATCTGGTGAATATGGAGGATGCGAGAAAACTTCCCAGTTGAATCTTCTGAGGTCCGCCTGGGTCAAGATTCAACTTGGAAGTTTTCTCGTATCCTCCGTATTCACCGGAGCTTGCCCCAAGTGATTTTCACATGTTCCTCCAACTCAAAGGTAAGAATTTTTAACACCGACGATGAAGTCAAATCAGTGAACAGCTGGTTGCGAGCACAGGACCCCACCTGGTATAACACTGACTTGGAAAAATTTGTCACGTCCCCCAAAATGCTTGGAAAAACATTCTATGTAGATAAGTAACAGAAGGATTGTACAATATAAATAAAATTAACTCAACATGATCAATTGTGTGTAATGTTTTTTCTATAAAATAGGGAAACTTACTTATTGGACGCCCCTCGTGTAACCTATGCTTACCTAGAAGTGGATGGGTTAACGCGACATTATTTCTGATGCACCATTGCAACGATCCTTCATACAAAAATAAATACTGACCTTCGTTTATGAGCAGAAGTGATGCAGCAATAGTTGTTACTGCATTTAAATCACTTCTTTGAAGAGTAAATCTGGGAATAAATCTGGGAATACCCGAGTACAATTGCTTAGTTTTGCTTGTCTACATTTAGCAAGAATGACAACGTTCGCCTGAGCCACGTTCTAATGTGATTAGTTGCGATTACACGTCATAAACAAACCTGCACCCGTGTTGTCACAGGAACACTGGTAAACCCGATGATGTAATGATTCATTCTTTGTGTGCTTCAACACTGAGAATCTTATATTCTCAATATTCGTGGCATACGCAGAGGGGACTCAGTTGGTTCTAGCCCCTAACCCCAGATGCCCTAAACCGTAATATCGAAACACTACTGTCATTTTGGTTTTCTGTGAATCTTATACAAACAGCTTTAACCTGATGTTCGTCCTCTTTGAAGCATCCCTGGCAGATCCCAAGATGACAGAGGCGTAGCTAGGGAGGAGTTTTGGGGGTTGGAACCCCCATGCTAAAAGAAAGGTGTAAGAATCAATAGCAAAAATAGCTTCGTTAAAATAATAGCACCTTTCTAGATTGGCGGGAACGAGATGCGTACTTCCTAATCGTATCACTGGTAGCGTTATACAGGGAGAGCCAAAAACTACGAACCGCCTGCGCTCGTTGCTGTCTGCCGTTATCATAGAAAGCGCGGATGAAACCATACATTTTTAAAACTACTTTTAATGGATTTACCTACCAACTTTATAAAAGGAGATGCTGAAACTGCCCACCGTCGTTGTCCATATATTTTTGGCACCTCTTTAGGAAACTATCCATCAGTCGCCAATTTTTACTTTCTCTACTACGTATAGTAAGTAGGGGAAGTATTGTATTCCACCCAAAAAATCGATACCGAGATTTTTGGAAACGTGTGTGTGTGTGTGTGTGTGTGTGTGTGTGTGTGTCTGAACACCATAACTCAGGAACGAACAGTCGGATAAACACCAAACTTGGTATTTAGGTTCAGTATCTTCCAGAGATGCGACACGAAAGTTTTCAAGAACATCCCCCCACCCCAGACTACCCTTTACATGGAACATTTTTCGAAAACTTTAATTTTTTCAAAAATGGCTCTAACGACTTTGATTAAAATATCATATGTTTAAGATATTCTCATGAGAAATGAAATGTATATCTCGAATTTTCTGGGAAGGTCTCCAAAAGTATTCTTCATTGTGAACGACTTTTGCATAACTGGTAAACCATGAGAGATAGACAACATTTTACTACACAAAAATGTAGATCACGTTAAAATACACAATTTATGTCATACATTTTTTTTTTGTTGAGTGAACCGTTTTCGACATATTGCTTGTTATTTATTCCCTTAAATTTTCCAATACTTATACTTTTTCTCAAATTCATTATTCATCTTTTTATGTCCTGGACATGCAAAGAGAATGGAATGCGCCACATAGCAACCGGCGTTTAAAATATTTGACTATCGCTTAAAACCTACCATATTCCCCTTTCATCTACAAGAAAATTAGCAATAAGATTGACATCTTGATATCTCGATTAACATGAAGCATATGGAGAATAAGCATTTGTAAAAATAGTTTGTACAAGAGTAGAGAAAGTCATGTGAGTGTAACACATCAGATTTTTTTCGAGTCAACAGTTGAAGCCCGTGCATATGTGAATACAATTTTACCCCCTTTTTACTTTACTACGTATTGTAAGTAGGGGATGTATTGTATTCCACCCAAATATTCAATACCAAGATTTCACCGGAAATATGTTTTTAGGCCCCCTGAATAAAAAAAAAGTATTTTTGGAAACATGTCCGTGTGTGTGTCTGTGTCTCTGTGAACAGCATAACTTAAAAACGAACAGTCGGATAAACACCAAACTTGGTATTTCGGTTCAATATCTTCCAACGATGCGACACGAAGGTTTTCAAGAAAATCCCCCACCCCAGATTACCCTTTACATGGGATATTTTTCGAAAATTTTAATTTTATCAGAAATGGCTCTAGCGATTTTGATTAAAACAACATATTTAAGATACTTTCATGACAAATAAAATGTAAATCTTGAATTTTCTGGGAATGTCTCCAAAAGTATTCTTCATTGTGAACGACTTTTGCATAGCTGGTAAATCATAAGAGATAGACAAAATTTTACTACACAAAACATGTAGATCGCGTTAAAATACACAATTTATTCATATACATTTTTGTTGTTGAGTGAATCATTTTCGAGATATTGCTTGTTATTCCCTTAAATTTTCCAATACTTATACTTTTTCTCAAATGGGAATTCTTTATTCATTTTTTTTATGTCCTGGACATGCAAAGAGAATGGAATGCGCCACATAGCAACCAGATCTTAAAAGATTTGACTATCGCTTAAAGCCTACCATATTCACCTTGCACTTACAAGAAAATTAGCAATAAGATTAACATTTCGATTAACATGAAGCATATGGAGAATAAGCGTTTGTAAAAATAGTTTGTACAAGAGTAAAGAAAGTCATGTGAGTGTAACGCATCAGAATTTTTTTAGAGAATTACCAGCCAAGGAGCGTGATTTTTCCTTTTTTCAGCAAGACTCTGCAACAGTTTATAGGGCCAATATTTCGACGAGAAAAATTGAAAGTGTGTTTGAGAACAGAATTATTAGTAGAGATTTGTAGCCCCCTTGGTCCCCCGACCTAACCCCCTGTGATTTCCATCTCTGGGGTGACTTAAAACAAAGTATACAAGACAAACCCACACACCTTAAAACAAGATATCCGCCAGCATTTCTCAACGTGAACTACGGCGAGTGATGGATAGTTTCCTAAAGAGGTGCCAAAAATGTATGAACAACGACGGTGGCCAGTTTCAGCATTTCTTTCATAGAGTTTGTAAGTAAAGCCTTTAAAAGTAGTTTTAAAAATGTTGTATGGTTTCATCTGCACCTTTCTATGATAGCGACAGACGCGGACAGGAAAAACACTGCGCAGTTGGTTCGTAGTTTTTTGGCTTGCCCTGTATTTACACCGCATGTCTTGGATAATATGTCCAAAGGCGACAGCAACAGAAGCTATACTCTAGATGGCGTTGGTAAAAGTGGCATGTGGCATGTTTTCGTTCCGGGTGCTAAATTTGAGTGGTTTCCAAATGAGTGCAATATCCCCAGTTTAGAACATGGGGAAAGCCAGTAGTGAAATATATTTGGCTTGCAGCGGGAATATAAAATGCTTCATCATGGTCATTAATTTTCATGTCATAAAACACATTTGCTGCTTAGAATACGCAAAATATTCTATTCTAATTTTAATTGCAATTGCTGCACTTAATCTGTGAATATAAAATCGATTTATCTAAATATTTCAACTCGGAATTAATTCATATTTTCATTTGAATCGATACAAATTATTTAAAAAATGGATATCTGCACATAACCCTCCCCTTAATAATTTTCTGGCTACACTACTGCAAGATGGTAACCACTCTACGGTTGCCACAGTGCGTATGAAACCCAAGAACGTCTTGGGTTCCTATCGTTACAAGCTTGTAAGAATCGCTGGACACCATAAATTAAGAATAATACTAGCAGATGCGTTAAGAAATTTTACAAGTCCATGATGAGGTTCACGCAACAGTAGAGAACTGCAGCAACAAACGTATTGATATAACCGCAATTGATTCCAATTCTTCAAAGGAACCACTGATCCTACAGTTCGAGTCGAACCTTATGACAGCCAATCTCAGGACATTCATGAAAAAAAGAAATCCATCTATGAACCAACCATTCTGTACTATATAAACAAATACAACCTCTCCGACATCAAGGTTATTGGTCTAATGAGTGGTGCTAGGGGCACTATCCCTGGGCTGTTCGTCAAGTTCTGTCTGGGATTTGGTATCGGTAGCAATCATTCCGAGTATAGTTACCATGACACTAAAACGCTCTGTGTCAATGTTTAAAAAATCATTTGTATAGTTGTTTATTTACTTAAAAGCACAATATTTGTCTTTCTGAATGTTCTAATTTAATTTTTTCCAATCTTATAATTTTCTTTACATTATAACCTCATTTGTACCATGCTTCTTGTTTGTAATTGTTATTTTTATTTATCTTTATTTGCTGTTAAGTATGCTTTGTAAACAGGTAGCCCCTCATTGGGAAAGCAGAAGGAATTAATTTCTTTTTTATATAACAGGTATAAAAAGTGGTAAATATTGGGGGATGACAGGAAATTCAATCCATTCTTTTGGAAAACTATCATACCATACGAGGGCAGTCCCAGAAGTACCCGACCTGACATATAGATAGTGGTTATTCTTTCAAACAAATGACTATGACTGATTGACAGAAAGTACCAACCTTATAAAGCTTAAGTTTGAAGTTTGACGATGCTACATTGTTTAGTAATTGTTTGGCAACCATCAATCGTGAACGCTCTCAGCGAATTTGTAAACATGGATAAAACTGGTCCTTGTTGTATGATACAACACTTTCATTTGAAAGGTCTTAGTCCAACTAATATTAAAGCTGAGCTGATTCTACTCTAGGGGAGTCTGCGGGTGGCAGAGTTTAAGCGAGGCCGTACGAGCTGTCAAGGCGAACATCGCAGTGGTCGAACAAATGAGGTGAACACACCAGAAATTGTGAAGAAAATTCACAAAATGGTATTGGATGACCGTCGACTGAAAGTGTGCGAGCTAGCAGACATCGTAGGCATTTCAAAAAGTGCTGTACATAGCATACTGACTGAAAATTTAGACATGAGAAAGCTGTGCGTAAGATGGATGCGGCGGTTACTCACAATGGAACAAAAGCAGCATCGTGAGGATGTTTCATTCGAGTGTTTGGCGACGTTTCGCTGCAATAAAGCCAACCTGAGACGAAGGAACAGTCAAAACTGGATTGAAAGGGGAGAATCGGCTCCAAAGAAGGCAAAGACAGTTCCATCTGCAGGCAACGTCATGGCGTCAGTTTTTTGGGATGCTCCTGGGATAATTTTTATTGATTATCTTCAAAAAGGAAAAACAATCAATGACGAGTATTATCCAAACTTATTGTAGCGTTTGAATGATGAAATCAAGCAAAACCGGCCGCATTTAGCGAAAAAGAAAGTTTTGTTTCATCAATACAATGCACCAGTTCACACATCCATTATCGCCATGGCCAAAATCAATGAGTTAAAGTTCGAATTGCTTCCTCATGCATCCTATTCGTCAGATTTAGCCCCCTCTAATTATTTTCTGTTTCCAAAGTTGAAGAGATGGCTTGGTGGTAAAAGATTTGCCAACAATGAAGAGGTGGAGTCTGCAGTTGGTGGCTATTTTGCAGAACTCAACGGTTCTCACTATAAACAGGGCATCGAAGCTATTGAACATCGCTGGGAAAAGTGTATCAAGTTGAAAAGAGACTATGTAGAGAAATAAAGATTTTTTTCCACAATGTTTGTGCTTTTTTTGTTAGTCGGGTACTTCTGGGACAACCCTTGTATATTGGTTGGCAACATTGATTAAACGGCTCGCTCCGCTTATTTTACAATGCACATACGTTTAGTCACACATAATAATTAGTAGTTAGGGAGTAGTTTTGGTCTCTATGTACTCCTGTTTGCCTTTTAGTACTATAATTGCTTAGAGAGTTATTCGTTGGTCATGCTGACCTGTTAAATTCTTCATTTAGGCAACATACCCTCTTCAGAGATACAGATAGTTCCCCCTTCGCATGGATAAATCTATAAAAGTAACCACTGACTTAATGTGTTTCAGTTATTCCTGCTTCAGCCTCCCCCCCCCAAATACACTTTCTGCGTACACCTCTGCGGGCGATTATTGAAATTTCGCGCTGAATGCTATTTAATTAATAGTAGGAACGATTTAGCACTTACTTCCGTTGCTTTATCTTAGTACCGTTGTCCTCCCTGGCGTATTAAATATTTGTTAACACTTAGTTCCTGAAGATGCGATTTTGAACTCCTTGGAGGCCATTGGACTTTTTCGGGTATAAAAATCTTTCGACGTGATGTCAATAAAGCCATGTCCTGAGCCGAGCTGTCGCTCATTTCAACACCCAATAGCTAGCACCTGCTAGAATCGCTGTATTTTAGAGCGTTGGCCGCCATTTTCTATCCAACTAGGCTTTCATCCTCCAAGTAGTAAAAAGTCTTAAATGAGTCATTCAAAGTAAAATGCTTTCTTTTCTCTTGACTGAAAACTATAGGTATTTACACTGCTTCTTGTACGAGGCCCTTCGGTTTTGTTTTGTACCATTGTGATGCGTTTTTGATGTTTCTGGTTCAACTGAAGCTGAAGACCTGAACACTTAGTGAAAGTAATATTGTAGAGTATTGAGGTATACAAACATGTGACACATTACTTGTCTCCTTCCGCCCCCAAAATTTATACTGCCTCCCTCACCAAACATAAAATACTGACTCCGGGAGAATGTTCTCCATCCTACGCAACAGTGTTATTGATAAAAAAAGCATATGTTTCTAAGGGCTTTAACAATACTCAAGCGGTTATCATCTACTTGTTCATTGCCAAGTCACGTCCGGACAGCAGTTTGCTGATATGCGCCATAGTTGTTTCAGGTGGAAGAGACCAATGAAACAATGGCAAACTAGCGTTCACTGCTCTCTCGTGAGCTAAAATAGATTAAAGGCTGATTCACAATAGCCCGAGAACGGTAACCAGAACGGAAACGAGAACGGGAAGCAATACACCATACAGGATATTGGTTCACAACAGCCCGGTAACAAGAACGAGAATGCATATCGACGATCATATCGATCACAAGTGAAAATCGATTTTGCGCATTGGGATTTCATTTGTTTTTAACTGACCAATGATATTTTTTCACCTACTTCCAATTTAGCCAACATAATGCCGGTTAGCCAACGTCAAAATTCGATAAACTAAACATTATCTAAATGCATGTTCATTACATTTCCGATCCCTCTAGTCGTGCCAAGCTTTCCTTCCTTTATTTAATGGCATACATTAAAGTTGTCAATTGTTCTTTTTTAATTTTCACCGGTTTTTGCTGTTCTTTGTAGCTTTTGCCATTTTTTTTGGTAATAGCCAGTTTTGAGTTGCATATAAACAAACTACAAATGACCTTTTTACCAAAGGAACTCTTGGATGTTTCGGGTGTCGGGATGAGGTTAGGAAGCACATTTACTACTAATCTTTCCAGTGTCATGTTTCCAGCTTGAGACTATAAAGAGCACTAGCGGTTGTTTCATGTCACGGCCGCCTAGAATAATCTCTAGAGTGAAGAGTCTAATATGCACAATATGGATCTAATATGCCGTGCCCGAGAACGAGAAAGTTAAAAGTTGGGCAACTCTTCTTTCCCGTTCACGGGGCTCGGGAAGACTTCCCATCGATTGTGAACGCTCCCATTTGAATACATGTATTTCAACTTTCTCGTTCTGGTTACCGTTCTCGTTGGTTGTGTGAACCAGCCTTTACTTATAAAAATTTCGAAGGAAAAAGAAAACGTAAAATATTTGATGTACAATAATCACATGACTTTCTATACTCACTCTTCTATAAACTATTCTTACAAAACGTCCTCTCTTCTATCGTCTTCTTGTTAATTCAGATACATTTTCAATTCACATTTACACATTTCGTTATAGGATACAGTAGGTAAAGCTACAGGCACATTTTTAAAGAGTGTGTCGCTAGTGATGGCTTACCGAGCTCGATGGCTCAGACGAAAACGTCTGTGGCCTGCATACGGAAGGTGGTGGGTTCGATTACCGCGGCCGACCTTCCTGATACGTGGGTTTTTTCGGGGGGTTCCCGGTCGTTAGGTGAATGCTGAGAAAGTTCATTACATCTCCAAATTTCCTGTTCGTCCATTTCACCTCCATTCTCATTTTACTTCACCTTTTATCTGCTTGGCTGTTTCAGGTTTGCAAGTGTCGGCAGGAATATCGGCTTGGAGGATGCTCTATGTAACACTTCGTCCCCAGAAATGGAGCGATCTGCGAGTCACAGGTCTCCCAATGGGATGTGCAAGCCTGCAGGGCAGGAGGGGAGCTAGTTGTACCAGCTGCCATCCGCGGAGCTTCAATCCTAAGAAAGGTAGTAACCCTGCCTCTGCCCTGTCATGCCTCCTGATCCAGCCGCCCTCTTCCTCCTCTTACATCACCCCTCGCTTCGGGGTGCCCATCAGGGCCTTAGGCACAAAAGATCTTCCTAGGTCAAGGTGCTAAGTTCCCCTCCGCTCTTAGTCCTATGTGATGGCATGACCACGAGAAAACAAAGAATGACTTCACATTTGAGAAAAATACAGGTATTTTAAAATTCAAACCAATAACAAGAATATCTCTGAAATGGATAAATATTTTAATGAAATTCGTTAGAGCTATTTTTGAGAAAATTTCCCGTGGAAAGGGTAATTTGGGGTGGGAATACTTTCTTGTTGCATCGTTGGAAGATGCTGAAATACCAATTTCGGTATTTAACCAACTTTTTATATATTTAGGTTTAGAGGGACTCAAAAAGCGTACTTCCAGTGAAACCTCTGCATCTAAATTTTGGATGGAATGCAATACTTCCTCTATTTACTACAGGTAAGCGGTAGAGAAAATAGAAACTACCGGAAACAACATTCTTACACGGAAAGAACTTTGTTATAGCGTAGTGTTTTGTCTGGAAATCGTAAATTTGTCAAAGTCTCTGGATATAAACCTCTTCTAATTTTGTGCCAATTGTACGGTGCTACAATTCGTGATTGTTTCATGCCAATAGACGGACGGATGGACAAAATTACTTTTATAGGCTTTCCGCAATGCCGAACGTGCCTAAAAGCTTAAATACGCGTGATTATCCTTCTCAACGTTCAACAACCTTATCAGCTACCTAGAGAAAGAAAACTTAAATGAATTGCAAAGAAAGCTTAGAGCAGAAAGTGTGTGTGTGTGTGTGTGTGTGTGTGTGTGTTTTATGAAAAAACCAATCAAATTATAGTAATTTGTTAAGTAATATTGATGCATATGATCATTTGTTTCTGATAGAGCATGTTTTCTTTTTAGTAAATAAATGGCCCTATTCGTCATATTTTCACTCTTTCAAGAAGTAAAGAGTCATTCACCGTGGTGTAGTGGTTGCCATGCTAGCTTCTAGTTACCGAGGTCGCGGGTTCAAACCCGGCGGAGGGCGATGAATTTTTTCGGGCGTAAAAATCCTTAGCATGGCTTCCTTAGGAAGGAAAGTGAAGCCGTTAGTCCCGTGTCGTAGATTTACGGCACGTAAAAGAACCTCAAACCTAATAGAGGCCTCTGAGCAAAATAACCGGTATTTCACGCCCAATATAAAATGGGACGCTAAGGACCATAGCAGTTAAAGAGCGTCCATAAATAATAATAATAATAATAATAATAATAATAATAATAATAATAAAAACTAAAAAAAACTCGAGAACTTTTCTGGTGCAATTTCTTTCTTCTGTAATCCTTTGTGAGTTGAAGTTGAAAGAGGTTTTTCGAAGTACAAGACTTTGTTGGTTGACAATAGAAACTATTTTTTATTTAAAATTTTGCACAAGGAGCTCATTGTACTATTGCAACTTAGGCTCATAGCTGAAGTTGAAGAAGCATGCGAAAAGAAATCACAGCATGTGTTTACTACGTACTTCTAATTTTAATAAAATAAAAAGCTTACTACAATATCAAATTCTGTAATTTAGTTTCCTTCTCATTTGCATTTTATTTTGAAATAAATAGTTCATTGTCATAAACTGACTTAACTTAAGTGCTTCATACCTATAGTATTGCTATCTAAACAAAAATTTGATACCCAGATTTCAATAGAAATACATGCTTTGAGGTCCCCTAAACATAAAAGAAACATTTTTAGGAAAAGGCCTGTGTGCATACGTCTGTGTATTCCTGAGCAGCATAACTCAAAATGAAAAGTCGGTTACATAACAAACTTGGTATTGAAATTTAGTGTTCTCCAAGGATACGACACGAAGATTTTCAATAAAATACCCCGTTACCCTTTATATGAAACAGTTTTCGTTTATTTTTTAATTTCTTAAAAACGCCTTTCGATTAAAATGCCACATGTTTAAGATATTTGCATGGCAAATAAAATGTATGTCTTCAATTTTATGGGAAAACCTCTGAAGTGCCCTTCATTCTGAATGAATTTGTTTTACAACTTGTAAACTGTAAGCGATAGATAAAAACTTATACAAGACATGTGGATCTTGTTAAATCACAAAATCACTTTTTACCATAGCCTAATTGTTTTAATTGCAAAATCGCTATTCGTTTTTTTCTCAATATTCATGCAAGGATGAGGGAATTTGAAAGCTATCACATAGCGACCGTTCTTAAAAAAAATTGTCTATCCCTTAGCTCTATTGTATCCCCGTATTCCCCTTGTACCAACAAGAAAATGATAAAACCATTTCCACAAATGTTTATCTCGATTAGCATGAAGTACAAAGAAGAAGAATCTTTTATAGGTAGAGATTGTTAAAGAATGAGTAGAGAAACTTACGTTAATGCTACAAGATTTTTTGTTGCTGTGCATATTTTTGTAAATATTAGGACATATCAGCATATCTTGTTTTACATATGGAGATTTTAGGTCATAAAAAACACAGCAATAATAATAAATAAATAAATAAATAAATAAATAAATAGGTATTAATAGGTATCTTCACTTTTGAAACTGACAAACAGTTTTAATCAAAAATCCAAAAGAAAAAGCGAATAATAAAAATTAATAATGTATTATTGCTTGTTTATTTCAAATATTAACTTTTTAAACCACGTACATCGTACAACATTTTGCTGTGTAAGCTTTTGACTAAACAAGGAAGTATTTGGACATGCTGAAGTTATTTCCTACTTACTTAATGGTATCTTCGTTACCTTAAGCGGAACATAGTTTCACACTGGTGACATAAATTGGAATCTCCTAAACTGCCAGAAATTTTCACGAGCGCTGCACGGATCTTGAATTAGTACTCCGAACAAGTGACTGTCAGCAGTCCATCACAAACACAGCGCCGCAAGAGAAAGAGCGGGAAGGGAGGGAAGTGAGAAGTGGAGGAGGAACCAGTCTCATCTCCACGACCTCCTTGAGGTCTTGATGACACTTGATAGCCAGCCGCATACTAATCGATTGTAAGCTGTGATGATACTTAAGTTCAGAATTGATCATACCGCGAAGGGCAATGTTTCATTGCTACCTTAAGACTGTCTAACAAACCCGTTTAGGCGTAGAATGATTTAGTTCGTGTTCTATGTTGTGTAGGCATCACGTATAGTACCCGAGTAATGCGGGAGAATGGTTTCTCAGGTGGGATCAAGTATGGTAAACGTTTACTTACATTTTACATTGTTAAATGAGGGTTATAATTTTCTTTTGAATATTTTACGTGGAAGATGCATTCGAGCTCGTATTGAAATTAGGATTACTTATTATTTTGGATTTCTAACGTTTATTCTAGCCTAGCTATTTTAGACAGCATTGTACCGAGGCGCCTGCGTTATTTATAGCTCTATATTATATACTAAGTATGAGTGCATTAGAAAGTTCATGAACACCTTTTATTTTTCCATCATTCATAACACTGTAGAAAAATACTTTCAAATACAGAGATGCTTGCATGTAGGTGGGAAAATCACGCTTGAACTGTAAGGCTCAGGCCAGCGCAGTGTGGAATGCGTGTACTTTCTCCGATAGCGCTGCGAACTTATTGCTCCCATACGGAAATATTACCTTTGCGAACTGTGTTTAATTTCCCACAGTTCTTTCGTGCATTCTCAGCGAAGAAAGCGGCTAAAATATATAAACAATACTCAAGTCTGGTGGAATCACTATAAGAAAATAAATATTTTAACGTTTACTTAAAATTCAACTAGCTATAGTACTTAATAACAATTAGATAGAATAATTCAGGTACTTACCGAAACATTCAGTGAGAACATATAAAGTAAATTTGGTATTTTTATTTAGCAATTTAATGAAATACAACAAAACAAAGTATATGCTTATATTTAAGCATTCAGCAAGCGAGACTAACAACTAAACTATCTTATTTTACTGAATAATTGAATGAAAGAAAATAATAACGACGTATAATATTGGTAGAGATGTTTACAACGAAGGTGATAGCAAGCTTGAAAGAGAGAAAAAAACAATTATAGTAAATCGTGGCGAAGAGAGACGCTTATTCAAGAAAGTGAAGCTAATAGAAAATGTAGATTAATTACTGTTCTATCATATGCTTCAATAAGACTTGTCTTAATCGTATCAATTATAATACGACCAAAAGTGTAGATAAGTTTTATTTCCGTTTGAAATAACCGCTCACAGACTAAAGAGTACATCATTTTTCAATTGTCTTAGTACATAGAAGATGCTGTCTTAAGAAGATGCTGTCAACAGACCTTCCAGGATGTTTCACAATAGAGGGTATAATTTCAGGTATCATTCCCCATATGTAGGCAATAAAACAAGAGTCCATTAAAACATGTGTCCGAAAATGCTGGGTCTCTGAGTTATGGCCTTCAAAACAGTGATATTCACCGAAATAACTTGCTGTAGTTTTCTTTACAGATGTTCAAAGTTGTCCACCTACTGCTTGAATACAGGCCTCACATCGACATCTCATAGCCGTGCAAACACGACCAAAAATTCCAGGAGTATTGCGTATTTCGTCACAACCTGCCACAATTCGATTCTGAAGGGATTCCATGTCAGGCACCGGAGACGAACACGCCAACCTTTTAAATGGCCCCACAAATAGAAATCGACAGGGTTCAAATCAGGTGAGCGTGGTGGCCAAGCAATTCGGCCACCTCTACCATCCATCGATCAGGAAACCGATCAAAGTACCAGCGAGCGATACGACTGAAGTGTTCAGAAGCGCCATCATGCAAGAAGCGAGCTTGTTGACGAATGCTCAGTGAAGTGTCTTCATATATATGAGCTAATGGTGTTTCCCAGGAAGTTTGTGTATGCCTGCCCCATAAGTCTGTTTACAAGTACATGGAGTCCAACTAACCGATCATCAATTATACCGGCCCACATGTTGAGAGTGAACCGCACTTGGTGATGAGATGGAACAATTGCATAGAAATCTGTAATTCATCTGTAAATAATACTAAGGCGGGAAAGTTTGGATTTGTAACACACTACTACACGAACCATTGGCAGAACATCAATCGAGCAGGTAATCTGCTGGTGACAGGCCTCTACACGTTGCAAATGATAAAGATACAACTAATGCTCTCGCAACAGTCTCCAGACAGTCGTATGAGGAACATTCACTTGCAGCGCTAACCTTCGTGTACTGATAGGAGTCGCGTGCACAGAACCCGGGATCTCCTCCTCTACATCTGTAGATGTAGATCTTGGTCATCCCCTCCCCAAAGCAGGAGATGTAAACTTTCCATGAGCACACAGACGGCAATGGAGACGTTCAAATGTCTTCCGATCTGGATTTTTTAATTTTTTGGGGGGTTTTCGGGAATAGGAAGGATTTGGCGTGGAGTAGATATAAGTAAGGTAATGTATTGAAGTTCCGCTTCCGCACCCCCGTTAGTACGTGGAAGGATGGGTGGCTGCCAGCTTATTGCGCTGGCAGCGGAGTAAGGAAGTGTCCGGTTGACGGCCATGACCGAGGCCCTGGCCGGCACCACGGGTAGGTACGTGGAAAGGAGTAGGAAAGGTTTGTAGTGTTATTGTTTGTTCTTTTATTGCATCAGTCGTTAATTTTAGAGATTGTTGCGCGGCCCTCGATAGGAGCCCTCTGGTTGTCGGTAGAAGTTGGGTAGTACCGTCGTTAAAATGCGTGTTTCCAGTGACGCCACGCGGACGCTGGTTCGCTCCTGCTCACTCTTCAGTCCGGAGAGGACAGAAGTCCACTCGGTCATCGTAGTGCTCAGGGATTGTAGTAGGTCGACATGACCTGACAACGTGTGCCGGAGCTCCTCCAGGGAATCTGTCGGAGCTGGCGGTGCTGCTGTAGCTCCAGATTTGAGTACATGTCGCCCAGTCGAACGCCAAACACACACATTCAATGTACCCTTCAATGTCAGAGTGTCCTGTTAATATCTTCTGTCACGGCAACTACATGCGGGAAGAAAAACGTTGCGGTAAATATCGCTGTTTTGAAGGCCATAACTCAGAAATCAAGCATTTCCAGACACGTTGTAATGGACCTTTTTATTGCCTACTTATGAGGAATGCATACCTAAATTTATGCCCTCTTTTTCGAAATATCTTATATATAGGACTTGACCTTCACACTACGGCCATCGCATGGCTTCTCGCGTGCCAGCCAGCTTGGAACTCCAGGTGAAACGGTTATAACAACCCTGCAAACGCCTCACATTCTCACAGGTAGATGATAATAATCAGATACCTTGTCAAAAGAAATGTTGGAAATGCTGTCCTTCATTTAAGCATTTGTGGCATCTTCTCAGGAAATGTTCATTCACGCTCGAGAGTTCAGTACCCGAAATTGAGGGATTTCTCGTTGAAGTTTTATTTTAGTTCTTAACAATGTATGCAGGTTTAATGCATTGACTTTATTTTTCAAGTTCCCCATAGATAAAAATCGCATATAGTTAAATCACAGGATCTGAGGGCCATAATCCTTTACTAATTACCCTATCATAATACTTTTTCGGAATTTATTTTAATGATTCCTCAGTTGTGTGCGCGGTAGCAGGTCTTGTTGCAGAAATCCAGTCTAACATTCGATGTCGGTCAGCTGTTCAATAAATGGTGTAAGTCATTTCTCTAACTGTATGTATTTACTACACACCACACAGCAGTTTCTGCCAGCATCATGATGTTTTACACAAATTTTATTTACTTATTTCCAGATGTGTGAATTGTATCTTCTAGTGGCACTATCGTGGCAACATCACTGCACGGTTGATAGAGTCCAATTAGATTCTACTACGAGGACAATTCAGAATGTAAGTTCTTAATTTTGTTTACAGAATGCTTCTTTAGTTTTAGAACATCCATTACACGCAAGTGAAAAGTAAGCCGATAATGTATTTTATGCTCGACCATGCCAAAATGTAGTATTTATACTGGTAGCAGTACTTTAATGGGCCTCATTAAGTGCACCTGTTCATTAAAGTATTGGTATTAGATCAATCAGAAGTGGCCACGTAACATTGTGAAAGCGCAAGTATCCATTATCCTGTGTAGTACATCTCACAACGCTAGCAACTTTGTTTGTCACAGGTCTACAAGGTCATTGTATTGTAACCATAGATAAAGGAATGACGATTGTAACACATCACTTAAACCAGAAACGAATACTTATGAAACCTTTAATTTAGATACGTGGTCGAGCATAAACAGTCGTATGAAACTTGACTATAATGGTGATTAAAACACTGTATGATAATTATTAACCTCGCTTCGCAATACTCGCCTTTTAATTACTACAATTATAGTCTCGTTGCATAATATACCATTTCAACACAATTTCCATTTACACTCGGGCGTTTAATTACCACTTTACGAACTTTGAAATCCCCTCTATGCAGAACTCTGCCACCTATGATTGTAGCCACCCCCTTCTTGTGATCATCCGGTACAAACTCGTCCTCCGTGGCGTAGTGGTTACCATACTAGCTTGTAATTCAAACCCGGCGGAGGACGATGGATTTTTTCGGGCGTTAAAATCCTTAGCATGGCTTCCTTCGAAAGGGAAGTAAAGCCGGTGGTCCCGTGTCGTAGATTTACGGCAAGTAAAAGAACCTAAAGCCTGATAAAGAGGCCTCTGAGCAAAATTACCAGACTTTCACGCCCTATATAGAATGGAAAGCTAAGATCCACAGCAGTTAAAGAGCGTCCATTTTAATCCGATTCAAACCGATGTGATTCTAGCCCGTTCTTCATGTTTGGATAAATTATCGTCACTCGGAGCCAAGTTAGGGCTATACGCTGGATGATCAGAAACCTCCCATTTGAATATTGTAGAAGATTGGGTGCGTGTAGCAGTATGCGGCCAAGCATTATCGTGAGACAAAACAGTCCCAGAATTGTTCTAAATTGCTTTCCTTAGTTTGGTTAGTGTCTGACAGGAGACATCAAAGTTTATTGTTGTGCCTTTTCCATGAACTCCACCAACAATAAACCTTGCTTGGATCAAAATCAGCTGCTACGAGTTTTTTCGTTGAAAATGTTTGGAGGTATTTTTGTAGTTTCTTAGGAAAGTGGAGTGACTCATGCCACAGACTGTGTTTTGTTTCGATGTTCACGTACCGAACCCACATCTCATCTCCCTTGTCAATCTGGTCGAGAAAGTAACTTCACTCCCGTAGCGTTGAAGAATTCAGTACTGCTCCCGTCCTCATGGTTTTTTAGGCTTCAGGCGGGGTTTCGCGGTACCCAGCGAGGACAAATTATAATAACCTAACTTTAATACAGTGTACACGTGCTAAAAGCTTTAGGTTATCGCACTAGTGCGATAACCTTCATTGCGACCAACATTGGTTTCAAGTCCATCACATGGCAATTAACCTTAATGCTTAATAACTCGACTTGGATTGATTAGGTTTTACTTTTCAGTCTTTTTACGTGATTAATTTCTCATGGCGCTCGCATTATCTGTTCACAATACAAATCGTCATACTTCAGTTTGTCGCAATTCGTTGTAGAGCAGCCTTGTGCTTTCCTTGATCTAAAGCGTTATTCCTTTATCTAGTATAAATCTACATAAATATTAAATGGCGGAAATTATGAATTCAGAAGAAACTGAAATGGAAGAGTCGGGTGAAATTACAGAAGCAGCAGAAAGAATAACACTAGAAGAACTTACCCCCACCAAAAACAACAAAAAACAGAAAGCAATATGATATAGATTTAATCGTTTCATGGCTGGTGTAAGGCAAAATAATTTCACTGAAAATGACTGCTAGCGAATCAACAAAACATCATAACACTGACATCTCGCTTTTTTTTAACGTCATTTCTCTTCTTTCAAGAACCGTTTTCTAAAAAACGTGATCTCTATTAATCTCAGGAATCATTAACATAATATTAATATTTTACAAATTCAAGTGCTGTCTAAAAAATAGTATATGCCACACGTGTTAAAAGTGGTTTTATTTTGCTCATAGGGTTGCAAAACAAAGTCCTTTCACCCCTTACATCATAATCTAGTATTTTTTTTTTTCGTTTTATTCTCAAACAAACCCTACAACCTTTTCTCCAATTAAGCCGGAACCCGGCTCGCGGGCTTAACCTGAGCCCGTGTAGAACTTTAACCACAGATAAATATCTCTAAAAAAAAAAACGCGCGCGCGCGCACACACACACACATACATATATCTACAAACACACACAAGAACCTTTTTTTTAGTAATACTCTTTTTATTTCGGTGAAACGTCGGTATCGCATTTTGGGTGGGATGCAATACTTGTCTATTTACTATATAGGTAAGTATTAGAGAAAGCAAATATCATTTCAAAATTTCCGCGATTAGAGCAAGGAATTGTGGGCTAGAACTGATTCCCTAGCACATCCAGCAAAACGGTTCCTCTTAGGAAAATTAGCAACCAAATAATAGAAAATTATATTTAAAAAAATCTGATGTGTTACACTCCCATGACTTTCTCTACTCTTGTACAAACTATTTTTACAAACGCTTATTCTCCATATGCTTCATGATAATCCAGATATTGAGATGTTAATCTTATTGCTAATTTTCTTGTAGATGCAAGGGGAATTGATAGGCTTTAAGCGATAGTCAAATGTAACTGGTTGCTATATGGAATATTCCATTCTCTTTGCATTACCAGGACCAAAAAAAGTGAATAACAAATTTCCATTTGAGAAAAAGAATAAGTATTGGGAAATTTAAGGGAATAACAAGCAATATCTCGAAAATGTTTCACTCAACAAAAAAATCTATATGACATAAATTGTGTATTTTAACGCGATCTACTTTTTTGTGTAGTAAAATTTTGTCTAACTCTTATGGTTTACCAATTATGCAAAAGTCGTTCACAATGAAGAATACTTTTGGAGACATTCCCAGAAAATTCGAGATATACATTTCATTTCTCATAAAAATATCTTAAACATATGATATTTTAATCAAAATCGTTAGAACCATTTTTGAGAAAATTAAGATTTTCGGAAAATGTTCCATGTAAAGGGTAATTTTGAGTGGAGGGATTTTCTTGAAAACCTTCGTGTCGCATTTCTGGAAGATACTGAACCTAAATACCAAGTTTGGTGTTTATTCGACTGTTCGTTTCTGAGTTATGCTGTTCACAGACACACACACACACACACAGACACACACACGGACATGTTTCCAAAAATGCTTTTTTGGATTCAGGGGGCCTCAAAACATGTATTTACGGTGAAATCTCGATATAGAATTTTTGGGTGGAATACAATACTTCCCCTACTTACTATAGTAGTAGAGAAAGTAAAAATCATATTGATAAATTAACTTAGATACTAAACACCGAAGATAATAAGCCTATAAGGCAACGGGGACACATAACTGGTTTATGTTATCTGAAATGACACCAAAAATGGTTATCTGTGATATGCCTTATTGTCGTGATCAACCTTATAGGTTAGAGCCGAGGTTTAGTGTCACAGTTTGTCAGTTACAATGGAGTGGTGCACATATTTGTTAGATTTTGGTAAGTTTGTTCTGTCATTGCTTTCTGCGCTGTTTACAACATTCTCATACCAAATAAACCGCAAAGCTTTCCTTTTAAAATGCTTTACACTAAATGGGAATTGTGCATCATGCACAAATGATGGCAAATCCATTTTAAGCTTGGGCCAGCAAACTTACAGAAGTTTTTGAAGGGCCACCTAACTAAATTTATGTTAATAAATACTTTGAATCTGAAATAAGCTATTATACAGGGTGATTTATGAAGAACTGACACATTTATTTCCTTAATTGTTTCAAAAATAGTTATGCTAGCGACAACTTATTATACCTGAAATGCAGAGGAATTCGAGGAGATTATTTATCTCTATAGCAAATGTTTAAAATGCCCATCACCTGCATAAGGCACAACCCAACACGTCGTTCCATGTTACTGACCACTCGTTGGAGGACTCTGTTGTCAATAGCTTGAATTTCCCGTGTAATGTTGTGCTTAGATCGTCCAATGTCTGGGGACGTGTGGCATAAACCCTGTCTTTTAAGTAACCCCATAGAAAGAAGTTCGGCGATGTCAAATCCGGTGATCTCGGTGGCCACAATTCTTGGAAATTATCTGGTCGTCAAAGAAACTTGCAATCAGTGCCATGGATTCATTTGATGTATGGCATGTATCGCCGTCCTGCTGAAAATATCCTTGACTCGACTCTACATCGTCTAGTTGCTCAGCAATCTCCATGAAAATCCGTCGGTACTCTGCAGTGTTCACATTGTTTTAAAAAAATTTGCCCACTACTCTCTGTGCGGATATTGCACCAAACTCCGATTTTAACCGGGTGCATAGGTGCTTCATGAATAACATGTGGATTTTTGCTGGCCCAATAGCGTGAGTTATTTGAGTTCACATAGCCGGATAAATGGAACCATGCTTCATCTGTGAACCATGTGATGGACAACATGGCAGGATTTTGCACAATGAACGCCTGAAACCAACGACAATAATTCAGTCGTCTATCCTTATCTGGTTCCTGTAACTGATGGACAACCGTAATCCTATACGGCTTTAGGCCTGCACTTTTCACAGCTCTCTAACACATTCAGTAGCTGTACCCTGTCTCCTGCGACAAACGTCTTAATTCTTTTTTGGAGCACTGATCCAGTCATGCTCTTACGTCAACAACAACCGTGAGAAGCCTAGAAGAACGAGTTTTGCTTTTTCACTTACCAGAGATCCAGTTGTTTTCAATTTGTTTATCAGTTCCAGTAATGTGTTTCTTTGGGGAGGATTCCGAACACCAAATTCTTTCTGGCATGCCCTTTGAGTAGCTGTAATTGAATTCGTAATCCAGTATTGCTTTACAAGGAAGAGTTGTTCATTTAATGCATACTCGATTTTCACGTTGATTAGAACAATATCTCAAAAACATTTGCCGACAATAAAACTAACAATTACGAATAAAATATGAACATCTGCGTATCTAGTGACAGGCAATCAAAACTCCAGAACATTCTGCTTAATTTGGTGCTAAAATTGGGGGATTGAGTGAATTTCGAACAGAATAATTAAACAAAGAAATGTGTCAGTTCCTCAGAAATCATCCTGTATATGCATTAGTAAAGTATTAGGTAAGTGTAGCTGTAGACCGATAAAACATAACGTTTTAAAAGTCATTCAATCACTCTTATTATTCAATTTTATTTTCAAAGAACATAATTTTACGCATCTTTTAAAATTATCATAAAATGAAACACATTGAATTACAATAGAAACACTCCTTTTTACACCGTTAAATAAGAACATTCCAATGAATTTTGAAGATCTCTAATGTTAAAGTGGCGTTTGATTTGGATTGTGAAGCGGAGGGAATTCGGCACCGATCCAGTGAATCAGGATATTGTACCGACGCCCCACGACGGTGTGCCCCCGGGAAGAAGGTAGACAGCGGGCGGTCGGAACCAGGAGTGACGGCACAACAGTGACAGAGTCCCTATAGTTTCCAGATATAAATGCCCTGGCAGTCGAACAGGCAGACCGGGGACCCCGCTCCATAAAGGGTCCAACGCTGCCCCCCCCAAGCGGCGGTCCTTACACTCCGGCAACCAGCTAAATGCAGAGGGACGGAGAAAATTCACAGTGTGTCTCCTTCTTCCTTGCCACGCGGCACCGAAACACCATCGCCGACACTTTCACCCCTGAAACAGACCAAACTGGGTGAAAGATGAATGAAATTATTAATGAAACGAAATGAAGGGACAGGAACCATTCCAGCATTCGCCTGACGACTCGCGAAAACCTCCGACAAAACCTATGGGTCAGTGGGCCATCGGCGTGTATCGAACCCGGGACCTTCCGATTGCGGGCCACAGACGTTACTGCCTGAGCTTGTTTTCTATTTATCAGTTTCTCAATATTAGGTGTAACCTTGCACAGAACAAGACATTAGCAAGATTTGCATTGTAATACTTGAATGTTATATACTCTTAATAACATTCATGGCAGAAACAGTTTACTTACAAATGTAAGTGGGGCAAATCTGCACACGAGGCTTAGAGCAAGATCGTGAATTTCAGGAAACCGTCTGAGGGGTCTTATTTCCAAAATTCTGTCAAAGTAAGAGAAGTGGATGATCCACAATTCTCTTTAGCACAAAATCCTGAGTGGTTCTGGATTTATATTATTTCCATTTGCAAGTATGAAGCCTATTTGTGAATCTCAAACTATGAAAGTAAAATGGATTTAGGAATAAATTTGTTGCTCTTTTCAGATTCGAAAGAGGAAAAGTCTTTTTTAATAATAAACAGGTTCATATCGACTCTTGAGCTATCGGCGGTCCATTCTAAATATCGTGACGGCACACTACTTGACCCGCGGGCCTAGGGTTGGCAGCGCCTGAGTTAGTGTGATCTTAGTGCTTCGTGTTATGCAATTGGTGCATTATTAACATGAAATCCTTGAAGAGCTGAAAACTTATTTCACGAGTGATTTGCCTGTTTTGGCAAAATCATGAAACTTGTCCTGAATTTTAGGCAGTTGATTTGAAAGTATGCGCATCCTTTAGAAAAAAAATTTGCGTTTACATGAATTGGAGAACGATGTGAAAAAATTATTTCTGCCAAGAACCTTTCTTTTACGCTTCAACGATGGCATATTTCATTCAATTAGTATGAGAGGTGCAGAAAGCTTTGCAAGCCTCCACTCTCCAGATCTACGGACCTTCATTTCATTTACAACACTAGCCGTTTTTACTTCTTTCTGTAAACTGTTTGGGTTAACACGTGCTTATCTACAATTTTATGTTCTCTTTCTTTTATCACATTGCTATATTTGTCTTCCTATTCTTCGTGTTGTTATGTTTGTTTCATACTATCTGGAATTTCATGTTTTACCGTTTCCAATACAGTACTCAAGTTGAACGTTTCCGATCAGTTACTTTCCGTACTCCAACAACATATAAATGCTGGCCCTGCAATGAGCATATGAAACATGTGAATGCATCCATGTCCAACATAATACGCAGTACAATACTTAACCAATATATAAACTTTTTCACATTTAGATTAGATTAAATATTTGGCAGGAAGATGAACAGGAGGGACATACCCCTACCTGCCCGGACTGAAACTTTAGGTTTATTGTACGGTTTTCTCTGTTTTTCTAATCGTCGCCTCCCTAAGCTCTAATAAGTCTCAGGAGTCCATTGATTAGGTTTTTATTAGATAATAATTTGGATCAACAGTTCCAAACTGATTACATCTATTCACTTCCAGTGTTTGTCTTTGTTTCTGGATGTTTTCAGTGTTTTATATGCTATATTTGAATCCAGTCTAATAAATTTGTCCTTACAATTTGTTTGGTATTACCCAAGACCGATTCTTATCTTATAAATGGGACCTCGCTCCCATTTTGGCCAGCCTATCTGCATTTTCATTTCCAATTACCCTAGTGTGGCTAGGGACCCATACTAGAGTAAGTCTCTTGCATTCCCCTAGTCTTTCTAGTGCTTCTCGACATTCCTAACGATCTTTGATCTCGTGAAGGGCGCTGTTAGTGTCCGCAGTACCACCTGGCTGTCTTGAGTATATCCAGATACTACAATTCTTGTAGCACCTGTCCTCGCTCTCCTTCACACAAGCTCTTATGGCATAATTCTGCCTGGAATACTGCGGTCAAAGCTCTCAAGGGACACCACTTCTCCAGCTTGGGCTATTTTCCAAATATATACCAGCTCCTATTCCATCTTTTGTTTTGGATCCGTCAGTGAACCATACATTGTCCTCTGATCGCTATTAATTATTAGCCTCCTAATCCTCTCTACCTTCAATTATAACAACGAAGGACTTATTAAAGCAGACAGACGGCTTCATAAGGTCTCCTGGCATTTCTGCGACTGGATTTATCCCTACGTCGTCTAGTATTCTGGCATGATGTCCCAGATATCCCGTAGGTTTCCAGTTGCCTGCAGTCTTTAATCTATATGATCCAGCCATTACCTCCATTTTAACCCATAGGTGCAATGGAGGCAAACTAAGCATAGTTTCCATTCCGGCTGTAGGTGTGCTGTCAATTCCACCGGTAATGGCTGGATAGGCTAATCTCGGTGTCTTCCCCAATTCCTTGATAGCCGCTACCTGCTCAGCTTTTTTCCACCAGACCAGTGACCCATAGCTAAGTATGGGCCTCACTACGGTGGTATAAATCCAGCGGATGCATCTGGGATTTAAACCCCAGCTTCTACTACAGGCTCTTTTGGTACTCATTTTAGCTTTGGTGCATGTTGCTTTAAGGTGAGGATTCAAAGTGAGTCCAGAATCTAGTGTTAGTCCAGATACCTCACTTGCCTTTTCATCGGCAACATTTCACCAAATAATTTAAGCTCCCAGTATGTTTCTAGGATGCGCCTCTTTTTAAATGATACCACCACAAGTCTTCTTGGAATTGGCGCCAAGATCCTATTTTTTGCTTTATACAATATTTTAAGCACGACATAGTATATAACAAAATATTGCATGTAACTGCATGAAAGTGATCTATTGGGGACTCAGTTTCGATAACACCTTACTCGTCCTCAAAAAACTCGAAGAAAGTTTCACCCAGCGAAAAGCGGCAACACCGCGCTAAGTCTTGCAGATGCATAGATTGAAAATGGTGCGATGTATGGCTCTAAAAAGTGCTAACTAGCTCAAACTGCAGACGTTTAATGATATGAAATAATGGTAGATCGGGGCAGTCTTATTCTCGTAAATATATGCATTATAATAGAGCTAGGACATTTATCCATTGAGCGAGGAATCAATATAACTGCCACCCTACCTAATACACGTGACGTCGTACTAAATACACGTACCCAGGGCTGCATATTCGACAGTCAGTAGTTCACTTATGTTACTGGTATGGTAGAGTTGCTCTCTGTGAGCTCTGTGTTTGTTCTGCTCAACCCCTGACGCTTCTGTTTACAGTTCCAGGTTATCTGTGGGCACACCTTCACCTCAGCGCACTGGCGACACAAATCGGCAGTGTGCACACGTTGTAAGCCAAAGGATATTTGTCCTAGTTCTGATTACATATGAGTATACACTATACTTCCGGGAACGCAGTTAGGTTATAAGCTCAGGACGTCTTCAGTCACATAGGCAGAAATTCTGGAAAAGAGAAAGGCATTTACATTCTGAGAATTTAGCCAGCCTCGGTAACAAAGTCAGACTTAAGAACACGTAAGAATTGAAGATTGGCTGCGCGTGAAAAATAACGTTGATGGGGGCATAATATGTAGGCGGAGCTAAAATTAATAAATATTCGTACATTAGCTCCGAGGGTTACTCTTCTCTGGTACCACCAGCGGTACTTGCTCGTGTGATATTTTAAGCGCCCAGTAGTAGCGGCTAACGTCAGGGATCTTGCCGGTAAACATTTTAGCGACTCGTGGCGAGTTACACGTCTAGTTTCTTTTATTGCGAAAACAGTTATTTCCAACCGTAACTTTGATACTGCAGAAGTTGGCAGGTGTAGTAATCCAGTTGTTATAATTTAGAGTGCTACTATTCAAAGTCAATATATTTCTTCATTTCAAACGGTTGGCAACTCAATTCAAGAACTGAAATAAATTTCTTAGTCAATTTAAACTAACGTTGTACTTCACAATACATTCACGCATACACTGAGTGAAATTACTCAGTTCTAACACTGAAGCAGCCGGCAGCAGGATCAACAGCAGATATTGGAGACAACGGGAAAACGTAGCAACTGCATTCCTGTACCAAACTGTCGCACCATCGCGGCTCCCAATTCTGCTTCAAACTGGTGACTATCGCGGGCCTGCAACAACCATCGATCCAGTATCAACGATCCTTAGCGTCCCATTCTATATTGGGCGTAAAAGATCAGAAATTTTGCTCAGAGGCTTCTATCAAGCTTGAGGTTATTTACCGTGCCGTAAATCTAAGACAGGACCACTGACTTTACTTCCCTTCCAAAGGAAGCCATGCTAAGGATTTTTACGCCTTCGCGGGTTTCAACTCGCGACCTCGGGAGCTAGAGGCTAGCATGGTACCCCTAGACCATAGACGACAGCCTCACTTCCGTTCATCTATACTAAACATCAGTAAGTTGCCTATATGCCACGTGGTTATCCTGTGTTTTAATTGGTGAATCAGAGGGTTTGATATGCAGGTGAACTGTGCTATACAGAGAAACAATGAATTCCGCTCAGTCTCTCTTAGCACAATCTTTTAAACACTAAATTTGGAAGAAAAAGACGAAATTAAATCTCTTGGTAGATCGCATCAAATCTAAAAGTCGCTCAGAACAGGAATTTATCCAGATACATGATTGGTTGTGCGGTTATGATGTTAAGAACGCCCTGCTTTGCTTTTCTTGTGCTTTATTTGGAGGTGAAGGTGTATAGAAGATCCATGGTTAAAATTGGCGTGAATCATTTGCAGCATCTTCATGAACTCGCTACAAACATGGCTTATATGGTGCAGTTTTAGATCAGAAGCTTTTAATGAACATACTGATAACATTTGGAAGTGTAATTGTTAATAATTGACGTCTTAAATATGCTTCTTATCTGTTCAAGATATGTCAACTGTGGCAACTCCTCTGCTGTGACAAATCTCTTGAAGTCTTTGTTCCCAAAAAATATCTAGGGCTATTGAATAACTTTAATTTCGGGATTTTCGTAATAAACACTAAAACATAACTGCAGGTCATGGTTACAGTTCTGACACCAGCTGAAAACAAATGAGTGCACTCTCCAACACTTCTTCTACACTCTTGCAGTCTTTGGTTAAAAGTCAATGCATTTTGTATACTCTTATTTCATGATCTTCATCAACTTCGATATCCCTTTGGTTAGCCTTCTGTCGTTTCCTAACAATATCGCGTAGTTTTACATCAACCTTCCCCAAAGTACATTGATACCCTTTACCTAAAGGAGTCATTTTGAAAACGGAATCCATATACTCGTATAATCAAGACTTCTTGTTGTATTGGTTGCAATTGAAGAAAACATTTCCATATGTTCGAATCAACTACCAATATTGTTAATCTGGGCATTTAGCTCCTTTCTGACATAGTTTCAAGTAAAATATATATAGCGATTTGCGTGAAATATCTACAAATGTGTACAGCAGTATCCTTTTCAATCCCCAGAGGTTCGTTTACAAGTACTGTTTTTCGCGAGTTTTCGATGGACAGGTTAAGAGAGACTACGATTTTTTCTGTTCCTGCGCCAGTTTTTGTTTATAAAGCAAAATTGACAGTACAATGTTTATTACTTTAACAAATTCAAATTGCAACTATGGCTCTGTGAGCCACCAAATTTCAGAGTCACCAGCCCCCCTGATACACTAATCTGTAATTTGTGTTGTTGCTAGTACATAATGATAACCCTATGGTTCCAATTAGTTCATGCTACTCATTCTATCTTGTACTGCTTAACATACTGAACTTACAGTATGCTCGTTAACAAAATGTACAATGGCAATCTGAATACTGATTTGACCTATCAGCATTCCTAAGGTAACGCGTGAGGTTCGCATTCGGGAGGTACCGGGTTCGATTCTCGTCGGGACGGACACTGACTTTGGGCTTTTTCGTGATTTCCCCGGGTCGGTAAATGAATGCCTGGGTGGTTCCTCTTCCATCGTGAATTTCCTGCCCGTTATTTCTTATCTGTTTCAGGGGACAAGGCGACGGCGTTCAGTGTGTTGCGGCAGGGCGGTGGAGGTGCGCTTTGGAAAGGTTTCTCCCTGGCGTCGGTTAGACTACTGATGGACCCCGTTCTGGAGCAGCGTTCTTGGGGTCTAGAGGCCCGGAGCATATAGGCAAGGTGACCGGCCTCCTATGCTTTCTATCCGGATTAATTAGGGACCCCGCTCATCCGACCGGATGGTCGCCCTTCGGGCCTCCCCCTCATCCATCTCTCCCTCTTTCCCTTCCACCCCTCCGCAGGTTGCATGGACTCCTTCGTGATATGTAAAAGGTAAAGATAATGACGAACGCAAGGAACCCCCGAAACTAGGGCAGAGCACCGCACGCAGGCCATCTGCCCCCCTGTGCTTCTATCTTGACTCCTGGGAGGGACGGATGAGGGGAGAGACCCAAAGGGTGACCAGATCCACACGACGATGGGCACAAGCCTGGACGGGGTCCCTAATGTTTCCAGGTTGAAAGCCTCCAACGCCGCCCAAGCCCACCCATTAAGCCAGAGCCTTCGGTTGCGGGCACCCGAAGGAGTGCCTGTCCGAAAGCACTTAGAGCCGGATACCCAACCAAGCTATGCACTCTTTGGAGAAACCTCCACAGAGCGCATAGCCATCATCCAGCCGCAACCCTGAAACAAATGACAAAGAACTTCGTGATGATGTACTCCTACTCTTCTACGACTACGATTATCCAAAATAAACTATGTTGTCAGATGCTTAGTTAAATTTTTCAGTATATTCTGGCTGTAATAAGGTTCTTAAGTGAATAAATATTCTGTTTCTAAAATGTTTTGCAACTGAATAGGACGTAAAACCAGCTGTTTGTTAAAATAAATAGTAAGTGGTATTAATATGAATTCCCCGCATATGTTACTACACCATGGTTGTATTCATCTTGGTTTAACTTAGATTCACAGGTGTGTGATATAAAACAGGAAAAAATCTGATGTGTTGCACTTATGTGCCTTTCTCCAATCTTATACAAAAGTATTTTTACAGACGCTTATTCTCCATCTACTTCATGTTAATCGATATAAAAAATTACAGAAATTAACTTGTTGCTAATTTTCTTGTAGGTGTAAGGAAAATATGGCAGACTTAAGCGATATTGCAATCTTTTAAGAGCTGGTTGCTATGTGGAGTATTCCATTCTATATGTATTACCAGGGCAAAAAAAATGAATAACGAATTTGAGAAAAAGCATAAGTATTGGAAAATTTAAGGGACTAACAAACAATATCTCGAAAATGGTTCACTCAACAAAAAAAAAAAAAAAAAAAACAAACAAAAAACGTATATGACATAAATTGTGTATTTTAACGCATCTACATGTTTTGTGTAGTAACATTTTGTCTATCTCTTATGGTTTAAAGCCTAACAATTCCCCTTGCATCTACAAGAAAATTAGCAATAAGATTAACATCTCGATATCTCGATTAACAAAAGCATACGGAGAATAAGCATTTGCAAAAATAGTTTGTGCAAGAGTAGAGAAAGTCATGTGAGTGTAACACATCAGATTATTTTGTATTTGCTTCATTTTAACCCAAATAAACTTTTAGCATAATTGGCACATTTCGCTATAGATACAAAGGGAACAACGATTGTCAAATGTTTCAGTTTCGGACCTATACACTGTCCTTAAAATTCCACACTCTCCCCATGACATCGTAAGAAAAAATTGAATGTTGACAGGACTTCGTAAGAATGACCAAGTATTGTACAAATCGAACAATTAATAACGGATATCTCGGAAATGGCTGATGTCATATAAAAAACTATTTGAAATAAATCGTGTGTTTTAAAAGGAACTACATTTCTTGTGTAGTACGTTATCATCAATCCCTTAACGTTTAGCAGTTGTACGTACACGATTATATAAAACTCCTTCCAAACGAAGAGGTCTTCAAAGCCTATTCCCAGAAAATTCAAAATATACATTTTATTTCATGTAAATATCTTTAATATATGGTACATTAATCAAAATCTTAGAGCATTGTTTTAGAAAATAAAACATTTCGAAAAATGTTTCGTGTAAAGGGTAGTTTGTAGAAGAGAGATTTTCTTGAAAATCTTCGTGTCGCATCTTTGGAAGGTACTGAAGTTAATACAAAGTTTAGTGGTGATCCGACTTTTCGTTTTTAAGTTACGCTGTACACAGACACATACACACGTTGGAGGACTCTGTTGTCAATAGCTTGAATTTCCTGTGTAATGTTGTGTTTAGATCGTCCAATGTCTGGGAACGTGTGGCATAAACCCTGTCTTTTAAGTAGCCCCATAGAAAGAAGTTCGGCGATGTCAAATCCGGAGATCTCGGTGGCCACAATTCTTGGAAATTATCTGGTCGTCAAAGAAACTTGCAATTAGTGCCATGGATTCATTTCATGTATGGTATGTAGCACCGTCCTGCTGAAAATATCCTTGACTCAGCTCTACATCGTCTAGTTGCTCAGCAAACTCCATGAAAATCCGTCGGTACTCTGCAGTGTTCACATTATTTTAAAAAACGTTGGCCCACTAGTCTCTGTGCGGATATTGCACACCAAACTCCGATTTTAACCGGGTGCATAGGTGCTTCATGAATAACATGTGAATTTTCGCTGTCTCAATAGCGTGAGTTATTTGAGTTCACATAGCCGGATAAATGGAACCATGCTTCATCTGTGAACCATGTGATGGACAATATGGCAGGATTTTGCACAATGAACGCCTGAAACCAACGACAATAATTCAGTCGTCTATCCTTATCTGGTTCCTGTAACTGATGGACAACGTTATCCTATACGGCTTTAGGCCTGCGCTTTTCACAGCTCTCTGACACATTGAGTAGCTGTACCCTGTCTCCTGCGACAAACCTCTTAATGCTTTTTTGGGTGACTGATCCAGTCATGCTCTTACGTCAACAACAACCGTGAGAAGCCTAGAAGAACGAGTTTTGCTTTTTCACTCACCAGAGATACAGTTGTTTCCAATTTGTTTACCAGTCGCAGTATTGTGTTTCTTTGGGGAGGATTCCGAACACCAAATTCTCTCTGGTATGTCTTTTGAGTAGCTGTAGTTGAATTCGTAATCCAGTATTGCTTTACAAGGAAGAGTCGTTCATTTAATGTGTACTCCATTTTCACGTTGACTAGAACAAAATCTCAAAAACAGTTGCCGACAATACAACTAAGAATTACGAATAAAACATGAACATCTACGCATTTAGTGACAGACAATCAAAACTCCAGAACGTTCTGCTTAATTTGGAGCAGAAAATTGGGGAATTGAGTGAATTTCGAACAGAATAATTAAAGAAAGAAATGTTGGTTCTTCATAAATGACCCTGTACAATATTGTAGTAAGAACTAGTAACAACACTATCAGATAAAAAGGAAGATGAGATCAACAAATAATTCTTATAACATAATACAATGCACTAAAGGAGAGAATACGGAGCACCATGCAACAGTTTAAAATAGGAATTTAGTAATATTATAGTATACACAGATTTTGGACTGACATAATGATCCACATAAAGAGTGCTATAAATGTCAATTTGTCAGCTATAAAACATTCCTCCTTTAAGATTTCAGTGATTTTTCTTTTAAAATCTTTAAAATTTGCACGATTTTAATTCTATAGATAGTGCATTGTATGACTTAATGGCACGTGAGATTAAGCTATTTGGGCTGTAAGTATAAATAATCACGTTTTATTAGGGTTTTATGGTTTCTTGTATTATATATATATACATTTTTAGAGCTTTCAAACATTAAACTACTCTTTAAAATATTACTGTTTATTTTATGTGAAGTTGTTATGAGTAAAGTAAGTTATAAATAAGTGTGACATATCAGATTTTGAATGTAATTGCTTATTTTCTGAACAAGATAAATGTGTGAAAATTGATGTAATTATAAATGTGTTATCTTTTCTTTAAACACAGATCTTTTCCCGGCCACGAAAATGGACTATTTATGTTGGAACATCTTCACGACTTTATTGCGTTCCTTGCCATACCTGCATCTATTTCTACTTTTGAGTTTTTGGCTTCGGAGAGTCAAATGGGATGCATCAACCAGAATACCAGGACCAAGTTCTATTCCCATTATCGGCGATGCTTACCTTCTGCGCCTTGGTTCCACGCCATTTCTTAAACTCGTATATCTAAGGAAAATATATGGATCCACGCTTCGCATATGGTTTGGAAGAAAAGCCATTGTTCTCGTTACCGACGCGGAAGTAATTGAAAAGATTTACTCTAAATACAACGTGAGAAACAGGGCTGAAAATGTAGCAAATCCTGTAAAACAAATTCTACTTGAAGGTCTATTGGTCTCTAAGAACGAGAACTGGCGCAGGAGCAGAAAAATCGTGGTTTCTACTCTTCATAAAAGCTCTCTTAACCTGTCCATCGAAAACTTCGCAAAAAACAGTAATATACTTGTAAACAGACTTTTGGGGATTGAAAAGGATGCTGCTGTAGATATTCGTAGGTATTTCACGCAATTTGCTATAGATATTTTATTTGAAACTATGTTGGGAATGGAGGGAAATGCCCAGATTAACAATGATTGGCAATTGATTCAAAACATATGGAAATGTTTTTCCATTGCAGGCGAAAGAAACAAGAAGCCTTGGTTATATATGGATTCCGTTTTCAAAATGACTCCTTCAGGCAAAGAGTATCACTGCACTTTAGAAAAGGTTCATACGAAACTACGCGATATAGTTAGGAGACGACAGAAGGTCATCCAAAGCGAATTCGAAGTTAAAGAAGATGATATAATAAGCAAAGAGTATGCAAAATGCATTGACTTATTTTTAACCAAAGACTGCAAGACTGAAGACGAAGTGTTGGGAGAGTGCACTCATTTGTTTGCGGCTGGTGTCAGCACTGTAGCTATGACCTGCAGTTATGTTTTAGTGTTTCTTGCTGAAAATCCCCAGGTTCAAGATAAAGTTATTCAAGAGCAATTAGACATTTTTGGGAAAGAGGACTTCAAGAGACTTGTCACAGCAGAGGATTTGCCACAGATGACATATCTTGAACAGGTAAGAGGTGCATTTAAGAACGTTATAATGTAAAGTTGGGTTTACTTTAAAAATATCGCCTATTATCTTGCATAGCTTAGAAGAAGCACATTAAAAGCTTGAGAACTCTTTTATTTTAACCTGTTGATGCATTAACAAGTGTGCCAAAACCGAAATGTCGAATAAATACCAAACTCGGTATTTAAGCTCAGCATATTCCAAGTGTACGATACGAGGATTTTCAGGAAAATCCTGCCTATCCCAAACAAGCATTTACATGGGAAATGTTCGCTATTTTTTATTTTCTCCAAAAATTACTCTTGACGATTTTAGTTAAAATCACCATTTGTATCACTAATGAAATATGTCTTGAATTTTCTGTGAAAAGCCTATGAAATTCTTTTCATTCATAACGAATCTTCTATACATTTTTAAAGTTATGTATTTATTTATTTAATGTCGCTTTAACAAGAAGATCATATCGCGACTAAATGCATGTTACGTTAAAACACACCAATAAATTAATAAAATTATTAAACATTTCCGAAGTGCTCTTTATTTTTGGTTTAAATTTTCCAGTAATTTATAAAAGTTTTAAGGGCTGGATCCGCAGCTCAGTCAGTAGAGCGCTTGCCTGCTGTGCAAGGTGCCCCGAGTTTGACTCCCGGCTGGGTGGGAGCTTTTCTCTAGCCAACATTATTCCCTATCCTCCCTATGAATGAGAAGTGTGAATGTGATCTAATGATTAAAACCCAAAAAGTGCAAGAAACCCAACAAGAGAATACGAGTTAATATCATTGCCTATAGGCAATAAGTTCCAAAGGAAAGGCCGCCGATAAAACCAATGCAGTTAAGGGCGAGGTATAAATGGAACTTAAAAATAAACGTTTTAAGCGTTAAGTCACCAGTCTGTTTCTTGTGGTCGTGCAAAGAATGTAAATTCAAAGCCAGCATACCTGCTTTAAAAAGTCTAATTGTCGCATCATTCTCCTGCACCCATCCTGTACCTACAATGGAATGTGTTATGAAACCATTTTTGCAAATGTTTTTTTGGATTGACATGAAATACGAGGGTGGATCGAAAAATAACGGACAATAATTTTTTTCTGCCTTAGTATTGTAGCTGGAATGTTGCAATTTCACATAAATATAGTTTGACGTTTTCACTACAGAGAGTATTTTTTGTTTATGTGCAGCTCTAGCGAGAGAAGCGTGAACTACGCAATAAAAATGGCACGCATGTTACTGTCATCCATGTGTGAAGAGCAGAGAGGTGTGGTTCGATATTTGTGGGTCAAAGGTAATAAACCGAGTGATATTCACAGGGACTTGCGTGCGTGCATGGGGATGATTGTATGGACCGTAGCAATGTCTGCAGGTGGTGTGCATTCTTCCTAGGGGGTCGTGTGAACCTTGGTAATTCGCCACACTCCGAGAGGCCGGTAACAGCTGCAACCCCGCAGAATGAGGCGGTAATTTTGAACGACCGGCGTGTGCAACTGCCAGCGAACCTTATCGCAACAGTTCAACATTTTCTATGGTGCAGTGTACGATATTGTTCATGGACATGTTGAAATTTCGTAAAGCTAGTGCTCGCTGGGTGCCTAAGAACCTGACAGACAACCACAAGGGCCAGCGAATGATGAGCTTGGATCACCTAACGCGGTACACCGCAGAAGGACACAACTTTCTGAAAGGAATCGTCACTGGTGATGAGTCGTGGGCATACCACTACACGCCCAAAACCAAGCAGGCAAGTATGGAGTGGAAACATGCTGGTTCCCAGTGAAGAAAAAATTCAAAGTGACTCAATCTACTAGGAAAGGGCTTGTGATGATGTTCTGGGATATGCATGGTGCTATATTGGTGGACTTTGCTGAACACGGGACCATTGTGAATGCTGCAGCCTACGTGAAAACTTGGATGAAGTTGCGTCGTGCCCTTCGTGACAAACGACACAACATGAATGCTGACGATGTCAAAATTCTTCATGACAATGCTCGCTCCCATTTTGCTGCTGCTGTTCGTCAGAAAATCACCAATTTGGTTGGGAGGTGCTCCAGCATCCACCATACAGTCCGGACCTTGCACCGTCGAACTTTCATCTGTTTGGTCGCATGAAGAAATTCCTGGCCGGCCAACGCTTTGCGACGGAAGTGGAAGTGAAATCAGCAGTCCGCAGATGGCTATACTCCAAGGAAACGGATATCTACGAACAGGGCATATTGAAACTGGCACCACGATGGGAGAAATGTGTTGAGAAACTTGGTGACTATGTCGAAAAGTAGGTAAAAGGTGTAAGTTCATTTCTGATTTTTTTGTTGTTGTTTTAACTTTTAAACCTTTTTGTAAAATAAAAACATTGTGCGTTACTTTTCGATCCTCCCTCGTACATAGAAAAGTAAGCTTTTGTAAGAATAGTTTGTAGAGGATATACCTATACGAAGGTGGTTAGACAAAGTCATGTGAATTTAACACGTCAGATTCTTTTTAAAGCTCTAAGTCACAATTCCCTTGTTTATCGTGGTCATGCAGGGAATTGAATTTCAAATTAGCATATAGCGACTAGATTTTTAAAAATGTGACTATGCTTCAATCTTCTGTATCTCCCTTGTACCTAAAACGAAAATATGGTAATGAAACCATTTCTGCAAACGTTTTATCTCGTTGCATTTTTAGCCATTTTATTATGAGATTCAACATTTTCTTCTGTAACGTAATGCATCAAAATTATTTCAAAAACTAATTTTATTTGGCATATAGGTTTCTTCAAAAACTTCTATTTTCTTCTTCTTCTGTTTTCTGGTGCCTTTTCAAGTGTCGGGGTAGCCTCGTTCAATTCATTTCCTCCATTATAATCTATTTTTACTTAGCCTTTTCAATTCCGACGTTGTCTTTCCATTTTTCTGTTCAATTCTTTCAATCCTCTTCTCCCATATCGTTCGTGGTCTCCCTCTACCTAACCTTCTTTCCACATGCGTTTTAAAGACCTGTTTCGTTTTATTTCTTCGTTCACCCTTCTTACATGTTCAAACCATTTTAATTGTCTCCCCTCTATTGTATCAACCACTGCTTTCTTCTGCCCTATCTCTATTCTAACCGTTTCGTTTTTTATTCTCTCTTCTGATTTTCCTTGCTATTCTCAAGCATTTCATTTCCATTGCTGTAAATTTGTTCAAATGCTTATCTTGTAATGCCAAACCTTCTGTTCCATCTGTTCTGTTCGGTATTATTATACATTTTCAGTTTTGTTTTATTATTTATTTCCTTTTTTCCTATTGTATAATTTAATCCCTAATAGACTGAAGTAGCTTTTTAATTGAAGTAGTTTTGTTGCTGCTACGTATGGAAAGTCAGTTTGAAGATGATGTATTATATTTTTACTGTTGGGGAGCCGAACTTGAGGTAGTTGCAACCGCACGTATGGTAAAAAGTTTCTGGTAGCCTTCGCCTCAAGTTTAAAAATATTAACTTTGTAATTTGATGGTTTCTTTAAATATTATAAATGTTTGCCTCGGCTGCGTCAGTATTATTGTTAGAGACATGGATTTCTTTGCAGGGAGTAGTGCGGCTAAGAATGTAGGCTTACACAAATTATAATTTGTACTTCACTCCATTTATTGATCCTTGACACAATTTAAATAACACTTCACTGATATAGAGAGCTTTGAGATTCTTTTATTACTTACACTTTTTAATACGTAAACTATTTTCGTCTCACACAAAATACATATTAAATTTCTCGAGGACACATCTCGCGTCCGGTTAGGAACACTGTCTGCAACCAACTGACTTCTGAATTTGTAGATTTGCTTCAGTTTAGTTTGATTGGCTAATCCTAGTCCAATAGAATACCTTCATTTAACTGAAGCTTTTTCTGGTTGTGGATCGGCTATTTTATAAACTGTCTCAAAAATTACATTATTGCTTCCAAGAATCACAAGTAGCATTAAACTTTCAAATTCATTATTGCCTCAAGGCTACCTCATTGTTACCCCATTGTTAACTTTTAGCCTATTATTCTCACAGCTCCTAATTATTAAAGTACGTATTAAATTTGCATAACATTATTACATGTATACAATAATATAAACACATACAAAGACTGTAATATACACTTTTTAAATATTGTTACATACACATATTGCTTTAAGGTCGGCTGTTGTTACATTTTTTATTATATAATTTGACTGAAATCATTTAAGTGTTAAAAATGCTACCTCAAAATCCTATTCAGTACCTTCAGTTCTATTCTCCCATCGTTACTTATTATCGTGCTCAAATACTAAAAAATTTCTACCTTCTCCAATACTTGCCCTTCGCATTCCCTTTTTAATACTTTGTGTGTCTCTTATTTTGGCACCCACATTACCTTACTTTTCTTTGTGTTTATTTCCATTCCTTTCCTTTTTATTTCCTCATTCCATTCCATTACTGCCTGTTGAACTCTTTTTGAAGTATTTGCTATTAATACGAGTACATCATCCGCATATAACAATGTCTGTATAAATGCTGGTCTCATTATCCACATTCCCATCTTGGACTTTTATTTTCAACTTTATTATTATTATTATTATTATTATTATTATTATTATTATTTTGTAAACAAATCCTATCATACCATAACTCAAATTTTTATTGCAGACGTAATATAATCGCTTCGACAGGAAAGAAATCGCCGAAACTAACAAAACTACAATTACTTAGATTAGAAAACATAGCTTTATCAGAATGAATAAAACGTTTTACTTATTGTCATTTCACATTACTTCCACTGCCTATCGAGCTTGATTTACGACTAAAGGCGTACATTTCTCCGATTTTTACTGCCTGCACCTGCTTGCCCCGACGGATAAGTTTTCAGCAAGCCAACCTACGCATAGAGAGGCAGTTTTTCTCAATGCTGGGCAGGTCAAGAAAACCCTATCTTATACCTGTCGGCAGGAACGAAGATTTAGAGGCGATTGGGAAACCTGTCTCTCAAGCTGTCAGTAGTAAACAGACAGTTACGTTGCATGGCTTTACGATACATCCTGATATATTAGATTTAGTTGCTTTCCGTTTATGCTCCAAACTGTTAATATAATAATAAAACATCACCACTTTGGAACTGCTGCTATGTTTAAATTCAATGTCATAGACGGCCAGTTGGGGAATTTAATGTCGTGCCGGCATGGTAGCTCAGAGCAACCGGACGAAACCGAAAGATCCATGATTTAGATCTTGGGTATGGCATTGAATTTTGTTTCATACTATCCGGAATTTCATGTCTTTCCGTACTCCAAAACCAACCTTTTAGTATAACCTCAGCAACAACTTAACTGAAACATATGACTGCGTCCATGTCCAACATAATATATAGTACAATAGTCAATCAATATATTATCTAACATTTCGACATAATACTAACCAAAGTATTACGCATAATTACAGGAAAGCGTTTTCTCAGGGCTCGTTTCGATATTCTGCCTCGGCTTCGCTTCGGTCATAAACATCTTACCCGTTCTGAATATACTCACTTTTCTATGCAGTTACGTAAATAACTATTTCATTCTGGTTCTGCCTTTCTAATTCCTAAGATTCCTATTTTGCAATTTTCATGAGATTTTGTTGATTATATACAATTTTACATAAAGTATCTCCAAATACTATATATATATATATATATATAGTACATGTATATTAAATTCTGTTTCTTATTCCTTTTTCTTGAGGTGAATATATATGTTTCAGATTTTATTATATTTCTTTTACGCTGTTCTTAATAAATTATTGCGAGTTGTTAAATTTGTATCGGTTTGGAAATGACCGTACACAGATCGATTCTTGCTCCAATTTGTAAAAACATCATTTTCACTACTTTGTTATTATTTTTTTCAGGTTATCAAGGAGACGTTGCGGCTCTGCCCAGCGATACCGTTTACATTTCGTCAGCACGATCAAGACATGGACATTGGTAGCGGGAGGACAATACCAGCCAATACGAATGTGGTAATTTGCCATTACTTAGTCCATCGGGACGCCAAGCATTTCCCAGACCCCTTGAAGTTTAATCCCGATAACTTCGCTCCAGATATGGATCGAAGGCGACATCCTTACTCCTACACACCATTCGGTGGTGGACGTCGTATGTGCCTTTGTCAGAATATGGCCACGATGGAGCTTAAGTCGGCTTTGTCCACGGTGCTGCGCCATTTGCGTGTTACAGCCGCGGTAAACAGCATGAACGACCTGGAGAAAAATTTCGCCCTTAGCATCGATCTCAGGAGTAGTCTTGAAATATTGGTTAAACTATCACCAAGGAATTAGGTCTACAAAGTAAACTGTTTTATGGTTAAATTCAGCTTTGGGCGCCTGTGCCAAGAGTGTGACCTGGTACACTGAAACAACATATAAGATAGGAGGGTAAAGCAAACGAACATCACTTAAAAAGTATGCATATTTTGTTTAAACTAAGAATTGAAAGGAAAGAAAAAATGTATTGATTTCTGCTGGCTTGTTCAAGGTTTACAGCAGAATTTGACCTTCGAGCTCTCAAGGGACATTCATATATTTACGTATACATGGAAGCAGAAAAAGTGATCAATCCCCTAGATCCCAACAAAGTGTTTTTTTAAGGTTTCCGCGTTTACCTAGATTCCACTCAGCCCTTATCACGTCTCTCTATCTCTGACTTGAAACAAATATAGACCAATCAGTGATGTTATACTCGGTGTGTAACAAAGGGGTCGGAAATAACCTCACTTAGTGAATTCTACTCTGATTCGTGTAAACAAATACACAAGTAACATGGTTAGCGACACGACCTTATAGAGGGAAAAATGGACGAGGAATGCGTTACCTGCGGCGTTAAAATGCACAACAGTCACAATATTTCAGTCACATGTTTCTTCTGAAGTAGACGTGAAAACAGTCCAAAATTATTGCCGCCAAGACTGCCAACATGATACTATTTCGATGCATTAGTGAATTTCACTAATTGGTTTGGTACATAAATGATTAGATACCAGTATATTAATAATTATTGTAATTATATGGTTTATAATACGGATATAATTCATTATTATTTATTATTCCACAAAGATTTGCCGTCTAGTCAGTTCTGACTTCAATATGTTAAAACCGGTCCTGTCTCCGTCACCATAACTTCTTGACTGATAGGAAAATACAACTTTGGTAACCTGAATTATTATTATTATTATTGTTGTTGTTGTTGTCATCATAGTTGTGTAACCCAATAACATATTGTGACCCTCGTTGTCAAGAAACGTCATTAAATAAATGGATTATTCTCGTCAGGCTTATTAATATTATCATTTTTACAATTGACAGTACTCAATGCAGCTGATGCATGTGGGTGACGAATCGATTATTACACGAAACCAAGAATGTAATAATTATTACTTAAAGGACTAGGCATGTTACAGTGTTATTAATATATTTGTAAGTAAAAATATATATTGCAAATATCAAAGCCTGCTGAAGACAGATAAAATGGGGAATGTTTTAGCAGCAGAACCGAAGAGTCGAGTATAGGTTCCGTTAGGTCAAGTCTTAAGTCTGGGGGAACAAAAGAACAGTATGCCGGACAGTGATAATACAGTCCTTACCTCAGGCTAAAAATGCCAGTCTGTCGGGAAGTAGTCTTTCAAGGTACTGAGCATGGGGCAGTTGGTAGGATTATGGAAATAAAAATGAACGCCAAAATGTACGTGTCTTATGTCAGTGAAAGCGCAAGAACATTCTTCTAGGAATCTAACGGTACAAAATCATCGAAGCAGGAGAACCATGAACTACCAATAACAATTTCTCAAAAATTTGAAATGACGTATAGGGAATAAGCTAGAAGTCACATGGTTGAAAAATATCACATGATCACGAAAGAATGGGGCATAGATCCAGCATGGAAAAAGCTCCGAAATAGCGTGAACATCCATCTCGAACTAACTCGCAAAGTAATGACTTCGAAGTTTGGAACGCCAACGGGGCAGACCGCAACTACTACGCTGCAAATCTCGGACATAGAAAAATTCACAACTGAGAAAAGCATAACGGTTGTGCATTGTAACCAAGTGCGTCGCGAACCGCGCTAAATTAGGGTAATACAACGGAATAACAAGTGCAATGTGAAAGCGCGAGTTTGTGCGCTTGAGAATATAAAGTACAACGTGCTATCGTCCTCCGTGGTCTAAGGGTACCATGCTAGCCTCTAGTTTCCGAGGTCGCGGGTTCAAACCCGGTGGAGAGTGATGGATTTTTTTCGGGCGTAAAAATCCTTAGCAGGACTCCCTTTGGAAAGGAAGTAAAGCCGGCGGTACCGTGTCGTAGATTTACGGCACGTAAAAGAACTTCAAGCCTGATAAGAGGCCTCTGAACAAAATTTCCTGTCTTTCACGCCTAGTATAAAATGGGACGCTAAGAACCATAGTAGTTAAAGAGCGTCCATAAATAAATTAAAAAAAAAACAACGTGCCGAATGAAAAACACTGGGGTCCGCTAGGTAGGAACGGTTTGTGGCGAGATCGCGAGGAATTTGAGGTTTCTAATTGACTTCTATTCTGAAGCCAGAATCAAAAATCGTTTTGTTTTCACTCTAACATCAAGATCTCATCGCTCCGAGTAGAAGAGACATCTCCATCTCTCTCCCCCTCCCTCTCCCAATACTACCCCTCCCCTTCCCCCACTCCACTAGACCACCCTCCTCAACAACGGACCGTCGCGTCGACTTATCAGCGCTACCCTCGTCCCAGTTTTGGGATGAGGTAAGTAACTTGTCAATCTAATGACTGGAATTATGCAATTGAGTAAGCAGACGCTTGGAACGGGCGAAGAAACACATTTCAAGGTCAACTTAAATCCCTCGTTTCTGTGTGAACCACTTTTTTCTGCTCCAAAGTGTACTTTTAAAATAATGCTCTCTAAATACGACAAACAATGATCCAGCAATACTCGAATGTCACATTGAATTTAAGTTTGATTGATGGACAGCACTCATATTTTAGAGCACATGATCCACTTCCTAGAAAAATAAATTTAAAAAGGAAAGAAAGAAACATTGATATTTCGACAGTGGCTCATACTGATGCCTAACCAATGAAGCATACTAACGCATAATCAGTTTTTTTTTCTGCATTATATTACTTTGAGATGTCCTCAGCAATAAAGACGAGTAATTTATGGTATGAAATGCAGTTTGTAGCTGGCATACGGATTAATACTAGATTCTTTTTAACACACAATAGGAAGTTATATGATATATTACCGAGCGGAATGTCTCAGGCGGTTACGTCTGTGGCTCGCATTCGGGAGGTCCTGGAATCGATTCCTGGCGACCGCCCACTCTGGTCTATGGGTTTTTCGTGGTTTTCCCGGGTCGCCAGGCGAATGCTAGCGTGGTTCATCTTCTACCACGACTCTCCCTCTCATTTCCTGTACCCATAATATTCCTTGTCATCTCTTTCAGGATTTAGGATTAGACGACGGTGTTCGGCGTGTTGCGGCTGGGCTGTGACTTGCGCTTTGTAAAGGTTTCTTCCCTGGCGTCGCTGCGGTACCACTCAGATAGGTCTGTCTCAGCATGGAGCTCCGCTTCCGGGCACCCTGAAGATTGGTGGCTTGTGGACAGGAACCGTGCGGCGTCGGATACGTTCTATCTGGAAACGTTAGGGACCCATCCATGCTTGCTATTGTCGGTATCCGAATCTGGTCGCTCTTCGGGTCTCTCCCCTCATCCCTCCCTCCCAAGGGGTCACGTTGGAAGCACAATGGGCTGACTTGTCTGCGTCCGGTGCTCTGCCCCGATTCCGGGGGCCTCTCCGTGGAAAAAAAAGAACTTGTCTGAATAAATTTTTCTCTGAGCAGGAACTGGTATAAAATGTAAGTGCTAATGGGTTCATTTATATGTTCTTTCTCATTTGTTCCAGTGTACACTGGGGTAGAAGAAATGCCGATACGATATATTATCGTTTCCGAGGACGTAAGCAAGCATGGCGAGGTGTAAAGCTTTTTATGGCCTTCTCTATATCCTGTCGTTTGTTTCCTGAGTGAAGTTCTCGTAATACCATAGTATTTCAAATCAATAGTGACTTCGACCTGGCATTTCTTCTGCATGGGATAGTGCAATTATACATTTCATAAGAAAAGTGCAAGACATTACTAGGGCAAATCAAAAAAGGACGATGGACTTCTTGCACATCGTAATTTTGCAAATAAACCCAATAGTTTTACGCATTTAGTTAAAGGCGTCCACAAGTTGTTTATAAGGGTGTTCAAGCTTCCATTATGTATAAGGACCACTAGCTTGTGTCGCCTCCAAGTCTAATTGAGAATCTGCTAGCGCTCTCATTCACGGCTGACCGCAAGATTGATTTTGTCATGTAAGGATCCCCTGCATTCAACGTCATCCAGTTCTAAGCGGTTTACGGAGGGGGGAGCCAAAATAAATCGTTTACATTTCGACCATCTATGTTTACAATTTCCTTACGCATTTCGAGAATTCAAACTCGTGACTATTGCTACATTCGCGGACTCAAAAACCCATCCCGCATCATTGTCTTGTTTATGTATTCCTGCCGAAGAAGATTATACACAAACCATTATTATTAATATTTACTATTATTGTTTATTATTTCTGCGAGGCTTATTCTTCTCTCTCGCTCTCTCTCTCTCTCTCTCTCTCTCTCTCTCTCTCTCTCTGCTTATTTTACTTAGCTTTAACTAATGGCCATACCGCGACGGATCTGCTAGGAGATATCGAATGGATAAGACCTAAGGTGGAACTTTGTGTTATTAAATATCCAAACCGGTATTTATCTTTTGCAAGTGAGGGGAAACCACGAAAAAGGCTGTCAAGTTGGTCGGCTCACAGGATTTGAACCTGAAACTTCCCGAATACGTCCCATCCCGCTTGGTTGTAAAGTCTTGTTTCGCCACCGTATATCAATTCAGTGGTTATGAAGTAAATTGTCTCTCCTTGATTTGTTTATTTATTATTTACTTTTTGACAATATCTGGTAAATTACAAAGCTATTAAAGGTGTTTTTCAGTTTAAGTTTATAAGTATTTGAGAAGCCTGTTGCCTTTAACGGTAACTAACCAAAGGTAAAATTATGTTAAACATTTCAAAAGATTCTAGTTTTCGGTTTTCTGCGTAATACTTTTTTATGAAACAAATGTTAAAAGTAGGGTTTTATTTTGTGAATAGAACTGTTTGCTGAATAAATTGAGATGGTGCATTCGTCGTCTCGCACTCTTGATAATAGTCAGGGGAACACAAGGGGCGGATGGAAGGTAGAAAAGGGTTACCTGGTTTCACCTGAGATCTCTTCTTGAATCTTCCAGATGTGGATGCCTTCTAGGGCTGGCTGCTCAATTTAAATAAGTGCACCGTATGTTTGTTATACTATAAATTTATTACCAGTACTTATCACTCTCGCCACCACGTGGATGTAATATATGAATATGTCTTTTAATTCGTGAAATGTTTACTCGTCATAGTAAACTGTACCCGTCATAATCTATGTTGTATCTTGCCGCGATGACAATAGGCTACGCCGTGAAACGAATTTGAATAGCGTAGTTTACCTGGTCGCGAGTAACTTCGGAGTCGCATGCGGATGTTTTATTAAGTCGGAGATTCTACCTTGTCCTGCGGCGTCTCAACTCGCGAAGGTGTGTTTGCGGGGTGATGTGTCCAAGAAAAACTTATTTCAGTCTCGACACAGTATTCTATTATGATACACCCACGGACAGTTGAATTTCTCATGCTGATGTTTGAGATCTAAGATACGACACGTAGACTTCGAACCCGTAGACTTCTGTGGACTTTGTGTCACGTAGGGAATACTATACAAAGAAACTATACCTATACTTCCTGGTGCCGGAGGTAACCTTCAAGGAAGGTTGTCCTTAATACCTGCTGCCCGATGCCTTGGAACCTGACCAACGTTCCCATGCGACTGTTATTTATATACAATTTAGCAATTTAATACAATTTATTTTAAAATACGGGAAAGCTTGTTTTCTATTATTTGAATTTTGTTCCTTCTAATTATATTCGTTTAATATGTAATGCTATGAAATTGCAGATTAACGGACAGAGTGGACGGTCCCAAAGGCTGAAAGCCGAGTGTAGCAATCCTATCAGCAAAATAAAATCACTTAACATGTGTTGTGATATACTATATTTAGACGGCCCTAAATATTAAATTATAAAGTATAAAAATGAAAGTTGAATGGAAACAGCAGTATGCATTTAGGACAAGCACAGTGGTGAGCTATAGTCTGTCGCTGTTTGGCTTTTGTTGTTGTTGTTTGACCTTCATAGCACCAGTGCTGGCATTATCAGCATTTTCCCCCTTGTTTACCCAGTTTATGGTTACTGTGTTTTACTATATCCTTTACCGCTTATTACCGCAATTACATAACACACAGACACACACAAACATCCATGCCCATGGCGGGACTCGAACCCGCAACTCTCAGCTTGGCGGAGCGCCGAAGCTACACACTCCAGCGACCACGGCTACGAGGGCTGGCAACATTGATATGATCATAACATTCTGTAATATATAGGTTGTTGCAAAAAAAAGATATAATGCTGGTTTTTCTTCATTTTTATTTTATTTATATAAAACATAAAACAACGTCTTTACCTGTCATCATCGAAAAATCTGTTGGATGCACTGTAGCACTGTTCCTCACTTCATTGTTTAACAATTCTAAGTTTATCCTCTCCACTGCTTGCAAATATCTTCTGATTCTGCCGAATCCATTTCCGAATCATTTAAATAACCCATTATATTAATCGATGCAAGGTCTCCGCTTAATGTAAATATAACTTTCATCGAAATATACAAGGGTGGTAACAAAGGAGTGTTAAACATTTTTCTTTCACTGAATGTTATAATCTTCAATTTATAGTATGAGTGGCTTGTGCTAGAAACGTTTCTTTTAGTGGTTATTTAAATTTATTTTGAACATATATCTTCAATTGATACCGAGTTATTGCCTCAGTCTTTTTTAAATGGCATCACGTTACCATGTAACTGTTCCTGTTACATGCGACAGGAACAGCACATACTATTGTAGCTGTTTAATTCTTCAAAATAGATTATTTTAGCTTCATTGTTGAAATCTTTTTATCATTTTAAAAGTTTCACATGATGCCGTTTGAAGCAAATCTTGTTCGGACTTGCAACAGGAACCCAGAAATAATAATATGGATCAATATTATTGGCATCTGAACTTTACTGCACATTTAAATTACCCCACAAATGACAAATAATTTTAACATTAAAGATAAGTTTATGGGCAAAAGTGATACTTCAAAAACTTTTGACAAGAGTGATCATTATATAGGAGTTTTTTTACCAATATTAAATTGACGTATCAATCTTCGTGTTTCAAAATTAAAATTTTCATCGTGTGGAGCTTTGCATTAGGTAGCATGATAAAAGCATTTTAAAATTAAATTTAAACGATGTTCATAGTATCTATGAAGCAGCATGTGATACAACTTTGAAAAGAATTGCCTTAAAGGACAATACAGAGATTTCACCTTGGGTGGCTTTAATTGCGTTCAGCTTCAAACACTGTGAATATGTATGTGAACTGCTTTCGGGGTCTTTCAGAAAGCCTGTATAAATCTCATCGAATCAAGACGTTCATTAGTCCCAATGTGCAAATAATTATGTAATAATGTGAGAAATATGTTATCTTCAAATAAATAATATAATAAATTACGTTTTTGTTCCATTTATACCCCACCTTTAACTGCAGTGGTCATATTGGCTTTGGAACATATGACCTATTGTCAATGGTGTTAACTCGCATACATTTGTTATTACATTTTTGTTTTTTTATTTGGGTTTTATAAATTAGATCTCTCTCTCTCTCTCTCTCTCTCTCTCTCACACACACATATAAACACACATACACACACTGACACTCGTTCATACTTCCAGACTCTGGGGAGGATAGGGAATAGTCCTGGCTAGAGAAAAATTCCCACTTCCAACCGGGAATCGAACCCCGAACCTCTCGCACAACAAATAAATACGTTGTGTCACTCTGTTTTTGAGAAAATTAAAAATAAAGCTTTTTACATGTAATGAGGTGAAGAAATTGTCTTGAAAACATTCGCCTGATATGTACATATATGACTAAAATATGAAATTTGGTATTTCGTTTTTGAGTATACTGTTCTCGGAATGTTTAAAAAAATGTTTTTATTTATTTAGTGGAACTCAAATCGTGTATTTCCGGTGAAATTGGGATATAGAATTTTTGGGGGAACACACACTTTCATCGCTTTGCGAGTCATGCTGACAACTTTAAGAAGACACATAAAAATTAGTATACACTCTAGTTTGGAAAGAATTATGTTAACGCCAATTTATGAATAATTGTTTTATACTGAGCCAATACTTCTGAGTGTGCTTGAAATGTAGCCTTGAAGGAATACTAAAATTAAATTAAATTAAATTGAGTTTTATTTATGGACGCTCTTTAACTACTATGGTCATTGGCGTCTCATTCTATATTGGGCGTGAAATACCGGAATTTTTGCTCAGAGTCCTCTTAGTAGGCTTGAGGTTCTTTTACGTGCTGTAAATCTACGACACGAAACCACCGGCTTTACTCCCCTTCCTAAGGAAGCCATTCTAAGGAGTTTGCCCGAAAAAATCCATTCTCCTTGCCGGATTTGAACCATCGACCTATTTAATTGCATTAATAATTGTAGTTTAATTTGAGTAATACAGTAAGCTTTTAGTAATTATGTCTTAACAATTCCGTTTGGTTCAACGAGAATTTCTTTGTAAACTTTTTATATTCTACTTATTGAATTCGTTCACGAGACATCAATCTACGAATATTTGCTTACAGGCTTGAAAATATTAAACAACATAAACGTTATAAAGATACCCTAAAAATTAAAAATATAGATAACAACGAAGTAAAAACAAACGCAAACAAAATGCTGTCTACAACAAGGTTAGAAAAAATGAAAGTGAACTTTCTCAGTAACTTGTAAATAACTGTGCAAAAGTAAACATATATTTTAAACAAGCTGAAAAATGGTTTCACACTTATAGTAAAGGAGTTAATTCGACAGCGTGCTCCGCTAATGGCATATGTCGCATGAGGAAGCCAAGTTATTCTTGAGATATACAAGTAAGTAGAGGCTGGTCCATTTTCCTAGTAGGTACTTAATTTGCTGATACTAAGAAGGGTTATATTTTGCGTCTCCATACTCGTGTGCTTTTAAGAATAGCTGGACGTCGTGGAACCTTTAAAAATAAACGTTTTTATTTTGGCAAAACCTTATTCAGCTTTTTCTTCTGAAGATTCTGATATATATTTTGTAACTATCTATACTAGCACTTGTATACATGTACCTAGATAAGATCATACACTGTTAAAGAAAACTGTTTGAATTCTCAAATGTTATTTTTAATAGTTTAGACCTTACCTTCAATTTTCGTCACAGAACATTGTTTTGTAAGTAAGCATAATGCATAACTCATCTAATGTTCTTAGAGGTGCTCTGAATTTAAGCTCTAAATCGCGCTTATAAAGACAAACGTTTTAATAGCTACTACTCTATGAACCACTACATTATAACTAAGTGAAAAAAACAATCGACAGATGTTACAGAGATACATGCTAGAAAACTATAATTGGCAGTTATGTGGTATGACTGACAAGTAATACTGTCCATGGCTAACAAAACAAGCTTCAGATCGAAACATGGTTACTAGTAATCGTAGTATTAAACATGGCTGACATTTAATAACTTCATTATATAACCTACATTTTCCATGTATTTAATGAGAAGTTTATTTATTTAAACTATGGATATATTAAGCGACTGTAGTTTCACTTCATCGGGCCACGACTGGACTAGAAATACTCGTATCAGCTGATTTCAGTTCGCGTCGTAGCCGGTCTGTCTCGTTAGCCACGATGCTGTCGCACTGACGTCATAATCATTCATATTTTTTACTTTCTCTACTACGTATAGTAAGTAGGGGAAGTATTGTATTCCACCCAAAAATTCGATACCGAGATTTCACCGGAAATACATGTTTTGAGACCCCCTGAATAAAAAAAAGCATTTTTAGAAACTAGTCCGTGTGTGTGTCTGTGTCTGTCTGTCTGTGAACAGCATAACTCAGAAACGAACAGTCGGATAAACATCAAACTTGGTATTTAGGTTCAGTATCTTTCAGAGATGCGACACGAAGGTTTTCAAGAAAATCCCCCCACACCAGATTACCCTTTACATGGAACATTTTTCGAAAATTTTAATTTTCTCAAAAATGGCTAACGATTTTGATTAAAATATCGTATGTTTAAGATATTTTCATGACAAATAAAATGTATATCTTGAATTTTCTGGGATTGTCTCCAAAAGTATTCTTCATTGTGAACGACTTTTGCATAACTGGTAAACCATAAGAGATAGACAAAATTTTACTACACAAAAAATGTAGATCGCGTTAAAATACACAATTTGTGTCATATACATTTTTTGTTGAGTGAACCATTTTCGAGATATTGCTTGTTATTCCCTTAAATTTTTCAATAATTTTCTCAAATGGGAATTCGTTATTCATTTTTTTTATCTTGGATATGCAAAGAGTATTAATTAATCTGTGGCAAAGGGAATGGTGCTGCACCTAGCAACCAGCTATTAAGAGATATGCATGTGCTTAAAGGCTACTGTATTTCTATATTGCCCTTGTAAATATATATTCCCCTTACATCTACAAGAAAATTAGCAATAAGATAGAGTCAGCAAATGTTTATCTCGATTAATGAAGTAGATGGAGAATAAGCGTTTGTAAAAATAGTTTGTACAAGAGTAGAGAAAGTCATGTGGGTGTAACACATCAGATTTTTTACTTTCGCTTCTACGTATAGTATCTAAATAGGGGAAGTATTGCATTCCACCTAAAAATTTGATATCGATTGTTCATCGGAAATATATATTTTGAGACCCTCTATAACACACACAAAAGTATTTTAGAAAAAGCTGTGTGTCTGTCTGTGTGTCTATGAACAGCATAACTCGAAAACGAAGTCTGATAAACACCAAAATTTGTATTTACGTTCAATAACTTCTAAAGATGCGACACGAAAATTTTAAAGAAAATCCCCCACCCTAAACTACCCTTTACATGGAATACTTTTCGAAATTTTTGATGTTCTAAAAATGACCAACGACTTTGATTAAATACCATATATAAAATACATTTACATGACAAATAAAACATGTATCTTGAATTTTCTGGGAATAGCCTATGAAGTCCTCTTCATTCGGAAGCAATTTTGTATAATCTTGTATAACAGGTAAACGTTAAGCGATAGAAGAAACTGTACTAAAAATGTAGATCTCTTTAAAACACACAATTTATTTAAACAACTTTTTTAATGCATAAGCCATTTCTGAGTTATTCGTTATTAATGGTTCTAATTGTTCATTATCTACTTAGCTAGCCTCTAGTTCCCGTAGTCGCGGGTTGAAACCCGACGGAGGACGATGGATTTTTTCGGGCGTAAAAATCCTTAACATGGCTTCCTTCTGAAGGGAAGTAAATTCGATGGTCCCGTGTAGTATCTTTACGGCACGTAAAAGAACCTCAAACCTGATAAAGAGGCCTCTGAGCAAAATTACCAGTATTTCACGCCCAATATACAATGGGACGCTAAGGACCACAGCAGATAGAGAGCGTCCATAAATAAAGCTCAATTTAATTTGTACCTACTTAGTATTTTTTTAAAGTCCTGTCAACATTCAGTTGTTTCTCGCGATGTATTGGGAATCGTTAGGAATTTTAAGGCCAATACGTAGCGTCCCGTTTTTAAACATTTGACTATTGCTGTTTCCTTTGTATCTATAACGAAACCTGTAATGTAGTTATTTCTGCAAAGGTTTATCTCGATTAAAATAAAATAGGTAGAAAATCAGGCTTAAGTAAGAATATTTTATATACCCATAATAAACAACAGGGGGTAGAGAAAGTAATATGAATGTATCGTACCAGGCTTTTTCTGAACAAGTGCAGCCATAATAAAGAGGCATGCGTCTCGGTTTCATCAATTTTCTTTTTAGATGTGTAAGTCATTTCGGAGCATTTATCCGCCTGACCTTCCTGAGCATGAAAGAATTCGCCAACCGCTGGAATATAAACAACTTTTATTGTTCCATTTCAAATTTGGTTGAAATCGTACAAAATTAAGACATTTAGATGGAGAATCTCTTATATATTTTTTTAGGCCAGCCACTGCACGTACGGAATTGAAATTTTAAACACAGAATTTGAACCAAATTTGTTGACACATTTCAAATTTGGTTTAAATCAGTACAGAATTAAGGATGGTAAACATAAAGAGAAGAACTTTTAGTTCAATATTTCTGAACCGAGGCTAGAGGCTCTGAAATACTGCGAAGAGAAATACTGCAGCGAAATATATGCGTAACTGACTACTAATCGGCAGGAGGAACTAAATATGTTGTTCTGTTTGCTTTCTCTACTACTTATAGTTAGTGTGGAAGTACTGTAATTCACCCAAAAATTCTATGTCAAGATTTCACCGGTAACATAAGATTTTAGAGCCCCCTCAAAAGCATTTTATAAAGAGCTGTGTGCGAGCGCGCGTGAACAAATTCAAACGAAAATTCGGTTAGATACCAAACTTGTTATTTAAGTTCTTTTTCAAAGATGCGGCACTAAACCTGTAGCCCCAAATTACCCTTTACATGGAAATTTTCGAAAATTTTATTTTATCAAAAGTCTTAACGATTTTGATTAAAATACCACATGTTTAAGTTATTTTTTATGACAAATGAAATTTATATCTTAAATTTTCTGGGAGTAGACTCTAAAGTCCTATTCATTATGAATTACTTTTGCATAACTGGTACACCATAAGAGATAGACAAAACCTTACTACACCAAAAAAATGTATATTGTTATTTTTTGGAGTTAACCAGTTTCCAAGAAGATGTGACGTAAGGGTGGCGACGCCGCCATCATCGCCTTCACCAGACGTCACGTAGAGGATGGGGACGTAGCACAGGATGACATCGAGAGGGTTTATAGAGTGCGGTAGCTGGAAGGGCGTGAAAGGGTGACAATATCAGATATGCAATTCTGTTTCAAGAGAAAGTTTAATCTTTCTAATAACAAACTAAATTACATTTCATGAGGGAGAGAGTTAAAACAGCTTGTGAGTTTACCTGGTGGGCCGAAGTCGCGCGTTCCATCTTCGCGTCGTGCCTGGGGTCTGCGTCGATGTTGCAAGGTAGCACAAAATAAATTTAACGAAGTGACCAGCAGCACAGGATCCTGCTAGACAAATGATAGGCCAAGAGACAGCTGTAAAAATTATAAGTACCCGACAGAATGCTGACCCGTGTCTAGATAGTAACTGACGTAATCGTATATCAGCAGGTCTTCCTCCATGATGTAGTGGTTACCATGCAAGCCTCTAGTTCCCGAGGTCGCTGGTTCAAACCCGGCGGAAGGCGATGCATTTTTTCGGGCGTAAAAATCCTTATCATGGCTTCCTTCGGAAGGGAAGTAAAGGCGGTGGTCCCGTGTGGTAGATTTAGGCACGTAAAGGAACCTCAAGCCTGAGCAAAATGTCCGGTCTTTTACATCCAATATAGAATGGGACGCTAAGGACCACAACTGTTAAAGAGCGTCCATAAAAAACTCAATGCAATTCGTACGTCAGCAGAGATTACGTAACTCACCCACGTGCCTTTTTTTGTTTTGTTTATGGACGCTATTTAACTGCTGTGGTTCTTAGCGTCCCATTCTATATTGGGCGTGAAAGACCGAAACTTTTGCTCGGAGGCCTCTTTATCAGGCTTGAGGTTCTTTTACGTGTCATAAATCTACAACACGGGACCACCGGCTTTTGCTTCTCTTCCGAAGGAAGCCATGCTAAGGATTTTTACGCCCGAAAAAAATCCATCGCCCTCTACCGGGTTTGAAATCGCGACCACGGGAACTAGAGGCTAGCATGGTAACCAGTACACGACGGACGACGACACGCCCACGTGTCGGACATGAGGTGATCTTTCCCATAAAAATCACGCCACCAAACCCCTGTTTACGTCAGCATCCGGGAAATGACTCGCAAGAAATCTAAAGCCAATTTCCTGGATTTACTTAAACAGAATTTGTCCTGAATATCTCGAACTTTATAAAATCATTTATCACAGTGTTTTAAAATCAAACTATAACCCTCACAACCTCCGCCGCTCCGAGAAAGCCCAGATGCCCACGTGTAAGGAAAAGAAAATAATGCAGTAAGGGTGCCTAACTTGGGAGAGGAAACAAATAACCATACCTAAATATACTGATATTACATTTGATGGATCGGGCAGAACGGATAGCTCAGGATAGGCCAAGAACAGAGACGGGAGGGGGACAACATTAACTTTCGCGTAGGGGAAGAAAAAGGAGAAAAAAGAAGAACACAAGTGAACATAGTAGTACTCTCCATTACAAAAAGTGTGAACGTCTAGTCGCCTTTACACCAAGGACATGAAGGTTCCGAGGAGCACACCTAAGCACACTGGCAACACCCTATATGAGCAAGGGCTAGAATGTGTTAGCTGCTTCTGCTGCAGTCACAGTCCATCGATGGCTTTCTTACAAAAGCAATAACAAGTCCGCAGTTGAGGCACTGTGTACAATATAAGAGAAATCCTAAAGAAAAGTTTCTGACCCACACTTCATGCTTAACTGGTGAGAAAAAGAATATATACGCAATCGCTGAAGCGTCCGTGCAGGCAGGAAGATGCAGAGGATATGTGTATAATTATCACACTTCATTGACTTTAAAGGGTTGAAGCCGCATTCAAGGAAGTGAGTATCCCCATGGCGTGTATTTGATTGATTAATACAATTAAGTGCATATTAACTGACTCGCGAGCCTGGATTGAGTTACGCTGTTCACACACGCCCGCACATGCATACACGAATATCTCATTCTAAACTCCTTCTCTTTCTTTCCCCTACCAGGCTCTTTCATAGCATTTCGCCTTAAAATTAAACACAGGCACGATTTTCAAAATATTGACAATACAATTAAAAGTATGTAAATAATTCCTTATACTAACGTAGGCTACATGGGAATTAAGGAAGTTATTGAAGCATCGGGATTCGAACGGAGGACAATTTAATTTGAATAATAAAACCGACAATGCTAAGTACACGAGAATTGGAGTAAGTATATGCTACCGTAGATAAATTTGGAATGGTGTCATTCCGAAATAATTAATTGTATAGAATGATATTAGATATTGCGAGAGTATTTAATCCCGATAGTATTATAAGCTCATGTGAATATATACTGGAGAAAAGATCTTTCTTTAGATGAAATCTTAAATCCCCCAAAAATGTATTAGACCCGAACAGAACAACAGACATGGTTCCGCATTTCCGAGGGGCGAGCCCTTCCTGTAAACAAATTAGACCCTTCGCGCACGCATAACTGAGCCTGCTTGCGCTTAAAATCTTCAAAAACATTTAAAAGCTATACTGTGTTGAAAACTGAAAAGGGAGTTTATTTGTTTAACCCCTCTGTGAGCACAATGTATAATCGTACACAAGATTTGCTTACAACTGCTAGAACATTCCCCCGTGGCATTTCCGAGAAAATATATACTTTATAATAAACCATCCTTGAGAAAAGTAAGTGTATTTTACGCTTTAATGGATATTAATTCAAAATATGTTTATAACTGGAAGGAAAAGAACAAGTTTACTATTTCCTCGAAAAAACGCATAACCAAATCCCGAACACTGTACTATTCACTATTCTGCTATATTATATAAGAAAAATAATGCTGAGTAAGAATAATTTGTGTACCCATAATAAATCATAAAGGGTAGAGAAAGTCGTGTAAATGCATCACACCAGAAACATGTAAACCGTATGGATCAAGATCGAATACACCATATAATGCAAAAGTATAAACGCATAGGTAGAAAGGGTGTTGACAGACCACGATGAGGTGGAGAGATAAGTTTTATTGAAAATGAAACAAGTCATAAGCCTTATGCTGTGATGATGATAATTATTATTTCAGGTGCGGCATTATAAATTATATAAATAATTTCACCCTTTAAACGCATTCTCTCTCTCCCCCTCGCATATACATGCGCACTCTCATTCAGTCCTACCCCTTCCCTTCTCTCTGTAGAGCTTGTACGTTGAGAAGTTTTGACAGCGATAATAAACGATGTTTATGGAATATTAATCAATAATAAAATGCGAGAGGGAGAGAATAACAAGAGTATTTGTACATTGAAATAAAATGTCAAAGGATTCATCATAATCACAAGTTCATTTCTTGGTAATTCTCTTTAAGCCCCTTCAACACTCAGCTGTTTCTCGCGATTGCATGAAAACAATATGGATGTCACTCTTCTCTTTGCATCTATAGCGAAATGTGTAATATAGCTATTTCGGCAAAAGGTTTATTTGTATATCTGATAATAAATGATAGAGGGTAGAGAAAGGCATGTGGATGTATCACATCAAATATTTTTTATTAATTGCGGAAGAATAGAAATTTTATATTCTGAATATATGTAAGGATTTTTTAAAGTAATGGTTTTATAAGAAATTAGCTATCACAATTTTTACTTTCTCTAATACGTATAGTAAGTAGAGGAAGTATTGTATTCCACCCAGAAATTCGATACCGAAATTTCACCGGAAATATATATATATATATTTTGAGACCCTCTGAATCCAAAAAAGAACATTTTTGGAAACATGTCCGTGTGTATGTCTGTCTGTCTGTCTGTCTGTCTATGAACAGCATAACTCAGAAACGAACAGTCGGACAAGCACCAAACTTGGTATTTAGGTTCAGTATCTTTCAGAGATGCGACACAAAGGTTTACAAGAAAATCCCCCCACCCCAGATTACCCTTTACATGGAACATTTTTCGAAATATATTTTCATACAAATGAAAGGTATATCTCTATTTTTCTGGGAATGTCTCCAAAAGTATTCTTCATTGTGAACGACTCTTGCATAACTGGTAAACCATAAGGGATGGACAAACATTTACTACACAAAAAATGTAGATCGCGTTAAAACACACAATTTATGTCATACATTTTTGTTGTTGAGTGAACCATTTTCGAGATATTGCTTGTTATTCCCATAAATTTTCCAATACTTATACTTTTTCTAAAATGGAAATTCGTTATTCATTTTTTTGGTCCTGATAATGCAAAGAGAATGGAATACTCCACATAGCAACCAGCTCTTAAAATATTTGACTATCGCTTAAAGCCTAGCAATTCCCCTTGCATTTACAAGAAAATAAGTAATAAGATTAACATCTCGATATCTCGATTAACATGAAGCATATGGAGAATAAGCGTTTGTAAAAATAGTTTGTACAAGAGTAGAGAAAGTCATGCGAGTGTAATACATAAGATTTTTCTAAGTATTATATACGCTTGATTATGTTAATCAAACACACGCAACAGAGGTACTCATTCCTTTGCACGCGGTCTCAGTCCTTTAATGCCAATGATGTGTGATAATTATACACATGTATGTGATCCTCATCATGGTGTCGGCATTCTTTAATATACATAATAACACACATATACAGTAACAACCAGGTGCGGAGTCATCTAATATGCAATTAATTATATAATACACTGTCGGCATTCTTTAATATACATGGTATCATACACGGTACTGGAAATCCAAGCCCCTAAGACTTCAGTGGAGGGCTTCAACTTTTAAAGTCAATGATGCGCGATAATTATATTAACCAATGATTGGCACGCGACCAACGATTTAGGACATGTGATACTGAAAATCCAAGCTCCTTGTTAGCGGTTTAAGCCCTTTGATGACAATAACGTGAGTTAATTATACACATCTCAAATTGTTATCTGATTGAGTGACATGTCATATATAACCTTTATAAAATCTTTGTCAATCAAGTTTGAAGGTGACAAGCACTTAGAAACACGGCTCTTTTGGCGACAACATACCGACAAAGGCGATGAGGTGTCAAAACACATGTCATTGCATATGCAATCTGTTAATTGCTCAATTAAACTAATTAGGCGGCTGCTATGTGAGCCAAAGTCCTTATAATATTCCCACTAAGAGCCCAACATGAAGCACCCCAAGTGGGCGTATCCAGTGTCAGCGAGTACCCGTGTGGCATAGGGAGGAAGCCGGCAGATTGTACTACTCAGATATAGCTCGAGAAAAAAAACGGTTGAGTAAAACGTAGCAGAAATAATGGAATATGGGAATCGAAAGGTGGGAGGGATTGTGCGGTCATGGTAGGGGTACTATCAGTAGCAAGGGGGTATTGGTCCAACAAAGAATTAACACAGTTTATAACACAAAAGGAGCAATGAAACGACTGAGTTGACACTGTTTAAAACCGATGGGAAAATCTTGGGGGGGCGCTAGAGCTGAATAGATCACGACCGACATACTAAAAAACAAGAAATATCACCCTAACTACGTGAGAAAACACCATGAAACGGTAGCAAGGATTTTGAAGAGAAAAAACAAAAAGCAAGAGTCGATCATGCTCTCTGGTTAACCTAAACCAAGTGTGGTACAGAAATGGTTGCTGAGTCACAAGTTACATAACGAGATGCATGAGCTGCGTGTTTTCACTCCGGTAGTATAGCTTCCTATTATTTCGCTTCCCGTTTCAGGTAGGCTTAGGAGTTGTGCAGTGTCTGTCGGTGCCGGACAGATGGCGCGGATGCTTAACGTTCCAAAGTTCTCCTCGACCCTGCCATATGGCAGCCTTCTTTGAGCCATCTTCGGTAAATTGAGTTCTCCCCGTTCTGCCAGAGGGTAGCCTTCCCTGAGCAGCCTGCCGGTGTGACCCGGTCATCAAACTTAGAATCGTTAGGGATCTCTTCGCGTCTCTGTCGACCAGCCTATCTGCGGCCTAAGACCTACAGCATCTTCACCTCATCCGATCCTCTTGGGCACAAAGATCCACGTTGGATCGAGGAGCGAGGCGTCCCCTCCGTTTCCTGGTCATAGTCATAATCAAGAGTAGCTTATATGGGGAGTCTGCTAAAAATGTGGGATTTTTAGGATTGTTTCCTAAATGTTCCAGAACGCAAGATACAAAATATTCCCAATGCATCTGAAATACAACGCTTTGTGTACATTTACAATCTTGTTTTACTATCTCTATCACATACATAATAGGTAGAGAAGATATTACATTCCCCCAAAAATTGGATGTCGAGATTTCACGAAAATACATGTTTTGAGAGCCATGAATCCAAAAAGAGCATTTTTAGAAAAAGGTTCATGTATGTGTGTGTGTGTGTGTGACTGTGAACCGCATCATTCCAAAATGAAAGGTTAGATCAATGCCAAACTTTGTATTTAAGTTCAATATCTTCCAAACATGCGAAATGAAAATTTTCAAGAAAATCCCCCCATCCAAACTACCGTTTACATGGAACATTTTTTGAGATTTTTTTATTTTCTTAAAGATAGTTAACGATTTTGATTAAAATTCCATTTAGTAAAGGTATTTTTATAACAAATGAAATGTATATCTTGAATTTTCTGGGAATAGCCTGTGAAGTCCTCTTCATAAGGAATTTTATATAGTCTTGTACAACCGGCAAACGTTAAGCGATAGACTAAAAATATAGATCTCTTTAAGACATACGGTTTATTTCAAACAACATTTTTTGTGGCATAAGCCTTTTTCGAGATATATTATTAACGCTTCGAATTGTTTAGTACTTTGTCATTCTTTTAAAGTCCTGACAGCATTCAGTTGTTTCTCGCGATTACACGGCAAGTGAGGCCGGTATATAGCGACCATCTCTTAAACATTTGACTATCGCTGTTCCCTTTGCATTTATAGCGAAATGTCTAACTAGCTATTTCTGCAAAGATTTATCTGGAATAAAATGAGGTAGATAGAAAAATGAACTTTCTGATAATGGTTTTTATAGCGATTAATAAATAATAGAGAGCAGAGAAAGTCTTGTGAATGTAACACACCCGATTTTTTTTCTCCTTGCCTTCATTTGACGCCTTTAATATCTCGGCAGCTTTGCCTTTGTAAGAAATGCGATTAGAAATGGTGTTCACTCGTTTACTGTTTTTGTTAATCCTTTAAAACACATTCTTGAAATATTTTGTTAACAACGCTGTCAATTGTCAAGATCATATCAGCGGCGCCGGTGTGCCGGAATTTTCTGTCACTGGAGTTCTTTTACATGCTAGTAAAACTACTGACATGGGGCTGTCGCTTTTAAACACACTTAAAAACCATCAGTCTGGGCCAGCATTGAACCCGCAACCTTGGGATTAAAAGGCCAGCGACATCCAGACCGACATGTGTGTTAATCTTTGGGTAGCTTTCAAAGTAAAACACACGCATTTACACACACTTTATTTCCGGACTCTAGTGAGGATGGTGAATAATCCTGGCTGAAGAAAAATTCCCACCCTCCAGCCAGCAATCAAATCCGGGACCTCTGGATTTAGAGACTAGCATGCTAACCACCATAACAGAGAGGCAGTCCATTTAGATCTTATTTTCAGAAACGTTTAGGATACTTTTTATATATCCAAAGCGAATGAAAGTGCATGTTCCCTTTATATAATGTAAGGGAAGTATGGTGTATTTAGGGTGTCGAATCATAATTGCAACATAAAATGAACTATGCACGCATATTACAATTTTGCAGTTTATCTTGGATTTAAAATTTTGCGCATTAACGTGGTTTATTTTTCGTAGTTATTTACCGACGCAGCATAATACAAAGACCTTTTCTTTCCGCGTAAACCACATTTTATGTTAACTCTGAACAGTTGAAATAACTCACACGTAACTAGTTTGCTCGTTTTAGAGATCTTGGCCAGGCTGGTCTGCTTAAATTGGAATGGAGGTGGAAGTTGAGCTACAAGGAATTCTAATACGGAGTTTTAATTATAAAACTTGACCACTCACGCATGTTTTATTCCTCGGCCATTAAGCGTGCTGCAGCAGTCATCTCCGCTGCCTTATCTGACTGCTAATCATTACAGAAGATGCTGGAATTGTCCATCGTTAAACGGGCACTCAAATTCTGGTTGACAAGATTAAATTTTACTACAGTTATGTTTCTAATGTTTATATGCAGTTACTGTAATAACTAAGAATTCGTTTTTCTTCATTTAGACAATAATAAAATACAGCACGCTTGCAGATCTGGGTACAAAGGGACATACACAACATCAAACTCCAGCAAAACAAAAGTGTTGAGCAAAAACGTAAATTAGGGGGATATGGGGCATTTAAGCCTCCAGTATTTCCATTTGACATTTTATTTTGAGCTAAAACATAACATTGTGTTTTATATTTAAATTAAGAGTCGTTTTCAGTTTAAATATCTGGGCATAATGAAATTTTAATCAGAATTACTTTAAAATAATAATGCAACCAAAAGCGTACTGACCTTGTGGATTCAATGTTAGTGTGTGTTTATATTTCCCTATCGGTAAGCTGGGAGGGACATAAACTACATCGCTGTTTTTTTGTCATGTACAGTAGTGAGATAAGTTGAAACATGACCATATTGACGTTATCTGACCGGTCTAGGAGCGGGGGTGTGCTAATGACGATCCGAGTGCCGAGAAAACCTGAGTGTCATCCTTCACTGCCTAGTCTCTGTATCAGTTGTAATAATGCTGTTGCCAGTTACACTTTTGGCAGTGAAATATGGAAAATATCCTGATATCTTCGGCCGTCCTTCTTTTCTGTCTTTCGTATTATTACAAGCCGGTGTTGGTTGTTCACTTCTAAATTGCATGTTTCAAACTAACCCAGATTTTAAATAGCAAGTTTCAATGGTAAAGTTTTGAGATTAGGCAGTTAAGGATTACCAGCTGTCTTGTGGAACACAGTTACTACGTTTCCATAGGGAATTCAAATCGATTTGAGCACACTTTCCGTATTGAATACTGCATGGAAATGCGGATCTGGATCGTATTGAGATCGTTTTGAACCTTGGATTCGATCCTCTTAGAAAGTGGGATCGGATCGAAATTTGTTGCATGGAAACACCTATCGTATTGGAATCGTTTTGAATACGCCAAAGATACTGTCCTCTACTATACTCGTAACCCGCTGCACACTCGTCATTTTGTTTTTCTTAGCGGAAATCGTTAATCACATGTGTAATAAAACACACAGCAAAGCCACTTTTATCGTTTCCATAATTCGCAATTTATTCTTCTCAAAAACATTCCCTATCCTAAACCCACGTAAAATATACAGAAAAACAAATTAGCATACGTTTAACAGGTTCGGCAACCTAAATCCAAGTTGACCAACATAAAAGCTTGAATTATTTCATTCCCAAACTTTGTGTATCCAAATCGTTCTTAATAGGTATTGAATTTAATATGGAAACGCGGATCTATTCAGTATGAAATTGGACTCGAATCGTTTTCAATTCCCCAAGTAAACGTAGTGAGTATTATCTCTTTCTAAAATCCATGTTTCAAGTTAAAGCAAAGGCACTATAGTAGTAGGTGTATTTAAAATGTTCTGGAGTGCCAATGTCGAAGTGGACACAAGTAGGGTTGCAGACCAACTGTATACTATTTACTTCCTTTGTTTCTCATTAGATCAAGTGGAGTGTTTGTTATATCATGGCTAACATAATAACACAACACATATTTGCTTTTTAGCAGTCTCGGGAGACAAACCATAGTATTAACTATTTGTAAACTGAGCGAGATGGTTCCGCGGTAGTGTGTAAAGTTCGCATTTCGGAGGTGCCGCGTTCGATTCCCATCGACCGCCCATTATGACCTAGGTTTTCCCAAAGTTTTCCCTGGTCGATAGGCAAATTCTGGGGTGGTTTCTTATCTACCACGACTTCTTTTTCATCATTTCCTTTTCATCCTTCAGGCGTGCTTGTAGGTTTCGTGGCGTATGGCAGTGCCGGACAGATAGCGCGGATGTTTGTTCAAAGAAAAGAGTGCTCTCCGTGGACACTAGAGGGCTGCTTGATAGATTGGTTGTTCATCGCCCTCTCTATGCAGCTCCAGTAGTGGGACGGGTCTTCGAGCCTGGAACTGTTAGACTTCCACGTGTCTCCGTGGCCTGTCTATTTAAAACAACTTCTTGCGAATATTTTCGATGAATAACAGGAAGCAGATGTGGGAGAAACTAAAAATGAATGACTTGTATAACAGCTATGAAGACAAATCTGAAAAAAGTCATATGACTATTACATATGGGATTTTTATGAAGGATGCAGAAATTGGCAGAAGTGAGGAAACCAATCAGTTGGATAATCGAATTAAACATGTTTAACATATTATTGCATTATTATTATCTTAAAACAATACCTATTTTATTTCACTGAAAAATGTGAAAAGTGGTTGAAACTGCTACTAAACGTTAAAATATTTACTGCAATCCTCCTGAGGCTTCCACGAACTTTGTATCCCTCCCTTGCCTCCAAAGCTGGGTTCCAGGTGTTGATAGTTTGAGATCACCGATATGGAAATCCGAACCCTTTTTAAAAGAACACAAGCTGTTGGCCAAGAAGCCTTTGTACACTTGTACGGTTTGTTTGTATAAGTTTGCTTTTTGCTTGTTATTAATCCAGGGAGTGATGCTGTTGACGATCGTTCAAAATGTTAACCCGTTTAGTTTTTCTTCAGTTCAAACTATGCGTTTTTGCTCATGTTTTTATTTGCCATTGAACAAGCAGCTCGAATCTTGTGCATAATATTGTGAATTGTGGTTGCTTTAAAAGGGGGCAATCGATTAGTACATTGCTCAATAAATGCAAAAACGTACCGTAAGAACCGACTGCAACCAGCTTGGCTTTGAGCATACACAATCCTGCGGTGGGCAGGGAATATGAGGTGTGGGAATAAAGAAATCGGACTTAATTTTTACTCATTTCTCGCCACTTCGAGGACGAAGAGGAGTATAGGGCATTTACCTGTGGACTTCCCTACCGTCACATGAAGTTTCATTCACATGCAGTGGTTAATCTGACCGTGACCAGTGTTAGAAGCGGATTGTGTGTCTGAACTCCGTCGGAGTAATGCTGAGTACTAAAGTAGATCAACATGTTAACATCAAATTCCTCACAAAACTTGGTAAATCTGTCACAAATTGTTGACAGAAGTTTGTGTTCATCAGAAACTAACTCGTATGCAGGTTTTCGAGTGGTTTAAGAAAGACAATGGGGACGATCCAATATCTTGCGATCCTTCCACTACAAAAACTAAAGAGACTTTGGAGAAAGTTGCTAAAATTATTCGAGGAGATTGCTGATTGAGCATTCGAGCAATTGCTGGATATACCAACATCAGTAAGGAAAGTGTTACATTTTGCACGACGATCTGGGCATGAGAAAGGTGTGTGCTAAAATGGTGCCAAAAATCCTCAGACCTATGCAAAAGGAACATCATGTGATTTGCTGTGTTGACTTCTTGAAAACATTGAACACACTCCTGAATTCTTCAAAAACGTAATTTCGTGCGACGAAACTTGAGTCCAGAGACTAAGTGGCAATCCAAGCATTAGAAAATCCCCAAATCCCTCAGGAAGAAGAAAGCGCACATGAAAGCAATTGTTGTTTTTCTGGATATTTGGAGGGGGTATCTACAGTTATTGTGCCTGCCATTTTCCGTGGTGTAGTGGTTACCATGATAGCCTCTAGTTCTCGAGATCGTGGATTCAAACCTGGCGGAGGGCAATTGGTTTTTTTTTGAGCGTAAAAATACTTAGTATGTCTGCCTTCGGAAGGAACTAAAGCCGGTGGTCCCGTGTCGTTTACGGTGTGTAAAAAAATCTCAAGCCTGATAGAGGCATTTAAGCAAATTTCTGGTTTTTCACGCCCAATATAGAATGGGACTACAGCAGTTAAAAAGCGTCCATAAATAAAACTCAATTTAATGTTTTTTATTGAGCAGGTCAGACTATTAATCAGTTTTACTATAACAATGTTTTGAAGAACCTCCGTGAACGTGTGCGGCGAAAGAGACTTTTGGAAGAATGCCTCATGGATTTTCCACCAGGAGAATACCCCAACAATAACGAGCTGTCTGTGAAGTTATTTGGCGAAAAAAAAAACATTCCAGTGATGGAACATCTATCGTATTCGCCGGACCTAGTAGTAGTGCGACATTTTTCTCTTCCCAAAGTCAAGTTCGCATCCAAAAGAACCAGGTTGGAGTGCGTGGATGCAGTGAAAGCAAAAGAGATGTAACTGTTGAACAGCATAATACAAGATGGCCTGCAGCATTGCTTCCAACAGTTTTTTTTAAGAGTGGAGGGAAAACACTGTAACGTACAGTTCGTGTAAAACGTCGTGACAATCCCCCACTCCTGAAGCATAGATGCGCAATAGCACCCACCAGCTCAGTTGCATAATAAGAGAGATGGGTGTCAGTGTTTTATCTGCTGTGAGTGTGATATAAGCTTACACAATTGCTTACAATGCGTTGTGTAATGAGTATGCGACTGTCTCGAGTTCTGATAATATCCCTTCTAGTCCCTTGCTCCCCCACCATTCTCACCACTTCTCCTATCTTGCACACATGGAGTGCCACGACATTTTATACGAGCTGTACTTACCCCAGCCCCTTTCGCGGCTGAGAGAGTGGGATTCACCAGTAAGGGCCATACCCATGAAAACCCTCCACCAGAGGGAAAGCGAAGGAGGAAATCGAAGGTGAGAATGGTGCGGTCCCGCATAGTACTCGCGTTAGTCTGCCAAAAGGTGCGTTGCTGTCGCCCAATGGGTGGGAGCGGGTAAAGCATAGATCCTAGGATGCAGCTATGACAAACTGCCGTGACTGAAGTCTAGAGGTTCGAAGGCGACAGTAAAGGGAAAAGAAGGTGAAGGATGGTGTCAGTTTTGAGGACGTCGTTTGCGCTGCGTTTAGGAGACGTTTCTGCTCTGTTGGAATGACAAATCGTGGACCATGGTCTTGATGAACCTGTGGACTGTTGTGATGAATTGGCGGTTGCATCTGTGGAGGTTGATGGTGGCGATTTCCAGGGCCTGCAGGCAAGTGATGATGTCTAGTCGTGTTGACAACTCGGCGGTGATGGTTGTTTGCAGCTCCTGGAGCTTCTGGCTGATGATAGCGGGAGCGTTTCAAGTACGGCTAAATGGGCACCAGTATTCAGAACCTCCGCGTGGAGGTCCTGCACGGCGTCTCGCGTCATCGTTTCCGTCGAGGCTGCCGATGATGTGGTGATGCTCTGCTGATGGTGATGCGCCTGCGTTGGCTGTTGAGGTTACCTGCTTCTAGGGCAGAATAGGCACTGGGCTTGGCCGGTGTAGCAGCGATGGCGCCGGAGGTCGTACCAATGCATTCTGCCGCGATGGCGTTGGTACCCAGTAGTGGCACCTGGGTGGTTAGGAGCAGGTTGTGCTCGAGGCATGGCAGCGGCGGCAGAGAGCAGGTCGTTCTCGTCGGACACCAACCTAAAATGGCTAGGCTGGAAGTCAAGGCAGCCTCTAGTCGTTGCGTTGCTGGCCAGCTCCAGTCGGATGAGAGACGTGAGTCCCCAGGGCAAAGTGATGCGAGTGGCCTTCATTGCTGAGAGCCACGATACGCAGTTGCCAGCACGAAACATACTGGCAGGTCCCGGGGAACACCGCAGATAACCTACACTGCGATGGCTGTGGCTCCTTGACAGATTTCTGGATAGGGGATGTTGCGGTGGATGAAGGCTGAGCTCTTCCAGTCTTCTTCTTTCCCATTGTTTGTGGTTATTGCTATGACGCCTCTTTGTTCCACTTAGGGGCGTCATTTAGGGGGGCAGGGGGTTCAATTGTACCCCAAGTTATGAGAAATAATTAAACCGCTGATTATTATTGCTCTTCCAAAAGAAAAAAATATGACAACTGTACTTTTAATACAGATATTTCACATTTGAGAAGTAAAATATTATTTTCTTTTAGTCTAAATGTGTCATTAAAACTCGCATGAAAATTCGGGAAACTGCTTCAGGCAATCTTGACCCTCCCTCGCCCCCCAAGCAGAAGCTGAAATGTTGCTCTTGGTTCCACTGCTTCCAACACTGGAAACTCCATTTGAAGCGATGTAGGGACCCAACTGGTGAGAGGACTATATTGAAAGCAATGACAAAAAATTGACTATTTTTTTTTCCTTTCTTTTTTCCCAATAAAGCATCAGAGCATGAATCCGGTTTCTTTATTGCTACACCTTGTATGCCAGCTGCTGAACGTGTGATAGCCAAAACATAAAACACCATGCAAGTGAACATGTTTTATAACCAAAATCCAATATTTACATGCTGCAGCACATGCACAGGACTCTAAAGGAAAACAAAGTACTACTGCCAAACTGACATTACAGGAACTAAGGACTAATGTCTTTCTCAAGAGTGAAATAAATCACATAATGACATTTCAATATTTTAAAAGGTGATGCTATTAGAAGTAAAATGCAAAAGATTGTATGGTATACATATAGTGTCACAAAGGATGTAATCAAATGTATCACCATATAAAGCTCCTGTTTGATATTTCTGTTGCCAGATGAAGTAATACAATGGGAGTGATATGTTATCTTGATCAATCAAAGAAACAAGTATTGCATAAAAATATCATACCATTATAAACAAGATCTGAATGTGTCTTGCTTTTCTGTGTCTTCTGTTCTATGAGTTGATAAATTATGAACCCCCTCCCACACATATACACATATTGGAATATCTGCAGCATTTGCTTTATTTTCCCATACATTTTCAAGGGGTAACAAAAATTATTCTCTACCCCATGTCATTCTCAATGAAAAACTAAACCTTAATTTGCAAACATGTTCTTTTATGACTTCAATGCGTCAGCATTTCCTTTTCAGCCTTTCATTCATTTTTTAGATTTAAAGATGTCATAAAGCTCATGTCTGTTGGCAAGAATGGTGCTTTTCAATGAATGAAAGAATTATCAAAATTAGGGGTTGAATGGTTTTTATAAATACCCTATACATGCATACACAAATCTTCTCTCTTTATAATAGTATAAATTTTACCAAAGCAGCTTCATGTTTTGATAGTTTTTCTGCATTCCTCTAGTTATTATGTTCTTACATCCAAAACTGCAAAAATTAACATCAATGTCTTCTTTTTTTATTATTCCAGGTTTCAAACATGAATTTCTTTACATCTGGCCAATCAGAGGAGCACAGTCTTTCTATAATTCCAAACTTTGAAGAGAAACCTATGTTAGAAATTAAACAACACCTTATTACTTGTATCCAGAAAGCAACATTCCAGCCACTAGAGCCTATATATGAAGAAGAATCAGAAGAAGAAGAAGAAGAAGAACAAAATGATTCAGCTTCAGATAAGACATTGGAAGAGATTTCAAGTTCCAGTTCAACAAATGACATCACAAAATCCAGTTGGAGTGGAAGCACAGGCACATTTCCATCCATAGCAAGCAAGACCCAAGACAAACCATATGAATGGACAAACTTCATCAAACCTGAGAATTTGGGGAAAACAGTAATAATAGATTTAAAACGAAAGTATGCACCTTTTGAGCACAAGAAAGTGAAATCTGCATTGGAAGATGAGTGTGACAAAGAGATTGTTTCACAGGAATGGCCACTCGTCTTAGATCTACAAAACCATATATCCTATTTTCCCTATTCTGGCAAATATGTAGTACAAGATTTGAAGCTTGATCCTATTTCAAAGTTCCCAGGCTATGAAGAGAAGAAACCTAAGGGGAAAAGGTTGAGAACATCTGCAAAGATAGAATCAGATGAAACTATGAAAACAGAAGATATTACCTCATTGTATTTGCCTTCTAGAAGTGTTTCTGCACAGACCAAAACCACACCAGTTCTTAGAAGGATATTAGATATTGAATCAGTACATGCTATAAAACGCAAGGACTTCATGGAATTAATGGATGACTCAGAGCAAGCAGAATTCCAAAAGATAATAGAAGAACTGGATACTAAGAAACAAGATGATCCACAGGTCAAGAAAGAACAAAAGGTGCAAGAAGAGTTGCATTATTTAAGCGCTAAGGCTCCACTGCCCCCAAAAGTTATATCTAGTGAATCCATTCATGGTGATGAGCAGATGGATTATGAAGGATCAAGCATATTACCAGAGAGCAGCAGAGAAGATGAAATAGCAGAGGATATGCAAAAAGGAAAAGGTGCAATACCAGTATTTCCAGGGATTTTCGGAGTAACTGAAACATCAGAAGGAATGGAAAGAGGAGAAGGTTCAATACCAACATTTCCAGAGGTTGTTGGAGAACATGAAATATCAGACAGAATGAAAAGAGGAGAAGGTTCAGTACCAACATTTCCAGAGGTTTTTGGAGAACATGAAATATCATACAGAATGGAAAGAGGAGAAGGTTCAATACCAGCATTTCCAGAGGTTGTTGGAGAACATGAAATATCAGACAGAATGGAAAGAGGAGAAGGTTCAATACCAACATTTCCAGAAGTTGTTGGAGAACATGAAATATCAGACAGAATGGAAAGAGGAGAAGGTTCAATACCAACATTTCCAGAGGTTGTTGGAGAACATGAAATATCAGACAGAATGGAAAGAAGAGAAGGTTCAACACCAGTATTTCCAGAGGTTGTTGGGGAGCATGAAACATCAGACAGAATGGAAAGAAGAGAAGGTTCAATACCAGCATTTCCAGAGGTTGTTGGGGAACATGAAACATCAGACAGAATGGAAAGCGGAGAAGGTTCAATACCAACATTTCCAGAAGTTGTTGAAGAAACTGAAACATCAGTGAGTGCGATAAGTGAGGAAAATGCAACATCAAAATCTTCAGAGACCAGTGAAGAAAGTGCGCCTTTACTAGCAGAAGACCAAGCAGATGTGCCAACACAAAGAGAGGCCACAAGCTATATAAAACACAAACAGACTATCGCTAGAATTGGAGAAGCTGAAGGTGAGCTCATCCAAACAAAAATGCATTTTCAGCTGCTGGAAACAGAATCAGCCACACATGTGGTTTCTAATGTACTTCATTCTCTTCTGCATGATGTTGTTAAAACAGCAGAGACTGAAGCTCAGAAGCTGGTTATGCTTTCAGAAACTAGAGTCTCAAAGCCCATTCAGATAAATTCATGGGAAGAAGACTATAATATATGTTTCACAAAGTATTTGAAAACCTTACCTGAACCCATAAGAAATCTCATGGAAGTAATTCCCAAACAACTAAAGGAACAGATTTATGAATACAGTTCTGAAGGTACTAGCCAACTACTTGATCTACCAGGCATTTCCGATACTATCAAATCAGATAATTTGCTTATTGATCAGAATCATCTTGTTAGTCTGACGTGGAAAACATGTTCTGCAGATGTACTTCCAACTGTCACAGATTGTGAAGATGAAGTATGGATACCTAAGGTTAATGCATATTATGCTTATACAGAGGAAGTTGATCCAACACACAGACTGGGACATTTCATGTGTACTGCTCTTGAATCATTACAACAGAAATATGAAGCAGAGGAGCTCTCATTTGAGACGGTAAATAAAATAGCTTCTCTTAAAGGTGATAAAGTCCCTAGGAAGAAATATAAATAGTATGATGCATGTTACAGTAACATTTCTTGGTTTCTGTTCATCATTAAGTTCTGTAAGGGAGGATTGAAGTGTTGCTTTAGCCATCTTGGTCTAAAAGATCAATGTTTTTATTTTTAGTGCAAAAGATTCATCGTACATTAAAGTAATTTTTTGCAAAATGCTATTTCTCTAGGTATATACCACACGTGTTTTGGATGCTGTTTTTAAATTGCTGTGCTCATTAAGCAACTTTGTGTGACCAACTTCATGGCTAATTTGTTGTTGTTCTTTTTCTCATACTCAAAATCTATTTGCTGTCACAAAAATAGGGATACAAGTATAAAGGTTTTACACAGTGCACTTCAAAATACTTGTAATAAAATATTTGATGGAAATTTATATAAACTTGGTTTATTCCTTTAAAAAAAATTACATTAATTTGCAAAATCAAATATAATTTTTCCTAATATTTTTTTCCACTGTGCAGGATAAATTATTCTTTTTTACTTTCTCTACCACATACCTAGTAGGTAGAGGAAATATTGCATTGCTCCCAAAAATTAAATATCAAGATTTTGCCAGAAATATGTTTTCAGGCTCCCTGAATCCAAAAAAGGAAAAGGGTCCATGCATGTGCATGTGCATGCATGCGTATGTGCATGTCATAACTTAAAAATGAAATGAATAAATACTAAATCTGGTATTTAAGTTCATTGCCTTCCTAAAGTGTGATGTCTTCATTTTGATTAAAATAAAATATATTTAAGGTATTTACATGACAAATGAAATGATTATCTTGAATTTTCTGGGAATAACCTGTGAAGGCCTCTTCATTTGGAAGGAATTTTGTGTAATCTTGTGTAACTGGTAAACATTAAGCGATAGACGAAAATGTACTACACAAAGAATGTAGATCTCTTTAAAACACACAATTTATTTCAAATAACCTCTTTGTTGCGTCAGCCGTTTCCAAGATATCTGTTACTAATAGTTAGATTTGTTCAATGCTTTTAAAGTTATATTGAGATTCAGTTATTTTTAGAGATTGCATGGAAAGAGTAAGGCCAAAATATAGCATCATTTCTTAAGCATTAATAATAATAATAATAATAATAATAATAATAATAATAATAATAATAATAATAATAATAATAATTGTTATTTATTATCTGTCATTAGGTAATTACATAAATTACAATAGACTTTGTCCTATATCCTAAATAGAGCTTAAAAATTATACTTATAAACTATGTACAAGACATCTGACACAATTCTTTTTGAAATTTATGTACACTATTGCATGGGTATTCTATCAGCCATTTATACATTCTGTCTTAAATCTATTTAAACTGCAATTTTTTATTTCAATGGGCAAACTGTTATATAATTGAATTCCAATGGTTTTATAAAATTTGGCTGTTTTCTGGAGTCTCTAAAAAGGCATTTCTATTTTGTTATTTCTTGTTTGATATGTATGTATTTCATTTCTTTTTGTGTGCATATCTACATTTTCTTTAATATAAACTAAAACATCATATACATATAAGTTAGCAATTGTGAGAATTTTGACAGTTTTGAATAGAGGTTTGCAATGCTGTTTTTTATGGGAAGAAGTTAACATTCTCACAACTTTTTTTTTAATAATAAGTACTTCAGAAATCCTCGAACTGCTGCCCCATTTGACTCAGTATTCCTTTTGTATATATAATGAAGCACGTAATGTAGGTATTTGTGCAGAGATTATATCAATTAAAATGAAGTAGACAGAAAAATAAGCTTTCACAAAAATAAGTTTTATAGCCACTAATAAATGACAGAGGATAGAGAAAGTTGTATGAATGTAACACATCAGATTTTCTCAAGGCATGAATTTTTCAAATAAGCAACAGTTTATAAAATCCTCTTTCTCATGTGGTCACTGGTAAATTATATTTTAATGCTTCAATTTTCTTATATATCTAGATGTCTATATGGCACTGGCTTATTTTTATACGTTATTTAAAATTCTAATAGTTTCGAACATGTATATTATGGATGACTTTTAGCTTCAAGGCAACAATAATAGTAACTGAAGCAGTTAATTAAATATTTATGTATAGGAGAATTTGGAGATTGACAAAGGAATAAGAGTTCTACCAAACAGGTATTGTTTGGAATTTGGAACAGAGGATCCGTATGATGAATATCTATCTGAACTAAAGTATCTACAATTAAAACCACTGCGCTGTATTATATTTGGTAAACCTGGGCTGGAAAGCAAACAGCTTGCTAAGAAGATGGCTGATTATTGGAGATGCATCTACATTAATGGTTAGTCATGTATCTAATAAATTTCATTTCTTAAGTAACTCCTAAGATAATACAGAATAGTCATTTTATAGCACTGCTGGGATTGCACATATGCATGTTCCACATACTGTCTACTACACCAGGGGGTTTTCCATTCTAAAACTCCCATTTTACAGGCTCATGAGTAATAGTAACATACATTATAATGAACACTAATCTTGTTATAAGTGGTACTGAAAGTGTAATTCAAGAAGCGTAGTCGATCTTTAGGGTTTAAGTTTTAATAGTTTAGCAGCCTTATGAACACCCGCTTGCTGTGCAACCATCTTAGAGACTTCTTTCATGAGCATTCAAATGAAATTTTATCAATTTTTTCCTCTGTTAAAAAAGTCTTTCATTTCTTAGGTTTAGTGTTTAGTGATCCCATAGTCCCAAACTTATTAACCAGACATCTGACAGTACCTCTATTTAGACTGGATTACTGGGAAATGTCTCCTGAGATTGTCTACACACCTATCTACATGATTTGGTTTCTATGTATGTATTGTGCATAAAATTATTTGCGCATGCGTGAATTTTTTGGTAGGCATTTCAGTGGACTAATAACAAGTCAAAGAACAGCAACACAAGAATACTCTAAAACAAGGGTGGTGAAAACGCCTTCCTTCTGTGAGTCACCAAATTGCAACACGTACTGCATCACTCAGCAGCATGTGAAAAACAAAGGGACAGTGGCAGAGAGGGAACGGCGCCTGCTAGTCAAAATGACTCACGAGTCCCGTTTGTGCCACCTCTGCTCTAAAATAATTCACATACAACACAGGTGTTTCAATAAGCTTTCACTTTTGAGATGCACAATGAACAAACTCTAGTCTTCACAGCACAAACAGAAGGCAGCAATTGACAGTTGACATTCACAGCCAATAAGCTTAGCCTTGAGTAGGTTCATTCACTGCTAGTGAGGTAGCAGAATAATAACAAGATCACTGCAGTGCAAGTGAATCATGTACATGTGATTATGACTGGGTCACAAAATGAGCACTTGTATTTACTGCTTTCTGACTGTCTTATATTACCTTTATAATATGCTAATTCCATTAGACTATACTCAAGGGCAATATCACAATTATTGATGAGTACTCAAAGCTTATTATTTGGGTTGAAGGATAGCTGACCTTGTGTAACATAACCATGCTGCTAGTCTGTTTGGACCATCAACAGTACAGCAAATGGTAGCAGTGCACAGCAACCACACAGTAAACTGTGATGCAGTCGTGAAGCTCAAGGTGTTTTCTTGCAGCTGATATGATTACAGGACTCCTAGCAGCCAGCAACTGGTGGTATGGTTTTAACTAACTGCACAGCTGTATTAATTTGTTGTTTGAGATGAAAAGACATGCCATTATGTGAAATGTTTATTAAGAATAATGATATGGGACAATGAGGAGACATTTGTAGTGCTATAAATTATGCTAGCAGTAAGAAAAAGGGACCAGATTCAGAAATAGCCTTGGAAGTACTCTTCATTCAGAAGGAATTTTGTATAATCTTGTATAATTTATAAATGTTAAGCAATAGACAAAAGCATATCACACAAAAAATTTAGACCAATTTAAAACACACAATTTATTTAAAATAAGTTTTTTGTGGCATAAGCCATTTCTGAGATATTCGTTATTAAAGGTATGACTTGTTTAATACTTATTCCTTTTATGTCCCATTGATTTTCAGTTGCTTCTCGCGATTGCATGGAAACAGTAAGGAATTTTAAGGCCAGCATGTAGGGTCCAGTTGTTAAACATTCAACTATTACTGTTCTCTTTATATTTATATAAGGAAATATGTAATGTAGCTATTTTTACAAAGGTTTATTTGGATTAAATGTAGTAGATGGAAAAATAAGTTTTAATAAGAATAGTTTGTATACCCACTAATAAAGATAGAGGGTAGGGAAAGTCATGTCAATGTATCACATCAAAGGGGGTTTTGTTATTTTATAAAGTCTTTCAAGCCTTGGATGTTTCTAAAACTAAGTAGGTGTTGGGATTGCTTCATGGTGCATGGGGCTAAATGTTTCCCTTTCAAAGTAGAACAAGGAAATCTGAGGGCTTTTTTTTAGATATTTATTTGTTTGAGAAGATTCACTGCACCCTTGGCTTATTTTGGGAACACTTCATTACAGTGTGGTTGCATTACAATTTATTCAACATTGCACATTAATCAACTGAATCCAAACAAATACTCTCTGTTATTCGGGTATCATGCTAAAACTATGAGATAGTGTAAAACATAACACTGATTATAATGAAGAATAAATTACATAACTTGCTAACAACGAAGCAAGAATAGAACACATTTGAAGATTATACCTTTAAAAAAAAAAAAAAAAAAAAAAATACAACTTAAGCATTGCACATTGCTACAGCTTTAGTGATAATGAAATTTTTCTTCAGAGGAACTTTTTAGCTAACAATTACTAAGTAGATAGTAAAAAATTGCATATTCCAGACATTTTTATACAGGTTGCTATAACCTTCCTAACACAATAATTTTTTATTTTAAGTGAAGTCAATTGACCAATATTCAATTTATTTCAGTTTGTGAAGAGCTGAAAAACGAACTAGTCAGTGAAACTAATGTTGCACAGATGTTAATGGGCGTCCTTCAAACTGGTGATGCTGCACCTGGTGCTCTTGTGTTTCGCATAATTCTACAAAGAATGTTGCAGTCTCGGGTTGCACACCGAGGATATATTCTGGAAGGATTCCCATATCATTCTAAAAGAAATGATATTGCTCCATTGGAACAGTTGCAGAGTCTTTTTTCCTGGGAATTTAGACCTAATACCATCATCTATGTAGCAGTAAGTAACAATTCTCTTAAGGTATGGTTATATAACATATTTAAGTACTACACCAGAGGTGACAGATTAAATTTAAGGCAATAAATAATTAAGGTCTTAGTGAGGCAAATACAAAACTTATATAAATATATCACAAACCTAGGGTAAAATAACATAAAATCATATATTATCCTACACAGTAATCCCAACCATCAGCTTCTACGCTGCAACACTGAGGCTGAGCTATACCTATAATGTTTGCTGCATAGTTCCCAAATAAATACTGCTTGCAGAGCCAAAGGGACAGATGAGTGAATCAAAAAGGGGGGGGGGGAAATTAAGCAAATATGAACAGTGGAAGGGAGAGAATAAAGATTACAGGGTGGTGCATGACTGTATTTATTTAGGAGTAAAAATAGATGGAGGTAATAAATGGGAGAACCAAAAGAAATTTGCATTGGCAAAAGGTAAAGGAACAATAGCAGCAATCAGAAGCTGCAACTATAGAGTACCTAATATAAATGTTAAATGGCTGGAAAAAGTTTGAGATGGTTGTGGAGGCGAAAATGATGTATGGTATAGACATGTGGGGATTAGATAGAGGATGGGTGAGTATAGATGAGGTGCACAGGATGTTTTGTAGAGAAATACTAAGGTTACCAAAGGCAATTGTAAGACAGGTAGACTTTAAATCTAGGAAAAAGTAATGTGTTAAGACAATGTATAGAATACCAAGAGAATAGTTTAACGAATGATTGATGGATGGATAAGTAATTTACGGAACATTTTGGAGAAAAATGGGTTAGGAGACATGTGGAGAAGGAGAGAAAATAACGTGAAAATGTTTTGGAAAAAGGCAAGGAAAAGACTGGAAGATATAGAAATATAAAACATGTTCAGTGAGATTGCCGAAAAGAGCTCATTGGTTTGTTATAGGTCAATGAAAAATACATGGGTTAGGGAAAAATATGTAGACATAGTAAATAAAGAAGAGAGAGAATCTATTGCATGCGTAAGAACTGGAGCATGGAGGCTAAGAGGGTTAAGACAGGGTATTCCTCAAAACCAGTGTCCTATATGTGGTGGTAATGAAGACATTGAACACATAGTATTTAAGTGCCAAGGAACAGAAAATTGGAGAAGAGTTTTTTAAAAAGAAGTGGTTGAAGGGGGATAGAAATACGCTTATAATCAAAATGATGTGCAAGGACGCTAGGAGTATTGGACAGTTTTTGTGTAAAGTTAAAAATAAATGGCTTTGGACAGTGGATAGAGAAAAGTAAGAGGTAGTGCATCTTCCTTTGAATGGAAAACTATGGTGAATGTGTGATGGTTAAGTAATCAATAAGTGAAAAACAAGTGGAAATGGGACATGAAAAACTGAAGCGAGATAATTTATTGTCGGGAAATTGTAAATGTATGCTGTAGCCGAGTGGTTAGACTGCTTGCCTCTCACTGAGGTGGCCTGGGTTCAATCCCAGGGACCCACATATGGATTTGTGGTAGACAAAGTGGCATTTGGGTGGGTTTTCTCTGGGATCTCCAGTTACCCCCGCCATTCATTCCCCAACTGCTCCATCATCGCCTTTCCTTTCATCCATTTCACCACCATCATTTCGTTTCATCTATTTCCTTCCTACCATACCAGGCATCGACTGATCACCCATCCTGGATATTCTGTCTGATCCACGAGTGTCTGCTCCTCGACAGGCCTCTGACCCCAGGCACCCACCTGTAAGTCCTGGGGGGTGTAAGTCCTACATATGAGGAGGTTAAACAGAGAAAGAAGAAGAAATTGTAAATGTAGATAATTAGCGATAATTAGTGATTGATGTAGTGATTGTCTACAGAATGAGTGGCCAGGGTCAAAGTTCAGTAGACAATCAAATTGTAAATCTCTTAGCACAATAAATAAATAAAAAATCTGATGTGTTACACTCACATGACTTTCTCTATGCTTGTACAAACTATTTTTACAAACACTTAGTCTCCATCTACTTCATGTTAATCGAGATAAACATTTGCAGACTCTATCTTATTGCTAATTTTCTGGTAGGTGTAAGGGGAATATGGTAGGCTTTAAGCGATAGTCAAATCTTTTAAGAGCTGGTTGCTATATGGAGCATTGCAATCTCTCTGCATGTCCAAGACATAAAAAAAATAAAGCATTTTTGGAAACATGTCCGTGTGTATGTCTTGTGTGTCTGTGTGTGTGTGTGTGTCTGTCTGTGAACAGCATAACTCAAAAACGAAAAGTCAGATAATAACCAAACTTGGTATTTAGGTTCAATATGTTCCAGGGATGCGACATGAAAATTTTCAAGAAAATCCCCCCACCCCAAACCATCCCTTACATGGAACATTTTTCAAAAATTGTTATTTTCTCAAAAACGGCTCCAACGATTTTGTATCAATGTTTAAAACATTTTTATGGCAAATAAAATGTATATCTTGAATTTTCTGGGGATGTTCCCAAAAGTCCTCTTCATTCTGAACGATTTTTGGATAACTGGTAAGCCAAAAGAGATAGACAAAATTTTACTACATGAAAATGTAGATCTTGTTAAAACACACAATGTATGTCATAAACATTTTTTTGTAAAGTGAACCATTTTCGAGATATTCCTTGTTATTTCTATGAATTTTCCAAATACTTACACTTTTTCTGAACTGAGAATTCCTTGTTCTATTTTTATGTTCTTGACATGCAAAAGAATTACATTTTACACATAGCAATCAGTTCTAAAATATTTGACTATCGCTTAAGGTGTACTATGTTCCCTTTGTTTTGTATTTGCAAGGGCAATATAGAAATACAGTAGCCTTTAAGCATATACATATCTCTTAATAGCTGGTTGCTAGGTGCAGCGCCATTCTCTTTGCCACAGATTAATACTCTTTGCATATCCAAGACAAAAAAAAATGAATAACTAATTCCCATTTGAGAAAATAAGTATTGAAAAATTTAAGAGAATAACAAGCAATATCTCGAAAATGGTTCACTCAACAAAAAAAAAAATGTGTATGACATAAACTGTATTTTAAAGCAATGTACATTTTTTGTGTAGTAAAAGTTTGTCTATCTCTTATGGTTTACCAGTTATGCAAAAGTCGTTCACAATGAAGAATGCTTTTGGAGACATTCCCAGAAAATTCAAGATATACATTTTATTTGCATGAAAATATCTTAAACATATGATGTTTTAATCGAAATTGTTAGAGCCATTTTTGAGAAAATTAAAATTTTCGAAAAATGTTGCATGTAAAGGGTAATCTGAGGTGGAAGGATTTCCTTGAAAACCTTTGTGTCGCATCTCTGGAAGATACTGAACCTAAATACCAAGTTTGGTGGTTATCAACTGTTCGTTTCTGAGTTATGCTGTTCAGACACACACACGGACATGTTTCCAAAAATGCTTTTTTTGGATTCAGGGGGTCTCAAAACATATATTTCTGGTGAAATCTCGGTATCAAATTTTTGGGTGGAATACAATACTTCCCCTACTTACTATACATAGTAGAGAAAGTAAAAACTGATAAAACCAATGCTAAGCAAATTATAGTTCAGCAAGCAATAACCCCATCAGTTGTTTCTCAAGTCAAAGCTCGGTATGACTACAGAGGTTAAAGGGGACTCTACAAATAAAAAAATCTGATGTGTTACACTCACATGACTTTCTCTACTCTTGTACAATCTAATTTTACAAACGCCTATTCTCCATATGCTTCAAGTTAATCGAGATATCGAGATGTCAATCTTATTGGTAATTTTCTTGTAGATGCAAGGGGAATATGGTAGCTTTTAAGCGATAGTCAAATATTTTAACGCTAGTTGCTATGTGGCGCATTCCATTCTCTTTGCATGTCCAGGACATAAAAAAAATGAATAACGAATTTGAGAAAAAGTATAAGTATTGGAAAATTTAAGGAAATAACAAGCAATATCTCGAAAACGGTTCACTCAACAAAAGAAATGTATATGACATAAGTTGTGTATTTTAACGCGATCTACATTTTTTGTGTAGTAATATTTTGTCTATCTCTTATGGTTTACCAGTTATGCAAAAGTCGTTCACAATGAAGAATACTTTTGGAGACATTCCCAGAAAATTCGAGATATACATTTCATTTTTCATGACATTATCTTAAACATATGATATTTTCATCAAAATCGTTAGAGCCATTTTTGAGAAAATTAAAATTTTCGAAAAATCTTCCATGTAAAGGGTAGTCTGGGGTGGGGGGATTTTTTTGAAAACCTTCGTGTCGCATCTCTGGAAGATACTGAACCTAAATACCAAGTTTGGTGCTTATCCGACTGTTCGTTTTTGAGTTATGCTGTTCACAGACACACACACACACAGACACACACACACACACACACACACACACACAGACACACACACGGACATGTTTCCAAAAATGCTTTTTCTGGATTCAGGAGGTCTCAAAACATGTATTTCCGGTGAAATCTCGGTATCGAATTTTTGGGTGGAATGCAATACTTCCCCTACTTACTGTACGTAGTAGAGAAAGTAAAAATTAAAACAAGAAAGAAATAAAAATAAAGAAGAACAGAATAAAATGTAATATTTATTTTGTACCCAAGAACATAGTAACGTTTAGATACATTTATGGCAAATCTTAAGATTACTTGTATTCTAGTGCAATCTCAGTCCACGTTTTCTTTCTTTTAAGGGCTACCTTGCATCTGGTACCCTTGCCCTTTGGAATTTGGTTAGTCCTTATTCTTTTTCTTCCTTTCCCACTTCTCTGATTACTGCTTTCTCTTATTCTGCTTTGTCTCGCCCTTCTACTCCTCTCCCCTTGCTTGTTTTACTTTCCTTAACCACTTTTACTTGATTTTCTTTGAAAAGTCATTCAGTCTTCCTTCGTTTTTCTCCTTTAACTACTAACATTTTAATGGCTATCACTTCCTTGTTTGTTTTGTCCCACTTTGAATCTCAAAAACCCTTGCTCCACACTCAGCTCTTTACATTCTTCTAGATAATGTATTTTACTTTCCTTTTCTCCAAAAAAATAAAAAAATAAAAAAGTATCAATTTTTTATATTCCACAGTTTAGTGGATTAATTCTTATACTAATAACACAAGAAGATTACAATGAGAACTTACATATACATACATGAAGTTGCCACATGATGGAATAGAAGCTCAGATGTTTTTGTCTCAATTCAGGTACAAAGTTGAATAAGCAGTTTACATCACATAACCCTTTTTGTAGCATTAGTCATTTTCAAATATTTTCTGTTGCATCTTTTCTAAGCTTCCCCATGTTGAACTGCATTGCAGCATCTATAAGGTATCTTTGAAAATTTGTGATTATTTTTTATTCGTATAGGTTCATTACTAATATAAGCTGTCTTGTGATATAAACGCTCGTGTTCTGTGTTTCATATCATACATGCAACAAGTCCATGTTGTGTAATTTGAGATCATTTCTATTCAAAAGTTTATGACTGATAAACTAAGCAGCTTTTAGATAAATATTATAATGTATAAGGGATTATGTGAATTTATCACAAGTAGAGAAAGTTGTGAGGATACAACAAACTAGATATTGTGTTTAATACATTGCATTTGCTTAGTTTTAATTTCATCTCTGTTAACCATATTGTAGCTCAACTTATGTGCTACTCTTCATGTCTACTTTGTATTTTGTGTTTGCAGTGCCCAGATGCAGATGTCGTAAAGAAAAGGAAGGAACAATACTATGATACTGATACAGATAACTACTACAGTTCAAGGGAGATAAGCCTTGATAATGCAATATGCTCCCTGTACATGCATACTGAGAATAATGATTACAGCATTCAAGCACTCACAAGCAACACTGAGCAAGTAAGTAATGTCATATTTATACAGGATGAACCGAACCACCTGTAGCAGTAACTTACTTTGGAAAACATTGGCATTAAAACCTTTTAAACAAAAATATTTGTGACTAAAGAACATGTAAACCTCTTCTTGACCTTGATTCCATCAATTAGCCATAAGTAGAAGTGGAGTCAATGCTGTATCACTATAAAATTCTAAGTGGGACTGGGGATAAAATAGGATGCCATTAGATAGAGCTCTTCAGAACAGACATCTTTTGTAAGATACACTTTTATTAATTTATATTCTTTCAAGAATAAAAACATTAGCCTATTTTTGCTGTGACTAGGCTGCAGTTGTCTAACTACTTGTATATGAGCAGCAAGTTGCCTAATGAGCATCTAAATTAAATTAAATTGAGTTTATTTATGGAAGCTTTTTAACTACTATGGTTCTTAGCATCTCATTCTATATTGTACTTGAAAGATTGAAAATTTTGCTCAGAGGCATCTTTATTAGACTTGAGGTTCTTTTGCATGCCATAAATCTAAAACACGGGACCACTGGCTTTTCCAAAGAAAGCCATGCTAGGGATTTTTACACCTGAAAAAAATCCATGGATCTCCGTCAGGTTTGAACCTGCGACTTTGGGAACTAGAGGCTAGCATGGTACCCCTAGACCACGGAGGATGGCAATGAGCATGCTGAGGGTATTTCTCAGTGTGCATGCTCTAAGCAGCCTGGAAATTTATATGGTATTCAAATACCATCAACATATCAAAACTACTACTATTTGTGGTAGGTGTAAGATATTTGTAATCATTGTTAACTTTTATACTTATTTAATTAGCCACAAAAATAAAGAAAACAAAACGTTCCACTGTCACTCTGTTGTATAAGGCCATCTTAGCTTCCTTTGTCAAAATTGGTTTCAATTTTCTTGTTCCAATATTTCTCTATATGAAAGACATTGCTATTTGCATGCTGTATACTCTCTGCTATGTATAGTAAGTAGGGGAAATATTACCATACCACCCAAAAATTCAATACCAATATTTCACCAGAAATACATGTTTTGAGGTACCCTGAATCCAAATAAAGCATTTTTGGAAACTTGTGTGGGTCTGTCTGTGAACAGCATAACTCAAAAACAGAAAGTCAGATAAATACCAAACGTGGTATTTGAGTTTAGTATCTTCTAACACAAAGATTTTAAAGAAAATCCCCCCTCCACAGACTACCCTTTACATGGAAAATGGCTCTAACAATTTTGATTAAAATATCATATGTTTAAGATATCTTCATGGCAAATGAAATGTATATCTTGAATTTTCTGAGAATGTCCCCAAAAGTCCTCTTCATTCTGAATGATGTTTCCATAACTGGTAAACTGCAAGATTTCACAAATTTTTACTATACAAAAAAATGTAGATGTTGTTAAAACACACAAGTTAGGTCACATTTTATTTTTTAATTAATTAATTTATTTATTTATTTATTTATTTTTTGGAGCGAACCATTTTTTTTTAAATGTCCTGGACCTGCAAAGAGAATGGAATATTCCACATAGCAACCAGCTCTTAAAAGATTTGACTATCTCTTAAAGCCTCCCATATTCCCCTTGCATCTATAAGAAACTAACATTAAGATAGTTTCTGCTTTATCTCAATTAACGTGAAGTAGATGGAGAATAAACATTTGTAAAAATAGTTTGTACAAGAGTAGAGAGTCATGTGAGTGCAAAACATCAGATTTTTTTAATATGCTTTTCTCCTTGAAAGAGTATGAATTAATAAAAAGGTTTGATATGTAAGTTGTTTGTTTTAAAAACTCTATCTAATGATACTCTATTTGACCCCCACTCCCATTTGAAAATTATTTTAATGTGATATGCCACTGATTCCATCTGGTTGATTGATGAAATCGAGCTCAAGCTCAAGTGAAAGTTCAAGTTTGCTTTGGTTATAACTATTTATTTTAATGCTGATTTTGCAAAGTGAATAACCATTTTGGGTGGTCTTAAATTAAATTGAGTTTCAGTTATGGATGCTCTTTAACTACTATAGTTCTTAGCATCCCATTCTATATTGGGCATGAAAGGCCAGAAAGTTTGGTAAGGGACCTCTTTATCAGGCTTGGGATTCTTTTACATGCCATAAATTTACAACAGGGAACCACCAGCTTACTTCCCTTCTGAAGAAAGCCATACCAAGGACTTTTATGCCCGAAAAAATCCATTGCCCTCTGCCAGATTTGAACCCGCTACCTCAGGAAAATCAATAGCACTTGATGGTTTCGGTCACATATTAACACACCTGAATTTCTGTTTTCAGATGGTCAGAGAACCAAACAATCTGTCCTGGGCAAAACGCTTTGTAAGACGTGAACTTGATTTTAAAGAAAACATCTTGAAGGAACTGGAATTTTACAAGATGGAGTTGCTTCCCTGTATAGAGTTCTTCATTTTACAGTATGATCCACAATTTGTGATACGTGTGGATGGACGCAGGGATTCTTCACAGATATTTCAGGTAAAGCCCAGAAATTACACACCTACTTATTTAAATTACCACAGGCTTGCAATGTTTAATTTGTGTTCATTGTATCAGTTGCTGTTAGATTATAAATGTGATTAGGAATCCAGGACAATAGGGGTGGCAAAAATGGGAGTTTTTATTACATTTTGGACTGCCATTACCTCCTCTCTGCCCAGCTATCTGTTTGTGTTCTGTGTGTTACTAGCATGTCATACTTATTGATATTGGGTGATTTGGTCACCATACACATTTTTGCCACCCCTGATTTAGAACAACCCAACAGTTTCTAGAAAGCCTTCTACACCTAAAAATCTATACTCTATATATCTATTGTATTTGCTGATAAAGGGTGTACTTACTTTCATTTTCTGTTGCTTATAGGAAACACTACATTGTGAAAAGAGTATCATTTATTGAGACCATTCCCATATACTCCTATAACTGTGGTTTCATAAAAGACATCCTTTTTTAAACTGAGAAATCCATCCCTGTGTGTTATTAACAAGAAGTTTTAACAAGAAATAGAAAACAAACCTTTTCTACTGCTTACTAATAGTAAGTAAAGGAAGTAATGTATTCCACCCAAAAATTTGATATTGAGATTTCACTACAAATACATTGAAGCCCTTTGAATATATATAATATATATATATATACATTAAAAAAAATAAACAATAGAAAATGTCTGTTTGTGTGTCTGTGAACAGCATAACTCAAGAACATAAAGACAGTTAAGTACCTACCTGGTACTTAAGTTCAGCATCTATCATGAATGCAACACAAAGATTTTCAAGAAAATCCCCCGAACCCAAATACCCTTTACATAGAAACATTCTTATTATTTTATTTTCTCAAAAATGACCCCAATGTTTTTGATTAAAACACCATTTGCATCATGAATAAAATGTATATCTTGAATTTTCTGCAAATAGCTTGCAAAGTCCTCTTCATTCTGAATTTATTTTATATAATTTTGTATAACTTGTTAACCATAAGAGACAGACAGAAACTTACTACACTAAATATGCAGATCTTGTTAAAACACAATAATTTATGTCAAATAAATCTGTTTTTGTGGCGTTTAGCATTTCAAAGATACTTCTTTTTATTGAATGGAATATTCATTTTTTTTTCTCAAGTTACTAACTTACAATTCATGTTTACTTTCTCCACCATGTACTAACAGTAAGTAAAGGAAGTATTGTATTATACCCAAAAATTTTATGTCAAGATTTCACCATAAATACATGCTTTGAGCCTCCTAAAAGCAAGAAAAGAAAGTTTAGAAAAATTTCTGCATGTGTATGTCTGTGAACAATAGAATTCAAAAACAAAATGCCAAAAATACCTTCACTAAATTGCACAGATTATAACATAAAGATTAAAAAAAAAAAAAATCCCAAATTAACCTTTACTTGAAAATGCTTTAAAAAATTTTGATTTTCTAAAAATGACTAAAACCTTTGATTAAAATTCCATATTTTAAGATATTTATATGACAAATAAAATACATATCTTGAATTTTTTCAAAATTAAATTAAATTGAGTTTTATTTATGGATGCTGTAACTACCATGGTCCTTAGTGTCCATTCCATATTGGGCCTGAAAGACCATAAATGTTGCTCAGAGGCCTCTTTATCAGGCTTGAGCTTCTTTTACATGCTGTAAATCTATGACACAGGACCACCGGCTTTACTTCCCTTCTGAAGGAAGCCATGCTAAGGATTTTCTCAAGTCCTCTTCATTCAGGAGCGATGTTGTATAATAGACAAAAGCTTACTACCCAAAAAATGTACGTTTATTTAAAAGACGCAATTTATTTAAAATAACTTTTTCTGTGGCATCAGCTAATTACAGGATATCCATTATTATTGGTTTGAATTTTTTAATACTTTGTCATTTTTTGGAAGTACTGCCTCTATTCAGTTATTCCTTGCAATGTCATGGAAAGAGTAGGGAATTCCAAGGCCGTGCCAGCAAAGCACTGAGAGAGATGTGGGATTATCAATTGTGCTTTCTGTATTCTCCTTGTACCTACAATGAAATTTGTATGAAACTATTTCTGCAAAGGTTTATTTCAATTAATTGAAGCAGGTAGAAAAGAGCTTTATAGGAATAATTTGTAGTAACTATATAAAAATAAATGACAGTAGGTAGGGAAAGTATGTGAATGTAACACATTACAACTTTCATCTCTCTTGATCTTGCAAAGAGTGGAATTTCAAAGCCATCATATAATGACCCACTTTGATTTGCTATTACTTAAGCCTACTGTGTCCCTTCTTGGAACTACAATGAAATGTATAATAAATGCATTTAAGCAAATGTTTCTCATTTAACAAGAAGTAGATGAAGAAATAAGCTTTTGCAAGAATACATTATAGGCGAGTTGGTGGAGAATGCCGTGAAATATATAAGATTTTCCTATATAAGTACCTACTCTGTATAGTAATAATGCAGATTATAGATAATATCTTTTTATTCTTAGGCTGTGATGCAGAGGCTAGCTACATTACCAATTCAAAAATCTGTAATTCCTCAACCATTTTTTCCTCTCCCTCCGGAGGAGCCTGCGAAGACTGACATAATACAATTAAGAGGTAGTTATGTTTTTATCCTACAGAAAGTATAATTATTTAAGAACACCATAGCACAGATTTACTTGCAGCTCATTTGTTTTTTTAGAGTATATCTTAGATTTAACATTTAGTACCTGGATGTCCAAGCTTTACTTGGTGATATTGTTATTTTGTAGAAATTTGAGATCTTGTAAGACTTGTTTTGTGAGCTATTAATTAAGTCAAACTCATTAACAATTGTCAAGAATGGAAATAAGATAAACATATGTTTAGATAATACTAAATTGCAATGCTAGTTGAATTATACTTGAGTTGCTTCACTAACAATTAATTATCTGAAATTTTTCGTAGGCAATGTTACCTACATCATCAGCAGATTTTGATAATTTAGTATTATCACTTACACCTTACTGTGTACCACTTCTACTTTTTCATTTTTGGTATATTTGGATGATTTTACTATTTCAAAATTGTGCTTGGTACAACTTATATCATATTTTAATTGATTAAGTATATGCATTATAATTTTAAAAGTACCATATCTTTCTGTTTACCTAAATTTCTTTTAACTATTTTATATAAATGTAAACAACCTTTGTTCTCAAACCTAGCTCATATCTCTTGTTTTTCCCGTTTTGCCTTGCTTCTTTCCATTAACACCCAATTGCAAAACATTCCTCATCCTAAACTCTTCTAACATTTTCTCAACCTCCACAAACCCACTCTCTATTCTCAAAACATCTCCTTGGCATCTTAGACATTCTTTTACTATGTTACTGTCATCTAGTTTTAAGCATCTGTATTAATGCTTCAAATCTTTTACTTTCTCCATTGTTTTAAAATACTTTTACCATTTTTACTTTCTCTACCACTTGCCTATGTATGTCTATACATAGTAAATAAAGAAGAGAGAGAATCTATTGCATGGGTAAGAACTGGAGCATGGAGGCTAAGAGGGTTAAGAACCAATGTCTGATATGTGGTGGTATTGAAGACATTGAACACACAGTATTTAAGTGCCAAGGAACAGAAAATTGGAGAAAAGAATTTTTTAAAAAGAAGTGGTTGAAGGGGGATAGAAATACACTTATGATTGAAATTATATACAAGGACGCTAGAAGCATTGGACAGTTTTTGTGTAAAGTAAAAAATAAATGGCTTTGGACAGTGGAAAGAGAAAAGTAAGAGGTAGCGCAGCTTACTTTGAATGGACAACTATAGTGAATGTGTGATGTTTAAGTAATCAATAAATGAAAAGTGAAAAACAAGTGGAAATGGGACATGAAAAAAAAAGCAAGATAATTTATTGACAAGAAATTGTAAAATGTAAATAATCTGTAGTGATTGTCTACTGAATGAGTGACCAGGGTCAAAGTGCAGTAGACAAACAAATTGTAAAACTCTTAGCACAGTAAATAAATACCACTTGCCTATAGTAGGTAAGCTGAAGTATTGTGTTCTACTAAAAAATTTGATATCAAGATTTCACTGTAAATACCTGTTTTGAGGCTGAAATAAAAAAACAGACTTTTAGAAAAAGGTCCATCTGTACGTGTATCTACCTATCTTTGAATACCACAGCTCAAAAAAAAAAAAAGGTTGAGTATTTGAGTTTGGCATCCTTCAAGGATGTGACACGCAGATTTTCAGAAAATCTCCCTATTCCAAAATACCTTGCACTTGGATAAATTTTTGGTCAGTTTTTTATTTTCTCAAAAATGCCTCTTAACAATTTTGATTAAAATGTCATATGTTTAATATATTGGCATGAGAAATGTATATCTTCAATTTATTATGAATGTCCTGTGAACTTCCCTTTGAGTGAATTTTGAATAACAAAGAAATCTTAACATAGAGACAAAACCTTATTACAGGAAAAATGTAGAGCTCCTTAAACTATACAATAATAGTCAAATAAATTTTTTGTAGCATTAGCCATTTTCAAAATATTCCATGTTGTAGGTTTACAATTTTCCTTAATATCTCCTAATTTACATGCATTTTCCTCCTGTGTGTTTGTACCTGCTTCTCTGTGAACAGCATAACTCAAAAAGTTGGTTAAATACCAAAGGTATTTAAGTTCAAAATATTCCAAAGATATTGCATGAACATTTTCAAGAAAATATCCCTATTGCAAACTATCCTATACAAGGAAAATTTTTCACTATTTTTGATTTTCTCAAAAGCAATCTAACCATTTTTATCATAATATTGTATATAAATTGTATATCATGAGTTTTCTGTGAACAGCTTGCAAAGACCACGTTATTCTGAAAGAATTTTATATGCTATGAAAGAGAGAGACAAAAGCTTACTTCAGAAAAAAATGTAGAGAATTTTAAAATATGTAGTTTGTATTAAGTTAGGTACTTTTATTAACCATTTATATTACCTGTTATTGCTGGGAAGTTCCAGTATTTCTTGAAATATGCACTTCTGAAATGTTACTTCTATATTTTGTTTCTCATCAGAGAGTATTCAAAATATTAGGTCAGCATGCTTATAGCAAGCTTCTTTTTAAACATTTGACTATCATACTTGTAATTGTAAGCATCCTATATGCTTCTACCTACCTATGACAAAATGTATATTGAAACCATTTCAGGAAATACTCATAATGATTAACAAGAAGAAAAACACATCTTTTACTTCTCTACTGCTTACCAATAGTAAGTAAAGGAAATAGTGTATTTCACCCAAAACTTTGATATTGAGATTTCACTAGAAATACATTAAAGCCCCTGAATATTAACAAACAAATTAGGTAAAGGTCTGTCTATGTGTCTGTAAGTAGCATAATTCAAGAACATAAAGACAGTTAAGTATCATACTTGGTATTTAAGTTCAACATCTTTCATAAATGTGACACAAAGATTTTCAAGAAAATCCCCTGAACTCAAACTACCCTTTAATAGAAAAAATTTCATTATTTTTTATTTTCTCAAAAATGGCCCTCATGATTTTGACTAAAATACCATATGTTTAAGATATTTGAATGGTAAATAAGATGTATATCTTGAATTTTCTGGGAATTGCCTATCCTGTTCATTCTGAATGACTCTGGTAAACCATAAGAGAGACAAAATCTTACTACACCAAAAATGTAAAACTTATTAAAGCACACAATTTATGTCAAAGAAAAAGGTTTTTGATTTTAACCATTTCAAAGATACTCTTTATTATTGATTTGAATTTTCAAATACTTATCTTTTTCTGAGTGGTAAGTTACTATTTGTTTTTCCTCCAGAATTTCAAAGCCATCGCAGAGCAACATTTTACTATCACTTAAGCCTATTGTATTTCCCCACTCCCTTGTATCTACAAAGGAATATGTAAATAAAACTATTTCTGTAAAATATATTCTCAATTAACTTGAAGTAGATAGAAGAATATGAATAGTTTGTAAAAAAAAAAAAAAAAAAAAAAAAATGGGAGAGGCCATGTGAATGTGACACACACAATTTTTTTTATAATATATGTTGCTTTCATTATTCATTTTAAACTATATAATTATATTCCATAGTATTAAAACACATTGTATTGTAAAAAAAGGCTCTGATCAATATTAGGAGACATTGAACATTGTCGCAAGTAATTCTTAATAAATATAATCATGCTATTGGGAAGTATTCTATCAAAGGCAAGATGAAGCAAATTTATATGATCTTATGAAAGCCAAATTTTTTTGGAAGTGTTACAAGAAGAATGCAAAGAGGTATTTTGACAGTTGCTTCCAAAAATGGAAATATTCTTTTATTTAAAATTGAAAATAATTCGGATTGTTCCATTTCAGTTAAGATAAATATGAAGTGCTGTATATTTTACTGTTATATCTAATAAAGTAAGAGGTGTCCTGTAAAGATCCATTTACCAGACACATTTTAACAATGTAATGTACTCAAATATGCCATTAGCATGAAACAAAATCATTTACCTTGAAAACTTTGCTCACAAGGAGAATACAAAGGAGAATACAAAGGAGAAGGAAAGCAAATGGAAGAAAAGCCAGGTGAAGAAACTCAAAGAGAAGAAGCTCAAGAAGCAGAGGGAGGAGAAGGGGAATTTGAAGATCCATTTATGCGACTGTCTCCTGCAGATGTTACGGAAGCATTGAGTAAAAGGGATACTATTTCTCCACAGTTTACGTACGTATTCTTTTTTCATTCCTTCAAGGCCTGAAAAGTAAGCAGAGATGCAATGGTAATATTGAGCTTTGCATTCATTAAATTAAAAAAGCAAGTATAAATATGGATCTATGACTGTCACATGAATGAAATTTTATCACTAGTTAATCCTTTTAGGTTCCAGTAGTAGGACTTATGCTCTGGTATAAACATTTTCAAAAGTTTCTATTTTAATTCAGAAAGTCACACTGCATGATTACATTTTTCACCAATTAGAGGAGTTGCTTTCTCTGGTAAGTAGAGGAAGTGTATTTCTCCCAAAAATTAAAAAATTGAGATATAACTGGAAATGCATACTTATAAATTCCTTGAATTCAAGAAATAAAGCACTTTTAAGAGAGAGTGCCAGAGAGCGAGAGTGCGAGAGAGTGAGAGAGAGAGAGAACTAAAACATCTGATGTTACTTTACATGGCTTTCTCTATACTCATCATTTATTACTGGCTATACAAATTATTCTTACAAAAGTTTATTTTCTGATCTACTTCTGAAAATAGCTGCACTACACATTTCATTATAGATATAAAGGCAATAGCAATGGACAAATGTTTTACACTGGCTATACAGTGACCTTAAAACTCCACCTCTTTCCATGACATCATGAGAAAAAATTGAAAATTTAAAAGACTTTGAAAGAATAGCAAAGTATTGAACGTAATATGGAAGAACAATTATGAAATACTTGCTAAGGTAGGAATCAAACCAATTAGAGACACTGTTAGGGAAATTGTACATAGGCCTAGTTAAAAGTCCTGCATCATTTATACAACTGAAGCATGTGGTTTAGTAAAATGAAACTATGTGTGTATGTGCATGTGCATGTGCATGTGTGCATGCATATGTGCTTGTAGCCATAAGTTGAGAGTTAAAAATTGTATTGCCAACTTTTCTGGACTTCTGGTTTAGCTGGAAGTAACTACAACTTTTGGAATATTCAATATATTTTTATATAATATGTACTTTTTTTGAAAATCTCTTAAAGAGAATTATTAAAAAATATATAAAATAAGAGTTGGAGTTGCTTCCTGTAAAACCAGAACTCCAAAACCCCACGTACTGAGTTACATTCCTGAAATACATACTTCAAAAGTTATTTGGATGGTAGGGCCTTTTAACTAACTCTGTATATAAGTTTATGCAGAAAAGTTTACAATAAATATTGTCAAATGCTGAGGTCTAAAAACACAATATCAGTAACTTCTTACATGTGAAATTATTCTTTGATGAGCAAGTTGAAGTTTTCATTTGTACGATATCACTCAACTTTCTCTTCCCATTGTGAAGATCATTGTTTATATCGCTTGTATACTATAAAAATTGGTAATAATGCAAGGCCACTTTTGCCAGCAATGAGCTCATTCAAATAAACTATTAAAGGTAAAGAGTACTGTTCCAGAGCACTACCAAAAAAGTCATTTGATATAAACTGCTATTTAAATGTGCTCTAAATTTTTTTCAGTACACTTTGGAGCAGAAATAGTGGCTGTTTCCCCTAAATTAAAATAGTGCTGTTTCTTTCATAAGGTTTTCACATTTATCTAAGCAACACTAAGAGTCCATGCAGCCCTTATGTCTCTCAATGACTGGCTTGAAACAAATATGAAGAACTAAACATGGACCAAAAGTGAATTTATACTCGTGTGAAACTAAGGAGGGGTCAGAGGTAACCACTCTATTCTACTCTAATTCAAGTAAACAAATAGAAACGTTTAACCCAATATAACTGATTAGCACTCTATCTTTTAGAGAAATTAAAATTGAGTTTTATTTATGGACACTTTAACTATTATGGTTCTTAGCGTCCCATTTCATATCGGGCGTGAAAGACAGGTAATTTTGCTCAGAGGTCTCTTTGTCAGGTTGAGGTTCTTTTACGTGCCATAAATCTATGACACGGAACCACCGGCTTTACTTCCCTTCCAAAGGAAGCCATTCTAAGGATTTTTATGCCCGAAAAAATCCATCACCCTCCACCGGGTTTGAACCCACGACCTTGGGAACTAGAGGCTAGCACGGTACCACTAGTCCATGGAGGACGACTATCTTTTAGAGGAAGGAATGGGTGAGAAATGAGTTGCCTGTGCTGCTGAAATGCAAGACAATCATAATGTTTATACCAGAAATTTCTTCTGAGGTAGGGATTGAAACAAAGTAAAAAATCATTGCGTGTATCAAATTTTTGCCATTAATAGAATACTATTTCAATATATTTGAAGTCAATAATTACTTTGGTCCATAAGTATTTAACCACCACCACCACCACCACCACCACCCAACCACCCAACCACCACCGTTATCATTGGCAAACTTTGACTTTAAGATGCTAAAATCGATCCTGCCATCTGAACAAGGGTTTTCATTTGTACCTGGTAGGAAAACAGAACCTTTGTTAACCTGGTATCTGAAATATCATCATCTTGGTATTGGTGGTAGTGTGGTATTATTGTTGCATATCACACTGATATGCTCTTATTAATATTATAATGGTTATTATTAACCTACTGACAAGAATACAGCTCATTGGCAGGGTTATGCTCCACCCATCTTTCAGAATGATGTAAGAATTTGTCAAGTTGCTAGAATTATGCAAGTGGAAAGATAAAATGGTGATGCCTGGAGAGGGGAGAGCTACACATTTCAGCACCAAATTAAATCTCTTTGTTTCCATATAGAGCCACTTCTTCTGCTCAATTTTGTCTATCTCTATGGCTTCTATGTCTCTCTCTCTCATTCATGCTACCATTCTGTGTGGTGCAGTTGCTGGGGCACTGTGTTCACTTGACCAAGATTGCAGGCTCAAAACCAGAGCAAAATAATGCAGTTAAGCACACAAATGTTACATCCTCTTTCAGTAGATTTACCAGCACATAAAAGACTTCCTACATGACTAAATTCCAGTACAATAGCAATACTGAATGTTATTAAATAATCTTACAATTGACAAATTCTCCTCTCTCTCATGATGCTTTTGGATTCATGGGATCTCAATGTTGATAAATGGATTTTGCTTTAATCCTCTTGATGTTTCCCAGAAGCTTAATCAGGATAACATGAACAGATTCATAGCATTAACTGGTATTTATGCTTGTAATAACAAACTGAAAAATGTATAACTCAGTACACAGTTATCACACATACTTAAATACTATGAACAGTTGATAAATGTAACCTTAGTAAAAACATTTTTTCATTATGTTAACACTCAAGACTTCATTTCTGGTGACAGCACAATATCAAATTTTAGTTAAATACAATACTTTCTCTATTTACCAAGGTGAGTGATAGAGAAAGTAATTCAATCACTCACCTTGGTAAATAGAGAAAGTAAAAAATGGCTTTTATTTGTGTAATGCTTTTGCTAAGGCTGAAAAGTTGTATATCCCACCAAAATAGTAGTTAAACAAGACAAATAGCTGGAAGAATTGTTCACATCAAAAGTGAGCAAAATTCAGTTAATTTATTCCTACCCAAAGAATTTAGTACAATTTCATGGTTTCATCAGGATTAACAAGAGATAATAAACCAATACAAAGTAATAAAAGATCATACAATGAAACTATGGAAAACATTGGTTAAAATAAAAATAATAAATAAGACTCTCAAATGCATATGCAGTAAATTAGCCTAAAGCAGTACAATATAGTGGAGTTCTCAAAAACAGGTGGATACAATAATGGTCGCAATTAACCCAAGTAAATACAGTAGAGTAAGGCTCACAAAAGACTTCAATTTCTGCATGGATTTATTATTATTGTACACAAAGAATTTCTTATACAGAAAATGGCTGTTGAATTAATATATACTTTTTACTTCATTTTAAAAGTTTTTGCGAGTAAAAATGTACATGTATTTTCATAAAACAATATTTATATAAGTCATAGTTAAACAGTAAGGCAGCACAGCAGTTAAAATAACTGCAATATTAATAGATTTCTACACAAGATTAACATAAGAATAGTTTGTGTTTGTTAATGCATGTAAAGAGGAATGAAATAAATTGTTTTGACAACCTTGGATATGATAAAATCTGAGAACACACATTTATTGTAGGTGGCAGCTGTCAAGATGGCAGTTCAACTGTCCAGTGTTGCTGTTTGAGGGCATCACCAAAATGGGAGACACACGGTTTTCTGTAAGGTAACATCACTAAGAAACTGAAATTATGCTTTTGTAATTAAGTGTCGGTACTATTTCACATTTCTTTATATTCACCAAGAAAATCTATGTAGACTCACAATTAACCAAGTCTTGATTAGTGAAGGCTCCAGTTTAACTGAGGGAGTTGTTGGGGGGGGGGGGAATGGGCAACATATACAGCTAACCACATGGATCCAGAATACAATAATTTAAGCAAAAAGCAAACAATGTCACATTATATAAATGGTTATGAATATTATGCAAAGAGTTTCTCAAAATGTTTAAGCATATTTTAATAATATCTTCACTTTTAAATTTTAGTACCAGAAGAGTTGATTTACTAAATTTCATAGCAGTCCCCCTTGAAACAAAAAGAAGACCCTTTACTTCCCATGCATAATTTTCAATGTTGTATCTCTCAGTTAAGTGAAGAATGCACGAGCTGTAAATTGAGATATTTTCATTATTTACTTGGACTGAATGCTCTCTGTCCTTTTCAAAATGGATAGCAGGATACAGGATGAAACTTCATCTGATTTTTTTGTCAATGGCTATGATATCCATTCTTCTTGTTCACCTACCTTCTGTAAAATAATGAACCTGTTTGTATACCCTTCAAAGTCCTGTTGCAATGAAACTTCTTACTTTAATATGGCATGTATTTCTTAATAACTCTCCTTTAGAGCAGTATCCATAAGACATGTCCAAGGGTTGCTACTTCTCTGTATTAAGGTTGGCAGTACTGTTGACCTGAGAAAGAACAGCCAGCAACAGATTGCACTGCTGAAGTGTTGGTGGACATCTTAATGGTGTTTGTCCACTCTGAGGATGACAATCCTTTCCTTTTTCTGATTCAGGAGTTAATTTTTGGATTTTGCTGAACGTTATAATAACTAATTTTCCTTTTTGTGGGAGATGACACCATTGTTTGAAAGATCTCTGTTGCAGTTTAGTTCTTAAACATCTGCTTGCTAGGGAAAGTGTTTATTTGCTACATGAGATATTTAAATTGTTAAGCATGTCTTGCTTTTCATTTTCAAGATTTCTATAACAATGAAGGTGTTAATCATTTATTTTCAGTATGCAGTTTGTAATGTTGTGTTGTAAACATGCTCCCCATTTGGTATTTACTCTTCCTAGACCACAAAGCATCTTAGGACCATACATTATGTCATTTGGTCAGTCATGTGGTAGCCTTATTATTTCCTTCACAGTCGTACGAATGATTTATCAGTATCATGTAAGAACCTCTTTGGAATTTTGTTTAATAGTGTACTTTGAAGGGAATAAATAAATAATAGTAATTTGATTATAATACACTGAAATAATAAAAATAATTTGTTCTCGATTATACAATTGCATTTTTCAACTACACTTCACTTGCTTTGTTTAACTAGTTTTAACTAGGGCATGTTTTGCAGGCCTTTGCCTACATCATCAGCTAGCATCTACTGCCAGATCTGAAGCGCTATCCAGTTAAGGTAGCTCTGATGCTGGTTTTTAAGGAACTTGATAATTGGAATATTTTCTGGGATGTCAAAATTCTTGAGTTATTTCTTGTGTTTCTTAATGTAAATTTTTCCCCAAATGTTCAACTCATTTGCATTGTTTATTTTTTTCACCAAATATATTTCCCTTTTTATGTTATGTTGTTCTCATCAAAATTGATGAGCAATGGCCAATTCATCCTCTTGTTTGGATTTTAAGTTCCTTAGATGTTGCTTCAATCTTATATTTAAATTTCTTTCATCTTACCAATGTAAGTCTTGTTGCACTTTACTGTATATTTGAAATCCAGAATATATAAAATAAACTGTGCAAATTGCAGCAAGACTTACATTGGTAAGACAAAATAAATTTAAATACTAGATTGAAGGAATATCTAAGGAACTTAAAATTCAAAGAAATGAATAAATCGGCCATCACTCATCATTTTTGGCAAGAACAACACAGCAGAGAAAGGGAAATAACTTTTGTAAAAGAAATAAACAATGCAAATGTAATTTCAAACCATGAAATCACTCCAAACATAAAACTCTTAAAACTGATCAACAGCAGCAATGAATTGGACATCTGCGAAAACATACATATCGTCAAACACAGGAATCACCTAATGAATTTCGAACTACCACCTTTGGAGGTTCATCAACCCACCACCAGAGAACACCACTAACCACACACATTTCCCAGACAGTAACTGGCAAAATCAGTTGGAAACAAGCTGACAATGGGAGCAAACCGTTCTCCTGAAATGCGTTCAAAGTAAGAACCTTTTAGTGATCTAGTGTAACAACCTCCAACGCTCTTTATTTTAAATTATGACACATCACTGTTACTAGCTTCTCAATCTTCAAATTAATGCAAATGAGTTCAACATTTGGGAGAAAATTTATAATAAGAAATATGAGAAACAACTCGTGAATTTTGACATCCCAGAAGATATTTCAATCTTAAAGTTCCTAAAAGTGGCACCAGAGTTACCTCATCTGGATATCTGGCAGTGGCTGCTAGCTGACAATGCAGGCAAAGGCCTGCAAAACATGTCCTAGTTAAAATTAGGTAAGTAAAGTAAGTGAAGTGTGGTTAAAACTCAATGTTGAGAAGCTCAACAGGTTCATTGTGTGGAAGTTCTCACATAATTTAATTTTTAAATACATATTTGTATTGTGGTGTGCTAGGCAGTATGTGGCAATGAAGTTGAATGGTATGGTAGTGATGTGAAGGTGCTATCCACAAATTAAGTCTTGCAGTGGCGACTGGTATGTTGAGTAGTAAGACATTGACCCTTGCTGCTGCTTGTTTACTGTCGGTTGGAATCAAGTCCCTTTAGCTAATGAGCTAATCAAAAATGAAGACGCCCTTGAGTGGTGTAACCAAGATCAACAAATGGATCTGACTGGCGATGCTATTGTGATATGGTCATCAATCCTGAAGAGGAGCATGACATCAATGAGAGCACCCTGAAAATGTCGCATTCTGAGGGGCTGAAGGCGATCATAGCTGCTAAAACCTACAATGAGCAGCAAGAAGGGTCTACGCCACTTTATCTACTGTCCCTTCAGCATTGGTGTTGCTTTGCAGTGTCCAAGAGAGACAAGAGATTAGCCCTAAAAACTATGAAAGATTTTTCAAAAAGTAATCTTCTCATTTAGCATTGTAATTTGTTTATCTTTCAATTAAACTGTATGAAGCATTCAATGTAAATTTTAAGAAATTATATTGTAATAAACAATTACTTGAGAGTTTTAAGCATTTTTTTCACCCTTTACCACCTATTAGCAAATCATCTCCATATTATCCAAGTTTTTTTTATCTGAGGTAGTGTCTTGATCCCAATTAGCTCAGATAATCGCAAGTCTAGTGTATAATAAAGATTAGCTGCAAAATTTCCACAACTATTTGTATCAGAAATAGAACCATTTGACACCTTCTTTCCAAATTCCATTGTCTCTTGAATTACAACAAATGCTAATGTATATATTCTTATTCTCTAGATACATGGATAAGCTATACTTCCTATCATCAGTGGAGGCATTGAAAAAGTTTTGTGAAAATCCTCGGAGGTATTTAATGCCACCATACCCAAAACCTGGCTGCAAATACTTTATTGTTGGACCACAATATTTTGGGAGATCATTATTAGCATTGTACATAGCAGAAGTATTTGATGCAAAGGTAAGTTAATGGACTATAGAAATATTTTCTCATCAAAGGAGAAATGTAATTATAAATATGCACCAAACTCTATTACCACACTTAAATATGCAACTTTTACTATACAATCTCTGTCATCCGACCTTCAGTTTAATATGATCTGGTCAATCTGTACAATGACAAATTGTTGAACATACACGAGTAAGCAGCATTCACTCTTCTGGACTTCACAAAGGATTGTATACCTTCACCCACCAGGCCATTATTAGATGCAACTGACCACCAATTGATTGTTACAAATGTGAAACAGTGTAACATTGTTTGGTTTACAGCAAGTATATATTTTTACTTGTAGGCTACTGTGTAATAAAGTTTTTATTTACGTACATACATATCCTGTTCTGTGGTGTATTGTGATGGCTTCAACAAGGAAAAAAGTGTGTTTCAATGGAAGAAAAACTGAAAGCTTTGAAGAGATTGGATATAGATGAAATACTATTAAAAGTAACACAGGATTATAACATAGTAACAATGGTCATAAAAAGCTGGAAAACGAATGGAAAAGGAATTGACAGCATAGAAAAGTGGTGTTCTGAGTGAGTGGCTGCTAACACATGTAATATTTTAAGTAATAAATGTATTTTGTCAGCTTTAAATGTCATTCTTACACTCTGCGTTGTCCAAACTTCCTGATCGTCCGGCCAGGCCATGGCCCATTTAAATCAGATAATAAGACTCTACTGTATCCATATAAATTTCTTTGCTACAAAAATGCCCATACTTTTCAGTTCAACTTTAAACATCACAGTTTCATTCTGCACATTCACCGACATATGAGGAACAGTAATTAAAATACACTCAGTCCATAATAAAAAGTTTTCAGAAGAGAGAAGAGATGATAACTTCTAAAATCTCTGGCATTTATTTATTAAAACTGTTTGTGCGTAAATGTAGTATAGACAGTTTTACAGAAATATTTTTTATTGAATATCAATTTTATGAGAAATATTTTTGATTCACTCAAATGATCATAACTCAAAAAATGTGCTTAGAATATAAATAATTCATAAGTACTTATGTGGCGATTGCAAAGATGATGATGATGATGATGATATGCCAGGTTAAATTATTTTTGTGACTTAAGCATGAGAAAAGGGCTCCTGCACAATATAAAAGATTTCTCAATTAATAATGCATTTACATCTGTTTTAAACTTAATTGATTAGACTTATGTATTTTAATGTGCGATTAGGTTGTATATTGAACACTGTTGTGCAGTACTGGGTTTATTTTTTTCATTGTTCTGGCAGCCAATAAGTGTATTTTTCTGTACTACAGAGAATTTATTTCACAACTAGATCCCTAGATAAATATACCACAAGAAATAGAAAATTAAACTTTTTTAAAAAAAGTTAGCAGAATAAATAAAAAAGTAAATTGTAATGGGTAGAGATAGTCATCTGACTGTTCATATCATGTTTTTCATTTTAAACGCTTCTATTTCTATTACAATCATCCTATGCCACTGAAAATTAGTTGCAAAATAATCATAAGAGTGTAAATTTGAATGTTACCCTCCTAAGTGAACATTGTATGTCCTTTCTTCATGTATCAGACAACTATATGAACTTGCTTATTACTTTATATACTACATACCTAGTACTACATCCAACTGATAATTTGATGTCAATATTGTTTCAACAGATATACATGTTTTGAGGTCCCTGAAAAAGGCATTATGTCTGTAAACCATAACTCAAAAATGAAATGTTAGATAAATACCAAACTGGTATTTAAGTTAAGTATCTTCCAAACATGTGATACAAAGATTTTCCAGAAAACTCCTTCACTGCAAACTACACTTTACATGGAATATTTTTTGAAATGTTTTATTCTCTCAAATGGCTGTAATGATTTTGATTGTTTCTCGCAATGTCATGGAAGGAGTATGGAATTTCAAGACCAGCCAGCATATAGTGCCCTGATTTGTTGAAAATCTGGACTATCGATTCAATTTTCCTTATGTCCCCTGTACCTAGAACAAAATGTCCTTTTTTTTAAATAGTGTTTAATGTATGCTCTTACTTTGTACTGCACCACAGACAGTGATACTGGTGATACATGAAATGAAATGATAATTGGAAAAGGAAATTTGAAAGGGAAACATTTAGGTACCTCCCCGACATTTGCTAGTTATGAGAACTGAGAAAAACTTGAAAAAATCTCATTCAGAGGGGACAGTTCTGGTGGGATTCAAACCCCAGACCACCTGTTCACGAGGCCATGTCTTAATAACCTTGAACACCCGTGTTGGTAACAAAATATATAAGGAAATTGTTTCTGCAAAGGTATACTTTGATTAACATGGAGCAGATAGAAAAATAAGGTTTTGTAAGTATAGTTCATAGAAGTTCATAAATATAAATGATGTTAGGAAGAGAGAGTCATATGAATGTAACATTAATAATGTTTCAGATAATATTGTTTGAAGAATTAAAGGAGAAGAACACCCGTAAAAAAAGGGAGGAACATATTGAAGCTTGCAGAAAGCAGGCCCTGGAGGAGTCTATAGCTAGCACAGAGGAAATGTTAAACCAGGAGTGGTTAGAAGCTGAGAATCAGCGCATACAACAAGTTGAAAAGTGGATGGATGGTGCTTGTACTCTCCTTGAAAAATATATGGAATATATTCTACGGCCACCTGTGGGTAAATCTTGGCATAAACATTGCATATTCTCTATAGGACTAACTACATGCCTTACTACCACTGACTCAAATCACATCAGTGCATAGCTTGTGACATATTAATGTGAAAAGAAAAGCTTATACTTTAAATCCAATCTATCCATAGCACAAATGAATGGCAGATGAGAATAATGATCAAGGCCTGTTTTATTAAGTTTTAAGAAAAATTCATTTTAAACTTTTAACACTAAAAATGTATTTAAACACTAAATTGTATATGAAATGCATAACATATTAGAATCAACATTTAAAAAATAAAAATAATTCACAAAAATTGTGAGGACTTTGTGAATGAACTTTTAGTTTAAAAATTTACAAAGGCCAAAAACATAACACCAATAAGATCATTGTTCTGTGTTTAAATGAAATTGTGCCTATAATATGGTACTTTTAACTTTTCAGCAAAAGGAGAAAAAGGTCTCTCTTTAAAAGAGTTGTATTTGAATTTTCTTTCTAGAAACCATTCAGTCTTCTGAAGGGGAAACTTCTTTTGAGATCCCTGGAGAAGATAGAGATGACCGTTTGGCAGAGCTGGCTTTATTGCTGGAAGAAGTTGGTATCCCTATTGGACAGGACAGCAGACTTGTTGAAAATTTACTGCAGAATTCAGAACAGTTAATGGAATTCCTGCCTTCTCATCTTCAGCCTTTACCAAAACCAATGACTCCAGATATTACCCACCCTAGTGTATGTGAAGCAGTGAATAAAGCAGGTATAGGTTGCAAGTTCTCTGTGTAGTTCTATATTGTTAAAACAGTTTTCCCAGTTTTACCCTCTTCTTTAACTTTTTAGTGTTTGAGGCACAAAAGGATCACATAGAACTCACACACGAGGAGCTGATTTCTCTCCTTGATAAGGACATCTCAAACGCTGAGCAGAAGCTAATAAGAAAAACTAATGGCCTAGTCACGTAAGTAAACCTATTGTTTAACTTTTCAAAATTAATGGAAATCTATAAGAATTTTAAAAACTATAAGATTATAAGAAAATAAATTCTTATACTAATTTTAGACTGCCTTTGGGTCTGGTGGTTGCAGACCACCTTCAAATCCAGTGAAAGTGGTAACCTTCAAATCCAGAGGTCCTGGGTTCAATTCTCAGCTGGATGGTGGGAATTTTTCTTCAGCCAGAATTATTCCCCACCCTCCCTAGAGTCTGGAAATATTAATGAGAGAGTAAATGTGTATGTGAATTTAATGTAATAGCTAAAAGTAATACCAACCCAAAGATTAGCATCACTCAGAACAGTGAACATCATTGCTGATGAGCAATTGTTCTGGAGGTAAAAAGCTGCCAATGTGACCTTAGATGTTAATGACGGCATATAAATGAAACATTAAAAAAATAGTTTAAAGTGTTTGTATATATGTTACCTTTTTGCACAAGAATGGCCAAACTAATTTTTGAAATTGGTACATTACATACTTTAGGTGCCACTAAGAAAATTGGCTATATTTGTATCTTAATTACTTTCCCCAAAGTGGGGATGGTTACCAATGGTGTTCAAAATCAAAACATTGAAATATCTCATTTACTGTTGAGTTTTTTTGGAAAATGTTTACATAACCAAAGTTTATTAACATAATGCTCCTGATAAATTTTTTTGCTTAAAATATTTGATTAGATGAATATAAATAGTTTTTCATTACTATTATCCATGTACATGAATGGTCACCATGAAAAACAGTACAGTACCAAACAAATTGCAAGTATAAGGAAGATGTGTAAGTTTGTATAATGTTAAAATCTTTTATTTATATTTTAATACTTATTAACAAATCAGAAAAAAGTAGTTTTATTGCCAGTTGTCAAAATATCACATGATGTGTAGATGGTACTAAAGGAAAGAGGGACTGAAGAAAGAGAAGGGGGAGAGAGAGGGACTGCAGAGTGAGAGAGGGAAAGAGATAGAGAAGAAACTGCATTAACACAGTAGAATGAACTGAACTGTGGATTCTGCCAGTAATTTTATTAAATATTGCACTGAATCATCTACTAACTTTGTTTACAAGACAAGGGTTAGGGTATAAGTCATAGCAACCTTTCCTTTTTTGTGAGAATATGAGTACAATTGGAAAATGTGAACTATGCAGATGAAAGGAAGGATGACAAAATGTTGTCCTCTGTGGTCTAGAAGTACTATACTAACCTCTAGTTCACGAGGTCACGGGTTTAAACCCGGCAGAGGGCAATGGATTTTTTTGGATGTAAAACTCCGTAGGTGGCTTCCTTCAGAAGGGAAGTAAAGCAAAGCCAGTGGTTCCGTGTCATAGATTTAAAGCACATAAAGGAACCTCAAGCCTGATAAAGAGGTCTCTGAGCAAAATTTCTGGTCTTCCATGCCCAATATAGAATGGGACACTAAGAACCACAGTAGTTAGAGAGTATCCATAAATAAAATTCAATTCAATTTAATTTTGAACAAAATGTATGGACATTTAACAAGATACCAAATTGTGCTCCTTATGTTTATTAAGGTAGTTAACATAACATTACAGATTTCATGTTCAAGAATCATTACAGCACACATACCTGCTCTAAAGTCCCTCAGAGTAGTCCCCTTAATATTCACAATACAAGGCCAATGACTTGGGAAGTACTGAGTATCATTTACTTCACTATTTTTCTCACCATGTGTGAATCTTAGCTTTGCAGCATTTATAATATTCATTCATGTCTCAAACTGTCTGCCATGTAATGGTTCTTTTGCTTTTCAATTGAAGTCAAAATCACATGGAGAGATTTCAGAGTATAATGTGTGCTCCAATACTTCCCAACTCCAGTGCTGCAGCAGTCACTCTACACATACTGCTTTATGTGGTCTTGCATTGTGATTGAAAATGACTGCACTGTCCAAGTCTCGGTAGGATGTTCCTGTAGTGATCTGCTGTCACTGTTCTGCTCTGTGGAAGGAAGTGGCTCACAATCATATCCCTGGTGTCATATGTGACCATAACCATAAGTTCCTGGAGAAAGAATATTGAACAGAACTTCTGCCTTCTTAGTGCTCTTGCATGCTGCCACTCTGTAGACTGATGTTTGAGCTCTTGTTTATATACCCACCCAAAAATTCGGTGATGATGATTCATGAAAGGAAGTGGTATCTTCCCTGTTGCAAGTGTGCTAGGTGGTCATAACAGTGTTGTCCTCTGTGGTCTAGGGATGCTAGTCTCTAGTTTCCGAGGTTGGGCTTCAAACCTGGCAGAGGGCGATGGATATTTTCGGGCGTAAAAATCCTTAGCATGGTTTCCTTTGGAAGGGAAGTAAAGTTGGTGATCCCGTGTTGTAGATTTGCAGCATGTAAAAGAACCTCAAGCCTGATAGAGGCCTCTGAGCAAAATTTCTGGTCCTTCGCACCCAATATAGAATGGTACGCTAAGGACACTAAGTAGTTAAAGAGCATCCATAAATAAAAAACTCAATTTAATTTAACAGCATGTTGCATCCACTTTTTAAATTCCATGAGTTTATGTGGTACCCACTTTGATGTAGTAATTTTATGCAGATGCAGATCATTTTGCAAATTCCTGTGGATGGTGCATTTCTCAATGCCACTTTCAAATGTGGCTCCTTTAAAAATGGCAGACAATCATACGTCCTCCCTGCTATCCTGTCATTAATTTAGAAGTAAATGTTTTGTATTTAATGTTTTAAAATTGAATTTAATTACAAGATAAGTTTTGGAAAGGTAAAATCAGCCTGAAAATCTCAATGACATAGGCAGGATTGGATCTTCAGATTTCTGTCCTGTTACTCTTACCAACTAAGCTACCATGGCAACATACTGGCATGACACCAATTTATGACATTGAGTTTTCGAGTCTGATTCTACCTTTCCAACCTTGTCCTGCACATGGCTTGTGTGAAAGAACAATTAATTACAAATGACAAGGTTTCTTTTTCAAGCCACTTTTTACTTGGCTTCAATCTATGAGGGTAATCCAGAAAGTCCCAGACGTTTTGAAATAAACAATTAACAAAATGCAAATATCAACATTTATTATCTGCATTTGAAAGGTACACTCTTAAGCTAATTTTCTACATAATCACCATTCAAATTGAGGCATTTATCATACCGTGGCACAAGTTTTTCAATACCCTCTCTGTAGAAATCTGCCACCTGCGACTTCAACCACTGGTTTACACCAGCATGCAGTTCAGCGTCAGTATCAAAGCATCAATTTGATGCACCAAACTCCGTGAAATTTGGGGAAAATGTTCCAAAAGTTCTGTAATTGTGAAACAACAATTTTCACGAATTTTGTCATTGATTTGCATTGACATTCATCAGTCATAAGGCTAGGGCTACCACTGCGATCCTCGTTGTGAACATTGGTACAGCCATTTGTAAAGTCAATGCACTATTGCCTGACTTGGCTTTCACTCATTATTCCCTGCCCATAAACATTACAAAGTCGACAATAAATTTCAATTGGCTTGTTCTTTTTAGCCAACCGCACTTCACAAGTGGTAGGATTTTCTATTGCAGTGCACATTTTAACAGCTCACAGAGAGCACAGTAAGGAAGGTGCAGTCCTCATACCACTACAGCTGGATGCGTACTGAATGTAGGAACATTCTGACACCAAGATGACGGCTCTAGCCCTACTTATCGCCATGTTAGGCCAAAACGTCTGGGACTTTCTGGACTGCCCTCATAATAGCACACTATCCCTTTATAAAGCTTCAGTGACCAGGAGTGGTAGCTCCCTGTGTCCAAGCTGTCAGTAAAATAGAAATACCTTCTTTGTTACTTCACCTTTGGCCATGTCAGAAAAATACATTCATCCTTTAAGTGCACCAGGGACACAATTGGGTCAGGAAAAGTAGGTGGCATTGATTGGAGGGTAAAGATTTAGAACGTTGTAAATCCTGAGTGAGGCACATGACCTGTTGCCTTTCTCACTTCAACTGAGAGAAGGTTTGTAACTGGAAAAGGGATTTACAGTAGGTAAATGAGCTTGTGATTTTGGCTTATGCAGCTGTGCATATACAGGCTTTAAATTGCAATATAAATAGCAATTAGCGGACCATCTTAGTGGTTTTAGCCATTTGAATGACTATTTGATTAATTTTCCAATAAATGATCTGAGGGACATTATCAGAGCATATTCTACATTAAATGAAGAGAAAATTAAAACCAAAAATAAAAATATAGGGGCAGTGAAATACAGGTTTTATAATATTACATTATAATCTTGAAGATTTGCACATGGCTGGTATAGCTGTTCTTTGCAATTGTTTATGAAAAATAACGTGTACATTTCAGGTATAAGTCATGTTGCTGAAAGTAAGAATTACCATCCCAATGATGAGAAACCGGGCATTGTTTTCCATCCATTAGTTGCATTAAAACATTTTTAAGAAATTCAATGAGAACTGAAAGACTTACCTTAGCTGTGCTGTCTCTTGAGAAAAAAGTGAATCATGGAATTCTTGAATTCAACAAGGTTATTGAAGAATTTGCCACACTTAAAGAGAAGAGTGTTCATCTGATATACACGCATTATGTTTCCATTGTGTTTATTATATTTTATATTACTTTCTACTTGTATGGTATGTTACGTGGGTTTTTATGTGCTTTTTTATGACCCATTGTTATATGACCTTCAATTTAATTATTTATGAGCTGTCATTGGCCATTTTGTCTCTCTAACTCAGATTGCATCCAGGAGATGTTTGATTACTTTTTATGCTACTATGGTCTTTACACTCACAGGTCATCCTGTTTGTTGTAGTTTGCTGATTGCTTCCCATCCTCACTGAAACCCTTACTACCTACCTTGCAACTGTTAGCTATTGAAGAGCATCATTTCTGACAGCTACTACTAACTTTCTGTGGCATTCTCTGGTAATTCTCTCATAGAAAATGAATAATTTGATATATGAGTCCTATTATACTCTGCTTACCTCCATCCTGCACGGCAATGGACTGATAACTGATTTAAATTGCTCTCTGTACAGTAATTATAGTCAGAGACATCTTGTGTTGTGAATGTACAGAATTGCTTCAGGGCTTCCTTGCGACATATAACATTTTGTGAAACCATTGCTTAACACTGAAAAAAAGGATTACTATGGCTTATTCCCTAACCCTCGTATTTCATTATTTTACTGTGAGAATAGAGGATAACTATATCCTCTCAGAGTTTGTAGATCAATTAATAACACAAATTAACATTATAACACATTTATTCACAATCACTGGTGAACATTATAAAAGAGCGTTACAAAATATGATAGCGTGCTGCTCCTAGTTTTCTCTCTCTCTCTCTCTCTCTCTCTCTCTCTCTCTCTCTCTCTCTCTTCCCATAATTTCCATATTAAAATCAAGCAAAATATCTTTTACAACCTTTAATTCACTCACTCACCCAGATAATGCTACATATTCAGCTGATGAGCATTTTGTTACACTGTTCTGTTTCTTTGATTTTCAATAAATTAAATTTCCATTTTATTTAATTCCATAACCAGTTGTTGGTTTTTTTTACCAAGAATATCATCTTCCCAATCAGCATCTGCATAGCAATCTAAAATTTCAGCATTTTTATTCTTATAAAAAGTTAACTTTAAGTCTTTGGTTAAGACTAAGTACTTTAAAAATCTCAAAGCATACTTATAATGACTTCTACCATAACAATTCTGAAATCTACTCAAATAATTTACACTGAAACTTATATCAGGTCTTGTTCCTGAAATAATATACAAAAGAGCTCCAATTAAATTTCTGAAAAAGGCAAGGAAAAGACTGGAAGATATAGAAATACAAATCATGTTCAGTGAGATTGCCGAAAAGAGCTCATTGGTTTGTAATAGACCTAATGGCCAATGACAGCTCATAAATAATTAAATTGAAGGTCATATAACAATGGGTCATAAAAAAGCACATAAAAACCCACGTAACATACCATACAAGTAGAAAGTAATAATACTATAGACATAGTAAATAAAGGAGAGAGAATCTATTGTATGGGTAAGAACCGGGGCATGGAGGCTAAGAGGGTTAAGACAGGGTATTCCTCAAAACCAATGTCCGATATGTGGTGGTAATGAAGACATTGAACACACAGTATTTAAGTGCCAAGGAACAGAAAATTGGAGAAGAGAATTTATTAAAAGGAAGTGGTTGAAGGGGGATAGAAATACACTTGTAATCGAAATGATGTGCAAGGATGCTAGGAGCATTGGACAGTTATTGTGTAAAGTCAAAAATAAATGACTTTGAACAGTGGATAGAGAAAAGTAAGAGGTAGTGTATCTTACTTTGAATGGAAAACTATGGTGAATGTGTGATGGTTAAGTAATCAATAAGTGAAAAACAAATGGAAATGGGACATGAAAAACTGAAGCAAGATAATTTATTGATGGGAAATTGTAAAATGTATATAAACTGTAGTGATTGTCTACAGAATGAGTGACCAGGGTCAAAGTTCAATAGACAATCAAATTGTAAATCTCATAGCACAATAAATAAATAAATAAATAAATAAAAAATATTTAATTTCATCACTCGCTGCTGAGCAGGTTGTAACTTCAAATTTTGTTCCATAGGAGCAGCATACAAATTAGAATATCATACATCTTTTCTAATAACAAGATATAATCTCTCTGATCTAAGGCCATTTTTCCTTGATTACAATTATGGTTAATATTAATAACCAAATAGGTTTATATTTTACCCAAATCACTTGAAATCTTTCAAATAATAAATTTTTAACAATATTTAACTTTGTATCTTCTTTACAACATATAAGTAGATCATCTACAAACATAATTAGATAAATATTGTTTTCATTTCCCTTGTCATTCAATATATATAAACAGCAATCATTTTTACTTCTTTCAAAACATAAACTTCCTAAATAAGTATTAAAGGATTCATACCAAGTTCTCGGGCTTTCTCTCAAACCTGTAATGCTTTGTTCAATTTTAGTACTCTTTTTCTGTACCATACTCATAAGCTTCTGGCTGTTTTACATAAACTTCTGTTTTAACTTTACATTTAAAAAGGCCATCTCTACATAGATTTGTTCAATATTCAAACCATTTTGACAACAACATGCCATTAAAATGTTTAAAGTTTGCGTTCTTGCCACTGAAGAGTAAATGTCATCAATTTAATCATTATGTTGATATCCTCTTACTGCTAATCTAGCTTTATAGATATCATCAGTCTTTTTTGTATAGGCCCATTTTACATCTAAAATCTTTATGCCATTTGCTTCAATTACAAACATCCAAGTTTTATTTTTATTTAAACAACTCATTTCTTTATCCATTGCATTTCTCCACTTTTCAGAATAATTACTACTAATAGTATCATTATAAGAAATATGATTTTCAGCATCTACATTATTTGCATAAATTATTATATACAAAATCATCATTAAATCTTACAGGCTTCCTTTTTTGCCCGGTTGATCTTCTCAACCATAAATCTTCATTTTCATCATTTAAATTCTCATGAATATTATCATTTTCATTTTCATAATTCTCATTTTCACTTTCTTTTTCATCATGAGCCCCTCTTGACTCATCTTTAAAACCTATAGAATTTTTACCATCTTCAATTATATCTACATGTTTTGCTACAACTACTGTTATTAATCAAAACTCTATAACTAACATTCTCATACCCTAACAAAATACCTAAATCTGCTTTGCTATCCCATTTTGAATTTCTCTTCTGTTCAGGCACTCTGACAAACACAGGGTGAGCCAAAAGACTCCAAACTGCCTGCGCAGTGTTTTCCCTGTCTGCATCCTCGGCGCTTGTTGCAGTCTGCTGCTATCATAGAAAGACGCAGATGAAACCATACAACATTTTTAAAACTACTTTTAAAGGCTTTACTTACCAACTTTATGAAAGGAAATGCTCAAGCTGGCCACCGTTGTTGTCCATACATTTTTGGCACCTCTTTAGGAAACTAATCCATCATGGAATTTTTGGGAGGAATTTTGGAAATGATGACCAATGTAGTCTAATGTTTCTTCGGTAAGAACCAAATTCTGTCTTTTAGATTTCTTAGCCTGAACACTTCCTGTGGCCTGAAATTCACAAAGTTCATGGATTGTTGCATGGCCTGGAACTTTTACACCTGGAAATCTTTCTGCAAATCGTACTTTCACTTGGCGAGCTGACGGAGTTAACATATACGAATCATAAATAAATGCACGCTGTGCAGTAGAAAACATATACTGAGGCATAAATATACTTTGTGACTAAGTACAGGACAAAATAATAAATAACTCGTAATAACTGAATGACATCACATCACCGTCAACTCAAAACTGCACTTCACACTGCACAGCAAAACCACAACAACATGACTTTATTTATAGCAGCAGTGCATTATCATGTTTTTATCATATTTCCACACACCCAGTGGAAAAAACACCATGCAGCTGGTAATATTGCTCATAAAATATCTCTCCAGGGTAACTTAAAACATAAAGTGTACAAGACAAACCCACACACCCTGGAAAAATTAAAACAAAATATCCGCCATGAAATTTCTCAGCGTGAACTACGGCAAGTGATGGATAGTTTCCTAAAGAGGTGCCAAAAATGTATGGACAATGACGGTGACCAGTTTCAGCATCTCCTTTCGTAAAATTGGTAAGTAAAGCCTTTAAAAGTATTTTAAAAATGTTGTATGGTTTCATCCGCGCCTTTCTATGATAGCAGCAGATGGCAATGAGCACTGAGGATGCAGACAGGAAAAACACAGTGCAGGTTGTTCGAAGTCTTTTGGCTCACTCTGTACTTTACTTCCATAAATTCTTAAATGTTCTATATTAGGTTTTTTTTAAACATTATTTCATAGGGTTTTTGCCCATTACTATCACATTGGTAATAATTCTAGTCTTTAAATAAGCTGCTGTTTTAACTATTTCAAGCCAGAACCTTTTATCTACTTTAGCCTCTACCAATAAACATCTAGACATGTCCATAATATCTTGATTGTATTTTTCTGCTGTGCCATTCAATTCATGTACACATGGTGGATAATGTTCAATTGATATACCCTTTTCCCTAGCAAAATTAAATATGCCTCTATATAGTACTCCTTACCATTATCATACCTCAATCTTTTTACCCTTTTTCCTGTTTCACTTTCAATTAAATTTACATAGTCGACAAAACAATTATATACTTCACTCTTTGATCTGATAAGATAAACTTCAGCTACTTTACTGTAGTCATCAATAAAGGTTAAAAAAGAATTTTCCCCATTAAGGCAGTTGTTTGATGTGGTCTATTAAACCAGTATATTACTATCTGTAATATTTCCTTTGCTCTTGTTCTTCATTTTTAAATGGCAAATTATGCATTTTATTTTCCAAGCATATCCCACACTTAAAATATTCAGACTCCAATTTGGCAAACCTTCAAACATTTGCTTGTCAACATTGTTTTCAAATAATTAAAATTTACATTCCCAGTATCCTATGTAATTTTTCTTTATTGGGCAATTTACCATATGTTATCAAATTTAATTCACTAACTATAATTTCACTTTTCAAGTGATACAAATCATTATTTTTAATAGCCAAACCAACTAAATCTCCATTTGGATCATAAACTTTTGACATATTTCTTATTGACACAATTTTTTAAAATTTAGTTACTTTTCCATAACTTATTAAATTTCTGTCCATATCTTTGACATAAAGAACATTTTTTCATTTTATTTACCTAACTTTGACCATAAACATTAAACTTATGCAAAATATTTCCCACTTCCATTGCCTTTAGGGAATGACCATTACCAATTTTTACATTTATTGGTTCTTTAAGTTCCACAAATTCATAAAAATATTTATGATTATTCACAATATGTTCAGAGCAACCACTATCAAGTAACCAATCTACTTTACTTACACAACTATTTACTTCAACATTTGGTTTTCCTAAACCGTGACTAGCCTCAATTTTCGTATTAAAATTACTCGCTTTACCATCATTTTGCTGTCCTTCTTGGCCTTGCTGCCACCATCATCTCGACGATGTTGACTCCAACCTCGACCAGCTTTTTGGCTGCCACTTTGTTGCCAGTGTTGGTAATGTTGCTTGCGCCCGCCTCCTTGCTGCTGTACACCACCTCTGGATTTCCACAAATTTTCACTTGACCTCATGCTCATACATTGCACCTTAAAATGTCCAAACTTGCTGCACTTGAAGCATGCTTTATCCCTTTTTCTTTCAGTCTTAAATGTACTCAAACTTTTTTTGCTTTCTTCTTCTTCTTTTTAATTCAATCATTTTTATTTTACTTTTCACATATTCAACAGTCTGATCATTTTCTTTCAACACATCAATTAAGTCACCAGCGTAACTTGACGAACTTGGAAGCATTTTATCATATAACTTAATTTTTCCTTTTCACTAACATTTGCACCTGCACTTTTCAAATCATTAATTAACTTTTCAAACTCAGTAAAAAAAAGGCACTTGAATCTTCAAAGTTCTTCAACTTCAATTTTTCCAATTTATTTCTTATGTATCTTTGCAGTGTAGTCGATTCCTTTAAATACATATCATTGAACTTTTTCATAATTTTATGCGCCACCTCTTTGTCTTTTACAAACTGTAGCTGATCATTCGAAATACCACTATATATGACATTTATAGCTTTCAAATATTTTTCTGTTCAATTGGGCTGTTTATCTATAGTCAATTTTTCTTTCATTGCTACTTCCTCACATTTCTTTAGCTTTAAAATCACTGTGATTTTCCTTTTCCAGCACTCATAGTCCTTGCCATCAAAAAACAGGAATTTTAACTTCATCTGCCATCTTTGCTACTTTTCCTTTCCTTGTGATTTTCTTCAAAATTACACAATTTTAAAATAACTGTCTGTTATTGTTCTTGCAATAACTTTTATTAGAAGTTTCACTTTTTGCTCAGCACTTTAATGAGCAGCAACTATTTAACACTTGCGCGTATTTTTCTATGCCCACGGCACCCAAACACCCAGATGGAGATAAGTAGAAAAAAGATGAAAAGCCATGCATCTCTGCTACTATGTGAGAATAGAGGATAACTATTTCCTCTGCTCAGTGATAAAATCAAATTTGATCAGAATTATTATTACTTAATTATATTTCTTGTTCCTGTTTACAGAACTGGAGGCTGGGTAATTGATGGAATCCCATTAGAGCTGCAGCTGTGGAAAAAGCTGGTAGAATGTGACATGCTCCCAGATCATGTCTTATGCTTAATGGATGATAAACCAGATGTCCAGTACTGGCGGAATCAATTAGCTTTCCCTCTTTTCACTTTTAGTAAGTGCAAGATTTAAATTTTACTTTCTCTACTACCTATAATAAGTAGAGGAGCTATTGCATTCCACCCAAAAATTTGATACTGAAATTTCACAGGAAATACACATTTGGAGGCTCCCCCTGAATCCAAAAAAATACATTTTTAGAAAAAGGTCCTTGTGTGTGCATGCATGTCTGCTTTTTCTTCAATAAGGTTCAGAATCAGTAATATTTCTTTGGAATGTTTCCAGGCTTAGATCTTCTGTGTAAAGCAGCAAGATTGAGAAACCAGAAATACAAGTGTAAGCCAGAACATTTTTCTACTCTCTACAACGTTGTACCTACTACTGATGACATGGTATTTCCTGCTGAGGGAAATCTTCCAAGTGATGATGATGAGGAAGAGCAAGAGGATGAAGGAGGTTCATTGTATGAGAGCCCAGAAATGGGTCCACCAAATACAGAGGAGGACTCAGTGGTCAGCATTACTTCTAGCAATGATGAGTCCTCTGCATCTAAAGAATCTGATGATTCAAAGGCTATTGGTTACCAACATGAATCACAATTGCTGAGTGATAAGGCTCCTTCTGAGTCACCTCTGCAGGTAGGGGACTCTGTGATTAGCACTCCAACTATCAACAATGAATCATCTGATGTCTCAAAAACTGCATCCAAAGAATCTAGAGATGCAAAGCCTATCTGTGATCATCCTGAGTCGCCCTTGCATAGTAGTGATATATTTGATGCATTGTTCATGAAGGCTAACATTGCTCATTCAGAGTCATTACTGCATGCCCAAGACACTTTGCCACCAGATGATAAATTTGATGCATCACCAATGAAGGCCATTTCACCAGAGTCCTTCAACATCTATGGAGAAGGTAAAACTTATTGAGTGATCAAATAGCAATTAAATCTAGGTTATAGGGAGTTTTTTTCCAACATACGATAGCATGGGATTGCTCGTGCATGTAGGCAAAATGGATCCAGGGTTTGGGTCTAGGTATATGTTGGAACTTGTATTCCCCCCTATTACCTTTGTTTTGCATTGACTGTAGAGAGTGATTCATTGAACATGACTCTAATTCTTGAATTTGGTATTTGAAGTCCTTGATTGGGTGAATTAACTGATATATAATCACAAATTACTTTTTGGGAAGAACACAGTAAGGAAAATTAACCAATGAAGTAGTGTAATTCTGTGGATCACTCACTTAAAAACTGCACTATTTGGCTATTTATCTCAAACATGTTTCATAAGCATCTTTCTTCCATCATCAGCCATGAACCACTGATGTGTTTTCCAGCTTTGGTGTAGACATTGCTGTCAGCTTGATGAATTTGGAGATGAGATCTTTATATGATAGGAAACTGAAATTCATTAGATGATCTCTGTTCTTCTATATTAGGAGCTTTTCCCATATTACTAGCTTTTGAATTATCTTTATTAGTTTTGCTTCCTTTTATATTTTGTGATTTTCTATTCAGAATTGATGAGCCTGTGTTGACATTTCTGTTTGTATTGTATATTTCTCAACATATTCTTAGAATGATAGTGGAAACTATTATGACATGTGGAGCAGAGAGTTGGATATTAATTGAGTCTGAAAAGCAAACTACAGGCAGTGGAGATGGATAGGATACATAGTCAGTATGTCTAGGTTGGAGGGGAAAAGGAAAGAAGTAAGGAAATTAATGGGGTGGATGAACCAGTTACAGACAGAATTGAAAGAAGAGCTCTGCAGTGGTACGTTCATATCTGAAGAATGACAGAAGAAAAATGGCCTAGGATTATTTTGGAATGGTCACCATCAGGGAGGAGAAAATGTGGAAGACCGTGAGTAAATTGGAGAAGTGGTATAGTTAAGATGATGAGTCGGTATCTGCAGGAGGAAGATTGGCAGAATCATGAAGATGGAGAGTGGGAATAAAGGGTAACCGCAGAAAAATGTTGTCCAAAGTTAAAGGTGTTAATTTTCAATGTGTTACTTAAGCTGTGTTTGTTGGTGGGTTCCAGGTTTATGTTCCAACTTTTAACAATTTGTTGGAATTTAGCTTGTGCCCAGAGGTGGAATATGAATCTTTTGAAGCTTTTTCTTCCAAGATTGTTTTTAGCTTTGTGGATTGGCTTATTTCCTTATGTCTTTTAAATTTCTCAACCTTTTTTTTTTTCACTAATTCTTAGGTAAAACCATTCTTCTGGACTACTTCTGTGATATGCTCAAGTGTTTTTTTTTTTCCATTCCTTCTCCTTCATGGGTATGTTCACCAATCTGAAGGCCAGGCTGTTGAGATTGCATGTTTGTTTGTGTGACCTTGGGATGTATAAACTGTTCTTTGTAACGGATAGATGCTTGTTTACGTAGTATGTGTGTTTTTGTTAGCCCCACGTTGTGGAAGCCAATTTGTAGTGTTATTAATGTTGTATTTATTGTAACATTATTGTAGCTCCACGTTTAGGAGCCAATTTGCTAGAGAAATTGCTTTACGTAATGTTGTTTACATCAGTGTTGAAGCCATCTTGTGACGTCATTCATTGGTTGGTTTGTAGCTCCATCTGGCGTAGCAATTTGTAACAATTAGTGTTCGAAAGAATTTAAGTTTCGTAAATTGTCCCCCGGCTAGCTATCATCTTATCTTGGTAGAACATGTATCTCTATGCAGGTTGTGAAGCGGAAAGGAATCTTTTATCCAGAAATTACACTTAATGAAGAAATTGGTTTTATAATTTTTATTGTCGAACACGTTCACTAACACTTTTACATATTTATTTAGATACTCGCCAAACTGAAACTGTTTGTAATAACTTCTTACTTATCACTTTTAACTCACGTACTTCAACTTTGTGTATATTTAAATGTATAATATTTTAGATCTTTAATGAGTTTTGCTGCGCGTAACTTGACGAACTGAAGGACTGACTGACAACGTGTAGTGTATTGAGAATTTTGTTGAACTGAGGGACCGACGTGTGATGTATTGACAATTTTGTTGAACTGGGGGCGATCTACCACGGACTCGACTTTATATACTCCCACTCCTCAAAATGCCTAAAGATTATAAATGAACTGCTATTGGCTAATAAAACGCGCCAACATTAGCGTCTATTTTAATATCCAATGAAAACCACGAATACATATTTCTTTTAGGGAAACATTCTGGAAGGTTCTACCGAAAACGCGCCAACATTATGTAACTTCCTTGTTCCCAGTAATGATAAACAGCTCACCCCATCGCTGCATTATTGCGTTATTATTGACAGTTTCAGTAAAGCCGTATAAACTTATTTCCCAATAATAATTACAATTAACAAACATCTAAAATCAATGTCACATAAAAAATGCATATTCATATTACAATCATTATTTACATTTAAGTAATTTGTGATACAAATTACCGTATCATATGCCCCACTAGAAACATAATTATAAATATTTATAACTTGTTTGGAAATTTTATAATTGTGTTTTTAGTCTCCTAAATCTTGGAACACACGCTATCACTGTCACTTAACACTTCACACGCATTTAACACACGACATGTTTTTTTTTTTTTATCTCGCCACTACTTACTGGCTCTGGTTTAATTAATTTAGATATTAATCTGACATCACAAATTTTTTTTATAGCAAATACTTTACCCTAAATTATTTAATTACTGTTACCAAATTGTTTACTTTCTTAAGTTGTTGACAAAAATTTATACATTTTAGATTTTTGTAATTATTATACATATTTACCAAAATATTCACCCTCTACACAAATATTTACATCTCTTAAATCTAGACGCTGTTTCACATGTTCTATTTACTACATAAATATTTGTTTTTTTAATTACATTTACCAATTTTTGTTATTTTGTACTTTACTTTAACAATACTCTTGGAATTGTATTTACGTACTTTTAATGTAATATCATCTTAAGTTTAAAATCTTTGCATTCTTAATTTTCAAATGTTGTTACAGTTACTAAAAATTTAATTTTTTTTATATATAATTTTATTTCTCTTTTCAAATGACATATAAATAATTAACCCTCTTACGTTCCAATACATTTCTATGCATTTCGTCTTTAACTATCCAGCATTTACTTTACATCTCATTGCTATTTACCCTCCTGGATCAAATTGTGTGTGGCTAAACATTACTCGTAGCCGTAATCTAACCTTCAAATTTTTGTTCATGAATAACCTCTTGTATTCATATGACATTTCGTTCCCTGATAACATTTGAAAACAATCTACAGTTTCTTGAACAACACATCTTTTGACAACTTTCATTTTCAATTCATCTGCTATCTTTTTACTTTGAAAGTACTCTGACAAATCTGTACTAAACTGTACTGGACTGGAGTTTTCATTTTGAACATCTTGGTACAATTTCTTTCTTTGCATTACTGTCTCATTCTGTATTTCTGATATTTCCCCTCTGAAATTAACCTGCGCCTGATTCACAACTACATTCATAACCTCTTTTATCTCTATTATCTCACTTGAAATACTACTCATTTGACTTCCTAACTCTGTGCATTCTACCTTAACCTCACTTTTAGTATTAACCTCACTTTCTTTGTTTCCTATTTCCTTGCTCATGTCTAGCATTTTCTTTGAAATTTCTCCTGTCTCACTTGCTATTACTTCCTGATTTTCATCTCTCATTTCTGGCATACTACTATCTAGCTTCATAACTTTCTTTTCAATTTCTCCACTGCTTTGATCTACTTTTCGCTCTAATATCTCATTACTCCTACCAATATCTTCAATTGATTTCCTATGATCTTTTTTTATATCTTCTCTCAATTCCTCCAAACCCTGATCTAATTTCTTACTAATATATTCCCTCGTTTCCCTACAATTCTTTTGCATATCTTCTCTAAATAGATCTCTAAAATTTCTCAGCATTTCCATCATTTCCATCATCATACTAGCATCAAAATTAACATTTCCTGCTATTCTATTCTTAGTTTCTGCACTAATATTTCCTCCCTCAAAAACTACATTGTTTGAGCTTTTTTTTTGTAACCTGTATTGACTTACAGCTAACTGTTACACTATCTCCTTCCATCATTGTTTCTTCAATATTACTAGTAGCCATTGTTTTCGTTTTCTAAAAAAAATTACTATACTCTGACCTTTTGTGATGCTGTCTGTTGCTGTTACTTTGATGTCCAGCTTCCTGCCCCATTCTCCTAGATTTGTATGTCGCTTCTGCGTTGTATTATGATGAATCTACGTCGTCTTGTTGTTTTGTAGTTGAATTCCTTGTTGCCTTGTAATCTCGGAATTACGATGTCCAATCATCCATGTAGTCTGTCCTCCCTGTTGTTTCTGGAATCTGTGTCTTGTAGATCATTTCACTGCTGCATTCGTTCCACATCCTGGTTAATTCTGCTACTTTCCTGGTTAATTCTGCTACTTCCTGGTTATTCTGATCCTTTCCTGGTCACTCTTGTTCCTTTCCTGGTCATCTTGCCCCACGTTCTGGGTGCCAATTTGTAGCGATATGAATGCTTGTTTACGTAGTATGTGTGTTTTTGTTAGCCCCACGTTGTGGAAGCCAATTTGTAGTGTTATTAATGTTGTATTTATTGTAACATTATTGTAGCTCCACGTTTAGGAGCCAATTTGCTAGAGAAATTGCTTTACGTAATGTTGTTTACATCAGTGTTGAAGCCATCCTGTGACGTCATTCATTGGTTGGTTTGTAGCTCCATCTGGCGTAGCAATTTGTATCAATTAGTGTTCGAAAGAATTTAAGTTTCGTAAATTGTCCTCCGGCTAGCTATCATCTTATCTTGGTAGAACATGTATCTCTATGCAGGTTGTGAAGCGGAAAGGAATCTTTTATCCAGAAATTACACTTAATGAAGAAATTGGTTTTATAATTTTTATTGTCGAACACGTTCACTAACACTTTCACATATTTATTTAGATACTCGCCAAACTGAAACTGTTTGTAATAACTTCTTACTTATCACTTTTAACTCACGTACTTCAACTTTGTGTATATTTAAATGTATAATATTTTAGATCTTTAATGATTTTTGCTGCGCGTAACTTGACGAACTGAAGGACTGACTGACAACGTGTAGTGTATTGAGAATTTTGTTGAACTGAGGGACCGACGTGTGATGTATTGACAATTTTGTTGAACTGGGGGCGATCTACCACGGACTCGACTTTATATACTCCCACTCCTCGAAATGCCTAAAGATTATAAATGAACTGCTATTGGCTAATAAAACGCGCCAACATTAGCGTCTATTTTAATATCCAATGAAAACCACGAATACATATTGCTTTTAGGGAAACATTCTGGAAGGTTCTACCGAAAACGCGCCAACATTACGTAACTTCCTTGTTCCCAGTAATGATAAACAGCTCACCCCGTCGCTGCATTATTGCGTTATTATTGACAGTTTCAGTAAAGCCGTATAAACTTATTTCCCAATAATAATTACAATTAACAAACATCTAAAATCAATGTCACATAAAAAATGCATATTCATATTACAATCATTATTTACATTTAAGTAATTTGTGATACAAATTACCGTATCATCTTTACACAATTGTTGTGTGCTTGCTTCAAGAACATTTCAAATTCTAGTTTTTTGATGATCTTGATGATTTATATGTCTAGAATGAAGTTGGTTGTTGGTTTTAGTCTGCATTGCAAATTTAAGTGAGTTGTCAGCTGGTTTTACGGCATCTGATGCAAGATTTTTGTTTAATATGGCAAAAATGTCCTCTACATATCTGTACAATGCTTTGAATATCACTCAGAATGCAAATTTAACCTTCTAGAATATTCTAAAATCTCCAAGAAGCTTTAACAGTAGGTTATACATGCCTCTATTGCAAAATTCTTTTCCTTTACTTGTGTAGACAGATGTTATTCCCCTTTAGAGTTCATATTGGCTAGGTCTTTTGTGGACATGGATTTGTCATACATTCACAGGGAAGCTTCTTGTTAAAATGTTCTGTCCATATATTTAACATTTAAATGAATCTGCACTTCTGTAATTAATCTTATGATGTCCCATATCACAGATGTTCTATCTGATGCATCATTCATGAGGGGCTTGGTTTCAAGTACACTGCCATCTTCAAAACGCCTGAGTGATCAAAAGGAAATTATAGCATGGATATATGAAACATGGAAGAAGACAATATATGCATATCATTACAGTGATTTCTGTATAGATTACCCCAGTGATAAAGAAGGTATGTACATTTTTTTGACTTGTTTAACATCACATTAACATCTATGTCATATTTTGTGATTAACCTAAACTTTTACTTTCTCTACCAATTACCTGTAGCATGTGGAGAAACTAGTTTCTTTCATTCAAAAATTCAGTATTGATATCTTGCCAGAAATGCATGTTTTAAGGTCCACTGAATCCCCCCAAGAATATTTTTAGAAAAATGGATACCTATATATATGTTTAAGCATGCCAAGTGAAGAACTTCAAGAAAGTTTCCCCATACCAACTGCCCTTAACATTGGAAAACTCTCATTATTTTTCATTTTCCCAAAAATACAATCAAATAAAAATCATAATATGTAAACAAAAACTTATTGCATCAAAAATATAGAGATCATTGATATATATACAAATAATGTCAAATAACTTTTTTTATAGTTCGAAATATTTGTTGTTATATGTTTAAGTTTTCCCAAGTTGACTGTCATGTGGCATGTATAAACCATCTTACATTATTTTATTTTTTCCCCTCATGGGTTCATTAGTTCACCTAATCCAAAGATATTTTAATACCCTTAACAATTAGACAATGCCATAATTGTAAAGAAGACATTTCATTCCTATCTGTTTTCTTCACAAATGAAGAAACATGATTTTGCTGTATTGAAATAGGAATTTATAATCCACCAGTCAGGAATGAATTAAAGAAGCTTTCGACATTGGTTTACTTCACAGTACTATGGAATGCATCTGAAGATAATACACATTGATATTGTATCTTTCAGTGTTGACTGCAGACATATTAACTGTAGGGGTCACCCATAATTGGTCCTGTTTCATTGTTGACTCGAATGCACATTGTAGTCTCCCAACTTCACAGCCCTTCTGAGAGTGACTCAAATTTAAAAATTAATAGTGGTTTTAAAAAAAGAACTTTCAGACAGGTCTAGGCTCCCCAAAAAAGGGTTAAAACATGTGTTAACAAGGCTTTAGCTAGACATTTTAAGTAGTATAAAAAACATTCAATAGCCCTGATTTTTCATGAATTGGAAACATTTGTAATTTACATGTCCCCTTAATGAACTAAATAGACTTTTGCTTAAAATTCAAGGTCTGCTTACTAATATATTGAAGTGTCCCTTAAGTTCAAACAATTAAAATGTTAAAAAGTTTAATCAGACTTAAAAATTTCAGCTGGGCTTCAAACCACATATCTTCAGTTCTCTGTGACAAAGCTCTTGTCACTTGAGCTAATATGTTGAGGTGATTGTACATGCATTAAACTTTCTCATCTGATTCAAAAATGCAGGTAAACCTTCAAGACAATCTCAAATACTTGAAATATCATATCTCAAAGGTGAATTTGCAATGTTGCAAGTGCTTTTAATTTCCCGGTTTTATGGTTAACCTTTACCTGAGTTAATTTATATCTTGTAGTAATGAAAAGAAGCTAGAAACAGTGAATTAACCTTCTGAGGATGGGAACAACGGTTTCCCGAAACATGTTAAGTGAGTAAACTTAAGTGATGTTAGTGTTACAATTCCGACTCACCTTTAAATTAATTTATATCTGTTAGTTGTTCTTAGTATGAATGAATGAATGAATGAATGAATGAGTTTATTCACCAACTTTCTATGTATACCCTTTTCTTGTATTATAAAATTCATATAAACTTAATGCTATTAATAAAATTTATGCTTTCCAATTCTTAACCTTTGTTCTTTCACAATGAGAACATGGTGTAGACACTATGCATGAATGAGTTTATTCATCAACTTTTCCATATACATATTTTTCTTTTTACTTTCTCTACTACGTATAGTAAGTAGGGGAAGTATTGCATTCCACCCAAAAATTCGATACCGAGATTTCACCGGAAATACATGTTTTGAGACCTCCTGAATCCAAAAAAAGCATTTTTGGAAACATGTCCGTGTGTGTGTCTGTGTGTCTGTGTGTGTGTGTGTCTGTGTGTGTGTGTGTGTGTCTGTGAACAGCATAACTCAAAAACGAACAGTCGGATAAGCACCAAACTTGGTATTTAGGTTCAGTATCTTCCAGAGATGCGACACGAAGGTTTTCAAGAAAATCCCCCCACCCCAGACTACCCTTTACATGGAAGATTTTTCGAAAATTTTAATTTTCTCAAAAATGGCTCTAACGATTTTGATGAAAATATCATATGTTTAAGATAATGTCATGAGAAATGAAATGTATATCTCGAAATTTCTGGGAATGTCTCCAAAAGTATTCTTCATTGTGAACGACTTTTGCATAACTGGTAAACCATAAGAGATAGACAAAATTTTACTACACAAAAAATGTAGATCGCGTTAAAATACACAACTTATATCATATACATTTCTTTTGTTGAGTGAACCGTTTTCGAGATATCGCTTGTTATTTCCTTAAATTTTCCAATACTTATACTTTTTCTCAAATTCGTTATTCATTTTTTTGTGTCCTAGACATGCAAAGAGAATGGAATGCTCCACATAGCAACCAGCGATAAAATATTTGACTATCGCTTAAAAGCTACCATATTCCCCTTGCATTTACAAGAAAATTACCAATAAGATCGACATCTCGATATCTCGATTAACATGAAGCATATGGAGAATAAGCGTTTGTAAAAATAGATTGTACAAGAGTAGAGAAAGTCATGTGAGTGTAACACATCAGATTTTATTACAAAATGTATGTAAATTTAATACTACTAATAACATTTATATTTTCTAATTCTTAACTCTCTATTTAAGAAGTTGTGTTTCTTCCATACCCCATTATAGCAACATCAGGTTTTGTGTATAATGGGATTATACAGGTACAGAAAAACAATTTACATAAAATTCCAGAGTAAAAAGACAGTAAAAAAACTAAACATTTTGAGGTTAGGAGCATGGAATTGCAGGTGTAGTATAACAGGAATACTGCATAAATATATGAGGGTGATGCTCAAAATCTTTAGAAAATCAAACAAGGATTAGCTTTAAAAAATTTAAAAAGTTTTAGGGCTTTTCAAAATATTTCCCTTTAAATCAATACATTTTTGCATTTGATGAAACCATTCCTTAAAAATGATGCCACTCTTCTTGAGGCACTTCAGAAACCGGGTTTTTATAATGTTCCACTGCTTTATCTGATGATGAAACAGTGATTCCATGTATTTTATCTTTAATTTTTGGAAACAAAAAGAAATCACAAGGTGCTAGGTCAGGGCTGTGTGGTGTAGGGTCCATGGTGCTAACCTTTAGGATATCTACATACTCAGTTGTTAGTTTTTCTGTATGTGACAATATGTTGTCATGATGCGACATTTTTTCTTTTGGGTGTTTTTCATGAACTTTTTCAAAAATTTACAGTAAACAGACATTTGTGTACCAATCAGCAGTAATGGTGCATCTATCATCTAATGCTATAGTAGCAATATGGCCTGTTTTAGAACAAAAACTAGTAACCATCTTCTTATCACATCTGCAATTTTGTAGACTTAGGTTCTGTTTGAAAGACCCATTGAGCCAATTAACTTTTCTTTTCAGGATAATAACAATAAATCAAAAAATCATCACCAGTAATGTTATTCCAATTTGAAGTGTCGTCTTACAGTTTTTCTAGAGTTTTTCTGCACCAATCAAGTTTTTTTATAGGAGTCAGCTTATGTGGAATCTATCTACAGCAAAGTTTACTCACGTCTAGCTATTAATGAAAATGTTTTGGATTTGACTCATACCAATGTCTGTCATCTGAATAAATTCATAAATGTCTGTCAATCTTCTTCAAGCATTGCTCAAACAGTGGCAATATTTTCATCAGTAACACAGTTCTTGGGCGCCCTTCACGAAATTCATCAATGCATTTCTAAGCCGATCCTCACATTCTTTAGGTGTTACTGATTTAAAATCATAAAAAATCAAAACCTGGAAATGTTCTCTAGTCAAATTCATTTTTGAGTGAATACAAAATCTTTAAATGATGATGATAATTAACAAATTATTAGAGCAAATCAAACAACAAGGGAATCAACTTATGAAACTTTAGAAAGAAGGTGTCATATATAAAGACATTTCATTTGTTTTTAGAAACATGGTATTCTAAAAATTTCAGTATCACCCTTGTAATTGAAATCTGACCATGAAATATCTTCATTTTCCAGTTAAAATGAAATGTCACCCAATATATATGTATGTACTATTTTAACTAATGAGTATTGGTATACAATGAGAAACTAAACATTACATGCGCACACTGTACTCTACTGTTTGTGCTGAATAAGACAAGTGTTCCATATTACTCTACCATTTAGTAGGCTTCACAACACAAATATGGCATTGAACATCAGATATACATAGTGACAGTGACTAGTACTGTAAAAGAATGCATTTTGTTTACATCTGGTGTGCCACATTCACAGACTCTAACATGATGGGTTTAATGCTGACACACGTAGTACAGAAAAACAGCTTCTGCAGCCCCTTGTTCCTATTCTCAAAATGCTTACTTAGTTTGGTACTGCCTTTCTACTCTACAATTTTCTGCACATTGTTTTCCCACATTACACTATGTGATCAAAAGTATCCAGACACCTGGCTGAAAATGACGTAGAAGTTTGTGGCGCCCTCCATTGGTAATGCTGGAAGTCAATATGGTGTTGGCCCATCCTTAGCCTTGATTATAGTGTTCACTCTCGCAGGCATACTTTCAATCAGGTGCTGGAAGGTTTCTTGGGGAATGGCAGCTCATTCTTCATGGAGTGCGAAACTGAGGAGAGGTATCGATTTAGGTCGGTGAGGCCTGGCATGAAGTCGGCGTTCCAAAACATCCCAAAGGTGTTCATTAGGATTCAAGTCAGGACTCTGTGCAGGCCAGTCCATTACAGGGATGTTACTGTTGTGTAACCACTCCCCCACAGCCCGTGCAGTATGAACAGGTGCTCGATCATGTTGAAAGATGCAATCACCATCCCCAAATTGCTCTTCAACAGTGGGAGGTGCTTAAAATATCAATGTAAGTCTGTGCTGTGATCATGCCATGCAAAACAACAAGGGGTGCAAGCCCCCTCCAAGAAAAACACGACCACACCATAACACCACCACCTTCAAATTTCACTGTTGGCACTACACATGCTGGCAGATGACGTTCACCGGGCATTCGCCATATCCACACCCTGCCATTGGATCGCCACATTGTGTACCATGATTCATCACTCCACACAACGTTTTGCCACTGTTCAATCATGTAATGTTGACGCTCCTTACACCCAGCGAGGCGTTTGGCATTTTCCTGCGTGATGTGTGGCTTATGAGCAGCCGCTCAACCATGGAATCCAAGGTTTCTCACCTCACACCTAACTGTCATAGTACTTGGAGTGGATCCTAATGCAGTTTGGAATTCCTGTGTGATGGTCTGGATAGATGTCTGCCTATTACTCTTTATGACCCTCTTCAAATGTCAGCGGTCTCTGTCAGTCAACAGACGAAGTCGGCCTGTACACTTTTGTGCTGTACATGTCCCTTCACGTTTGCATTTCACTATCACATGAGAAACAGTGGACCTAGGGATGTTTAGGAGTGTGGAAATCTCGTGTACAGACTTCTGACTCAAGTGATACCCAATCATCTGACCACCTTCGAAGTCTGCGAGTTCCACGGAGCATCCCATTCTGCTGTTTCACAATGTCTAATGACTACTGAGGTCGCAGATGAGTACCAGGCAGTAGGTGGCAGCACAAGCACCTAAGATGAAAAACGTATGTTTTTGGAGGTGTCCAGATACTTTTGATCACATAGTGTATGTTCAAACCTAAATAGTCCTTTTTTTTTCTTTTCTTTTGTAGTTAGTAAATTAGAAAAATTCAGTACTACATCTGGGACCAAACTATAAATCTTAGGCTTTCCATACTGAGGTTCTCATTACTCGAGTTACCATGGTGAGATGCATGTTTGCACATTAAACCTCCTCATTTGTTTCAAGTATGCCAGTAAAGCTTCAAGGCAATCTCAAATATTGGAATTGTCATACCTCAAACTTGACTTGTAATGGTGCAAGTGCTTTTCATTTCCTAGGTGTTTAACCTCTATTAACGTTACCTTCCAGCTTACAGTCTACACATGATAGTATGAAAGTATAATTATTAATCATAGTTTTATCTTTAATCATTTTCATAAATGAAGAACCGGAGTCATTATGTGACGAAGGCGATATTCAACTTGTTGACAAGATTCAGTTACTCCAGAGGAGACAGTTACAGCTGGATCTTCAACCTCTATCAGGAGAGTATAGGGGAGAATCAATCACTGAAGATTTTGTTAGGGAAATTGATCGGTTTAATAAAGATTGGGTCAAGGTGAAAGAAGCTCTAGCTTATAAGTTGGCCCCTCTGGAAATTAACATCCACAACAGGAACATAAATGATGTCATCAATGATATAATTGAGATAATAGAAGGTAAGTGTGTAGATATATAATTAATTTCTAAAAGAGTAGAATAGCTTTATCATCACATTGCATTTACATATTTTGAGCAATATTCATAAACAAGTGATTTGTCAAAAACATTCTTAAAACTAAAAACACACTAACATAAAAACAATACATACATAGCATATTTTAGGATCTGGACACATAAATTACATCCTCATAAATTCATCTGTTGTGTACAAGAAGTGATCCAATAGATGTGCCTGTTGTCTTCCATGGTCTAGGGATACCATGCTAACCTCTAGTTCCTGAAGTTGCAGGTTCCAACTTAGCAGAGGGTGATGGATTTTTTCGGACATAAAAATCCTTAGTATGGTTTCCTTCGAAAGGGAAGTAAAGCAGGTGGTCCCATGTCATAGATTTATGGCACATAAAAGAACCTCAAGCCTGATAGAGGCCTCTGAGCAAAATTTCTGTTCTTTCATGCCCAATATAGAATGAGATTCTAAGGAGCATGGTAGTTAAATAACGTCCATAAATAAAACTCAGTTTTTTTATATTCAACAGGTATGCCATTACTGCTGATTTAAACGTCAGCTTTGTATAAGTTTTAATCTTTTTTGATAAGTTGTTGAAAAATTTGACTGCTAAGTATTTAAAACTGTTCTGATATGTTTTTGTGTTTGTTCTTTGTGCATGTATATCTGCTTTGTTGTCTTATTTTGTAATTATACTATTGTTAGTTATAAAGAGTACACTTTCAGAACTCCAGCCATTTCTGAGTTGTACAATACATTTGTAAATATATATGCATGGAAATGTCATCAGAACTTGCAAGTTTTACTTTCTCTGCTTACCTACAGTAAGGTAAAGGAAGTATTGTATTCCACCCAAAACATTGATGTTGAGATTTTGTCAGAAATGTTTTGAGGTCCCCTGTCCACCTCCAAAAAGCATTTTTAAAAAAATGTAAAGTGTGTGTGTAAAATTAAAATAAATAGAGTTTTACTTTTGGATGCTCCTTAACTGCTGTAGTCCTTAGCGTCCCATTCTATATTGGTCTTGAACGACTGATAATTTTGCTCAGAGGTGTCTTTATCAGGCTTGAGGTACTTTTATGTGCCATAAATCTAGGCATGGGACACTGGCTTTACTTCCCTTCCAGAGGAAGCCATGCTAAGGATTTTTACTCCTGAAAAAAATTCAACACTCTCCCACCAGGTTTGAACCCACTGCCTTGGGAACTAGAGCTAGCATGATAACAACTACTACACCAAGGATCTGAAGGATTTCAGCTGTAAACTTTCTCTTTTAATGCCCTCCAGAGTAAAGGTCCAGGGGGTTTAATCAGGGAAATGATGGGACTTGTGTTACCCATACTGCCGATGCAGCAACAGACTCACTGGCTGACCACATGGCGCAAAACTGATCCTGCCAAGGATTACCCACCTGAGAGAATGCCTTAATTTAATCATAGTATGTGTATGGAATCCCGGTGATGTCATTAAATTTTTCAGTCGACTGATTCTACCTTTCCATAGTAGAAGATTAGCAATGACTGCCATAAGAATGTGCTTAAAGAAAATACCAGATATGCAAATGAAATGGTTGGAAAGGGTTTACAAAGCTGTAGTTGAAGCAAAAATGGTCTATGGATCAGAGATTTGGGGAAGTGACAAAGGGTGGGAGATGATTGATAAAGTACATAGATCATTCTGTAAATGCATGTTAGGTTTATCTATTTCACCACCAAATGGAGCAGCAATGTTGGAGTTGGGAAGAGTAGGTAGCAAGGGCATTATAGTAGAAAGGATACTTAAATATTGGCATAGATTGAAATCACTGGACGAGCATAATTTTTTGAGGCAATGTTTAATAATGCAAGAAAAATCCAGTGCTGCGATGAATTGGGTGCAAGGAATAAGGAGAATTCCATAGGAAATAGGAATGGGTAACTTATGGGATGAGAGAGAGAGGGGTTAGTTAAAGGTTTTTGGAAAGAAATGAGGAACAGAGTGGAAGATATAGAGAAACAAGTATTATTTCAAAGTCTGGAAGGAAAGAAAAGTTTGGAACTATATAGACAATTAAAGGTGGACTGGGGAAGGGAGAAGTATGTGAATGTAGATAATAGGTTAGCGAGAGAAAGGTAGGCCTGGTCTAGATTAAGTACACATAGGTTAAGGGGAAATAGGAAGGGAGTGCATTTGGATAGATGTCCTCTTTGTGGAGAGGCAGATAATGACTTACATTATATTGTAATTGAATGTGAAGAAACTAAGTTGTGGAGAGATCAGTTTTTACCAAAAGAATGGGAGAATGTTAACAAAGAGGTACTAAAAGTTAAGATAATGAAAATACAAAAGGAGAGGGATATAAAAAGGATAAGAGAATATATGGGGAGAGTAAGAGAAAAATAGCTTAGAAAAATAAAGCAATATGAATCTGTTATGACCCACTATGCATAAATAACCACGGTGTTAAAATGCATGGTGGACTAAGGAATAAAATAGCAACTCAAAGTAATGTATGAAAAATTGTAAGATTTTTGTATAGCATTATGGAAAATAAATACATACAATACAATACCTTTCCATAGTATGTGTATGTTTACAATGGTTCTTATGGTGCCAAGTTAGTGCAGTGGTTTTGTTTCTAGCTCTCATTCTGAGGGTCTGAGCTTCAATTCCTAGCTCTAGGGTGGTGAGTTTAAGCCTCAGAGTACCCCCCAAGGCACGTGGTTTGTAGTCCACAGTAAAAGCTGTAGGTCCTCTCATTCCATTGCCATCCTTGTCATCACCCTAGCAACAGAGGTAACAGACTCCACCCTCTGGGGCACTCCAGAAAGCAGTGGCCATCACCTTTCCTGTTGAAGGAACACACATGACCTTCTTTGTAGTGCTTTCACTCTCTGGCATCCATTGTTTGGACAACTACTTTTATCTCTGGCATGTGTGATGAATCTGTTTCATTAACAGTGATGTGAATTGCAAGAAGTCAGTCAAGTTGCATCTGAACATGTCCAAGCACTCCTGTGAGATGTTCATTTGGATGTTGCTTGGCAGTTAGCAAACCCGGTACCCATTGCCTACAAATTTTCTTGTGTGCAAATGCTCATGCAAAATGATCCAGATACAATCTTGGCAATATCAACAAGTTCACGTACCTCGATTCATCTGTTATTTAAAATGGCATTGTAGATTTTGTGATATTTTCTTCAGTCGTAGAGGTAACTTATAGGCCTGAACATTTGTTTTTCCACACTGGAATCCTATTGTATAATGCAATCACAAAAAAATACAACCCTAAATGTAAACGGTTCAAGCATATGATAAAGAAATTCTTAATCTCACATTGCTTCTATAGCACAAAGGAATTTCATGAACACATCAATAACTCGACAACTGTGAGGAATGCAAGTCATGCAATTGTAAATTGTGTTCCATGTAAATTTCATTTGTAAATATTCAAACATTGTAAATAGCATACTTGTAATGTTACATATTTTCTATTTTTTATATATTATATGTTATATTTGATGAAGCCTAATTCTGTAAATGAATATTATGGTGAATAAAGATGAACATAAAAAATGGAAGATCAGCCACATTTAAACTCTGCATCCTACTTCTTCAATATGGAAAATTATGGTGAAGAATCTTCCAAAGTGGAATCCACATTGCTTTTGGCTTTTCTAGTACCTACTTATAATAGGTAGAGGAACTATTGCATTGCACCCAAGAATTAATATCAATATTATACTGGAAAGTACATGTTTTGAAATCCTCTGAATCCAAAAAAAGCATTTTTAGAAACATGTGCATGCATGAATATGAGAGAGAGAGAGAGAGAGAGAGGGGGGGAGAGAGAGAACAGCATAACTCAAAATTGAAAAGTTAAGACCAAATTCATATATGTCCTATTACATATGTATCATGTTTCTATACATGAAATAAATACAATACAATATTTAAGTTCAGCATCTTACAAGGATGTCACATGGAGATTTTCATGAAAGTCCCCCATCCCAAACTACTCTTTATACAGAAAATGTTTCACTATTTTTTATTCTCTCAAAAATGGCTCCAACGGTTTCGATTAAAATATTTATATGACTAATAAAATGCCTGTGAAATTCTCTTCATTCAGATTGAATTTTGTATAATCCTGTGTAAATGGTAAACCTTAAGAGACCAATAAAACCTTAATTGCACAAAGAATGTAGATCTCTTTAAAATAGACAATTTATTTCAAATATCTTTTGTAGCATCAGCCATTTCAGAGAAATCCATTGTTATTGATTTGAATGTTTCAATACTGTCATTGCTATTTGGTTAGTTTATAATGTTCCCCATATGGTTGAGGACCTCCAGAGAAACCTCATTCCACAAAGCAAGTATGGACCCCATTTATTAACTGGAGACACCCAAAGGGCAGAATCAGCTACCTCCGAAGAGAGGGTGATAATGATAAATGGTGATTGAAGAAGAGGATCTACAGCTTTTACCATGGACTCCAAATCACGTTGAACCTTGGGGCTACTTCACATAAGCTAGTCAGAGGTGAAGGCTTATACCACCATTGTTTCAAGTGCTATCACTTGCTTCTTATAATGTCATAGAAAGGGTATAGAATTTCAAAGCTAGCACATAGTGACTCACTTTTTAAAGATTTGATTATCGCTTCAGCTTCCTATACTCCTCTACCACTGCATCATCATCATTATCATCCAATCGCTTTCCTCCCAGTTCTCCTTTCAATGGCCCCTGTCATTTTGTCTAGGGGTACCATGCTAGCCTCTAGTTCCCAAGGTTGTGTGTTCAAACCTGGCAGAGGGTGATGAATTTTTTCAGGTGTAAAAATCCTTAGCATGGCTTCCTACAGAAGGGAAGTAAAGCCGGTGGTCCTATGTTGTAGGTTTATGACACACAAAAGAACCTCAAGCCTGATAAAAGAGGCCTCTGAGCAAAATTTCCAGTTTTTCATGCCAAATATGAAATGGGATGCTAAGGACCATAGTAGTTAAAGGAGCATCCATAAATAAAACTCAATTTTTTTCAGGGACCCAAACAAAAGGTAGCCACAGTGTGACAAATCTGGACTCTAAAGCAGATGTTCCAGAGGTATCCAATGCATTTCCTCCAGTTTTTCTCATGTTAAGATAGCAGTAAGTGGCCTTGCATTTGTAGACAATTTCCAGAAGTTGAGTTTATCATTGATGACAGTTTGGATATTTCCATAGCTTATTCTTACGAGTGAAGCAATTTCAGAAATTGTCATGTGCCAATCTTCTTCAGTAAGGATACATACAGCATGAATGCTATCAGCAGTGATGCTTGTGCATGGTTGTCTTTGGTGGGGCTTATTTTCCACTGCTTTCTGTTCTGCCAAACATTTTTTGTGCCATTCATACAACTGGGTGTTTGAGAGGGTTGCTTCCCCAAACTGTGCATGGAGCCTTCTCACACCAGAAACTTGATGACGATGCACTGCTTGACAGACATGCATACCTCTTGCTCACTCATGGCATACTGAAGCAAGCAGCCACTCTGTGGTCCCTACTCCAGATATCTGCACCAACATCCTCTCAAAGCCCCATTCATTTCTGTTTACTACATGAGTCGCTAATTTAAAATTCAGGTTTATATATGATTCACCCTCATACATACCTCAAGTTACTTTTTCATTAGTTCCAGTAGTGATGTAAATATTCCCAAAGCCAATTTTGGAAACATTCAGGTTGAAGCAAACACATTAAGTTTTGACAAGTTGCACTATCACCCAACTACTTCCTTTTTACTTTCTCTACTATGTCCTTACAGAAACTAGAGGAAGTATTGTATTCCACCCAAAAATTTTATGTTAAGATTTTACTCAAAATATATGTTTACAGATGCCCTGAACCCAAAAAGAGCATTTTTATAAAAAGATCTATGTGTGTGCCTGTGAACAACAAAACTATAAAACAAAAAGACAGATAAATACCAAACTTAGTATTTAAATTCAGTATCTTCCAAAGATGTGACAAAATTTTTCAAGAAAATCTCCAACCCAAACTTCCCTTACATGGAAAAATGTTCGATATGTTTGATTTTTTTCAAAAATGGCTCTAAGGATTTTGATTAAAATACTATATTCAGTAAAACTTGGTTATAATGACATCTAAGGGACCATAAAAATTGTTATTAGAAATGAGTGTTGTAACTGAGATTGATATTTTCAGTCTAGTGAGGTGGGGGGAAAAAAACACAATCACACTTACACTCAGAGTTCGATGAGTACTCGCCAAACTTCTTTACTTAAAGAGTGAAGTAGCCGATCATTTTATCTGCTGTTTCCTATTTGCCCAATACACATTTTCTAAATTACATTCTATGTTCATTATTTCAGCTGCAATTTCATTGCTCCCTCCATAGCTTTAAAAAACATGTTCAGAACTCTAATGGCTTCTAAAGTATCACTCACAGTATGGATTGGCACTTAAGTTATTTCTTCACCTCCCTCCCTCACTTCACGGTCACTGTGGTTCTTATTCCTCACTTTACTTACAATTTTGTCTTCAATTTTTGCTTTGGTTCTAACTAGGTCACATCATCGGGTGTTGCATACATTTCATAGGCATACTGATTGAGAATATCAGAGTTGATTTCTTGCAGTAATGTGGATAATGGCTGTCACTGAACGTATCTTCAGTTTCTGTAGAATATGTTTCTTCAGTCGATGTGATTCCTGCATGGCAGAAGAGTTCTTGATAGTTTTTGTTATAACCCAACTCCTAGTTTTGGTGATGCATCTGATTGCATATATCAGTATAAACAGAATAAACCTGCTTTTTCTTGATGCTTTCTGTTATTTTCAATAATATGAGCTTGTGATAGTGGCATTTCAGACTCCTAATTATTTCTTGATCCATGGGTTGCAATAAGCTTGTCATATTTACAGGAAGAAAACAAACTTAATATCTTCAGACCTGAGAGTACAGGATGAGCTAGACAATATCAATGATAACCAGGATCTTTCTTTTCTGGTTTCTAAGCTCCCGATCCCAATGCCTAATTTCAGCTTCAAATAATTTGGAGGTCATCCAGGATTTTTTATAGCACTGTACTAATTACAGTACATGGCAGATTTTTTACATGCTTAAAGCACTAGGATTGTTTTATTTACCTATCACAAGCAATTTTCTCTTCTCGATTCTCTCCTTTGCATTAGCACAAACCTGAACGTTATCCATCCTTTAGATAACTTGCCACCAACACATTTTTTGCCTTTGAATTTCAGAGTTTTGTCAGGTGTCATCTAAAGATGTCACAATTAGCACATTAGGCATACAGTAGAGTAAGACATTCATGGACTGTTTTCAGCATTCACACTGTTGACTTTGCCACTCACTTTGCCAAAAGTAATGTTGCAACATTTCTTGAACCTTCAGTACAACCGTTGCTACACGTAAGTTCTTAAACTTTTACTTTCTTGACAGATTCTTCTACTTTCACCATAAGGAGAGGTCCCTAATGTGTACAGCGTAGCTTCTCTGTTGCTTAAACCCTTAAGCAGCAGTTCATCTATGTCACGCCATTTAGGTTTTTGTAAGCCTTAATTACTTTCTCTACTATGTATAGTAAGTAGGGGAAGTATTGTATTCATCCAAAAATTTAATACGGAGATTTCACCGGAAATATATGTTTTGAGTCCCCCTGAATCCAAAAAAAGCATTTTTGGAAATATGTCCATGTGTGTGTGTCTGTGAACAGCATAACTCAGAAACGAACAGTTAGATATACACCAAACTTGGTATTTAGGTTCAGTATTTTCCAGAGATGCAACACGAAGGTTTTCAAGAAAACCCCCCCACCCCAGATTACTCTTTACATGGAACATTTTTCGAAAATTTTAATTTTCTCAAAAATGGCTCTAACGATTTTGATTAAAATATCATATGTTTAAGATATTTTCATGATAAATAAAATGTATATCTTGAATTTTCTGGGAATGCCTCCAAAAGTATTCTTCATTGCGAACGCCTTTGCGACCATAACCATAAGAGATAGACAAAATTTTACTACACAAAAAACTTATTTTCTCAAACGGGAATTCGTTATTCATTTTTTTTGTCTTTGATATGCAAAGAGTATTAATCTGTCACAAAGAATGGTGCTGTACCTAGCAACCAGCTATTAAGATATATGTCGATGCTTAAAGGCTACTGTATTTCTATATTGCCCTTGCAATTACAAAACAAGGGGAACATAGTACGCCTTAAGCGATAGTCAAATATTTTTAGAACTGGTCACTATGTGTAAAATGTAATTCTCTTTGCATGTCAAAAGATCGTTTCGGTAAATGTTTATCTCGATTAATATGAAATAGATGGAGAATAAGAGTTTGTAAAAATAGTTTGCACAAGAGTAGAGAAAGTCATGTGAGTGTAACAAATCAGAATTTTTTTTTTTTATACATTTTCTTCAAATGCAGCAACAATTTTATCCTTGTTCTTTTGTTCTTCGAAATCATTTTGACTGTGGAATTAACTAGGCCAAATTGATGACATGTCAGATTTTTAATTCCATTCTCACTTTCATGAATCACTTTAACCTTTTCTTCCAACATTAAAACTTTTCTTTTACTGACCATGCTGTGCTAAAACACATGCACTTCATGAAAAGTTATAATGGAAACTGATTTCAAGTACTGTTAATATATTCTGTGGTTATTACCACCAATATGAATATGCAAAGATTACAATGAGGCAAGGAATATACCTCCATTACAAAGACAATGACAGAAGAAGAGGTAAAGAATATGCCAGGTTGCCAAGTTTTTACAGATTTCCTAAAACCTGTTGGAAAATCTTGTTAGAAACTGAGCTAAATGATGTTATATGTGAGGTAGATGATATATGTTTGTGATTTTAAACAAGACTGAGAGCACATTCCTACTACAGAAAATATGATGATATTGCCAAGTTATCACTGAAACTGATGATATTATAACAAAATTCAACTGTGTTTAAGATATTTACATGGAAAAAACATGTATATCTTGAATTTTCTGGGAATAGCCTGTGAAGTTCTCTTCATTTGGAAGGAATTTTGTATACTGGGTAAAAGAGAGAGAGACAAATACGTACTGCACAAAAAACATAAATCTCTTTAAACACGCAGTTTATTTAAAACAATTTTTTTGTGATATAAACCATTTCCAAGACATCTGTTATTATTGGTTTGAATTTTTCAAAGTACTGTCGCTATTCACTTGTTTCTCATGATGTCATCGAAATAGCATAAATTTCAAGCCCAGCATTTAACAGTACAATTTTAAACATTTGACTATCACTTCAGTTCCCTACATTCCCCTTATATATATACAAGGAAATGTGTAATGAAACTAATTCTATAAAGGTTTCATTTGATTAACGTGGAGTAGTCAGAAAAATAAAATTTCATAAGAATAGTTTGTAGAGTATATATAAAAATAAATGCTAGTGTGTAGGAAAAGTCATGTGAATGTAACATATACGATTTTTCTGTATCTTGTTAGGATCCCTGTTTGCTTTCTCAGCTCTGCTGATGACTTAACTCACTGTTATGGCGAATGCTTGTCGACTGCATACTCTTCATGTACTAGTAATAGAGTTTTGACAATACCTCTTTCAACCTGTTAATGGTCTATTTTCATCTTTTTCTGTAATTTTTAGAGCTTGTTCTACTACAATAACAAAATGTATTTGTTGCCATTTTGTTAGCACTCAGTAGCAAAACAGACACAGTGATAGCTATAACTGTCTGTGTGTTGGTACAGATGAGTATAGAGTGCAACCCGAGCCATACCGCAGTGAAGCATTTCCACTTGGTGAAGAAATGGGTGAGGTATACCATCATAACTATTAACTACATTAGCTAAAGAAGGCTCAAGTTAAAACCTTGATGATTTTCAGTGATATCATTACATTTCTAAATAGTTTAAATTTGCATTTGGTAAAAACCAAGACCTTTATTTACTAAACTATATTTTGGCTAGAAGTTCACATTATTTTAGGGCTGATAGTTTTTATCCTAGATGAAAAAAGATGTGTTGACACCATTTCAGAGCATTTGTGGTGCTAATGATGATGTAATAAAGACATTAATCAAATTAATAATAATAACAACTAATAATAATAATAATAATAATAATAATAATAATAATAATTCAACATTTCAGTAAATAAGAGTGTATTACTTTACCCCAAAAAGTTGGAAGACCCAAACAGTGTTGGAAATTATTTTCAAATTTTTGTTATTAATGCTTGTGTGAATGGAAATTATTGGAGTTGGCTATATACTCATTGCAAAGATAAACAGAAATTGCTGAAAGCAAACTTATACTAATTTGGTTACCATGGTTGACGTTGAAAGCTCCTTAGATTGCAGTAAAGATGCAAAAAAGGTGAAGAAAACCATCATTAATTACATTGCTGGAAGTATTATAATGCATTCCTATTATTGTTACTTCTTGTTATTTTTTGTGTGTGTTAATACTGCAAATTGATTTACAAAATATTTTATATCTGGTAATGCAATAAATTGTTTTCACTTTCTATACCAAATTGCTATAGAAAAGACAAAAAAAAAACAACAAATCAAAGTGAACAATAGAAGTTTATCCAGCACTAAATGTAAAAACAGAAAAAATTCTTGAAAATGAAATTCACTTTAAAATAAGGCAAAAGTGACAATTCATAACTCGTGCATTTTATAATTATAGAGCCTACTTTCACAGTTTGGTTTTGGTTGTTTTATCAGTGCGTTACGTTTTGGAAATTATTAATTTATGAATGTTAGCATAAATCATTGGTATTTCTAGCGCATTGGGACTACCACAATATGCATAAATTCCCATTTTTGATAATCATTAATCTGGCAGGGATTTTTAATTGAACTTTGTACATAGAGACACTATATAAAAAGTTAGAACTCAATGCAATGAGACAGACCAGAGCATGAAAGGTTTTTTTTAGTTTTTAAATGCTTTTAACATTTTTGGTAACATTGTTAGGAACTACTATGTAACATTAAAGAATCATGTTACTGAGTGTTTATATTTGTTTACATTCATGTAACCTTTATTTATGAATGATTTTAGTTTGAAGAGGAGATCAAAGAAGATATATTTCTTGGTGATACTGGTGATTACTGCCCTGTTGCACTGTACAATAATTTTGTGCTATGGCATGGAAAAAAGGACTTAGCAGTCAAGTATAATAACAAGGTTGGTGCATATTTAACGAATGAATGATCAATTATGACAGGTTGTGCTTAAAGTTTCACTAAAGTAACAAAATTTGACTCAGAAATACTCGCCTTAAGTAAGCATGTAGTAAACCCTATGAGTGCCAAAAAACTTTGATAATCTTGACGTAAGAAAGTTTTGTTGTATATCCTCTGTGTGTTGTAATCAAGTTCATAAGCTAAATTGTTATGTTTTATTGTGCTAAGAGATTTATAATTTGATTGTCTACTGAACTTTGACCCTGGCCACTCATTCTGTAGACAATCACTACATTTTATCTACATTTTACAATTTCCCATCAATAAATTATCTTGCTTCAGTTTTTCATGTCCCATTTCCACTTGTTTTTCACTTGTCACTTGTTGATTGCTTTACCATCACACATTCACCATAGTTTTCCATACAAGGAGATACACTACCTCTTACTTTTCTCTATCCACTGTCCAAAGCCATTTATTTTTGACTTTATGTGTGTAAATTGTTAGATAAAGATAGAAAATTGTGTCAAGCATAACATCAGAAATTAACATCTATTTTAACAGCTGAGGTGATAATTTTTATTGGTGGCTACAGACTATGTGCCATTTCCAAAATGTTTAAATTGGTGCCTTTGGTGTGAGAAATCTTCATTTCCTCCTATTCCTTGAGTATTGATGTCGGAGTCTCTGTATTATGTATAAACTAAGAAGCCTTTATGTCATTAAATAAATAAACAAATAAATAAGTAGTTATAGTTTTATTATCACATATGTATACTCATGAACAGGCAATTCATAAAAAATCTTGAAACTAAAATGCAAACTAAAATTATAAAAAAGTACTAATGGGATGCAACAGATCAACATTTGATATTTAAATTAAATCGTCATAAATTCATCTATTTGTAGAACTGGTGATCCAACAAGTATGCCATTATTTTTTATTTAATCAGTTTTGTTTATGTTTTAATCTTTTCTGGTATTTTATTGAAGATTCTGACTGCCATATAGTTAAAACTGTTCTGAATGTTTTTGTGTTTGCTTTTTACATGTATATATGTTCATTGATTTGTTTTGTAATTATGTATATTATTATTAATAGAGTCAACTGAAAAATTCAATATCACAGCTGGGATTTGAACACGATTCTCCCGCTCTCCATGTGGTTGCTCTAATCATTGAGCTACTGTGACAACATGCCGGTGAGACATTGAATTCCCCAAATGACTAAGTTTTGTTCCCAGACAGACCACCAAGACATCTCACTCGAGATGGTTGGTATTGAAGAGTTTGCTTTCAGTGCTGCAGCTATTTTTGAAGTGCATTATGCATTTATAAATGTACATAAATGGATTTACAAATTTTTTAAATATGGCTTGCAGGAGACTCTTTGATTTACTCCAACCATTACTTGTATTTTATTTTTAAGTAAAAATAATTTTTTTACAATTGGAAGTGTTTCCTCATAAGAGAATGCCATAATTTAAACACCAACGTACAGAAGCAAAGTATGCATTTTTAAGTGTGTGTATATTTATATATGACAAAAAGTGAAGTTACAAAAATGTGATTACCTAAAATTTTCTTGGCTATTCCAATAACTGTTACACCACTAAGACATATTTATAAACTGGGATACTGTTGGGAGAGGTTAAGGAAATCCGAAATACATCTACCAATATTTCATACCCATTACTCTGAATGTCAGGAGATATTTTAAATCCATTATTAAGATATCATGGAAACTAAGAAATTACAAGTTATTATAAGGTGAAAGAGGAGGATTCACTATAAGTCTTCTAGATAATTGTAAAGTAATTTCATAAACAATAGATTGGGAAGTAAACAAATGAATAAAATCCTCATTTGAGGTTTAAAAGCCATCTGTGCAATGCCGGATTAACCAGCTAGTTGCTTAGCACATACACAGGAATTTAGCAGTTACATAACCTTTTGGGAGTCTTTAAGATTTTAATTCACTCTAGTAGCTCCTTAATATCCTCCAGAAATATGCTATTTGAAAACAAATACACATTCAAATTTGGGCAAGTGATAGGTAAAATTATCATTGTTATGAATATTCTATAGAGTTGATGAAAACAGATGCTAAATCCCCTGTTTGCAACAAAATATAACGTTTAAAATAATGAAAAGTACTCCAGACATTTGAATATTTTAATATGAAATTTTGTGACACCGTTTGTCTGTGTTTTAATTGAATGGCTCTCTTTTTACTTTCTCTACTACTTATAGTAAGTAGGGAATATAGTATAGTATTCCACCCAAACATTTGATAGCGAGATTTTACTGGAAATATATGTTTTGAGACCCCCTGAACCCAAAAAAAAGTATTTTTAGAAAAAGGTCCATGGTGTTCTGTGTCTGTGAACAGTGTAACTCAAAAACGAAAAGTCTGATAAATACCAAATTTGGTATTTAAGTTCAGTACCTTTTAAGGATGTGACATCAAGATTTTAAAATTCCCTCACCTCAAATTATCCTTTATATAGAATATTGTTCAAAATTTTTTATTTTCTAAAAAATGGCTCAAATACTTCTGATTAAAATACCATATCTTAAAGATATTTACATGACAAATAAAATATATATCTTAAATATTCTGGGAATAATCTGAAGTTCTCTTCTTTGAAAGGAATTTTATATAATCTTGTGCAACTGGTAAACATTAAGGAATAGACGAAAACTGCACAAAGAATGTAGATCTCTTTAAAACACATAATTTGTTTCAAACAACTTCCTTGTGGCATCAGCTATTTCCAAAATATTCATTATTAATGGTTCGAGTTGTTCAATACTTAGCCAATGTTTTAAACTCCTGTTGATTTTCAGCTGTTTCTCGCTCTGTTATGGAAAGAGTATGGAATTTTAAGGCCAGCATTTAGCATCCAGCTCTAAAACACCTGACTATTGTTATTCCCTTTGTTTCTATAACAAAATGTGCAATGCAGCTATTTCCAGAAAGGTTTATCTCGATTAAAATGAAGTAGATAGGAAAATAGGCTTTCTTAAGGATAATTTATATACCCTCTAAATAAGCGATAGAGGGTAGAGAAATTCATGTGAATGTAACACATCAGATTTTTAATTTCGCTACCATCTACTTTGATAGGTAAGAGGAAGGATTATGTTCCACCCAAAAATTTGATACTGAAATTTCACTGAAAATACATTTATGGATCTCTGAACCCAAATAAAACATTTTAGAAGCATAACTCTGGGTGTGGGTGTAAGAATTACTTTCTATATGAACAGCGTAATATATAAGGGATGTATGTGGTTATTTGTAGAGAAAGTGGCATGTATGCATCATATCAAAGTTTTTGTTTTAAATCCCTAAGTTGTGACATACATTTTTACTTTCTCTACTACGTATAGTAAGTAGGGGAAGTATTGTATTCCACCCAAAAATTCGATACAGAGATTTCACTGGAAATATATGTTTTGAGACCCCCTGAATCCAAAAAAAGCATTTTTGGAAACATGTCCATGCGTGTGTTTGTCTGTGTGTCTGTCTGTGAACAGCATAACTCAGAAACGAACAGTCGGATAAACATAAAACTTGGTATTTAGGTTCAGTATCTTCCAGAGATGCGACATGAAGGTTTTCAAGAAAATCCCTCCACCCCAGATTACCACTTACATGGAAAATTTTTCTAAAATTTTAATTTTCTCAGAAATGGCTCTAAAGATTTTGATTAAAATATCATATGTTAAAGATGTTTTCATGACAAATAAAATGTATATCTTGAATTTTCTGGGAATGTCTCCAAAAGTATTCTTCATTGTGAACGACTTTTCCATAACTGGATAAGCGATAGACAAAATTTTACTATGCAAAAAATGTAGATTGCGTTAAAATACACAATTTATGTCATATACATTTTTTTTGTTGAGTGAACCATTTTCGAGATATTGCTTGTTATTTCCTTAAATTTTTCAATACTTATTTTCTCAAATGGGAATTCGTTATTCATTTTTTGTCTTGGATATGCAAAGAGTATTAATCTGTGGCAAAGAGAGTGGTGCTGCACATAGCAACCAGCTATTAAGAGATATGTATGTGCTTAAGGGCTACTATATTTCTATATTGCCCTTGTAAATATATATTCCCCTTACATCTACAAGAAAATTAGCAATAAGATAGAGTCTGCAAATGTTTATCTCGATTAACATGAAGTAGATGGAGAATAAGCGTTTGTAAAAATAGTTTGTACAAGAGTAGAGAAAGTCATGTGAGTGTAACACATCAGATTTTTTTTTAAAATTTTCTTTATATCATATCATGAATTACATACAAAATGAAGAGGCAAAGTTTTATGAATTCTTTCTTTTACATAAACTTTTATTGTCCTTCTCTCTATGAATTCTTTATTTCTACTGTAATTGTTGCTGAACCTGAGCATTTGACTTAGACATGTCTATGATACCTTTTTGTCTGTACAGGTGTACTATTTCTCAACAGAAGAAGCAGTGGTAGAGTTCATGCAGAAACCATACAAATATGCTCCAATGTGCAAACCTGCAAGTAGCTTGCCGCCTCTTAGAATTTGCTTTATAGGTAAGTAATAAATCATAGCACTTTTCGGTTATTACAAATATAATAACAAATTAATTAAAAAAAAAAGGGACTAAATTACACAGAGATGTAAGGAACAAAAAACATGTTCTTTAAATTATTTAAGCAGTCTCCTAACCATATACATGACATTAACTTTCACAGTTGCTTAGTGATTCTTGCTATAGCAAATAGAATCCTGTTGGTGTGGTGATATTAAGAGGGATTATTTTGAATGGGTTAGGACCACATAAAATAAATGGTAGTTACATGCACGAATGATGATGTGACTGTAGCAGGACTATGGTGATTGTGCACATTTTTAAAAACAATGTTATGTGATACATTCACATAACTTCCATTACCCTCTAACGTTTATTGGTGGGTATACAAACTATTCTTAATAAAACTTATATTTTTGTCTACTACATTTTAATGCAAATAAACCTTTGCAGAAATAACTGCATTACCCATTTTGTAATAGATGTAAAGGGAACAGCAACAGTCAAATGTTTTAAAACTGGACGCTAAATGCTGGTCTTAAAATTTCACAATGTTTCCATGCAGTTGCAAGATACTGAATGTTGACAGGACTTTAATCCAAACCATTAATAATGGATATCTCAAATAGCTTATGCCACCAAAACTTATTTGAAATAAATTGTGCATTTTAAAGAGGTCTACACTTTTTGTGCAGTACGTTTTCATCTATTGTTTAACATTTACCAATTATACAAGATTATACAAAATTCCTTCTGAATGAAGAGGACTTCACAGACTATTCCTAGAAAATTCAAGATATACATTTTATTTGGTACGTAATTATCTTTAATATATGGTATTTTAATTAAAATCATTAGAGCTATTTTTTAGAGAATCGGAAATTCCCTAAAAATGTTCCATATAAAGGGTAGTTTGGGGTGGAAAGTTTTTCTTAAATCTTCATGTCGCATCTTTGAAACCTACTGAACCTAAATACCAGGTTTGGTATTTATCTAACTTTTCATTTTTGAGTTATGCTGTTCTCTCTCTCTCTCTCTCTCTCTCTCTCTCTCTCTCTCTCTCTCTCTCTCTCTCTCTCTCTCTCTCTTTTTTACACACACACACAGGCAATTTTTCTAAAACTTCTTCTGTTTTTTATTCAGGGGGCCTCAGAACATGTATTTCTTGTGAAATCTTGAGTAATGTCTAGGTGGAATGCAATACCTTCTCTACCGGACAGTTTTTGTGTAAAGTAAAAAATAAATGGCTTTGGACAGTGGAAAGAGAAAAGTAAGAGGTAGTGCATCTTACTTTGAATGGAAAACTATAGTGAATGTGTGATGGTTAAGTAATCAATAAATGAAAAGTGAAAAAAAAAGTGGAAATGGGACATGAAAAAAAAAAAAAACTGAAAAAAAAGAGCAAGATAATTTATTGACAAGAAATTGTAAAATGTAAATAAACTGTAGTACTTGTCTACTGAATAAGTGACCAGGGTCAAAATGCAGTAGACAATCAAATTTGTAAAACTCTTAGCACTATTGTACAATACAATACAATACTAGGTATGTTGTACAGAAAGTAAAAAGATGCGATATAAAAATTTTCAACAAAATCCCTCCACCCCAAACTACCCTTTATATGGAACATTTTTTATTAATTTTTATTTTCTCATAAATAACTCTAAATGATTTTTATTAAAATACCTTATATTTAAGATATTTTCATGACAAATAAATAAATATCTTCAATTTTCTGGTAATAGCCTGTAAAGACCTCTTCATTCTGAATGACTTTCATATAACTGCTAAACTGAAAGAAATAAGACGAAATCTTACTGCACAAAAGATTTAGATTTCAGTAAAGCCACAATTTATGTCAACGTTTTCGTAGCAGTAATCATGTTTTAATAATTTTTTGTTATTGGCTTGAATTTTCAAATGCTTACACTTTTTTCTAATGGTAAGTTGCAAAATTTTTGGTTTGTTTTTTTGTTATGCAAGGAGATGGAATTTCAAAGCCATCATAGAGCAAAATGCTTAAAGCTCACTATTGCTTTAGCCTACTCTAGTCTTCATATACTTTAAATGAAATGTGTAATGAAAGTTTTTTTCTATTAACAAGTAGTAAATAGAAGATTAAGTTTTGTAAGAATAGTTTGTAGAAGAGTGAATAGAGAAGTTAATGTGAATGCAACACATCAGATTTTTTGTCAAGTTTACTGATGCTTGCCTTCCAAACAGTCATCTAAAAAAAAAGAAAAAAATTTCTTTAATTATGATGTTTTAATTATGTTGTGAATCTACAAATATTTTCACTTGATTGCAATTTAATCAAATTATGGCATTATTATAGGTCCTATTGGAAGTGGGAAGACAATGCTTGGAAAAATGTTCTCATTAAGACTGGGGCTGAAGCTCATCTCTCTGAATGAGGAGATAAATAAGTTTGTGACAGCAATGGGATGGATGCCCATGGGGCGTAGCTCTCAGAATTTTTTCATCAGGTTAGTAAATGCTGTAGAATAAGATTTTTACTACACACAACTAACAACACTTACATAATCTTAATGTAATTTTATTTACTGGAAAATGTTTTGGTTTTCCATGTAAAAGAAGATGGGATAATTTTCTTGAAAATATTTGACTAGCATCCTTAAACAGTGTCTTGTTCAAATATGAAATTTACTATTTATTAGAGATAGGGAAAAATATGGAATCATTCTAAAAATTAAAAATATGTCCAGTTATACAGTTTCAAAATAGTAAACCTCTAACCTTACACTAACATCATTTGAGTATTTTTGTAACTAGTTCCAAAAGTAATGTTCTGATCATAAAGAGTACAAGAAAAATACATGGGGTGGGGAAAAATATATAGACATAGTAAATAAACAAGAGAGAGAATCTATTGCATAGGTAAGAACCGGAGCATGGAGGCTAAGAGGGTTAAGACAGGGTATTCCTCAGAACTAATGTCCGATATGTGGTGGTAATGAAGACATTGAACACATAATATTTAAGTGCCAAGGAACAGAAAATTGGAGAAGAGAATTTATTAAAAAGAAGTGGTTGAAGGGGGATAGAAATACACTTATAACCATAATGATGTGCAAGGATGCTAGGAGCATTGGACAGTTTTTGTGAAAAGTCAAAAATAAATGGCTTTGGACAGTGGATGGAGAAAAGTAAGAGGTAGTGTATCTTTCTTTGAATGGAAAACTATAGTGAATGTGTGATGGTAAAGTAATCAATAAGTGACAAGTGAAAAATAGCTGGAAATGGGACATGAAAAACTGAAGCAAGATAATTTATTGACAAGAAATTGTAAAATATAGAAAAATGTAGTGATTGTCTACAGAAAGAGTGGCCAGCGTCAAAGTTCAGTAGACAATAGAATTGTAAATCTCTTAGCATAATATATTACAACAGTTGCTAGTAGGTATGTAAATTATGGAGTCTTTGGAAACATCCTCCTTCCAGCATCCTCTAGAAATCTTCAACTAATCAGATTTAATTGTGCTGTTGAGTTACATGCACAAAAGGCAATTTCCCAAGATGTTGTTTTGCAATATGCTATCATTAGCATAATGTAAACCACTGCATGATGGTTACTACAATGATCCTTATGATGGATGTGGGATTTCGTTAATGTGAGTTAAGTGAGCAATAATTATAATAAATAGGTATATAGATGTACAAGGTATGTTTTTGAAGTAAGTATTGATAATATTTTAAAAAATAACAGAACACTATTTTCCAAATACATCACCACCATTATTCAGACATCAGTTTTTGCATGCCTTTGTCAAAGAATGATGTTGCCTGTGATGAAAGCCAAGTCTGCACTTCTTGTTTTACAACATTGTCATTGAAATGTTTTCCACCCAAGGAATTTCTTCAGATGAAGAAACAGATGAAAATTGCTTGATGCCAAATCCAAACTGTAGGGAGGGTGGTTGAATTGCTCCAAACCAAATGATGTGATCAGATATCGAGTTTGTTTGACTGTATGTGACCAGCCACTGTCACTCATTATTGCTTCCCCATAAAACTCTCACAATTGGCAATAAATGCTTGCTGGTGTAACATTTCTTGCATGAAAAAAATGAATCACTGATCTGACTTCACAGTCAGCGGGCCATTCAATTGTTTTGAACATTTTAAAATGCTCTAACAGCAGGAGTAAACAAAGTGACAATAGCTTACAGCTGCATCTGGCTTCCTAATGAATGGAGGAAGTGATCACACATGCTCAAAATAGTGATTGCAGCAGCAAAATATTAAAATGATACTTTAAAAACATACCTCACATAAAACTAAATGTCAACTGGAATATGGTGGTTGAAGCAAAAATGTCATATGGCATTGAATTATGGGGACTAGATGATGGATGGGAATTTGTGGATGCTGTGCAAAGGAAGTGCAACAGCAAAGGAATTTGCTCAAATTGAAATGGGAAGGAAAGGTATGATTATGGAGAGAGCTCTTAATTATTGGCTTAGAATATTAAATCTAGATGAAAGGAATCTGTTAAGACAATGCTGAGAATATCAAGAAAATAGTTTAAGAGAAAAGGGATGGAGTTACAGTATGCAAACTAACTTGGAGAATAATGGACTGGGAGAAATTTAGAGAAGGAGGGAAAAAATGTAAATGGCTTTTGGAAAGGAGCAAGGAGGAAATTTGAAGATATAGAGATACATTGTTTAATGACATGGCTGGAAAAAGATCGTTAGAACCATATATAACAATACAAAGTACATGGGAAATAGAAGCATATATTAATAAATTAAATAAACAAAGAGAGAATATTACATGGGTACAAGCAGGTTATGGAGACTAAAAGGAATGAGAAAAGGTTTCCCACAAAACCAATCTCTATTAAGTGAAGGAAAGGAAGCATATAATTTTTTAATGCAAAGGAACAAAGATTTGGAGAAAAGAGGGTATAAATGGAAAATGGCTTAAATTAAACAGAAAGGTAGTCTTAATTAAACACTCTAGTAAAGATAGTAAGAAGGTACCTATGTCAAGTTTGAAGTTTGACCCAGGCTACTGTTCAGGTGGGCAGTCCAATTTAAATTATCCATAATATATTACAAAAAGCTGCTGCTTTTCCATTTAATTTTTAAGTTTTTCTAAATATTGCCCCATGTTCTTGCAGTTTTTTATATAATTTTATTTATATCAGATTCCCTATTAATTCTTGACCACATACTTTATTTTCTCCATTTCTCAGTTTTCTTACATTCAAGTACTATATGTTGTATTTTCTCTTTTCCCCCACATAATGGACATTCACCTTGTGAGTGCCCATTTCATTGTCCTTTTAGTCCCATAGTCTCCATATTCTTAACCATGCTACTCCCCTCCCTTTTTCCTGACTATTGTTATCTATATACCTTTCCCTTTTCCAACTGTTTTTCATGGCTACATAAAACACAAGTGATCTCTTCTCTGATAACTCACTGAACAACTTCAAATCTTTTTCTTAATCCCTTCCAAAAACCATTATAATTGTGTCTGTTTTCCCCCAAATATTGCCTGGACCATTATTTTTTAAGTTATTTCTTAAATTATTTACCCAACTTGTATGTTATAAACTTTTTTCTTTGAACTTTAAACATTGTTACAACAAATTACCATCTTCTAAATTCAGGATCCTATACCATATTTTAAACCTTCTCCATAACCAATCCTTTTCTTGCCACACTTCCCATTTTAATTCAGGCTACTTCAGTTGCTGTTGCTCTTGGCAACTCCTAAACCTCCTTACAAAACATCCTGTGGATAAAATCTACAACTTCCCATCCATTTTCAAGACCCTATATTTTGATGCCATATAACATTCTAGCCTCATCACCGAATTATATACCCTTTCCAATAAAAAGAGAAGTAAACCAAACATAAACTTAAGGGATGTTAAAACAGAATGTTTTTAGATAATAAGGAAATTTTGGATATGAATATGGCAAGTTAACAGCCTGTGCTAAATGCTTAGCCATATTCTTTTGTATTCTTTTGTATTGATGCTTAGTACAAGTAAATAAATATTAATATAGGTGTATTCTGTAAATTGAAAAAGGACTTCATTAGGTTTTTCTTACTTCAGAGCATGAGTCATAACCAGCTGATGACAGGAGCTCCTGAAGCATGTTCTGAGACGAAAAATCAAATGAAGTTGAAGTAGTCATTTTATGACACCTTTTTTACAATTTTCATTATTTCATCACTTCACTGTACAGTTTTTAAGTGTAATTAATGGATATAGATGTATTTTTGCTAACAGTACATTACAAATTTGCACATACATTGTGGAAGGGAGAGAAGGGAGGGAAGTAATCTCTTTCAGTACCAAAATGAATAATCATGAATAATCTAGGATGCAAAAGAACCCTAGTCAGGCAAGTAATAACATAACAGCGGACCAAAAACATCATTCTATTATGGTTATGTGTAAATGCTTACACACTTCAAGTGATTTTGGAATAGTTATTTGAAACATAGTATTATTCTGGTACTTCAGCATTGTTACTGAAAAATAACCATTTTTCCCACCTCTACATTTATCTGAATTTTGTTTCTCTCTCTCTCTTTCTCACACACAGAGACGTGTGTCTACACACAAGGCATTTTTCTAACAATACTTTTTTGGGGTTCTAAGAACCTCAAAAGATGAATTTCTGATGAAATCTCAATATATAATTTTTTGGGTAGAATACAATACAATACTTCCTCTTTCTATTGTAGGTAAGTGGTAGGGAAAATCAAAATATTTCCAAACCTAATGAAACAATGTCTTGTAAAAGAAACTTTTAAACATACATCAGTTAATGTCACCCTAGTCTATATTTAAAGTTACTTAGTGAAACTGGTTATAGACTGTTGCTACTTTTTAACTTGGTGCACCACAATGCCATGTGTATGTTCATTGCAGTACTTCTAAAGAAGGCTTAGAAGGTGAAGGCATGGGAGAAAAAGATGAAGAAAGCATTCCAGGACAGGATGAAAATGCCTCGGGGCAGGATGATGACATGAAAGAATACATGGGAGAGCATGGAGAATTGGATGAAGGCTTAAGTTTTGAACAAAAGATGCTAAAAGACTTGAAAAGTTATTACGCTGGAGGTCTTCTCCCAGAATGGTTGGTTAAGAGTCTAATTGTCCCTCTCTGGCTATCCAAGGAAGGCTTCATTTTAGAAGGATTTCCCACCAGCCCTGAAGATGTGCAGCTCATGAGAAAGTATTACCTCATCCCTGACATCATAATTAATCTCCAGGTAATCTTGTATAGTCTGTAACAATTAAATAAGTCATCTTGTCCAAAATCTTTGAAGTCCACAAAAAATAAAATTTGAGATGTGCCATCTTGTAGAAGACATTGTGCCACATCTTTTCATCATCTTCTGAAACAATTCCAAAACTTATTGCTTCCTTTAAAAAAAAATACTATGGTAGAAAAACAATTTTCAGTACTACTTGCTCAATTTTATTATCTTTTCATTACTTTCAAACTTTAATTACCAGAATATGAAGAAGGTCACTGTTTAATTTTCTGATTTCCAGGAAATTATAAATAAGAGATGCAAGTTTATGTTGGCACTACTGAAAAGAGTGTGCTTTTATCAGTAGGTGTACTAAGTTATGCACAGCTCTCATTTCTTTTTTAGTGGTGTTTAACTCCAATCCTACTGCAGAGGGGACCACAGATGGTGGACACTGATGATACATGAAATGAAATGATAATTGGAGAAGGAAATTTGAGAATGAAATGTTCCAGGCCTAAGTTTAGATACCTCCCCAAAATTTTCCAGTTGTGAGGATGAGGAAAATCTGGAAAAAACCTCAGTCAGGGAGGAGAGTTCTGGTGGAATTTGAACTGCAGATCTCCCTCTCATGACTCTGTGGCTTAAACACCTCAGCTACTGGTTAATTGCTCCCAACAGCTCCCATTATTGCAGGTGCAGCAGAGCATTAATTGTTGCTATATGTTGGCCATTAAAACTAAACTCCATGGTGCAACAGCCTATTGCCAGACCAAGATATGTTGGCCATTAGCCATTCTAAAATAAATTCATCAAAGGAACACTTTATTGTCATGATTTTTGCTGTTTTAAGTGCAGTTTCAACCAAAAAGAATGCTTGGAAAAGTTACACAGAGCTTTTTCAAACTCTGTTCCATCACAGTTTATGATTGGCTTTTGGAGTTGAGAAAAGGAAGAACAGCTCTAAAAGAAGAGGAGCACATAGAGCATCTAGCAACAATTTGTGGCAGAAAAATATAGCTTCTATGAAAGCCCTCATAAAAACTGATTCCTGAGCGACTTATAGCTACACAGAAGAGTCTTCACTCATTTGCCATAGATCTCTCTAATCTTCATCACCTACTATCACACACCACACATTGTTCATAATGTTTCTGAAGATTATTGGACATGTTAATGAACAAAGGTTGCTTGTTGTAAGGACACAAATAATGATATCTTCTCACAAGTTTGGTATTTGTAGATGGAGCCTGTCTTCAAAACTGACTCTTTCAACATGCCCCATATGTAGACATCAGGGGTGATGAGATTCAGGAGACAGGCAGAATATGGAAATGGAGTTCCATGAGAAATTAGGTGATCTCCAAAGTATTGTTGAAGAACGGCAAGTGACTCCTTTGCAATATGGACTGTTCCTCCAATTTGTACACCCATTGTCATTGGAAGGATAGGTTTCTGGTATGACAAAAGGTACAAATTTCACATGAATGGGGTAATAATGAGGTACCGTAGTGCTCCTGGTTTGCCTTTTGCAGATTCTGTGCAGCACCCTTGATGACATAAGGACCCAATATTCCATGACCAGACGTGGCACATCAAATTATAACCTGTGCACTGAACAGTGGTTTTTGTATAATGATATCAAGCCATTGAAGCTTTAAAAAATCAGCTGTTTGTCTATTGAGGTTATCATCAAGGTGTCATCCTCCATGGTATATACATAGATTACCATGCTAGCCTCTAGTTCCCGAGACTGCAAGTTCAAACCCAGGAGGATTTATTTGGGCATAAAAATCCTTAGCATGACTTCCTTTGGAAGAGATGTAAAGCCAGTGATACCGTTTCATAGATTTACAGCACGTAAAAGTACCTCAAGACTGATAAAGAGGCTTCTGAGCAAAATTTCCGGTCTTTCACAACCAATAAAGAATGGAATGCTAAGGACCATAGTAGTTGAAGAGTATCCATAAATAAAACTCAATTTTTTAATTTATCATCAAGGTGAAATATGGCTTTCATCTGAAAACTATATGTTGCAGAAGAAATCTGGATCTTCATATGTCATACACAACTCTCAGCTACAATACTGCAATTGGGCTCACTCAACCCTTCCTGTTAGACACTGTGAAACATGAATATGTACTGCAAACATCTGCTGAACAGACCTATTGTTCAAACCAAGTTTCACTGATGTTTGTTGTAAACTATGCTTTGGTGACACTAACACCTGTTGGAGATGTCCCTGATTGAAGCTGTAAATATAGAGTACCTAATATAAATGTTAAATGGCTGGAAAAAGTTTGAGATGGTTGTGGAGGCAAAAATGATGTATGGTATAGAAATATGGGGATTACATAGAGGATGGGAAAGTATAGATGAGGTGCACAGGATGTTTTGTAGAGAAATACTAGGGTTACCAAAGGCAATTGTAGGATAAGTAGAGCAATTAGAGATGGGCAGGGTGGCGACTAAGGGAAAGATAATGGAAAGAGCTTTGAAATTTTGGTTCAGAACTTTAAATCTAGAAAAAAAGTAATGTGTTAAGACAGTGTATAGAATACCAAGAGAATAGTTTAATGAATGATGGATGTTAAGTAATTTAAGGAACATTTTGGAGAAAAATCGGTTAGGAGACATGTGGAGAAGATAACATGAAAAATTTTTGGAAAAAGGCAAGGAAAAGACTGGAAGATATAGAAATATAAAACATGTTCAGTGAGATTGCCGAAAAGAGCTCATTGGTTTGTTATAGGCCAATGAAAAATACATGGGGTAGGGAAAAATATATAGACATAGTAAATAAAGAAGAGAGAATCTATTGCATGGGTAAGAACCAGAACATGGAGGCTAAGAGGGTTAAGACAGGGTATTCCTCAAAACCAATGTCTGATATGTGGTGGTAATGAACACACAGTATTTAAGTGCCAAGGAACAGAAAATTGGAGAAGAGAATCTTTTTAAAAAGAAGTGGTTGAAGGGGGATAGAAATATGCTTATAATCGAAATGATGTGCAAGGACGCTAGGAGCATTGGGCAGTTTTTGTGTAAAATCAAAAATAAATGGCTTTGGCAGTGGATAGAGAAAAGTAAGAGGTAGTGTATCTTACTTTGAATGGAAAACTATGGTGAATGTGTGATGGTAAAGTAATCAATAAGTGACAAGTGAAAAACAAGTGGAAATGAGACATGAGAAACTGAAGCAAGATAATTTATTGACGGGTATGAGATAACCCAACTTACAGCTAGGGCTCATCTTGAGATCTCAAGAAAACAAACTACTGCCAAGCAAGCCCATGACTTCCTTTCAGGGTCTGGTGGGAAGTGAAGATTTGCAATGCACAGATATGTATCCCTAGGGCCCTTTATCTTGGAACCTGAGGATATAAGAAGGGCAGATATCAAGGACCATTTTATCTCAACCATCAGACTTGATTAATACCCAGGATAACAGGCACAAAGGGCTCTAAGAGTCTATGTGCAGACTTATATAAGAGGCCACTCAAGGTTCATCATCATCAACTCCATATAATGGAACTTGCTAATGACAACTAACATTGTTTTTGCCTCCTTATTAAACCTCTCCTCATACTGTCGTTTAACGTGAAGCAAACTTGGTCCATTCTGTTGTTCTATTCTGTATGGCCACAAATAATGTTCCACAACAAACACCTTCTCTTCTATTGTGAGAACCATAATTACAGAACACAACAAAACTCAGTTCATAATGTGTGAGACTGTTATATACAATAAATAAATACTTCATTGCTATGGAAATTTTGACAGAAAAAGATAAATAATTTCAGTGTCATTTGTTTTGCTGCATACTGTATATAACATCACCAAGGATGTTGAATGTTGAGCATACCAATATGGCCCAAAATCAAAGAGGCAGATCTGTATAGAAGCATCATTTCAGTTTCTGCTTGGGGGTGCAAGATTACCTGAAGCATTTCCCACATTTTCATGTGAATTTTAACAATATATTTAGCCTAAAAGAAAATCCTTTATTTCTTAAATGTAAATATTTGTATAAGTACAGTTGTAATTTTTCCTTTGGTAGAGCAATAATAACCTCTAGCCTAACCTCCTAAATGATGCCTGACACCATTGGATCTGGATCTTCCCAAATGAGGATCCCTGTGAAGGTGAGCTGCAGAATGCAGGTCAAAAAATGATCACCAGTTTCTTCTCTGCAACTGACCATTTGCACATTTACAAGCATTTCATCTGTGAAATAAAAGACTTGCCCTGATAAATTATACACCATTCTACCTCCACCAAGTCTTCAGAATACTGATGGAGGAAGACCAAAGTTCAGGATGCACAGAATTTTGCTTGACCATCAAAATGCCTCTGCATGCACTGCATTGAAAGCAAATGAGTTCCTGCAAGAATCCAAAGTGAAATTGGTCATCCACCTGGCATACAGTCCAGATCTGGCCCCATGTGACTTTTTTATTTTTCTGACAACCGAGGAAAAGTTAAAGGACTTTTAAAATGAAACAGTGACCCTCATGCTCCCTAAGATAGAAGGTATATAATCTGTTCTCAGTTTACATATTGTAAATTTAAAACTTGTTTTAAGGTAAACCAATGTCCGATATGTGATGGTAAGAAGACATTGAACACATAGTATTTAAGTGCCAAGGAACAGAAAATTGGAGAAGAGAATTTATTAAAAAGAATTGGTTGAAGGGGGATAGAAGTACACTTATAATTGAAATGATGTGCAAGGACGCTAAGAGCATTGGACAGTTTTTGTGTAAAGTAAAAAATAAATGGCTTTGGACAGTGGATAGAGAAAAGTAAGAGGTAGTGTACCCGACCTTGAATGGAAAACTATGGTGAATGTGTGATGGTAAAGTAATCAATAAGTGAAAAGTGAAAAACAGGTGGAAATAGGACATGGAAAAACTGTTACAAGATAATTTATTGATGAGAAATTGTAAAATGTAAATAAACTGTAGTGATTGTCTACTGAAAGAGTGACCAGGGTCAAAGTTCAGTAGACGATCAAATTGTAAATCTCTTAGCATAATAAAACAATACAAAAGGAGATGTATAAAGCTACTGTATTTTAAAGCTACTGACAAAAATATTTTTTATTTTTTAAAACAATTTGGGAAGTATTTTTCAGTTGTGTACTATAAAGTACATTTTTTACAGTAGGTATGTACATAAATTATACTGAAAAGCATCATACTCATAACATTTTCTACAAAAATCATCCATTAACTACTTTGTAAATGTTGATAAAAGTTCCACATGTAACAAAAACTAATCATTTTAAGTTATGCAAACTTATGCAGGTGTTGGAGGAAACAGCGCCTAGTAGAGTTCTTGCATCCTTTTTAGATATTTGGCGAGGGCAACAAGATCAAGAGAAACATAAGGTTGAAGAACAAGGTATGTGACATACAAATAAAGAAACAGAGTCTGCAGTACTATCAAGCTTATTAATAAGAAACAGATACCATTCCTAAAACTCTAATTAACTGTTCTTACTTTTGTGGCTTCATTCTTGCTCTTTTGTCCCTTTCCATTTTTATTTTCAAACTACATTCTTTGGTTTAATTATCATGCTGGTTTAGGCACTTAAGGCTTCACATGCCATATGTGAACCTGCTACAATTCACTGAAAATTCAGCAGACTGATTCATGGAAACATCAGACTGGAAAAATTCAAAGCCATGCCTGGGACTCAAACATGTGTCTTCCCTGAACTTTTCCTATCTGACTAAAATGCTTTTTGATACACTGTTCATGAGCAGGTCAGGGTAGCTTAACTGGAAAGAACTGGCATGGAAAGCCAAAGGTCATTGATGACTATGGACTATGAGTTTAAATTTTTCAAGTCCAATTTCATATCCATCTTAGCCTATATAAGATTAGTATAAAAGACTACTTTCTGTACATAAGTTAACCCTAGAATTTGGCTAAAACCTTTTAATAAATCACTTACGATAGAGTCTCTTTTGAGGTTATGATTATAGTTGTTATACAGCCGAGATCTATTTGAAGGTCTATAGGAAAATATATGTGAATCATATGAGGAGAATTCAGTGCATATACGAGCAACTGTTGATAGCTCAACTGTTGAGTATTGAAAGTTGATGATTCATGATTAAATAATACAAGCATGACATACTATGTAAGTGTGTACTGATAAATAGTAATGACAAATAATTGTGCATTCAAACTAAGTTAAGTGTTAACCCCTATGTTTTTGGTTCAAAACAAACAGACTTAAAGTTTAGATAATACAAAAGTTATTACATTTTGAAATTGATAAGTTCATATTGATCTTATCATGCCCACGCTTAGCTCTGCATATGCAATTCATGCACTATTAATCTTGAAGTCGATGAATACTTTAAAATTATTATAACCTGTTTTAACCCAAGAATGAAATGAAAGATGTGTTTTGGGGAAACTCTGTTTCTTCTCTCTAAGAGAGTAAATATGAATAAATTCAACTTTAAGAAAAAATGCGGTTTAGCAAGTAAAATCAATCAATTTTTTCTCAAATCAAAGCCGCTAATATGACCATAGAAGTTAAAGAGTGTCATACAATTAAAAACAAAACAAAAATAAGAAAAGAGGAAACAAAAAGTATACTCCATCAGAATATGCATGATAAAACTACTATATAAAAAAAAAGAGATCTAAGTTTCAGCACTATTATATAATCAAAAAGAAGTTTTATTGTGAATGTATTTCTTTTCACTAACTAAAATTCTTTGATTAACAATGTTATTGTTGTTTCCAACACTTCCCTTATAGTCTACTACAACCTTGGGGGGAATCTCATTCCACCAAGCAATAACTGAACCCATTTATTAGCTGGAGGCACCCAGCAGGTGATGTTCATTACTTCTGAGGGAAGATGACAATAAGTATGGGGATGGAATGAAGGGACCTACAGCTTTTACCATCGACTCTGAATGACGTTCATGAGCTAGTTAGAGATAAAAATGAAAATGTGTTTTATTTATGGACGCTCTTTAACTGCTGTGGTCCTTAGCATCCCATTTCACGTTGGGTACGAAAGACTGGTAATTTTGCTCAGAGGCCTCATTATCAGACTTGAGGTTCTTTTACATGCCGTAAATCTATGACATGGGACCACTGGCTTTACTTTACTTCCGAAGGAAGCCATGCTAAGGATTTTTATGCTCGAAAAAATCAATCGCTCTAGAATGCATTTGAACCCGCAACCTTGGGAACTAGAGATAACCGCTACACCATGGAGGATGACACTAGTTAGAGGTGAAGATTTGGGTAGAGGTAACTTCAAATTGCCACCAAATAGCTGGGAATCAAACCACAGATCCTCAGTATTAGAGTACAAACAAAACCACTGAGCTACTCAACACCCTTAATTATTAATCCTTAAGTACATATTGACAAAGTAAACAAGGAGGAAAGAGAAGTAATGGCATAGGCAAGAGCTGGAGTGTGGAAGTTAAAAAATCAGGGAAATGGTTTTATGAAGGGGGAGTATCCATTTTGTGGTGGGGAAGAAGACCTAAGTACATAAAGCTTGATTACTAAAAACACAAGTGGTTTGAAAAAGTTAGAGGATCAGTTTTAAACAGAATATTCAGGGAAGAAACCAGGAGCATGCTTCAATATTTATATAATATAAAAAATAAGTGGTAATGTTCTGTGAAGAGATAGAGAAATACAATTTAAGTATGGGTAATAATATTTAGTTATTAAACTGCATGAATTGAAGTAGTAGTCTACTGAATGACTGGCCAGGGACAAATTTCATTAGACAAACCAATTGTAATTATTTTCTATCCACTTTACCAAATAAATAAATAAGGTTAAATTGTTCAAAACTATTCTTAAAGAATATCTGCTTATAAAGACTAATTATTCTGTGATATGTTTACAAATGAAAATTCACCATGTTGATGTATTACTTCTGTACATATCAAATAGTAATTTGTGTACAAAGATGTAACCAGGTTAGAATTGAGTAATACATTATTTGGAGTCAGTTAAACACTCTTCATAATTACACTCACCAGTTTGTTTATTAAAACATACTTCATGAGCGATCTCTTACATCTGCACGTTATTGTCAGAGTAGATTATTGCTGTGCTAGGTGTGGCCTCTTGTGGTTTGTGGATGAACCTGAAAATGGGGTTTTCTGCTTCTAGAATATCAAGATTCACATATTCAAGTATTTTGATGTATATTTTCTCCCTAAGTTTAGTTCTTTGTATTTTAGGGTTGGTTTCTTTAACTTTAACAAAAAATGCCAAGTTAGGTTCATACATAAATCAGGTCACACCTGCTCAGAAGGAATCAACTCTGATGGCTCAACATGCAGTTGACAATGCAAGCAAGTGATCATGAAGCATGTTCTGTTAAATAAACTGGTGAGAATCAGACTAGAACATTCAGTTTCATAGCTGGTATTTGAACCATGGATCTGCAGCTTTCCATGTTGTTGCTCTAATCAATGAGCCACCATGACAACATACTGGTATGACCTTAAATTCTTCAACTGACATATTTTTCCTGGTAAACCACAAGATATCTCAAATTAATTTTCAAATAATATATCCCAACAGCAACAACAATATTGCAAGTACTTTTAAGTACTGGGTTTTATAATTGATCACTATTAGGTCAATCAATGATAAACACTAGTCTGCATTTTCAAACCTTTTGTCAGATGATTTCTTAAAAGTAGGTGTTCTTGAATCAAGTTTTTATGCTGATTCCAGAAATAGCTTCCATTTTTTTTCTATCACGTCAGGTTTTTACACAAAATAAGTAATGTTTTGACAATTTTACTAATGAGCATAGAAAAGTATTCAAATACCATTTCACACAAGGTAAGTTTTTATTCAAGAAACATTTTAAGAATACTCTCAAGAACTTCCCTAATTTATTTCATGACTACATTTTAAGAAAACAAGAAGCCAAAGTGTTTCATTTAATTTTTTTCAAACTTTCTCTTCTTTGACTTCCTTGCAGATCCTTGAAGATGACTGTCCCTCCTCAACATCCAACAGTAGTCGGCCATCATAGTTTCATTCCATCTTCCCTGGTACCTCCTCTCTATTTCCTTAATATCTTGGTGGAAACGTTCACCCTGCTCTTCACTATAATGTCCCAAATTTTCTGGAAAGCAGTTGATATGTGAATGCGAAAATGCACCTTTACACTTGTGTTACAACCCATCTTCTTGAAATTTTCCAACATTGTTTCGACAATGGCCTTGTAATTAGGAGTTAGGTTTTCAGTAACTGATCAGAAGGCGGCCCATGCTTCTATTTCTCTCTTATTCATTGTCTTCTCAAAATCTTCATCCTTCATCAATTTCTTTATTTGAGGACCAACAAAAACTCCAGCCTTTAATTTGTCTTGTGTAATGAAGGGAAATTTCTTGGAAAGGTACTTGAAGCAGGGTCCATCCTGTGGTAGAGCCCTTATAAATTGCTTCATCAAGCCCAATTTTATGTGTAGTGGCAGAAGCAATATCTTTATATCTCTATATCTCTATATTTTTGAAGTGAAATTGTAAAAAAAAACTGTACGTGAAGAAAATAACTAAAAGCAGTTCTGAAATTGGCATAAAAAAGTGGGTCAGAATCACTTATTAGTTTTCAGTCATCCCATATCATGCAGACTAGTATAATTATTCTTTCACACATGCTGTATGTAGGTTAAAGTCGGAAAGGTAGAATCAGACTGAAAAATTCAATGCCATATTTGAATATGGATTTGAATCATGGATTGTTAGCTTTCCATACCATTGCTCTAACCAACTGAGCTAGCATGGCAACGTGATCTCAAATTCCCCAACTGACTCATGTTTCTCTCAGTAAACCACAAACTTCTTTTCAACTTTAGTCTACACATACATGTGTGGAAGGACAATTAATTACACAGGCCAGCAAATTTAATTTTTTTTTTTTTTTTTGCTTCAAGGGGTTAAACAGGTCTCTAAACCTAATTTTGGTATGCTGAGTTCAAATCTCCATGACATTTCTTCATATCATGTCACCTTTTTTAGCATGCAGAAAGGAAACATGTAATATTTGAGTTTATTACTTTCTCTACTAGATATAGTAAGTAGGGGAAGTATTGCATTTCACCCAAAAATTCGATACCGAGATTTCACCGGAAATACAGGTTTTGAGACCCCCTGAATCCAAAAAAGCATTTTTGGAAACGTGTGTGTGTGTGCGTGCGCGTGAGAGAGAGAGAGAGAGAGAGAGAGAGAGAGAACAGCATAATCAGAAATGAACAATCGGATAAACACCAAACTTGATATTTAGGTTTAGTATCTTCCAGAGATGCGACACGAAGGTTTTCAAGAAAATCCCCCTACCCCAGATTACCCTTTACATAGAGACATTTTTGAGAAAATTAAAATTTTAGAAAAATGTTCCAATGATTTTGATTAAAATATATGTTAAGATATTTCCATGACAAATGAAATGTATATCTCAAATTTTCTGGGAATGTCTCCAAAAGTATTCTTCATTGTGAACGACTTTTGCATAACTGGTAAACCATAAGAGATAGACAAAATATTACTGCACAACAAATGTAGATCACATTAAAATACACAATTTATGTCATGTACATGTTTTTTGTTGAGTGAACCATTTTCGAGATATTGCTTGTTATTCCCTTAAATTTTCCAACACTTATAATTTTTCTCAAATTTGTTATTCATTTTTGTTTGTCCTGGTAATACAAAGAAAATGGAATACTCCATATAGCAACCAGCTCTTAAAATACTAGACTATAGCTTAAAGCCTACCAATTCCCCTTGCATCTACAAGAAAATTAGCAATAAGATTAACACTTTGATATCTCGATTAACATGAAGCATATGGAGAACAAGCGTTTGTAAAAATAGTTTGTACAAGAGTGGAGAAAGTCATGTGAGTGTAACACATCAGATTTTTTTGTTGTTTTTAAGTACAATTTAAAATGCATGAAATCATGCAAACTAAGACACAATCTCACTTCCACAGATGCAACAGTTTACATTGAACTAGGACATTTCAAACATACCTTATGATTTTATTTTCTGCTCTGTTTTGTTGAAAACGAATGCTAAGTTAACTTGCATTTGTGGTCCTGATGAGGGTTGTCTCTAATTAAACACCAACAGTAGTCAGCCATCATGGAGATGTCCCATTAACCCTGGTACCTTGTTTCCATCTCCTTTATGTTCTGGTGGAATCTCTCTCCTTGTCCTTCACTTGGTGCATCCAAGTTTTCAGGAGAAAATTCAGGATGCGAATGTAGAAAATGCAATTTTAAGCTCTTATTGCATCCGAGTGCCTTTAACTTTTTGAGCATGGTTTTAACAACATGCTCATATTGGTCATCTTTAACATTACCCAAAAACTGTTTATAACTTCTTGAGTCCCAAGCTTGAAGCTCTGTCATGATATTTCTAAAATGAATTTCCTTTATGAGTTTACGAATCTGTGGGCCATCAAAACTGCCTCCTTTCAATTTTTATTTAGACAACATTGGAAATTTCTGAATAAGATGTTGAAAACATGTGCCATGTTTGTCCAAAGCTTTGACAAAATTTCATTATCCCTAATTTGATATGTAACAGGGGTAGAAAAACTTTTCATGAGTCAATCAGCTGGAAATTTATTACATTTGTTGTTCCTGGCACTAAATCCTTTATTTTTAGTCAATTAGTTTCCTCCCAATGTCTTTTTCTGGCTCTAGAGTCCCATTCACACAAAAAGCATGGGAGTTTTATGTACCGTGCCTGTTGGCCCAATAAAATACAGCACACATACTACTTGTGTTCATTATATTTAATTTTTTATGGGACAGTATACAAATTACAGTACATTACTTTAAGGGATGTAGAGGAGCTATTGGAACAGAAGCAAACATATTGCCATTATGCAGCAGAATACCTTTCAGACTCCTCTTGCTTGAGTCAATAAATAGATGCCAATCTTTTGCTTCATAAGCTGTTCCAAGATGACCTATCAAGTTAGGGATACCACAACAATACACTAGTTACCCTTCATTTCCAAATTATTTCTGGAACTCTTCTTCTCAATTTCTGTATCAGTAGAAATTTGTTACAGGTCCTAAAAGAGTGTTTTCTTTCAGCCTTGAACCTAAAGATTCTCTTTTTCTTTGGTAAGACCCAAATTACGTTTCAAATCATTTAATTATGACTAACTCAATGGATTTGGACTGTCATCTTCTAAATCTGGGGACCAATTTAAATCATCTTCTACACTCAAAGTATCAGTACTACTCTCTGGTAGTACTGTAGGTGGTGATGGAACAGGAACATCAGGTCCATGAGTTACAGGCCTAATTGCTGATGGCAAGTTTGGATATATAATGCCCACCTTGTTTTTCCTGTGAATCCAGATGTATTACACAGACAAAAATAACAGCCATTAAAATGGTTTTGTTGTTTGCACCATACCAATGGAACACCAAAGGGCATAGATGAACAAACTCCCTTCTACCACTTTCTTAGATTTTCTACACAATATGAGGAGCAAAATTCTTGTCTTTATCTCTTAATTTAATTTTAAAATAGCAGATACAAACTCTTGATAAATGTGGTAATGTTTCTTTTCTGTTGTTTTATCACATAACACCCACAGACATAACAGAAATTGTAGAATTGTCCACACAGCCCCTCCTAGATATACCACTCGAACTTGCCATTTCTTTTTTACACAAATAAAATTCACAACACAATACGGCTTCAAAAGAGAGCCGCTAAGAAGAAGCTTAAAATTGCACTGAGGATTCTAAGATGGGTTCCTGTTGATATCTTAGGCAATAAATGTTTGAGATAGGTTCAACATTACCTATAAACAGAGACAGATAATGGTACACATGATATAGCATGTTTACATATTCTAATCAACCATGCTGTAAGTTAGATATGCAGTGATATTAATACTAATGTACTGAACTTTCAATTTTATGTTTAAATAGAAATTTTTCAAAATCTGTACGTGATATGCACAAACTATTATTATTTTTCAAATCCGAGCATCCAATTTGATGATTATGAAGTAAAATTTTCTGTGCCGTAAAATCTTCACAGGCCTGTGTTATCATTGATTGATAAATTCTATGTTTGTAACTCCTTGTGACTTAGGGACCATTCACAATGAAAATTAAGTGTTAACATAATGACATAAAACCTAAACGCAAACTTAACACGATATGTTGTCATTCACAATGACAAATGGAAACACAAACAGTAGTCAATCACAAGAGAGTGTGAAACAACTAAGCTAATATGGCAGCCTGCAAAGGAACCACTAAAAAAAAGAGGTTATGTACCTGTATCAAAATTAACAAATCCAGTGATTCCTGGCCTATAATCTTGCACAAAAAGGTAGTTAGTCAATCAGCCAAGCACATGGCAACAGAGATGGTAGAATGATCACATGATGAGAATTGCTCTCTTGGCTAGCTTCTAATGTTTGATATATACATGAACGGCAGCTAAGTAACAATGGGTGTGGATATAGCTGTGTATAGAGCGAGAATTGGGCAAATTTTGAGAATGAAATTTGCGGGAACAAGAGGAATACATTTTGGCGAAGAAATGGTTAATGTTTTGATTATTGGGAGTGTATTAACTATTCTACTAGTGATTGGAGGAGTGGAAGTGAATCCAGGCCCTACGGATATTCAAGAACTGTTGGGGAACCTAAATAAGAAAATGGATAAAATGGAAGGTATGGAACAATGATTGAGTGATAAATTGTGCTCTATGATTAGGGATATCAAGGAGGACATTATAGATGAAGTGTATGAAGCAAAACAAGAAGTAAATGAAATTAAGGAAAGAATGGAGGAGAGGGAAAGAAGATTCAATCTGGTGTTTCTAGGTGTAAGTGAGAGAAGAGGAATATGGCAGCTGAAGAAATAACGCAGATAATGAAGGAGAAGCTGTTGAGGCTTTTAGATTTGGGAGGCAAGTTGGAAAGAGGGCAATAATGGTGAAGCTGGCAACAATACAGTTAGTGCATGAAGTGCTTAGGAGAGCCAAAAAATTGAAAGGAACAAATATCTTTATTAACAAAGACCTTTCACCAAATAAGAGAGCATTACAACGAAATTTAATTCAGAAAATGAAAGAAGCAAGAGCTTTGGGAAAAATGGCGTATATTACAAACTTTCAGCTGTGAATTGACAATGAAAGGGTATGTGATATGGACAATATAGATTCAAGAGAAAATTGACATGAAAGGGCGGAAATGAATCAACAGGTGTCGGCGATAGCTTCAAGAAATGAAACAGGAAGATCAAAGTTCACAACTCGACAATTTGCAGCAAACATGGAGAATAAAGTATGTAATCGCGAGGCTAGTCCAAACAGCGTGGACAACAGCAGAGAGCAAGGAACTGATGACCTTGTGATGACGTCAAATGGAAGGAGGGCCCAAACAGCTCAGCGCGGTAGGACTGCAATGGTGGCGACAACAGTGGCGGAGGGAGGAGTCAGAGAAGTGATGTCACCCAAGAGAATTGTTTCACCAAGGAGGGGAGAGGCAGAAGTTGCGTGCGCGCTAACGGAGGGGAGAAAGAAGATATGGTATCAAGGTAGTGGGGAGAATATGGAAGAGGGAGAAGAGGATAATATTGTTTCATCCGAACATGGGAGCATTGTGGTATCAGATAAAAATAAAATGTTAATGCCAAAAGAAGGAATTGAATTAAGAAGTAGGAAAAGATTAGATGGTTTTAGATACAGAGCAGGTTCACAATAAGAAAAAGGGACAACAAGGAGATTGGGCTTCTGGAACTGTGAGGGTTTAGAAAATAAGTTATATGTGGGAGTTTTGAAACAGCTGTTGGCAAAAGTGGATTATTTAGCGGAAATAGAAACGTGGTTAAAAGAGGAACAGATAAATATAAAGGACTTTGAATACATTGGTAGGAAAGGAGAGGTGATAGCTAGAAAGGGAAGAGTGTCTGGAGGTATAGGTTTCTTTATAAGGAACAGCTTAAGTAAGGAAATTAAAGAAACATGGTCTAGTACTATAGAAATACTGTGGGTTATAATGGATGTTAAGTATATACTCTGTGTAGGAATAATATATAACCCCCCTGCATCCTCGCGGTTTCATAATCCTGATCTCCTTAATCAAATAAGAAAAGATATAGATAGGCTGAAGGAGAAATTTGTAACTGCAGAGGTAATACTAATGGGAGACTTTAATATCAGGATTGGGGAAAGTGATACATATGTTGGAAATGATTGGGTGAGTGATGAAATTGTGTTTAAAAGTGAGAAACTTAGGCAAAGCAAGGACAAATTTGTTGATAAAGAGTGTGAAAAATTTATTGATTTTTGTGAGTTGAATGCTTTAGAAATTTTGAATGGAAAATGTGGGGAAGATGAACAAGAAGAATTTACCTTTGTTAGCAATAATGGGCAGAGTGTAATAGATTTTGTGTTGTGGCCTCTGAATTTAGGACTGATGCGGTAATTTGTATCACAAATTACTTAAATGTAAATAATGATTGTAATATGAATATGCATTTTTATGTGACATTGATTTCAGATGTTTATTAATTGTAATTATTATTGGGAAATAAGTTTATACGGCTTTACTGAAACTGTCAATAATAGCGCAATAATGCAGCGAGGGGGTGAGCTGTTTATCATTACTGGGAACAATGAAGTTGCGTAATGTTCGCGCGTTTTCGGTAGAACCTTCTGGAATGTTTCCCTAAAAGCAATATGTATTCGTGGTTTTCATTGGATATTAAAATTGACGCTAATGTTGGCGCGTTTTATTAGCCAATAGCAGTTCATTTATAATCTTTAGGCATGTCGAGGAGTGGGAGTATAAATAGAAGCCAAGTTAGAGGTAAGGTCAGTCGGTCGCTCAGTTCATCAAAATTCCTAGCACATTACACGTCGTCAGTCAGTCCTTCAGTTCGCCGAAAACATTCATATACTACACGTCGTATTCAGTCAGTCAGTTCGTCAAGTTACGTGCAGCAAATTTATGAAAGATCTAAAATATGGTAAAGTTAATTATACACAAAGTTGAAGTACGTGAGTTAAAAGTGATCAGTAAGAAGTATTATAACAGTTTCAGTTTGGCGAGTATCCAGATCAATATGTAAAAGTGTTAGTGAACGTGTTCGACAATAAAAATTATAAAACAAATTTCTTCATTAAGTGTAATTTTTGGATAAAAGATTCCTTTCCGTTTCACAACCTGTATAGAGATACATGTTCGACCCAAACAGCTAGCCGGAGGACATTTGAAATGAAATTAAACGAACACTAACAGTGACGCAAATTGCTAACGCCAGATGGAGCTACGAACCTAACAAATGAATGACGTCATAAGATGGCTTCCACTCACATGAAGTAAACACAACATAAGATCTCCAAGTTCTAATAACTTACGCTACACAAATTACGTAAGAAACATTTTACTTCAAATTGGCTCCCATACGTGGGGCTCAAAACATATACAATTTGTTTTACTTCAAATTGGCGCCCAACGTGGGGCTACAATTAATGTTAAATAAAAACAACATTAAAATGACTACAGGACATATTTTAAGTAATTTTAAGGTATTAAATTTAAGCTCAACTAGCGGGCATTATCCTCTGATTGTGGATTTTATGATGCATGCTGCACGAGTAAAACACAATATAAGAGTGGAAAGCTATTGTAAAAAAGAGTATATTAGCTATAAATGGAAAGAAGAATTTTGTGACACATTTAAACAGACTCTTGACTCGAATTATGGAAAGATATGTCTATGTGGAGTAACATTCATTGTTAAGAATAATCAAATTGAGAATGCAATAGATATCCTTAATACAGTTATGCAAAGGGCAGGAGAGGAAATGAAAACAAAAAAGAGGGTTTGCATATATGATAAGGACTGGTTTGACGAAGAATGTAGGGTATCAAAAAGACAAGTAAAACAACTGTTGGTTAGGTGGAGAGAATTAGGTGATAGAAAATCTAGGGACGATTATATGCAAGGGAGGAATTCACATAATTTATTGTTAGAGCAAAAGAAAAAGGACTGGAGGGAATGCAATGAAAGGAATTTGATAAAATGTCTAAATGAAAATAAAGTTAATAAGGTATGGCAGGTTCTTAAGTCGACCTATAATAAATGTGTAACTAAACCCAATGTTGAGCCAGGACAATGGATGGTGTATTTTAAAACATTATATGGGGAAGAAAGGAGTATAGGAAGTATGGAATTTTTGGAAATAAGGAATGTTTTTGTAGAGATATTGGATGGTGAAATTAGGAGTGAGGAAATAATAAAACAAGTTAAGTTACTGAAGAAAAATAAAGCTACTGGAATTGATGGCATCCCAACAGAGTTTCTTAAGGAGTGGTGTAATGAAACAGGGAGAGTGAAAATTTTACTAGATTTATTTAATGTAATTATTAGAAAGAGTTATGTACCTAAACGATGGAGAGAAGCTATCATCCATCCTATATATAAAGGCAAGGGCAATGTCGATAAACCTAATAACTACAGAGGTATTGCATTATTATTGAATATAGGAAAACTTTTTGTGGGCATTTTGGCAGCGAGACTACAATCTTGGGTTGAAGAATATAATATCCTTTCGGAATTACAGATGGGCTTTCGCAAGGGAAGGAGAACAATTGATAATTTATTTATTATAAAGACATTAGCAGACAAATATTTAAAAGAAAAAAGGGGTAAACTGTATATGGCTTTTGTAGACTTAGAGAAGGCTTATGACCGAATTGAGCTACAACTTCTGTGGCATAAATTAGTGTGTAAGGGAGTAAGTCAGCAATTGGTGAATATTCTAAAAGCACTGTATTTTGAGAACACCTTCTGTGTAAGGGTGGAGACAGGCTGTGCAACAAACGAAATTCCACAAAAGAAAGGCCTTCGGCAAGGATGTAAGCTAAGTGCAGTTTTATTTAATTTATACATAGATGATGTCTTACTAGAAATTGGAAGGAATAATAACTGTGCACCAGTAATTAACAACATCCAAATTCCAGGACTTCTTTTTGCAGATGACCTATGAGACGGTAATTTGTATCACAAATTACTTTAATGTAAATAATTATTTTTATATGAATATGTATTTTTATGTAACATTGATTTCAGAGGTTTAATAATTGTAATTATTAATGGTAAAAAATAATTTTCGGCTCTACTGAAACTGTTAACAATAACACAATACTTTAGCAAGGGAGTGAGTTGTTTATCGTTACCGGGAACCAGGAAGTTACGTCATGTTTCGCGCCTTTTCAGTAAAAAAGCTTCCAGAACATTCTATAAAAGTAATATGTATTAATGGTTTTCATTGGATAGTAAAATAGACGCTAATGTTGGCGCGTTTTATTAGCCAATGGTAATTCATTTATAATCTTTAGGTGTATCTTGAGGTAAGTCTATAAATAGTGTAGAATCAAAGAGAGCGTTCTCCAGTTCAGCAAGATTCTCGAAGCATTCACATCGTTCTCCAGTTCGTCAATATTCACGAAGCACTACACATCGTCTCCCGCAGTTATACAAAATTCTCCGTACATTACACGTTGGCCGCTCAGTTCGCCAAATTACACGCAGTGAAAATCATTAAAGATCTAAAATATTACAAAGTCACTTATATACAAAAATTGAAGTACGTGAGTTAAAAGTGAGAAGTTATTATAAACAGTTTCAGTATGGCGATTATCTAGACAAATTTGTGAAAGTGTTAGTGCACGTGTTCGACAATAAAACAGTATAAAACAAATTTCTTCACTAGTAATCTTTTGGATAAAAGATTCCTTTTCCGCTTCACACCCTGCAAGAATTAAATGCCTACCTAAATAGCTGGCCGGAAGACAATATACATAACCTTAAAACTAATTCATATAGATTGCTACGCCAGAAGGAGTTAACAAATGACCAACGAATGACGTCACACAAGATGGTTCCACGCGTGAGGTAAACGACATTACGTGAGAAACATTATCAACCATGTGTGGAGCTCAACAACACACAAGAACTATCTCAAATTGGCGCATCAACGTGGAGCGACAACTAGGGAAGGAAGGCTAGACGACTAGGAAAGGAACAAGAATAACCAGAGAGGCGAAAGCAGCAGTGAAACGACCTATAGACGCAGATTCCGAGACAGAAGGGTAATTCAGCTACAAGAAAACATCGAAACGACGTAGATTCATCACGATACAACGCAGAAGCGACATACAAACCTAGGAGAATGGGGCAGAACGCTGGACATCAAAACTGCAGCATCAGACAGCATTAAAAAGGTAATTAAATGAGACTAAGAAGTGGTAGGATAATAAAAACAATGGCTACCAATAATACGGAGGAAATAATTATGGAGGGAGATAGTGTAATAGTTAGCTGTGATCAAATACAAAGTACAGGGAATAGCCCAGATTTTTTGGGATTTGAAGATGAAAATGTTAGTGTAGAAAGTGAGAATAGGATAGCAGGAAATGTTAATCTTGATACTAGTATGATAATGATGGAAATGCTGAGAAATATGCATAGGGAATTGAGGGAAGATATGAAAAAGACTAATGAGAATATGGAAAAGAATAATGAGAAATTAAGGGAAGATATGCAAAAGAATAATGAGAAATTAGAAAAAATGAGGGAAGATATTGGTAAAAGCTTAGAACAAAACAGGGAAGAGATTGAAAAGAAATTCATGGAGCTAGATAGTAGTATGATTAGAATGAAAAATGAAAATCAAGAAATGATAGCACATGAAATAGGTGAAGTTTCAAAGAAAATGTTAGACATGAGTAGGGAATTATCTAACCAAAAAAATGAGGTTAACAATAAAATAGAGCATGTTAATGTAAAATGTACAGAGATAGGTAGCCGAATGAGTAGCATTTCAAGTGAGTTAAAAGATATGATGGAGGCTACAAATGCAGATTTAATACAGGTGCAAGTTAATTTCAGAGGGGAAATATCTGAAATTCAGAAGGAGTCAGAAAAACAGAGAAATAAATTGTCTGATGAGGTTAAAGATTTGTCTAAAGATTTGAATCAAAAGCTAACTTCTGAAATTAACAAACACCAAACTGTTCAAAATGAGAGTAATAAGAAATTGGAACAGACAATAGAAAATCTGCAAGGTACTGTAAATAGGTTAGAATTGAATTCAAGGGCAAATATATGTGATGTGCATGTGTTAGATGTACAAAATAATGATAGAGGTAGTTCCTCAGGTATGATAAATAATGTGAGTGATGCGGCAGCTTCATCTATAGCTAATGCTGAAACTCAGAGTGCACAAGTTACACTAGAGAATTTAAATATGGGAGTAGGGAATTTGCAAAATTACAATCATATCTTAAGTGATTTTCCACTTCCAAAATTTAATGAAAACTCCAGTCCAGTACAATTCATTGCAGAATTATCAGAGTATTTTCAAATTAAAAAGATACCTGAAGCATTGAAAATGATAGTTGTCAAAAGATGTTTGGACCAGAAAACCTTAGATTGGTTACAAATGGTATCAGGGGGTGAAATTTCATATGAATCTTTTAAGAGATTATTCATGAACAGATTTTGGAATGTAACGGTACAGCAAAGAATTCGAGCAATGCTTAGTCATGGTCAATTCAATCCACGAGAGGGAATATCGATGACTGATTACTTACTAAAACATGCAAGTCAGGTTAGAAACTTGTCACCTCCAATCAGTGAGGAAGATTTTGTGAGTTTGCTCGCAAGGCATTATCCTATAAGGATACAAAATTACTTATTAATTGCAAAACCACGGAACATCTATGAGATGACAGAATTAATAACAGCTTTGGAACAACAGGAAGAAGATATGTCTCGGGAGTGGGAACATAGATTTTTAGATGTACGAGATAGAAGAAATTACCAAGGTAGTTATCAACAAATAAGAGGACAAGACAGACATCATGAAATTAATACCAGACAACGGTATCAATCATATGTTCCACAATTTGAAAGATCAAGGATAGATAGGAGACCAGGCCGGCAGGAGCAAATAAATTATGTCCGGACAGAAAGATTGCCTGAAAGAGGGCAAAATTATGGAAGGAGGTACACTAGACAGAGGGGAAATTTCACTCACTGGAGGGAAAATAATAACCGAGAAAGATCTGAGGAACGGCAAGAAAATTACGTGCCAAGGGGACAAAATGTCAGAAATCGAGGATTTCGAACTCGAGGAAGGGGAACTCAAAACAATGGTAGCGACACTGAGATAGATTTAGCGCCTGTTAGGAATGGCAGTCCCGTACGTGAACATGGAAATAACCAGGAAAACTGTTAACAGACTCCTGTGTAGTAGGTTCTCAGGACGTCTTTAATAATTCAGTATCCATTACCAATACAAATCATACACCTACACATACACCCTGTAATAAGATTACAGCAACAAAAGATAAGGGAGAAAATTTTGAGTCACCTCATGTTAGAATGGAAATTGCGAAGAAAGAAATCATTGCAACTATAGATTCTGGTTCATCAGCTTCAATTTGCTCACAGAAATTTTACATAAATTTGATTAATGAAGGTAACAAAATTATGGCTCTTCCCACTAGTAATTTAGTTTGTCGTGTTGCAATTGGAAGAACTGCACAGGTCATAAAAACACAAGCTTTACTTAGCATACTTATTGGCGGAGAGAATTTTGAGGTTATGTTTCTAATTGTAAACCATCTGATTTGTGACATAATTATAGGATGTGACTTCCTACATGAATATGAAGCATGTATAGATTTTAAACATGAAGAGTTAAAGATAACAAAAGAAGGTAGAGAAATAAGGGTACCATTTATAAAAGAAGAAATTTCTGTAATCGAAATGACAAAGGATGAGAAAAATATTTGTGACCAAGAATTTTTTGTGCAAATAACAGAAACTGATAGAAATAATCAAATAAAGCAGGTAGTCACAGAATATGAAGGGAATACCACGCCATATTTTCAACAGCTAGCAGAAAGGCCAGAAGAAGTAGAGAAATGTGTAATCCAAACAAAAGACGACCATGTGAGCGAGACAAACAACAGCAGGAAAGAGAAGAGAAATGAGGAAATAATACACAAGTGTGAAGAAGCTTATAATCTTACGATAATGCAAAAACAAATCCTTCATGATGTTTTGATGAACAATAGTTCAGTTTTTAGTACTATCCCAGGCAGATGTAATGTATATCAGCATACATTTCAAGTAGAAGACGTACCACCATATAGGCACAAGTATGACAATTTACCTATAAGTCTTCGAGACAAAGCTAGACAATTAATAAATAGCATGCTAGAAAATGGGATTATTGAGCAAAGTAATTCTCAATACATAAATTCAATCTGCTGGAGTATTAAACGAGATGGTAGTTTGAGATTAACTTTAGACGGCAGATATGTCAACAAGTATATGAAACCAGATCATTTTCAAAGTGAGGGAATTGAACAACTAATTACAAAACTTTCAAGAGGAAGATTTTTGACATCCATCGACCTCACTGCATCATATTGGCAAGTGGAATTAGATCCGCAAGTGCGTGATTACACTTCATTCCAGTACTCAGGGATTCAGTATCGCTTTTGTGTAAATCCTTTTGGTTTAAAAAACTCAGGAAGTGGATTTTTGAGAGCCATTCACAATATCTTTGGAAATTCTGCAGATGACTTTTTAATAAAGTATATTGACGACTTCTTAATCATTAGTCAAACATTTGAAGAACACATGAATAATGTCCATTATGTATTAAATAAACTACAACAACATGGTATGACTGTGAACATACTAAAATCAAAATTTTGTGTTAAGGAAATAAATTTTCTGGGTTATGTAGTGGATGAACGAGGTATAAGACCTGATCAGAAAAGAATAGAAGCAATAATGAGAATTCCGCCACCCAGGAACGTAAAACAAATTAGACGTCTCTTAGGGGTATTGAACTTTCAGAGTAAGTTCGTACCAAGATATTCGGCGGAGATAGAACCACTACGGCAGCTACTCCGAAAGAACAATAAGTGGAGATGGACAGAGGAGCATCAAAAATGTTTTGAGAGAGTAAAGGAACTATTTGCTAAGTCCATATTACTTGAGAGGCCCAGAGAAGATTTGGAATATGAAATTTATGTCGACGCATCAATGCAAGGATACGCCGGAATTCTAGGACAGCGAGACATCAACAATGACTTTCACGTCATTAGTACAGCTTCAAGAGGACTTACAAATATTGAGAGGAATTCTTCAGTGACTCAGTTAGAAATTGGAGCACTATATTTCTCATTAATTCGTTTTAAAACCTATATTTATCAGAAAAAGGTGAAAGTATATTCAGACCACATAAGCTTAACTTTCATACAACGGTGTAGATTATGTAGTGGAAAACTTGCTAGATACATTCATGCAATATCTGCATTTGATATTAAGATTATCCACATTCCTGGCAAAAATAATACCTTCAGTGATTTGCTGTCAAGATTGAACTACAACCCACAAATTCCCGAAAATATTGAAAGGCCTAGAAATGAAGTCAAAATATTGACAATTGAAATTCCTTTAAGCAAAGAAATGATTAGAAAATTGAAAAATATCGGGGAAATTCAAAATGAGGATGCAAAATTATTTGAACTTAAAGAAAAAGCACCATTGATTGAGGAGGCAAAGAAAGAAATTATAGCAATTCGAGATGGGACATTATACAAGAAGCATGGAAAAGAAATGCCCAGTTGGAAGATAATGGTTCCGAAAAGCATGGAAAAGGAACTAATTAAGAATTTTCATGAAGGGTTAGCACACTCCGGGACGGACCGAACAACTTCTATGATTTTAGAGAATTTATACATATCCAAATTGCGTCAAAAAGTTCGGAAATTTATATCGTGCTGCAACCTGTGTCAGAAGGCAAAGCAAATAAATGCAGCATATGCATTTGAAACTAATTCGGTTATAAGGGATAAGCCGAGATGTGTAATTAGTATTGATATTCATGGTCCGATGCCTCCAAGTCAATTTGGAAATAAATATATATTTGTCTGTTATGATATATTCAGCAAATATGTAAGAATTTACCCTTTGAGAAAACCTACAGGTTTAGCATGTTTAAATAGATTACTTAAATCATATGTGATAGAAGAAGGACCTATTCAATCTGTATTGAGCGATAATGCTTCGTACTTCACAGGAAAAAAATTTATGGATGGACTTAAAGAAAATGGCATTAAACAATATTTTTCGTCAAGATACAGACCGAACTCCAACCCAGTGGAGAGGGAAATTAAGGAAATTTCAAATTACTTAAGGGTGTTATGTCATCGAAAACACACTCAATGGTATGGATACGTGAACTTCGTTCAGAACCTACTAAATGAAACCATAAACAATGTGACAGGATATAAACCATGTGAACTTAAGTTGGGAAAGAAGATCAATACAATGTGTAAAACAATCCCAGGAGCCATTCCAGATGCGCATTCGATACCACCAACAGAAGAAGAGATGTTCCGAAAAGCATTTGAGAGGATGAAGAGAAAAGCCATAAAAAGAAAAATGAAACATGAAGAAAAGAAGAGAAAGGAATGGAGGATCAAAATAGGAGATTTAGTTTTGGTTAAAACCAAGAAATTGTCCGACAAAGAAAATAAACTTTATTGGCGAATGTTTCTCAAATACCATGGACCATATGAAGTTGTTGAAGTGTATGGAACTAACACATATGAGTTATGTAATCCAACAACTCGAAAAAGCATAGGAAAGTTTCATATTGAGATGCTTAAACCATACAACCATGAAGATCATGGTGAAATAAAAGACAATGATGATAAATAGTAAATGCTGGATAGTTAAAGGCGAAATGCAGAACAATGTATTGGAACGTAAGAGGGTTAAATAAAAATGTAAATCATATGAATGGAGAAATAAATTGTGGTCATGAATAACTGTTTGAGAAGAAAATAAATAAATTAAATATTTTTTTGTAACTGTAACAATTCCAAGATTTAAAAATTAAGAATGCAAAGATTGAAACTTAATATGATATTAAAGTAAAGTACATAAATACTATTCAAAGAGTATTGTTAAAATAAAATTCAAAATAACAAAAATGGTAAACATAATTAAAACCAATATTTATGTAGTAAATAGAACATGTGAAACAATGCCTAGATTTAAGAGATGTAAATATTTGTGTTGAGGGTGAATATTTTGGTACATATGTATAATAATTACAAAAATCTTAAATGTATAAATTTTGTCAACAGCTTAAAGTAAACAATTTGGTAGTAGTAAATAAATAGTTTAGGGTATAGTATTTGCTATAAAAAAAAAATTTTTGTGATATCAGATTAATATCTAAATTAATTAAATCAGAGCCAGTAAGTAGTGGCAAGATAAAACATATGTCGTGTGTTAAACGCGTGTGAAGTGTTAAGTGAAAGTGAATAGCGTGTGTTACAAGATTTAGGAGACTAAAAACAAAATTATAAAATTTCCAAACAAGTTATAAATATTTATAATTATGTTTCTAGTGGGGCATATGAGACGGTAATTTGTATCACAAATTACTTTAATGTAAATAATTATTTTTATATGAATATGTATTTTTATGTAACATTGATTTCAGAGGTTTAATAATTGTAATTATTAATGGTAAAAAATAATTTTCGGCTCTACTGAAACTGTTAACAATAACACAATACTTTAGCAAGGGAGTGAGTTGTTTATCGTTACCGGGAACCAGGAAGTTACGTCATGTTTCGCGCCTTTTCAGTAAAAAAGCTTCCAGAACATTCTATAAAAGTAATATGTATTAATGGTTTTCATTGGATAGTAAAATAGACGCTAATGTTGGCGCGTTTTATTAGCCAATGGTAATTCATTTATAATCTTTAGGTGTATCTTGAGGTAAGTCTATAAATAGTGTAGAATCAAAGAGAGCGTTCTCCAGTTCAGCAAGATTCTCGAAGCATTCACATCGTTCTCCAGTTCGTCAATATTCACGAAGCACTACACATCGTCTCCCGCAGTTATACAAAATTCTCCGTACATTACACGTTGGCCGCTCAGTTCGCCAAATTACACGCAGTGAAAATCATTAAAGATCTAAAATATTACAAAGTCACTTATATACAAAAATTGAAGTACGTGAGTTAAAAGTGAGAAGTTATTATAAACAGTTTCAGTATGGCGATTATCTAGACAAATTTGTGAAAGTGTTAGTGCACGTGTTCGACAATAAAACAGTATAAAACAAATTTCTTCACTAGTAATCTTTTGGATAAAAGATTCCTTTTCCGCTTCACACCCTGCAAGAATTAAATGCCTACCTAAATAGCTGGCCGGAAGACAATATACATAACCTTAAAACTAATTCATATAGATTGCTACGCCAGAAGGAGTTAACAAATGACCAACGAATGACGTCACACAAGATGGTTCCACGCGTGAGGTAAACGACATTACGTGAGAAACATTATCCACCACGTGGGGACACAAATACACAAATACACACAAATACTACTTCACCTAGTGGTAGGATCTATTACAGTAAGTGGTTTAAAACAATCATTACAAGCAATTGATGTATATTGTAAAGAATGTAGGTTAAAAGTGAATCAAGAGAAAACACAGATTGTGGTTTTCAAAAAGGGGGGAAATTAGGCAAATATGAAAATTGGAAGGGAGAGAATAAAGATTACAGGGTAGTGCTTGACTGTATCTATTTAGGAGTAAAAATAGATGGAGGTAATAAATGGGAGAAACAAAAGAAGTTTGCATTGGCAAAAGGTAAAGGGGCGATGTCAGCAATTAGAAGCTGCAAATATAAAGTACCTAATATAAATGTTAAATGGCTGGAAAAAGTTTATGAGATAGTTGTGGAGGCAAAAATGATGTATGGTATAGAAATATGGGGATTAGATAGAGGATGGGAATGTATAGATGTGGTGCACAGGATGTTTTGTAGAGAAATACTAGGGCTACCAAAGTCAATTGTAAGACAGGTAGCACAATTACAGATGGGCAGGGTGCCAACTAAGGGGAAGATAATGGAAAGAGCTTTGAAATTTTGGTTCAGAACTTTAAATCTAGGAAAAAGTAATGTGTTAAGACAATGTATTGAATACCAAGAGAATAGCTTAATGAATGATGGATGGGTAAGTAAATTACGGAATATTTTGGAGAAAAATGGGTTAAGAGATATATGGAGAAGGAGAGAAAATAACGTAAAACATTTTTGGAAAAAGGTAAGGAAAAGACTGGAAGATATAGAAATACAAATCATGTTCAGTGAGATTGCCAAAAAGAGCTCATTAGTTTATTATAGGCCAATGAAAAATACATGGGGTAGGGAAAAATATAGTAAATAAAGAAGAGAGAGAATCTATTGCATGGTTAAGAACCGGAGCATGGAGGCTAAAAGGGCTAAGACAGGGTATTCCTCAGAACCAATGTCCGATATATGGTGGTAATGAAGACATTGAACACATAGTATTTAAGTGCCAAGGAACAGAAAATTGGAGAAAAGAATTTTTTAATAAGAAGTGGTTGAAGGGGGATAGAAATACACTTATAATTGAAATGATATGCAAGGACGCTAGAAGCATTGGACAGTTTTTGTGTAAAGTAAAAAATAAATGGCTTTGGACAGTGGAAAGAGAAAAGTAATAGGTAGTGCATCTTACTTTGAATGGAAAACTATAGTGAATGTGTGATGGTTAAGTAATCAATAAATGGAAAGTGGGGGAAAAAAAAAAAAAAAAAAAAAAAAAAAGTGGAAATGGGACATGAAAAAAAAAACAAAAAAAAAAAAAAAACTGAAAAAAAAGAGCAAGATAATTTAGTGACAAGAGATTGTAAAATGTAAATAAGCTGTAGTGATTGTCTACTGAATAAGTGACCAGAGTCAAAATGCAGTAGACAATCAAATTTGTAAAACTCTTAGCACAATAAATACTATACTAGAAACATATACATGAACATGAAAGCTTGGACCTTGCAAATTTCTATATTCATGTTCATGTCAACATTAGCTGCTGTGAACACATGCATTAAGATAACATGAAATAAACTTTATTCCTACATTATGTTTATGTCTAAGTTTCATTGTGAATGGCTCCTTCCCTTACAAACCTAGAGAATGTTCCTATGCCTAAGTCCATAGCAGGGAATTTTTCAAGTTTGATTCAACTTTCCATCCTTAGCCTACACATGATTAGAATTAAAGAACAATTTGTATACATAAACTTAATCATTATTTAATTGGATGCTCTACTTATTTAAAATTTAACAGGAACATGTTTCATAATATTGTGACTTTATCCAGTTTTACAGTTGTCACTTCTCTAAGTTCTCAATGTCACTTCACTGTTTTTATCTAAATTTTTTTTTTTGAAATGCTGAACAACCATTATTATTATCATGCTTTTAAATACATTTAAAGGACATGTCTAATTACAAATATAAAATAATTTAACAAGTACAACTTATAATTTTACATTACTTCTTTTACATTGCCTTTACATTAAGTTTACCTTAAATATCATTTTAAGTTTGTTGCTTTACCATGTCTAAATTCATCTATACTATGAAATTCATTTTCTATTAAGTATTTCTTTATTGTTTTCATCATCACATTTGGCTGGTTTATGTTCTTTATTTCTCTAGGTAATTTATTGAATAATTCTCTTCCTCTAACTTCTATGGCACGATTATTTAGAGTTCCCCTTAATGTTATTCTATAATCATCATCATTATTTCTTAAATTATGGTTATGTATATTAGAAGTTTTTGCGTATTTATATATATATATATATGGCAATGTTCACAAGTTTTGATTCTTAAACACCCTCCTGCAAGTTTGTTTGTTTTCCATTTTGCTTATTATTCTAATGTTTTTTTTTTTTTTTTTTTTTTTTTTTTTTTTTTTTTTTTGCAGTTTAAAGACTTTATCCATTTCTCTTGCTGTAATATTTCCCCATAACGTAATTCCGTATCTTACATGTGACTATATAAAAGCATAATAGACCTGTTTCATTGTCCATTATTTAGTTAATTGTCTCATTACATAAATGTCCTTAATTCAATTCAACTTCACTGGGAGTTCAATTAGTTCACACTTTCAACTAACTGAATTCTCCCATCACATCACTTCTTGAAGTAGCAGTGCAATGCAATATGCATGACATAGCCAATTCTTCCAGGCTGTTCACTCCAGAAGACTTCTTCAACCTGTCCTGCAGCAACACATTCATTGTACAGCACAGTTATTGTCACAAACTCACTTGTGGAACTGCGCTTGATGTTGCTTACTAACTCAACTAATTGACTTCTCTCAGGCATGAGAAAGCTCACTTATATAGACAATGGGATCTTCCATAGAATTATCTTGACACACATTCTGGAGGAAGAGCGGGGAAAGAAACTTCCAGAAGATTTAGTTATCTGCCAATAGCTCTTCCAATGTTTAAGCTGGGTGAGGATGCAACTTATCTTTGTCTCCAACTGCCTGGTGCTGACCTTCTGATAACCTTAGGCCGTAACCACTGCACTGAATATACTTCAATTAAATTACTGTTTCATATTCCATTTATTCCATATTAACCATGTGAATCATGAATGTTCTCAAATAAACAACTGCATTCGGATTAATTAAATAGGAAGAAATAGAGATAGAAAATTTAATCAGACTTGAAGAAATCACAGCCATGGCCAAGATTTAAACCACAGCTTTCTCTGTCAATGCTGCTATAATAATCTGCCTTGGATCTTGTCCATAAACGTGCAGTGTACCTTTCTTTTGTTTCCTGACTTCCAAGGCGAACACAATTTGTTTGAGTATTACTAGCTAGATCACTAACCTTATCGTATAAGAGTAATTTCCACAATTCCTATTAATGACTGATATTGAAATCAGATAATAAATGTAAACACTTATAAATTTAAATCACACTTTTAAAGTAAGCAAAAATGTTACTTGCTTCTCATTTCTTTAAAAAGTAATATTTAATCAAACATGATTAGAAGCAAACGGCAAGAAAGGAAAATGTTCTTTTTCTACAAATTTAAGATAAATATATGCTTTTAGATAATGAAGAGAGAATGAAGTATGAGAAAAACAAAGCAAGAAGAAGGAAAGAGCTTATTTGGAAGATTAAACTTAAACATGATATGGTAAGTATAAGATCCACATCACTGCTGATCATGTAAACAATGAGTAAAGGGGATTGCTTTTACTTTCTCTATTGCCTAACTGTGGTAGGTATACTATGCCTACATGGTAAAGAAATTATTGTGTGCCATCCAAAATCCTGTATTGAAATTTCGCTGCAAATACTCATTTTAAGATCTATTCATTAAAAAACAAATGTATATTTATAAAAAGGTTGATTGGTCAGTCAAGCCTGTCCCTCTGTGAAAAGAGTAATTCAAAAATAAAAACATTGATGTGATACATTCATATGACTTTCTCTACCCTCTGTCTTTACTAGTGGGTATACAAACTATTCTTACTAAAGCTTATTTTTCTATCTACTACATTTTAATCCAAATAAACTTTTGCAGAAATAGCTACATTACACATTTCATTATAGATACAAACAGAACAGTGATAGTCAAAATGCTTAAGAACTGAATGATATACAATGGTCTTAAAATTCTATAGTTTCTATGCAATCCTAAGAAACAAGAGAATGTTGACAGTACTAACAGAATGATCAAGTAATGAAAAATTCAAACCATTATTAATGGATATCTTGAAAATGGCTTATGCCACAAAAAGCTTATTTGAAAAAAATTGTTTGTTTTAAAGAGAGATACATTTTTTGTGTAGTACGTTTTCACCTGTCTCTTAACATTTACCAGTTACACAAGATTATACAAAATTCCTTCTGATTGAAGAGGACTTCACAGGCTATTCTCAGAAAATTCAAGATAAAAATTTTATTTGTCATGTAAATATCTTTGGTATTTTAATCAAAATCATTAGTCATTTTTTAGAAAATCAAAATTTGCAAAAATGCTCCATGTAAATGGTAGTTTGGGGTGGGGGGATTTTCTTGAAAATGTTTGTGTTGCATCTTTGGAAGGTATTGAACCTAAATACCAAGTTTGGTGTTTATCCATCCGACTTTTTGTTTTTGAGATATGCTGTTCTCTCTGTCTCTCTCTCTTTCTCTCCCCCCCTCTCTCTCTCACACACACACACACACACACACACACACACACACACACACACACACACGCAGACCTTTTTTTAAAATGCTTTTTCTGGATTCAGGGATCCTCAAAAAATGTATTTCTAGTGAAATGCAATACCTCTGCATGGTAAGAAAGTAAAAATGCTCTTTTTGAATGCCTTTTTTGGATTCAGGGGTCCTCAAAACATGTATTTTTGGTGAAATCTCAGTAAGGAAGTTTTGGGTGGAATGAAATATACCTACTATGTATGTGGTAGAGGAAGTGAAAACCTGATGCTTTACATTCACATGACTTTCTCTAACCACTCATCTACAAAATATTCTTACAAAAACTTGTTCTTCTATCCACTTCATATTAATCAAATAAATGTTTGCAGAAGTGGTTTCAACTTTTTTGTAGGTACAAGGGAGACACAGTAGTCTAAAGTAATAATCACATCTTTAAAAACTGGTTCACTATGTGGTGATTTTGAAAATTCCATACTCTTTGCATAATTATAGAAACAATTGAATGACTGCTTAAAAGTTCAAACAAAGCATTTGAAAAATCAAACCGATAGCAGTGAGTATCATCAAATGGTTAATATCAGAAAATAAAATTCAATTTGATGTAAATGTTTTTTTTTTTTTTTTTAACGAGATCTACAAGTTTTCTTGAGTAAGCTTTTGTCCATCTCTTATGGTTTACCAGTTATACAGAACTATACAAAATTCATTCTGCATAAAGAGAACTCCAGAAGCTATTTAGAGAATTCAGTATATCAATTTTGTCATGTAAATACATATCTTAAACATTTGATATTTAAATAAAAATAATTAGTAATTTTTGAGAAAATCAGAAATAAAAAAACATATGCCATGTAAATGGAAAAAAAAACCATACACACACACGTGTGCAGAACTTTTCTAAAAATACTGTATTTTGTATTCCTCAAAACGTGCATTTCTAGTGAAATCTCTAAATTTCATTTTTAGTTGGATGCAGTATTTCTCTACTTACTATAGGTCCTGTAGAAAGTGAAAATTGGATAAATATGGGTATACTTGAGGTGACACTATTTATGTATGTCAGATTTTCAAGGAAATTTCACCATCCTGAGTACACTTTGTATGGAAAGTTTTTAAATTTATCATCATTTACCTATAGTAAGTAGAGTTACTGTTTTTCACTCAGAAATTTGATGTGGAGATTTCATTGAAAATAAATGTTTTGTGGCCCCTGAAAATAAACAAGCATTTTTAGAAAAAGTTGTGGGTGTGTGGGGGTGTGTGTCCCTTTTACATCTAAACTTTTTTCATTATTTTTATTTTCTCAAAAATCCTTTAGAGATTTTAATTAAAATACTACATATTTTGAGATATTTGGATTACAAATGAAATGAATATCTTGAATTTTCTGTGAATAGCCTGTGGAGTCCTCTTCATACTGAATGACTTTTATATAATTGGTAAAGTGACCAGGGTCAAAATGCAGTAGACAATCAAATTTGTAAAACTCTTAGCACAATAAATATAATTGGTAAACCATAGGAGATAGATAAAATCTTACTACACAAAAAAATCCACAACATACAATTTATGTCATGTAAAATTTTTTGTGACATTAACCATTTCCAAGATATTCTATTTTTAAGTGATTAATCACTATTCATTTTTTCATGTGGTCATGCAAACAACATGGAATTTCAAAGCCTTCACATAGTGAGCCACTTTTTTAAAAATCTGACTCACTTTAGCCTACTGTATCCTACAATGAAATGTGCAAATGTGTAATGAAAATGTATCTGGATTAACAGGAAAGAAAAACAAAAGCTTTCATGTGAGAAGTAGAAGAGTGACTAGAGAAAGTCATATGAATGCAACACTTTTTTTTTTTCCTGTGGGGCTCTGGGGATTTTAACAGCTAAAATTTCACATCAATGTGCCATTAGCTTGTTGGTACTCTTCTCTACTTGTCTGTAAGAATCTAAATATTTAATGTAATTTAAAAGCTAAAACTGAGTCGATTGATCACACAAAGCAACACTCACTTTACATTTCCTGGAACGTGCTTCAGCAGCTACTTCCTTCCATTATCAACCTGTCAGTGATGAAGCTGATGATTTTATATCCATAGTCTGCATTGGTGGTGGTCCTAGAAACTTGTACAAATAGACACTCTGGAGAATATCGAAATTGGTTCTTGTTTTTCCAGATGAAAATCTGTTCTCATGCAGTCAATTCTTGTTTATCTGCTTTCAATATTCCACAGAGCGACTCATCGTTTAAGTTCCTAGAACTGCTGCCAGAGAAGACTATGGATGGAAAATTGTCACTTTCACTACCTAGGATTAGTTGAAGTCAGGTTGAAAGTAGCCTCTGAAATATGTTCTGCAAAATTTAAAAATGAATGTTGCTTTGTGTCATTAATTGATTTTTAAATGATTTCAACAACACTGTCATCATCTTCCAGCATATGAAGATAAATATTAATGTTTGATGTGTTACTGTATGACAGGAATTGCTACAGGGGGATCTTGGTGAACAATCGCCGAGATTACAACACTTTGGAGAAGCATCGGAACGCAGTGAAGAGCAAATACAGAAATCAGAGAAAGATGAAAGTTCTTCAGAAAAATCCTCATTCATCGAGACTGATTCTCCTCTTTCTGGTGAAGATTATTGGGGTAAATATTCAGTCTATTTGGATAAATATTATCATCAGTGGTATAGATTAGGTGAGACTAAATTATCTATCCCACCAATGTTAAATTTATGTCCCATTATCTCCAAAACTATTTAATATATCAGACTGAAATTTTTACAGGATGTTGATGTATGCATTATAAATGTGCTGATTTATTTTTATACAATAATGTGGTTTATTAAGGGAGATAGGGCTTTTTTCTTAATTACACATTCTTTTTATTAAAATTTATCAGCAATTCATTTTTTAAAAAACAACTTAACTACCACCAAAGTGTTTAACAACAGCACTAAGATATTGATTTTACCATCTCACAATTTCATTTAGCTATCTTCAATAGTTCTTGAGAAAATGATTAATTTACATAGAAAATATAATTTACAAAAAAAAAAAAAAAAATACTCAAATATATTTACAAAGAAGAAACCACATTGCTTGAACATATGGAAGCTGCCATTTTTATATTTATAGGGCTAAACTTCCCCTAAAGATGAGCCAAGATTATTTATTTATTTTTGTTTCTGGGCGAAGTGTGCAGAATTCAATTTACAAAATGGCAGATGCAACATAATTTTTAAAAAGTATATTTGAAATTGTAATTTTAATTTATTTCATCCTCAAGTCATATTAAACACAATGTGGAAAACATAAAACATTATTTACAGTAGTATTTACAAAAATCAATGAGTTTACAATGCAATTGTTAAAATTCTTGGCATAGATTGAACAATTTTACAATTTTTCTACCATTGGAGACAGGCTTTCTGTCTTCCTGTCCACTGATTTCAGGTCTCAGTTCTCAGTCTATGTAACAAAAGACATGAAATTGGCATTACAATTTTCCTAGTTATAATTTGCACCTTGCAATAGTTAAATAGGGGAAGGTATGACCACATTCACATCATTTTAAGTCATTCCTATGCAGTGATTACTGGATTCATTGGTTGAATAAAGCTGATGAATTAATAAGAAGTTCAGGATTTCTTTTTTGAATCTTAGTTCAGAATTTAAGTTTCTCAAGTATATAGGAAGCTGATTTTATAACTTAGTACCAGTATATTTAGATTATTTCTCAAAGAGGCTGGTTTTATGAAAACTAACATGCAAATTATTTTTATTTTTAGTGTTTTATGTACTTCAGCATTGATTGTTAGACTTTAAGGCTTTCCCTGCACTTTTCTTTAATGAATATGCTTGTATCATCAACAACTAAGCTCCTAGGTACTTCTACTTTTTAAATATAGGGGTAAATCATTAAAGTAAAGTAAAAAAAGGAGCAGACCTAGTATTGATCCTTGTGGAACTCCAGATTGAAGGATTCCTTTTCCTGATTGTTCAACTTTTATTTCTGTTCCTCCAGGTTCCATATGCTATACCTCAACTACCTGTTCCCTTTTGCTGAGGTATGATTGATACTGATTGAATGCTACACCTCTGATTCCACTTTTATGCAGTTTGTTTAGCAGAATATTATGGTCCACCATATCAAATGCTTTGCTAAGCTCCAGGAATAGTCCGATCCTGAATTCACTTTTGTCTAGTACATCATAGATGATGTCTACAAAACTCATTACTGCCATATTGGTGGACTTGCTACTTTGAAAGCCAAATTGACAACTATTGATAACATTATACTTTTTCAGAAATTTCGTTAACCTATTATAGATTAGTTTTTCCAAAATGTTTTAGAAAGATCCTGTTGATTGCCTTTCTTAAAGATAGGTTCAATTTTTGTCAACTTCAGTTCATGAGGAAACATTCAACTTTCAATGGAATGGTTTGCTAGATAACGTAAAGGCTTTCTCAAGTATTTACTACAGCTTTTAATTATGAAGTTAGAACTTCCATCTAGTGCTTCTGACTATTGTACCTATAATGATAAAGAAAAAATCAAATCAAAGAGGACATTCTAATTTATATGACTACACAAAAAACTAAAAATGTAATTTTTGGCAATTTTGCCTTCTATTCTCACCTTAATGCAGAATGTCCTAAGCCAGAATTTTACTTTCTTCACTTCTTAATTGAGTAAGGAGCATTTCACCCAATAATTTATATTAAGATGTTACTAGAAACACACCTACTGATTAGGTATCATCTAAAGAGGCATTTTTACTAAAAGATCCACGAGAGAGAGAGAGAGAGAGGGAGAGGGGAGAGAGATAGGAGGGGGAGGGGGGGAATAACAAAATAAAAATTTGTATAAATACCTACAACATTTCTATTTCAGTCGACACCATATAAAATGCCAGGTAAATATTTTGAAGAAAGCTCCTGCAACCCAAACTACACTTTATATGTGAACATTTGTTTTATTTTTTTAATCCCTCAAGAATAGCTTATAGAAAAATAAGCTTTTTCAAGAACAGTTTGTAGAAGCTATATAGAAGTAAATGATTGTGACTAGAAAAAGTCATGTGAGTGTGACACATCAGATTTTCTCCATAGTAAATATTTTAATTTAAATTATAATGCAATACACAATATTATTGAGTAACATTCAACAAAAGCTTGACACACGAAGACAATGAAGAAAAAAAAATCTTGTGTTGTAATCTCATGATTTTCTCTGCTCACTTTTCTATGGACTATTTTTACAAAAGCTTATTCTTCTGTCTACTTCTTGTTAATCCAAATCAACTTTCATTATACATTTACACATTTGGTTGTAGGATACTTTAGGTAAAGTAACAGTTAGATTTTTAAAAAGTGGGTCACTATGTGATGACTTTAAAGTTCCATGTTCTTTGCATGTCCAAGTGGAAAAACAAATAGTGATTTACCAATTGAAAAGAGTGTAAGTATTTAAAAATTCAAATCAATAACAAAGAATACCTCAAAAATGGTTAATGCCACAAAGTTTGATATGAGTTGCCCGCTTTCTTGAGATCTGCATTTTTTTGTTTACTAAGGTTTTATCTCTCTTTTGTGGTTTACAAATTATGTAAGTCATTTGGAATGAAGATGTAAATTTCCTGAAAATTCATGATGTACATTTTATTTTTCATGCAAATATCTTAAACATATGGTATTTTAACTGAAATCATTAGAGCCCTAGAGTAGAGAAAGAAAAACACATTTGCAGCGCAATATAATAGTCTCAAAATACAAGTTGTTTTGAAGAATTCAGGATGGGTGGTCACCCTAATTACCAAGCATAGGAATTCTTTAAGTTATCAACACCCAAACCATTATCATGAGAAAGAATTCAGACAACAGCAGCCAAGGGTCACTGATAGGCAGATTTTGAGTGCTGTCCGCAAATGCCAAAAGCTTGTACAAGGGATGGGGAGTGGTTTATTTCCTTCTATCCTGGCTTTAATCTTGGAAATTCCTATACCTGCTAATTACATATCAGCTGTTTATCTCATAGTTACATATCAAATTTATTTCTCATAGTTGAATGTTATTACTCAGACTTTCAGGACATGCCAGACCTTGAAAATTGGTTAGACGAGCAGGAAAATAGCTCAAAGCTGAAGGAAGAACTGCAGAAAATCTTGAATGCAGAATTTCCACCACTTATATTAGCACATACTTGGGAAGATGAAGTGCATGCTGCCCTCCGTCTAACGAATATAATAAAAAAATGGTACAATCAGGACAATAAGAAAGTTGATCACCTCAGGGTAAGTAAAGAAGTACCTAACTGCCTCTGCAGTTGTGTTCTACATTCTGGCTTTTCAACCCAGAGGGTTCTGGGTTTGATTCCCAGCTGGAGTGGGGAATTTTTCTTTAACTGGGATCATTCCCTACCCTCCACAGAGTTGGAAGTATGAATGTTAGTGTGTTTCATAGTAAAAGTTAATAAAGCCAATGCTTAAAAAATATCTACAATTCAATGATTTATGAAGCCATCAGTTTTTTTAAAGTCTAAGCCTCCAAATGACCATAAAAATTAAAGGGGGATATACAAGTGAAACAATTAAAAATATACTGATGCATTATATTCACATGACTTTCTCTACCCTATATCATTTATTAGTAGGCATACAAAATATCCTTACAAAAGTTTATTTTCCTATCTACTTCATTTTAATCAAGATAAACCTTTCTGGAAATGGCTACATTGCATATCTCATTATAAATATGGAGAGAACAGCAAGAGTCAAATGTTTTAGACTGGGCACTACATGCTGGCCTTAAAATTCCATACTGTTTCCATGAAATTGCGAGAAACAACTAAAAATCGACAGGACTTTAAAAGAATGGCTAACTATTCAACAATTCAAACCATTAATAATGGGTATCTCATAAATAGTTGATATCCAAAAAAAAAGTTATTTGAAATAAATTTAGTGTTTTAAAGAGTTCTACATTTTTTGTGCAGTATGTTTTCGTCTATTGCTTAATGTTTACCAATTATACAAGATTATACAAAATTCCTTTCTCATGAGGAGGATTTAAGGCAGAAAATTCAGTAAATTCAAGATAAGTATTTTAATTTTCATGTAAGTATTTTTAATATATGGTATTTTAATCAAAATCGTTACAGCTATTTTTTAGAAAATCAAAAGTTTCAAAAAAATGTTGCAAGTAAAAGGTAGTTTGGGATGGAGATTTCTTGAAAATCTTTGTGTTGCTTCTTTGAAAGACGCTGAATCTAAATACCAAGTTTGGTTTTATCCAACTTTTCGTTTTTGAGTTATGCTGTTATATATCTCTCTCTCTCTCTCTCTCTCTCTCTCTCTCTCTCTCTCTCTCTCTCGCACGCACGCACACCTTTTTGATTCAAAAGGCCTCACAACCTGTATTTCCAGTGAAATCTCAATACGGAATTTTTTAGCGGAATGCAATACCTTCTCTACCTACTATGTATGTGGTAGAAAAAGAAAAAAGAAAGAAAGAAAGTGAAAAAAGAAAGAATTGCCTAATGGATTGCACAAAAGGGAAGTGAGCTCTCTCCTTTGAGAGGGAGGCATTATAAATATCTGATTTAATTCTTTATTTATTACTTTGTCTACAGCTTACTAAAATAACAAAACATCTGACATAATTTCACCAAAAATGCACATTTTGAGTATCCAGTACATTGCTGTTTTTGTGTATGTGTGAATTTGAGAATAGCATAACTCAAGAATAGGAATTCAAACATACATCAGATTTCATAGAAGTTGAGGTTAATCTGTAACTCAATACAATTTATTTTGTTCATAGTAACATATACAGGTTTTGGGTTTCATCAAAATAGCAAAATTAATGTACAACAACAAAGTGATATAGGTACATTGAATTGTGGTGTGATACATACAATGTGATACAATTCAAGTGCCATTATAGGCACAGCATTACAGCTAAATTGTTGTGTATGACTAAATACAGAAATCTTGGTAATATGTACAAGAGTGGGGTTCAACCTTTTCAATTTCAATAACAGCAGCACAATATCTTCAATAGTTCATATCTCTACTATGATCCAACTGGTGAATATAGAATCATCATTATCATCATCCTGATTATTGTTAAATATGTATTTTACAGAGAATTTTATTACTTTTAAATATTTATCATTCATTGAATTCCTAAGCTGAATAGATCTGATTTAAGGGATTTAATCAGTTTTAAATCCTTTTATAGTTCCTGTGTTCCTTGGATATGGAGATAAGCTATTATATAATTTTAGAGTATTATATTTAAAAGACTTAAATAATTTAGTTTTATGTTTAAGCAGATGCAACTTATTTTTGTTCTGCACATTATGAGCATGAATTTCTGAAGCGTTTCAGAAGAAACATGCCAGATTTCTTTACATGCAAGATTAATTGATTAATTACAATTTTGCAGTTTCTTAAAAATTGCTTTAACATTATCTGAGATGAAAAAACTGTTATCATTATTTTAAACAAGACTTACTTTGGATATGTTTCAGAGGCTCTTGCCTCCATTCTCAGTGGAGATTCAATGGTGAACTCATGGTAATGGCCTGTAGATGTTCTCTTTATAGTGCATATGAATTTGTGAAATGAGATCATTTGCCTGTGGTATATAAAAATTTGTATGCACTACAAAGAGACATCTATGGGCTACTACCATGTGTTTGCCAGTAAATCTTTGCTGAGGATGAAGAGCCTCCAAAACATGTCGAGAATAAGTCTTGCTTAAAATAGTGAAGTTACAGTGTGACAACAGTTTTTTCTTCACAGAAAATTCTGATTACTTCACTATGCATTCCTGCTAATGTTATAATTGCTTGAACAATTTGGATTAAAGTATCATAAATTTAAAATATTCTGCTTATGAATAAAATTCAGTTCTTAAATTTGCTACAAACAGCTGAGTGAGGCCTATTCATTCTCTTAGAAACAGCTCCCTATTTACATGACCGTAACCAGAAAAAATTTTCGGGGAGGGTTTACCACAAGTAGATCTAAACTAAACATGGAGACTGGGAAACTGGGATGTATGGTCACCTTACCTATGTAAGGCGACAATAAGTAGTTTCCCTTTTTTTTTAAATGTGCTACTAGCAATAGACTTACTGTTATCTAATGACATTTTCCTGTATTGGTTTGCTATGAATTTAAATAAATAAAACTGTCAGAAGTTTCAGGCAGGGGGGGGGGGTTGAACCCTAAAAACCTCCGCTCTGAATACTGCCCTGCCTATTTACTACAAAATGTGTATTACCATAGTTCATAAAAGAAACCATTTCTACACAGATATTTGTCAAGATTAATCATAAAAGATTATTGTTACTGTTGTTGCTGATTCTTGTTAATCTTTTTTACTTTATCTACCATATACCCATAATAGGCAGAAGTACTGCATTCCACCCAAAAATTTGATATTGAGATTTCACCAGAATATTTGTTTTATATTCACTGACCCCCCGAAAAAAAACATTGTGTGCATATGAGAGAGAGAGGGAGAGGGAGGGAGGGAGAGTTAGAGAGGGAGAGTTAGAACAGCATAATTAAAAAAACACAAAGTCGTGTAAACACCATATTTCATACTTGAATCAGACACCGTTGAAGCATTCCAGGTGAAGTTTTCAAGAAAATTCCTCCACCCCAAACTACTCTTTACATAGAAAAATGAGTGTTATGCAAACACCTTTGTAGTCCTCTTCATTTTCGTAATGGAGAGAGACAAAAAAACCTAAATAACAAAAAATGTATGGCTTATTAAAATACACAAACTGTGTTTAATTGCTTTCTTTACCATGTACATAGTAGGAAGAGAAGGTATTGCATTCCACCCAAAAATTTTATACAGAGATTTCACCGGAGATATAGGTTTTGAGGCCCTCTGTATAAATAAATTAATTAATTAATTAAAAAAAAAGCATTTTTAGAAAAAGGTTCGTGTGCGTGTGCGTGTGCGTGTGCGTGCGCGTGCGCGTGTGCGTGCGCGTGTGTGTGTGCGCGTGCGTGGACAGCATAACTCAAAAACAAAGTTGGATAAGTACCAAACTTGGTATTTAAGTACAATATCTTCCAAGGATGTGACATTAAGATTTTCAAGAAAATCCCCACCCGCAACTACCCTTTACATGGAACATTTTTCAAAAATTTTGCTTTTCTAAAAAATGGCTAACAATTTTGATTAAAACACCATATATTAAAGATATTTAGACGAAAAATAAAATGTATATATTGAATTACCTGGAGAAATTCTGTGTAGTCCTCTTCTTTCGGAAGGAATTTTGTATAATCTGTTGTATAACTGGTAAACGTTAAAGAATAGATGAAAATGTATGGTGCAAAAAATGTAAATCTCTTTAAAACACATGATTTATTTCAAATGCTTTTTTTTGGCATAAGAAATTTCTGAGATAACCATTATTAAAGATCTGAATTGTTCATTACTTGATCATTCTCTTAAAGTCTGTCAACATTCATTTGTTTCTCATCATTACATGGAATTTTAAGGCTAGTGTATAGCAGCGTCATGTTCTTAAATATTTGACTATTACTGTTCTCTTTGTATCTATAACAAAATGTGTAATGTAGCTATGTCTACAAAGGTTTATTTGGATTAAAATGCATTAGATAGAAAAGTAAGCTTTACTAAGAATAGTTTGTGTACCCACTAATAAAGATAGAAGGCAGAGAAAGTCATGTGAATGTATCACATCGATTTTTAAAAACTGGCATGCGCGCGCGTGTGCGTGCGTGCGTGCGTGCGTGCATGCGTGTGTCAACCCTGATATAGATAGCCAAGGTTGTTAAAACACAGACTTATGAACAGGAGATCTGTGGTCCAGATCCCTCAAATCCCTCCCTCCATCCTCCCTGAGTGAGGTTTTCATTTCCAGGTTTTCCTGTCCTCATAACTGGCAAATGCTGGAGAGGTACCCTAAACTTAGGCCTGGAATGTTTTCTTCCCAATTATTTCATTTCAAGTAACATATTCACCATCTGTGGTGCTGTATGAAGTAACAGTGGCCATTAAACTCTCTTCAAATTCTTTCCCTTTTTCTCGCTCTCGCTCTCTCTCTCCTCTTCTCTTTTCCCTTATTATCTCTTCCTTTCTCCCTCTCTCTCCTCTTTTGCAGCTTAAAAATCAAGTGATGTTCTGAAAATTGGTAATAAAACTTGTTTTTTCTGCGGTGTGAATAAACATTAAAATTAGGTTGTTATGAAATTTAGGTTATATGAAAATGGGGCAAGAAAATTAAGATAAATATTATAAACATTCATTGTGAGGTTCATTACAGAGAACTAAAACTTCTACACACCTATTGGTTTCAATCCAAATAAAATAATTTTAATAACAATAATCCTATCTGGAATAGGTGCAGTAGACTCTATACATGCAGAATGTCATTGCTAAAATTGGAATTTTCAACAATCACCTTGGAGAAGTTATTCATTTTTTCATGTATATCTATGAAAGTGAAACATGGTTGCTACAAGGGCTATGATTTATAGTTATAAATACATCTGTTTTGGATAAATAAGCTATGGATTTTCAGCTCTTTTAAGGAAGTAAATTCCAGAAAGGATTTTAATTTAGCATCAGTTAGGATTTTAAGTTTGAGTTCTGCAGGTTAAACAGTTAACTTTTTCATGAGAAGTAACAATGAAAACAATTTCTGGTTAAAACAATGAGTAACCTTAAGGATAAGAAGAAATTCTAGTGGCATGAGGATTTACAAATTTTACTAAAAAGCAAATCTACAGTCAACAAAAGAGAAGTACATGATCTTTGAGTTCCACTGACTTTATAGACTTAGAATTTTAAACACAGACTGATTATAATTCTATACTTGTGTTTAATAATTTTTCTCTTATATATGTTAAATTTGAAAGAAATTTTAAGCTTCAGCTGACTAAAGCTTTATTTTCATGTCTGCAAAACTGACCAAGTTATGCATTAAAGCATTTTAACATATGATTTCTTATGGCTCTCAACTCACATGCATATTATTCATTTTCTCAGAGCTGCATTTTATACACTTTTTTTCATCATACCTTTCCAGATAATTCTATGAATCTTTGTGCAGATATTCTTTTCAATGAAGTCAACAGAATCACCCAAATTCTTGTATTAATTTCAATAAAAAAGGAATTTAGAAAAATGCAAATTTGGTTAAGTGTTTAATGTCCCTTTTAAAAACCCAGGTCTGCAGAGAAGATAAATGAAATGGATGGAGACTGGGTTCCATCAAACTGATTATTACTCAACTATTTTTTTTTTTTTTTTACATTGCAACTGTATTTTAGAAATAGTATAATAATATGGTATATACTTTACTAGCATTTTTGTACTATTTTGTAGTGTTAGCATTAAATGCCTGCTACCATTTGCACTATGAAATCCATTTAATTTGCACATTCTACTAACAGTTACTTTCGCATATTACATCTAGTACAGATGTTGGTCATATTAAACAGTGCTGCTTGACATTGAATTTGTCCGCTCATGGGGTGTGGCATCATAATGTAAGACTTAAAGGTTTAAAGTGGTTTTTTCAAGAAAATTCCCCAACCCAAACTACCCTTTGTGTGTAGTACTTCTTTTGTAATTTTTTTTATTTTCTCAAAAATGGTTCCAACAATTTTGATTAAAATATCCATGTTATGATGGTTGCATGACAAATAAAATGTATATCTTAAATTGTCTGTGAATAACTCTGTGAATAATTCTAAATGAATTTTGTATAACCTGTAAGCCATAAGAGATTGGCGAAACTTTACTATATAGAAAATGTAGATCTTGTTAAAAAATATATTTAATGTAAAATAATTGTTTCTGTAGCATTAATCATTTGCATGATATTTTTTATAATTAGTTTGAATTGGAAGTACTTATACTTTTTCAACTGCTAGGTCGCTGTTTGTTAGTTTGTTTCATGCTTGTGCAAAGAGAACAGAAATTTAAAGCCATCACATAGCGACTTGCTTTTAAAAGATTTGACTATCACTTAAGCTAACTGTATTCCCCTTGTACTTACAACAAAGAGAGAGAGAGAGAGAGAGAGTGTATATGTGCGTATGTGCATGTGTGTGTGCGTGTGCGTGTGTGTGTGCACGCGTGCGTGTGCATGTGCATGAGTATGCGTGCGCTCCTCAGCATTTAGCAACAAATCTATTCTCCTTCTTGCTTCCCAGTGTTTTGAGGTCAAGTCTGGATACAATTTAAGCTGTTCACAGATTAATAAATTATCCATATTCATTTCTTCTTCTTTATTGTATAACAGACAATTTGGAGATGGTAACATCTAATTTTTTACATTGAAATGTGTAATAAAACCATTTCTGCAAATGTTTATCTCAATAAATAAGAAACAGATAGAAGAATAAGCTTTAATAAGAACAGATTGCAGAACAGTGGGTTGAGTAAGTCATTTGAATGTAATACATCACAATTTTTCAAGCCAATGTCCAAGCAAGCCATATCCATAAAGTAAAGTTGAAGCTGTGGTACAAATGTTAACTTAGGCTCTGATATTCTTATTTAACTAATTTAGAAGAAAATAATGCAATCAAAGCAATTTTCCATTGCAGTAAATTGGTACTAGCTTTCAAGATTATAAGTGTGTGATGAAAAGTTTGACATATAAATAAACCATAAAATTAGATAATGCATTAATGCTGCAAGGGATGTAGCTTATAGCCAATATACTGCACATATTCCATTACGCATATAATTAACTATAATCTGAATATTGTATGACTAGAATAAGCAATTGTGGCTTTCCACTGTATATGCAGCTCTGTGTGCAAGATGGTGCAAGTTGGCAAAATGTTTCAGTCCATAAAAGCAATGCAGCTAAATATATGCAATGAAGTATAAAATAACATCATGTTAATTTTGTTTTCATACTATTCTAAAATAAATATTTTATTTTAGAAACCAATAAAAGAAATTAACATTCCATGGGAAGATGTGAACACAGAAATACCATTCAAAATGCTACTGGAGGGTGCTGCTAAAAGGGCATCTGAATTAAATAAAAGGTATAAAATAATTGTATGTTTTTTAGTTAATACAGTATTACTTTCTCTACTGTTTACCTAATGTTTACAGGCCTTTTGAATCCAAAGAAGCGGTTTTAGGACAGAAAGTACAGAGGAGAGAGAGAGAGAGAGAGAGAGAGAGAGAGAGAGAGAGAGGGAGGGGGAGGGGGGAGGGAGAACTAAAAAAAATCTTGGAAAAACACCAAATGTGGTATTTAGGTTCAGAATCTTCCAGAGATGAGACAAAGATTTAAAAAAAAATTCCCTACCCCAAACTACATGGAAAAATGTTAGCTTTATTTTTTATTTTCTCAAACATGCTCTAACAATTTTGATTACAGTATTGTGTATTTAAAATATTTCTAATAAAATACATATCTTGAATTTTCTGTGAATAACCTGTAAAGCCCTTTTCGTTCTTAAAGACTTTTGTATATGTAAGCTGTAACAGATAGACAAAATGTCACAATACAGAAGATGCATCTCATTAAATCATACCATTTATATCAAACCAATGTAAACCAAGAGTAGTGAAAACACCTTCCTTCTGTGAGCCACCAAATATGCAACACATGCTGCATCACTCAGCAGCATGTGAAAAACAAAGGGACAGTGGCAGAGAGAGAAAGGCACCTATGAGTCAAAATGGCTCATGAGTCCCGTTTTCACCACTTCTGGTGTAAAAGATTTCCAAGGTAGTCTTTGTTAGTTGAATTTTCAAATACTTAATATTTTTACTTTCTTTACTATGTATAGTAAGTGGGAAAGTATGGTATTTCACCCAAACATTTGATGTTGAGATTTTACTGAAAATGTAAGTTTTGAGGCTCCCTGAACCCAAAAAGAAACATTTTTAGAAAAACGTCCACGTGTACCTGTGATCAGCATAACTGAAAAATGAAAATTTGGTTAAACACAAAATTTTGTTAACTAATTTTGAAGATTTAGAAGCTAGTAACAGTGATGTGTCATAATTTAAAATAAAGAGAGTTGAGAGTTGTTACACTACATCACTATAATATTGTTACTTGAACGCGTTTCGGGAGACAAAATCTTGAAATAAGACTTAAAGAGCATATGAGATGCATTTACCAAAAGCAGCCAGATAAATCAGCAGTAGCACATCATTTCTGGTCTTCAAACCATGATATCACTCCAAACATAAAACTCTTAAAACCGATCAACAGCAGTAATGAATTGGACATCTGGGAAAAAATACATATTGTCAAACACAGGAATCACTTAATGAATTTCGAACTGCCGCCACCCAACAGCCTTTGGAGGTTCATCAGCCCAGCACCAGAGAACACCACTAACCACACACATCCCCCAGACGATGACCGGCAAAATCAGATGAGGGCATGCTGACGATGGGAACAAACCGTCTCCCGAAACGCGTTCAAGTAAGAATATTATAGTGATGTAGTGTAACAACCCTCAACTCTCTTTATTTTAAACAAAATTTTGTATTTAAGTTCAGCATCCTCCAAGGATGGGACATACACATTTCCAAGAAAATCTGCGCATCCAAAACTACCCTTTACATGGAAAATGTTTTGAAAATTTAACTTTCTCAAAAATATGTCTAACAATTTTGACTAAACCATATATATTAAAGATATATACATGACAAATAAAATGTATATCTTGAGTTATCTGGGAGTAGCCTGCAAAGATCTGTTCATTCGGAAAGAGTTTTATATAATCCTGTATAGCTGGTAAACGTTAAGTCATAGATGGAAATGTACTATGCAATAAATGTACCCTAGATATATCTCTTTAAAACATATAATTTATTTCAAATAACGTTTTTGTAACATAAACCATTTCCGAGATATACATTATTAATGGTTAAAATTGTTCAAAACCTTTGTTATTTTTTTAAAGTCCCTGTCAACATTCAGTTGTTCTTGTGATTGCATGGAAAGAGTATGGAATTTTAAGATCTGCATATAATGTCTAGTTCTTAAACATTTGGCCGTCACTATTCCCTTTGTATCTGTAATGAAATATGTAATGTAGCTGTCTCTGCAAAGGTTTATCTCAATTAAAATGAAGTAGATAGAAAGATAAATTTTCCTAAGAATATTTGTGTATACAATAATACATGATAGAGGATAGAGAAAGTCATGTGAATATAATACTTAAGATTTTTGCTAGTGGAAAGTTACTATTTATTTTTCTTGTGGTCATGCAAGAAGTATGGAATTTCAAAGCCATCAGCCATCCATCCAGCCATCCAGTTTTTAAAAATCTGACTATCATTTTAACTTTCCGTATTCTTCTAATACTCACAACAAAATATATAAATGTGCAATGAAAGTTCCTTTAGATTAATGAGTAATAGATGAATAAGCTTTTGTAAGAGTAGTTTGTAGAAAAGAGAGTAAAAAATTGTGTAAATGTACCACACAAGAATTGTTTTATTTCCAGTGTTAAGTATTATAATATTTATATAATTTAAAGTTTAGGTGCTTTCTGAAAGACATTGGTAGAATTCACAGCTCTATTCACTTATTGAATTAACTATGGAGTGCTTTTCCTTTTGTCTTCCTCTAGCATTCTACTTCCCTTTCCTCGCCCTCTCCCTTCCTGTCAAACTCTCTCCCTCCCACTTTCTTCCCTCTTTCCACTTTCCTATGCTAATTTTGAAGATTGAAATTTCAAATCAGCAGCAACTGCAATGTGATACTTAAAAAGTGTATTTGTGTTAACTAAAATTCAAGATAAACTTACTCATAGTTTTAATAAAAAATGGCAATGAAATTGGAATAACAAAATACAATATAACTAGGTATTACTTGAGTTCGTTGTAATGTTTATCTCAGTTCTGAGAGTATCAATCTTTATGTGTTTACTTTCTCTATGCAAAATAAGTGTGTATTCCATATTTATTTAATTTAACCTTTGTAAATTTGGAATTTTCTTTTTCCTAGTTTTATTTATTTTTATTTTTGTAGATTAATTCTCTTTGTATTATAATTTTGGATCAGTTACACAACCATTTTTCCTATAAAAAGTAATATTTGTTTACTGATTTCTGAAACTTAAAGTTTGAAATAAGCTTTTATTTACACACAGAGATGCAATGTTGGAGCAGACATATGAGGTTTCTCTTGATGTGGCGACAAGTCTGATTGAATGCGGCTATTGCTTCCTAAGCAGATTTGGCTACTGGTGCCCTGTTCAGGTAGGAACTTTGTTAAACTAATAATGTACTTGTAGAACCTTGGCAAATCTATGCATAAAGCCATTGTAAACATGAAATGATAATGTATGGAAATAGAACTTTAATCAGCCTTTGCATTTAGAATTTAGGCTATATCATTCCTTAAAGGCAAAAGCCTCCTGCCAACAAGAGGGGAGCTCGTTTTATACTCATCAGGGGAGCTACTCCTGAAGAGCTGATAACTGGCACAATATTATTTGGCTAATTGACTGAACATCACTGCTTTTAATATACTTGACTTCTTTTTCATGTTCACAGTTCTAGTTCTTTTGCTCGCTCCACTGGTCCCTGTTCCTGGCCTGCCTCATCCATTGTTTTCCTGCTTGTTGTGTGAACAGATCCGCTCATCTGGTTCTCTAACTCCTTTCGTTTCTCCTCCTATCTGTACGGTCCCTTTGGTTCTTCATTTTTATTCTCTCTGTGCCCTATTTTGCTGTTGAAGTCCTCTATGATGATAGTGGTTTGTGCTTTGTACTTATTGATTGCTTCATCTAAGAGGTTTTAGAAGCTCTCTAATTCTTCCATTGGGCTTGCTTCAGTGGGTGTGTACCCTTGCATTATTTTGTATATTTTTTCATTGATGTTTAGGGTCTTACCTGTGATCAATTCTGAGATTACTATTATCTATTGTACATTCTCTTTGAGTTGTTTCTTCACAATGAAGCCCACCCCTTTTTGACTTTTTGTCTGTCCTATGTAGCTGAAAAGGTCACCATTTCTCTTTTCTATGATGGCTTCTTCTCTTCTCCTCAACTTGCTGAGTTCTATTATGTTTGCCTTTAGGTTTTTTAATGCATTGTCGAGTTCGGTTTCTTATTCTTTCATTCATAGAGCTCTGACATTAAATGTTGTGATGTATAGTTCTTTTCCTCTATATCTGGATTCTTTCATCACCACATTGTGCATCGGTGGTCCTCCCTCAGTTGTTTGGCTTTAATTCATTCCAGGGTACCCATTTGCCTATCAAAAGGCTCTTTTAGTATTCAACTCTTGCCTCAGTGTCCCCTCTCTCCTTCTCTTCTTGTGCTTTCTGCCTCAATGCATTTTGTATTTCCATTTCTCATTTGGTGAGGTCGCTGTCTTGACTATGAAGTTTGGCTTTGCTTATTATAATTTTTTAGCTTATCCTTGAAACTCTTGAGGGTTATTCTGACTATTCCTCTGTTCATCCCATCTTTTCCTATGTAGATTGCTGCCATTGGTATGACTTCCATGTTGATTATTAATATTTATCTCATTTGTGTTTTTATCTTGCTTTTGTCTTCTGTGTCTGGTGATATATCCTTGCTTTTGATCACAATATTGTTCCTTCTTTCTCTCCTTGCTCTTTGTTCTTCTTGGTCTTGCATTTGTTGGAGCCATCCTACTATTGTTTTTAGCTCTTCAGCTGTCTTTTGAACCTCCTTCATTATCTTGTTTTCTAGGTTGTTGCTCTTGGTCTCTAATTCCTCCCCTCTTCTTGTTAATTCTGCTTTGATGGAAGTTGTTTCTGCTCTAGTCTGTCTTCTAAAGTCCTTATTCACATTCTTAATACCCTTGAGTTCATTTAGTATCTCTGTGAACATTATTTGTATTGCTGAGTGTCATGTTGGTTCCTCATCTGAGTTATACTCTGCCCTCAGACTCCCAGACATTATTTTATTCTTCCCCTTGTCCATTTTTTTGATTTGTTTCATTTTCCCTTTGTGCTCCCCCTCTGTCTGTGGATTACAAATTTCCAAATTGTGCTAGTCTTTTACTCTTGCATCTGCTGCTTCCTGGCATCTCTTTGTTTTCTCTATTACTGCTTTGCTCCATTTCTTGGATCTCCTAGCTCATTTTTCCCCATCTTCTTTGGCTTTCATCTGCTCTGTCTTTGCATGACTCACTTCCGGTGCCTCTTTGGTGTTCTCTGGTTTTCATGTGCTCTCTGGTGTAGGTGTATGTCTCTTCCAGCTTTCGCTGGGTCTTGTGTACACTTCCAGTTTGGCTTTAGGCCTTCCCTAACATTTAATTAAGAGGCATGTTTTGTTTTCTTCCATTTATTCTTTTACTTTATTATTGCCTTCACTAACTTTTGTGTGGGTTTCTTATTACCTGTTGCGTATTTTGAGTGTGCTCTTTTGTTTCCATTCGTTCACTTGATGGTATTTTCTCTGTTTCCTTTGTCACTTGTTTTTTCAATCATTCATCTCCTGGCAGCCATAATAGCACTCCCAGCATTTGTATGTAACTATTAACAATAAACCAGTAAATAATGTTGATAAAGCACTTTTAATTGGTATTACTTTTGATAAAGCTTTTCTTATACTGCATACTAGATAAACTATATATAAAAATCAGTAAACACCTATTTATACTTAAACAATAATTCCCAAAAGCAGCAATCAAATTTATTTCTTTTTCTCTCTTATACATTTATACATTTCGTATGACATTGAAATGTGGGAAACATGTTAAAAATAAACTTAAACATATACCTATGAAACTTATCAAAATTCAGCTTGTGCAAAGAAACTTTTCAACAGCAAAAAATACTCACATTAACTAGCCTCTGCACTTCATAACTATTTCATATTTGATAAGCTATAAATTCAAAATATAAGCATTTGCAGATGTTCATGACCATCATATAAGAAAAAAGAATCTGATTATGTTACATTCTGATGCAGTAATTTGTATCACAAATTACTTAAATGTAAATAATGGTTGTAATATGAATATGCATTTTTATGTGACATTGATTTCAGATGTTTATTAATTGTAATTATTATTGGGAAATAAGTTTATACGGCTTTACTGAAACTGTCAATAATAGAGCAATAATGCAGCGAGGGGGGGTGAGCTGTTTATCATTATTGGAAACAAGGAAGTTACGTAATGTTGGCGCGTTTTCGGTAGAAACTTCTGGAATATTTTCTCCCTAAAAGCAATATGTATTCGTGGTTTTCATTGGATATTAAAATAGACGCTAATGTTGGCGCGTTTTATTAGCCAATAGTAATTCATTTATAATCTTTAGGCGTATCTGGACGAAGGGGTATAAATAGAAGCCAAGTTAGAGGTAAAGTCAGTCAGTCCTTCAGTTCGCCGAAAGCATTCATACATTACACGTCGTATTTCGGCAGTTCATCAAAATTCTTTGTGCAATACACGTCGTCTTAAGTTCGTCAGTTCGTCAAAATATTTGTATGAGATATGTCGGCTATAGATTCACAAGTTACGAAAATCTAAAGTATTATAAAGTTAATTATACACAAAGTTGAAGTACGTGAATTAAAAGTGATCAGTAAGAAGTATTATAACAGTTTCAGTTTGGCGAGTATCCAGATCAATATGTAAAAGTGATAGTGAACGTGTTCGACATTAAAAATTATAAAACAAATTTCTTCATCAGTGTAATTTTTGGATGGGAGATTGCTTTCTGCTTCACAACCTGTATAGAGACACATGTTCGACCCAAGATAAGATAATAGCTAGCCGGAGGACATTTGAAATGAAATCAAACAAAAAAGCTAACACTGATGCAAATTGCTAACACAAGATGGAGCTACGAACCTAACAAAGAATGACGTCACAAGATGGCAACGCGTGAAGTAAAGACACATACACAAACAACATTAATAATACCGCATCAAATTGGCTCCCATACGTGGGGCAGTTAAAATTATGTAACCAAACAAAACAAAAGCAGCACAATATGAGATCTTCAAGTTCTAATAATTTACGTAAAAACATATTACGTAAGCACCAAGAATGTTACATCAATTCAAATAACTTTCTCTACCAACTATTGATAATTGGTGGCTATACAAATTATTTTCCTATCTACTTAATTTTAATGGAGATAAACCTTTCCAGAAATAGCTGCATTACACATTCCATTATAGATAAAAAGAGAATAGCAATACTCAAATGTTTTAGAACTGGATGATATACACTGGCCTTAAAACTCCATACTCTTCCCATGACATCATGAGAAACAGCTGAAAATCTAAAGTATTGAACAATAAGACTTCACAAGCTATTCTCAGAAAATTCAAGATGTGCACTTTATTTCTCAACTAAATATCTTTAATATATGGTATTTTAATCAAAATCATTAGAACCACTCTTCAGAAAATAAAAAAAATTTGAAAAATGTTCCATGTGAAGAGTAGTTTGGGGTGGGAAAATTTTCTTGAAAATCTTTGTTGTTGCACCTTTGAAAGGTACTGAATTTAAATACCAACTTTAGTATTTATCCAACATTTCATTTTTTGAGCTATGCTGTTTACAGACACATACACACTCGTGGACATCTTCCTAAAAATGCCTTTTTTTATTCAGGGGGCCTCAAAACACATCTCAATATTGAATATTTGAGTGGAATGTAATTCCTTTTCTACCTATTATGTATGTGGTAGAGAAAGTAAAAATAACCACGCACACACATATTTATTTGCATTCCATAGATCCTACAATTTGTCTTTACAACAGGATGTGGAGCATGTCAATATGTGAATACAACATTTACAATATAAATTTACAATGAAATTATAAGATTAATATTATGTACAGAGATAGTCTATTAATTACATGGTGTTTTTAAGTTCATTTATGGTATAGCATGAATGCTCAAGAAGGTATTACTTTAACTTAATTTTGAATACCTTATCATTACAGTTCTTCAGCTCATTAGGCAGCATATTAAACATCTTTATGCATTGGTAATGCACTCCTTTTTGGGCAGGTTGATTGATGGTACATGGAGTTCAAATCTGCATCTTGCATTGATATTTTGGATGTCATAATTAGTAATAAAGTATTACTTTCTCTACTATGTATAGTAAGTAGGGGAAGTATTGTACTCCACCCAAAACTTCAATACAGAGATTTCACCACAAATATGTTTTGAGACCCCCTGAATCCAAAAAAAGCATTTTTGGAAATGTGTCCGTGTGTGTGTGTGTGTGAGAGAGAGGGAGAGAGAGAACAGCATAACTCAAACGAACTGTCGGATAAACACCAAACTTGGTATTTAGGTTCAGTATCTTCCAGAGATGCGACACAAAGGTTTTCAAGAAAGTCCTCCCACTCCAGACTACCCTTTACATGGCTGTAATGATTTTGATGAAAATATCATATGTTTAAGATATTTTCATGACAAATAAAATGTATATCTTGATTTTTCTGGGAATATCTCCAAAAGTATTCTTCATTGTGAATGACTTTTGCATAACTGGTAAACCATAAGAGATAGACAACATTTTACTATACAAAAAATGTAGATCGTGTTAAAATATACAATTTATGTCATATACTTGTTATTTTTTTGTTGAGTGAATCCTTTTTGAGATATTGCTTGTTATTCGCTTAAATTTTTCAATACTTATTTTCTCAAATGGGAATTCGTTATTCATTTTTTTGTCTTGTATATGCAAAGAGTATTAATCTGTGGCAAAGAGAATGGTGCTGCACATAGCAACCAACTATTAAGAGATATGTCTATGCTTAAAGGCTACTGTATTTCTATATTGCCCTTGCAAATACAAAACAAGGGGAACATAGTACATTACATTTGTAATCCTAGAAATTTAGAAGCATTTGAATCTTGAACAGAGTTGCCATTTATGTCAATTGCAAAATTGTGGTGTGCGGAATTGGCTGTGATGAATATTACACACACTACACATAGACTCAGTATATTTGAAAAGTTGCCTAGTTACACTAGTGCTAAATTATATAATTAACTGCCTGTGAAAATAAGTAAAATATAATACTTATAAGAAATTTAAAGTTATAAATCATTCAGTCAAAGAGCAATTAAATATGTAGTTAATTTTAACATTTCATTATATTACAGTAGATGTGTAAAAAGCTTTAACTAAATTGTACAAGATTGTTAGTATTGTATGTATTGTTTTAAGCTATTGTTTCATGAGTTCATGGTTTTAAGTATATGTTTTTCATTGAAATTAGTAATTTTAAGATTAATGTTAAAATGAGTATTTTATATAGTGGAGCATGATTTTACACATTAGAACTGGTGATTAAGAATAGTTTTGTTCCACTTACTAGATTAAAACAGGACAATGTTTCAATGAGACATTCTCCCTATCATCAGCTATCATCAGGCCTACCCCAAAATCTTCTCTTGAATTTTCTAGTGTGTAAACCCTTCTTGTGTTTGTTAGTGTATCAGATAAATGGTTCTGTACTTGCTTGGAATAGATTATGGGCTTTTTTACTGCTGTTGCATATGAAAGCATCTTAGTAACAGCTGTATTTTTCTATCAGATTGCAGAGAAAACAAATCCAATTCAGATGTACTTTTCTGCAAAAGAATCAGGAAATATATATCCCATTATTCACCGAAAATATATTTACTTTATAGGTAAGTATTTATTTCCATTTAGGCTAATATTTCTCAAAAACAGTTAATTATCAAATTCCAGAAAAGAATCTATTAGTCATTTGATCATGGAAGAATCAGCAAAGTTCAAATACTGTGTTAGGACAAAGTCAGTTTACTTTCTTTACTACTTACCTATAATAAGAAGAGGAAGTATTGTATTGCACCCAAAAATTTGATGCCAAGATTTCACCAGAAATATACATTTTGAGACTCCCTGAATCCAAAATAAAAAAGTATTTATAGAAAAATGCCTGTGTGTATGTGAAAAGCATAACTCAAAACTGATAAGTTGATTAAACACCAAGTTGGTATTCATGTTCAATATCTTGCAAGGAAGTGGCACAAAGATTTTAAAGTCCTCAACCCCAAACTACCCCTTACTTGAAAATTTTTTTAAAAATTTTGATCTTCACAAAAATGGCTCAAATGATTTTGACTAAAACATCATATGTTTAAGATATTTTCATGACAGATGAAATTTTTATCTTGAATTTTCTGGAATAGCCTGTGAAGTCCTATTCATTCTGAATGATTTTTGCATAATTGGTAGAATCTTACTACACAAAAAAATCTGATGTGTTACATTCACATGACTTTCTCTACTCTTGTACAAACTATTTTTACAAACGCTTATTCTCCATATGCTTCATGTTAATCGAGATGTTAATCTTATTGCTAATTTTCTTATAGGTGCAAAGGGAATATTGTAGTATTTAAGCAATAGTCAAATCTTTTAAGAGCTGGTTGCTATGTGGCGCATTCCATTCTCTTTGTATGTCCAGGACATAAAAAAAATGAATACCGAATTCCCATTTGAGAAAAAGTATTGGAAAATTTAAGGGAATAACAAGCAATATCTCGAAAATGGTTCACTCAACAAAAAAATGTATATGACATAAATGTGTATTTTAACGCGATCTACATTTTTTGTGCAGTAAAATTTTGTCTATCTCTTATGGTTTACCAGTTATGCAAAAGTTGTTCACAATGAAGAATACTTTTGGAGTGATTCCCAGAAAATTTGAGATATACATTTCATTTGCCATGAAAATAGCTTAAACATATGATATTTTAATCAAAATCATTAGTCATTTTTGAAAAAATTAAAATTTTCGAAAAATGTTTCATGTAAAGGGTAATCTGGGGTGGGGGAGATTTTCTTGAAAACCTTTGTGTTGCATCTCTGGAAGATACTGAACCTAAATACCAAGTTTGGTGATTATCCGACTTTTCGTTTCTGAGTTATGCTGTTCACAGACACATACACAGACACACACGGACATGTTTCCAAAAATGCTTTTTTTGGATTCAGGGGGTCTCAAAACATATATTTCCGGTGAAATCTCGGTATCGAATTTTTGAGTGGAATACAATACTTCCCCTACTTACTATACGTAGTAGAGAAAGTAAAAATGTAGATGTCATTAAAGTATACAATTTATATCAAATAAACCCATTCTAGATATTTCTTGCTATTGGTTTGAATTTTCAAATACTTATACTTTTCTCAAATAGGAAGCCATTATTCATTTTTTCTCATTGTCGTGCAAAGAGAATGGAATTTCAAAGCCATCACATAGTGACACACTCTTTACAAATCTGCTTATCGCTTTATCTACTGTACTGTACAACAAAATGTGTAAGTGTGAATTGTTTGTCTGAATTAACAAGTAGCTAGAATAATAAGCTTTTATAAGGATACTTATTAAAAAAGTGAGTAGAGGAAGTCGTGTGAATGCAACACATCAGATTTTTAATTTCTGCACTACTTCTCTATAACAAGCAGAGGAAATAATATTATCCTTTTGTGTGTATGTGTATACTTTTTTTTTTATCCTATTGCAATGTAACAAATACCATTCTTAATATGATTTTCCATGTTATAAAGTGCTCTTAATCACAAAAACATACTAAATAAACAGCAGCATGGTTTTAGAAAAGAGCATTATACTATAACAGCTCTAAATGAGTTTATTAACGAAATAATGGAAAACAATCTGAAAATTGGTACGGTAATATTTGATCTTTCTAAATCTTTTGACTGTGTTGATCACAATATTTTAATGAGCAAATTTGAAAAATATGGATTGTGCGGTATTGATCAAGGCTTATTTGATAGGAAGAAAGCAATCAACGCAGATATATTATAAGCATGCTAATGTAACTAGTAAAATACCATCAAAATATGAAACAGTAAAATATGGAGTTCCACTAGTAACGGTCCTATTATAGGTCCCTTATTGTTTATGTTGTGTGTAAACAATATATGTCAAATCACTAACACAAAAGTGATCTCTTATGCTGACAATACTGCATTATTATGCTAGGGTAATGAAATCAATAGTCCAAAAATGAATATGAAACACGCAGTAAAGTGTCTTTTAGACTTCTTTGAAGCTAATAACCTCAAATGAAATATAAACAAAACCAAAATAATGCAGTTTTTCTTGGAAAATAAATTGTTACAAGAGACACTTTGCCTTCAGATTGAAAATGATAATATAGAAGAAGTGTATGAACATAAAATCTTGGGAATACGTGTAGACAGCAGATTAACATGGGCTAAACATTTAGACATCTTATGTAGCACATTTAGTAAATCAGTTTATTTATTAAGGTATTTTAAATCAATATTAGCAGAAAGGTATTTAAAACTAATATACTATAGATTCATTTACCATATATAATAAATGGAATTGAATTATGGGTTAGCACAGCAAAATTACATGTAAACAGAGTATTTATTTTGCAAAAAAGATGTTTAAGAATAATATATAGTCTCAAAACAAGGGAATCGTGTAGAGAAACATTTATGCAGAACCAAATATTAAATTTACACTCATATGCATACCATGTTGTTCTCCTGGTTACTGATAAACAACTAATCAAATATAATGAAATCCATTCTTACACTACTCAAATGAAAAATGACTCTTATAAATCAATCCATGTTAAAATAATATCAGATAAAAATGCCAATGTGATGGGAATCAATTTACGTAATAAATTACCAGCAAGGTTAAAATTATTATCTGGCTCCACTTTTTAAGTGCCATCTGAAAAAAATTCCTTATTCAGAAATGTTTGTATAATCTTGATGAATTGTGAATTATTCTAGGTAAATGTGACTTTTATTTATACTATTATAATTCTGACAAAGCTAATATTCTGTAATAAAGCTACAGTTAATAAAGAATTGAATTGAATTGTATTAAAAAATAATATATGGTTCCCATATAAAAAAACATGATTATGTTGAAAATCATACTTTCTTACATTTTTGAGTGGGCTATGTCATCCACTTTAATGAAGCCCTTCCCTGCCTTCGTGTCTGTGACAGTAATTTTTCAATTTATATTTTTGTTTCAGAGATATTTGTAGTGGAAAGTTTAGGAGACTCTCCCAGTATAATCTGTATAAATTATCAATTATAACACTTCAGGGCATGTTTCATGATTAATCAATTGTAACTTAAGCTGTCTTTATTTATTATTTACTTTCTGTTGATTTGACTGCCACTAGGTGGATTCCTTTTAGATGAGCTTGGGAAATGTTTCAGCTGGACAAGAGAGTGCTGAGAAGTTCAAGAACGATCCACTGAAGTATTTACATGGAGAGTTCTGCAGACCAGTAGTTCCTGTTAGGTTGGCTATTATAGGTCCACCCAAGAGTGGAAAGTCTATAAGTAAGCAAGAACTAATTTAGTAGAACAGCATCTATAGCAATTTGCACTAAGCTTGCCAGAGTTTGAACGCAATTTACTATGAAATAAATAAGTTTTTAGACTACAGATGCCTAGAACGAGATAGACTACATCTGAATTTTAAGAGTTCATATTTTCTTAGCTAAGCCATAAGTAGAGTGAAATTTGTAAACATCAGCAGGGAAATTAATTGGCAGTTTAGAAGGTGGTTCAGTTGCACCATTGCACAAATTATTTTGCAGTACAAAACATAATCATTATTCGATAAATCGTTAAAATCTTCCGGGCTGGAAGGCCGTGGTATAAGGGTAAAACTACTAGCACCCGACGTTTCGGTCAACTCTGTGGTTGCCATCTTCAAGAGGTAACTCCCAGGACAGCTTGATAACGACTGCCGACTAGGCAAGAGATGTTCCGCAATTTATAGCTCACGTCAAGGTCAAAACAGCCGCAGTGGGTCTGCAGTGACGTGTCATTGTTGGTATCCACGTACGATTAAGCTTAAATTTTTCTTCCTTTTTATTAAAGTTGTTGGAGTGTTTATAAATTTCAATTGCTTCTCTATGAAGTCTAGCGTGATAATATTTTGTAGAAGATAGTACTTGCGTGTCTTCATATAGGATACGATGACCCATGGTAACAAAGTGTTCAGCGACTGCAGACTTATCTGTTTGAGCAAGGCGACAATGTCGTTTATGCTTTAATTTAAGATAAAGAGAGTTGAGGGTTGTTACACTACATCACTATAATATAACTCAACTCTCTTTATTTTAAATTATGACACATCACTGTTACTAGCTTCTAAATCTTCAAAATTAGTTAATCGTTTATATCGGCTCTGTTTATATCGTCCAATATAAACAGAGCCACATGTACAGAGCCGCATCAGAACAACAAAACGTAGTATAAATACCCGAATAACAGAGTATAAACAACATTGTCGCCTTGCTCAAACAGATAAGTCTGCAGTCGCTGAACACTTTGTTACCATGGGTCATCATATCCTATATGAAGACACGCAAGTACTATCTTCTACAAAATATTATCACGCTAGACTTCATAGAGAAGCAATTGAAATTTATAAACACTCCAACAACTTTAATAAAAAGGAAGAAAAATTTAAGCTTAATCGTACGTGGATACCAGCGATGACACGTCACTGCAGACCCACTGTGGCAGTTTTTACCTTGACGTGAGCTATAAATTGCGGAACATCTCTTGCCTAGTCGGCAGTCGTTATCAAGCTGTCCTGGGAGTTACCTCTTGAAGATGGCAACCACAGAGTTGACCGAAATGTCGGGTGCTAGTAGTTTTACCCTTAGACCACGGCCTTCCAGCCCGGAAGATTTTAATGTTTTATCGATTAACTCCGGCCGTGAAAGCCTTCGTACTTATAATCATTATTTTTCATCAAAATGTACAAAATTTTAAAAACAAGAAATTATCTATATATAACATAAAAATTAATGGGAAACACAGTGAAGTAATTAAAATATTAATGAAATTCATGTGGCAACACACTCTAACTTCACTCTTACAAGATAATTACCTTGAACGGGTTTCGAAGACACCTTGTCTTCTTAGCTGATGATGAAGGTGTATGGTTAGGATATTTTAGAAGGCTAATTGGAGAAGAGAGTAATGCTAGATCCAAAAGAGGTAGGACAAATAGAAATATTTAATGAAAAATTAGATTTTAAAATCATGGAGCTGGAAGTTTACCACAAATAAGGAATATAAAAAAAGGCAAAGCAGTAGGAATAGATAGAAAACAAAGGGAATTTTGGAAAATGTATGGGGAAACACAAAATGGTTTAAAAGTGGTGACAAAATTACTAAATAAAATTAAAGAAAAGAATGATGTGCCAAAATGTTGGGAAAAAAAGTATGGTGGTACCAATCTACAAAGGGAAGAGAGGTGCAAATAGACAGAGAATTATAGGGGAATAAGTTTATCAATATTAGGGAAAATGTACACAGGTATATTGGCCGATAGATTACGAAAATGGGTGGAAGAGGAAGTAAAACTGTCAGAATACCAAGCAGAATTTAGGAAAGGTAAACAAACAATAGATAATGTATTCATACTAAAGACTATAATAGACAAGTATTTGAGCAGGAAAAGAGGAAGGATATACATGCATTTTGCAGATTTTTAAAAAGCATTTGATGCAATAAATACAGAAGCATTAGCTTATAAATTAAGAAGGAAAGGGGTAAGTGGAAAATTTTATAAAATAAATCGGGAAGATCTACAAAGATATAAAATTTTATTTAAGATGTGGAAGTAATGGAATTACAGAAATGACTGAGCAAAAACTAGGATTAAGACAAGGGAGCCCCATATTATTTAATATATTCATAGATGACATATTAGATAGAGTGAAAGAAAAAAATCTGCACTATCACATAATGGTAAATAGAGAGATACCAGGTTTACTATATGTGGATGATCTTATGGTTGGGGCTATAACAGTAATTGGGCTACAGTAAGCAATCGCTGGAATACAGAAGTTCTGTGAAGAATGGGGAATTAAAGTAAATATAAAGGAATCAAAAGTTATGGTATTTAAAATAGGAAATAAATTTAAAAAAGAAGAGAAATGGCAAATGGAACGTTTAAAGTTAGAAGCTGTCAAGGAGTTTGATTATTTGGGGGTGAGGATGAACACAAATGGAGGTTATGGCTAAAGGAAAGGCAGCAATGACAGGAGTAGAAATGTTCAAATATAAATTAGAAATGATGACTAAATGGATAGAAAGAATGTATGAGGCATTGGTAGAAGCAAGAATGTTATATGCAGTTGAAATTTGGTGGGGGGAATCTGAATTAAGCAGAAAAATAGACCAGAGCTACAGAATGTTTTGCAAAGAACTATTGGGGTTACCAAGATCAACACCAGGAGAAGCAACGTTAGTGGAATTAGGAGGAACAAGAAGAAAAGGAGTGATATTGGAAAGGATATTGAAATTTTGGTTTAGATGCTTGAAAAAAGATGAAAGAGAAATTTTATGGATGTGTATGGACCATCAAAGGAGTACAAAAAATAAAAACAGCTGGTGGACAGGGATAGAAAAAATTATGGAGAAGATGGGAATGGTAGATATTTGAAGAGCAGGAGAAAGAAATAGAAACAGCTTCTGCATAACAGTAAGAAACAGAGTGGAGAACATAGAAAGACTTGGGGAAGCTTAGAGAATAAAAAATCACTAGCATTGTATACATTAGTAAAAAGAAAATGGGGAAGAGAAGCATATATGGATTATTGTAATAGAATGCAAAAGAAGCATTTGCATAGGTGAGAACAGGATCGATGTACCTGAGAGAGTTAAGTGGCAGAAAAAGTGGAATTTGTGAATTATGCGGAGGCAGTAAAAGCATAGAGGATTATATGATAGAATGCAAAGAATTAGTGCAATGGAGACAAAAAGTAGGTGAGGAAAAATGGTAGCAGGAAAAAAAAAAATAAGAATATGGAGGGTTTTTAAAGAAAGTAACGGAGAAATGGATTAGAAAAGTAAGGGAGCTAAGAAAGGTAGAAGGGCAAATGGAGGAGGGAGAGGATGGTTCATAAGGGTAGCAAAGGCTGCTCAGTTGAGCCATAAGGCCAGGGTACCAGGTAAAATGAGCAGTACAGGCAGAAAATTTGTACATAGGTTAAGTTAGTTTACAAGTGGAACATTGTAAAACAGGTTTGTGTATAAAAATATGTACAAATAAAATTAATTAATTAATTAATTCATATAAGGAATGTTATTGCAATATTGGTTTTATTCAGTTGAAGAATTTTTAAACACTTTTCAATAGTTATGATCACATATTGGGTGTATAATTTAATTTATTGTAATTAAATGTATATATTCATGTCAATTTTGTTCTTATATTTAATGTTTATAATGATAGCATGAATTTTTATAATTCCCATGGTTGGCAATAAATCTAATCTAATCCAATCTAAAACATTCTGTAAGTTTATGCAATAATCACAAGAACTTCCACACATAGGTGTGTGTGCGTGCGTGCATGCGTGTGTGCATGCGTGTGTGTGTGCGCGCGCTTCAGGCTTGATAAGTTTGAAATGTTTTTTTATTCCAGTGGCAAAAAGATTAGCAAAGAAGTTTGGCATTAATGTAATATCACTGGGAGGAGCTATCAGGCATGTTCTACAAGATATGGCAGATACAGAACTTGCAAATAACATACTAAGAATTCTACAGAGTGGTAAAGTTGTACCTGATGACCTGGCTATTATGGCAGTGGAAGCAGCTGCATTGGAAAACAGGTATATACTTTAATTTAGGGATTAGAGGATTAAAGCCATTCTGTCCAGAAGATGTAAAAATGTGTCATCTGTTCCATGCACAAGGCTCATTGAACCCTGGTTTGTGGATGGGGAGGGAGAAGCATTTATTTTCACAGAACTGTCAATGAAAGTTTGAAACAAGAGGGAAAGTTGTGCAACAAACTGAGTTTAGACAGTATTTACTTTATACATGTGAGTGCTGGGATAGTGCAATGGTCTCATTTCTGGACCTCGTTTTGAGGGTCCAGGTTTTGATTCTCGGCTCTGGGGTGGCAATTTTAAGTCAATCCTATCCACACCTTCACCTCTTAATTTCTCATGTGGAGTATTCCCAGGCCAACGTGGTTCAGAGTCCACAGTAAAATCTGTAGGTTCTCTCATTTCACCGCCATCCTCATAATCACCCTACCATCAGAGGTAATGGACTCTGCTCTCTGGGTGCCTCCACCTCGGAAATGGGTCCAGTCATCACTTGGTGGAATGAGGTAACCCCCAAAAGTCATAGGCCAAATATAGGGAGCGTTAGAGATGACAATAACTTTATAAATGTAAAATGAAGGTCCAACTCATATTCAAGAGATCCCAGATTCAAAACTCAATTGGGTTGAGTTACATGGTTAAGGTTTTTTGAGAGTTTTCCTTTTGCTCAGAAGGCACATGTCACTCATTTCTATAGATCCTGGGTGATGGTTATGGTTATCAGGAAGTGGAAGAGGATTTTTGCACTTTTGCACAAGAGGATTGTGCTTCTGGAAACCTCCAGGAGGAAGGAGTGAAGTGAAGGACACAGAGTGTGACCAGATTTGGGCCACAGGCTCGGACATAGGCTGGGTCCCTAATGTCTCCAAATATCACATCCTGATGCCAGTAACATTCACCCACAGGCCTACTTTTCCCCATGGAGAGGTCTCTCTGAGGGTCCATTCCATACTGAATGCCAGACCCTGGGCTTAGTATCACTTCATCCATTTTATTCATTCATTCAATGCCCAATATTACCTATCCAGCTAAAGAATATTAAAAAGAAAAAATTTGATGTGTTACAATCAGGACTTTCCCTACCCGCTACAACTTACTTCCATATCTATTCTGTACATTATTCATAACAAATGTCTTTTTTACTTCTTATATCATGACAAATGTTTTCTGAAATGGTTTCAATACATATTTTTTGGAGCTACATAAGCATATTTTGGTGTATTTTATTGTGCTAAGAGTTTTACAAATTTGATTGTCTACTGCACTTTGACCCTGGTCACTCATTCAGTAGACAATCATTACAGTTTATTTACATTTTACAATTTCTTGTCAATAAATTATCTTGCTCTTTTTTTTTTTTTTTCTCATGTCCCATTTTCACTTGTTTTTCACTTTTCATCTATTGATTACTTAACCATCACACATTCACTCTAGTTTTCCATTCAAAGTAAGATGCGCTACCTCTTACTATAGGATGCAAGTACAATATCAAATGTTTAAAATGAAGCTTGCTGTATTTGTTCTAGACTTGTAGTTTTGCCACCCTTTGCGATAATTGCAAGTGCTGACCCTCCCCTCACACTTTCAGACAAAACTAATTTTATTTTCATCCTCAATGTCAGTCCTCTGACCACTTATTCTTACACTGGATAATAACCTACAACATATTTTGGTCTGGGCCTGTTTTCATTTATGAGTTACAGAAGTTAATAAGTTTCCCTTATTTCACTGTAATATCGCATGCCACATTATGCAAGTGAGCCACTGTATAATTTGTACTTTAGTGTTACTTTTAGTGTGTGCTTATCTATTTGGGCCGTGTGGTATAATAATTGGCCGTAACAATAACACAGGATGTTAAGGAGTAACTGATCCCTAAATCATCTGTAGAAATAGTCACAGTTAATGTCTTCATGGTGCTGCCCAGGTCTTCTCAAATTGAAGGAGAGATGTTCCAGCACAGACAATAATAACATCCTTCAGGTGACTTCATGGAGCATTCAATTCTGTCATCAGTCTAGCCCTTTAATAGGGTATGGGCAGCATTTAACACATTTCAGCCAACCATACTATTTCCCTCAAATTCTTATATAATAATATAAATATAATATACATTAAAATAATGCTCTTAGGGCTATAATATCAGATATTTTAAGTATTATTTTTCTGTTATTTATTGCTTTTCTCAAATTCAAGATCATGGAGGACCTTGTTCAAAGGTTTCCCTGAAATAGCTCTGCTTCTTTAAGTAAAGAAATAAGTTTGGATGTGGTAGGATGCTCATTTTGGGTATAGTAGCCATAGATGTTCCTTAATGCATTTAATTCAAAGTTGCTCAGTTGAGTTTCTCTGGAGTTAAAAGCAGGCTAACAACACAAGAAGCACTACTTGGGACATATACAAGGGTTGTTCCAGAAGTACCTGACCTAACAAAGAAAACACAAACATTTTGGGAAAAAACATCTTTATTTCTCTATATAGTCTCCTTTCAGCTCGATACACTTTTCCCAGCAATGTTCAATAGCTTCGATACCCTGTTTATACTGAGGACCATCGAGTTCTGCAAAACAGCCACCAACTGCAAACTCCACCTCTTCATTGTTGGCAAATCTTTTATCACCAAGCCATTTCTTCAGCTTTGGAAATAGAAAATAATCAGAAGGGGTTAAGTCTGGTGAATATAGTGCATGAGGAAGGAATTCGAACTTTTGGCCATGGCGATAATGGATGTGTGAACTGGCGCATTGTCTTGATGAAACAGAACTTTGTTTTGCTAAATGTGGCCGTTTTTGCTTGATTTCATCATTCAAATGCTGCAATAAGTTTGCATAACACTCGCCATTGATTGCCTTTCCTTTTTGAAGATAATCAATGAAAATGATCCCACACACATCCCGAAAAACTGATGCCATGACCTTGCCAGCAGATGGAACTGTCTTCACCTTTTTGGAGCCGATTCTCCCCTTTCAATCCACTGTTTTTGACTGTTCCTTTATCTCGGGTGTGAAGTGATGGACCCATGTTTCATCCGTGGTTATGAATCAATGCAAAAACTGTGCTTTATTGCAGCAAAACATCGCCAAACACTCGACTGAAACATCCTCATGATGCTGCTTTTGTTCCATTATGAGTAAACGCACCCATCTTCAGCACAGCTTTCTCATATCTAAATTTTCAGTTAGTGTGTGATGTACAGGACTTTTTGAAATGCCTACGATGTCTGCTAGCTCGCACACTTTCAGTTCACAGTCATCTAATACCATTTTGTGGATTTTCTTCACAATTTCCAACGTGGTCACCTCATTTGGTCGACCACTGCGATGTTCATCTTGCTTAAACTCTGCCACCTAATATTTTACTGTTGTAAATGAAGGAGCAGACTCCCCCAGAGTGGAATCTAGCTCAACTTTAATATTAGTTGGACTAAGACCTTTCAAACGAAAGTATTGTATAACATAACGATGACCAGTTTTATCTGTGTTAAATTCGCTGAGAGTGTTCACTATTTATAGCTGCCAAACAATTACTAAACGACGTAGCATCGTAAAACTTCAAACTTAAGCTTTATAAGGATGGTACTTTCTACCATAGTCATTTGTTTGAAACAACAACCACTATATATGTCAGGTTGGGTACTTCTGGGACTGCCCTCATATCTCTAGTGTGTTTACTTGCATCCAAAGTAGCAACTGTCCCTGTTGTGTATAGCAAGTACAGGCTACTTGACACTCCACAGCCTCTAAGTCTATCTGAAACATGAAAGGGGAAGCGAAATGATAAATGCGCAAAAGGAAATTTGAGGTAGGAGAGGAACCACCTCAGCATTCAACTTGTCAACCAGTAAAAACCATGAAAAACCCTGGTCATAGTGGTTGGCCAGAGAAATTGAGCTGTAAGCATGATAACAGCGCCACCAATCCAGTGCTATTGGTTAATGTTCTGAGTAGTAATTGAATGCACAATCAGCAACTTTCAGGATATCATCAGGGTGATAACTGAACTGAAAGTTTCATGAATCAGCAATGTAAGCTACTGGCTGGAAACACTCCTGCTTATAAACATTATAATTCTTTTTGAACACCTGATGCACATGGGATGTTTTGATGATCATCAATGAAAGTTGCATCCAAATCACTCTGACGATTCATTTGTCACCAGTTTCATAACAAAAAATCTCCAGAAAGTCACTAACGTTTAAGCATGATTTGTAATTCTGTCAAATTTTCACATATCTTTTTCATGTTTTTAAGACTTTTCCACCCCTAAATCTTGTGCCCTGGGCACTGGTATGGCTCAATCCTCCCTTGAGCTGACCCTGCACCTGAATGCAAAAGAAAAAGCACTTTTTTAGGAAAAAGTATGTCAGATAATTAGCAAACTGGGTATTTAAGTTCAACATCTTCCAAGGACATGATATAATGATTTCTGAAGAAAGTCCACCCACCCCATACATCCCTTTGTTGCTATTTTTTATTTTCTTATAAATGGCTATAATTATTCTTAATTGGCTTGCACCCAATTACCAAGTGAGATGGCTCCGAGGCAACATGCAAGATTCACCACATTCAGGAGGTCCTCAGCACAATTTCTCTGGCCAACCACTATGACCAAGGTTTTTCATGGTTCCTCTCCTACCACGAATTTCCTTTTGCGCGTTTCCTATCATTTTGCTTCCCCTTTCATGTTGCAGATAAGCTTAGAGGCTGTGGGGTGTCAATTGGTGTCTGACAAATGGTACACATGGTTGCTCATTGGAAAGTCCTTCTTGGCCCTACCAGATGGTAGCCTTCTCAGAGTTGCCTCAGGTGGGCGAGTTCTCCCCAGTTCCAACCGAGGAATGTCTTCTGGTATGACTTGCTCATCAATCTTGGAATTGTTAAGGATCTCTGCACATCTCTGTTGGCTGGCTTGCCTATGGCCTGTAGCCTCCTCATCACATCATCCATTCCTCTTGGGGGTGGTAAGCACAAAATGTCTGCATTATAGCTGTAAGGTGTCCCCTGTGTTCCCTCAGTTATACCATACACTGAATTAAAGCATGATGTGTAAATGGTCCCCTTCAATTTATTTCCATGCTATTTGACTCCTCACTTTAATTTTTCTGTTCTCTACTTTGCAGGTCTGTAGGACAAGGTTTTGTATATGATGGATTTCCAATTAAAGTATCACAAATATCTGAGTTAGCCAAACACTCAGTACTTCCATATGCTGTTATTGTTCTGAAGAGCAAGAAGGATCACTGCCTTACAAATTTGCATAGATCAGATTTGGCAACCTTCAGGTAAATAAATAAATCCATGTAAACCTAAGAATTAAGAAGCTTCATCTTGGCCACTTTGAAGTAGAAAATGGAAACTTTACATGTTCACGTGCACTTTGCTTGCAGCACAAGTTTTGAAAATACAGAGGAAGACTAAAAACAACTGACAGGAAGCTGCCATCAAGAACTGTTGCTGATTTACGAATTTTAAAATGAATATGTTGTATTTTATTTTATATTTTATCCCTTTACAAGTGACTGTGCTAGTGATCAGTAAATCTTGCACTCTGGGCACAATATTCACTAAGCGATTGTCAGATCTTTTAAATATGTATTATTATGTAATGGTTTTGAAATTACATTCCCTTTGCATAAAAACAAGAAAAAATGAATAGTGACTTAACACTTGAATAAAGTATAAATATTTCAAAATTCAAACCAATAACAAATAATATCTTGGAAATTATTAACACCACAGCAAATTTTATTGGGTATAAATTGTGCATTTTAACATGATCTGCATTTTTTGTGTAGTAAGATGTTATGGTTTACCAATTACTTAAAAGTCATTCAAAATGAAGGCTTAACAGTTCTATTTGCAGAAAATTCAAAATATACTCTTTATTTGTCATGCAAATATCTTAAACGTGGTACCAAGTTGTCATTTCGTGACTCAGTCACAACTGTTGTGTATGTGTGATTGCTAGCACTGCAGTGACCTAAGTATGTTCCACTAGCTCACTGGAGGTGAGCTCTCAAGGCTATGCTTTATCGGCTATGAATGTCAACTATCTGTTGTTACCATCAGTCCATGCTGTAAAGACTAGAGTTTGTTCATTGTGCATCTCAAAAGTGAAAGCTTAATCAAATATCTGAGTTGTGTGAATTATTATTATTATTATTATTATTATTATTACTGCTGCTGCTGCTGCTGCTGTCTTGTTAGTCCACTGAAATGCCTACTCAAAAATTCTTGCATGAACAAAGAATTTTTATGTATAATACATAAGTAAAAACCAAATCATGTAGACAGGTGTGTAGAAAATTTCAGGAGACATTTCCTGGTATTTCAGTTAAAAATAGAGGTACTGTCTGGTTAATAAGTTTAGGACAACGAGATTGAAAAACACTAAACCTAAGAAGTAAACAAAGTATGTTCTAACCAAGGGAAAAATGGACAAAATTGGTGCATCTTTCGAATGCCCTCCAAAGTACAGAGAGAGCCAAAAAACTACAAACTGGCTGCGCTGTGTTTTTCCTATCTGCATCCTTGGTTCTAGTTGCTGTCTATCGCTATCATAGAAAGGTGCGGATGAAACCATAACATTTTTAAAACTACTTTTAAAGGCTTTACTTACCAGCTTTATGAAAGGAGATGCTGAACTGACCACCGTCATTGTCCATAATTTTTGGCATCTCTTTAGGAAACTATCCATCACTTGTTGTAGTTTACATTGAGAAATGCTGGCAATTTCCTGGTGGATATTTTCTTTTTAATTCTTCCAGGGTGTGTGGGTTTGCCTTGTACACTTTGTTTTAAGTTACCCCAGAGATAGAAATTGCAGGGGGTTAGGTTGGGGGACTGAGGGGGCCACAAATCTCTACTAATAATTCTGTCCTCAAACACACTATCATAAAGTTGTTAAGCAAAGCCTTTAAAAGTAGTTTTAAAAATGTAGTATGGTTTCATCCGCGCCTTTCTATAATAGAAGCAGACGGCAACGAGCACAGAGGACGTGGACAAGAAAAACACCACGCAGCTGGTTTGTAGTCTTTTGGCTCTCCCTGTAGTATTGCAATAGCAATTTTACGTGTTTATATTTATAGCACCACGTTGTGGAAACCAATTTTATGGGAGAATGTTATGTTGACTTCTGCGTTGCCATCTTGTGTGACGTCACTCCTTATTGGTTCGTTTAACTCCATCTGGCGTAGCAATTTGTATCTATTAGTTTCTGAAATAATTTAAGGTTATGTATATTGTCCTCCGGCTAGCTATCATATTATCTTAGTAGAACCAGTATCTCTTGCAGGGTGTGAAGCGGAAAGGAATCTTTTGTCTAGAAATGATACTGATGAAGAAATTGGTTTTATAATCTTTATTGCAGAACACGTTCACGAACACTTTCACAGATTTATCTTGATAATCGCCATACTGAAACTGTTTGTAATAACTGCTTATCACTTTTAACTCACGTACTTCAACTTTATATATTCAACTGTATAATACTTTATAAGATTTCTCCTACTTCTGCTGCGCGTAACTTTACGAATTGAGAGACTGACATGAGAATCTTGTTGAACTGGGAGCTGACGTGTTATGTGTTGAGAATCTTGTTGAACACTGGGGACGATGTATAATGTTTTGAGAATCTTGCCGAACTGGGGACGATGTGTAATGTGTCGAGAATCTTGTTGCACACTGGGGACCATGTATAATGTTTTGAGAATCTTGCCGAACTGGGGACGATGTGTAATGTGTTGAGAATCTGGTTGCACACTGGGGACGATGTATAATGTTTTGAGAATCTTGCCGAACTGGGGACGATGTGTAATGTGTTGAGAATCTGGTTGCACACTGGGGGACCCGCTACCTCGACCTGGCTTATTTATAGGCTAGCCTTAAGATATGCCTAAAGATTATAAATGAAATGCTATTGGCTAATAAAACGCGCCAACATTAGCGTCTATTTTAACATCCAATGAAAACCACTAATACATATTTCTTTTAGAGAACATTCTGGAAGCTTTTTTACCGAAAAGGCGCGAAACATTACGTAACTTCCTGGTTCCCGGTAACGATAAACAACTCACTCCACCGCTGCATTCTTGTGTTATTGTTAACAGTTTCAGTAAAGCCATATATTATTATTTACCAATAATAATTACAATTATTAAACCTCTGAAATCAATGTTACATAAAAATACATATTCATATTAAAATAATTATTTACATTTGAGTAATTTGTGATACAAATTACCGTATCATATGCCCCACTAGAAACATAATTATAAATATTTATAACTTGTTTAGAATTTTATAATTTTGTTTTTAGTCTCCTAAATCTTGTAACACACGCTATTCACTTTCACTAAACACTTCACACGCATTTAACACACGACATATGTTTTATCTCGCCACTACTTACTGGCTCTGGTTTAATTAATTTAGATATTAATCTGACATTACAACTTTTTTTTTTTTTATAGCAAATACTTTACCCTAAATTATTTAATCACTGTTTCAAAATTGTTTACCCTCTTACATTGTTGACAAAAATTTATACATTTAAGATTTTTTTTTTTTTATAATAATTATACATATTTACCAAAATATTCACCCTCTACATATATTTACATCTCTTAAATCTGGACAATGTTTCACATGTTCTATTTACTACATATGTATTTGTTTTTAATTATCTTTACTCATTTTTGTTATTTTGTACTTTAGTTTAACAATGTTCTTGGAATAGTATTTATATACTTTACTTTAATATCATATTAAGTTTCACTCTTTGCATTCTTAATTTTCAAATGTTGTTACAGTTACTAAAAATTTATTTATTTATTTATTTATTTTAAACATTTCTCTTTTTTTTTTTTTTTTATCATTTATTTCTCTTTTCAAATGATATATATATAAATAGTTAACCCTCTTACGTTCCAATACATTGCTCTGCAAGTCGTCTTTACCTATCCAGCATTTACTTTACATCTCATTGCTATTTACCCTCCTGGATCAAATTGTGTGTGGCTATACATTACTCGTAGCCGTAACCTAACCTTCAAATTGTTCATGAATAACCTCTTGTATTCATAAGAAATTTTGTTCCCTGGTAACTTTTGAAAACAATCTAAAGTTTCTTGAACGACACATCTTTTAACAACATTCATTTTCAATTCTTCAACTATCTCTTTAATTTGAAAGTACTTTGACAAATCTGTACTAAACTGTACTGGACTGGAGTTTTCAATTTGAACATCTTGGTACAATTTATTTCTTTGCATTTCTGACTCCTGTATTTCTGATATCTCCCCTCTGAAATTAACCTGCGCCTGATTTACATCTACATTCCTAACCTCTTTTATCTCTCTTAACTCACTTGAAATACTACTCATTTGACTTCCTAACTCTGTGCATTCTACCTTAACCTCACTTTTAGTATTAACCTCACTTTCTTTGTTATCTCTTTCCCTGCTCATGTCTAGCATTTTCTTTGAAATTTCTCCTGTCTCATTTGCTATTACTTCATTTTCATCTCTAATCTTTGGCATGCTAATATCTAGCTTCATAACTTTCTTTTCAATTTCTTCACTGCTTTGATCTACTTTTTGCTCTAATACCTCATTACTCCTACCAATATCTTTTCTGTTTTGTTCAAAGCTCCTACGAATATCTTCCCTCAATTCCCTATTATTCTTTTGCATATCTTCCCTTAATTGATCTGTAATACTCTTACTAATATCTTCCCTCAATTCTTTCTTATTCTGATCTAACTTCTTATTAATATCTTCCCTTAATTCCCTATGCATATTTCTCAGCATTTCCATCATTATCATACTAGTATCAAGATTAACATTTCCTGCTATTCTATTCTCACTTTCTACACTAACATTTCCTGCTGTTCTATTCTGACTTTGTTTACTAATATTTCCTCCCTCAACTACTACATTGTTTAAGCTATTTTCTGTATCCTGTATTGAATTACAGCTAACTGTTACATTATCCCCCTCCATCATTGTTTCTTGTTTTACACTTTATTTTTTTTTTAGAATTAAAATCACACTTTTCTAACCTTTCTGATGCAATCTGCTGATGTTGCTTAGATGTCTAGCTGTCTGCCCCATTCTCCTAGATTTGTATGTCGCTTCTGCGTTGTGTTGTGATGAATCTACGTCGTTTCGATGTTTTTTTGTAATTGAATTCCTTGTTGCATCGTAATCTCGGAATTACGATCGAAGTCTGTCGTCCCTGTTGTTTCTTGAATCTGGGTCTTGTAGATGATTTCACCGCTGCATTCCTCCTTTGGTCCTCTCAATTCTTCTTGGTTATTTCTGATCCTTTCCTGGTTACTCGAGTTCCTTTCCTGGTCGCTTCGCCCCACGTTGATGGCGCCAATTTGCAATAGAACACATTGTATGTTGCAAATAAATGTTTGTTTACATAACTTTAACTGCCCCACGTATGGGAGCCAATTTGCAATAGCAATTTTACGTGTTTATAGCACCACGTTGTGGAAGCCAATTTACGAGAGCAAATATGTGTTTACTTCACGCGAAGCCATCTTGTGTGACGTCATTCGTTGGTCTGGTCCATAGTTCCCTCTGGCGTAGCAATTTGTATCAGTTTTTTTGAAATAATTTATTTTAAATGTCCTCCGGTTAGCTGTTTGGGATCGAACATGTTTCTCTTGCAGGGTGTGAAGCGGAAAGGAATCTTTTGTCTAGAAATGATACTGATGAAGAAATTGGTTTTATAATCTTTATTGCAGAACACGTTCACGAACACTTTCACAGATTTATCTTGATAATCGCCATACTGAAACTGTTTGTAATAACTGCTTATCACTTTTAACTCACGTACTTCAACTTTATATATTCAACTGTATAATACTTTATAAGATTTCTCCTACTTCTGCTGCGCGTAACTTTACGAATTGAGAGACTGACATGAGAATCTTGTTGAACTGGGAGCTGACGTGTTATGTGTTGAGAATCTTGTTGAACACTGGGGACGATGTATAATGTTTTGAGAATCTTGCCGAACTGGGGACGATGTGTAATGTGTCGAGAATCTTGTTGCACACTGGGGACCATGTATAATGTTTTGAGAATCTTGCCGAACTGGGGACGATGTGTAATGTGTTGAGAATCTGGTTGCACACTGAGGACGATGTATAATGTTTTGAGAATCTTGCCGAACTGGGGACGATGTGTAATGTGTTGAGAATCTGGTTGCACACTGGGGGACCCGCTACCTCGACCTGGCTTATTTATAGGCTAGCCTTAAGATATGCCTAAAGATTATAAATGAAATGCTATTGGCTAATAAAACGCGCCAACATTAGCGTCTATTTTAACATCCAATGAAAACCACTAATACATATTTCTTTTAGAGAACATTCTGGAAGCTTTTTTACCGAAAAGGCGCGAAACATTACGTAACTTCCTGGTTCCCGGTAACGATAAACAACTCACTCCACCGCTGCATTCTTGTGTTATTGTTAACAGTTTCAGTAAAGCCATATATTATTATTTACCAATAATAATTACAATTATTAAACCTCTGAAATCAATGTTACATAAAAATACATATTCATATTAAAATAATTATTTACATTTGAGTAATTTGTGATACAAATTACCGTATCAGTATCTAAGATTTGTAGCACAGTATACTTGACTTTTAAGACTTCAAAACACAGAAGTCCCTCCCCAAAAACTACCATTTATATGGGAAATGTTTTGTTAGTTTTTATTTTCAGACAACATTCCTTTGTATTAACAGCCCCTTAGAAGGCTAAAAACAGCTATACAGGGGATAACAATTGCAATACTATATCAAAGAAAGTAAGTGATATTGTAAATTAACTTTAGAATTCATGATTTTGTAAAGGGCTGTTTAGCCCTTTTTAGATGTTAAAGTACCATTTGTGGTTTTTAGTTTCAATAAGATTCACAGTTTGGCATGTAATGAACATAAAAGTAGGAAAGTGTGCCAAAATGTTCTGGTTAACATACAAGAAAAAAGTGCATTTAAACATCTGACTGTAGTTTTAGTTATCAACCTATAAATATAATGAATATCTTTTTATATTTAGTTTTCAGTTTCAGAGTAGGATATATGTTGGTATCAGTTATTTATCCAATAATGAAATTATCAGAAATATTTTGGTTGCATTTAAGAAGAAACTAAATGGCAAAAATTTGCTGAAAAATTACATGTTTAGTCTCTTGTGCAGTCTTATTTATTGGAATTTTCTTTTTAATTTAATATATATTTTATCACTGAAGCTACCATACTTATATTTGGATATACTTATAAAAATAGTACTACATCTACCATTTTGTACTGTGAATTCTGCACTACTTCACAGGAAAATAAGAATTGTAACACCTGCACACTTTGGAGTACAGAGGTAAACCTTAACCCATCTTTTACGGGAAGTTTTCCTTTACAAATTGGTAATACTGTTATGTATGGCAGCTTCTGTGTGCTCTGATTATGTGATTTCTTTCTCTGCAAATATATAAGAATTTGTTTTCACCATTTTTAGTTTGAATAGTTTTTTTCTGTGAATGTTTCTGGTATAAATGACTTGTCTGCTCAGAAACTATTGGAGATAGCTAAATTAAATTTTAGAACACCAAAAACAGCCTCTAAATACTGTAGTGGATCCACTTTGGTGTTATAAACATGGTTGGTTAGTTTTTAAAAACTAATTGCTATAAATTTTAAGCAACAATGGTACAATTAAGAAAAATCATCTTATATTTCTTAACAAACAAACTTCTTGTATAAAAGTAAACCAGAGACTTAGAAGGTATGCATCTACATCCTTTATAAATTCAATCTGATTTCTTAAATAGTTTCTAAGACATTGTGTTATGAATTTAGCAGATTTAACATTAGTGGAACAAGGCTTTTAATCTTCCCTTAATTCTTTAGTAGATTCATGAATCTCATTTCTTAGTTAATGTGTTGGCTGTCATGGCAGTTAACTGCATGCAGTACTGGTTAACATGTAAAAAACTGTGATTATTAAAACTTAAATGTAAAGTTTGATAACATGAAACCAATATTGCCTGCCCCTTTATAATAATCCATAATAGTGTTCCAGATCAAACTAATTTGTTTTCACTCTGACAGAATGCCATTACGCTATTCAGATCCTTACTTTGAAGAGATGTTCAATAATTGGGAGAAAGGATCATTGCCAAGCTTTGAATGGATGTCTCAGAAATATCAGAACCTCATCTTTCTGGATGCTGAAGTTTCAGAATGGCAACTGGGTTGCAATGTCGAGCAAACAGTTTTCAGTGTGATGCAAAATGTGCAGGACTATTTCATAAATGTGAACAAAGGTATTCTCCTTCAAATGTTTTTAGTATTAAACCTCATCTTTGTCAGCAATGTTTCTCCATGGTGCAGTGGTTGGCATACTAACCATTGTGTGGATTAAAATCTGTAGAGGGCAGTGGATCTATTGGGGTTCAAGGGTAATGAATGTGAAAAATCATCAAAAAAATTGATATTCTGTTTTTGTTATGGTTATGGTCATCAGGAAGTGGGAGCATTTTGGCATTTAAGCACATAGTCGCCTATTATGCTTCCGAAAATCTCCAGAGGAAGGGGTAGAGTGAAGGACACATATGGCGACCAGATCGGGGCTGCAGATTTGTACACAGGCATGGTTCCTAACATCTCCATTGATACGGTAATTTGTATCACAAATTACTCAAATGTAAATAATTATTTTAATATAAATATGTATTTTTATGTGACATTGATTTCAGAGGTTTATGAATTGTCATTATTATTGGTAAATAATAATATACGGCTCTACTGAAACTGTCAATAATAACGCAATAATGCAATGAAGGGGTTAGTTGTTTATCGTTACCGGGAACCAGGAAGTTACGTAATGTTTCGCGCCTTTTCGGTAAAAGCTTCTAGAATTTTCTCTAAAAGTAATATGTATTAGTGGTTTTTATTGGATATTAAAATAGACGCTAATGTTGGCGCGTTTTATTAGCCAATAGCATTTCATTTATAATCTTTAGGCGTATCTTAAGGCTAGTCTATAAATAAGCCAGTTCGAGTTAGCGGGTCCCCCAGTTCGGCAAGATTCTCAAAACATTACACATCGTCTCCCAGTGTGCAACAAGATTCTCAACACATAACACGTCAGCTCCCAGTTCAACAAGATTCTCATGTCGGTCTCTAAATTCATCAAGTTACGCGCAGCAGAAGTACGAGAAATCTTATAAAGTATTATACAGTTAAATATATAAAGTTGAAGTACGTGAGTTAAAAGTGATAAGAAGTTATTACAAACAGTTTCAGTATGGCGAGTATTCAAATTAATTTGTGAAAGTGTTCGTGAACGTGTTCTGCAATAAAGATTATAAAACACATTTCTTCACTAGTAATTTTTGGATAAAAGATTCCTTTCCGCTTCACAACCTGTAAGAAAAACATGCCTACCAGATCAGATGATAGCTAGCCTGGACATTTAAAATTCATGCAAATTGCTAACGCCAGAGGGATCTACGGACCAGACCAAACCAACGAGTGACGTCACACAAGATGGCTTCGCGTGAAGAAAACACATATTTGCTCTCGTAAATTGGCTTCCACAACGTGGTGCTACAAATACACAAACACAACACTAATACCGCTGCAAATTGGCGCCACCAACGTGGGGCGAAGTGACCAGGAAAGGATCAGCATAATCAGGACGTGGAACGAAAGCAGCAGTAAAATGATCTACAAGACGCAGATTCCAGAAACAAGAGGAGCGACAAACGGCGCGGATAAGTGGATACAAAAAAAACGTCGAGACAACGTAGATTCATCATAAAACAACGCAGAAGCGACATACAAATCTAGGAGAAAGGGGCAGAAAGCTGAGACATCAAAGTAACAGCAACATACAGCATCAGAAAGGTAAACAACTTTCAATGTTATTGAGGAGTGGTAGGATAAAAAAAACAATGGCTACCAATAATTCAGAGGAAATAATTATGGAAGATGAAAATGTTAGTGCAGAAAATAGCCCAGATTTTTTGGGGTTTGAAGATGAAAATGTTAGTGCAGAAAGTGAGAGTAGAATAGCAGGAAATGTTAATCCTGATACTATTATGATTATGGAAATGTTTAGAAAATTTGGTGAAAAACTAGATAAGACTAATGAGAATATAGAGAAATTAAGGGAAGATAGTAGTAAGAGTAATGAGAAATTAGAACAAAAACTAACTCAGAAAATGGAAATGAATAATAAAGAATTGAGGGAAGATATTAGTAAGAGTATTACAGATCAATTAAGGGAAGAAATTTGTAAGAATAATGAGAAATTAGAAAAGAAAATAGATCAAAACAGGGAAGATATGCAAAAGAGTCATAGGGAGTTAAGAGAAGATATTGATAAAAGCTTAGAACAAAACAGGGAAGAAATTGAAAAGAAATTCATGGAGCTAGATAGTAGTATGATGAGAATGAGATATGAAAATCAGGAAATGATAGCAAATGAGATAGGCGAGGTTTCAAAGAAAATGTTAGACATGAGCAGGGAAATATCTAACCAAAAAAATGAGGTTAATGTAAAATGTACAGAGCTAGGTAGCCGAATGAGTAGCATTTCAAGTGAGTTAAAAGGGATGATGGAGGCTACAAATGCAGATTTAATACAGGTGCAAGTTAATTTCAGAGGGGAAATATCTGAAATTCAGAAGGAGTCAGAAAAACAGAGAAATAAATTGTCAGATGAAGTTAAAGATTTGTCTAAAGATTTGAATCAAAAGCTAACTTCTGAAATTAACAAACACCAAAATGTTCAAAATGAGAATAATAAGAAATTGGAACAGACAATAGAAAATCTGCAAGGTACTGTAAACAGGTTAGAATTGAATTCAAGGGCAAATATATGTGATGTGCATGTGTCCGATGTACAACATAATGATAGAGGTAGTTCCTCAGGTATAACAAATAATGTGAGTGATGCGGCAGCTTCATCTATAGCTAATGCTGAAACTCAGAGTGCACAAGTTACACTAGATAATTTAAATATGGGAGCAGGGAATTTGCAAAATTACCATCATATCTTAAGTGATTTTCCACTTCCAAAATTTAATGAAAACTCCAGTCCAGTACAGTTCATTGCAGAATTATCAGAGTATTTTCAAATTAAAAAGATACCTGAAGCATTGAAAATGATAGTTGTCAAAAGATGTTTGGACCAGAAAACTTTAGATTGGTTACAAATGGTATCCGGGGGTGAAATATCATATGAATCCTTTCAGAGATTATTTATGAACAGATTTTGGAATGTTACGGTACAGCAAAGAATACGAGCAATGCTTAGTCATGGTCAATTTAATCCACGAGAGGGAATATCGATGACTGATTACTTACTAAAACATGCAAGTCAGGTTAGAAACTTGTCACCTCCAATCAGTGAGGAAGATTTTGTGAGTTTGCTCGCAAGGCATTATCCTATAAGGATACAAAATTACTTATTAATTGCAAAACCACGGAACATCTATGAGATGACAGAATTAATAACAGCTTTGGAACAACAGGAAGAAGATATGTCTCGGGAGTGGGAACATAGATTTTTAGATGTACGAGATAGAAGAAATTACCAAGGTAGTTATCAACAAATAAGAGGACAAGACAGACATCATGAAATTAATACCAGACAACGGTATCAATCATATGTTCCACAATTTGAAAGATCAAGGATAGATAGGAGACCAGGGCGGCAGGAACAAATAAATTATGTCAGGACAGAAAGATTGCCTGAAAGAGGGCAAAACTATGGAAGGAGGTATATTAGACAGAGGGGAAATTTCACTCACTGGAGGGAAAATAATAACCGTGAAAGATCTGAGGAACGGCAAGAAAATTACGTGCCAAGGGGACATAATGTCAGAAATCGAGGATTTCGAACTCGAGGAAGGGGAACTCAAAACAATGGTGGTGACACTGAGATAGATTTAGCGCCTGTTAGGAATGGCAGTCCCGTACGTGAACATGGAAATAACCAGGAAAACTGTTAACAGACTCCTGTGCAGTAGGTTCTCAGGACGTCTTTAATAATTCAGTATCCATTACCAATACAAATCATACACCTACACATACACCCTGTAATAAGATTACAGCAACAAAAGATAAAGGAGAAAATTTTGAGTCACCTCATGTTAGAATGGAAATTGCGAAGAAAGAAATAATTGCAACCATAGATTCTGGTTCATCAGCTTCAATTTGCTCACAGAAATTTTACATAAATTTGATTAATGAAGGTAACAATATTATGGCTCTTCCCACTAGTAATTTAGTTTGTCGTGTTGCAATCGGAAGAACTACACAGGTCATAAAAACACAAGCTCTACTTAGCATACTTATTGGCGGAGAGAATTTTGAGGTTATGTTTCTAATTGTAAACCATCTGATTTGTGACATAATTATAGGATGTGACTTCCTACATGAATATGAAGCATGTATAGATTTTAAACATGAAGAGTTAAAAATAACAAAAGAAGGTAGAGAAATAAGGGTACCATTTATAAAAGAAAAAGTTTCTGTAATCGAGATGACAAAGGATGAGAAAAATATTTGTGACCAAGAATTTTTTGTGCAAATAACAGAAACTGATAGAAATAATCAAATAAAGCAGGTAGTCACAGAATATGAAGGGAATACCACGCCATATTTTCAACAGCTAGCAGAAATGCCAGAGAAAGTAGAGGAATTTACAATCCAAACAAAAGACGACCATGTGAGCGAGACAAACAACAGCAGGAAAGAGAAGAGAAATGAGGAAATAATACACAAGTGTGAAGAAGCTTATAATCTTACGATAATGCAAAAACAAATCCTTCATGATGTTTTGATGAACAATAGTTCAGTATTTAGTAATATCCCAGGCAGATGTAATGTATATCAGCATACATTTCAAGTAGAAGACGTACCACCATATAGGCACAAGTATGACAATTTACCTATAAGTCTTCGAGACAAAGCTAGACAATTAATAAATAGCATGTTAGAAAATGGGATTATTGAGCAAAGTAATTCTCAATACATAAATTCAATCTGCTGGAGTATTAAACGAGATGGTAGTTTGAGATTAACTTTAGACGGTAGATATGTCAACAAGTATATGAAACCAGATCATTTTCAAAGTGAGGGAATTGAACAACTAATTACAAAACTTTCAAGAGGGAGATTTTTGACATCCATCGACCTCACTGCATCATATTGGCAAGTGGAATTAGATCCGCAAGTGCGTGATTACACTTCATTTCAATACTCAGGGATCCAGTATCGCTTTTGTGTAAATCCTTTTGGTTTAAAAAACTCAGGAAGTGGATTTTTGAGAGCCATTCACAGTATCTTTGGAAATTCTGCAGATGACTTTTTAATAAAGTATATTGACGACTTCTTAATCATTAGTCAAACATTTGAAGAACACATGAATAATGTCCATTATGTGTTAAATAAACTACAACAACATGGTATGACTGTGAACATACTAAAATCAAAATTTTGTGTCAAGGAAATAAATTTTCTGGGTTATGTAGTAGATGAACGAGGTATAAGACCTGATCAGAAAAGAATAGAAGCAATAATGAAAATTCCGCCACCCAGGAACGTAAAACAAATTAGACGTCTCTTAGGGGTATTGAACTTTCAGAGTAAGTTCGTACCAAGATATTCGGCTGAAATAGAACCACTGCGGCAGCTACTCCGAAAGAACAATAAGTGGAAATGGACAGAGGATCATCAAAAATGTTTTGAGAGAGTAAAGGAACTCTTTGCTAAGTCCATATTACTTGAGAGGCCCAGAGAAGATTTGGAATATGAGATTTATGTCGACGCATCAATGCAAGGATACGCCGGAATTTTAGGACAGCGAGACTTCAACAATGACTTTCACGTCATCAGTACAGCTTCTAGAGGACTTACAAATATTGAACGAAATTCTTCAGTGACTCAGTTAGAAATTGGAGCACTATACTTTTCATTAATTCGTTTTAAAACCTATATTTATCAGAAAAAGGTGAAAGTATATTCAGACCACATAAGCTTAACTTTCATACAACGGTGTAGATTATGTAGTGGAAAACTTGCTAGATATATTCATGCAATATCTGCATTCGATATTGAGATTATCCACATTCCTGGCAAAAATAATACCTTCAGCGATTTGCTGTCAAGATTGAACTACAACCCACAAATTCCCGAAAATATTGAAAGGCCTAGAAATGAAGTCAAAATATTGACAATTGAAATTCCTTTAAGCAAAGAAATGATTAGAAAATTGAAAAATATCGGGGAAATTCAAAATGAGGATGCAAAATTATTTGAACTTAAAGAAAAAGCACCATTGATTGAGGAGGCAAAGAAAGAAATTATAGCAATTCGAGATGGGACATTATACAAGAAGCATGGAAAAGAAATGCCTAGTTGGAAGATAATGGTTCCGAAAAGCATGGAAAAGGAACTAATTAAGAATTTTCATGAAGGGTTAGCACACTCAGGGACGGACCGAACAACTTCTATGATTTTAGAGAATTTATACATATCCAAATTGCGTCAGAAAGTTCGAAAATTTATATCATGCTGCAACCTGTGTCAGAAGGCAAAGCAAATAAATGCAGCATATGCATTTGAAACTAATTCGGTTATAAGAGATAAGCCGAGATGTGTAATTAGTATTGATATTCATGGTCCGATGCCTCCAAGTCAATTTGGAAATAAATATATATTTGTCTGTTATGATATATTCAGCAAATATGTAAGAATTTACCCTTTGAGAAAACCTACAGGTTTAGCATGTTTGAATAGATTACTTAAGTCATATGTGATAGAAGAAGGACCTATTCAATCTGTATTGAGCGATAATGCTTCGTACTTCACAGGAAAAAAATTTATGGATGGACTGAAAGAAAATGGCATTAAACAATATTTTTCGTCAAGATACAGACCAAACTCCAACCCAGTGGAGAGGGAAATTAAGGAAATTTCAAATTATTTAAGGGTGTTATGTCATCGAAAACACACCCAATGGTATGGATACGTGAACTTTGTTCAGAACCTACTAAATGAAACCATAAACAATGTGACAGGATATAAACCATGTGAACTTAAGTTGGGAAAGAAGATCAATACAATGTGTAAAAAAATTCCAGAAGCCATTCCAGATGCGCATTCGATATCACCAACAGAAGAAGAGATGTTCCGAAAAGCATTTGAGAGGATGAAGAAAAAGGCCATAAAAAGAAAAATTAAACATGAAGAAAAGAAGAGAAAGGAATGGAGGATCAAAATAGGAGATTTAGTTTTGGTTAAAACCAAGAAATTATCGGATAAAGAAAACAAACTTTATTGGCGAATGTTTCTCAAATACCATGGACCATATGAAGTTGTTGAAGTGTATGGAACTAACACATATGAGTTATGTAATCCAACAACTCGAAAAAGCATAGGAAAGTTCCATATTGAGATGCTTAAACCATACAACCACGAAGATCATGGTGAAATAAAAGACAAAGATGATAAATAGTAAATGCTGGATAGTTAAAGGCGAAATGCAGAGCAATGTATTGGAACATAAGAGGGTTAAATAAAAATGTAAATCATATGAATGGAGAAATAAATTGTGGTCATGACTAACTGTTTGAGAAGAAAATAAATAAATTAAATTTTTAGTAACTGTAACAACATTTTAGAATTAAGAATGAATATGATATTAACTTAAAAGTACGTAAATACCATTCCAAAAGTATTGTTAAAAATAAAATTCAAAATAACAAAAATGGTAAAAATAATTGAAACAAATACTTATGTAGCAAACAGAAAAGGTGAAATATTGTCAAGATTTAAGAGAGGTAAATATATTTGCAAAGTACAAAATAAAAAAAAAAAAAAAAAAAAAAAAATTGGTAAATATAATTAAAAATAATTGAAACAAATACTTATGTAGCAAACAGAAAATGTGACACAGTGCCTAGATTTAAGAGATGTAAATATATGTAAAGGGTGAATATTTTGGTAAATATGTATAGTAATTAAAAAAAAAAATTCTTGAATTGATAAATTTTTGGTAAAAATATAAGAAAGTAAACCATTTTTTTTGTAACACTAGTTAAATAATTTAGGGTAAAGTATTTGCTATAAAAAAAAAAAAAAAAAAAAAAAAGTGTTTTTTTTTGTTTGTGATGTCAGATTAATATCTAAATTAATTAAACCAGAGCCAGTAAGTAGTGGCGAGAGAAAACATATGTCGTGTGTTAAATGCGTGTGAAGTGTTAAGTGAAAGTGATAGCATGTGTTACAAGATTTAGGAGACTAAAAACAAAATTATAAAATTTCTAAACAAGTTATAAATATTTATAATTATGTTTCTAGTGGGGCATATGATACGGTAATTTGTATCACAAATTACTCAAATGTAAATAATTATTTTAATATAAATATGTATTTTTATGTGACATTGATTTCAGAGGTTTATGAATTGTCATTATTATTGGTAAATAATAATATACGGCTCTACTGAAACTGTCAATAATAACGCAATAATGCAATGAAGGGGTTAGTTGTTTATCGTTACCGGGAACCAGGAAGTTACGTAATGTTTCGCGCCTTTTCGGTAAAAGCTTCTAGAATTTTCTCTAAAAGTAATATGTATTAGTGGTTTTTATTGGATATTAAAATAGACGCTAATGTTGGCGCGTTTTATTAGCCAATAGCATTTCATTTATAATCTTTAGGCGTATCTTAAGGCTAGTCTATAAATAAGCCAGTTCGAGTTAGCGGGTCCCCCAGTTCGGCAAGATTCTCAAAACATTACACATCGTCCCCCAGTGTGCAACAAGATTCTCAACACATAACACGTCAGCTCCCAGTTCAACAAGATTCTCATGTCGGTCTCTAAATTCATCAAGTTACGCGCAGCAGAAGTACGAGAAATCTTATAAAGTATTATACAGTTAAATATATAAAGTTGAAGTACGTGAGTTAAAAGTGATAAGAAGTTATTACAAACAGTTTCAGTATGGCGAGTATTCAAATTAATTTGTGAAAGTGTTCGTGAACGTGTTCTGCAATAAAGATTATAAAACACATTTCTTCACTAGTAATTTTTGGATAAAAGATTCCTTTCCGCTTCACAACCTGTAAGAAAAACATGCCTACCAGATCAGATGATAGCTAGCCTGGACATTTAAAATTCATGCAAATTGCTAACGCCAGAGGGATCTACGGACCAGACCAAACCAACGAGTGACGTCACACAAGATGGCTTCGCGTGAAGAAAACACATATTTGCTCTCGTAAATTGGCTTCCACAACGTGGTGCTACAAATACACAAACACAACACTAATACCGCTGCAAATTGGCGCCACCAACGTGGGGCGAAGTGACCAGGAAAGGATCAGCATAATCAGGACGTGGAACGAAAGCAGCAGTAAAATGATCTACAAGACGCAGATTCCAGAAACAAGAGGAGCGACAAACGGCGCGGATAAGTGGATACAAAAAAAACGTCGAGACAACGTAGATTCATCATAAAACAACGCAGAAGCGACATACAAATCTAGGAGAAAGGGGCAGAAAGCTGAGACATCAAAGTAACAGCAACATACAGCATCAGAAAGGTAAACAACTTTCAATGTTATTGAGGAGTGGTAGGATAAAAAAAACAATGGCTACCAATAATTCAGAGGAAATAATTATGGAAGATGAAAATGTTAGTGCAGAAAATAGCCCAGATTTTTTGGGGTTTGAAGATGAAAATGTTAGTGCAGAAAGTGAGAGTAGAATAGCAGGAAATGTTAATCCTGATACTATTATGATTATGGAAATGTTTAGAAAATTTGGTGAAAAACTAGATAAGACTAATGAGAATATAGAGAAATTAAGGGAAGATAGTAGTAAGAGTAATGAGAAATTAGAACAAAAACTAACTCAGAAAATGGAAATGAATAATAAAGAATTGAGGGAAGATATTAGTAAGAGTATTACAGATCAATTAAGGGAAGAAATTTGTAAGAATAATGAGAAATTAGAAAAGAAAATAGATCAAAACAGGGAAGATATGCAAAAGAGTCATAGGGAGTTAAGAGAAGATATTGGTAAAAGCTTAGAACAAAACAGGGAAGAAATTGAAAAGAAATTCATGGAGCTAGATAGTAGTATGATGAGAATGAGATATGAAAATCAGGAAATGATAGCAAATGAGATAGGCGAGGTTTCAAAGAAAATGTTAGACATGAGCAGGGAAATATCTAACCAAAAAAATGAGGTTAATGTAAAATGTACAGAGCTAGGTAGCCGAATGAGTAGCATTTCAAGTGAGTTAAAAGGGATGATGGAGGCTACAAATGCAGATTTAATACAGGTGCAAGTTAATTTCAGAGGGGAAATATCTGAAATTCAGAAGGAGTCAGAAAAACAGAGAAATAAATTGTCAGATGAAGTTAAAGATTTGTCTAAAGATTTGAATCAAAAGCTAACTTCTGAAATTAACAAACACCAAAATGTTCAAAATGAGAATAATAAGAAATTGGAACAGACAATAGAAAATCTGCAAGGTACTGTAAACAGGTTAGAATTGAATTCAAGGGCAAATATATGTGATGTGCATGTGTCCGATGTACAACATAATGATAGAGGTAGTTCCTCAGGTATAACAAATAATGTGAGTGATGCGGCAGCTTCATCTATAGCTAATGCTGAAACTCAGAGTGCACAAGTTACACTAGATAATTTAAATATGGGAGCAGGGAATTTGCAAAATTACCATCATATCTTAAGTGATTTTCCACTTCCAAAATTTAATGAAAACTCCAGTCCAGTACAGTTCATTGCAGAATTATCAGAGTATTTTCAAATTAAAAAGATACCTGAAGCATTGAAAATGATAGTTGTCAAAAGATGTTTGGACCAGAAAACTTTAGATTGGTTACAAATGGTATCCGGGGGTGAAATATCATATGAATCCTTTCAGAGATTATTTATGAACAGATTTTGGAATGTTACGGTACAGCAAAGAATACGAGCAATGCTTAGTCATGGTCAATTTAATCCACGAGAGGGAATATCGATGACTGATTACTTACTAAAACATGCAAGTCAGGTTAGAAACTTGTCACCTCCAATCAGTGAGGAAGATTTTGTGAGTTTGCTCGCAAGGCATTATCCTATAAGGATACAAAATTACTTATTAATTGCAAAACCACGGAACATCTATGAGATGACAGAATTAATAACAGCTTTGGAACAACAGGAAGAAGATATGTCTCGGGAGTGGGAACATAGATTTTTAGATGTACGAGATAGAAGAAATTACCAAGGTAGTTATCAACAAATAAGAGGACAAGACAGACATCATGAAATTAATACCAGACAACGGTATCAATCATATGTTCCACAATTTGAAAGATCAAGGATAGATAGGAGACCAGGGCGGCAGGAACAAATAAATTATGTCAGGACAGAAAGATTGCCTGAAAGAGGGCAAAACTATGGAAGGAGGTATATTAGACAGAGGGGAAATTTCACTCACTGGAGGGAAAATAATAACCGTGAAAGATCTGAGGAACGGCAAGAAAATTACGTGCCAAGGGGACATAATGTCAGAAATCGAGGATTTCGAACTCGAGGAAGGGGAACTCAAAACAATGGTGGTGACACTGAGATAGATTTAGCGCCTGTTAGGAATGGCAGTCCCGTACGTGAACATGGAAATAACCAGGAAAACTGTTAACAGACTCCTGTGCAGTAGGTTCTCAGGACGTCTTTAATAATTCAGTATCCATTACCAATACAAATCATACACCTACACATACACCCTGTAATAAGATTACAGCAACAAAAGATAAAGGAGAAAATTTTGAGTCACCTCATGTTAGAATGGAAATTGCGAAGAAAGAAATAATTGCAACCATAGATTCTGGTTCATCAGCTTCAATTTGCTCACAGAAATTTTACATAAATTTGATTAATGAAGGTAACAATATTATGGCTCTTCCCACTAGTAATTTAGTTTGTCGTGTTGCAATCGGAAGAACTACACAGGTCATAAAAACACAAGCTCTACTTAGCATACTTATTGGCGGAGAGAATTTTGAGGTTATGTTTCTAATTGTAAACCATCTGATTTGTGACATAATTATAGGATGTGACTTCCTACATGAATATGAAGCATGTATAGATTTTAAACATGAAGAGTTAAAAATAACAAAAGAAGGTAGAGAAATAAGGGTACCATTTATAAAAGAAAAAGTTTCTGTAATCGAGATGACAAAGGATGAGAAAAATATTTGTGACCAAGAATTTTTTGTGCAAATAACAGAAACTGATAGAAATAATCAAATAAAGCAGGTAGTCACAGAATATGAAGGGAATACCACGCCATATTTTCAACAGCTAGCAGAAATGCCAGAGAAAGTAGAGGAATTTACAATCCAAACAAAAGACGACCATGTGAGCGAGACAAACAACAGCAGGAAAGAGAAGAGAAATGAGGAAATAATACACAAGTGTGAAGAAGCTTATAATCTTACGATAATGCAAAAACAAATCCTTCATGATGTTTTGATGAACAATAGTTCAGTATTTAGTAATATCCCAGGCAGATGTAATGTATATCAGCATACATTTCAAGTAGAAGACGTACCACCATATAGGCACAAGTATGACAATTTACCTATAAGTCTTCGAGACAAAGCTAGACAATTAATAAATAGCATGTTAGAAAATGGGATTATTGAGCAAAGTAATTCTCAATACATAAATTCAATCTGCTGGAGTATTAAACGAGATGGTAGTTTGAGATTAACTTTAGACGGTAGATATGTCAACAAGTATATGAAACCAGATCATTTTCAAAGTGAGGGAATTGAACAACTAATTACAAAACTTTCAAGAGGGAGATTTTTGACATCCATCGACCTCACTGCATCATATTGGCAAGTGGAATTAGATCCGCAAGTGCGTGATTACACTTCATTTCAATACTCAGGGATCCAGTATCGCTTTTGTGTAAATCCTTTTGGTTTAAAAAACTCAGGAAGTGGATTTTTGAGAGCCATTCACAGTATCTTTGGAAATTCTGCAGATGACTTTTTAATAAAGTATATTGACGACTTCTTAATCATTAGTCAAACATTTGAAGAACACATGAATAATGTCCATTATGTGTTAAATAAACTACAACAACATGGTATGACTGTGAACATACTAAAATCAAAATTTTGTGTCAAGGAAATAAATTTTCTGGGTTATGTAGTAGATGAACGAGGTATAAGACCTGATCAGAAAAGAATAGAAGCAATAATGAAAATTCCGCCACCCAGGAACGTAAAACAAATTAGACGTCTCTTAGGGGTATTGAACTTTCAGAGTAAGTTCGTACCAAGATATTCGGCTGAAATAGAACCACTGCGGCAGCTACTCCGAAAGAACAATAAGTGGAAATGGACAGAGGATCATCAAAAATGTTTTGAGAGAGTAAAGGAACTCTTTGCTAAGTCCATATTACTTGAGAGGCCCAGAGAAGATTTGGAATATGAGATTTATGTCGACGCATCAATGCAAGGATACGCCGGAATTTTAGGACAGCGAGACTTCAACAATGACTTTCACGTCATCAGTACAGCTTCTAGAGGACTTACAAATATTGAACGAAATTCTTCAGTGACTCAGTTAGAAATTGGAGCACTATACTTTTCATTAATTCGTTTTAAAACCTATATTTATCAGAAAAAGGTGAAAGTATATTCAGACCACATAAGCTTAACTTTCATACAACGGTGTAGATTATGTAGTGGAAAACTTGCTAGATATATTCATGCAATATCTGCATTCGATATTGAGATTATCCACATTCCTGGCAAAAATAATACCTTCAGCGATTTGCTGTCAAGATTGAACTACAACCCACAAATTCCCGAAAATATTGAAAGGCCTAGAAATGAAGTCAAAATATTGACAATTGAAATTCCTTTAAGCAAAGAAATGATTAGAAAATTGAAAAATATCGGGGAAATTCAAAATGAGGATGCAAAATTATTTGAACTTAAAGAAAAAGCACCATTGATTGAGGAGGCAAAGAAAGAAATTATAGCAATTCGAGATGGGACATTATACAAGAAGCATGGAAAAGAAATGCCTAGTTGGAAGATAATGGTTCCGAAAAGCATGGAAAAGGAACTAATTAAGAATTTTCATGAAGGGTTAGCACACTCAGGGACGGACCGAACAACTTCTATGATTTTAGAGAATTTATACATATCCAAATTGCGTCAGAAAGTTCGAAAATTTATATCATGCTGCAACCTGTGTCAGAAGGCAAAGCAAATAAATGCAGCATATGCATTTGAAACTAATTCGGTTATAAGAGATAAGCCGAGATGTGTAATTAGTATTGATATTCATGGTCCGATGCCTCCAAGTCAATTTGGAAATAAATATATATTTGTCTGTTATGATATATTCAGCAAATATGTAAGAATTTACCCTTTGAGAAAACCTACAGGTTTAGCATGTTTGAATAGATTACTTAAGTCATATGTGATAGAAGAAGGACCTATTCAATCTGTATTGAGCGATAATGCTTCGTACTTCACAGGAAAAAAATTTATGGATGGACTGAAAGAAAATGGCATTAAACAATATTTTTCGTCAAGATACAGACCAAACTCCAACCCAGTGGAGAGGGAAATTAAGGAAATTTCAAATTATTTAAGGGTGTTATGTCATCGAAAACACACCCAATGGTATGGATACGTGAACTTTGTTCAGAACCTACTAAATGAAACCATAAACAATGTGACAGGATATAAACCATGTGAACTTAAGTTGGGAAAGAAGATCAATACAATGTGTAAAAAAATTCCAGAAGCCATTCCAGATGCGCATTCGATATCACCAACAGAAGAAGAGATGTTCCGAAAAGCATTTGAGAGGATGAAGAAAAAGGCCATAAAAAGAAAAATTAAACATGAAGAAAAGAAGAGAAAGGAATGGAGGATCAAAATAGGAGATTTAGTTTTGGTTAAAACCAAGAAATTATCGGATAAAGAAAACAAACTTTATTGGCGAATGTTTCTCAAATACCATGGACCATATGAAGTTGTTGAAGTGTATGGAACTAACACATATGAGTTATGTAATCCAACAACTCGAAAAAGCATAGGAAAGTTCCATATTGAGATGCTTAAACCATACAACCACGAAGATCATGGTGAAATAAAAGACAAAGATGATAAATAGTAAATGCTGGATAGTTAAAGGCGAAATGCAGAGCAATGTATTGGAACATAAGAGGGTTAAATAAAAATGTAAATCATATGAATGGAGAAATAAATTGTGGTCATGACTAACTGTTTGAGAAGAAAATAAATAAATTAAATTTTTAGTAACTGTAACAACATTTTAGAATTAAGAATGAATATGATATTAACTTAAAAGTACGTAAATACCATTCCAAAAGTATTGTTAAAAATAAAATTCAAAATAACAAAAATGGTAAAAATAATTGAAACAAATACTTATGTAGCAAACAGAAAAGGTGAAATATTGTCAAGATTTAAGAGAGGTAAATATATTTGCAAAGTACAAAATAAAAAAAAAAAAAAAAAAAAAAAAAATTGGTAAATATAATTAAAAATAATTGAAACAAATACTTATGTAGCAAACAGAAAATGTGACACAGTGCCTAGATTTAAGAGATGTAAATATATGTAAAGGGTGAATATTTTGGTAAATATGTATAGTAATTAAAAAAAAAAATTCTTGAATTGATAAATTTTTGGTAAAAATATAAGAAAGTAAACCATTTTTTTTGTAACACTAGTTAAATAATTTAGGGTAAAGTATTTGCTATAAAAAAAAAAAAAAAAAAAAAAAGTGTTTTTTTTTGTTTGTGATGTCAGATTAATATCTAAATTAATTAAACCAGAGCCAGTAAGTAGTGGCGAGAGAAAACATATGTCGTGTGTTAAATGCGTGTGAAGTGTTAAGTGAAAGTGATAGCGTGTGTTACAAGATTTAGGAGACTAAAAACAAAATTATAAAATTTCTAAACAAGTTATAAATATTTATAATTATGTTTCTAGTGGGGCATATGATACGGTAATTTGTATCACAAATTACTCAAATGTAAATAATTATTTTAATATAAATATGTATTTTTATGTGACATTGATTTCAGAGGTTTATGAATTGTCATTATTATTGGTAAATAATAATATACGGCTCTACTGAAACTGTCAATAATAACGCAATAATGCAATGAAGGGGTTAGTTGTTTATCGTTACCGGGAACCAGGAAGTTACGTAATGTTTCGCGCCTTTTCGGTAAAAGCTTCTAGAATTTTCTCTAAAAGTAATATGTATTAGTGGTTTTTATTGGATATTAAAATAGACGCTAATGTTGGCGCGTTTTATTAGCCAATAGCATTTCATTTATAATCTTTAGGCGTATCTTAAGGCTAGTCTATAAATAAGCCAGTTCGAGTTAGCGGGTCCCCCAGTTCGGCAAGATTCTCAAAACATTACACATCGTCCCCCAGTGTGCAACAAGATTCTCAACACATAACACGTCAGCTCCCAGTTCAACAAGATTCTCATGTCGGTCTCTAAATTCATCAAGTTACGCGCAGCAGAAGTACGAGAAATCTTATAAAGTATTATACAGTTAAATATATAAAGTTGAAGTACGTGAGTTAAAAGTGATAAGAAGTTATTACAAACAGTTTCAGTATGGCGAGTATTCAAATTAATTTGTGAAAGTGTTCGTGAACGTGTTCTGCAATAAAGATTATAAAACACATTTCTTCACTAGTAATTTTTGGATAAAAGATTCCTTTCCGCTTCACAACCTGTAAGAAAAACATGCCTACCAGATCAGATGATAGCTAGCCGGTGGACATTTAAAATTCATGCAAATTGCTAACGCCAGAGGGATCTACGGACCAGACCAAACCAACGAGTGACGTCACACAAGATGGCTTCGCGTGAAGAAAACACATATTTGCTCTCGTAAATTGGCTTCCACAACGTGGTGCTACAAATACACAAATACAACACTAATACCGCTGCACCATATATTACACCCTGAGCTGGCGGGACACCCCAGGCCTACCTCTCCCCATGGAGAGGTTTCTCTGAGGGCCTGTCTCACACCCAACAACATCACAGACAGTTCCACAAAGCAAACCCCATCACCATACACCTCACCTGCTATCCACTTATCTGATCCTTTGAACCTGAAACATGATAAGGAATTGAAATGACAGGAAAAGGGGGATGGGACAATTTTGCAGTATTGTATAATCCACCCTGGCATTTGCCTAACAACCAGGAAATACTGGGGAAAAAAAAAATCCAAAATCAGTGTGCCTCACGAGTTATCACGGAACCATCTGCTCAGTTTTATTAATTAGTGGATTCCTTTTTACCTAATCCTACCACAATTACTTGATTCTGAAAACTTAACAGACCCAAAATTAGTAAAATGAAGGGAGCTTTTTGCATTAAGTAGATAATGCAAAGTTTTTTGTTTTTCTGTGAACTGAATTTTTGCATCTTTGATTAAAATTATCACATTAATTATTAAAGACATGGCTTTAAAAATTTCTGGGTATGTACAAATACATAAATACCACTTTAAAATGAATGCAGTAACCTTCTCTTGAATATATTTTAATGTAATAAATTAGAATTACGTGAAATTTTATACAGATTTTTCCCTTGACATGTTGACATGCTATAAAAACTGTTTAAAGAAAAATTATAAAACGCCTGATTATTTATATTCACATGAGTTTCTCTACTCACTATCTACAAAGTATTCTTTTAAGAGATTATTCTTCTATTCTTCTATCTACTTTTTGTTAATTGAGATAAGTGCTTGCAGAAATGATTTTATTATGCATTTTGTTGTAGGTAGCTACAAGAGACATACAGAAGGTTTAAGCAATAGTCAGATCTTTAAAAAGCAGATCACTTTGTGATAGCTTTGAAGTTCCACTCTTTGCAGGACTGTTGGAAAGAAAACAATAATAGCGACTTAGGATTTTAAAAAAAAATATAGTATTAGTATTAGTATTTATTGTGCTAAGAGTTTTACAAATTAGATTGTCTACTGCATTTTGACCCTGGTCACTTATTCAGTAGACAATCACTACAGTTTATTTACATTTTACAATCTCTTGTCACTAAATTAACACATTCACTATAGTTTTCCATTCAAAGTAAGATGCACTACCGCTTACTTTTCTCGTTCCACTGTCCAAAGCCATTTATTTTTTACTTTACACAAAAACTGCCCAATGCTTCTAGCATTCTTGCATATCATTTCAATTATAAGTGTATTTCTATCCCCCTTCAACCACTTCTTATTAAAAAATTCTTTTCTCCAATTTTCTGTTCCTTGGCACTTAAATACTATGTGCTCAATGTCTTCATTACCACCACATATCGGACATTGGTTCTGAGGAATACCCTGTCTTAGCCCTTTTAGCCTCCATGCTCCGGTTCTTAACCATGCAATAGATTCTCTCTCTTCTTTATTTACTATGTCTATATATTTTTCCCTACTCCATGTATTTTTCATTGGCCTATAATAAACTAATGAGCTCTTTTCGGCAATCTCACTGAACATGATTTGTATTTCTATATCTTCCAGTCTTTTCCTTGCCTTTTTCCAAAAATGTTTTACGTTATTTTCTCTCCTTCTCCATATATCTCCTAACCCATTTTTCTCCAAAATATTCCGTAATTTACTTACCCATCCATCATTCATTAAGCTCTTCTCTTGGTATTCAATACAGAGTATTATTTATTTGGAATAAGTTGTGCCTAAAGAAATCTCATGTTTTATGTAGTAAATTTTGTCTACATATATCTTATGGTTTACATGTTACAAAAAATTATACAAAATTCATTCCGACTGAAAAGGACTTCACAGGGTATTCCATTAAATTCAGAATATACATTTTATTTTTGATGCATATGTATTTTTATTGAAATCATGAAAACCATTTTTAAGAAAATAAAAAAGAACGAACATTTTTCCATGTAATGGCTAGTTTAGGGTAGGAGATGTTTTTGAAAATCTTGTCACATGCTTGGAAGGACAAAGGACCGAGTTTAGTTATTTATCCTATATTTTGTTTTTGAGTTACATTGTTTTCTCTCTCTCTCTCTCTCTCTCTCTCTCTCTCTCTCTGTCTCTCACACACACACACACAGTGAGTGCACACATGCAGACCTTTTCCAAAATGTTTTTTTTTGGGGTCAGGGGATTCCAAAACATGTATTTCTAGTGAAATATCAATATACTTTACGAACTATAGAGGTAAGCAGCAGAGAAAGTAAAAAATGAATCTCTCTATTTCGTCAAATTATGTATTTTCAGTACACTGTGAAAAAATGGAGAACCTTGTTATAAAATTATGGCAGAAAAGTGTAAGTACTGGGAAAAAAAAGGTTCATATCAGTCTCTGTGATCAATTTTAGAACTTCCTATGACAACGTTTGGAATAAATTTAAATTTAATTCATTAGAAAATAAAAAATAATGCTTTGAAATACCCATCAGTTTCCAGAGATACCCAAGAAGTGGAGTCTATGAAAAGTGTGACCATCACAGGTAACCAAGATCATTAAGGCACGACTCCATGAAGGGAGGTGTGTGGTTGAAATCCTACCAGGACTGTCCTTCCTTACTAAGGTTTTGGTTTTCCTCAGTTCTCATAACTGGAAAATGCTGGGGAGGTACTTGAAACATTTCCTAATCAAATTTTCATTTCATGTATCACCAGTGTCACTACCTGTGATGCTATATGTAGTAAGAGCAGTTATTAAACAACACGAAAAAAAAAATGCTCTCATTTAGAGAGCTATTTTCAGCAAAATGTAGGCTGTTGTCACATCCCAGAATCCTTAAAAGCCCTTAGCATGACTTTCTTCAGAAGGGAAGTAAAACCATTGGTGCAATGTGATATTTATTCACAAGTAAAAGGACCTCTTACATGGAGGAAACGGTCGTTGAGCAAAAAATGGGCCTTTTTCACATCCAACAGCTCCTTCTTCCTCCTAGAGAAATCTAACAGGTTTGTGCTAATCACTGTGGCTAGTGGCAGATGAATGAATGCATTTATGAATTTATTTGTACACCACTTCCTTTACATAACTTTTTACAACTTTTCATTTATCTGTGTGAGAATAGAGAATAATTATATCCTCTCAGAAGTTGTAGATCGATTAAGAAACACAAAGTTACATAATAACACATTTATACACAATCACTGATAAACATTATAAGAGACCATTACAAGATATGACAGCATGTTTGCTTGGCAACCAACATGTTCCTAGTGCTTTCTCTCACGCACTCACCAGTGTTGCTCTATTGCATACCTTCATATTTCTATATATATAGATGTTGCTAGTTTCTCTGTAAAATGAATTTGCCTATATTCTAGCAATCTAATTTAAACTGTGTACAAATTGTTGTTTGACCTTGATGCTACCTTGGCTTGTATGGCACCCAGACCATTCACCCCACTGGGTAGCTCTTATCATCCCTTCCCCTTTATCTCAATTATCTCCTTCCTTTCCTCTGTCTTCTTCTCTTATACTCCTTACTTTCCTTGCCCATTTTTCTTTTGCTTTCTGTAAAAACTCACCTAAACTTCTAACCTTCCTTTCTTATTTTTCTGTTAACACTTTTATAGCTAAAATTCTCCCCTCTATTTTTTTCCATTTTTTCTCCCAAACCCTGTTTTCTCCACAATACTAAGTCCTTACATTCTGTCATGTAATGTGCTATGCTTTATTTCTCACCATACATTTCACTACCTCTTACCTCTCTTAGGAATATTGTTCCTGTTCTCATCCAAGCTACCCTTCTTTTTCCTTGATTATGTTACAGTAATCTACATATGGTTCTCCTCCCCAGTTTCTTTTTATTTAATGGCAGATAACAGACACTATTAGCAAGCTGACTGGCAGAAAACTTCATTATAGGTCCCTACATTAGTAATGTTAACAATGATGATTATTATTACTAAATTTTTATATTTTTTATCCATACAGTAGTCAAAAAAGCATTGAAAAATTACATAAAACTCTATTCTTAAGTGAAAAAAAATGTTGGTTGGTTGTTGTTGCAGGATTGCCAGCTCAGATCCAATACCTGTGTGTTGATAGATCAGAGTGGGAGCAAAGAAAGACATGTGAAATTCTTCATTATTGCCCAGTATGTTTGAAAGAGAAATCACTTGTCACCTCTGGGCCAAATCCTGATCGTAGCGGACTGTTCCAATATTTGGTAATAGTTCCTTTTATGTAACATTGATTACACAGTGTTAAAACTAAAAACAAATGTGGGTTAGTACCTATACCAGTATTTTGCATACTTATTCAAGTCTGTACGTTTCATCAGTGCCATCTCTATTGGGTGTGTTCCAATCACAAGGAGTATTTTATGGGAAATCCAGAGTGCTACATTCCCTCATCAGACTGTCACTTGCCTGATGAACTGCCCCAAAGAGTTGATGAATGCAAAATTGAGATGGGACAGCTTTTTGGTGATGGCCTCTGTGTTGTTTGTTACCATGGCAAAAGTTCGTGAGTATACTAATAAGAAAGTTATATGTTCTAATGGTTCATTCATGGCAGCTAAATGCACCAATCAAATGATTCCAGGTTTTGTTGCAAGGAACTACAATTTCATATTCCTGTGTTCTGCTGGTATAAGATCTGGAGTTATGGATGGGATGAACCCATATAAAATAAATAGTGTTTGGCATAGAATACATTTGCATTACCTTTACGTTATACTTGTTCTCTTGTATGACACAAAATCTGAGGTGACATGATTTTCTCTATCCACTCTTATGCAAACTATTTTTCTAAAAGTTTATTTTCTATGTGCTTCTTATTAATCAAGATAAATGCTTATGAAAATGGTTTTATTACATATTTATTGCAGACACCTACAAGAAAGATGCAGAAGCCTTAAGGAAACTTATCTTTAAAAAGTGGGTCACTTGTATGACCATGGGGAAAAAAGAATACCTACCTAATGATTTAGTATTTGAAAATAAAGATTATAAATTATTTGAAAACTCAAACTAATAACAATGAATATCTTGGAAATGGTAAATGCCAAAAAATTTGTACATAAACTGTGATTTTTAAAGAAACCTACATCTTTTGTGTGTTAATTTTTTATCCATCTCTTATGGTGTACAAGTTTTGTAAAATTATTCAAAGCTCATTCAGAATGATAAGAACTTCACAGGCTGTTCACATAAAATCAAATATACATATAATTTTTCATGCAAATATCTTAAACATATGGTATTTCAATCAAAATCCTTAAGAGTAATTTTTGAAAGAGAAAAAATGACAACTTTTCTATGTAAACAATAGCTTGGGATGAGGGAATTTTCTTAAAAATCTTTATGTTGCATCTTTGGAAATTGTAGAACTAAAATACAAAATTTGGTATTTATCCAAAATTTCATTTTTAAGTTATGCCGTTCACAGATGCATAACATATGGACCTTTTCATCTAAACATTTTTTTATTCAGTGGATCTAAAAGCATGTATTTCTCGTGAAAGATTAATATTAAATTTTTATTGAAATACAATACTTTCTCTACCTACTGTAAGTAAGCAGTAGAAAAATTAAAAAGGTACAGGTCCTTTATTTTAATATTGTTGTTATACACATAGAATCTCTCTGACTTAAGTGTAACACTAAAATGCTCAATTCAACTCACCATTAATATACAACTAACTCTAACTTGAACATAATTATTCATGTCAACATTTAAGTTGAGAGTGAAAATTGAACATTGAAAATTGTTCTTGAAAAATTAACAAAGTATCTTAACTAAAACAGCACTTGGGTCACCATTACAAATTAAAATCATGATTACTTAGTGCTTGGGATAAAAGATTTCATGGTAAAAATCCCTGCTTGTGGAGGTTTAGTCATCACTGTAACTCTCAGAAGCTTCAGGCAGTAGGAAGAAGCCTTTGTACTGAAGGAGAAAAGACATTACTTGTTGCATTCTTGCCATAGTAAGGGCAGTAATCTTTATGTAGAGAAGACTGCATGTACATCCAGCTGAACATTGAAGTACCATTATTTGTTTATTTATTTATTGAGCCCCAAGTTTGGGAGCCAATTTGAAGGTGGTTTAGTGCTTACGTAATATGTTTTTTACGTAAATTATTAGAACTTGAAGATCTTATATTGTGCTGCTTTTGTTTTGTTTGGTTACATAATTTTAACTGCCCCACGTATGGGAGCCAATTTGTGATGGTAAATTTATAATGTTATTTGTGTATGTGTGTTTACTGAACGTGTTGAAGCCATCTTGTGACGTGATTCATTTGTTCAGTTTGTTAGCTCCATCTGGTGTTAGCAATTTGCGGTAGTATTAATGTTTGTTTGAAAGAATGCTACTGTTATTTTTATTTAATTTTGGTTTACTGTCCTCCAGCTAGCTATGATCTTTTCGGTCAAGCACTTCTCTTTATACAGGTTGTGTAAACGGAAAGGAATCTTTTATCCAAAGATAACACTGATGAAGGAATTTGTTTTACACTTTTATTGTCGAACACAGTCACTATCACATTTACACATTGATCTTGACACTCGCCAAACTGAAACTGTTATAATAACTTCATTACTGATCACTCTTAATTCGTGTACTTCAACTTTTTGTATAATTAACTTTACAACACTTTAGATTTTTCATAATTCTACTACGCGTAACTTGTGAATCTATAGCCGACGTGTAATATTTCTGCTGGACTGAAGGCGACGTGTATCATACAAATATTTTCGACGAACTGACGGGAATGCGACGTGTAGTGTACAAAGAATTTTGATGAACTGACGGGGACTTTACCTCTAACCTACCTTTTATACTCATACACCCAGATATGCCTAAAGATTATAACTGAGCTGCAATTGGCTAATAAAACGCGCCAACATTAGCGTCTATTTTAATATCCAATGAAAATTATGAATACATATGCTCTAGGGAAATGTTCCAGAAGATTCTAAAAGAAAAACACGCCAACATTACGTAACTTCCTCGTTTCCAATAATGATAAACAGCTCACCCCCTCGCTGCATTATTGCACGCTATTATTGTCAGTTTCAGTAAGGCAGTATAAACTTACTTCCCAACAATAATTACAATCAACAAACATCTCAAATCAATGTCACATAATAATGCATATTCATACTATAATCACTCTTTACATTTAAATAATTTGTGATACAAATTACTGCATCAACATGCAATAGCACTAATAAAAGAATTGCAACTGGAGGACATAAAATATTCAAAGTAACAGTATAATAACCACAGATTACAAGAACACAAATTTTACATAGAAAAGTAGAGCATCTATGTAATGTTTAATTTGTTTCAGTATTACAGGGTTACTACAATTTATACCCAATTTCATTGTGCTACTATTCTGTTTCAAGAGAAATGAAACCAACAGTGAACAAAATAAACCCTCGCAAGTTTGCTTTAAATTAAAGCAGGAGCAGTGCAGTAAGTAATAGGTGACCATGCAACCCTTAGTAAAATGAGAGGTACAGAAGCAGAATGTGCTATGTTCTGGAATTCCATCATACTACTTTGTCTACTATCCAAATGATATGGGTTCATCCTTAAACATTCTCATTACATCTTCCATGCTGCCTGCTGTGGTATTCCTAGCTTCCTGCTTGTCTTCATTGTCAACTTCTATGAGCACTGTTGCTAAGTCTATCTTATGCTTGATTGTTTCTTCAGAGACACAACTGATGGATTTTCACTTGCACAAACTCCCTGTTGTTGAAAATCGTTAATACCAAACATAGATTATCTTATTACTTATTGCATCTATTGCACAACATGTATGGAAATGCCTTTGATCTGTGATAGCAGAACAAGTAGTATGGTATTCCAGGATACAATATACTCACTGTTCTTCTGTGCCTGCCATTTTATTATTTCTTGCATGTTCGCCAAATCAGCATATTATACTATTCGCACCGTAATTTGAAGCAAACTTAGTAAGTTTTTCCTTTGATCATTGTTGATTTTATTGTTCTAAGTTGAATACTGAGTTAATAATATGACAATGAAAACAGGGAGAGTATTTATAGTACTTTTATATTATTATAAACAATTTATACAGGTCCCATATAAGAACCAACTCCATTCTTTGGCTAGGACTTTTTTAAGCATGCAAGGTGAAGGTTTCCAAGCAATTGTGCTCACTCCCAACAAGCCTTTATGTGGAAAAGTGCTTTTTTCTTCTCAGAAATGGCTCTTGACCAGTTTGATTAAAATATTACAAGTTTATCAAGATATGGGCATGATGAATAAAATATGTATCTGTTTGTGGCAGTAACCATATGTATTCACTGTTGTTCTTTTCAAATTTCCAATCTTTTAAGTAGTACAATTTGAAATGTTAAAATTGAGCATTCTTTTACTTCCTATAAGCTCATGCCAGATTACTAGGTAGTAATTGAAAAACAAGCTTTTGTACTCATATATGAATTATTTTTAAAGTAGATATAAATAAATGATAATGACTGGAGAAAGCCGACTGAGTGTTACTCATCAGATATTTTTTATAACGTATGTTGAACAGTTTAGAGGTAGGAAAAAAGTAACCCTCGGGTCAGTTGCATAGTTCCAAAATAAAAATCTTCCAACTTTATATTAATGTGATGATTCAGGTACTTATTACTTTCCCTACCATGTACATAGTAGACAGAGAAGGTATTGCATTCCATTAAAAAATTTGATGCTGAGATGTCACCGGAAATACATGTTTTGAGGCCCCTGAATCCAAAAAAGCAGTTAGAGAGAGAGAGAGGAGGAGAGGGGGAGGGGGAAGGAGAGAGAGAGATTTTTTTAATGTTCTTGCAAGGCCGGTTTAGAAGTAATCAATGCATAGAAGTCACAATTGCTAAAAAGAATAAACTAGAAAAATAGGGTAAATTGTCATACTGTTTCCCTCGTTTGTGTCACTTTTGCCCGCATTAGGTCTTACGCTGCTCTAACGTAATGCTGCCAACATATGAATAATGCCACCGAAGCCGGTAAGATACTCAGCATCAAAGCGTAGCCGAGAGATTGAGGGCCCTCAGCCTCAAAGCGTAGCCGAGGGATGTTTTTTAGAAGGAGAGGAGTGCAGCAAGTTGCGGCCGACAGAGCGTAGCCCAGGGATCTGCGCGTCTAAAACTCCAATGATTCACGTTCACAAAACAACAGCACATCACATATTCAGTGCATTTCACTGATTATTTAGGTTGGCAGTACCCACTTTGCATGGAAAAATGGCTACGTTTGTTTTCTTCCTAACGCTATTTGCCTATATAAATAAAACACTTAAAACGGGTGGGTAGGTGGGTACTAGATATTGGAGAGACCACATCATGTTCTAAAATCACTCCTAAGGTAAGTAATTTCATTGCTTTTTCACTTCCTTATTCCTAATTTAGGTGGGCAAAAGAAAGACCTAATGCGGGCAAAAGTGACACAAACGAGGGCAACAGTATGACAATTTAGCCGAAAAATAAAATGCTGGGCCCATTATAAAATGCATTAGAAGTAAGGCATTCCTCAGAGTAATAATTATTATTTATAATTGTAGTCCACTCCCTTTATTAATTCTTCACATGATTAAATAACACTTCACTGATATATCCTACTATAGAGCTGTGAGATTAATGTTAATGGCACTTTTAACAGGTAAACTTTATATTATTCTCACCACAATGAATTTTTATGTCGCATACCGAACCCTTACCAAATCGAACTGCTTGGTTACGCTTCCTTGTAGCATCTACCGCCTGAATTTGTACATTGTTTCTATTTCTAGTCTGTGATTGGCTAAACCTACTCCAATAAAGTACCTTTATTTAATTTTTAGCCTTTCTAGGTTTTGATTGGCTATTTATAAAATGTTTTAAATATTACATTATTATTGTTCCAAGAATTATTAGTAGCCTTTTTAACTTTCTAATTTATTGTTGTCTCAAGGTTACCTCATTGTTAGCAACTTTCGACTTCTACTTTGTAATTCTGTTTACTACGAAAAGCAGCTTGCTTCTATTCTCACAGCTCCTACATTGTTAAACTACGTAACACATTCATATAACATTATTATACATGTACATAATAAAATAAACTTAATACAATGACTGTTACATACACATATTTCTTTAAGGCGAGCTGTTATTATTTTTTTTATATTATATAAATAGACTGATATCATTTAAGTGATAAAAATACTGCCTCAATTCAGAAGGAATTTTGTATAATCTTGTATAATTGCAAAACATTAAGCAATAAACAAAAATATATTAAAGAAAAAAAAAGTAGATCTCTTTAAAACACACAATTTATTTCAAATAACCTTTTTTTGCAGCATCAGCTATTTCTGAGATATGCATTAATAATGGTTCAAAATTTTTAGTACTATTTTAAAGTCCTGTCAATTTTCAGTTGCTCTTTGCGATGTCATGGAAAAAGCATGGAATTTTAAAGTCAGTGTTCAGCATTCAGTTCTTCAAAATTTGACTGTTACTGTTTCCTTTTTATTTACCCTCATTAAATGTGTAATATAGCTATTTCTGCAAAGGTTTATCTAGATTAAAATGAAGTAGATAGGAAAATAAACTTTCGTAAGAATAATGTGCACACTCAACAATAAGCGATACAGGGTAGAAAAAGTCATGTGAATGTGACACATCAAATTTTTTTTATACATCCAGTTCAAAAAGTAATGCTTTACTCATAGAGTACTTTGTGTTATAATATAACAGTTACAAGTATGTATATAATGCGAGACCTTGGAACCATACTTTTTCCAAATGTCAATGGAGGGCTAAACCCAGTAGAAATCTCCCAGCCAATCAATCAATTTAATGATGTCTGTAATACATATGTGAAAGACAATTACCCATGATATCATTTTGCAACATGTAATCATTAGCTTCATGAAAACGGATACATGAGAGTTGCTGTGATGACGATAATGACGGCCATGAATTGTTTTAAGTGAACAAAAATTATAATAAGTATTTAGATTTAATGCTAACAGTGCATGGTATAACGGAGACAAGAAGGGAGGGGAGTATGACTTCTAACTCTTTGTAAACAGAACAAAGAATCAAGATTTGATGCACTTGACTGTAATTTTGGAACAGTTATTTCAAATGTGGTGGTGGTGGTGGTGGTGGTGGTGGTGGTGGTGGTGGTGTTGGTGTTGTTATTATTGGTGTTGGTGTTATTATTATTGGTGTTGGTGTTATTATTGTTATTATTGGTGTTGGTGTTAAGATGAAAGCCTGAATTGTTGGAACTGTAATTAAAAAATAATTGTTTTCCCACACACTTCTAGAGTATTTGTGAATTTCTTACTGCTTCTCACACTTACTGAATATTTTACATTACTATACCTTTTGCAGCTATGGACAACTGAATAAAGGCATTACAGTTAATGCTGTGCAGTACAACAAAATGGTCTATCTGTTCTGTTCTGAGGAATGCTTATCCAACTTTATGAAATATCCTCATAAATACAAAGATCTCAAAATACATTTCACAACCTTTGACTTGCCATTTTCTGATAGTGTAAGTATATATCTAAACTCTTACAAAATAATTAAATATTCTGAAATGGCATGCAACCTATTGTGTATCAATGGTTAAAGTTGCTGCTTTGTTCATAGGTTTAGAAAAAAGATTGAAACTACTGAAATTTACTTTATTTCAATTTTAATGCTAAATTCAGATCAAACACAAAAGGCACATGAAATGTGTTATTGCATCTATATCAAGAGAGAAAATTTCTAATTTCAAGTCTTAATTGTCCAAAATACTATAACAAATTTGAAGGATACCAGAATATAAACATGTTGGAATCATAAAATGCATGTAAAACTATGACAAAAAGCATGTATATTTAATTCCAAGCAATATATATACTATAGATATATAGATTTAGCCACTAAGAGAACAAAAGACACAGCAAAACAAATGGTAATCAGATCCAGGTTTATAATGGTAAAGCATGTATGTGATGGAATTAATTGTTCTTCCATACAAACCGTGTGTTGGACAAGGTTGGAAAGGTAGAATCAGACAACTGAAAAATCCAATGCCATCGCCAGGATTTGAACTACAGATCTCCCAGTTTCCGTCCAGTTGCTCTAACCACCAAGCTACCATCTCCAATGATTCATATTTTTCCTGGTAAACCCCAAGGAGATCTCAAATTGTATTGAAGAGATCCGTGGTTCAAATCCCGGTGATGGCATTGAATTTTTCAGTCGTCTGATTCTACCTTTCCAACTATGCATATGATATTTATTTCCTTAATAATGACATTTTTTTCAAATACTGCAGATATGTGTAGGATTTAGCATTAAAACATCCAAGTAACTTCAGGTAATGAAGTTCTCTGCATACCAAAATCTTAATAATCCTTGTGTAAAAATGGTTCTTTTGTATTTCCTTTGTATGTTATAATCAAGTTCATTGCCAGTCTATGTCAAATAATTACATAAGATGGAAAATTGTATCCAGAATAATATCAGAAATGATCCAGCTGATATTTATGGTTAACTGAGAAGTTTATTTTTCTTGATGTTACATACTACGTCATTTTTAAAACGTGAAGGTTGGAAATTTTCATAGTCAACAGTTTTACTCCTATTTTTTTTAAGTATTTATGAAACGAGTTTCTGTTAAATTGAGTTTTTTTTTTTATTATTTATGGATGCTCTTCAACTACTATGGTCCTTAGCATCCCATTCTATATTGGACATGAAAGACCAGAATTTTGCTCAGAGACCTCTATCAGGCTTGAGATTCTTTACAATGACACATATCTATGGCACAGTACCACTAGTTTTACTTCCCTTCCAAAGGAAGTCGTGCTAAGGATTTTTACACCTGAAAAAAATCTATTGCCCTTCAATGGGTTTGAACCACAACCTCAGGAGCTAGAGACTAGCATCGTACCCCTAGGTCATGGAAGATAACAGTTTCTGTTGTGTGAAAACATGGGATCAAGGTACAAGAGTTTAAAATTTCATCTACTGTAAGCATCTAAAAATTACTTGATCATTTAAATAATTGTTTCATCACTAAAACATACTTACAGGCTACACAACATTTCCAGAATTTGAAAGATTGTCTGAGAGATGTCATGGAAATTAGAAACACAATATCCGCCAATATTTCATACCCATTTGCATGACTATAGAGGAATTTTTATCCGTGACTTCATGAAATTGAAATTATAAGGGTTAAAGGGGAGAGTTATCCACAAAAGTATTCTAGATGATTGTGCTCAATGTCATAAATATGGGAGGAGATAAATTAAATCAATTAAATCTTTATTCAAGTGTAAAACGCTGCCAATGCAATCCAGCTAAGCTAGCTAGTCTAAATATAAGAAGGGAAAAAATTAAATAAGTTATATTTTCCATGAACTTTGAATGACATCACCTGCATGGAGAACTGTGGCTCCTTTGGAACATAATGACATAAGTTCAGGAAACTTGTTAAAATAGTACTTGCTGTTAGGGATGTGATAGTTTGTTCTTATGGGTTCTCCTGCAGAAAATGGTGATACATCAGAACAAAATCCAAGTCATTATGTAAATACATACCTATACAATTTAACATTGTTCTTTACATACTGTGAAATTATTGTACAATGACCTAGAAGACATTATTATGTTTAATTCTCATCTTTACCCGTTAGAACTGAGATTACGTTAAGGCCCTTGACATCTGTAATAGCAGACCAAGTTGAAAATTGGAATCAAATATTAGCAAATGTTGTATTTCTTTTGTGTTTAACCTTCTCTAATAATCCCCCAAAACTCTGGAAATGTTTTATAAGCTTGTATTCTTTAGCAGTGAAAGATGGCAAAGTAATTTTCAGATTAGCACATTAGATAAAGTTTTAAACTTTTGTACTTTCTCTTTAGTTATTTAATGACAAAAAGACTCTGAACTTTTTACATTAAGTAAATAAAGAATCCATGACATAAATGTTCAACAAAACAGGAGCAAAGCTGGTGGATATGAGGATTTCCTATGACCTCCCTGAAAGCACCAATTAAAATTTTTTGGACATGGTACTCAGTCTGTAATACTGAAAAATAATGTTATCAGTTGTTGATTATAAATATTGGTGGAATACTTTCTGATGTTGCTCTGGTCACAATTTATCTTATATATATATATTTTGGTACACAATGGTAATGAATTTGATTACAACAAGGGTGGCAAAAATGCCTTCCTCTCGTGAGTCATCAAATATGCAACATGCACTACACCACTCAGCAGCACATGGAAAATAAATGAATAGACGGCTAAAAAAGGAGTTGCACCTGTGAGTCACAGTGCCTCGCGAGTTGCGCTTTTGCCACCATTGGATTACAACATACAGAGGATTTACTGTAATACTTATATAAGGATTATGAAAATGTTTGAACATCCAGAATCTTACCAAGCAAGATGTCTCCACAGTAAATGTGAGGCTTGCATTTGAGGGTCCCGTTCAATTTCCATCAACCAACTGCTCTGACCTTGGGTTTTTCGTGGTTTTCCCTGGTTGGTAGATGAATACTGGGGTGGTTTCCCATCTACCACTATTTCCTTTCCATCATTTCCGTTTCATACCATTTCCTTCTCATGTTTCAGGTAGTCTTCCAGGTTCTGTGGTGTATGGCAGTGCCAGATGGTGTGGATGCTTGCTCAAAGGAAAGAGTACTCCTCATATACTCTAGGTACACTAGAGGGCTTTTTGGTTGATGGGCCATTCATCACCCTCTTGAGGCAATCCAGCATCGGGAGACAGGTCTTAGAGCCTCAAAGTGTTAGGGACTTTGGCGCATCTATGTGATCTGTCTGCCTGTGGCCTGTTGCCTCCTAGAGTTTCTTCACTTCATCCCTTCCTCCTGGGGATTGGTAGCCACAATAGATCTATGTAGATTGCAGTGCATGAGGTGTCCCTCTGCATTGTATAACCTTTAGGTACCTGTGCCTATACCTGTACAGAATCTTATTACATCTATAGAATTAGAACTTAGGTTACTCGGAGGTTTTAATACTGACTTCACATATGTTAAAATTAAGGGGCTAAGAGGGAATTGCCCATCAGGTGTCTGCCCCCTGGCATTGTCATACATCCTGGGAAGTTCGAGTTCTCAGTTGGGTGGGCATTAAGGAAGGAAGGCTCTGGCCCAGTTGGGCTGTTTCCACTTCGTAATTAGTTTAAGAGCGGATTATGACAGTAACAAATGTACACTGTGTGAAGAAAATGAGGAAGCTTTTCATTGTGTTTTTAAGTGCAAAAAAATATAATTATGGGGGAGTGATTGAGATTTGATAAATGGGATAATCTAGGGAAAGAGGAATTAACAAAAAGAATGTTTAATAACAATAAAAGAGAATGTATTACAGCTTGCAAAAAATACTTAGGAAAGGTGCATGAGAAATAGAATTGCCAGACAGTGGAGGGAGAATGAAATGAGTTGGGGAGGGAATGTGATGTTATCTAGCTTAGTTAAACAGGATTCTTATTAGGGATGTGACAGTTATTTTTGGGTAATGGTTATAACTGTTAGTGTTACAGTGTGTTAACAGTTACCAGTAATGATAAGTTATTTGTAATGGTTAATGGTTACAAGTGATGATTAGCTGTAACAATGTTCAGACTTACTTTGTTATTTGATGGTATCTAAAAAGAAGTTCCTCTAGCCGTGTCAACGCTATGATTACTATGATGGTTTACAATTGCAAAATGCATTCACACTTGCTTCTACATTCCTGATCATACACAATAATAATAATAATAATAATAATAATAATAATAATAATATTATTATTATTATTATTATTATTATTATTATTATTATTATTATTATTATTATTATTATTAATTAATTAATTACTGTCATCATTACTTTGTTAACTATTATTGAGTGACTACTTACTTTGTATTCATTGCTTTTATAACCATTATTGGGTAACTAGTTACTGTCTGTCTCCATTATTTCTGTAACAATTTCAATAAGATAACCATTACAATGTAACCATTACATTATTTTCTGCCCATCCCTTCTTATACACCAATAACCAGGGTGTTAGTGTGTATAAGGTCCAAAGGAACAAGCGACTCTTAAGGAGAGAAATTAGCTGAAGGTGTTTAAGAAAAAAAGGAGGAAGGTTTATTATTGTATGAAATGTAACCAAATATTGTATGTTATTAAAGACTGTAAATTTCATTCACTCATACTGACTTCATTGCACACATCTGCACTATTTTCCAAAATGCCAATTACAGGAACAAGTATTAGGGGAAAGTGGGGCAAGAGTGCCATGTTAAGGTTCAAACACTATTTTCTTCCTCTAAACAGAATCATACATATTTTTTTCCCCGTATATAAGATAAGCTATCATTACACAAGAACATGATAAAGTATTAAGACAGACTCTCCCAAACATTCTGAGATATTTTGATTTACATAAAGAAACATCAGCTGACACTCTTGCCCCATAGGCTGGGGTAAGAGTGTCACATACATTGAACAAACTGAGACATCATTATTCCCTACAAATATCACAAATAAAGGTTCCTTTCACGTCATTAAAGTCTGTACAATCTGTATGAGACATTCCTTTGCATTCTTGACACTGAACCATTGGCTCATCAGGTGGATTTGATAAGCTTTCTTGGCAAATTAAGCAAAAGTAGACATCGTCTTTTTTCTGGTCTTCAGTAGTTCTCTGTGACATTGCAGTATCACACCTTGGTTTCTTCTTCTGTATCTTTGATTTTAACAGAACCTTTGTGGTAGTTGAGCGATTAGTAGAAGCTTGTTTGCTTTCAAGAATTTTTTATGTGGGCTGCTGATCAGGATAACCGATTTATCAGGAATTTTAGGAAAAGGTCTTCTCTGAATTGGAAGTGGGGAAATAGTTCCAATGCTGGAGTTTTGGAAACAGGTTTAATTTTATCTGCTTCCTTTTCATCAACAAAGTAAAAGCTTTCCCTCGAAGCAGAAGCTATAGGAATGAACTCCTTTGCATTTCTTCTCTTATCATTCTCTAGGGGCAGAATGCTTGAATCTTCGGTATTTTCACTATCCATTTTTCTCTGTATTTCTGATTTATAAATTTTGTTACAATGAATTGTTTGTACTATGTTCACAGTACGGGGTAAGAGTGTCACTCTGGCACTCTTGCCCCAGAGTCGGCTGACACTTTTGCCCCCAGCTGCATGGGATTATGTCTGGTGACACCATGGAGTGGCAGCTGCATACACTACTAACTCTTCGCGTGCAATTGGATTCTCATATAAGTGGGGTTAAGCCATAATAACTGAGATATACCAGAAACTACCTTACCAGGGAATAAACTGGGTTTCCTGTCATGGAAATATAAGATCACAATTATGAAAAAAGTACTTTATTATACAACAAAAACAATAAATTTCTAGAGCTGCTGTAATGCACAGCCAAACAAACATGCCATCTAACTCAGTGTACCCAACCTTGCAACAAAGTCACTAAGCCAGTATTTTTGCACTTAAAGGGAGGTGACACTCTTACCCGATATGGCACTCTTGCCCCACCTTCCCCTACTGATGAATTATTGATTTTGAAACTAATAACAGTGAAGGAACTGATAAACTTTAAAAGAATTTGATTTTTTGCATGTTAACTTCACTTAGATGTCTTTATCATTGAACAAGTAAGTAAACTTAGTAACACAAAAATCAAGTTCATATAAGTTTGTTAAAAATCACATTTCCCTCTGTTAGCTGTTTGCTTACCATTCTCTCATGGCTTTTGTTTTACATGCATTCTCTATGGAGTGGTGGTGGTGGTGGAAAGTAAAAGCCATCTTAAGTATCTTCTAGAGTGAGTCCAACATGTTGGTATTCAATATCCAGGATTGTAAATCATTTTTATTGTTCTAGTTATTTAGGACTCAATAATTTCCATGTTTTCTATTTGTTGGCTAACTAGAAGATAAGCATTTTCAAAATAAGTAAAAAGCTTGGTGTGTGATTCAGTAGAATGTTGCAACTAAGGATTTTTGGAATCCCTATTTTAAGTATACAGGGTGGATTTTGTGTTTTAAATATAAAATGCTCGTGAGTTCATAACAATCTGTAAAATATATTAGCTTAGGAATACTATTCTTGTCTTGTCGTCTTACATGTTTATAGCAAGACTGGAATTATAATCAACTTAAAATATCATAATGTACTTTAAAGACACTAATTATGATATATCTTTGTTTTGTTGCATAAACAGGAACTACTTTGGGGATGTAGGATTGCCAATTGCTAAAAGGATATCCTTTTAAGTGAAGGAATAACAAATTACAAAATTAATTTACTGCTTATGTTTTCAGTTGAGGGAAATACCTGTGCAAGGTTTCTTGGAACAGGCTGTATATGAAACAATTATAAAATGCCTCTCATTTGTTGGTACTCAGCGTCCAAAAATATTATGTACCAAAGTGGAAATTTCTGCTGCAGTTTATCTTGGACTACTGCTTAAAGGTTTGTGTCACTCAGTTACAGTTTGAGCTTGTCTTGAACAGGGTAAAGAATGTCAAGACAACTTGAAAACAAATGTTTGTTTGATTAAGAGACAGTCTTAAAAGACAGTATGAAAGCAAATGGGGTATCTCTGTCTCAAATGCATACATGTTGCCATTACCTTCATCCTTTTTTATGTCCAAGATGCTAATACAATTGCGTAAATATTCACTTGTTATAATTTTCAGTTTTGAACATATTATCCTATGCGAATATTTTTCTCTTATCAGATTATATCATTTTTAGAACCTTTATAGATTTCTGTGGGCAAAAATTTCTAAAAAAAAGGAACTTTTCAGTGAAAGTGCAATATTTGCTGTTTCTATGCTCGTCACCAGTAACTAATAAACTAGAGGGTAGAATACAACCATATCTTTTACTTCACTAGAGTAAACTTGAATGCTGGCACTTGCCAAGTTTGAATTCTCTATCCTTAATAAGATGAGTGATATAATGTCTTAAATTAAATATTTTCAGAAAATTCTGTATCTATGCAGTAGAAAAGTCAGCCAGTGAGAAACTTTTCTGTTATTGGGTTTACAAAGAGGACCAAGCTAGAGAAAATGTTTAGGAGAATTGGAGACAGTTTTTAAAAGAAGTCGGAGCCCTATAACTTCTTGCATTCATTGTGTATGATAAACAAAAGTCATCTATTCAGCTAACAGGTGCCAGTAAAGGTTAACATCAGTTGTCAGGATCTGTATACATTTATAGCGTGCAGAACACTGTGATGTGTTATGTAGGTTATTTAACATTTTACATCAATATGCATACTAATGGAGGGAAAAGCTAGAGAGAGAGAAATGTTGATAAACTAAGAAGCAATGCAAATCAATAATGAATGTGTTTAGATTATTCAAGTAAAATGATTTGTGCAGTAAACGAAACAGCTAATTTTTATGGTGAACTATTATGATAGTGCCCCTATAGTTTCCTTTGTTAAACAGATTGTTTTTTTCTTCACTATTAGGTTTTACTTTCTCTACTACATATAGTAAGTAAAGGAAATACTGTATTCCACCCAAAAATTCAATGTCGAGATTTCACCAGAAATATAACTTTTGAGGACCCTGAATCCAAAAAAAGCATTTTAGAAAAAGGTGTGTGTGTGCGTGTGCGTGGAGAGAGAGAGAGAGAGAGGGGGGGGGAGAGGGGGAGACTCAAAACTGAAAAGTTGGAAAGTACCAAACTTGGTATTTAAGTTAAGTATCCTCCAAGCAGGAGCACCATTTCAGTTTCTGCTTGGGGGGGGGCAAGATTGCCTGAAGCAGTTGTGTGGATTTTAAGGACACATTTAGCCTAAGAGAAATGTCGCCTCTGCCTCCAAGGATGCGACACGAAGATTTTCAAGAAAATCCCCCAAACCCGAACTACCTTTTATGTGGAACATTTTTAAAAAATGTTGATTTTCTAAAAAATGGTTCTAACGATTTTGTTTAAAATACTTATATTAAAGATATTTACATGATAAACAAAATGTATATCTTGAATTTTCTAGAATAGCTTTTGAAGTCCTCTTTGTTCAGAAGGAATTCTGTACAATCTTATATAACTATATAAATACAATCTCCTATACCTCCTTTGTTTGAATTTGGAGAAGATATTATTTCAAATAAGTCTTTTTGTGGCATAAACCATTTCTGAGATATCTGTTATTAATGGTTCGAATTGTTCATTTCTTAGTCATTCTAAGTCCTTTGAACATTCAGTTGTTTCTCGCAACTACATAGAAGCAATATAGAATTTTAAGGCCAGCATATAGCGTTCAGTTCTTAAACATTTGACTATCACTGTTCTCTTTGTATCTATAACCAAATGTGTAATGTAGCTACTTCTGCAAAGGTTTATTTGGATTAAAATGTATTCATTCATTCATTCATTCATTATCTGTTTACCCTCCTCTTATGTAGGACTTACACCCCCCAGGACTTACAAGCGGGTGCCTGGGGTCAGAGGCCCGTCGAGGAGCAGACACTCATGGATCAGACAGAGCATCCAGGATGGGGGATCAGCCCGATGCCTGGTATGGGATGAAGGAAGTAGATGAAACGAAATGTGGGTGAAATGGATGAAAGGAAAGGTGATGATGGAGCAGTTGGTGGAATGAATGGCGGGGGAAACCGGAGAACCCGGAGAAAACCCGCCCAGACGCCGCTTCGTCCACCACAAATCCCACATGCAGGTCCCTGGGATTGAACCCGGTCCGCCTCGGTGGGAGGCGAGCGGTCTAACCACTCGGCCACGGCGCCGCCGATTAAAATGTAGTAAATATAAAAATAAGCTTTAGGAAGAATAGTTTGTATACTCACTATAAATGGTAGAGAGCAGAGAAAGTCATGTGAATGTATTGCATCAGATAATTTTTACCGTAAACATTAAAAATTTCTGAACAAGTAATCATAATGAATTATGCTTTACAACAACAACAACAATAATAATGATAATAGTAATAATAATAATCTACATTTTGGTATACAGTGAAACCCTGCTTAACCAAACTGTGCTTAGCCAAAACCTAGCTTAATGAAACAGCAGAAAAAGAAAGAAAGGAAGGAAGAAAAAATATAAGACAGATTTAACAAAAAAAATATGAGGTGCTCAAAACAAAAAGTCAGATAAATACCAAACTTGGTTTTAGGTTCAATATCTTCCAAAGATGCAACATAAAGATTTTCAACACAATCCGCCAACCCAAACTACTCTTTACATGGAACATTTTCCAAATGTTTTCATTTTCTAAAAAATGGCTTTAACAATTTTGATTAAAATGCCATATATTAAAGATATTTACATGAGAAATAAAATGTATATCTTGAATTTTTGGGGAATAGCCTATGAAGTCCTCCTTGGAATTTTGTATAATCTTGTATAACTGGTAAACATTAAGTGATAGACGAAAACATACTAAATAAAAAATGCAGTTTTAAAACACTCAATTTCCAAAATCAAATCAAATCAACGTTTCGTTTCGTTTCGTTTCGTTTCGTTTCGTTTCGTTTCGTTTCGGTTTCCGGTTTCATCGCCATTGGGGTATGTCATCTCAATACAATTTGAGATCTCCTTGTGGTTTACTGGGAAAAATGCAAATCAGTTGGGAAATTTAATTTCATACTGGCATGTTGCCATGGTAGCTATACTGGCATGTTGCCATGGTAGTTCAGTGGTTAGATCGGGAGATCCATCGTTCAAATCCCGGCTATGGCATTGAATTTTTCATTCATGTGATTCTACCTTTCCAATTTCTGCAAATGTTTATTTTAATTAACATGAAGATAGAAAAATAAGCTTTTATAGTTTGTAAAAAAGAAAGAAAAAAATAAATGATAGGTAAAGAAAGTGACCTGACTGTAACACAAGCTATTTTCTATAATATTTACTCTGGATCAAAAACTACTTCAGTTAAATTATTCATAGTTTTCAAAAATTGTACCATTTCAGCATGGTTCTACTAAACTCTTAAGGTTTATAAGCTGATATCAACCTGAGAAGTTGTCAATGTTTTATCATCATACATAAGAAGTAAATTTAGATTCTAAAAGAAATTCTATGGCATTTATGTGACCAAGACACTATCCCTTTGTCTGCAGTTAACAACAAAAAGGCCAACATAGAAGTACGAAAGAAGTTTAAAGTGGCTTTGAAGCAGTTTATGAAAAGAAAGAGAAAAGTTGAAAAGGTTACAAAAATGTTAACCAGTGTTGCCAACCCGCATTTTGACTGGATGAAGGAAATTGCTGAAGCTGCAGATTTGCCAAAGGTGCGTTAGATTTGAAGTTATTAATGCAGAATCATAGAGAATATCACTTAACTCGCCCTCACTTTCTCAAATGCTAGTACCTGGATGCCTGAGCTTTGCTTGGTGATGGCATAGTTGTTTTATGGAAGTTTGAGAACTTGTAAGGTTGATTTTTCTCTGCTATTATTTAAGTCAAAATCATTATCAGCTGTCACAAATGGGAATAGTTGCATACATATTTGGATACTTTTGCTATTTCATAATTGAGCTTAGAATAACTTAGATGATTATAATTAAACCCAGACCTTTTTGTATGTTTATTTTAAATCATATGTATGTACTCTAACTGAAGAACCATCTAGTATCCTTAATACCACACCCTTCTATACTTATATCAATGATCTCTTTGGCCAATTATAAATAATGCAATCAAAAGTCTTAATGTTTGCACATAATGCAGTATTATGGAACTCCAATCCAAAAATCAAAGCCAAGCAGTTAATAAATATAGCACAAAAATCCCTGATGGAATTACAGAACTGGGCATCTAATGATTTTATAAGGATAAATGTCCAGAAAACAAATTATGAACTATTTCTGCTAAGGAAGAAAACATTAAATATTTCATTGCAACCAGAAGGGAAAACATTTATAAAAACATGTGAAGTAAAGTGGTAATCATTTCTGGTACAAAATTAACGTGGACAAAACACATTGACAGTATATGCAAGAAAACTAAGAACAAGTTTTCACTATTAAAAAGATTAGCAAGGAGAAATGGGGAAGTACTACACAAACTTTGTACACCTTTTAGAAGATGTGCATGTATTAAACCAACCTTCAGATATTGTGATGAAATATTAATAACTGCAGTGCATAAAAATTTTACAAAACCAATTCCTTTGTTTAACAACAGGGGCCGTTTAACTACCCCAATAAAGACTTTAACAAATAATTTGAAACATAATTTTGACACTGAAAAAGCGGCTGTTAGAGAGTGTGAAAAATTAATAAGATTACCACATAATAATTGCGAAAAAATAAAACTAACTTCAAAACTCAACAAAGCTCCTTATTAAATTTAAAATAAAGAGAGTTGAAGGTTGTTACACTACATCACTAAAATGTTCTTACTTGAACACGTTTCGGGAGATGGTTTGCTGCCATCGTCAGCATGTTTTCAACTGATTTTGCCGGTTATTGTCTGGGGAATGTGTGGCTAGTGGTGTTCTCTGGTGCTGGGCTTCTGGGTGGTGGCAGTTCGAAATTCATTAGGTGATTCCTGTGTTTGACGATATGTATTTTTTCCCAGATGTCCAATTCATTGCTGCTGTTGATCGGTTTTAAGAGTTTTATGTTTGGAGTGATTTCATGGTTTGAAGACCAGAAATGATGTGCTACTGTTGATTTATCTGGCTGCTTTTGGTAAATGCATCTCATATGCTCTTTAAGTCTTATTTCAAGATTTCTTTTGGTTCTTCCTATGTATACCAGGTTATAGTCATTACAATCAATTTGATATATACCAGCTGATTTATCGTTGGGGATAGCATCTTTAGTTCTGTTGCATAGTAGTTTCTGTATATTGTGGTTATTCTGTGAAGACAGGGTGATATTGTATTTCTTGAAAAATCCTTTGAAATTTATGATATGTCCAAGGGTGATAAGTGATTTTCCTATATGCTTGTGGTTTTTGTCTGAGTAAAGTAGTCGTTTGTTGGATGTATTTCTGTCTATCAAACTTTATCTTGTTATCTATTGTTTTTTTCTGGTATCCATTCATAGTGGCTATGTGGATAATGTGTTGGTATTCTTTCTGGTATTCCTCTTTCTCCAATGGTATATGTACTAACCTGTTTGTAATACTATTTAAAACTGCTTGTTTGTAACTTGTAGCTATTGTTTTTAATATAATTTTCTGTGTGAGTTGGTTTTCTGTAAATGCCGAACGTTAGTTTGTTGTGTGCCTTATTTCTGATGAACCTGGTGTCTAGGTAAGGCATGTCCTTATTAAAGTTCAAAAAGTCAGAACAAATTAAAACTCCCCTGTTTAAAAGAAAACTTACAGAGAAAAATCAATCTTGTAGTTTATTTAACATCGAACATCATGTACAGTTAGCAGAAGAGTTCAAAAACTCTGAAACTTCTCCCTGTGTTTTGAAATGCATGTTACTAGAATTAATACATTTAAAATATCCTGCTAACCAATGGCTACATGTTTTCACTGAAAGACCCAGCTTAACAAATAATGGTGGCATTGGTGCAGTATGCTCACTCTTTTCTTTCACAAGATTAATTTAAATTCTACAAATTTTGATGGTGAAATTTTAGCAATCCTTCTCAGCTTACAAAATGTTCTAACTTTATAAAATGAATCCACCAACAATGTATTGAGTTGAAGTTGACTAAATATTAATAAGGCTTCACTTACACTACTGCAGAAGCATGCTTTCACAGGTTATTACCTATGACAGCAGCTGACCTACAAAAGCATGCTCCTTCAGTTTAGGTATAACATTATGTTTAGTTGACTCCAGCTCTATTTTTGTATAACTTCAAGAGAATTGCAATATTACTTGATTTAAAAGTGGGTATAATATACATAGCAAGTGAGTTAGATGGCTCTGCGGTAATGTGTGAGGCTTGCATTCTGGAGGTCCTGCCAAATGCCCATACTGAGCTTGGTTTTTCATGGTTTTCGCTGGTCAGTAGGCAAATGCTGAGGTGGTTTCTCATCTACCATGATTTCCTTTCCCTCATTTCCCTTCCATTCCATTTCCTTCTCAGCTTTCAGGTGTGTGGTGCACTGGACAGATGGCATGGATGCTTGCTCCAAGGAAACAGTACTCCCCGTGGGCACTAGAGGGCTGTCTGTTTTGACAGGTCGTTCATTGCGCTCTCTAGGCAGCTCCAATAATAGGATAAGTCTCTGAGCTAGGAACTGTTAGGGACTTCCATGCATTCTTTGTGGCCTCCTGTGGTTCCTTCACTTCATCCCTTCCTCCTGTGGGTGGTAGGTATTGCAGAGATCTCCTGTAGGTTCCAATGCGTGAGGTGTACCCTCCATGTACACCCTATATGCTATAACAGACATAACACATGGCACAACATCCAGTATCCTTAATATCAAAGAAAGTCACAAAACTATTAATTTAAAAGAGAGTAGTACCTCAGGGATACCAGTACACTGTGGCATAGAAGGTAATGAAGCAATGGCTTTTCTGGCCAAGAATTATATACACATACTACAATAAAGGATGATATGTATCATAAGCAAAAGCAAAAATAAATCTGTGTAATAATACAACTAGAATTAAGATACTACCAAAATAATCCTCAGTGGCAATTTTAGATTATTAACATGCCAACTGCCTCGACGAACAGCTGTACAGTATTGACATAGTACAATCTCTTATATCCTCTTTGTGTGAATTTGGAGAAGATATGGAGTGAGACCACCTACTTTGGTGTCCAGCCTTGCACTCTAGTATTTTGATGAAAGAGAGCAAATGGCTTCATTGCCAACTGCCAAAAATTAGAAGCCAACCAACATTCCATGAGATTCAATCTTCATTCTTTGATATTAGGTACACAGAGCTATGAAAATTGTTTTCTGCATAATTATGTTCAATAAATCTGTGATAAAAATTTCAACTAAATTGGTTAAACTGTGTAGAAATTTGTGATTTTGTACACTTACAATAATTATAAAAATGGCCTGTTCAATTTCTGCACACTTTTACTGCATCACTTCATCTACAGGTTCACAAAAAGAAGGTAGTGGCTGAGAAATCTGAAGAAACTGAGAGTGAACAGGAGCTGCCTAGTGTTATTTCATTTGGTCCTTGTGGATATATCTATCCACTAAAAGGCGAGGGGGATACCTCATCCATCTGTACTGTTGAAGCTCTCCAATCAGCTACTGCTTCAGATCTCTCTGGCTACAGAGGTAGAGCACCAACACCACGGAGTGGAAGTGGAACATCGGTAGATTCAGCATGGCGCTACTAATTACATGTATTATTTTTAAAATAAATATTTTAATAACTCCCTATTGTATATTTATTTTTACTTTCTCTACTACATATACTAAGCACGGGAAGTAATGCATTCTACCCAAAAATTCAATACCGAGATTTCACTGGAAATACATGTTTTGAAGTGCCCCGAATCCAAATACAGCATTTTTGGAAACATGTCCGTGTGTGTATGTCTGTGAACAGCATAACTCAAAAACGAAAAGTCAGATAAATACCAAACTTAGTGTTTAGGTTCAATATCTTCCAAAGATAAGACAAAAAAGATTTTCAACAAAATCCCCCCACCCCAAACATGCCTTTACATGGAACATTTTTCTAAATTTTGTATTTTCTAAAAGGTGGTTCTAACGACTTTCATTAAAATACCATATATTAAAGATATTTACATGACAAATAAAATGTGTATCTCGAATTTTTGGGGAATGGCCAATTAAGTCCGCTTCATTCGGAGAGAATTTTGTATAATCTTCTATAAGTGATAAGACGTTAAGCGACAGACAAAAACGTACTAATGTAGATCTCTTTAAAACACACAATTTATTTAAAATAAGCTTTTCTGTAGCATACGCCATTTCTGAAATATCTGTTATTAAAGCTTTGAATAGTAAATTTCTTGGTCATTCTCTTAAAATCCATTCGGTTGTTTCTTGAAATTGCGTAGGAACAGTATGGAATTTTAAGGCTAGCATATACTGTCCAAATTTGCCTGTCAATGTTCATTTTGTATCTATAACGAAATGTGTAATGTAGCTGTTAGTGCAAAGGTTTATTTGGATTAAAATCTAGTAGATAGAAAAATAAGTGAGTTAGAATAATTTGTGTATCCACTAATAAACGACAGTGTAGAGAAAGTCATGTGAATGTATCAGAATTTTTTTGAAGGATTCTAAGCAATATTTATTTATTAAGCTAATATGAGCATAATTTAAAAAGTTTGGTGAAAATGTGAGTAAAAATTATTACTTTCTCTGCTACTTATGTATAGTAAGTGGAGGAAGTATTGCATTCCACCCAAAAATTTAATATCAAGATTTAATTGAAAATGCAGGATTTTAGGGTTTCCCTGAATTAGAAAAAGCATTTTTAGAAAAACGTCTGGTGCATGCATGTGTGTGCGTTTGTGAACAGCTTACTAAAAAAAAAGGCAAGTCCAACATTTTCCAAGGATGTGGCAAGATTTTTAAGAAAATGCTTCACTCCAAACTACCCTTTACTTGCAATATTTTTATTTCCTCAAAAATGGTTCTAACAATATTAATTAACACCACATGTTTTAGATGTTTGCATGACAAATGAAATGCATATCTTGCCTTTTCTGTGAATAGCCTATGAAGTGAAATTGTTCTTGCACACAAGCTGGGTGTAGGACAAGGTTGGAAAGGTAGAATTTTTCAGACGTCTGATTCTATCTTTGCAGCCTATGATGTGCTCTCCATTCTGAATGACTTTGTATAACTGGTAAACTATAAGAGAGACAAAACTTAATACACAAAAATGGTAGATCTCATTAAAACACACAATTTACGTCAAATAAAATTTGTTGTGGTGTTAATCATTTGCATGATATTCTTTGTATTGCTTTGACTTTTCAAATACAAAGGGTGATCAGAAACTAAGGTTTACAATGCCAACATTCCTTGAGTTTCATCTGTGAAGATGGTATTGTGTTTATGTTGTTGTTTATTTATTTAGCTCCAGTATGAACGTCAATTTGAAGATGTATTTTTGTTGTTACACTCCAAGTTTAAAAATATTATATTAACTTTGTTATTAAACTGCTTCTATAGATAGTATTTGTTTGTTTTTGCCTCGGCTGCATCAGTATTACTTTAGAGACACGTTTCTCTTAATCAGGGCGTGATGCGACAAGAATGTAGGCTTACACAGATATTAAGTTCAGATTCACTTCTTTTTATTAATCCTTGACACAAATTAAATAGCACTACACTGATATCAAGAGCTGTGAGATTATTTTATTTAATACTTGCACTTTGTTAACGCGTATACATAATATTTCTTTAGAGAACACATCTTCCATCCGGTCACTACCAAGGTCTGCAGGCAACTGAACATATTTCAACCGTCCAAACCAGTAAACTTCTGTATTTTAAGTCTCTGATTGCCTAATCCTAGTCCAATAGAATACCTGCATTTTACTAAAGCTTTAAACTGTCACAAAATTTACATTATTGCTGCCGTAATCATGACTAGTAGCATTTAAACTCTCAAACTCATTATTGCCTTAAGGTTACCTCATTGTTATCTCATTGTTAGCAACTTTAAACTTATTATTCTCACAGCTCTTACATTATTAAATTACATAATGTATTCACATAACATTATTGAACATGTTTACAATAATATAAGCATTTGCAATGACTGTTACATACATTTTTACAAATTATTACATACATATTGCTTCAAGGCGGGCTGTTATTGAATTTACATATTATAAAATTTAATTGAAATTATTCAAGTGTTAAAAATACTGCCTCATCTGTTATAGAGAATACATGCAGTTGGCAACTGTGCGGAGTTTGTCACCCATCACCTACAGTGCTAGTTGTAGTTTTGAATACTCATTTGCAAATAAATCTGCTCTGTAATTCAATTTCTATGGGCAAAACACGTAACTGCAGCTGAAATTTACCAGCAGCTGATAGAGGTTTACAGAGAGTCTGTAATGTCTGGTCAGCATGTCGCAGAATGGTGTCGAAAATTTGTGGCCAGTAGAAAAAATGTCACCGACAAGGATCGCAGTGGCTGACTCAGCACGGCATCAATAGATTTGACACAGCTCGCATGGAAGAGCAGATTCAGGACAACAGGAGGAGCATATGACAGTAAAATTGGGAATGTCATTCAGAAGTGTTCGTCACATTGTTCACGATATTCTGTAGTACTAGAAAGCTTGTTCCCGATGGGTTTCACGAAATTTGTCCAACCAATACAAGGAGAAGTGCATGGGTGCAAGTCTGCAACTTTTGCAACGGTTCTCTACGGAAGGGAACAGTTTTCTACACTATATTGTCATAGGTGACAAAACATGGATCCACCACTACACCCCCAGCAGTAAGGCAGTCGTCAATGGAGTGGAAACACCCCTACTCTTCAAAGACAAAGAAGTTTAAGGTGATACCGTCTGCCGGGAAAGTGATGGCCACAGTGCTTTGGGACAGCACGAGTGTCATACTTGTGGAAAGAGCGCACACAGTGACCGCTGACCAATACTGTGAGATCTTGGCATAACTGCACAAAGTTATCATGAGGAAAAGTCATGGCCTCTCACCGAGGACGTCATCTTCCTTCACCACAATGCGTGACCACATAATACAGCCTAGAAGACCACCACGCTGTTGAAGCAGTTTCGCTGGGACATCATCAACCACCCTCCTTACAGCCTGGACCTGACTTCAAGCAACTTTCACCTTTTACTCACTTGAAGGAGCACCTAGGAGGCTGAAACGCTTCAGATCAATGTGGCTAAACACCAAGGGCAGGATTTTTACCATGAGGGAATATTCTCACAAAGTGAAGAGTGCCTAAACCAATATGGAGACTATGTCGAAAAATAACCTAATGCATGTACTATCAGTTGGCTGTATGATATAAAATGTATGCATTTCATTGCAGCTCTGTAACCTCAGTTTCTGATCACCCCTCATACTTAACACTTTTTTTTCCCAAGTCACTATTCATTTTTTTCTCATGGTAAAGCAAAGGGCAAGGAATTTCATAACCATTACATAGCGATCTGCTTTTTAAAAATCTGACTATTGCTTTTGTCTACTGTATTCTTCTTAAACCTTCAAGAAATGTGTAATGAAAGTTTATAATCTTAACATGAAGTAGAAGAATAGGCTTTTGTAAAAATTGGTTGGAAGGAGTAGGAAAAGTCATATGAATGCAATAAATCAGATATTTTATTAAAAGAAAACTAAATAAAACTATATACATTTATTCAATGACTCACACTGTAAGGAACATAAAATGAGGTTCATAACAAATCAGTTCTTAACAACGTTCAAACACTTTGTACAAGTTTGGAATGGAAGCAATTTGTAAAACTGTGGCATCATCAATGAATGCCTTCAGAGGTAGCAAACTCTGACGCAGTGCTGGATGGAGCACATGTTCAATAATCCACTGCCATTCCTTCACCTTGAAAAAGAAAGCAAATGGATTAACATTAACTTTCAAGTAATACAGCAAGTCACCTTAATACAATATAATTATGCATAATCTGGTATATACAAAGCTTTTCAAAAGCAGTACACAATTTTAATTAAAGTTACAGTCACTTCAACTCTTGATTAATTTTATAATGCATTCAAAACCTATTGTTTCATTTTTGCATAAGCTATGATGTCATTGAAGGAATTTTTAAATTACAACCTGAATGTGTAGAGAAAATAATGTGAAGGTAACACACAAGATTTTTGAAGAATGAGATCGACATGCAGTAAATTATTATATCAACTAATATAATAAAGAATTCAGTTATAAAGAAAAGAATAATGAGATATGGTTTAATTAAAGGCAACAGCAATAGGAGTAATGAAAAATAAAAAGACCTTGGAATGAATGTAAACCATAATGAAATATCGACAGGACTACGATAAGAAACTGAAATTGAGTTTTATTTATGGATGCTCTTTAAGTGCTATGGTTCTTAGCATCCCATTCTATACTGGGTGTGAAAGACCGGAAATTTTGCTCAGAGGCCTTTTTTATCAGGCTTGAGGTTCTTTTACGCGCCATAAATCTACGACACAGGACCACTGGCTTTACTTCCCATCCGAAGGGAACCACGCTATGAATTTTTATGCCTGAAAAAATCCATGGCCCTCTGCAACCTTGAGAACTAAACCTAGCATGGAACCCCTAGACCAAAAAGGACTACAAGGGTGCCCACATCACCTGCCTTGTTTCTCATACATGTATGAGGTGGTGAGAATATGTAAAGTGCATTTGAAGACAAATTTTAATGTGAATATACCTTTCAATATGCAGTTGAAATCCTTTATAGCAACATCACTTTTAACGACATATTGGCTATAACAACAAAATCTAACAGTCCCGTCTAAATCCTATGCAAATGCTATATTTAAAAAATTGCTTAGTAAGACATTGCTTATTGTATAAAATTACATACTTTTATTATGTTTTGGATAAATATATCGGCTATAATGCCCAATGTTCATTTTTGGGGATTGCTAACAACAATGTAACACTTATTTTCAAACTCTTGTTTTTTGTAGATTTCAAATCAGTATGTGTGTTAAACAGTCAGTGCAAGCATCGATTCAAAGATGTCGTAAAAAAAGAGGAATGTATTTAATATTGAAGAAAAGTTGCACATAATAAGGGGATTAGAAAATGGGAAAACAACATCAGCATAGCGAAGGTCATATAGAAGATACAGTCTCTTTTCGAAAACAATTCTTTAAAAATCAAACAGGTGAGATTATCTGAGCACAAAGATATTGAAGAAACTTTACTTACATAATGAGCCAATCAGTAGACCTATTCTTCAAGCGAAAGCCAATGAATTCGCATTCTGTTGGAAAATCTGAACTTCAATTGTTCTTCATCTTGGTACATTTCTGAGCTCGCCATGATATTGTCACTGGGAAAATTTGTTGGTGTACCTGATGGTGTAATAGAAAAATGGCTATCTAAGAAGTGGCCTGTTTTGTGTGAAAGTGACATATTCAATGTGGATGAAAGTGACTTCTTTTACAACATGACCGCAGATAAGACATTGAAATTTAAAGGTGAACAGTGTTCGGGGGGGGGGGAATGTCTAAGACAAGAGTCACAGTTATGTTTGCTACAAATATAACAGGGTCATGTAAAGAAAAGCTTTTGGTGACTGCAAAATCTTGGATGACATTTGATATTTTTGAAAAGAGATTGCATAACTGAGACTCTCAACTGAAATCAAAGAAACGAAAAATTCTTCTCCTGCCCTGCTCATCCAGTAGTCGACAATCTGCAGTGCATAAAGTTTGTGTTTTTACCTCCAAACGCCACTTCACTTCTACAATCTATAGACCAGGAATTATAAACTCTCTAAAAATGCAGTACAGGAAACTTCAAGTGATGAAAATGTTACAAAAAATCTAAAAAGGTAAAGAAATAGTTTTCAATGTTCTTAATGCAATTTTAATGATATTGAAGGGAGGGAAAATGTCACTCAAAAGATAATTGCCGATGATTTTAAACATGTAAGATTCAGAGATCTTTTTTCAACATGCCACAATGAGAGCAACACATTTTCAGCAACAGCTGATGGTGCTGAGAATGACATTCCCCTGGCAGAATTAGTACAAGAACTTTGTGAACTTGTGCAATAACTTTGCCCACGTAGACAACAATCTTACTGTGTACACCTCCAGCAAGTAAAGAAGAAATTTTAGCCAACATGTGATTGAGAACATGAAAATGAATAAGAAGAACAGCTCGTTATGCCATCACTTAAAAAAACTCTCAGTGCAGTGAAAACTTAAAAATTTCTTATTCTCAAGGAAGAGTTTAATGCAAATGACAATAATGAGGTGTTAAAATGAATGCATCGTCAAATGCAAAAAGCAAACAAAGATAACTGATTATCTTAAGTGGGATAGTATACTGTAGTATGCGTTACTGCATTGCATTTTAAAGTTAAAGCAACTGGTTAAAAAACTAAACAACACTGTCTTAGCTGTGACTGTAGAAAACTAGAAAATTAAATTCCAATATGTGTTATTTTTTCAAATTACAGAAGTGGAATAATAGTTTTTCAAAGTGTTAGGTACAGTGCATCATATTTGTACATTTTAAAGAGAAACTTAGGAGAAAGTGTAGGGCTTCTTGTAATTTATGTATAGAATACTGTCTTTTCATTCAGGTAGTACAGTAACTGGAATGAAGTTGTGTCATTCATGACTATTATACAGCACTTACAGTAAGTTTTAAACATGCTCAACATTTTATCTCATTCATTATCCAAGACCAAATTCGACATTATTGAACAATTTACATTGTTGCTACTTCTTTCCTCGCTTATTATGGGTTTTTACATTTTGCTGGCATGTTGTTGCTGTATACTGCATAAACATAAGAAGAATTCCTCTTCAGTCCCTCTCCACAAATACTGCAGGTGTAATGTATTCCTCTACTTTTCGAAGTTTTAACTCTATGGCAGCCTAAAATTTACAGACACCAATTTTTTTAAAAAAAACAAAGCAAACATCTGGTTTGTGTGACTATTGGCTATAACGACCATAAACCTTTGACGTTGTAACCAGTTTCGACTGTATTAATGTTTGCAAATTATTTGGCTGTTATATCAGAGTCCAAATAGAAGTTACAAAGAACAATGTTCACATCGAATAAAAGAAAACAAAAGTAATATGATGTAACCAAGCCGGATGGCTAAGACAGTAATGTCTTTGGCCTGCGTTCAGGAGGTCCTGGGTTCGATCCCCGGTGACTGCCCACTCTGACCCATGGGTTTTTTTCAGGGGTTGTCAGTTGAATGCTGGAGTGTTTATTTCAGCCCCTGATTTTTCTGTCCCACTATTTTGTTCCCTTAATCATTTCATTCATCCTTCACCCCGTTTGGTCTATTTTAGAGTTGGAAGCATCGGTAATGGTATTTCGGTGCAGCATGGCAGGAAAAAAGGATGCTCCCTGTGAACTATCTCCATCCCTCAGCTGGTTGCCAGGATGCCTGCTCCTTGGGGGGCATTGGACCCTGTATGGGGAAGAGTCCCCTGCCTGACTGCTGAGGCATCTATATCTGGAAACTGTAGGGACCGTGTCATTGCCTGTGCTGTCACTCATGGTTTTGGTTGCCCAGTGTCTCCATTTACCTCATCCCCGGGAGCAACCCCTCGTGGGGTGTTGGAACAATATCCTCATTCCTGAATCGATGCCGAATCCCCTCCAATCCAATATGATTTAAAGGAAACCAACCTCTCAGGGCAAAACTTGTCATTGACAGTGACGGGTTCATTTTAGAATAAATTTCAAGTCTCGATTATTTAGCCTGCTACTTAACATATGAAACCAACAAAAGAAACTTAAGATTCATACAACTAATTGGAACAATTAAAAGAACACAAATGTAAATCGTGATTACAGGTAATAAAAGATATGCAAACTGATCTTACATCCCTAAAGTCATGGTCCTTAAAAAATAACCTAATCCTTATTGTTAAAAAAAAAAAAAAACCAAATATGCTACCATTTTTAGACCTAAAAATCATCAGAGAACAAAAGAACCTAACCTTTGGCATATACAGGAAGCCAACACACTCTACTAATTACATAAAAAATAAGAGTTTCAATCCAACCACACACAAACATGCAGTACTAAACAGCCTAACACATAGACTGGTATATACCCCCTTAAATAAAAAAGAATACCAGTTAGAATACCAGCATATAGTAGACACAGCAATACATAATGGGTACAACAAAGCAACTATTGACAAAAAAACTGCAAAATTCAAACGACAGATGCACATCAGAAACACAACAAATCTCAGCCAGCAAGATAAAGAGCTAAAGTTCAAGAAATTCACATACCACCCAGGAACATTTCACAAATTTAAGAAGATTTTCATGAAACATAACATCAGCCTAGCTCCACAGAACAAATTTAACATAGAGAAATTACTTTGTAACAAGTTAAAAGACCCCATTCCACAAGACAAAAAAGCTGGAATCTATAAAATCAATTGTTCAGATTGCAATAAAGTATACATAGGTAAGACAAAAAGAAACTTAGAAACTAGGCTAAAGGAGCACATGAGATGTATTAAATACAAACAAATGGACAAATCTGCAGTTTCACACCATTTTTGGATCACTAATCACAACATCAAACCCAATATTAAACCAGCCAAATTTGCAGCCGAATTAGATGCATGGGAGAAGATCACCATTCTAAAACACAACACAAATCTAATGAATTTTGATTTGCTGCCACCAAATCCTCTCTGGAAGTACATTTCTCCACCACAAGATGCCACCACAGGATCCAGTCCAAAAAACGGAAACACCAACAACACGGGCCAGTCGAATTAACCTTCTGAGGATGGGAACAACTGTTTCCCGAAACATGTTAAGTGAGTAAACTTAAGTGATGTTAGTGTAACAATTCCGACTCACCTTTAAATAAACTAAATATATGCTTTTTTGCCAATCCACTAAACCAAGTACAAATAGTATGTCAATAAAAATCAAAGATGTCATAAACAGATTTACACTCCACAGCCTTATAGTGAATTTGAGCATACTAAAACATTTAAAGTTAGATAACAGTTACAAAAAAACTATTTGTACTCTTGGGCTCCAACTTTCTGTGTTTATATGCAGTATGGTTCAATAAACATTCTGCCATTTTCCTTTCGCTGCAAATATAGTGAATCTCTATTCATGTATAAAACGAAAATAATCTAATCTTCTATGTACCAATTCTGTTATCAAGCACAAAAAAAGGATTAGCTGATCACATCTCCATAAAATCAATTAACTCTACCAAATATGGAATAAAAGGTATATTATATAGTGCCACCAAAATGTACAGCAGTCTCCCATTAGACATCAAAAAATCACTTACCTTATCTCAGTTCAAAAACAAACCCTTCAAATGTCTGTTTAGCAATACTGTAATTCCAAATAACTAGATAACAGAAAATCTTTGTGGTGCTTGCTGAAATATTTAGAAAATGTTGATCACACACATGCACACTACGTTAAAAAAAAGATTTATCTATGCCATTTACATGTATTTATTCTCTGTAATTAGCTTACTGTCTCACTTGTAAAGGCCAGTCCCTACTTAGAGCAATTTGATCATTGGAACCTTGTATGGAATGAAATCATACTAAAATTCTATAAAATTATGGCCATCCCAGCAATAACATATGGATCAGAAAATTTGACTCTGACCAAAAAATCAAAAGAGGCAGCTAAAATGAAATTAAGATCATTGGCAGGATATAGACTAGACTACAATATTGAAGAAGAAACACAAATATACACTTTGAATTCTGGAGAAGGAACAAGCCACATGACGTAACCCTGAAAATTTATCGTTATTATTATCAATAGAGATTTGATCAACTTGATTTCCTACCATGTGAATAAAGATACCACGGAAAAATAAATGAGCATCTTACCTCTATGCATTCTGCTTTTTCTTCCTGCAGCCACTCACTAAAGAACTTTGCTGTCTCACGGCAAAAGCTTTCAAAACATTTCTTTTCATCTTCCCAGTCCACCTCTGTTGCTAAACGCAACATGTAACGTGGCAATCCTCTGACATTTGGATTGTATTTATCTGCAAAAATAAGTAAAAGTGTACATTATGTTGTTAATGTATTATTAAAATTACAGGCTAGTACACTTGTTCAGGAATACAAGAGGAGTATGCCATGCAAAATCAATCAAGTACAGAAATGATTAGCTATAATTCTAACCTCCATTTGATAATTTTGAAGTTTGCCTGCTTTTGAAGCTGTTTCACAATAAATTGGGAATCAGAAATTGAGGACTTAGAGCTTTACATTCACAACTAACCAAGAATGGGAATAGGAAAGCATGTTGATTATCATATAACATTATGGAAAATTGATTTTGAACATTCAGATATCTTTTGTCATTCATAACTGACCAAAATGCACTTAGGTCAGCCACCTTTGCAAATGAATGCAGAGAACAACTTTATAAAGGGGTATCTTTACTGTAAACCAATTGTCACTGTTGATATTAGAAATGCAAGAAGCATGCGGAGCTATCAGGTTCTGTTGTGGTTTTTCAAGCTTACTACCAGAGAGAGAGGTCTAGCAGCTGTTATAAGTCACAGCTTCCTTAGCAGTTTTCTAAAATGAAGAGAGCTATATGCAATGAGGCAAAGAGTGTGTTATGACTGATAATGGCTTCTGAGACATTGTGCATTTCCATAATTGAAAGCTTTTCCTCATTTTATTCCCACCCATTTTCTGTGATTGTACACCTGTCTTTAAAGAAAATTTAGAAAATGCTGATCTTAAATACCAAGTTTTGTATTTAATTAACTTTTTGTTTCTGAGTTAGCATGCACACACGCATCCACATGGATCTTTTTCTAAAAAGGGACATCAAAATGGTATTTCCGGTAAAATATCTGTATCAAATTTTTAGTGGAATGCAGTATTTCTTCTACTTACTGTAATTAAGTAGTAGAGAAAGCAATTACATACCAAGAAGAAGTGGAAGGCTTCTTAAGCTACCATCACTGTCTACTTTCAGTGAAAAATATTCATACAGCATATCTGCTTTCTCCACCAAGAGTTGTTGCACTTTCTTTGCCAACTCTTCTTTTGGCCCATCAGATTCTGTCCAACCATTACTTGTATCATTCAGTGCAATCTTCACAAGCTCTTCAATTGGCAGCGCATTCTGAAACATTTATGTACAACCAGGGAACCACTTCAAATGAATGAAGACTATTGGTAGTTGTAAGGGCCACTATATCTGAAGTTCAAAAAGCAAGGCCTTTTCAAGGCAAGTTCAAAGCTGGTTATGTGGAGGACTCCAGAACCTGTTCTTATATTGTAAAAAGGTCTATATTGGAAAAACCAAAAGAACACATCAGAAACATAAATTTAAAATAAAAAGAAAAATCAGGGTAGCCTGGTACTTTTAAAATAAGCAGAACAGATTGGCTGTTTGGGAAAATAGTAAAACAGGATTCAACTTGAAATCCTGTCCACTGACAACTTCATGAAAAGTTAATCTGGCCTCCACCAGAGAGATAGACACACAACCACCATGGAAAAGCAACAACAGCAGTAGACCTGGAACTGATGATAGGAGTGATCAGGTCCTGAAAGATGTTTTCCTAAATGAAAAATAAACAAAATTGTTCAACGTAAAGAGTGGTTTGAGGTGCGGGGAGTATACTCAAAAATAATTGTCACATCCTTGGAAGATGCTGAGCTTAAATACCAAATATGATGTTTAACCAACATTTTGTTTTTGAGTTATACTGTTCTCTCACACTCGCACGCATGCACGCGCACACACAATCTCTTTCTAAAAACCCCCTTTTGGATTCAGGAACCTCATAATGTATATTTCTGGTGAAATCTAAATATTTTTCGTATGAAATAGTACTTTTGTATGAAACAGTTCTTCTACTTGCTATAGAAAGTACAAATATACAAGAAATACATATGTTTGCAAGATACAGCAGTTATGCAATGTAGGTGGACAAAATGTATGATCAATGGGGAGGGGCTAATCTTGGGCAAACCAAACTGTAGGAACATAAAAATCAACTTTCACTGGGCATAACTGTTAACATTTAGACAAGCATTAGTAGAATCTTGAAAGTAATTTAGGTATTTATAACACTTCTGTTTTTAATTACATTAAAAGCTTTGAATATGCCACCTAAAGTACATAAAACCACTTTAGTGATTTTTGAGTCCCCTTTAAGTTGAGTTTTCAGGCAAAATATATAATTTGGTCTCTGTCAATATATAAGAATTAGTGCTATAAGTAAACATATCCTAACCCTCAAAATGTGATAAAACTATATATAATGATAGTATACAAATACTTACACTCAATTTGATTATTCCAAAGCTTCCAAAATTGTATACCATCAACTGGTAGAAAAGCTCCTCACTAAAAAAATAAAAAATGTTTAGACAAAGCTATGAGGATATGTGTGTCATTATTTTAAATGTACAAGTACTTTCACCATGTCAGTATTATCTTGAACATTACTCTGACATTAGCTTTATGTCAGAAGGAACTAATCTCTCTTACTCTCACATGCTTTTTACTTTCTCTACAATGTGTATAGTAGGTACAGAAGGTATTGCATTCTACCCAAAAACTTGATGCTGAAATTTCACCAGAAATAAGAGTTTTGAGCTCCACTGACTAGAAAAAACGGCATTTTTAGTAAAAGATATGGATGTCTGTGAACAGCATAAATTAAAAACGGAAAGTTGGATAAATACCGAACTTGCTATTTAGTTCCAGTATCTTCTAAAGATGTGATATGAAGATTTTCCAGAAAATTCCCCCACTTCAAACTACCTCTTACATGAAACATTTTTCAAAATGTTTTATTTTCTAAAAAATGGCTAACAATTTGTATTAAAATACCATATATTAAAGATATTTACATGACAAATAAAATGCATATCTCAAATTTTCTGAGAATAACCTGTTAAAGTTCTTTTCATTCAGAAGGAATTTTGTATAATCTTGTATAACTGGTAAACGTTAAGCAATACACGAAAATGCATTACACATAATATGCAAATCTCTTTAAAACACACAATTTATTTAGAATAACTTTTTTTGTTTCATCAGCCATTTTGGAGATATCCGTTATTAATGGTCCAATTTGCTCAATACTTTGTCACTCTTTTCAAGTCCCATCGATTTTCAGTTGTTTCTTGCAATATCATGGAAACAGTAGGAATTTTAAGGCCAACATTTAGCATTCAGTTTTTAAACATTTGACTATTGCTATTCCCTTTGTACTGTAATGAAGTAATAAAAAAAATTAGCTTTCATAAGAATAACTTGTATACCCATTAATAAACAATAGGGGGATAGAGAAAGTTATGTGAATATAATACATCAGAGTTTTTACTTTCTCTACTACGTATAGTAAGTAGGAGAAGTATTGTATTCCACCCAAAAATTCGATACCGAGATTTCACCGGAAATACATGTTTTGAGACCCCCTGAATCCAAAAAAAGCATTTTTGGAAACATGTCCTTGTGATGTGTGTCTGTGTCTGTCTGTCTGTGAACAGCATAACTCAGAAACGAAGTCGGATAAACACCAAACTTGGTATTTAGGTTCAGTATCTTCCAAGGATGCGACACGAAGGTTTTCAAGAAAATCCCCCCACCTCAGATTACACTTTACATGGACGATTTTTCGAACATTTTAATTTTCTCAAAAATGGCTCTAACGATTTTGATTAAAATATCTTATGTTTAAGATATTTTTATGACAAAATGTATATCTTGAATTTCCTGGGAATGTCTCCAAAAGTGTTTTTCATTGTGAACGGCTTTTGCATAACTGGTAAACCATAAGAGATAGATAAAATTGTACTACACGAAAGATGTAGCTCGCATTAAAATACACAATTTATGTCATACATTTTTTTGTTGAGTGAACCATTTTCGAGATATTACTTGTTATTCCCTTAAATTTTTCAATACTTATTTTCTCAAATGGGAATTCGTTATTCATTTTTTGTCTTGAATATGCAAAGAGTATTAATCTGTGGGAAAGGGAATGGTGCTGCACCTAGCAACCAGCTATTAAGAGATATGTATGTGCTTAAAGGCTACTGTATTTCCAAATTGCCCTTGTAAATATATATTCCCCTTACATCTACAAGAAAATTAGCAATATGTTTATCTCGATTAACATGAAGTAGATGGAGAATAAGCGTTTGTATAAATAGTTTGTACAAGAGTAGAGAAAGTCATGTGAGTGTAACACATCAGATTTTTTTTCCTGTTATGGACCTCAAAACATCTATGGTGAAATCTTGATATTTAACACTTTCTTAGCCTACTATGTATGTGGTAATAAAGCTAAAAGGCAGACCTTATTTAAGCATAACATCAGTCTACATTGATTCTGCGATATAAAGGAAAATATGTGACTTTAATGGAAATGAGTGCCCTGATTTCATAAATGAAGTCTGTTTTGGCTATCACATCTAGTTTTTATATGTGCACATATGTCTACAGTTCTAAATTCATTCGCTTATACAGCTTACTGCCACGTTTAATTACGTTATTTTAAATCTGTTGTTGATTTTCTTCCTAATTAGCTCCCTTCCTTACTTCCTTATTCACCCAGATGTTTAAGTTTATATTTCCAGCACTTATCAGTTTTGTTCTATGGGTCAGGTCTGTCTTCTTGTGAGGTATTTATGTTTACATTTACAGCTATCATAGATCTCAACTTCAGTTGAGCTAAAAACTTGTGTTAATATGTATGCTTGTCTTCTTTATATGTGTAGTGCTAAAATAAAAGTTTGAGTATGACATTTGCATCAATTATGCAGGAGATTGTCTACAAAGTGCTCAGAAGTTTTGTTATATTTGTGGGAGTTACGTGTTTGACAGGAAGGTACATAAAATAGAAGCATATTACTCATATTTCAAAGAGAGAGTTGGTGATCAGGATAAATCATTTGCACCTTATATTGCATGTAACAATTATGCTGAGGGATTACGTTACTGGTATGAAGGGAAATGGAAGGCAATTCCATTTGCCTAACCAATGATATGGAGAGAGCAGCAGTATCACCATGACAATTGTTACTTTTGCATGTGCAAAGTTACTGGCAACAACAAACAAAATAAGGCAGGAATTAAATATCCAAATCTAAATTTGGCTAAACGGCCTATTCCTCATGAACCCAAACTACCCATACCTACACTACCAGCAGACCTCAGTTTGAGTGAATCTGAAAGCAGTTCTGTGACTTCCAACAATTAGTTGGTTTCTGATCCAAAAGAATTTGACAATTCACATAACAATTTAATCAATTTGAGTTAAAAGATTTAGTGAGAGATTTATGCCCCACAAAACAAAAAGTGAATTACTGGGCTCGAGACTACAGGAGAAGAATTTTTTATCACCTGGTGTTACATTTTCGTGGTCTAGGAATCATGAAATACAGTTCCACAAGTACTACACAGAAGAAGATTAACTTTTATTTTGTGTGGATGTATGTAATCTTTTTCAACAGTTGGGCAGGGAAACATATGAGCCAAGTAACTGGCGTCTTTTTATTGATTCTTCTAAACAAAGTCTTAAGGCAGTGTTACTTCATAATGGCAACAAGTTAGCTTAAATACCACTTGCACATTCTATGAACCTAAGAGTCTTATGAAACTCTGAAGCGTGTTCTTGAGAAAATTAAGTACCACGACCATGAGTAGCAAATGTGTGATGGCTTGAAGGTCATTGGTCATTACTAGGACAACAGGGAGGATACACAAAATCCCTTGTTTTCTTTGCGAATGGGATAGCAGGGCAAGGGACAAACATTGGGAAACTGACCAATTGTCTGAGAGGTAGCAACTGGAACCTGGATCAAAAATGTTACTAATGTGCCTCTTGTTGATCATCAAAAAATTCTACTCCCTCCGTTACATATAAAACTTGGCATTATCAAACAATTCATGAAAGCACCTGAAAGTTGCCCTTATACACAAAATTTCCATCATTGTCACAGGCTAAAATCAGAGACAGAGAGTATTTGATGGATCACAGAAAAGGAAACTGATGGAAAATGTTAATTTTACCAGCTCTATGTATGAAATTGAAAAAGATTGTGGAATAGATTCAGAGAGGCTGTTAAGAAGTTTCTGAGCAATGTGAAAGATCCTCAATACAAAGAAATTGTCAGAAATATGCTGGAAAATTTCAGACTGCTTGGCTGTAATATGAGTTTGAAGCTTCATTTCCTCAAGTCACACCTATATTGACTACTTCCCATCAATTTTAGGAGCTGTCAAGTGAAGAGCAAGGTGAAAGGTTTCAGCAGGACTTGAAAGATGTTGAACGACATTATCAGGAACTTTGGGATGTACATATAATGGCTGATTACTGCTGGTGTCTTGCACACAACATACCAGAGAACACTCAAGAAAAATCACATAGAGTGAAGTTCAATGGGAAAAGAAAAAGGGGTACACAAGATTAACTAACATACATTCTCAAATTCAGGTACACTATGATGTTATTCTTCTTTATTTTCTTTAAAAGTTGTATTGAGTTTAATATTTTTGCAAATTTTACAATTATATTTTCATTGAACATTGTCATATCACCAAAATGAGATGCGCTACAGAAAAACTGAATGCATTTTTTAATTCTGCGCACCAAAATTAGTAAAAGTCACTTATTTTTAATCGTACCACAGAAAAAAGTGTTCATTTGTAACCTAGTGTAATTTGCTAAAACATTTTTGTTAGCATTAGTTGTTTCTGAAATAATTTTTACTATAGCTTTGAAGCATCTTTGAAAAAAATACAATTCTTTTTATTTTCTCTACCACTAGTAAGGTAAGTAGAGGAAGTATTGCACTCAAAAATTTTATATTGAGATTTCACCAGAAATACATATATTGAGACACCCTAAATAAATTTCAAAAACAAATCTTTACTTTCATTAGCACCTACTTCTAGTAGATAAAAGTAGTGCATTCCACTCAAAAGCTCAATATTGATATTTCACAAAGATACATGTTTTGAAGTCCCCTGAATCCAAAAAGAATTAGAAAAAGGTCTGTGTGTGTGAATGAGAGAGAGAGAGAGAGAGAGAGAGAGAGAGAGAACTGCATAACTCAAAACCGACAAGTCAGTTAAACACCAAATTTTGTATTTAAATTCAGCATCTTCAAAGCATGTGACATGAAGATTGTCAAGAAAACACTCCACCCCAAAAGTGCTCTTTACTTGGAAACATTTCATTCCTTTTTATTTTCTCAAAAAATGACTATAATGATTATTATTAAATTAACATATGTTTAAGATATTTTCATGGCTAATAAAATGTATATCTTGAATCGTCTTTGAATAGCTCTTCATTCTCTTCATTCAGAATAAAGTTTGTATAATTTTATATAACTGGTAAACCATAAGGGATAGACCAAGGTTTATTGCACAAAAAATGTAGATCTCATTAAAACACACAATTTATTTCAAAAAACGTTTTCGTGGCATCAGAGGTTTGCAAGGTATTATGGTTTGGATTTTTCAACACTTTCTCATTTTTTAAAGTGCTATCACCATTTAGTATTTCGTTGTGATGTCCTGAAAAGAATATGGAATTTCAAAGACAGCATATAGTGGCCCATCTTTTTTAAAAATTTGACTATCACTTCAACCTCATGTATGCACCATATACCTATAACGAAATACATAATGAAACTATTTCTGCAAACCTTTATCTTGATTAACATGAAGTAGATAAAAAATAAACTTTTGTAAGAATAGTTTATACAAGTTATATAAACAAATAGCAGTGGGTAGAGAGAGTCACATGAATGTAATACATCAGAGTGCTTAACACAAGAGTTCATTAGTAACAAAAACTAAATTGTGATATAACAGTTGCATTTTTTTCCCCATCATGCATGCAAATCAAGTCCATATTGCTTAATATGAGAGCATATTTATGATGAATAAAGTAACATGGATAGATGGATCATATTTTATGCAAATAGTGCTATTACATGGGATATATAAGAATTTATACTAAGCAATGAAAGCTGTCTGAGTGACACAGACAAGATTTTGATATGAATACTATATTACATGATGTATCTGTGAATTGATTAAGTTTGTGTGACTATTACACATATTTTTTTTCCTCATAAACTTAATAACTGATTGTGTACTACATTCAGTAATATGACTATTCTATTGTATGATCCCTTTCCAGAAGGGATTAGATATATACTTGTATATGCAATCTTAGCATTACAAACAGGCTGTTATTGTATTCAATATCCAGCATAATTGGCTCATAAAGACATGTATGCCAATAATAATTACACATTTCCTACACCAATGACTTAACACCAGTATTCCAAGTTGCAGTGTCTTATAGAGAGGAGATGAAACCATTTTCTTATATTCTTTTCTCTGGGCAACGAAGATCAAAACTCTCTGTACATTATTAAATACAGAATAATTAATAGCTGAATTTATAATTACTTGCATGCTGTGCTGATTATAGACTACATCACAGTCCATGAAACCTGCTCATTTCGCTCCTGGAAGGGAATGCATGTAAATGGCTGTCTTGCTAATTGGTTCAACATGCCAAATGGAGGTAGAGAAGCTAATGTCTCATTTGCAAACATATGAAGCAGTAGCCTAGCCAGAAAATTATTAGGAAGAGGGGGTTATGTATCAATAACAAATTTGTATCAATAATTCTGAATTAAAATATTTAAATAAATTGATTTTATATTCACAGATTAAGGTGAAGCAATTGGAATTCAAATTAGGATAGAATGTTTTGAGCAGTCTAAGCACAAATGCATTGTGACATTAAAATTAGTGACCACTGTGAAGTATTTTATATTACTGCTGTAGGCCATTTTATTTCACTACAAAATAGGGTCTCTAGTTATGTTCTAAACTGGAAGATATTGTACTAATTTGAAAACCACTCAAATTTAGCACAGAACGAAAACATATCCCCAACATGTTAACATGGTTGTATCAATGTCATCTAAAATAGTTTCTGTTGCTGTTACATTTGGCGATATTGTCTAAGACATGCAGCATAGATATAATGCCACTAGTGATATGATTAGGGAGTATCTCATTCCCGTCAAACTAGAAAGGTGCTATTATTTTAACAAAGCTACTTTTGGTATTTTTACATTTTTTTAGCAGGGGGTTCCAACCCCCAAAATCCTTCCCTAAATATGAAGATACTCTCCTTTATGGATGGCAAATTAATTAATGATTTATTTCCTACAATTTATAATGATAAGATCGCATAAAATGTTATATACAACTTGTGGATAAATTACTATTACATGTAGAATACTTACCATAATTTGTACATGTTAATTAGATACATTCCAGTTTTATACTGGACTAAGGACAGCAAGGGGCTGACACAACCAACAAAACTAGAGTTGAGCAATAAATCCTTAAGTCCTGAATGCATATGATCTTCTACTGCCTGTCGCAGCTCCAAGACACTTGTTAGTTTACAATCTGATTTGATGATCTGTGATGTGGCAGTATTTCTAGATGCTGGCTGGGAAATCATATCGTTCATGTTATTAGTGTTCTGGGCACTGAAAACACAAGACACATGGGTCAATGGTATTGCTGAAAATGCAGATCGGCTTGAACATAGTTGCTTCTAGATATAGGAACCAAAAGAGCAGCCAATCACATTTAAATTGTCTTCAACACAAGAGTGTGAACCCTGTTTATGCTATAGGGGGATGGATGTTCTGAAAGTACGAGGGCAAATCAAAAAGTAACATAAGATACATACAGCCAACTAAACATGTAGATATTATTCCTTGTTCAGACATTTGTCCCATTGCAGCACTAATTTTGTGATACCGCTGCGGTAGAAGTCAGCCGTCTGACTACGGAACCACTGTCGCAGTGAATCGCTGTCCTGCAAGGAACTTCTTCAGTGGACTGAAAAGATGGAAATCACTAGGGGCAAGATCTGGGCTGTATGGTGGATGCTCTAGAAACTCCCAGTGAAAGTTCCTTGGCTTGCCAACGGTCTTGTTTGCCACATGTGGTCTCGCATTGTCATGGAGGATGATCATGTCAACATCAAGAATCCCGTGGCGCTTCTTCCTGATCACAGCCCGCAGAAGTGACAGTGTGGAACAATATCTGTCGGCATTGATGGTGGCACCTCGCGGCATGAAATCCAGCACGAGCGGTCCACGGCAATCCCAGAATGCCGTAACATCACTTTGTGAACAGATGGTGCAGTACGAAATTTGTTTTTCACAGGAGACTGCGGATGTTTCCACACCGTACTCTGCTGTTTTCATTCCGGCGTGTAATGTAGTACCCATGTTTCATCGCCAGTAACAATGCAATCCAAGAAATTGTCACCCTTCTCAACATATCGTTGCAGATGATTCAAAGAAGCAATCATTCGCTTGCCTTTCATCACGTCATCCAACTGCTTAGGAACCCATTGACATGAAACCTTTCTGTGCCCTAAGCACTCGTGAATGATGTCAAAAGCACTTCCAAAAGAAATGTCAAGCTCCTGAGCAATGTCTTCGATGCGCACGCGCCACTCTGCTTTCACCATCGCATCCACGTAGGCAATATTGTCATCAGTCACTGATACACATGGTTTCCCTGCACGCTCATTGTCATGTAGATTTGCATGGCCATTTTCAAACTCAGAACACCACCATCTCACAGCAAGACACCTTTCCCCATATGATGGCTGCATTTCCCTGTGGATCTCGATGGGCGTTCGTTCCCTTACTTCATAGAAAACACATCTCACTTTGTTGCTCGTAAGCCGTGGACATGTTAAGCACACCTGCCATTTTGAATGCACTGATAGCAGCTGGAAACTCTATGAGGACCGTCCCATGAAAAGTCCACTACTTTGAATGTATATGTTGGTTTTTGTTTTACATTCGTAATTTGGCCGAAAAAAAATAGGGGCAAAGACTTTTTGATTTGCCCTCGTACAAGCATGTCTCTCAATTTACAATGTGTTTCTGATACTCCACAGAAAGTAGGTGGTCTATCTTGTGTGCTGTAGGAGCTTTCATTTTGATGGAACAATGTAAAGTCAAAGAAGTTGTCAAATATTGAAGGGCGCTTTTTTTTCTGAAGTGTTTTATAAAACTGGAAGTTACACAGAGTGAAGTAATCTTCAATAAAGTAGAAGGAGTGAGTCAACTCTTATACTCTTTTGCTCCACTCACATTTCACATGTAGGACATGTTTTACGGGGCCTACCTCACATCTTTTGCTGCCAAACATCGAGTGGTTTTGGAGTTGGATTCCAGACACTTTATTGGTTCTGTAGTGCCCTCTGTTGACTGGTCAGTCAACTTAATGATGAGATCTCTTTCCAGAGGCATCTAAAAGTTCATCAACTGTTACTGGATCCTTTTATATACACCTTTCACATGTTGAGTTCTAATGGCCTCAAAAAAATTAGAGACCATTAGAACTCAACATATCCACCTTCATTATCAACACAAGACAATCTACCTGACAAGCCGCAGTTGTTCCTGGAGTCACAGTTATGGCAAGATGGTATCCTTGCCTCTGTCATTTATCAACAAGATGGGGCATCACCCCATTATGCAAACATTGTGTGGGACTACCTGAATGAGACCTTTCCTACTGATGGACTGGAAGAGCAGCAGATCAATGTGGGATCCCCCTTTCCCTGACTTTCTTGTATGGAGTTTCATCAAGAGCTGAGTTTGCACTACCAGGGTGCCAGATGTGCATGAGCTGAAACAAGAAATAAGAGCAGCATGCTTGCTAATAACCCCTCAAATCTACAGCACGTGCAAGGCAATGGGAACAGTGTGTTGATAATGAAGATGGGCAGGTTGAACTGCATTAGGCTTCATAAGGTCCTACTCTATTCTAATATAAAGTTTACTGTGCTATAGCAGACCAGGAACATGAAAATGTATTAGAACTTTATGGGCACCCTGTGTTAATTGTTAGAGCAATGCCGATGAAAATCCTTGTTGCTGCAAAGAAGTGCACATGATGTTCAGATGGACATTTTAAATGAGCATGTTTTTGGCCCTAGAAATCCCAACGCTCAACAGTATTTACAGCTTATGAGCAATCAGTGCCACTGGCTGTACATCAGGATGTTATTCAGCATATTAGCTTTTTAATGGCTCATCCAGTTTTGAACAGAGAAGAGAAAATATCCATGAAATGGATTGGTCTGCATTGCATGGTCTCCAGGATGACCCAATTTAACCCCCGTTGGCTTTATGTATGGGCTATTTATACAATAAAATATGTATATGTAATTACCTTAAAGTGGCCAAGCTTGTGCATAAACTTCACAAAGCAATGGCAGCTATCACACTAGTAACATTAACAAGAGTGATAAAGAAGAGTAACATTTTGTATGGACAGGGATGGTGCTATTTTGAACATTGTGTAATACAATGTGTGATGTAATTCGTACATATTGTGATTTTCCTTTCAATGTGAATGTGACTGCTGGGTATAGTAACCCAGTCTAGCAGAATATGTCAGAAACATCTTGAGCATATCATTAATTCAAAGCGCTGTCCTATTAAAGACTATATAAATATAATATGTCTTGTAAATTGCAGGTTTACTAATGCTTCTTTGGTTCTCAGCAGTTTTCTTGAGCATTTGTAAAATGTTTGGATACTCAATGTAGTAAAAGAATCAGGAACATTTGTACTCCTTTTTTTCCAATCAAGACTTTCCAATTTCCTGAAGCAGGATTCTCATTGTGCACTTGAAGTTCAAATCAGTAGCAAAACAATTAACAAAAACACACCTATGATCACAGCACTTGCTGTAGTGGTGGGCTGTGCCCCAAACACAAACAACACTACTTGCATGTCATCATTGTAACTCATCAGATTATTGCTGCCGTTTTACCATCTCTACTAAACAATGCCATCCATTTGGCATCACAAAATTGATGCCACAACACAGGAAAAATATTCACATAATAATTGGTGTCCAACATGGGGCTACAACAAAATGGATCTGTAAGTTGAGCAGGAAACCCCAGATTTGAATCATCTCATATTTCTTACTTTTAAAAGATAAACTTACCTCTTGTTGACTGTGGGACTGCCGAAAAACTTGTCAAGCTTCTGTGAAGCACTGTCAGTGCGAACCATTTGGTGAGCATATGTCTTGTTAGCGGGCGCAGAATCAACCTCCATTGGTTCAGCATTCAACTGAACACCAGGTAACATTGACTGTAATCCAATACACAAACTAAACTGAATCTATCCTAAAAAAAAGTCTAACACTGCAGTTCAATGAGTTGGGAAACTGTGGAGTTGAAAATTATTAGCTATATTCCATCTTTGGATTACAGAACACGATTATAATAACAAATATAATCATTTGTGTTTGAGCATTTCATCTCCAATGTATATATAAAGAAATGTAGACAAACAGTGTACAGTAAGACAAAATAAGTTTAAGATGTATTATGAACACTTTATGCAGAAAAAAATTAAATAAAACATTGCTTCTTGTTTTCGCAAATCATTCTTGAAAATGTACTGAACGCTGGAGTCACAAGCAGACACAAAGGTGGGTTGGGAAAAGCAGAGAGAGAGATAGATAATGCACTCTCTCTTTCATTCTTGCTCGCTATGTGCTGGCAGGTTAGGTGGCTCAGAGCAGTGCTACTGTGCATAACCACTTGCATGTGTGCTTCGACTGTTGGAGCCATTTTCCGAGCACCCTACACGTATTAACAATTCTGTTCTCCTCTGTATTTTGACTCAAAATAGTATGTCCAGATAGATATGTTCATTAGTAATTGAATAGTTAAAATGTTTGCCTGTTATTCCTATGGCAAATTTGTAAGTTCCTTTTTTTCTTGAATGGTGCCTCTTAACTCTTGTTGACTTGACTTCGCGTAGACAAGAGGCATGCATGCGCACACACAATATTTATTTTTGAACTGAAGATACAGTTTGTCTTCCTCAAAGAAAATAAACAAACCTACATAAAAAGAAAACAAAGAAGTTGATTTAATACACTGTTTATTCTTACTTTTCTAGTACCTACATACTGGATGGAAAGGAAGTCATTACATTAATTTAAACTGTTACAGATCTCATTATTTGGAACATCTTTCATTTTTTCTATGACCATTTTTGTGGATATATTTTGGGTTTTTGGAGAACATAAAATGCACAGGTTGGCAATATCGCAGCGTGCAGTAGCTAGGAGCAAGTTGGGATAGAAATCTCAATTTCAAAACCAAAAGTAGGCCAGCGCAAAAACAGGTTCCACTTTCACTGGTGCATGGTTCATGAGTTTAGATAAAGATTTCATATATTGCTGCTCATGCATTCACAGTAAATCACTGTTGAAAATTATGCTCTTGATGTTGTGAGGTTTTTCTTCTGACCATGTACAGGTGTTGTGAATATTGAAAATGCCATTGTTAGTAAAGGTAGCTTCGTCTGTTGCCATAATTGTGGCACATCTGCACCTTGTTCTAGGAAACAACTGACGAAAGCCAGCCTAGGCAAATAATCTGCTGCTGTCAGACACTGTATGATATGTATGATAGTCGCAATAAGTGTTCTTTCAGCGCCCTGAGAACAAACCAATAGGACACGCTGATCATGTGAGCTATTGCCTGACTTATCTGTTGAGTTGCTCATCTACAAGATTTAAAATTGCTTCCTCTGCAGCAATTGTATTTCATGCTCACCCTCTTTTGTGTGCTGACTGCATGCTCCCTGAGGTTTACAAGATGCCAGATGAAAAGGCTGGCACCTCATAAAGCTTGTGTTGTACATATGATTATCCACTAAACACACGTCAGTTCTCACTAAACCTGTGAGTTTCAATACATTGTTACTCTAATAATGACTCAACTTCGAGTTGAACTGACATAAAACTTGGTATGCTTTTCAGTAAGCGACTGCAAAACACTTATTGTGCCAAAACATTACACCACCCTTTCATTGTGTTTGTTTGGATTAACCCTTCCTGAGCAGATGTGTTTTACGGCTCTGAGCAAAAGGTAATTTTATACAAATATTAAACTCTGTAAAATGTAATTAAAAGCACACAATCATGCTCAAATGTATTAAAAACATATTATACTTTGATTTTTGTTGAATTGCAACATTATTGTCTTGCAAGAGTGAAGTTATGTTAATCTGCATAAAAATGTTGCTCCAAAAACGGCATAAGTAACACCTTTCCATTTGTGTCATTGTTCATAGTATATTCACATTCACAAATAAATCAGGAACTGTTCAGAAACTAAAGACTATCACATAATGATATGTAGTGCTTATATGTATTTGTAAAAATAATGGTAATGATAATAATCAATAATAATTTTGATAGGTTACATAAATTAGGGTATCTAATATATTTGTGTGTGTGGGGGGGAGGTGCGCGTGTGTGCGTGATTTTTAAAGTGATTCTTTTATCACAATCTCATTTACACAGGGAAGTATATGAATAACAAGTTATAATGTTCAAAGATGTGTGCTGTTTCCTAAAACTGTTCTTTTGTGTGATATACTTTGATACTTTGTAACACATCTGGATGAAGGGGAGGTCTGGAAATGTAGGGCTCAAAAAATATATTGTTTTCTTTGTTTGCTTTTTGGAAGAGTATTCTCATCAAAATGAGAAGGAAGTATTGGATGTTGTGCACTGGTATAGCAGATGTGGGGCCAGGATCAAAATTACAGCCCGATTAACTTGAGGTGGCAGCTCGCTGCGCAGTACAAGAGGGGCAACTAAGAGTGGTGGGAGACCAACTGCAGCCACATGCATCTTACGTTGAGGCTGGTTTCAGACAACAGACGCAACACTAGCAGAAGATCCAGTTGAATCTGCAGTTCCTTGCTCTTGACAGTCTTCACCTTCCTCTTCACTAGAAAACACGGAGGAATCACTGCTTTCGTTGGTGTCGCCCCCTAGATGAATGATAATTTCCTGTCCGCCATCCAGCAAGCCTTCACTGCGCATGAATTCTAGCTCAACATTGATGACATGCATATGGAGTAGTCTGTGATGAATGTATATATGTCTCATCCATATATATTATGGGATGGCCCTCACTTCTGTACTGTCTTATCATTCTAAGATAATGGAGTTGATTAGTTCTGATGTTGTGCCGCTCCATTAGGACTTTTCTATTCTTTTTTGTCCTTTTCCAGGTAAAATCCAACTTAAGTAGTATCTTTCTTAATCTAGATACACTCCTTTCAAAGTTGATCGATTCCTTTAACTTTGCATGCACCTTCTTCAGTGTCGGTCTTTGCTGTGAAGAATATAGAATTCATTCACAGTTCGGGTCACTACTGCCTCATTGAAACTATCTAAGCTCGCACAATAAGACCTTTTAGGTCTGTTTTTATATGGTGTGGAGAATGAAGGCGAAATGCCACTATCAATATCTTTGGTTTCCTTAATAACTCTTCTTACACTTCTTTTGGAAGTGCCTGTTGCCTCAGCAACACTCTTTCCAATGTTTATCACATTGATGTTTACCACGCCAGCCACTACATGTATTTATATACATTGATAATAACTTCCCTGTTTGGGAGTGCAGTACTTTGCCTTTAAGTTTACTGCCCATGTATTAACAGTAAGTAAAATGCAAATCCAAAAAATACTCAATGCAGGCACTCACAGTTACACACACATACAGAGAATACAACTCGGAACAAAGCAAACTGTTTCGTGTATAATAGACGAACATATAACGTGCACGGACACGAGCCTTAAAAATTACAGAAGCTCAGATAATGCCCATGCAGCGTCAACAACTCCACATGCGTAACTGAACCCCACTCTCCTCTAGGGATAGATAACGGACTTATTGTTTAGTGCGCACCTTTCCTCAGCTGCCACCTCAAGTTAATCGGGCAGTACTCACTTCTGCCCAGCTAGGTGCACTGTTGTCTGGAGTATCACTTGCATCACTCTTGCTATCAACTTGCACTTATACACAAATTCTCACATATATTACTTTCATCATCACTGAACCCAAAATCTGACAACTCACTATCACTTTTGTTCAACAAAGCTACCATTTCTTTGTCTGTCAACCCTTTCTTTCTTGTCATTATGTCAAAAAACAAAATAAAATCTGGCTTACTAGTTGCAAACACCGCACTGTTTAACGTTTCACTGGTGAGAACTATAAGAGGAATTCCTGACAAAGCAAACATGGGGATTTACCGACCACCAATGTCTGAAAAAACATCTCCTGTCATCTGTTGGCAGCATATCTGAATTTTTGAGCAAGAAGAACTGACCACAATAGCTCTATAGCTGTACACCCATATACAGGTTTACACTCACAAAGGATTAAGTGTCATGTGGAAAACAAAACCGTTAGTCCCTCACCTCCCAGTTCAGGTATGCTTTTTGGTTACGTCTGGGAGCCAGTTGACCAAATTACGTCTGTGAAACAGGTTTGGAAAATCATTAATTATTTCAAAACCTATGTCACACAGTTACTACCACAACTAGGTCAAAATACAAGTAACAAACTATTATCTTCATACATTCTCATGGAATAAACCATATAATTTAGAAAAATAACTTTTTTTTCCAAAAACAGGTGATCACAGAATAAAATGCTATTATACTTTTTTGTTTGTAATACCTCTATGAAGTACATATTAGAAGGAATGTAATAAGTTCCCTTCCATCCTGTATAGTGGGTAGAAAAGTATTATATTCCACAAAAGAATTTGATATCAAGATTTCAACAGAAATACATGTTTTTATGTTTCCTGAATCCAAAAAGAAAGCATTTTTAGGCATGTGTATGTGTGTGAAAGAGAGAGAGAGAACAGCATAACTCAAAAACTAAGTCAGATAAATACCAACCTTGGTATTTAAGTTCAGCATATATCAGAGATGCAACACAAATATTTTCTGAAAAACCCTCCACTCCAAACTACCCTTTATGTGGAAAATGTTTTGTTATTTTCTCAAAAATGGTATTTTGACTAAAATACCCCAGTGTAGTAGTCCAACCTTTGTATCACGGTTCTATTCTGCTCTAATGATAATGAAACAAACATATTTAGTTTCTCCTGTTGAGATACAGCCAATTCCTACATTACTCATGCACTTTTAATCTCCGTGAATAACATCTTAATGCAATGCAGTTTAATAACTACCTAAATTTGTCGCGGTATCTTTCGTGTTATCTTATTGCTGAGCGCCTGTTATTGTATTACTAGTTTGAATTTTGGGTTCTTTGTCCTCCGGCTAGCTATTATTACAAGTCGAGCAAATCTCTTGAACAGGGTGTGTAAACGGAAAGGAGTTATTACTAAAAGATAACACTGATAAAAGAATTTGTTTTTACACTTTTATTGCCATCACACGTTATTAATTTCACAAATTTACTCTTGATACACGCCCGACTGAAACTGTTGTATTTTCGAATATAACTATAATCACTTATTTGCCGCACATTATTAATTCTAGTATTTCACATTTTGTAACTAACTTTACGACGCGAGAGATTCTGTAGAATTGCGCGACGTGTAACCCTTGAATGATTCTGTTGAACTGTGTGATGTGTAACCCGCGAATGATTCTCTTAAACTGTGCGTTACCCATTTCTGGCACGGAATTTATACTCCCTCACCCCGATATGCCTAAACATTATAACAGAGCTGCTATTGGTTAATAAAACGTGCCAACATTAGCGTCTATTTTTATATCCAATCAAAATTACAAACACATATGCTCTAGGGAAGATATTCCCTCCATTTCTAAAGAAAAGCGCACTAATCTGACGTCATTTTCTTGTCTCTTCTAATTAATAAACAACTCACCCCCTCGCTCATTGTTATTCGCTCCTATTGTCGGTTTCAGTGAGGTCGTGTAAACTTATTTCCTAACAATGCTTATAATTAACAAACATCTCAAATCATTGTCACACAATAATGCTAATTTACACTACAATCACTCTGGCATTCACAGTGTTGTGATATAAAATACTGCGTCAAATTCTAAGTGATAATACATACATGTACACGTGCACGTGCACTAGGTGTGATGTGAGAACTTAAATTTAAACACAAAATACAAATCCCTCCCAAAATAGCATAAACATACAGAATATTGCATACTCTTGTGGACCTGGACATTATTATGTCATGGTGAGTAGATAACTATTTCCAGCAGGTAACATTGTCCACTTTTCTCCATTTCACCCTTCCACATAACATTGCAATTGACAAAACACAAATCAGCTTCTTCTCTCTTCTGGTCACTAACTAAAATCATGAATGCAGAACTCGCCTTTTAGCCATTTCTTTCTCTCTCTCCCTCTCTCCTAACCTTCTCCCTCGCTCTCTTGGGTGCATTCAACACAGGACTTGTCATGTAGACAGCACTAAAGTTCAAAACAACTTTACTACTCTGATGTTGACTAAGCTTCCTTTTATAATCATATAAACCTTTCAAGAAGCTTTGGTACAGCCTGGTGAAGGAGAGGTCTAGAAACTTCCACTGACTTCCCAATACATGTTCTGTACCATTCATTATTCATTAATTAGAAGGTTCCAAGCATATTGCTCTAGGTAGGCATTGTGCTTTACTACTGTCCATTCCAAACCAGAGTGGCTTTCACTGAAAACAAACTCTTTGTATTATCTGCGCGAAAGTAGTTCGCAATCCCCACCCATAATGGCTGCTTGTTGAACACTATTTAATCTATAAAAAGGCGCCCTGCGTGAGAATCATAGTTCAAAATGCAACCTGAGGTAACAATCGATTTTATAAGTATGCGGCAATGAACATTTTACTTACGTTGATCACAATCCTCGGGCAAAAGTGCAACACCAAATCCGAATCCTCCGAAGATGGCTCAGCTGCCATATCAGAATCAGAACTACTCTCCAAAATAATGACAAGCTTATCCACAATTCCACAGCATTGTCGCACTTAAAACAAGTTCCCACAATTTATCCTCTTCTATGTTGTATTATGTCTGTTTATATTGCCTGCTCGCTTTGGTTATACTTCTCACTGAAACGCCTGTAAAATCGGATATTAGTTTCGTAATATGCAATAATGCAAGTGTCGGGTATATTTGTAATAGTGAGTTGAATATATGAAGTATTGTTTGTTTTTAGCCACTTTTTAACTGTTTACCGCTTCTGTGTTTGAACAGTTTATTCGCACTACACACACCTTCCTCTGCCATGTGAGCTCAAATACCAACTGACTAAATCACAAGATTTGACCTGAGTTGAGCATATGTGTGTTAGTTTATTATGAATGACTGTTCGCTTATCATATATCCTGTGTTACGTAAAGTGTTTATTCGGTACTCAGATAGCACCTCTGGGAATTCATTGCTGCATTTCTTGTATATGTAAGAAAGTGGCAGTCATGCATTACGGTTGGTATTAACAAGCAAGATGCTCTCAGCGTTAGCGCAAAGCAGACGAAAATAGTATTTTGTAATCTCTTAACAGCTATTATATGTCCATTACCTTTAACGATGAGTTCTTATGATAACCGCAATAAAATGTGCAGTTCTATACCTTTCCTGCTCTAATATTTCATATACAATACATGTATTAAGGAACTATTTACGTTGGCATAAAAGTATATTCTTGGGTTCGTGACAAGCTGAAGCACGTGCTTCTGTTTACATCAGAGGGAACTGTGGTTTGGAATGGACAGTAGTGAGGTGGTAAGCTAAATACAGAGAATAAACACACACAAAAAGGAGTAAACAAGAATATATATACATTTTTTAAAACCTATTTTGTTTGTGTGTGATTAGCATTTATTAAATATTTTAACAAGCATTACAAAGATTTTCTGTTGTCAAGCTATTAGGAATTACAGTATTGCTGAAGTAGGTATTTGAAGAGTTTGTTTTTGAACTGAGATAAATTAAGTTATACTTTGGTGTCAAAAGGGAGAATATTTTGGTGGCATTAGCTCAGAGCGCCTCCCCTTCTCTCTCCAATCAATCACATGCCAGCGGGCACTGGAGGACATGCCTGCTACCAATGGCTGGGAGTGCCAATGAGGGCTCCTTTACAATATGCTGATATGCAGTCAATACAGCTACAGAGTTAGGTAGTTCCTTCCTTTCCAAGTTATTTATGTAACTATTATACTACTTTCCGAATTATATTAGGTTGTTACAAAGCACCTAGTTGATATTTTTGTCACAGCTGGTATAAAACAAGGGTAATCTATGCGCACCCATTTACTACAGAGTAACTACAAGGGTAATCCCAAAAGTAAGGTCTCCGAAGCGCTGGGATCGCAGGGAAACTGTTTGTGTGGATGTTGGCCATACTGCTTGTTTCCTTCCTCCTCCACTCTCTTCAGAAACCACCGCACATCCCTTAGCGCACTCAGTCTTGGCTTGGCAGCAGTTATAATGGAGCTCCCATTAGCCACTACCACCAGGTGCGAAGTTCGCGCAGTTATTCACTTTTTGAGTGCAAAAGGGGGTTAAATCTGTCGAAATTCATAGACAGTTGATGGAAGTGTATGGAGAGTTTTGTATGGATGACAAAAACGTTCGCAAGTGGTGTAGAGAATTTGCAAATGGTCGCACGGAAATTCATGACGAGGAAAGAAGTGGGAGACCGTCCATTTCTGACGAAACAATCGCAAAGGTTGAACAAATCATGCTTCAAGATCGGCGGATCACTCTCGATGAGCTCTGCATTGTTGTTCCTGAGATTTCTCGAAGCACTATTCATCGGACTTTGATTGAAGAGTTGAAATTTCGGAAGGTGTGCGCAAGATGGGTCCCACAAATGCTGACAGAAGATCACAAAAGGCAACGCGCTGAAACTTCCCACCAATTTCTTCAACGCTATGCAGATGAAAAGGACAACCTTTTGGATTCAATAGTTACGGGTGATGAAACCTGGGCTTTCCACTTCACACCTGAGACCAAACAACAATCACGTGAGTGGCGGCATTCTCGTTCACCCAAGCTGCGAAAATTCAAGAGAACATAGTCTGCCGGTAAAGTCATGGCAACTGTGTTTTAGGATCGAAAGGGGATATTGTTCGTCGACTTTATGGATCCTGGGACAACAATAAATGCCGACAGGTATTGTCAGACATTAAAAAAACTCAGACGGGTAATTCAGAAACATAGAAGAGGAATGTTGAGCAAGGGCATAAGCCTTCTCCATGACAATGCTCGCCCCCACACCGCCCGTCAAACCATGAATCTTCTGCAACAGTTTGGATGGGAAACCATCACCCATCCACCCTATAGTCCGGACTTAGCACCCAGTGACTACCACTTGTTTCCCAAGTTGAAAGAACACTTGGCTGGAAGGCGCTTCGGTGACGACGATGAAGTGAAAAATGAGGTCCATCACTTTTTCAAGAGCAAGGCGGCAAGCTGGTATGACATGGGCATACGAAAACTGCCACAGCATCTACAAAAATGCATCGACCGAAATGGCGATTATGTGGAAAAATAGACAAATGTTAAAGCTTCTAAACTATGTATCATTTGTTGTCAATAAAACTTTCTTTGTATTTTAAAAAAATTGGAGACCTTACTTTTGGGATTACCCTCGTATTAGTTATTTTGTAACCATTATGAAGCATCTATCCCTGTTACTTTCGTATCCACTACATTCTATTTTGTCTGACCCTAGTGCATCATATGGTATCACCATATAATATAGTTATACCCCTTCCACTTGTATATTGCACCTTTAAAGTAGAGAGCATATGTACTGCACTAACCTGTATATAGTAAGTGCGAGATTTATCACAGTTTATAATTTTCTGCTCAACAGCTGTCTTGACTTTATTGATGATGGAATCTTCATGTAAGAAATGAACTTCACTCTTTGTTGGATGAACATTAACATCAACATTATGGGGATCCATTTCCAGACTAACGTAAAGAAAAGGATGTGCATGTTTAGGCATGTAAGAACTGTACATCTGCTCCAATGCCCTCTTTAGTCCTGTATACAACAAAATAAAGTCATATCAATAACAGATTGCAAACTCCTGAATACCCAACTTGTAATTTCCACATCTGAATTATAACATGCAGAAGTATCTTCAATCAAGATAATCTGATGTTTAAAAGGAATACCATAAACATAATTTTATAATCAAATCTAAGTGGAGAAAATTGAAGAAAATAATAACACAATATAAACCTTGTTTATTGCACTATATCCCCCCCCCTGTTGAAAAGTTACACTTGACAGCTAGTGATTAAGTTGGTACACTCGCAAAAAACAGATGAAAAGCTTTAACCGTCAGGTTTCCTAAGCCGATCACAAGGCACCATTTCGAGTGGTCTATCACAAATGCGGAAGCGGAACTGGAAGTGCCTCTGTTGCCGGATGTAGCTATTTCCAACCACATGTTTCAGTTTGTGAATCTCTAGCACATGTGTCCAGTTGTTCTTTGCAAGCTAATATTGTTCACTGTTATTTATATTTGTGGTTATTGTTGGTGTTTGTTTATACATATATTTATCTTTTTACTTTCTCTACTACGTATAGTAAGTAGGGGAAGTATTGTATTCCACCCAAAAATTCGATACCGAGATTTCACTGGAAATACATGTTTTGAGACCCCTGAATCCAAAAAAAGCATTTTTGGAAACATGTCCGTGTGTGTGTCTGTAAAGAGCATAACTCAGAAACGAACAGTCGGATAAACACCAAACTTGGTATTTAGGTTCAGTATCTTCCAAGGATGCGACACGAAGGTTTTCAAGAAAATCCCCCCAACCCAGACTACCCTTTACATGGAACATTTTTCGAAAATTTTAATTTTTCAAAAATGGCTCTAACAATTTTGATTAAAATATCATATGTTTAAGATATTTTCATGACAAATGAAATGTATATCTCGAATTTTCTGGGAATGTCTCCAAAAGTATTCTTCATTGTGAACGACTTTTGCATAACTGGTAAACCATAAGAGAGAGACAAAATTTTACTACACAAAAAATGTAGATCGCGTTAAAATACATAATTTATGTCATATACATTTTTTTTGTTGAGTGAACCATTTTCGAGATATTGCTTGTTATTCCCTTAAATTTTCCAATACTTATACTTTTTCTCAAATTCGTTATTCATGTTTTTTTGTCCTGGCAATACAAAGAGAATGGAATACTCCACCTAGCAACCAGCTCTTAAACGCTTAAGCCTAGCAATTCCCCTTGCATCTACAAGAAAATTAGCAATAAGATTAACATCTCGATATTTCGATTAACATGAAGCATATGGAGAATAAGTGTTTGTAAAAATAGTTTGTACAAGGGTAGAGAAAGTCATGTGAGTGTAACACATCAGAATTTTTATTTTATATATAGTATTCATTCATATTATTTATACAAGATTTGGAGTGTGACAATGTCTTAAAAATGACACCTAGCACTGAGTGATGATTCACCTGTAGATTCAGGCATTGGAACTGTTAAGAAAAACCCAGGAATTCTTTGAACAGGGGAGTATGTGAAGGTTCATGGGCATCCCTCTATTCCTGCTGATAAAGCTGTACAACAAACTGCAGCAGCTCTTGAACTAATCAAGAGAACTGTTATTTACAAGGGAGTGAAACTCCAAAAGAAAGGGAACAAAATTCCTAAACCATCTGGAACACAGCATGAATGAAAATAACTGTGTTATCGCAGCTTATAATTTGTTTTATTTCTCCTCATTGCAGCAGGCACGTTTGCATTATTTTGTTTCTATATTGTCAAAAGTGCTAATTTATTCTACATACATTGCAATGTTTATGCCGAGTTATTTTCAATGAACAACAACAACAACAATAATAATAATAATAATAATATGAAATAGTTATTACTCATTGATGTTCGCTCTTACGAACACTTTTTTTATGCAACTTAGACACGATAGAAAGGAGAACAATCAAGCTGCTGCTGTTGTTTATTAACCACTCTAGAAACGTTGTAACCATAATATAGCCAACGTTACGCAAAGCCACACGAACTGTCAATTGCAAAAATTCAACGGCAGGGGTATAGCTGGGATTGGAAGCAAACTGGGTAATGCAGAAAATAAAGTAGAATATGTACACACATTGGTATAAATTACACACAATAAAAATTATTTCATTTTTTATTCCAAAATGATATATTATCTCCCTAATACTAATTCAATAGCAAAGTATTTTAATAATTCTCCTTTATGAAATCTATTAAAAACATCCCACTTTCTTTCCATAGCACAACATTTTCCCTCTTTGATACCATTACAGATACACAACCACCAAAAATGGGATAACAGCTCTTTATACAATAGAGGGTCTTAATTTGTAAAGGATGAACAAAGACTGATTGCAAAGGTGGAAAACAGCGTAGGAGGAAACATGCTATGATTTGAGGAAGTGCATCATTGCTCAAGAATAAAAATATGGCACTCTGGACATCCAACCATTAGCAAAGCAATAGTTAACTTATTCCAAAAAATCTTCTCAATTTAAACTTTCCTAAACATCATAAGGAAAACTTCCCTAGAGAAAGCTATTCACCCTTGGGGCAAACTAATTTATAATAATAAATAAATAAATAGATGCAGAAATAAGAATACCCAAAATTGATCCAAATAAACTGTTGATCCAGATTAAAACAGCATCAGATAACATGATAACCATTAAAGTAACCCCTCCATTAATAAGTATAACTTTGCATTTTAAACTAATCACTGATCAATTCCATAATTTATCATTACAACTTGATTACTGAGCTTTAGACATTATTTTCAACTAACCCATACTGAATGTTGTAGCAACTGCTTTAAGATCTCACCTGTAGATTCCACCAATCTATGGTTAATGAAAAGGAGAAATATCAACTTCTTGTTGGAGACAGCATTATTACTCACAAAAGCATGTAGTTTGAATTTATGCACCTCATCCTCCGTTTCAACCTCAATTAAAGACCTGTAATGTTTAAGAATCGGTTTAAAAATCAAGTTTTATTTCTCTTCTGCAAAATATTCTTAAAAAAGATTATATTTCTTTCTATCTCATGTTAATCAAAACAAAGTTTTGCAGAAACGATTTCAATATACACTCTGTTGTACGTACCAGAAGTATATAGCAGACTGAAACAATAGTCAAAGCTTTAAAAAGAGAGTCACTATGTGCCAGCTTTGAAATTCAAAGCATGATGTTGCGAGAAACAAAAGAATGGTGACCTTAGCACTTCAAAAACTATTGCAAAATTTAAACCAACATCAGTGAATATCTTGGAAATGGATAATTTTGCAAAAAAATTGTTTGATACAAACTGTGCATTGTATCAAGATCTGCATTTTTCACAGAGTACATTTTTGTCTACCCGTTATGGTTTAACATTTATCAGTGTATATAAAATTCATTCAGAATGAAAAGGACTTTACAAGCTGTCTACAGAAAATTCAAGATACGCTTTTTTTAATCATGCAAATATCTTGCATATGTATGATATTTAAATAAGCTAGTAATAGTGATGTGAATTTGAAATTATAGAAAAATTGATTCGGAGTTGAAACGTTTAACATCACTTAAATTCTTTGTATCTTGACCGGTTTTGAGAGCCACATGCTCTCATCAGAAATGACCGACTGGCCTCCTGGTGGTGTTGTCCAATGTGTGATTGTTTGTGGTGACATCTAGTGGTGGAGTGATGAATTTCCATTGTAGATTTGATGGCAGCAATTCAATATTCATTAAATGGGATTTATGTTTTATGATTAAAATCTTTTCCCAAATATTGAAATTTGTTGTGTATTTTGTAGCTTTTAAGACCAATTACAACATCACACCAAAGATAGCACTCCAATTTGATTTATAATTGTCATGTGTTTATTACTATGTTGAATCCATTTCTATGCTAAAACTTTCAGTATATTATTATGTTTTATATGCATATGTCTTGTGATGTGATCCTTATTTATTATTTTGACATCTGTAATGCATGAAATAATTGACAAAATCTATTGCAACAATTGTTTGTCTAATAATGAATAAAATATTCTTATTCTTATTGTTTTACATGTGAATAAACATCACATGAGAGCAATGGCTTTACTTCCCTTTCAAAGGATGCTATGTTAAGAGTTATTAAAATTAAATAAAAAAATACGTTGCCCTCTACCAGGTTAGAACCTACGACCTCAAGAATCGAAAGCTTCCATGTTAACCACCAACTCACAAAAGTGGAGCTTACCTTTCAATGGTGTGGGATGGGTTCTTTTTGTTTTATATTATTATTATATGATGCTTTTGGTGAACGTTGTAGAGACTCTTTTCTTGTATCTCAGGATCATGTTAACAGGTAGATCTCTTGGAGCCTACTACTGCTAAGATATAGTTGAAATAATAAATTCCAGCTTTTGGAGTAGAAACTTGTTGAATTTATTTATTTGCTGGTTTACAAACTCATTCCCTCACACTTCCAATCAATTATGTATACACAGCACATAATATTCACAAATAAAACAAAACTTTTACATCAGCCATTAATGGCTGCACCAGCCACCTACTATGGCTTGGCGTCACTCTCTTACATCCTCACATAGACAACTGCTAAAAAAGTTTGGCTTCACTTTCAAATTTAGCATCTTTTTTTTTACTTTCTCTACTACGTATAGTAAGTAGGGGAAGTATTGTATTCCACTCAAAAATTCGATACCGAGATTTCACCCGAAATACATGTTTTGAGATCCCTGAATCCAAAAAAAGCATTTTTGGAAACATGTCCGTGTGTGTGTCTGTGTGTCTGTCTGTGAACAGCATAACTCAGAAACGAACAGTCGGATAAACATCAAACTTGGTATTTAGGTTCAGTATCTTCCAGAGATGCGACACGAAGGTTTTTAAGAAAATCCCTCCATCCCAGATTACCCTTTACATGGAACATTTTTCGAAAATTTTAATTCTCTCAAAAATGGCTCCAACGATTTTGATTAAAATATCATATGTTTAAGATATTTTCATGACAAATAATATGTATATCTTGAATTTTCTGGGAATGTCTCCGAAAGTATTCTTCATTGTGAACAACTTTTGCATAACTGGTAAACCATAAGAGATAGACGAAAGTTTACTACACAAAAAATGTGGATCGACTTAAAATACACAATTTATGTCATATGCATTTTTTTTGTTGAGTGAACCATTTTCGAGATATTGCTTGTTATTCCCTTAAATTATTCAATATTTTCTCAAATGGGAATTCGTTATTCATTTTTTTGTCTTGGATATGCAAAGAGTATTAATCTGTGGCAAAGGGAATGGTGCTGCACCTAGCAACCAGCTATGAAGAGATATGCATGTGCTTAAAGGCTACTGTATTTCTATATTGCCCTTGTAAATATATATTCCCCTTACATCTACAAGAAAATTAGCAATAAGATAGAGTCTGCAAATGTTTATCTCGATTAACATGAAGTAGATGGAGAATAAGTGTTTGTAAAAATAGTTTGTACAAGAGTAGAGAAAGTCATGTGAGTGTAACACATCAGAATTTTTTTTATTGCTTACCATCCTTTAGGCAGTAATTGCTCTGTTTGCTTAAATTTTCCATAGGTTCCCATAGAAACCTCCCTTCCACTCACATATTCGCTCTCTTAGGGTCAACAATGATCACTTCCATGGCCTTATATTAATTCCTAACTATGCTTTTATTATTTAATATAATCTTTCTTTTCCTATATTCTTTTCCTTTCATGTTCCAAATTTACAGTAATTAATTTAATTCTTCCATTACAATTTTAGGTTATGTTACTATGAAATTAATTCCACAACATACATATTCCAACAATAATATCAATCACATGAAATTAAAATTAACATTATAACAATAACAATAAACATGAACACATTTTAAGATTCCAATAACATATAAATATTTGCATGCTCATAAGTAAGCCTGTGAGGTTATGTAACTTTGAATTCCACTTCAGGTGCATGCCACCCATAGCGGAATTAGAAACATGCACTTTACTTACTTTGCAACTTCATTTCCAAATATCAAACGAATGTTCTCCTGTGTTGTGGAATTAGGAGGAGTCTTTATATCTGATGTGGCTTCGCCATGTTTTTTCAAACTGAATGATACTTTTGGATTATGTATAGCATATCGACCCACAACTTCACTGATCTTGGAGTACTCCTCTGCTATAGACTTCAGCGCTTTTCTTCTGACAGCAACATTATAAAATAAATCTTCCACATTGATTTGTGTTCCCTGGTTTCCTGCGCATGGCTTTGGAGGATCCTTAGGCCTCCCATTTGCATACGACACCCTGACAAAGATAAGACAACAGAGAATAATCATATCTATAGAAATACAGATTACAAAAATATTTTATAAAACTCAGGTTAGCAAAACAGAGTCTAAGATTTGTTTTAAAAGCAGTTGTGATCAAATCCAGCAATATGAGGGTGTTTGAAAAGTTTGGTAAATATTGTTTTATAACTTTATTTCTCAACATAATGACAATCAGTGACCAATGTGTGAGTTTCCAATGGCTTGCATTTTGGAACTTCTTCTCGGCCCCGTCAGATGGAGGCAACTTGAGTCTCTGCTGCTGGGTCGAGCTTTCCCCAGTCTCTATGGAGGGGAGCCTGTGACCCACCCTCCAGTGGCTTGGAAGGGCTGCCTTGGGCACTCTCCAGCTGGGTGGTCAAGCTTGTAATTATCAAGAGACCTCTGCGTGGGTCTGTCACCAGCGTCGACTGGTCCTGTAGCTCATACATCACCTGCGGTTCCTTCACCTCATCCCTTCCTCCTGGGGATGTATGCACAAAAGATTCCTGTGTGGATCAAAGTGCTAGATGTCCCCCCTCCATAGCATAATCCTAATCCTACTAATTATCTAATTTAGGTACAGCATGCATTGTGTTCCACCCAAAAATTCTATAACAAGATTTTGAGATCCCTGAAGCTCAAATTATTAACTGTAAGCTATCTTATGTTGATTCCTTTTCAAGCAAAACTTTAATAATGCACATGTTAAAAGTTTGTGGTATTTATTAGTATACCACACCCTTAAAGCCTTATTTTAAATATATTATTTGCATCAATCATCCATTTCATGTCCCCAACCCTTGATATAGCACGGCTATGCAAATGCACACACCTCGTGGATCGACATATTGTCGCCAAATTTTCTGTATTCCAACCTGGAATGTAAGAAACCTTATACCATTTCAGGTTCCTGAGGATGAATAAATGATGTTTATGGAATACTCAATACGTTCAGTGTTCAATAAGCTAAGCTTTGTCCAACATTATTTTAGTTGAGGAAAACAGAAAAGAAAAAAAAATTATTATGCATCAAATTCACATGAGTTTCTCTACTCACTCTTCTACAAACTATTCTTGTTTATTCTATCTATTTCTTGTTAATCGAGATAAAGTTTCATTACATATTTTGTTGTAGGTATAAGAAGGATAGAGTAGGCTAACGCGATTGTCAGATTTTTTAAAAGATGGATCAGTATTTAATGGGAAATTCCATGTTTCTTGCATGGCCACGAAGATAAATGCACAGCAACTTACGACAAGAAAAAGGTGTGTATTTAAAAATTCAAACCAATAGCATAAGAATATCTCGGAAATGGTTACTGTCACAAAAAAATTTGATATAAACATGTGCTTTAATAAGATCTACTTCTTTTATGTAGAAAGATTTTCTCTACCTCTAGTTTACCAACTGCACAGTCATTCAGAATAAAAGGACTTCATAGGCTATTCATTCACAGAAAACTCAAGACATATCATTCCATTTGTCATACAAATATCTTAAATATATGGCATTTCATCACATTTGTTACAGCCCTTTTTGAGAAAATCAATAATAACGAAAAATTTTCCATGTAAACAGGTGGTTTGGGGAGGGGGCATATTCTTGAAAATCTTTGTGTTGCATCCTTGGAAGATGCTATAATTAATACCAAATTTGGTATTCAACCGACTTTTCAATTTTGAATTATGCTGTTCACACAGAGACATTTTTCTAAAAATACTTTAGGGGTCTCAAAACATGTACTTGCAGTGAAATTTCAGTATCAAAATTTTGGGTGGAGTGCAATACTTCTGCTACCTGTACATAAGTAATAGAGAAAATAATAAACGATAGTATGAGTAGAGAAAGTCATATGAATGTAACATCAGAGGTTTACTTTTTTCACCACTTACACATGGTAGTAGAGGAAATCAATGTAAATTTAGCAGCCATTTTGCCATAGTAGCTGAAATAGTAACAGTATCCTCACAGAGAGCTCAAGATCAATGCTGAATCCCAGCTATGGGCAGGGGTGCCCCCCCCCCCAAAATAATCATTCTCCCTGCCCCCAATATTTCTAAGAGCTCAATTTAAACTATTTAGTTCCTTTTCTATGTTACTACAGAGCTTCACAAAGGGGCTGTCCTATAGGTGTTATAGTAGCTATTGTGATGCCAGTACACAATTAAAGCTTAAAGAAATAATTGGAAAGTTAAAATCGATAAAAAAACATATTTTTATACCAAAAACTACAAACAAAAATATTGGCAGGTGGTGTATTTTATTACTTGGTATTTCAATGTATCCTATAGTATCTATCTAAATAGATCAACACAATAAGTGTAATAAAATACCGTGATACGTTCTGAACATGTACATACCTACCTACAATGATATAGTTCCTTTTATACATTTGCAAAAATTAACATTTGATACACCACATATGAATTGTACTTAAGCTTACTTTTTTCAGGGGGATACAGCACATTTAGATTAACTTAAAGATACAAACTGAGTTAATAATTACAGTACTCGATTATAATTCTAATAAATGTGTTATATTATCTGCCTTAATTTACGTCAATATTTTTTATATTCCCCAAAACTTTTTGAATTCCCCCCCAAAAATGTTCCTGATGGTGCAACTTGCACCATGATTCCCCACCCTGTGTGCAGCCCTGGCTATGGGATTGAGTTTTTCAAGCCTGTTTGAATTTCCCAAATTATTTCTCTGTTGAATCAGAGTCTTGACTGTTCCAAAAGTTTTACTTACTTGTAGGCACATTTACCATCTACTGTTTTTGTTGTGATGGTTAAATGTGCTACAAAGGTGATGCTTGCTAATGCTTCTCCACGAAACCCATAAGTTGAAATAGTCCGCAGGTCTTCAAACTTCTGTAGCTTGCTAGTTGTAAAACGTTCGCAAACTATCCCAAGGTCCTCTTTTCGAATTCCAGTTCCATTATCCTGAACTTGTAACAACTTCATGCCACCGTTTTTTACAGAAACTTGGATTGAAGTTGCTTTTGCATCTAAGCTGAAAGCAAGAAAAGTTCAAGCTTTATCAGGTTAGATACATACGAGGGTGGTCTGAAAAGTTTCTGACCTCAACATGAAGATGGCAGCACTTGTAAATAAAAGCTAGTGAATTTCGTTGTTCATCTGTTGACAGTTACTCACCAAAGTTTCAGCCATTTTGGATGCTCAGTTGTTATGTAACAGTCGTTTGAGTGAGGTGATATGAGTGTTTTTATGAAAATGCACAAAATCGAGTATCGAGCTGTCATTAAATATTTGTTTTTGAAAGGCAATACGCCTACGCAAATCAAAGATGAGTTGAATACTGTGTATGGGGACTCTGCACCATCATTTACCACAGTGAAATTTTGGGCAGCTGAATTTAAACGTGGCCGTAAGAGCTTCGGAGACGATGAATGTTCAGGACGTCCAAAAATTACAACTACCGACGAAAACATTGCCAAAGTTCACCAAATGGTGCTAGACGACCGCCGAATTAAAGTGAAAGAGATAGCAGAGGCTATGAACATGTCAAAAGAACGTGTTTGTCACATATTAAATCAACATTTACACATGAGAAAGCTGTCCGCGCGTTGGGTGCCCCGTTTGCTCACGTTTGACCAAAAACATGTTCAAATGAACATTTCCAACACTCTGTTGGCACAGTTTAGGCGCAATAAATCCGAGTTTTGGCGCCGATTAATTACTGAAGATGAAACTTGGATACACCATTATATGCCCGAAACAAAAATACAGTCCAAACAGTGGACTGCAAAGGGGGAACCGGCTCCAAAAAAAAAGCAAAAGCTGTTTTTTCAGCTGGGAAAGTGATGGCAATGGTTTTTTGGGATAGTCATGGAGTTATTTTAATAGATTATGTTCAAAAAGGAAAAACCATTACAGGAGCATACCACGCATCATTACTTGACAAGCTGAAGGCAGAACTTGCGGAAAAACAGCTACATTTGCAGAAAAAGAAAATCCTGTTTCACCAAGACAATGCACCGTCTCACATTTCAGCGGTTGCAATGGCGAAAAGCCACGAATTACGGTTTGAACTGCTTGACCTCCGCCTTACTCACCAGATCTAGCCCCAAGCGACTTCTTTTTGTTCCCTCATCTGAAAATTGCGCTCGGAGGACAGAGATTTTCGTTAAATGAAGAGGCAATCACCTTCGTGAACAATTATTTTGCACAGAAAAACGCCGAGTACTATTTGGACGGGTTACAGGGATGGGAGTATCGCTGGGAGAAGTGTGTAGAGTTACAAGGAGACTATGTTGAAAAATAAAAAAAAAAATCTGAAAAAATGTCTTAAATCTTTATTAGGTCGGAAACTTTTCAGACCACCCTCGTTAAAAGATGTCTATATTAAAGGTAACACTGTAATTAATATTGGTTACAAATCATTTTAATTATACCTTCAATAGGTGAGTATAGTATAGTATGTTTCAGAGATGTTAAAATAATTAAAAAAACACATATTTCTAAACCCTGCAAGTCCAAGGAGGAACAAAACACTGACGCACTTGTTGTTGTTGTTCTGTTTTAAAAAAAAAAAGGCCTTCCATGTACTGAAGATAAATTTATGTCACAAAATCCAATACAAGTCACTTTCCGAGTTTTTTTATCATGAGTATAATGTAGATGTGTGATTCTGATACACATGTCAGTGAATAGTACTTACAATGACTTGTGTGTTGTTATGTTAGTATAAAGAGCAAAATATATACAAAATACAGATATTATTCATTATAGGGGTAAGAATAAAATGCAACCAAAATATTTATGAAATCAAACATTTTTGATGAGTGTTCTGTATAGAATATGTAGTTGTGTCGTGCAGGAGTTGTCGCCAAAACAAAGCTATTTGGCCCACCCACTGACCCTTTTTAGTGGCCATTCTTATATAGTAGTTACTGGCAACATTTTTTGAAGTTACCTACCGAATAAGAAAAAATTTCGCTAAAGGATTACTGCCATAAATGGATCATTGGAGTTTAGCTTCACAGATCCCAAAGCTACACCCTGTCATCATTCCACAGTCTACTCCTCTACTTATGAAAAAATCCCTTGGCTACATTTTTATGGCTTAGGGCCCTCTATGCTGGGCTACACCTTGCACCTCAATGTTGGCAGTATAAGGTCAACACAAGCAATACTTCCATAATGTGTGTGTGTGCCATGCATATGGAATTTGAACAAGAGATTTCCTGACAATAGTCAACCATGTTACACCTTCAACCTAGTGGCCCTAAAATTAAAGCTATATAATTCCGAATGTGAATGGAATCCAAAAATATCCAAAATATCATTCTAATGCATTTCTTTTCATCTATATGCCTACAGCAAGCACCTAATGCTGCTTACAGTACATACATTTTAACATCACTTTACCAACTTCCTTTTAAGATTGTGGAAACAAACTTTTGCCCTTAAATCTCCTACTGTAGTTCTTTCACTATGGCACGTGCATTTTAAAGATCGCAGTGTAATTATTAGACTTCGGATATTTAGTGTTTTTACCTATTGTTTTCCTTTACAGCCTATTGAGCCTAACATAGATAATTGCACATATAATTGATCTAAAAAGGTATTAACCAACTTTTATAGTGCCTATGGGCACCTATTTCAACATAAATGCCTATTTCTGCCTTTTGGTGCCTATAAATGCCTTTTTAAAATTCCAATGAATTTATTCACTGCACTGTTGTATTCAATAGTTATTTAATCAGCCACAAACCTTTCATTGACTGGATACTTATTTGATTTCTGTTTGATAAAATGCGACATGCTGTCGTTTTTAAAAGACTAAGCGCAACAATAAATAAAGCAACAATTAGTGAAATCTTAAGGTGCCATATGCGAAATAGGAACTGCAGCAATGGAATACAATAACAACAATTGGCCCATGTCTGGTTCTCAGCAACAGTTATTTGCAAATAAGGCAAAGTGTCGGTTCCTGTTCATAATGTAACTATATTAAAGTCTTTGGTTGCTGTGATAATTTTTCTGCTAGTGCTGCAAAATCCTGAGAAAAAATCTACCAAAAGTGCATTAATAAGAACATGGATTTCGGATTTCCAGTTTTATACAACACATGGGAAAATAATTTTCTGTCAGGTCTGCAATAAAGAGGTAAGCTTTTACTGTATTTTCTGTCATTTTTATTATTCACATGAGACCATGTTTGTTAACTACCGTGATTAATTGTACTGTATGAATTTTTCTTCAGCTGAATGAAATAAGGTCAGAAATAGGAGATTCCCACATCTGGATTTCCATAGTTGAAACCACAGACACCCTGGGGCGAAGTATATCAAATTTAATTGTAGGGAAATTAGATGATTGATTTGTTCGAAGGTGTTGGAGAAACTAATGCTCAATCAGTTGCCTCCTTCGTAAAATCTGGACTAAAAGTACTGTATCCGAATGATGTAATGTAAAAGGATGAAAGGGTGTTGTTACTGTACGCTGATGCAGCACCATATATGATATCAGCTGGCATCGAGTAGTAGAGGAGGTTCGAATTTAATATCCTCTTTAAAGAAAGTATTTTTAAAGTCAAATTCTAGAATTGCAGCTTTCAAAGAAAGATGTCCCAATCTGCCTTTGCTACCAGCGCCTATTTTGACAAGATGGGGTATGTGGCTGCAGGCTGTAAAGTATTACAGTGAGAACATTGACAGTGTTGAAGAGGCTGTAATAGTTTTTTGGAAGAAGAATCGCAGTGTATTAAGGTTGCCCAGAATGTCCTATGAGAGAAAGGTTTGAGACAGGATCTGTCATATATTTGTGCTAATTTCACTTTTTAGCGATACTATAGAGCAGTTAGTCATCAAAGCTCAGTCTCACTGAATCAATTACATTATTTACAAGAGCAGAAAGTCAGCTAAACAAAGCTGTTGGTGAGGTTGGGAAAATTGTTTCCAAAAAACTACAAATGGTGCTCGCCAAAAATCCTGGATATATGGTTCTGAAAGGAGTATCAGATATTTAAGCGGACGTGAGGCAGATCTCCCTGCAGGATTTAATCCGCATATGGTTTCTCTTTTCAAATGTGTTCCAGTCACCACCGCAGACGTTGAGAGATCTTTTTCAGCGTTTAAGCTATTTCTGACCGACAAAAGACATAAACTTACCCCACATCATCTGGAAATGCTTATTGTTATTTATTGTGGACAAAATTACGACCAAAAGTGACATTTAAGAATCTGTCATTTAAAAAAAAAAACAATGTTGCATTAATTTTTAAAATTCATAAGACATAATTCTATCGTTTATATTTTAATTAACTGACAGTGACACAGATTTTTTTATAGAGTGATTGTTTAATTACTATACTATCTTATCTATCCTACTGTATTAAGTCTGTTTTGAAATAAAGCATTAATCACTGTGTTTTGCATGGCATGATGCATAAAATTTGTTTATTTATTGTGCCTATTAAAGACCTATTTCGCTACTTTTTAGAACCTTTTTAGGCGCCTAAAATCACATTTTTTAGGACCTGAAGATCCGAAGTCTAGTAATTATGCTGTTGTAACCTATACAAAAAAGAATCCTCACCAATTTAAGGTTATGTATACACCGCGTTTTATCATGTTGCTTTAATCATACGGCTGGACGTACATCTTTGCCTTTTATACATCTCATAGTACAATGCCAGAAAATGAAACTGGACACAAAACAGGTACTTCACATTTTATCCTAATTGTTAAAACAATGCAACACTAACCTATTCTCTAACATTTCCTTCAAAGCATTTGCTGGGCGTTGAATAACTTCTCCTGCAGCTATTCTATTGACAACATCCTCATCCAACTTTCTGATAATTCCCGGGGTTGCCATTGTAAATAATTAAAGATCCTGAAAATAATAGCTTATAAAATGCAGCACAATTCCTTCTGTTGTCAAATTAAAGAACCGCTTTTGCCCGACTCCCGCCTTTATTTGTTTACCTTTCCTCAGTACTGCCAATCACAGAACACCAAATACAATCTCCAAATGATACTGGAGGCAAATACCATTCAGTACAAATACAGGAAACTCGATTTAACTTGGGAATGGCTAAAGACATGTATACTACTTAGCGTAGCGGTCTGGACTACACACAACTGATTCAAATCATGGGAAATCATGCTGTGATATACGTGATGATTTCTATTAAAAGGAAATAAATACGCCGATTTATTTACTTTATTTTCAATGTAGGTTACAAATAGGGATGCAAGCCTTTATATTCCAAGTGTGTATTTAGTTAACCTTTACAGGACACACAAAAGAACTGTTCATGCCTTCATTTAGGCCTACATTAGTGGGAAGAATATCAACTGCAATAATTATGATATACGTTTTGAAGCTCAATGGTAGATCATTCATAAGTTTAGTGGTGCTGCCAAATAAAATTTAATTTTAACACAATTGTTTTGTGCCGAAAATACAAATATCTGAAGCTGCCAATGCGTATTTCGGAGAAAAGCCGACCCTCTGTCAAAGCTTAGAAAAGCTGATATCGAACGTGTGATATCGCGCGTGAAAATCATGCTTAAAATACGACACAGAGCTTTTACTTTACTCTGTTATTCAGCATTCTTCAAAAGTTTCTGAATGCAATGCTGTTAGGCCTTCAGTCTAATCATTTTGGAATGTGACATTGCACAAACAAAAAATATTTTTAACTTGAATTTTACAATTCTCTCTAAGCTAAGATCAACATTACAAGCAGAGGCACAATTTGACTATAATCATATACAAATATTTATTTGAACAAGCAGCTGCAGTTTCTCATGTTGTACTTCATTGGTTTTAATTGGAAAGAGTATTGCAAATTACCTCAAAGTTGTAGGTAACTGAGTTTGTAATGCACCACTCGTTTCTTTTTATGTTTGATTCTCGGCAATACTTCGGACAGTAATCATTTACTCTTACGTTCGGAATTTGTTTTAAGGTATACATAGTTTTAGCTCCAGCAACCAGAGAAATCGTTTCTGAGTACACAAAATTAAAAGATTTTCATTCTCAGATGTCTGCAGCCCTATAAGATGAAATAAAGACAACTCTCTGTGGAAAGAAAAAAAGTAAATACATTGTTTGAACATAGCAATAATTAATATAAAGCCTCATACATGGTTAATACAGTTTCACCTGATATTATTGTATGTATATTGAGAACTGAGAAATGACATTCTGTGAGCATAATAATTACCCCTTCTTGAAAAATATATTTTAAGTCGTCCTCCGTAGTTTAGGGGTACCATGCTAGGCCTCTAGTTTCCGAGGTGGCGGGTTCAAACCCTGCGGAAGGCGATGGATTTTTTTCGGGTGTAAAAATCCTCTACGTGGCTTCCTTCGTGAGGTAAGTAAAGCCAGTGGTCTCGTGTCGTAGATTTACGGTACGTAAAACAACCTCAAGCCTGATAAAGAGGCCTCTACGCAAAATTTCCGGACTTTCACGCCCAATATAGTACATGGTATGGTATTTGCTGGATGCAATAAGAATAATAATAATAATTAATAATAATAATAATAATAATAATAATAACAATAATATAGGAACCCCGCACAATGTGCACACAGTTTCGGCACAAGGGGCTCGAATATAATTTTCGTTCATGCTGTACTCATACTTTTCTACAGGCTGTTCAGATATTTTGTCCGTTCTTTGCATCTTTGGACGTAATAAATATTCCCCACGCCCATTTCCGCACAGTTCACATACATGCGCTTGCTTGTATGTTTATGAATGATTGAGAGTGCATATCCTATGTAAGTCCATGTATGTTGAGTCTGGTCATTACATGCCCTAGCTCACAGTTTACTTCCACCCAGTCTCTATATGCAGGGCAAGTCAAAAGTTCCTTCGGGATTTCGTGGGTAACCATAGCAGACATGGCGGAAAGATTTGTATCAGAGCAAAGAGTATCTCAAAGTTCTGTGTGTATGCAGTCGCCGTAGTGTGAAGTAGTAATTTTTGCCAATAGAGGATAGTCATAACATCTGATTAAAGCATGGCGTTCACTGAAGAACAGAAAACGTTTTGTGTTTTACAGTTTGCTAAATGTGAGTCAATCGTAATGGTACAACCACGATTTAGCACAACATTTCATGTAGTACTACCTAAAGACAAAACAATTACAGCGTGGTACATCAACTTCGAACGCACTGGCAATCTTTGTGCTGGTAAACGATCGGCCACGTATGCCAGCTGAAAAAGTCGAGCATATGAGAGAAGCATTTGTGCGGAGCTCGTAAAAGTCTACGGATCGCGCGAGTAGGGAATTATACATTGATTCCGTAGAAAACAGTCTGGAGAATCTTACGTAAACGGCTTAAAACTTAAACTCAAGCCATATCGGATACAGCTACTGCAGACATGCCTCCCCAGGATAACAACCTTCGTCGTGAGTTCTGCATGAATTTTCAAGAGAGGCTACAAGAAGACGGGTTCGCTGAAAAACTAATTTTCAGTGACGAGGCCACATTTCATGTCTCAGGCAAGGTAAAACGTCACAATGTTAGAATTTGGGGGACTAAAAATCCTCGTGTTACGTTGGAACACGTCCGTGATTCTCCTAAAGTCAGTGTGTTTTAAGCTGTTTCGTGTACAAGAGTTTATGACCTATTTTGTTTATGGAAAAAACTGCTAGCGGTCCAGTGTACCTTAAGATGCTTCAACAATGGCTAATGCCACAATCACAGGAAGAGAGCCAGGACTTTATTTATCAACAAGAAGGGGCTCCGTCTCATTTTCATCATAACGTCCGTCAGTACCTCAATGATGCAATTCCACATCGTTGGATTGGACGTGGTTCTCAAGCCGATTCTCCTCTCCTTCCGCCTCCAATATCAATAGACTTAACTCCAAGCGATTTTTACTTATGGGGTTATATTAAAGATTGTGTATTCTTCCCCCCTCCCTTTGCCATGCGATTTAGCAGAGCTGAAAGAGAGGATCGTACATGGAGTCGCGGTATCGACCATGAGATTTTAGAACGTGTGTGGGACGAGTTGGACTACATGATTGATGTCTACCGCGTCACCAACGTGGGCACATGGAACACCTGTAGGTATGTACCGACACTTTGAGAAATACTCTTTTCTCGGATACAAATCTTTCCGCTATGTCTGCTATGGTTACCATTCTATATACTCACAAAACCCTGGAGGGACTTTTGACTTGCCCTGTATGAAAGCGTCTGTTGTATTGAAGTCCTTCCGGATTTTTGACCGCGTTTTCTCTTCTTCTTTGAATCCTTTGATTCCACGCAGTCGTTATTGGTAGTTCATGATCATATCTCAGGTATTCTAGAAATAAAGTCTCTCTTGCATTTCATAAACGAATCTGGAGGGATCGGTTCTTGAGATGCACAAAGCCTTTTTTCAAAAAAAATGTTTTCACCTTTTCTATGCTGTTTCTTTCGGTTAGATGCTCCCATATTAGTTCTAGGATATAGGTAATGCTAGGTGATTTTTAGTTTGAAGAGCTTCACGGCTGTTGCCAGAGGCAGTCGTGTTAGGTTCTTTATGATATTCATGGCTAGTAGCGTCTGTGTGTCTTTCTTTTATATGAGCTGTGAAAGTTACTCTTAGTGATTGCAGTGTTATGGCCATAAGTGTTTGTATTTTATTGTATTTCTAGGCGTTCTTCTGTGCACAAAATATCTCTGTCGTAGTTCTTCAGCCCTCCTTCATTTCTGTACATCATAGCTTTGGTTCTGGACTTATTGATGTATTACAAGCTATTTTGGTTTGCCCATATTGAAAGATTGTCTAGTGCTCCTTGTAGGTGTTCTCGGTGTTTGGCTACTTTTGCTGGGGGTTTTAGGGTTTACGTAGTTTTGGGGTTTATCTCACCCTAAAGTTGCCCTAGAGCTGTTTTAGCGATTTTCCCTTTTTAACCGCGAATTTAGTGATTTATTGCTGAAGGTGGCAGGAACGTTTTTACGTCTGTTTTTCTTTTCTTTACAATTATTATGATACAATAAGACAGTTACAATTTATATGGATACAGTTACTAGTTACAGTTGATGTATTATACGATTTTTGTGGTAAATGTTGATGATATTCATTATCATCTTTATACAACTACAAATTTAAATTTTCGTTATTCCTTTTTACCTCTTTTACTACGCCCTATGTCGCAATGTTGAATAGCAGGGCTTAGGTGGTATCTTGAAGCACTCCATTCCACTCCATTCCTAGCTTTCTTTACTGGAGGCAATGGAGGCTACCCGAAACTTATGAATTCGTGCATTTTCAACGCAAGCATGTACTTCGTAGCTGCCCTATAAGCAATATGCATCTAAGCCTACCATTAAGGCCTTTACCAGAATTCTCAAATTGTGCAATAAAAGGATGGTTAGGTTACACTGCCTGAGTTCTGTAGTTAAAAAAAATTAAATTGAGTTTTATTTACGGACACTCTTTAACTGCTATAGTTCTTAGCGTCCCATTCTATATTGGGCGTGAAGGAGCGGAAGTTTTGCTCAGAGACATCTTTGTCAGGCTTGAGGTTCTTTTACGCGCCGTAAATCTACGAGGGACCACCGGCTTTACTTCCCTTCCGAAGGAAGCCATGCTAAGCCCCCCCCCCCAAAAAAAAAATCCATCGCAATCTACCGAGTTTGAACACGCGATTTCGGGAACTAGAGGCTAGCATAAGATGTTCACTCGTTTACTGTGGTGTTAATCTTTGGTTATCACATTAAATTCACACGGCCACTCATACTTTCAGATTCTAGGGAGGATGGAGAATAATCCGGGAATCGAACCCGGTATCACTGGGTTTTAAGGTTAGCATGCTAACCACCAAATCTCAGAGACAGTCTGAAATATATTTGTCTCTCAAAAGAACATAGCATATCACTGCAATATCATTTCCTGTTAACTTGAGGCTTAAATTTTCATTAAAATATTTTAGCCATCTCACACGTTCCATTTTCGAAAAACGTCGAATTTGTTATATTGAAAATAACTGCAACAATTGAGTTTTGTTTAAGGACATTGTTTAACTGTTGTGGTCCTTAACGTCCCAGTCTATATTGGACGTGAAAGACCGGTAATTTTTCTCAGAGGCCTCTTTATCAGGCTTGAGGTTCTTTTACGTGCCATAAATCTACGACACGGGACCACCGACTTTACTTCCCTTCCGAAGGAAGCTATGCTAAGGATTTTTACGCCCGAAAAAAATCCATCTCGAGAATAAGAGGCTATCATGGTAACCACTACGCCACAGAGGACGGTGATTGACTGCGATAGCACACATAAACACAAAATAGGTAGAAGCGAGAGTACTTGCCTAATAACTCTCAGAGCAACTGAGGTTTTCCATAAACTGAAAAGATTACAAATTAATTGCATCTATAAGACAGTTGTTAAAAAGGCGCTGTATCCAAGAAATGAATATAAAGTAATAACGAAAGAAAAAGATCTGAATTCAGATTATAAGATAGGTAAAAGTCTAATCTAGATCTGACAGACTAATTTTAAATAATTAACGTTGCCTCAACTTGTGTATTTTGTCGGCGAATCTTGCTTCGTTGTGACCTAAGTGCTATAGAAGAATTAAGAGTATTTTAATGCAAGGATTTACCTTTGCGATTATGAGCTGTAAGCCTGCGATGCTGGTATGTGCTAAATATAGTTGTTCCTATATGTACTGTAGCCGTGAGAACATACTAAATCACAATGAGATTGCTTAAAGCTCAAGTATTTACGGCGGAATTAATCCCTTTTGTTTTTCAGTTTATTTTTAACGTGTTTTAACCGGAGAGATAACTTCGAACATGTTAGTTAAATGAATGCATAAATACGATCAGGGTTATAAATCTACCTGATATTCATCTTCTAGACTAAGAAAGAGTCCGACAAGTAGGCAACTTGGTCCAAACGGGATTCAAATCTGGGCCCGCAGCGTGATAGACAAAAACCTGAAACCTACATAACCGCGGGTATCTTCTACAGACATGTACTGACTGCATCATGGCATTTTTTAACCACAAAGACGTCATAACATAAATGTGGAAGTATGGCGGTGTGGTATGTTGTTAATGTATTGTGACCTACAACGAATTACTGCAAAGATTAGCTGCAGTAGGTGCTTTTATTTCTTGGTCTAACTTAAGCAGAATGTGTTTTAATGCTTTTTTTTCCTTCCTTTCCTTCTGAAGTTCATAGCACACTGTATAATACAAATCCTCATGTTCTCCATGCCTTTATTTTTACTGCTCTATCACTGTCTACAGTAGGTAGAGGAATTATTCCTGGGATACACTTGTGTGTTTGTGAACATCATAAATCAAAAACGAAATTTTGGATAAATACTAATCTTGGTATTCCAATTTTGTATCTTCCAAAGATGCGACCAGAAGATTTTTCAAGAAACTCTCCCGACCCCAAATTACCCTTTACTTGGAAAATTTATAGTTTTTATTTTCTAAAAAAAACTGATGATTTTGAATAAAATAGAATGTATTTAAGGCTTTTACATTACAGAAAAATGCAGAACTCATTAAAACTCAGAATTTACGTGAAAGAAAAATGTAACCATTTTCGAGATCTTCCTTGTTATTGGTTTGATTTTCAAATCGTTATTAAATTAAATTGAGTTTTATTTATGAACGCTTTTGAATTACTATGGTCTTAAGCATCCCATTCTATATTGGAAGATTTTGCTCAGAGACCCATTTATCAGGCTTGAGGTTCTTTATGTGCCGTAAATGTACTTCCTTTCCGAAGGAAACCATGCTAAGGACTTTTAACCCGAAAAAATCCATCACCTTCCGCCGGGCTTGAACGCGTGAACTCGGGAACTAAAGGCTAGCATGGTACCACTAGACCACGGAGAACGACAGATTGTCATTCGCTTGCTTCTCGCCGTAACGCAAAATGGAATTTCAAAGCTAGTAGATAGCAACTACTTTATTAATATTTGACAATCCTTCGGCCTTCTATGTCCCCTTTGTGGCTACAATGAAATGTGTAATGAAACCATTCCTGCAAATATTTATCTCCATTAGGGATAACCATGGCTGACATTTGGTCAAAATTAAAAAAGAAATGAAATATAAAGGTTTAATTTTTATGTCCTAAAATACTTTGAACCTCTAGTTTCAATTACATACCATGGCTTTTGCTCCCTGAGTCTTTTAAAACTTCAACAAGTATCAGTTTAAATGACTAAGAGCATACGGCCTAATGGCCTGTATATACAGAGTGATCGATTTGAGATGTCAGAAAAGTAAAACGTTATATATAAAAGGTTAATGCACACATCTCTGAGCAGTTTGTTGTAAAATGAGCAAAAAGGATGGAGTTTAACAATGAGTGATGTTTCAGACTTCATCCGCGTGGCATGGCAGTACTATAGTGCATAAGAGACAAAGTGGTGATCACGCCATAGCAGTGCGCTTAGTGTCTCGTATGGTATGCAAAATTTTCCGGTGTAACATGGTTCCAACGATCTTTCAAATGCCAGTGCAATTCTCCGTATCCCCATTACATCGAGACATTGTTAACTGGTACATGAGCTTGGCGAATAGTCTCTAACTGCCTTGCACAGCCGGAAGAACGTGTGACAGAAACAAGGTTTGCTGCCATGATGTGTGAGAGGCAGGAAGCTGGCGATCAGTGGTAAATCGATGGTTGTTCATCGACAAAGCCACATTTTGTGTGAGTGGCCGAGTCAACAAGTATAACTGCATTATTTGGGAAACCGAGAACCACACGTCTCATACGACACATTTCGCATACCATACAACACACTGAGTGCACTGCTGTATCATTACCACCACTTTGTCTCTCCAATAGCGCTGCCTGCCATGCGGATGAAGTCTGAAACATCACTCATTATTAACTTTCATTCTTTCTGCTTATATTACAGAAAACTGGTCCTCTTATATATCGTTTTACTTTTCTGACATCTCAAATGGATCACCCTGTACTTCCGATGCCTTTTACTACACTTTGATTTTTCTTACACTTTTGCGCAATAAAATGTTCCACGTGATATAGTTTGTAACCATTTTTGTTCAAATTTTCAGCGGAAACTCAGAGAGAATGAACTTAAAAACTGACATATAGCTTTTGCTACACTTTTAAATAGCTCAAGATATGACATAATTAATTCTACTGAGGATAAATTGTTTAAAAAATTGTCTTAAGATTTAAACATTTTTTCTGAGATAACCGAGTAGTGAATGAAACTATATATGCCAGTTTTGTACATTAGTTTAGAAATAATATGGTAGTATTTTCATTTTTTCAAAATTACAATTTCTGCATACTGTGGAACACCTGATTGATTAGCATAAAGTAATATATATATTTAAAAATATTAAAGATATCCGCATGAAATTTAAAACACACCTATAAGTGGGGTAGATGAGTAGGTATGTGACAAAATTTTGAAAGCATTTAGATAAAAATTGCAAGATTTAGAAATTTCACCCGTGGTTACCTTTAACACGAAGCGGATAGAAAAGTACGCTTTTGTAAGAACGGTTCCGAAGAGCCATCTCGTTACCACAGCTAAACTTCTGAGCATTGTTTCGCATATCGAGCGAGATGGCGTGGTGGTAACGTGTGAGGCTTGCATTCGGAAGGTTCCGGGTTGAATTCCCGTTGGGCCGCCCACTCTGACTTTGGGCTTTTTTTCGCGTTTTTTTTCTGGTTGGTAGGCAAATGCTTGTGTGGATTATGAATTACCACGAATTTTCCTGTTATTTCATTTTGTTATCATGTTTCAGGGTCGTAGCGGTGGAGATGCTTTGAGGAATTGTTTACCCTAATGTTCGCTGTGTGACGCACCCCCAGAGAGACCTCTCCATAAGGAGGTCCCGCGGACGTTAGGATGTAATATTGTGGCATGTGCACAGATTATAGTAATAGCTGCGTCCTCTGGTTACCCAAGTCGAAGGTTGGCAGTTTATCTGAGGAGGGGCGATTAAGGGGAAACAGTCTCATTGGAGGGGATATGGCGTTAGTGACGCCAAGCTTATTAGCGTGGGTTTTCAAGCATTCTGTGGCTAGTCTTCGTGTGATCTGGACGGATAACTGTCTTTGATTTGATATGATTTGATTTTGGGTTTCATAATGATGCTGTGATCTTTATTTGCAGAAAATTGTTGCATGAATAGTGTTTGTATGTATGTGTGTATTTGAGGTTATGTGATATAGGTGAGATTTGCCTCGGTGGGAGTGCCAAAGAGTAACCCCGATGGCGTAGTGTGAGGTTATGTGAGAAATAAGAGTTGAGCTTTGCCTCGGTGGAAGTGCCAAAGAGTAACCCCGACGGTGTTGATGTGAGATGAGGAGAGATGAGATGAGACGAGATGTCAGCTTCGGTGGAAGTGCCACAGTGTAACCCCGACAGTTGTTGTATCATTTCAGAGATTTTGCTTATTGGTGTTGCTGTAACGTGCCCAGTATAGCGTGTGTGATGAATTCACACGAGAGATTATATAGATGGAAGTGAATGTAATGAAAATAATTTTTTTTTCTCTGTTTATGCAACAAGTTTATTACCATCTTAGATAGCAAATGTTAACACCACCTGTTTTCCAGCTTAAATTTTCATTTTGAGGATGTAGATGCAACATTATAATGTCATGTTATTTGTGTAATTCCTGAATTGTTAATGTGATTTCTTGAAGGTTATGCCTATGTCAAATGTTTTGAATTTACAGCATGTTAAATGAGACACGTAAGTGCAGATGTTTTGTTTTGGAGAGAAAATTGAAAGATGATGATGCTTGAAGTAATGATCGAGATTGCACTATTACTGCTGATGATGTTGATGATTATGATTGCGTTGATGCTAATACTGCGATGAGAAAGATAATGATGTGGACAAGAAGTTGTATTGGTGACAAGAGTAGGACACTAGTAGTTGAAAGCATGTCACGTGGCGTAGTTTAGAAATGTATTGTGGATGTAGCTTGTAGTGATGCATACACTAGTTTGAGTAGATAGTTAAGTCAGTGTTGTGTGTAATTTGGGGCCATGGTCAGTGTGAATGAGTTCATTTCATCGTCATGTGTGACTGTCTTGTAAGTGCACTTACTTTCTTTTGTTAGTGATACCAGCTGGTTATTGAGATGTAATATTGGGATCCCAAAACAAGGTTATGTTTCATTTCTGTCATGTTCATGTATTTTGATTCTGTTTTACTGTTATTTGGATTGTAAAGCATTGTAAGTTACACTTTAGATGGCAACTCTGCAAAATTTCTTTCTTATGCCAATTTGTACTAATTTTTTTTTCTCTTTTTCTTTGCCCCATGTCATAAGAATTTTTTTAGTGTACATTTTTCAAACTTTAAAATATTTAATTGTAAATGACATACCCTTCTTTTGTGTGTGATTCTTTGTGGGAGCATCCTGTTTATTGTGTGGTGGTTTTGTTTTAGTATTTTGCTGTGGCAGAGAGCGAGAAGGTGCATCAGCATCCCCAGGGCACACCAGAAGTCAAGAAACACCACAGGGAAGCTGTCGGGCAGCCACTACACTGCCGTGGCATAAGGAGCCACCATGTCGGGGGGCAGTCCAAGCCAGCGACTGCCCACCCTGTTGTCATCACCAGAGACCTGCGGTGCTAATTCTACAACAGGACAAATCGTCGTTGTGGGCACTGTCTAAACCCACCCACAAACAGTTACGGCAGTTCATCACCCTTTTGCGCAGTGTAGTGTGCCTGTGAACTGAGGCAGCGTGGTGTGTGCGTGTGCGGGATGCTAAAGCTAAGTGCATTAACAATACTAAGTCGACAGCACTTACGTTCCTCGCCTCTCGTCATCGCCCAGCAATATTGTGTCGTCCGCTGGGTGCTTACCACATATATATATTATTGTTATATTTTACTTCACACATTTGTATGTCATTTTTTTGGTATGTCTTTGTCTTGTTTTTTTTCATGTTTATTGTATTTATTTCTTTCTGTCGACGAGGACGTCGACTTCGGTGGCCAGGGGGAGATGTGGCATGTGCACAGATTATAGTAATAGCTGCGTCCTCTGGTTACCCAAGTCGAAGGTTGGCAGTTTATCTGAGGAGGGGCGATTAAGGGGAAACAGTCTCATTGGAGGGGATATGGCGTTAGTGACGCCAAGCTTATTAGCGTGGGTTTTCAAGCATTCTGTGGCTAGTCTTCGTGTGATCTGGACGGATAACTGTCTACGACATGGCGTCCTCGCTCGGCAGACACATGGGGTAAGTCTTTGTTAAATAAATCTATTAGTCATTCTTCTTTCAGCTTTTATTATGGTAGAATAGAATCCTGTCCTCTCCCTTCAGCCAGATAATATGTTAGTGTAATTATTTTGTAAAGTTAACTTTAGCTGCGTCCCTTCGTCGGTGCCTCTTAAATTAACGTTCTTTGTTTGATCAACGATCCCTCTCCTAAGCGAGTTGCTCCCATCTGAATTTCTGAAGTTAAATAATAATTAAATATGAGGTATTCGACAATATCTGAAAGCGTTAGGGACCCCGCCTGTGTCTGAGACTGCCGCCCCATTCTGGCCGCTTCTATGTCCTTCACTTCACCCCTTCCTCCCAAAGATTTCCAAAACCACAATAGGCCTTCACGTAAGCTTTAAGTGCCAAAATCCTCCTCCGCTTCTTGATAACTATTGTTTCCGCATGTTGTATGTAACTAAGTACTTACTGACTAATATAAACTCATTTCTAGGCAAAAATGTATGGCGAATAACGTAGATGAATCACTGTTTATATGAATACTATAATATATAAGCGAGCGGGAATGGCTCAGCGCTAACGTGTGAGACTCGCATTCGGGAGGTCCCGGGTTCGATTCCTGTGGCTGCCCGCTCTGACGTGGATTTATTGTGGCTTTCCCTGGTTGGCAAAAGCAAATGTTAGAGTAGTGTATTCTATTACGGATTTCCTCTTTTCCCCGTTTCTCTCATTTCGTTTTCCTCTTTCATGTTTCAGGTTGATTCCGGGGTTATGGCTCGGTCGGCGTCGGGCAGATGGCGCAGAGGCTTGCGAATTAAAACTTCATCTCGGCCCTGCAATAGGGAAGCTTGTTGAGCCTCCCCTGCTGGGTCGTGTTTCCCTGATGCTGCTAGTGCGATATCTTCAAGCGACCCTCCCGGGCCGGGTAGTCAAGATTGGAGCTATTAGGGAACTCAGCGCGTCCCTGTCGATTTGCGCCGGCCTTCTCTGCTGCCCATACGTCTCCTACGGTTCCGTCACCTCATCCGTTCCTCCCGGGGGTTTATGCACAAAACATCCTTTGGGGGCCGAGGTGTTAGGTGTCCCCTCCGTCAACTAGTCATTGTCATTTGTCATAAACTATATATACAGAGTGTAACATAAACTACGACACAAAATTGCAGGACACATTCCTCACATGTAGACGAAGAAATTGTGTTATATGAACATGGGTTTGGAAACAGCATGTACGAGCTGACGTCAATCCTCACGCAACTGTTGAAGCAAGTCATCAACAAAGATTTTCTGTCAATGTTGGGCCGGCATTTTTGGTGACTGTTTGGTAGAGCCTCGCACTCTTCCACCCAGGCTCAACGGACAAAGTTACCATAATTCCGTAGAGAATGTTCTACCTGATTTGCTAGCAGATGTGCCTTTAGCTGTGCGACAAAACATGTACTTTATGCACGATGGAGCACCTCCTCGTTTTAGTATCAATGTTCGTCGGCTTCTAAATAACAGATTCGGTGGCAGATGGGTAAGTAGAGGTGGACCAATTGCCCGGCCTCCAAGCTCCTCGGACCTAAACCCACTGGACTTTTATTTATGGGGCATTTGAAAGCTCCTGTGTATTAAACCCCAGTACCAGATGTTCAGAGTCTCCGTGCCCATATTATGGAAGGCTGCGAAACCATACGCAATACTCCAGGGATGCATAAGCGCATCCGGGATACACTACGACGGCGGGGTGATACATGTATCAGTGCTCACGGAGGGCACATTGAGAATTCCCTGTGAGAAAGAGTTGTATGTGTATGTTGGTACATTCTACGAGGGGCACTATTTATATTTTGAGCCTAATAATTAAAGCAAAGTAATTTCTGATTGAAAACTGCTTTATTGTTTTTCAAAATATTTTCCTTTATGATCAATACACATTTGCATCCGTTTGAACCATTTGTCAAAACATTTATTCTAGTCTTCTTGAGACACCTCCAAAACATGGTTTTTGAAGGCATCAACGGCTTCTTCGGCCAACGAAAATCGTTGTCCACGCAATTTATTCTTGATGTTCGGGAACAAAAAGAAGTCACTGAGTGCCAAATCAGGACTGTATGGTGGATGACCTATCAATTCGATTTTTTGAGCCTTCAAACACTCTGTTGTTAGACGTGACGTGTGTGCGTTCGCATTGTCTTGATGAAGAACGATCCTACGGTTCTTGTTGGTTTTCCTTACTTCACCGAAGACTTCCGGCAAACAAATGGTTGTGTACCGTTCGACATTGGCCGTTTTACGTTCCTCTAAAGGCACTGTTGCCACATGGCCAGTTTTGCTGAAAAAGCAGGCGACCATTTGCTTCGAAGTGCTTCGAGTGGGAACAACTTTTGTTGGATTTGCTTCATCTTGAAGCACCCATACAGTCGACTGCTGTTTACGTTTCGGCTCATACGCATAGATCCATGATTCGCCATCTGTTACAATCTTATGTACGTCTTTTGAGGCACCGCCATTGTATTTATTGAGCATTTTGGTACACCAATCGACACGAGCATCTTCTTGAGATTGCGTCAAATTATGTGGGATCCAACGAGAACAGGCCTTTTACACGGCTAAATAATCATGCAATATTTTATATATGCTGGTGGAATTAATGCCTAGGGTTGCCTCAATCTCACAATATGTTGCATGACGATCTTTCATTATTAGTTTTTGCACAGCATCAATGTTTTCTGGCACAACAACTGATTTTGGACGACCTTCATGAACTTCATCATTGAGCGAATGGCGGCCACGATTAAATTCGTTATACCAGCGTTTCACAGTGGCAAAGGATGGAGCTTCGTCGCCAAATGTGGAAGTTAGTTGATCGATGCACTCTTGTCTTGCTAATCCACGTCGAAAGTCGTAATAAATCATTGCACGAACATTTTCACGTGTAAATTCCATGTTTTTGTTGACACACAACTTTCAAGTTAGTGTAAACAAAACAAATGACGCTCTATTGACAAAATGTTTGAAGTAGACTACGGTCAAAAATGTCAAACTTTCCATTGGAAACGTCAGATGGCACCTACAACATTCAGGGTTGCCAAGGTTCAAAATATAAACAGTGCCCCTCGTATTCTTGTTTGTTTCCCGTGATTAATGAGTTGGAGAAAATGGGTTGTAACATGGTAACAAAGCGTTTCCAGACCCATGTACACAATTTCTTCGTCTATGTGTGAGGGATGTGTCCTGCAATTTGTGACGTACATTTTTGTATTGGTAGAGAAAGTAGTGTGAGTATTTGCATTAGATGTTTTCGTATGGGACATACACACCAAGAAATATTTATGATGAAACCCATTTCGCTTTCACAACTCGAAGCCATCTCTGATTCGAATTGAACGACTAGAGTAGAATATTTGTTCAGGTTAATATGTTGTTTACATAGGATATGCCTTGAAACCCTCACGTCAGATGCCACTCCTTTAAGAAGGTTCGGTATTTAAGATCTCGAGTATTGGAAGCACAGGTTATAGCTACTAAATTACGCTTCATTTATATTATTTCATTTCAATGTACGGACATGTTAATTCAACCATACCAAGGAATTAACGAAGTATGCGCGGAGACATCAGCGAAGGACTGCGCGAAATTTCAAAGAACAAAGGACGGTCTGAATTGCATTCATCAGTTGGCCAACTAGATGTCTTACTGTTCTATGCCAGTTTCGCAGCACCCTATAGCTATCACTTCTTCTGTTAACAATTTTAAGATCAGTCAAAATATCCTACATCTCAGAAAAATAATTGCTGAATAGTAAAGAAAGTATAATTTTTTAATATCTACAATTTTTATCGAAAACTGAAATTCTTTGGTTTTAAAAATAATTATGCTTGATGCTATCTAGCTATTTCGTTAAATTAATTATAACTCAGTTTTTGAAAAAGTCGTATGTGTTTCATTCTCATGGCTTTTCCTTTCACAGTCGTTTACTTTAAATCTCTTTGTACAAAATATTCCTACAAAAGCTCATATTTCTATTTACTTCATCTTAATTGAGATAAATGTTTGCGGAAATGATTTCATTATATATTTTGTTTTATGTATGCGAGAGGAATGTAGGAGGCTGAAGCGATAATCAAATCTTTAAAAAGCGAATCATTTTATCCTGGATTTGAATTTCCAGTGTTTGCATGACCTCACGAGAAATAAAAGAATATTGACTTAGCACTTCAAAAATGTACTTTAGATATTGTAAAATTTAAACCAATGGTAAGAAATGTCTTTGAAATGGTTAATTCCTTCAGTTATTAAGCTGTCTATGATGCCACATTTGTCATACAAACTATTCTTATTATGCATACACGCACTAAAACCACCATAAGTGTTTATACATTTCTTATTTTATTAACTTATTAAACTACATTTTCTGTAAACATTCTTCTTAGTGACAAAATACCTCAGAGTATTTATATGAAGTATCGTTTCTATACGTCCATACTTCCTCTGTGGCGAGTTGCCTTCACGTCGTATTCCATAGTAGGTAATTTATATAAATTGTGTTATAACGAGAATTACATTTTTCTTGCTTGTAAGCTTTTGGATGTATTTTATTGTTTACCAGTTACACAGAATTTTACAAAAGCTCTTTCGGAATGAAGAGGACCACAGCCTATCAACAGAAAGTTCAAAATAGTTTCATTAGTCAAGAAAACATCTTAAACACGTGTATTTTAGAATTGCTAGAGTCATTTTTAAGAAAATCCAAAACACTAAACCTTTCCATGTAAACAGTAGCTTGGGCTGAGAAGTTTTCTTGAAATTCATTTCGTACGTTGAAAGTTGCTGAATTTACATACCAAGCTTGGTATTTATCCGACTTCTTGTTTCTGGACGATGCTTTCACACGCATAAAGGTCTTTTTATAAAAAACAGTTTTAGGGTACAGGAGAACTCAAAATATGTATTTCCGGAGAAATCTCGATATTAAATTTTTGAGTGAAATACAGAACTTCTTCTAACTCTATAGATAGACGAAGTAAAGAGTTTAAAATGGATTTTAGTTTGGTACACAAAACTGCTTTCGAATGGAAGGGAAAAGAGAGCTAATCTGCTCATCGAGTTTGCTTAAATGTGTTCGACAAATGGCAATCCTAAGAAGTCACTTGAAATGTTGTAAACAAGGAATATTAATATAGAAACATATTGACAGATGCTTTGGAGTTTTTCCAAACAGGAGTGAGTATCTGTGCTCAGCAAGACAATAAGCAAATTATGAAATTTCATCAGCATATTTTCGGTGATAGCGCGTTTTATAAACGAATTGTGAGAATGTGTTGAATGAAATGAAAAAGAACGATGCAATCCATTAAATTTATAGCTGAATAATGCTTGACAGCTCAGTATTTTATCTTCACGCATCTGGAAGTTTCCTGTCTATGCTCTGTGCATTAGTCAGTCGAATGTGTCGCCCCCTAGGCTGTGGCACTAATTTGACAAAAACCGGTCTACTTTCTCACGCGATAATTACGGAAATGCATCAATAACTTCCTGTTGGGGAACACCTGTGGTGAGATGTCCTGGACGTAATACGGTCAACATGTTCCTCAATGACTTTGAAGTTTCACTGTGGAGTTGTGGCAAGGGCACTCGTCACTGAGCCAAAATTCTGCTGTGTAACAGGCACAAGACTTTCTCTATCCATTATCATTCCACAGAGAATCTGCAGATGACTCGTGTAAATGCTTGTATTTCTATCCATCTTATGTTAAACTGCGGAGGAAATTTGCTGACCAAATGTAACCATAGTGTCTTCCCCAACCTTTGTGCAAATCATTATATTCTGAGAAAGGAAAGGTTTAAATCAACCGAACATTTTTGGAAGACTAGACTAAGAATGCAGTCTATTCTTTCATCTGTCTGTGTTTATGACATAAATAGGTTTTGAAGAAAAACTAACTGTTGAACAGCGTCTAAGTATGAGCATCACTGAGACAGACATTTTGACTTTTCACGACCCAATGAAGCTGACCGTTATATCATGACTGAAGTTTCTTCCATGGTCAGCACAAGCCACAGTAGATGACGACTGCCTCAGCATTGAACATGTTCATTTGGATGAGTTCCATCCGTCCACACAGGAGCAGAGAAACCAAAATAATTTCACTAGACACTTACTAAACATTCCACATTCAGCTCAGACTTATTTTTCCATGAATATAATGTGTAATGGGACAACGAAATAAGGACTCCGGTCAGAATTTTGAGGATGATGCCCTGGTAGAGGAGTTCATGCGCAAGTGATAGCAGATACATCCATCCATTGTGGGAGGGGATCGAAAAATTGCTTATTCCTGGCAAAAATTGCACTTTGATTCGATAAATTCTTAGCAATGAGCAAAATACTGAAATTTTCACCGAGTACAATGTTCAATAGAGCAAGTTTAGCAATTTAGATCTTCAGGAAAACTCAGAAAATGATTAAATTATTGATAGTCAGGAACGCATGCTTCATGTACATTTGACATTGTAGTATAGAAAATACTTTTATCATAATTTGTTACTGTGAAGTGAAAATGTGAATGAAGTCCATATCTGGTTTTGCCATCATACAAATTATTCTGAACGTCAGCAGTTTTATATATGACGAACAAACATTTTTAAGAGTACATGCTCACAGTGCTGAGAAAAGCATAGTAATTTTAATTATTACAACTCAAGTAAGCAGGTTTTCACTTATACTGCTTTAAGTAGATGACAAAATGAAAAAAAGTCTGATGTAGTACATTCACACGAGCTTTTTAAGTTCAGAATAATTTGTATGATGCCAAGATGAGATAAGAACTCCACACTTCAAGCATATTCTTTAGATGACCCTTAGCATGCTATATTTCAACTTGGAATATTTCGAATAGGCTAACACTACGAAAAAGTTTATTTGACACAAATTGTGTATTTTATTGATCTCTACGCGTTTTCTGTCTATACTTTAAGGTTTCCTTGTAATTCAGCATTTTATAAGATTCAATCAAATAAAGGAGTCTGCATAGGGGATTCTCTTGAAAGTTTTCATGTAGCATCATTAGAAGATGTTGAACTTAAAATACCGAGTTTAGTATTTGACCGACTTTCCGTTTTTGAGTTATGTTGTTCACTGACAGGTGTACAGACATTTGGACACACAACACACACACAAGGACCATTTTTAAAAGTTTGTTTTTTAATTCACGACATCTCAAAGAGTATATTTCCAGTGAAATCTTGATACAGTGGAACACAGTACTTCTTTGATTTACTATAAATAAGTGATGGAGAAAGTGAGAAGTGTAACAGAAAACTATTAAACTACTGTTAGAGAGCTTCTGTTATGCAAATTTAATGATCTGCCCCCTTTTCAAAGATGTGATGAATAAGAAGACAAGAATACCTTTGAGAAGCTGTCAATGATTTCCATTTCTGTTCCTTAGCTAAATGTTTAGTGATAGATCCAGAGCATGCTGAATGAATTGGGCTTGCATTCGTTTCCAAACAAAGTGGACGACCTTTTCTGTTAGATTAATTTGATGAAAGGATTCCACATCAAATACATTCATTCATTATCTGTTTACCTTCCTCTTATGTAGGACTTACACCCCCCAGGACTTACAAGCGGGTGCCTGGGGTCAGAGGCCCGTCGACAGAGCATCCAGGATGGGTGATCAGTCCGATGCCTGGTATGGGATGAAATGTTGGTGAAATGGATGAAAGGAAAGGTGATGATGGAGCAGTTGGTGGAATGAATGGCGGGGGAAACCGGAGAACCCGGAGAAAACCCGCCCAGACGCCGCCTCGTCCACCACAAATCCCACATGCAGGTCCCTGGGATTGAACCCGGGCCGCCTAGATGGGAGGCGAGCGGTCTAACCACTCGGCCACGGCGCCGCCCACATCAAATACACAATATTTAAAAATGGTTACGACGGAATCAGGTGTGTCAGCAGATGATGTACGATTTCTCAATTTTCTTCCGGTTGTTTAGTGATTTACACCGAAATCAGATTCATAAACACTGTTTTACATATCAGCTTTTGACTACATACACTGTTTTAGTTTCTCTATTATGTACTTACCCAAGGTAGAGAAAGCACTGCAGTCCACCCAGAATTCCGATATGGCCGGATATAAAAACGTCCTGTGTGGGATCGCGGTTTCAAACCCGGCAGAGGGCGATGGATTTTTTGGGCGTAAAAATCCTTAACATGGCTTCCTTCGGAAGGGAAGTAAAAGCAGTGGTTCCGTATAGTAGATTTACGGCACGTAAAAGAACCTCATGCCTGATAAAGAGGCTTTTGAGAAAAAACTTCCGGTCTTTCACGCCCAATATAGATTTCGACGCTAAGAACCATAGTAGTTAAAGAGCTTCCATAAATAAAACTCTTTTTTGTTTTGTCCTGTATGATTCACAAGAAATAGAAAAGCACGCTTTGTTTACAAATAATTTTCAGAACGGTTATAAAAACAAGCTATATTGGATAGCGAAAAGCCCTGTCATTGCAACACATTACGTTTTTACTTTCTCTACCGCGAGCCTAGGTAGAGGAATTATTGCAAAAAAATCCATACTAAGTTTTCACCGGAAATACACGTTTTGAGGCGTGTGTGTGAATAGCATAATCCAAAAAATTAAAAGTTTGATAGATGCCAAATTTGTTATTTAAGCTCAGTATCTTCCAAAGAAGCGAAACTTCAAGAAAATCCCTCCAACTCAAATTACCCTTTACACGGAAAAAATTTAACTTTCTCAAAAATGGTTCTAATGATTTTGACGAAAATACCATTTATTTAAGATATTTATGTGGCAAAAGCATTGCATATCTTCAATTTTCTGGGAATGGCCTTTGAAGCCCTCTTCATTCGGAAATAATTTTGTATGACTGGTAAACTAAAATACATAAAAGCTTACTTCACAAAAGTATGGATCTCATTAAAACACACAATTCATTTCAAATGACCTCGACCATTTCCGAAATATTCCTATTTGGTTTGAATTTTTAAATATTTCTACCATTTCTGAAGTTGCCATCATTCAGTTGTTTCTCGCGATATCACGGAAAGATTATGGAATTTCAAGGCCAGGATATAGCGACCCGTTTTAGAACACTTGAATATCGCACCTCTTGTATCCTCTTTGTGTCTACACCGAAATATGCAATGAAATCATTTCTGCAAACTTTTACCCCGATTAACCTCACATTCGTAGAAAAATGAAACTTTTGTTAACAATAGATAGTAAATGAGCGAGATGGCTATGCGTAACATCTGTGGCTTGCATTCGAGAGGTCCAGGGTTCGATTTCCGCCGGGTTTGCCACTCTGACCATGGGTTTTTAATGGTTTCCTCGGTCGGTGGGCGAATGCTGGGGTGGTTCCCTGGTGGTTCTATCACGAATTCCCTGTCCATTTCCTCTCCTCACCATTTTTCATCTGTTTGAGGGTTGTAGGGGAAGGCGGCGGTTGGCCTGTTGTGACAGAACGGGAAGACTTCTGGACTGCTGGGGCACCCTTCCTTCCTGGGAGTGCGTTATCTAGCGCACATCGTCGTCCGGATTGGTTGCTCTTCGACACTCTCCTTCATCCCTTCCTCCCAGGGGTAACGTTGGAAGCACAAAGGGCCCACTATGGTCTATGTGCGGTGCTGTGCTGCAGTTAATGGAATCCCCATCGTCTGACAACTCCTACCTCCTAACAGATTGTAGAAGATATATAAAACTAACAACATGGTGGGTAGAGAAAGTCGTGGGACTGTAACACATTAGATATTTCATTATGCTGTCAGGGACAGGCGCAGACGCGGCAGAGAAGGTAACCCTCGATTAAGTTTGATCACCCCTGTTTTTTGTCCTAGAGTTATTGTAAATTATAAAATGAACGTACTCAATTATTACTCTTGTGTTCCGTTGAATGTGTGTTATATTCACACTCAGTGTTACAGAGAGGTTAGGGACGGCTTACCCGTGTCTTTAAAAGGTGCTAACTGAATATCGACTGCAAGATTACAGCTAGATAAGAATATGTACCACACAGCTGTACTCAGCCCCAAGAGCTTCTTGTGGGCTTCTTCAGACTCGACTTTCTAGTTTCAAGTCCTCCACATGCAGATGTTTGCTCTACTCTCCAAGGTTGAGGTCCTTCTGGGAGACAGAGAGAGAGAGTATATTCCTCAGGAAGTAAGGCATCGGAACGTGATCAGCAGTTTCCTCATAATAATATGTATTCCCTTTAATGGGAAAAAGCTTACGGAAATATCACACGGAAAAAAAGTTGATATGTTACTTCCACACGAGCTTCTCTGCCCGTTCTTCTACAAACTATTATTACAAAAGCTTGCTTTTATACTTCAAGTTAATCGAGATAAACGTTCGCAGAAATAGTCTCATTATATATTTCGTTATATGTACAAGAGGAATAAAGAAAACTGAAGCAATTGTCAAATCTTTAAAAAAAAAAAATGGTCGCTATGTCTAACTACGATTCAACTCTTTGCATGACACAAGGAGGCAAAAAAACCAAGGCACTTAGTAGTTAAAAAAAAAATATATATATATAAAGTATTTGAGGTCATCCTCGTGGTGTAGTGTTTACCATGCTAGCCTCTAGTTCCCAAGATCGCGGATTCAAACCCGGCGGAGGGCGATGGATTTTTTTGGGCCTAAAGAGCGTCCATAAATAAAGCTCAATTTAATTTAAGTATTTGAAAATTGTATTTTTCTTGAAAAAAGTGAATGTTACAAAAAGAATTAACGCAAAATGTATGTTTTAATGAGATCTACATTTTTGGTGTAGTATTTCTTTTTCTTGTGTGTTTCTTATGGCTTACTAGTTACACCAAATTATAATACAAAATTCATTTAGAATGAAGAGGCCTTCAGACTATTTGCAGAAAATTCAAGATATACATTTTGTCAAGCAAACATCTTAAACATATGTTATTTTAATCAAAATCTTTGAGCCACTTTTGAGAAAATAAAAACCGAGAAAATGTTTTCATGTAAAGGGCAGTTTAGAGTAGGGAAATGTTCTTGAAAATCTTTGGAGGACACTGAACTTAAATATCAAGTTTGGTGTTTAACCTACTTTTATTTTCTGAGTTAGGTTGTTCACATACATACAGACAGACAGAAATTTTTCTATTTTTTTTTTAATTCAAGGGGCCTGCAAACATGCATTTTCGTTGAAATCTGGACATCGAATTTTTTAGTGGAAGACAATACTTCCTCTTACCTACTACAGGTAGGTGGCAGAGGAAGCAGAATTCCTTCCTTTTTTCATTCAGGGATCCTCCAAACGCGTGTTTCCTGTGAAATTTCGACATCGAATTTTTGGGTGGAATGCAGTACTTCCTCTTAGGTAGGTGTCAGAGAAAGTAGGAAGTAGAACGTGTTTATCGGAGCGGGACACCTCGCGCACTGCAATTAGCTTGATCTATTGTGGCTAACCCTCCGGGAGGCAGGGATAAGGTGAAGGAGCCGCAGGAGGTCTCAGGTCCGCAGGCAGACAGGCCCACAGAGACGCGCAGAAGTATCTAATATTTCCAGTTTAAACACCCACGCACCAATGGAGGCGAAGAATCCCGAGAAAGGGTGACGAAGCTACCGACAACGCACCCTGGCGGTCACGGGGAGAAATCTTTCCAATGCGCAAGTATTCAAGCCATCTACCCGACACCGCCAGCACCGCAGAACCTGAAAGCACACCTGAAACGTGAAAGGGAGTGATGAAATGAGAGTAAATGGGCGAAAGGAGAAATCGTGATAGAATGCAACACCCAGTATTCGCCTAGGCGAAAAGGGGAAAACCGCGAAAAAACCCATGACCATAGTAGGCGGTCGCCGGGAATCGATCCTGGGACCTCCCTAATGTGGACCACAGATACAAGTTTAGGTGTTTATGCAGTTATACTGGCTGGATGATCCTAAAATTCTAATTATACTTTATTAATTACCCTAATAATCATATTATTAACAAATTTATTATCAAAAAAAATATTGAAGACCAAAAATATATTCTCAAACAGCGGTATACAAAAATATAGAGTAAGTAAGGTCCAATGCATGTTGCCGCCTGGGCCATCCCGCTCAGTGGCAGAGAAAGTAAAATTCCTTTGTTTTTATTCAGGGAGCCTCCAAACGTGTATTTCCTGTGAAATCTTGGTATAGAATTTTTGGGTGGAATGCACTACTCCTCTTCTTACTATAGGTGAGTAGCAGAGAAAGTAAAAAGAATTGTAATAAGCAAACAGATCTTTTCAGGACCCACTTCCATATCATCCTCTACATCTAAGGTGCATAGCACTAAAATTCTGATATGTTTTTTCACGTCCTATATAACGGTCGTTATCCTGAATTAAATTTGCGTATATACCGGAACAATGGAGATGATGGACTTTATATTGAACTGTATCGAGCTGATTTTTATTAAAAAAACTGCATGCCATAATATTACACATTTGGATATTAATGCTGCCATACATGCTGAACATGTCTTCGGGGTAAGACTTTTATAAATTTTTTCAGCTTTTCTTATTCTGTTTGTAGTTTCTCTATTCACTCCACAAGGACCGACATCATTAATCTTTTGGTTTTTCTCTCGGATTTGTTTTACCGACAGGTTTGTAATTGCGTCTATTTATTTTCCATTCCTAACATGGAATCAAGCAGTTCTATTTATAACGCTTTTTGCTACGTGAGAGACAATTTTTTTCCATCCGAAAATTTACATTTCTGTGATGCAATGTAACACGTGGTTACATTAAAGCGACAATGTTTGAGTATTTCTCTCCTGACCCGGAGATCATGAGTCTATTCTCAACAGTCACTTGGGTGGTGGTATTTGTTTTTTACCTTGAATCTAAGGGATTAAAAACGAAACGTGCGGTACAATATGTCTTTGATTTTCAGACCATACAACTGCATAACATTTATATACAGATACGTACATTCACAGCTTATTTTCGCTAATTTCAGTTTTAATTTATATCTATTGCTATCAAAATTAATAAGTCACTATTGTTTATAGTTTAGAAAAAGACGACGCAATAGCGTAGCGGTTATTTTGCAGCAGTAACATTATTATAACATTACAGAATTAATAGGAACTGAAAGCAACTAGTATTTAGTAACGAACACAAAAGTAAATGGGATAGAAAAATAACCAATTACTCAGTACCGATTACAAAAGTAGCAAGATAGAAATTGGCTAGTTACTCTGTAACGGTTATGAAAATAACAGGCGCAGAAAGTAACTGGTTATTCCGTAACGGTTATAAAAGTAACGAGAAAAGTAATAGCTAGTTGTTCCGTTATGATTACAAAAGTAACAGGCACAGAAGGTAACTCAGTAACGGTTTCAAAAATAACAGAGAGAGAAAGCAATTAGTTACTTAGTCACAATTACAAAAGGAATGTAAACAAAGAAAGTAGAAACTGAGTAACCGTTTCAAAAGAAACAGAGAGAGAGAGAGAGAGAGAGAGAGAAAGTAACTATTACTCAGTAAGCTTACAGCAGTACTGGGACATAAAATAACTGATTACTCAGTAACATTTACAAAAGCAACAGAGACAGAAAGTAACTAGCTAAGTAACGATTACAAAAGCAACTGGAACATAAAGTAACTAGTTATTCAATAACGATTACAAAATTAAGGGAACGGAAAATAACTGGTGACAGGTAACGATCACAAAAGTAACAGTGAAAGAAAATAACTGGTTACTTAGTAAAGGGACACAAAGTGAATATACACTCAGTAACGGTTATAAAGGTAACAGGAATAGAAAGTAATTAATTACTCAGTAACGATTACAAAAAGAGCTATTTGGCATAAACTATATATTTCAATAAACCCTACATGTTTCGTATCTCTCACAAGGTCTTTTAGTTATACAAAATTATAGAAAATTCGCTCAGAATGAAAGGACTTCACAGGCTATGCACATAGAATTCATATATTACACAATGTAATGGTCATGTATTATCTGAAATTAAGAAATTTTAATTAAAATCGTGTCAATTTTGAGAAAATAAAATCTAACAAACATTTTCCATGTAAAGGTTAGTTCATAGTGGGCAGAATTTCGTGAAAATCTTTGTGCTGCATTGCTGAAAGACGCTAGATTTAAATGCCAAGTTTGGTGTTCGTCCGAACTTTTGTTTTTATTTATTTTTATTCAGGGGCCTCAAAATGTGTATTTCTGATGACATTTTGATATAATTTTTTTGGATGAAATACAATACTTCCTCTACTCACCATAGATAAGCTGTAGGGAAATTAAAACAAAATAAAAGACTTTTATCGGCTATTTGTCACAATTAAAAAATTGCGACTAAATTTTTTGCAGTGATTGTAGAGTGTTAAACGTAGTGATTACGGTTTTCTGATACTTTTCAAGCTGCTTATTTTCTTATTTGACAGCAACCATAGTTATAAAACAAGTAACGATTTCATTTAGAACATTTAATGCAAGGAAATCAGTAAATATCAACAATTTGTATTATTTTCCCTACTACCTAATACCTAGTAATAGGTAGAGAAAGTATTATACTTGATCCAAAAATTCGATTTCGAGATTTCACCGAAAAAAACATGTTTTCAAGAACCCCGAATCAAAAACGAAAGAAAATAAACAAGAAAAAAGTCCGCGCGCGTACGTGTGAGTGTGTGTGAATAGCATAACTCAAAAACGAACTGCAGAATAAGTACCAAACTTGGTAATTAATTTCACCATCTTCCAAGGATGCGACAAGAATATTTTAAAGAATATTCCCGCACTTCAAACTACCCTTGATATGTAGCATTTTTCGTTGTTTTTAATGTATTCAAAAATGCCTCTAACGATTTTGTTATGTTTAAGATATTTGCATAACAAATAAACCGCAGGTCTTGAATTTTCTGCAAATAGCCTGTGAAGACCTTTATATTCGAAAGGAATTTTGTATGACTGGTAACCCGTATTGACGAAAACTTACTGTCTAAAAATGAAGACCTTGTTAAAATGTCAAACAAATCCTTTTGTGGCATTAACCATTTCCGAGATATTCTATGATGTTTTGTTTGTATTTTCAGATACTGTATGCTTTTTTTTTCAAGTTGCTATTCTTTTATTTTTCTTGTGGTCATGCAACGAATGGAATTTAAAGCCAGTATATATCGAGCTCTGCTTAAACATTTGACTATCGTTTCAGCCTCCTGTATTCCTCTTGTACCTATAACAATATGTAAATAAAACCGCTTCTGCAAGCGTTTATCTCGATTAACACGAAGTGTGTGTGTAGTGTCGTGTTGTGTATATGTGTGCAGTATTCAATGCCCGCTCTTATTACATACAGCACCACAGGCGGCGGCGCTGGTGATTCATAAAATTAAACGATGATTGGGAAAGGAAGTTTGGGAGGGAAACGTTCCAGGCCTAAGTGGGTAGCTTTCTGGTATTTACCATTTATGTGGTCTGAGGAAAACCTGGAGAAACCTAAGACATGGAGGACGGTCCTGGCGGGATTTGAACCGCGGGCCTCCTGTGCTTTAACGATCTCGGCCAACCGTATCGTTTTGAAGTAGATAGAAAGTCACAATAGCAAGTAGTTACAACACCTTTGTAACAATAATTCGTAGAAAAGTGGGTAGAGAAAGTCATGTGAATATGGCACATAAGATTTTTGTATATGTATAAAAGGATTTTCGATTCAACTATAAACCAGATGGTATGTGCACTGGGGTGGAAACCGAAGATCCGTTGATTCGAATTCCAACTATCAAATGCTACAAATACGATTCGTCTTCCTAAACTTTGTCCCTCACGTGACTTCTGTGAAGGAGGAATTTCATTTATAAAATTAGGATTTTGGGGACTTTCGGGGCGTTAATAAGGAAAACTGCGAGACTTACACCTAAGTTACGGTGTAATTGAACCGAAATTTGGGCTTGTGCCAGCAGATGGCTTGAACCCGGTGTTAGATGCTGTCTTCCTCCTGATGCTCTTCATAACCATAGACCTTCGAATGGAATTCGCTAGCATCTTGCTATACGAGAATCATGACCTTTCATCATATCAGGTACAAGCAAACTACCCCATTTATCTATATCTCATTCTTCTCGTTTATTACTAGAACCTGTTTCAAGAAAATAAGTAAGGAACAAGATGGCCTGTTCATACACTGCAGCTAGACGGCATTCTAAAGCCTGTGACCTCAAACTGCTCAAAAGACACGAGCGTTATTGGATCTCTAAGCAGCGGGTATTCTTGAACATCACGAGTAATTAACATGCTTTATCCGCGACCATTTAATAATAGCTTCTTATGCATCATTTTATCAGCATGGTAATGAAATGATTTACTTAACCCGTAAGCACACGCGTGGGGTGAATTATACCCCACGATAGCTTTGATACGCCGGTAGCACTGTAACATAAATTCTGTAACAATGGCCTTCCACATACCTTTCAATCAACAATTCCTCCTTGTAATAATATGTTAGTGGAGCAGTTTCACGCATTATCTTAGTAAACACGTGTTCTCTGGTGTCTGGGTAAAAAATACTCCGCGCGTGTGTTGAAGTAATTCCTGAGCTGGAAAAATGGATTACAGATTTGAGCAAAACAAGGATACGATGAGGCAGTATTTTATATCACAACACTGTGAATGCCAGAGTGATTGTAGTGTAAATTAATATTATTGTATGACAATGATTTGATATGTTTGTTATTTATAAGCATTGTTAGGAAATAAGTTTACACGGCCTCACTGAAACTGACAATAGGAGCGGGTAACAATGAAACGAGGGGGTGACTTGTTTATCAATTATAAGAGACAAACAAATGACGTCAGAGTAGCGCGCTTTTCTTTAGAAATGGAGGGAATTTCTTCCCTAGAGCATATGTGTTCGTAATTTTGATTGGATATAAAAATAGACGCTAATGTTGGCGCGCTTTATTAACCAATAGCAGCTCTGTTATAATGTTTAGGCATATCGGGATGAGGGAGTATAAATTATGAAGCCAGAGACGGGTAACGCGCAGTCCAACAGAATCATTCACGCGTTGCACGTCGCGTAGTTCAACAGAATCATTCACGGGTTATACGTCGCACAGTTTAACAGAATCATTCACGAAGTACACGTTATGCAATTCTACAGAATCTCTCGCGTCGTAAAGCTAGTTACAAAAATGTGAAATACGCGAATTAATAATGTGCGGCAAATAAGTGATTATAGTTACATTGGAAAATATAACAGTTTCAGTCGGGCGTGTATCAAGAGTAAATATGAGAAATTAAAGAAGTGTGACGGCAATAAAAGTGTAAAAACAAATTCTTTTATCAGTGTTATCTTTTAGTAACAACTCCTTTCCGTTTACACACCCTGTTCAAGAGATTTGTTTGACTGAGTAATAATAGCTAGCCGGAGGACAAAGAACTCAAAATTCAAAATAGTAAAATAATAAAATGCGCTCAGCAAATAAGATAACACGAACGATACCGCGACAACGAGAACTTATCTAGATGATAGTGCAATTGAAAATGAGGTAAATAGTGAGTCTGAGGACGAAAATGACCACATTTCAGAAAGTGATCATGTGACAGATACAAAGCAAGAGGCAGAGAGTGGTGATAATAAAGAGCATGTGTCTTCATCGACTCAGGTATATTTCAAAGGAAAAAATACCGTAAAACTAAAACTACATGTAAGAAGTGCTACAAACTGACTTGTAAGGAACATTCGTATTCAGTTTGTGAAGAATGTGTTGGCAGTGATTCTAATAATTAGAGACAAAAAAGTCAACTTTCTAGAACAGACATTCTTTGTGAACCTGTATTCTGCCATATGAGAAAAGAACAATGCAGGGTTAATTTTTCTAAAGTACTTATTTTTAATGTATTACAATACTATTTAAAAAGTGATTACATGCATATATAGCAGAGGGCTTATTTGAAATATATGTATGTACACAATTGTTTTCGAAAATGTCATATTGAATCATTGTAATTTTCATCGAGTTACTATTTCAGATAACAAAAGTATTAAATAATTGTTCAAAATACATTAATGTTGCGATATACATAACTACATTGCAATTTCCAGTGGCGAAGCGTGCATGGAAGCGGTGGAAGAATTTAAAAGAAGAAGAAAGCAAATAAAATTCACGCGAACAAACACTTTATTCGTTCTGGATATATTTTTAAAATTTAAATCTGTTTTAGTTCCTTTTTTACCAAGATTAAGAAAAAATATAGATACAACATTAATGGTGCTCTCCTATTTTAATGAAAATTATTACTGGGAGCTTCCCTCACTTTGAAAGTCACGCTTCGCCACTGGAAATTTCCTTAATAGTTTATCAACATTTTTCTTTTCCAAATTGGGGTAAAATATACCCCATGCGAGTAGATACGTTACAAAATTATATGCGTGTGCATAAGGGTTAACAGTCATACTTTGCTCTCAATTTACTTGACAACAGCGATGCAACAATTGTCGAAGTTGCTGCCTCAATATCTAAAGGAATACTGCTTCAGAATCACCCATTATTCAGAAGATATTAGCAGATTTTTCTTGATTTTAAATAATCTGGTGTATTCTATTGTTATCGTAAACAAATTAATAGTATTAGTTCGTTTGTTTTTAGACCAACTTTTCTACGGTCAACGAATAATATATTAACTAAGATTTGGTTTACATTGAATCACAGAGTATGATAATGTTTATTGAATGATGATTTTGTTATTTATATTGTAACAACTGGGGAGATGAGCACAATTACCGCTCTCATGTAATTGCAGAGCTCGGTTTCCGCCCCGTTCTTGCAAAACACATTCGAGCGGTATTGATGCTCATATCCTACATAAATATAAGACTTGTTGCATAAACAAGTAGGTATTATGCATGATCGTGCGCTTTCTCTAACTTGCAGAGTATGGATGTATGCACTTGAAATGAATTTTTACAGATTCTGTAGAAAATTCTGTAAGAATCGTTCACGAGGACTCTGTAATATCTCACTATTTGATTGTGTTGTAGGTAAAAATCTTTGCCTTCAGCGTGTTTTCTGTCAAGACCTTCGAAATAACTTCGTCAATAATTCACGATAATTGATAATCATAAATGACGATAATTGATAATTATTATCATTGATAATGCCACGAGTGATTTCCAAATCATGGATAAAGTCACCAAGTGACGAGACAATTTATTTAGATGATTTGGAAATCATGTTTAACATTTGCTAGGACCATTTCAAGAATAAGATCAAGTTATTTATCCAAAACATTATGATTATTAAAATATAGTCATACAATATCTATATTACCTGCAATGTAAACGGTGTTATTTGAAAGAAATCAGAATATGTGGTCGCACTTTATTTGTTTGAGTAGTGCAACTTCATCATTTGATGTTATTTGCTACCATTTGTTGTAGAAAACTAGAAATAATCAAGTATTATTGTAAGCAATAGCCAACATATTTGGTTGTGATTTTCTTTGTTCCAACAAACATTATTGAAAAACACAATTATTGAATACGTAAGAACGGGAAGGAATTTGTTCGTTGTTTGATAACTTAATGTAGATGAAGTAGTACATATTACTTCTTAATTTGTGTACAATGTCGGAATAGCGTTCCTCCCGGGGAAAATTATATTTTTAAAGTTTTCTTCATTCAAATGTGATCTTTTGTTTTTCAAATTTGAAGTTTCTTCCGATCTTGCTAAGGTGCGCGGTCATATGCTTGGCCAACTACAGAACAACAAAATTGACTTTGCCGCTTGCCAGCGAAAGTAAATTCTTGTTTGGCTGTTTTATTAAAACGGAGTCGCAACACCCCTGGCACTTTTGGAATTGGATTTTTGTCAACATGTTTTACCTGTGGTATGAGCTAAGATTCTGTGCTAATTTTTAACAAGTACAAGTTATGCTTTTCGTGAAAATTAAGTTTACAAATCCTTTCTATGCTTCTTTGCTTGTGCAGGTACATATATGTAAATCTATGTATATCAAATAATTTACCCTGGTAGTCACTAGGTTTTCATGCAGTATTCGAATCGATTTGAATAAGATTACCGTATTGAATATAATCTTTTTTCATGCAAATTTTAATGATTTGAATACGGAAAAACTTTAGGAAGTGGTTATATTAATAAACATGTTAGACAATTACTAGGCAGTCTTTCTCCGTAGATTAGGGGTACCATGCTAGCCTCTAGTTTCCGAGGTCACGGGTTCAAACTCGGCGGAGGGTGATGGATTTTGTCGGGCATAAAAATCCTTAGCATGGTTTCCATCGGAAGGGAAGTAATACCAATTGTCCCGTAGTTTTACGGCACGTAAAAGAACCTCAAGCCTGATAAAGAGGCCTGTGAGCACAATTGCCGGTCTTTCACGCCCAAAATAAAATGGGATGCTAAGAACTATAGTAGTTAAAGAGCGTCCATAAATAAAACTCAATTTATTTTTTAATTACTAGCCAATGGGTGTTAACGCCGTCTGGATTAGTTTGTGATCAAATCATAACAAAAGTATTATTGAAAAATAGCCAACCACTTTACAGTCCTACTCAAGTTTCACCAAACTACTTAATTGTGCACTTTTGTGGTAAACTAGATGACATGAAAAGCTGGATGCTACGAATTACTGTCTTAATGCGTTTAGAGTTTTGAAACAGATTTGAATACGGTAGCGTTTTCGTGCAACTCAGTCCGTTTGAATACGATCCAATCTCACTTTTCAGGTGTATCAAAACTGGGACTAAAATAGTTTTGAATCCCATTTTCATGAAGATTTCATTACGGTAATTACATTCAAATCTATTTGAATATTGCATGAAAACGTACTTTAATGGCCGATAATGAGTCCTAACAATGCACTCCACGCTTTGAATTTCGTGAACGAATGGTGGAGGTTCTTCTCTTTACCTCAATAGCTACTCAGCTTTTACTTTCGGGAGTTCAAAAAACTGCCATCGTTGACAATTCTATATTTTGCTATATGTATTTCGTTGCACTAACACTGAGTATTAAATAAAACATATTATTATACTTATTAAATAAACTAAGTGTGCTAATTCAAGAATGGATGAAGAAGTGCTAGTAATATATCTTATCAGTAAAATCTTGCATGTTATTGGGAATCGGGTAATAGCGCGACACTGGGGCGGAATCTGAAGTGGTAATAAATATCCTTGAGTCGTCTTCCAGGTTTATAATCAGCCAGTTAACTTGATCACAAAGCATTCACAGACACACCAGTTCCTTACGATATTAATTTAATGACATGCTTAATATCAAGGACATCATAACCATCAAACAAATAGTTGAACACATTCAAAACTATCGTTGTTTCAGCACTTTTAAGGGTTCTGCCATTTAATCACACTGCTCTGGCCTGCTACACACTCAGCCATGATCGCAGCATAAATAATACTGCATTAGCTCGACCAACAAACAATGGGGGAATGCCGATGTCTGCATGACTATGATAATAAATGGAAGCTATTTAAATTACGTTTAAATGAAACTACCTATTATTAAAATACTATCATTATTCACCGTTTTTATTATTTGAAGTACGAAAAGGGCATTGATATACATGCAAGTACAGTAACAAACTACTGAGCGGGATGGCTAAACGGTAACGTCTGGGGCCCCACTCGGGAGGTCCCGGATTAGATCCCCGGCGACCGTCCACCGTCGGAAGACTTTAGGCTTGTGCGGAGAGCGGTGCTGGCGCGAGGAGTGGTTAGCTCTTCGCGGAAATAAGCTTAGAGTAGTGAAGGACATTCCGATAAACTGGCTAACTCCGTCTCCGGTATCTCCTCGTGAGGAGGTGATTTTGGCTCGGTAGCGTATTGGCCACTGCAATTTTACGCACGGTTATCTTTTTAAGGGTGTGACCCTGCTCCTATTTGTCCGCTTTGTGGCGAAGGTCTGTCGGTCCGTCACGTGTTGCTATACCCCCGCCGCTGTAACGTTGCACTTGACAGTTCGTGTGGCTTCGCGTAAGGTTGGCTACATCGTGGTTGCGACGTTGCCAGAGTGGCTAGTAAACAACAACAGCTGATTGTTCTCATTTCTATCGTGTCTAAGCCGCATACAAAAAGCGTACGTAAGTAGCGAACGTCAATGAATAATAACTATTTCGTATTATTATTGTTAATTGAAAATAACTCTGCATAAACATTGCAGCGTATGTAGAATAAATTACGCACTTTTGACAATATAGAAACAAAATAATACAAACTTCCTGCTACAATGAGGAGAAATAAAACAAAGTTATTTCCACTCACCCATTTAAAACTGCAATGGCTCAATTCCATCCAAATCCCCGTTGAAAATTTTGTGCAAAAACACGCTTCGCGACACTACAATGTGTGTCTTTTCCAGCAGCACTTTCCTTCCATTCAGTTTTTTTTTACCCAAAGCCAATATCCTTCAGCACCGTTTTCAGTGATGTTTTGCCCCCAGTGAACAGCTCTGCTTCTCTAAACGATATAAGAAGCTTTGGTATGGTAGGATACTCCTTTCTATGATAATAGGCATAAATGTGTCTACGTATGGCGTCTAATTGGAAAGCATCAATATTTGTGACTGGACGAGGCTGCTTTCTTTTCTTCCCTGGAGTTGATAGAAATACCTGTTGTGTTCCAGATGGTTCAGGAATTTTGTCCTCTTTCTCTTGTAGTTTCACTCCTTTGTGAATAACAGTTCTCGTGCTTAATTCAAGAGCTGCTGCAGTTCGTTGTACGGCTTTATCAGCAGGAATAGAGGGATTTCCGTGAAGCTTCACGTACTCCTTTTCCTGTTCAAAGAACTCCCGGGTTCTCCTTAATAGTTCCAATGCCTGACTATTAAGTGGCACACCTCGGCGCAAAGGATTTTCACTTCGTGAATCATCACTAGGCGATCGGCGTCGTTTTTCCGACATTGTCGCACTTAAGTTTTGTTTAAATAAATAATATGAATGAAATATATATAAAATAGATAAATATAAATAAATAAATGTATAAACGAACAATAACAAAACTATCAAACAATAACCACAAATCTAAATAACAATGTAGCTTGCAAAGAACAACTCGACGCTCTGCTAGAGATTCACAAACTGAAGCACGTGGTTGGGAATAGTTACATCCGGCAACAGAGCCGATTCTTGTTCCAGTTCCGCTTTGTCATGGGCCATCCGGAATGCTGCCTTGTGATTGGCTTAGGAAGTGAAACGGTTGAGCTTTTCATCTGTTTTTTCGCGAGTGTACCAACTTAAACGCTAGCTGTCAAGTGCAACGTTACAGCGGCGGGGGTATAGACTGTATTGCTCTAGCACATCATCGGGACTCTCTGCAACTGCCGGACAGTCTTGCAGAGGTCTTAGCGGATGATAAGCAAGTGGTTGAGAGGGTTTTTTTTAATTTTGTGTCAAAATTAAATTTCCAAATGCGTATTTAGTCATATTAATAGCAGGTTTTTCATATTAATCGGTTTAGTTTTATATATTAATGACTTTGCTATGTTCTTATATTGATATTTATCTATGTTTTTTGCTTTGACTTTTATATTTCTAGCCTTTGCCATGATATTTTGTGCTGATCTTTAACTCTGGCCTTTGCCATGATCCGTTTTACAATGGCACTAATAATCTAGCAGTTGAGTGTCCTTTAACAAAACAAAGCAAACAAGTCCATTCTGATCTAGGGATTTTAGTGGATTTCCTGAGTCGGTAGGCGGATATTGGGTTGGTTCATCTACTATAACTTCTCTGTATTCATCATCTTCCTTATCATAGGGTTGATAGTGTTTGGCGGGTTGCGGCTGGTCAGTGGTAGAGCAAGGGTAGCGAAAACGCCTTCCTTCCGTGAGTCACCAAATATGCAACACGCACTTCATCACCAGCAGCATGTGAAAAACAAAGGGACATTGGCAGAGAGAGAGAGAGAGAGAGAGAGAGAGAGCGGCGCCTAAAAGTCAAAATGACTCGCGAGTCCCGTTTACGCCACTTCTGCTGTAGAGGTTTCTTCCCTGGTGTCTTTGCGGGGACTACTCAGTTAAGTCTCTCCCCCGATTGGGCTCCACCCGATAGAGGACTGCCAGGGTTCGGTGGCTTGTGGGTAGGAACTGGCGGCGCCGGATGCGTTCTATCTGGAAACGTTTGGCTCCCGTCCATTGCTTGCGCCCACCCGCATCTGGATCTGGTCGCCCTTCGAGTGTATCCCCTCATCCTCCCTCCCAGGGGTCACGTTGGAAGCAAAATGGGCCGTTACGGCCTACTTGCGGTGCTTTGTCTCGGTTTTGGGGGCCCCTCCATGATATGTATCCTTACCTTTACAGTAACAACTATTTGCATTCATTTGAGAGGTGTGTTGCGGCGGTGGCACGTACGTTTATTTATACTAGGACTATTTCTTGGGACGGATGGAATATAATTGTGGTTCGTCTTAGGTTATAAAATATCAAAATTTATTATTTCATCTTAAATTAATATCTATTCCTAAGTGTGATTTTACCCATTAGTACTGTTAATATTACTATTGTTTAAAATAATCATTCGTGTAAACATATTTTTGAATTATGCATTCTCATTATTTATTCCAGAGATAACATCAAATTATGTACATAAGTCAGGTGCACAAAAACGACCGGAAAAGCACAAACGCAATGAAAAGTACCTTAAAGAACTGTAGGAAAAAACAATAGGTAACTATTTTGTACCAAAAGATAATCCAGTGTCTAATGAAAGCACTCCTCAACATCAGTAGAAACCGAAACAACTGAATCTGATGTAGGTGTTTCGCCACCTACAGAAGAAGAGAAAAGTCTGAGCCGATGCATGTGGTGACTGGAATCCAAGAGATCTCGAGCAATGGCCATATCCATTAATTAAAATGATAGAGACAAAATTGAAAGGCATTTCAAATATTAACCTTAGAGCAGTTCAACAGTATGTAGACAAACAAGAAATTTACTGATCATCTTATATTCCAGGTCATCACCTGAGCTAATACTCAAGCAACAAATTTGAAGGGAAAAGGGATTGGCTGGTGTGGAGTGACAGCCAGAAAAAGCTCTTCTGTTGGCCATGTTTATTTGCGAATGCTTCCAAAAAACCTGTTATATTTAGGTTAGCTAAACTAGATGAAGAATTTGACTGCACAAAAACAACTTGAAACGAGCTCTACTCTATTCTTCCTGATCACGATAATAGCACGACAATTACTTAGCATGGAGAATTTATCAACAAAGCCTAGTAGGTAGCGGCGTGGATTCCACATTCCAGAAACTATTATTGAAGGAAAGGAACTTCTTGCGCGAGCTCTTAAAACAGTATTAGATGTCACTATCTTTTCAGCCTCAAGAAATTTACCTTTTAGGGGAAGTAGTTAAAAGCTAGGAGAGCCAGGTAATGAAAACTTCTTGGGTCTAATGGAGGTAGTGGCTAAATATGACCCATTTTAAGGGAGTTTGTGTTAAAAGCTCAGGAGAAACGTAAAAATATAGCCCATTATTTATCTGGAGAGCCCAGAATGAGCTTTTATCTTTATGTGGTGTAAAGGTATTGAAGAAAATGTTAGAAGAAAGGCAGGAAGCTCTGTGTTTTTCATTCATTCGTGAGCTACTCTAGATGTGTCTAAGACAGAATAAAGTATTCTGATTTTTAAGTACGCTTTTATTAGCAAAGAAGAAGAAGAAGATAAATGGGAAATTCATGAGAGGTTTCTAGAATATTTTGATTTCCATAAAAGACAGGTGAAGCAATTACTAATGCTATCATAGATGTACTTAACAAGTATTGCGTTGAATTACAGCATAGCTGTGGTCAATGCTTGGTAATAAGTTAAATATAACTGGAAAAATAAAAGATATCAAAAAATTAGAGAAATTAATCCACTGGCAACATTTTCTCCTTGTACAGCTCATAGTCTGAACTTAGTAGGATTGCATGCACAAGAAGTAATAAAGCTATAGGAATGTTCTTCAACTGCATGAACCAGCTTTACAATTTCTTCAGTGCAATCCCTCAGAGATGGGAAGTGTTATTAAAATACACTGATGGGCGATCTCTTCATGGCCTTTCTGAAAAAAAGATGGAGTGCAAAATTTGAGGAAGTGAAGCGTATAACAGAAAAACTACCAGAAGTAACAAAAGCTTCACAAAACACAACGCCAATGCAGTTTGTCTATGATGGACTAGTAGAAGTAAACGGGCTGATTAAGTATTTTCCAGGTTTGAAACATTGATTTTTTGAGTGTTTGGGGGGGGCATTTTAAACTACATAAATACAAGAAGTTTGATTCTGCAATCAAAAGATATGATGTTGAAATGAGCAATTAAAGCTCTTCAGATTACCATAGATGAGGATGAAGTCTGTTTGACTAATTAAACTGGGCTAGAAAAATAGCATCTGATATTGGGATTGAAGCAGTTTTTTTTCAAAAAAGAAGGGAAGGAAAAGGGAGATTTTCTTCGATGAATCTGATTGTGGTAGTGATGAGTATCTGAAAGGCTTCCAGAAGAGAATTAATAAGAACAATTTTAAAAATCTGTTTTTGGTGTAATCATAGACAAGACTATTTCAGACGTAACCTCTGTATGACGAAATGAAAAAAAATTGTGAACTTCTGAAGCCATTTTCAGAATAAACACAACTTTTGATGACAGTGGTGCGCTCAAGAAATTAATTAGAACTTATTCTGATGATTTGAGTGGTAATCTTATCAAAGAAATACAAATATGTAAGTCAGTGTATGCAACTACTATTCCGGATCTGGCTGAGTCAACAGAAAAGAAAGAGCTTCCATTTCTTCTTCCCCTCAATGAAATTTATAAATTGACGTTACAATTTGCGTTTCCTGAACTTTCATTGTACTCAGAATTTTCATTGCCTTACAGTTACCGCAGCTTCAGGTGAGAGGATGATTTAGTAAACTATCGTTAATCAAGAACCATTTGAGATGAGTTTTGGGCCCAGAGAGATTGAATCACTTAGCAATGTTATCAATAGAGCATAAACTTGCCTCTAAAATCAGCTTCGTTGAGGTGATTAATAGCAACTACATCAGCAGCAAGAATAGACAATTCGATTCGGTATTCCATCTACTGTTCAAAAGTGCTCAGTTGACAGTTTCAACCAGTCTTTTTAAATCAAGATGACAAGGTATGTTGCAATGGTTTCCCTCGAAATGTTAGGTTTGTTTCTTTCAGTATGTTAGACTGTTCTATATTATTTTGTGTGTAATATTTGCGTCCATTTAAGTACATTTAATTCATTATTTACCATTGTCGCATTAATTTACCCTTGCAGCTAAAATTTATAACAAGTAGCTTTAGGTTATTGTGGAATCAATATTTCTGATAACTAAAAAAAACTCCTATGGGCTGAAAAAGTTTAGGGGACCCATGATATCTATAGGCGGCCCTTTTATAGCTTAAGTAGGAGATGGTAGCGAGATTTTGATAAAGTTGGAGTGAATGACCTCGTGATTAGTTGAGAAAAAGTTCTTTCAAACACGCTGGGTCATTATCTCTTTGGGACCATGAATGAAATAGTCATCTTATACGGGAAAGAACCAGCCAATCACCACGTTCTTTTACTTTCGATTTTAGATGAATAAATGATAACGTATACACGCACGTGCGCGTGTGTAAACAACCCATTTTGATAACTGTTTCACCATTGAAAACTGCTGCTCTTCCAGACAGACATAAGCTATAAAGTTTTTCCATAAATGTTTAAACTGTGGGAGCTTAGAGGATTTTTATTCATGTCGACAAATTTCAATCTCGTTTCGTTGAATTTGAATATCAAAGGATATTTTTGGCTGTTTATTGCGAACATAACAAAGGGGTAAATGGCAAGGCTTAAAATATTTCATATTGTAAAACAGGAGTTGTACATCGAGTTCTTACCATGCTAGCTTCTAGTTCCCGAAGTCGCAGGATCAAACCCGAGCGTAAAAATCCTTAGCATGGCTTCCTTCGGAAGGGAAGTAAAGCGGTGGTCCCGTGTCGTAGATTTACGGCACGTAAAAGAACCTCAAGCCTGATAAAGAGGCCTCTGAGCAAAATTACCGTCTTTAACGTCCAATATAGAATGGGACGCAAAGGACCACAATAGTTAAAGAGCGTCCATAAATAAAACCCAATTTAATTTAATTTAACATCGAGTTCATATCGCCAAATTCCCCTATGATTTCGCTGATATTTGTTATCGAGGAGTAGTTTTGGTATGATTTTTGACAAAACTTATGTTTTAGAATCTGACAGAAATAATGAGTGCATACGGTTAGAAATCACTATCTGCGCATACATCGATTTCGTTCTAATGATCACAAACAAGAGTAGTAGCAACTCTACGAGAACAGCACAAATGAATACCCCTACATTTCACCATTCCATAGATCTAGAATGCGGAACCAATGGCAGATTTGTGGAAGTTATGTTGGTACTATCCTTATGGTTCGAGATGTGACGCAACCAATGATGCAACTATCGAATGTTGGAAAGGGCGAAGACACGAGTAAATCAAGTGCAATTCACTTATGTCTTCAGTCGAATAAGGTCATGTTTTCAATGTGGACTGAAAATGGTCAGAGTTGAAAGTGTATGAGAAGCATAAATACAGAAAAGGATATACTTCAATTACTAAAGTAAGATAACGATGTGCAGATAGAAATTGTCTTGCATATTTGTATGCTAACAAGTGAGGTGATGTACTATTGAGCAGTGGTTTTACACATAATCATAAGGTGAGTGATCCATATACGCAAATATGTAGTTTCAAACAGTGTAAAGAGAAAAGAAGTGGAAACTGGATGAAGTGCCTAGTAAAGTGATTCGAAAACAGCTTCTTCTAGTTTCACTGAGCATCTGAGAACGCAGATTTGCTTCGGATTAAACAAAATGCTTTTAAGCTGCAAGATGTGGAAAGTTTATAAAGCTTCCTAAAGCATTAGTTAATATAATAATTGACAGCACGTCGGGTGAAAGTTTTTATTGTTAGTGGCGTAGCTAAACATCTTAACCTTAATATACATAAAAATCAGTGTAGTGTTTGTGTGTAAGTTCCTTATAGCCTATAGGCTTCTACACCGTTGCACCGATTTCGACCAAACTTGGCACGGATAACCTTTGACACAAGGCAAAAATTACTGTCTAGTTAGAATTTGAAATTCTGTCCCATTTCACACGATTAGTTATTTGGTTATATGTAATGCCTACAAAAGCTCGCAAGACCATCTACATCCTTCTCAACGTTAATCATAATAGGTCGACAATATTGCCAGCATAAGAATGATTACTTAGGCTTTCACGGCCTCACAAAATAACAAAGGAACGAGTTCACATATTACTCGTTTATCTCCTCTCTGACACTTATCATGGAGTAATAACACAGTCAAATAAATAACAATAGCTATGCCATTTGTGGCTATGATTGCACAAATATAAAGGGCTACAATCGCTTTGTAAAAACTGCAAGGAAAACTGTAGTGGCCTTATTTAGGATGGCAACTGGCCACAATTGCCTCGCAGAACACCCGTACAAGATACGATGCCTACCTACACTGCACTCTTTGTGAAGACGATGTCATCCTGAACAAACAACATCTCGTCAAATGCAAAGGCCTTTAAAGTGATAACTTACAGACTTTATATTGGGAAGCCAGAGGAAAAATGATGCAGATCAATTAATCCCCAGTGCCATTGGTGAACAGCAACAACAACAATCGCTTTGTAAAAAACTAAACATTTGGAACATAGCATAAAGCAGACTAAATATCACTTCTTCTTCTTTATCTTCATATGATTATTTACTGCATATTGCTACAAAATAACACAAAGGCATTCAACATAATCGCATTGACTATAAAGTCTCTATGGCGCTCAAACATTGCTAACATAAGAGTAATAAATAAGTCGAAGTTCATATCCATTCATTCTGTGATCACACTCCGATGTTCGGATATTCACTTATTATAATTTGTAGTTTCTCATTTTTGTAAGCAGTGGGCTTCTTTCTCTATGTGAAGTTTGTAATGCTTTTATAAGCATAAAAATAAACTGACTGACATATAAAATGATTATGTGCGTGAATAACAACAGCACCAAAACAGTCGAAGTACTACTTATTATTCTTTTCTTTGTACATTCACTTTGGCCTTCATTTTATTTTGTATTTCGCGTGTTTCTTAGTAGTTTAGTGTACTTGTTACTGAGAATGAACAAGGTTATGTTGAGTTACTTAAACTGCTATTATTTCTTCCCAAGCGAGATTTTCTCTATAAATAATGAGGAGGCATTCCGAATGTGACAGCGTGGAACCGTCACTCAGCTGCATTCATGAGGAATCATCGTTACAAACTGTGGTATTTGTGGTTGTTCATCAATGCTTTTGCTTAGTGTTTTCTCAGCATTTTTATTTTTATTTATTTTTTGTTCTTTATGGAGCCCTGAGGGTTTTAAATAACTATTTAAGTATCTTCTGTAGGTAATACTTTTTAAATGCCTCCAAAGAAACACAAGGCTATTGGGTAAGTGCAACCTAAGGCTAAAGTGTTAGGGGTAAACTGTCAAATCACTGGCAACACCGGTTATTTCACCTAGTATAGTAATATTTTCGGCTACAGAAACTAATTTACGATTTCTATCTGAAAGAGAAATTGTATTTATGCATGAAACATGTCCATATTGCCCTAAATATTGTAAGCAATTGTTTTGCAATACATACATTCGAAAACGTATGTATTTTGTGCTCTGCCAACAAAACAAATCGCCACGTACGTCGTTGTACTTAGACATATTGTAAATAAGTGCTGCGAACTAACCTTAAACTTCAATCTGAAGACTACAGTCGTTGATTTTGAACATGCTGTGGTAGTTGTATGGCCATTTGCAGCTAGTAATGGACGTCGCTTTCATCTTTGTCAAGCATGGTTTCGACAAACTGAAGAACTAGGAATCTCAACATTCTATAATGCTAAGAAATCCGAGTGTGGCATTTGACTGCGTTCAATTTTTGTACATAGGTACCTTGATCTGGAGGAAGTCGATGTAGAGGATTTCATGTTTTACCAATCCACCGAAGTCAGTAAATTCAGCGATTATTTAATAGGCACATACATAAGTTAGTCTGCATCATCTCCTCCACAAATTTGGGCATCCGAGTCAACAGAATCTCAGAGGATTTCAAATGCATGCGACTCATTTCGTTCTAAAATCAATAAGCATTTTATCAGCCCACACCCAAGCATATATGCATTTCTTGATATTCTAAATGGAGTGCAGGCTAAGGCTTATGTTAATATGAGCAGTAATTGCCAATAGAAAACCGTGGACGAAGCATAAAAAACAGAGATATTTTGACAGATGCATTATTAAAATGTTATAAGACAGGAGTCATTTCTCGATTGTACTATATAAAACGAGCAGCCTATCACTGCAAAACTTTTTAAATAAAGAGTTAGATGACTTCAGTTTTGACCAACATTTTTAACTATACCAGCAAAATCAAAGCTGATAGTGCTAAGTCTGAATAAAATGGGAAGGAAAAGTGTCATTTGTTTGTACTCAACGCGAATTAACGGTTGCAGACTGTTTGTGCTCTATTTGAATAACAAATACAGGTTGTGCAGGTATATTGCGCTCGGTTCGACGGCGCTGGAAATAATAAGCTACCTTAACATTTTCAAAAGCTTCTGCTACCCTTATTTTCAATCCCTAAAAACAAATCAATACCCTGTGATCTTACTAGACAAAACTTTGTACACAAACTATAGGACCCAACTAAAATTATGGGCTACCTGATAATTTTCAGAAACTACTCATTATATTTTTAACCCTCTACATTGAAATTTTAACTTTTTAAACCATCTGAGCAGAATATTGCATAAACATACTAGAAGACCTGGCAAAAATCAAAGATTAGCTTACAAATTAGAAAAGCTACTCAACTTATTTTCAATCATATAGTACTCGACATTTCTAAAATCCATTCTTACTTTATTTTCAAACCTTTTAGACAAACTATAGGTACTGCTTGACCACACCAGACACAAATTTGTGCACTTGAGCTGTTGGCGAGTATTATAGTATACCTTTCAACTTAAAAGTTTGATGTTTTATATGCAATGAGTTTCTCTACCCATATTATTATTTTTATGTATCTTCTACAAACTATTCTTACGAAAGCTAATTTTTATGTCTACTACATGATAATCCAAACGAAGATCTGAAGCAATGGTTCCATTACACATTGCGTTCTAGGCACAAGAGGGATGTAGGGAATCGAATCGATAGTCAGATGTAGCACCACTGGTTTGGTTCCTCAGAGGGAAAAGTTACCGTGAAAAGTGACTATTGGGTAGGAGCTAGGAAGTGGCGAACATTCACCAATACATAAATTAACAATTTATTTTAAAGTGATATATCCTTTAACAATGCTTTAGTCAGCTTGCTTTACCATTTTGTTTTACAAAATAATATGCTCAAATACAATGTGATATTCTCTTTCGCTTTTCTACATTTAAAGTTGCCATCTGAATTTAAAGAGTTTTAAGAAGAGCAACAAATACAATAAAGTTACATGAAATGCAAAAATATAAATGCTTCTCCCGTACAAGAATTTTGAAAACCACCAAGAGTTAAAGCTTGAATTTAAAAAAGCTTACCGAACAAAGTTTAAAGATAATTTGGAAAGGCCGAAAGAATGACTCTTGGTGAATTATGCCGAAAAGCTCGCTGTCACGATGTCTAGTTGTTCCCGGCTCGGTCCCTGGCCGAAGAGTGACTGCTGGTGCCTGCCTGCCCAGGAGTTGCTGGAAACGTCGACGAGCATGATAGAGCTGGCGTCAGTGGCGTGTCGCAAACCAGCTAATGAATACTTGTCCATTATGCTTTACCTAGTGAGGTGATGTATTACGTCACTCATAGCAATACGTTGTTCGAAACTTTAGATGTTACTTTCTCTGTCGATGAATGACATCATCATCTCTGCAGTATTGTGACGTGCTGGTAGCTAAGCCATGACCATGGGGGAAGCGAAAAAGGCACAATATTTAAAAGTAGCTCGGTATATACTGGCCTTAAATTTCCATACTCTTCCCATGACATCGCCAGAAACAATGAACAGCGACAGCACTGCGGTTCACCAGACATACAAGATTATACAAAAGTCCTTCAAATGAGGACATCACAGGCTATACCCAGCAAATTTAAGATATACGTTTTGTCATACAAATATATGGGATTTTAATCAAAATCGTTAAAGCTATTTTTGAGAAAATGACGAAAAGTTTTCGATGCAAAAAGTAGTTTGGATGGGGATATAATATTCGTGTCGCATTCTTGGAAGATCCTAAACTTAACTACCAAGTTTGGTATTTATCTGAGATTTCGTTTTTTGAGTTATACTGCTCACAGACACACAGAACACACACACACGGACCTTTGTTTCCTACAAGATTGGTGTTTCTTTGACAATTTCTTTACTCTCTCTTCTAAGAACTATTCTTGCAAAAGCTTAGTATTTATCTACTTATTGTTAATCCAGATAAACATTCAATTCACATTTACACATGAAGAAGTTATTTTGTTGTAGGAGTTGTATTGTAGTTCAACTGTTGGGGAGCCGAACTTGAAGTAGTTGCAACCGCACGTATGGTACCCGGTAGCCTTCGTCCCAAAAATTTAAAAATATTAACTTTGTAATTTGACTGTTTCTTTAAATATTATATATTTATGTTTGCCTCGGCTGCGTCAGTATTATTGTTAGAGACATGGATGTCTTAGCAGGGTTGTGGTGCGACTGAAGAATGTAGAATTACACAGATTATAAGTTTACTCCACTCCTTTTATTAATGCTTCACACTATTTAGATAACACTTCACTGATATAGAAAGCTGTGAGACTTTTTTTATTAATTACTTGCACTTTTTAACACGTAAACTATTTTTGTTTCACACGAATACGTATGAAATTTCTCGAGGACGTATCTAGCGTCCGATTAGAAACGCTGTCTACAAGCAACGCGTCCAGTTTGAGCAGTCTACAAGCAACTGAACTCTGTATTTGAAAATTTTGCTATATTTCAGTTTCTGATTGGCTAATCCTAGTCCAATAGAATAGCTTCATTTAACTAAAGCTTTTTCTGGTTGTTGATTGGCTATTTTATGAACTGTCACAATAATTACACTATTGTTCATCCAAGAATGACTAGTATCATTATTAAGCGTTCTAATTCATTATTGCCTCAAGGCTACCTCTTTGTTACCTCATTGTTAGCAACTTTTAAGCTATTATTCTCACAGCTCCTACATTATTAAATTACGTAATACATTCACATAACATTATTGAACATGTGTACAATAATATAAACATATATAATGACTTCGGTCAGGTTGGTCGACCCCGGGGGGTTGAACCGAATGCGAGTCGCATACCTACCGTGACGCCACCTCGCTCGCTGTAGGCTAATCATAAATTTCAAAAGCCACCACTTTCCTTATTTCTACCCCGTTACTTGCAGAAGCTAGTAAATCATCATAATGGTGATAGAGACTCCAGGAATAAAGTGATATCATGCATAACAATTTTCACTTGAGATTCTTTCGCTGTCAGTGCACGATCAACATCCTGAGAAATTCCATGCGCACTTGAAAAGTTTGTTTTACTCTTCACATCCCGATATTTACCAACTATTATAGCGCTGAAAGGTTTACATGTGGGTATAGCATTTAAATGTATTCAGGATCAGCTATTGCATGGCCAGGCTCTCACAGAGAGTATTGTCAATTATTATGACATCAGATACTGTAGTACCTCTAGTTCCCAAGGTCGCGGGTTCAAACCCGGCGGAGGGCATGCATTTTTTCCGGCGTAAAAATCCTTAGCATGGCTTCCTTCTGAAGGGAAGTAAAGCTGGTGGTCCCGTGTCGTAGATTTACGGTACGTAAAAGAACCTCAAGCCTGATAAAGAGGCCTCTGAGCAAAATTATCGATCTTTCACGCCCAGTATAGAATGGGACGCTAAGGACCACAGCAGTTAAAGAGCGTCCATAAATAAAACTCAATTTAATTTAATTTTAGATACTGTAGTACACAGCTAAAAATGCTTCAAGTCTAAAGTTATTTTATGATACTGCTTTGTTAAGAAAACGTCTAGCCTTTGATTACAGACTTATTTACGATAGCCCTAAATATATTACACAGAGTGTTTCAGAAATACTTTTACAAACTTCGGGTATGGTTTCTTTACACCACAAGAAGGAAAGAAGTTCATATGGACATATGTCCCATAATCATTTATTTTCTCGTTAGGAGGCGTTTAACACAGTGGAACACTTATAACACACAAAACTCATAATAAATGCTCGAAATGTCCTCCTCTTACTTCTATGCATGCCTGTACTCGTCGAATCATGGAGTGTCGCACCCTGTCAAAACTTCCGGGATGGTGTCGAATGGTTTCGCAGGCTTCCATGACACGTCGATGAAGCGTTTCTGCATCCGGGATGGCTGCTCCATAAACCAATGATTTAAGATGCTCCCAGAGGTAAAAATCCACAGAATTGAGGTCGGGAGAACGTGCAGGCCATGGAACTGGTCCTCCTCTGCCTATCCATCGGTCATGGTAGATACCAGTCAGTGCATCTCGAACAATGCGACTAAAATGTGCCGGAGCCCCATCATGCATAAACCACATGTTTTTTTCTTATTTGCAGGGGCACATTTTCGTGAAGTAAGTCGGGAAGAGTGTGCTGGATAAAGTCCCTGTAGACAGCACCAGTAAGACGTGCTGGTAAAACGTGTGGACCTACCAGACGGTCACCTACAATCCCAGCCCACACATTCAGACTAAACTGTTGCTGATGTCTAGCCTGAAGTACAGCATGAGGATTACTATCTGCCCATACGTGTACGTTGCGGAAATTAGCAACTCCATCTCTCTCAAACGTTGCCTCGTCTGTAAACAAAACTGACGAGACAAACAATGGATTGGCTGTTTGTGCTACAAACCATTGGCAAAAGTTATCCAGTGGTGGATAATCGACAGGAGAAAGGCCACGTTGAATATGATATGGATACAGGAGCTGCTCGTGGAGTACCCTCCATGCTGTCACGTGTGATGTACCAGATGCCACAGGCAATTGTCTTGTACTGATACCTGGATCGTCTTCGACACACTTTAACATCTGTTCTTCGCGTTCCGGCGTACGAACAACTCTTGGTCTTCCTCGATCAATAGTCCGTGGTGCAACGGTTCCTTTCTCAGCAAGGCGACGATAAACAGCGACAAAGGTTGGATGACTCGGTTGTCTTTGGTCTGGAAACTCCACCTGATAGAGCCGTGCAGCCTCGCGTCCATTACCATTCGCGCGACCATACATAAAAATCATGTCTGCCTGTTCACGAAATGAATATCCAGCCATGATGGAACGAAACACGTGCAGTTAACTCACTACATGTACACAATTGAAACATTCAAGACAGACTAATGACAAATGACAAACGTAAACAAGTCTCCATGGCAACACTTCGCCATCTACCGTATGTAGTACAATGGGTCAACGTCTTCTATGAATGCATAGAGAAATGAAGTTTTGAGGTTGGACCTGAAGGCCGTTGAACTCACACTTTCATTATGACAGGAATAACGCGAAAACCAAGGATTATGGGAGATATGTTCATATGAACTTTTTTCCTTCTTTTGGTGTGAGGAAGCCATACCCGAAGTTTGTAAAAGTATTTCTGAAACATCCGGTATATAAGTATTCTTTTAATGCACATTTGTATAGTCCCCTTTGTTTTATGAGCGTTGATTGTAGGTTCTTTAATGTTGTATTTTTAAAAGAAACTCTAACTTGAAACGTACAACTTACATTTACTCTCACATTCATACTTCCAGACTCTAATTAAGCAAAAATTCCCTCGTGTCACCCGGGAATGAAACCCGAGACCTCTGCGGTGAGAAGCTAGAACGCTGTAGTCATCGTTTTCTTTTTAATCTAAGAGATAATATACACATTTCCCAAGCCACTTCAGTGTCACATTATATGATATGTTATATTTTGTACTATTTATTTAAAATGTGACATTTGCACTCACATAACTTTCTCTGCTTATTCTTTTACATGCTAATCCTAGAAAGGTATATTCTTCTATCCACTTCTTTATAATCGAGATACACTTTCATTACATATTTGTTATAGGCATAAAAAGAATAAGGAAGGCTAAAGGGATAGTCAGACTTGTAAAAAGTGAAAGTTTTTATCAGTGATAATGCATTAAATTTTACTCTCTGTATAGCTTTCTCTCTGTAAATGACATAGTATAATACAATAATGCTACACACATACACATTCATACTACATACATAAATATATACGAGTATGTCCTACGCCGTAGCGCAGAGGGCTGGACGCGGTGCGCTACTCCCGGCCCGGGCTCGTTCCCACCTGTGGGGGTGTGGATGTTACGTCCCAGGTACAGGAACGGTGCCCACTCAGCGTCGTGAAGAAAGTTAGGAACTGCGATAGGTAGCGGTCCTGGTCTCGTGAGTCATCTTTCCGACTGGGGAATGCATGATGCTGACCACATCACCTCCCCATATCGGTTGGATGATCGCCCACCTCTGCCGTGCGTACGTGAGCGTGAGGCCGGCAGTGGGGTTGGCAGGACCCGGCCCTTCGTGGTTGTGGCGCTACAGGATTATTATTATTATTATATTTCATCAAAGAATTCCACATACGGATATCTCAAGTTCAGTTTTGAGGGATACTAAACACAAGAAAAAAGTAATTTAGAAAATGCTCCGTGTGTGCATGAGCGCGCGCGCGCGTGTGTAACAACACAACTTAAGAAACAAATATTCAGATAAATAAAACATTAAATTATAGCAGACGAAGATTATCAAGAAAATCCTCCACCCCAAACTACCCTTTACATGAGAAAGTGTCAAATTATGTATCAATTCATCAAAACTTGTTCCAATGACTTTGATTAAGTTTTCATGTTTGCGATATTAATATGACAAATTAAATGTAGAACTTGAATTTTCTTCGAATAGCCTGCGAAACCTCGGAAACCTTGAATTTTATAGTTTTGTACAAGGAAACCATGAAGAATAGACAAAACCTATTTCAAGGACAATTGCAGCTCGTTAAAATATGCAGCGTATGTAATTTTTTCGTGTAATTAGCCATTTTGCAAACATTCTTTGTTCTTATTTGAATTTTGTAATATTTTAAGCAATTACGCTTGTAAGTGACCTTTTGATTCTTCTGAACTCTGCAAAGAGTATAATATCAAGGTAGGCATATACAAAACAGCTGACAGTCTTACCAGCCTTTTGTATGCTCCAGTGTACTCTGCGAAACGTGTATTAAAACCATTTCTGCCAATATTTATAGTGATTAACAGAAAGACAGGTTTTGTATTTATAATGTATAAATATTTAGAAAATGTATGCTGTGGGTAGAGCAAGTCCTGTGACTGTAACATATCAGATTTTTCTGCAATACAGTCCGATTAATTTGGAATGGCTATTATGCAAATGTCGGCGAAGATAAAAGTCCCGCTATAATAAATTCAGTTTTTGAAACCAGAATTATGTTTCTCCTGGCATGACTTAACCTTAAAGAGCTACACAACGCAGATGCAAGAGAGCAAGTGAATATTTTTAACTTAACAGTAATCTAGGACAACAAAGGAAACTGGTTCAGACAAGTTTTTCACATTTGACTTCAATCTCGACATGTGAAGATCACCGGCGGCAACTGCAGGCTTCATTCCCAAGAATCGAGTGGCTAACGTGCTTAAAATAACCTATACCCGTAAGTAATAAGCACAAAATTCTTACTTAAACTTTCGTGGTAGTTTAAATAGACTGTAAAAGGTCATTAACAACACAGATGTAATTAACATCATACAGGTTATTCCATGCACCCGTTCAAAGTTATTACTGGATATTCAAAATTGTGTAATAATTCTGTTATTAATGTGCAATGTTAAATTTTTTAACATATATGTGGCGCCCTAAGTGAAATACATCTCAGAGTGAAGATAAGAGACCTATTCAACAACCTGGAAATTTTGGGAAAAGTTGCTGCCAGAAACAGCAGGATGCTAATCTATAGCATGAGGAAGAATCCTCTAGTTCCCGAGGTCGCGGGTTTAAACTCGGCGAAGGGCGATGGATTTTCTCGGGCGTAAAAATCCTTAGTATGGCTTCCTTCTGAAGGGAAGTACAGCCGGTGGTCTTGTGTCGTAGTTTTACAGCACGTAAAAGAACCTCAAGCCTGATAAAGAGGCCTCTGAGCAAAATTACCGGTCTTTCACGCACAATATAGAATGGGACGCTAAGGACGACAGCAATTCAATTTTAATGAAGAAGAATAAAGTGCGTAAGAATTGCTGATTATATGGCACTATTGACACAAGAGGAAAATATTCTAAGGAACCTGAAGAGTATGCGGTGACAGTAAATGCAAAAAATCTGATGTATTAAATTTCACATAACCTTCTTTACCTACTATTCCACAAACTATTCTTACAACTTGACTTTAATAACTATTTCATGTTAATCGAGATAAAGGTTTGCACAAGCGGGTTACGAAGACTAAATTTTTAGTCAAATGGAATTAACTGTTCTTACACACAAGGCGTGTGTAGGACAAGGTTGGAAAGGTAGAATCAGGCGTCCTAAAAATGCAATGCCATAGTTGGGATTTGAACCACGGATCTTCTGGTTTCCGTCTGGATGTTCTAACCAACTGGGCTACTAAGGCAACATGCCAGTATGACATTAAATTCCCAACTGACCGGTATTTTTTTCCGGTAAACCACAAGGAGATCTCAAATTAAGAGATTTAAGTTAATTTGAGACCTCCTTGTGGTTTACCGGAAAAAATGCGAACTAGTTGGGGAATCTAATGTCATACTAGCATGTTGCCATGGCAGCTCAGTTGTTTGGAGCAACTGGAGGAAACTGGAAGATCCATGTTCAAATCACGGCTATGGCATTGAATTTTTCAGTCGTCAGACTCTACCTGTTAATCAAATCCAGTAGTGGGACGGGTTTTCGATCTACGAACTTTCAGGAACTTCCGCGCATCTCTGTGGCCAGTCTAGCTGCGACTGTAGCCTCCTGTGGCTCCTTCACTTCATCTCTTTCTCCTGGGGGCGGTAGCTGCAATGTGATACGCAAAAACCGATATGCCTTGTTAGAAAGTGTTATGTTTAGTTGTAAAAACACTGTTGAGATATATGTCCTGCTTTTTTTGATCTCGTTTGGAACCGTCATTCTGGGCAGCTCTCTTTGTGGACTCTCTTTCTAGAAGGCTCTTTTGGAGCGTTCTTTTGGCTTATTGTGTTCCGGTCCATAGGTTCAGAAACAATAATAGTATTAGCATTATAAACCGAGTAGCGTCCTTTATTTTTCGTGTGGTGACAACTTTAAGTCTCCTCTTTGCAGGCCTTCACCTCTGACTAGCTCATGTGAAGTATCCCCAAGCTCCAAAGTAATTCGGATTTCACGGTCACAGCTGTAGGACGCTCCTTCTTTACCCACCCTGTCATCCTCCATCCGCAGTGAGCCCTCAGATATTAAATGGTGGAACTAGTTTCTCCCAAAATTAATAGACCACCTGGGGAACGTTGGAAACAGCATTTTTCGTGTAATAAACTTTACACAAAGTTTATTCAGAATGAAGAGGATCGGAAAATTCAAAATATTATTTTCATTAGCCGTGCAAGATCTTAAACAGTATTTTAACTACAATCGTTGTAGCCACTAAAAATTTAAAATAACGAAAATTTTCTATAGAAAGAATAGTTTGGAGCGGGGATATCTTCTTGGAAGTTTTCGTGTCTCATCTTTGGAAGATGCTGTACTTAAATATAAGTTAGGTGTTTATCAGCTATTTCTTTTGTGAATTATCTGTTCACAGGCATACAGGCACACAGGACGTTTTTCTAAAAAAGCTTTTTAAGGTTAATGGGACCAATGTTTGGATGAAATAAATACTTTTGCTACCTGAGGGTAGAGAAAGTAATACATATTACAAGCTCAAGCTGGACTTTCCTAGCATATTTGAAAACAGATGAAGGCGACTGAATAGCAAAAATCTGTTTTTTAAATAGCGCCATTCGAAGAAACGTATATAAGTAATAAATAATGCAAATAAAAACTAAAATTTAGTAATTTGTTTTAAAATGCTCGGACACGTCCAATTTAATGTTTTGAAAGGACAATTTTATCCCCCAAAAATTTCAGCCTTTATTGTACAGGTGTACGTCATCAACAAAATTTAAAATGACTACGTATTATCTTTTTCATTTTTTTCTGAAAGGTAGTTATTTTGTTTAGTTGAACGAAAAATTTCATCTGTCTCATACAAAAGTTTTGATTGCTGTGGGAACTGCTTAATTGCTTAGCAATTTTCTCCACAATTTACCTACCATAACAAATGAAATTCTAATTATTTAATAAGGCGTTCAAAATGTTTCCCGTTTACAATCTGGCTAAGTCGAAGCGTGAATTCTTGTCGAACATTTTGAATCACCGCTGGTGGTATGTCTCTACATTCTTTCCTAAAATCGAGTTTTATTTATGGACGCTCTTTAACTGCTGTGGTCCTTAGCGTCCCATTCTATACTGGGCGTGAAAGATCGGTAATTTTGCTCAGAGGCCTCTTTATCAGGCTTGAGGTTCTTTTACGTGCCGTAAATCTACGACACGGGACCACCGGCTTTACTGCCCTTCCGAAGGAAGCCATGCTAAGGATTTTTACACCCGAAAAAAAATCCATCGCCCTCCGCCGGGTTTGAACCCGCGACTTCGGGAACTAGAGGCTAGCATGGTAACCACTACACCACGGAAGATGACACATTCTTTTCTGATCCTCGTTGTTAAGTCTTTCATATTAGCAGGCATCGTAACAAAGAGACTGCATTTAAAATACCCCATAAAATTAATCAAGTGGAGAGAGATCTATTCCCTTAGCAACCAAATCTTTTGTATGAGAAAAATGAAATTGTTCATGCACTTAAATAAGAGAACTACTTTAAAATAATAATAATAATAATAATAATAATAATAATAATAATAATTTGTTGTCATTTTAAATGTTTGTCGATAACGTCAGAGACTGTACAATAATGGCTGAAAATTTTGTTAATTTTCTCGTAAAATTTTCGTATCAAAATATTAAGTTTGAGTTGTCCGAACAGTTTTTAAAACAAGAATTAATTTTAGTTTCATTTGAATTATTCCTTACTTATGGAAGACCCTGTATAGGGTTGAACTAAATCATTGGTGAACAAAGTTTTGTCTAAGTCGGTCAAAAGATATGGGTTTTTATGAAACATTTGTATGTGTCCTACTCTGTTAAGGATACAGGGTTCTTGTGGAAGACTGGTATTGGTACTGCAGCTGCATCTGTTATGCCGTAAGCAACACAAAAAGCTGCACGACCGACCTATGCTGGATATGAACACGCGACTGCGAGGCAATAAATCCTCTGCCGGAGAGGGGTGGGAGGACTTTATAACACGTAGCGGGGAGAGGAAGAGCGGTCAGTCTTCGGGCAGAAGCTTCAGCGGCAGGATCTCACCATGACGACTACAACCCTGGCCCTCGTATCGCTGTGCATCTTCGTCATCCTCTACGGTGAGTTCAACTTGCTTGGCCTCAGGAATGCCAAGGATTACCGGATTGTTTTCCTTTCTCAACCAGTTCACTGTCTACTGCAACATTTTCCTTTGCGGTTTTTCCTCCATGGTGTACCGTTTCTGGCGTTTACTTCTGCAAATAGCATCTCGTGAGGGAACTACTAAACCTAGGATCAATAACAAAAAATATTATACAAATCTCAATCAACTTTTTCACATTTGGAAAACTCTTAACAGGATTGCGTAACTTTCCAAAATTTCTTAAAATACCTTAGGAATGATTAACAGCGGTGTAATTCTGGCAATTTTGAAGCATTTCTAACATAAAAATGTGTACAATAATATCAGATGATATTACTATTACAACATAAATTTACGGGAGACATAGTCACTAGTTTATTTATTATTTGGATAAAATCAAAACTCAAGCAGTATTTAATCAGACTATTTCACGAATAGCATACATCAAAATTGACAACTACTATTGTTAACATAACAAAATAGTTATAGTCTAAAACAAGAGCTCTGTTGTTTGAAAATCATTATCACTAGTTAATACCAATAGCTAAACAATATGCGTAAACTGAAACGTAAGAATCTAACAAAATTCCGCTGTACACATAAGTAAAAACAGAATATTTTAATCGAAGGGAACTCGACAACAGTGAAATAACTCAAGTCTAACCTCTAAGCGGAACTACCACCATCCTTTGCAACTCATTAATGTTCTAGGAAGATTTGTAAACAAAAGCTAGAGAGATGGTAAAATCAAAACGATAAATTATAGTGATGGACAGCCATGGTTGGTTGAAACCCAACATTTTCTGGTCGAAATGTTATTATTTAAAGTATTACGAAAACATTTAAAGATGCTTTTAAGATCCTGTCTTCTGAAACAACTTATTGCAAATTTTAAAATTGTATTTTAGAAATATTGTAGTATTAATGTAATGTAATGTGTGTATATGATTTTAAGCCAGCAAATGGGCTCTACAAATTAAACATTTACAGGGTTTTCGTTTAACGTAAAAAGATGAACGCCGGGTAACCTTAAGCTCTGTGGACTCCGGGCTCATTTGAGCAATATTTCACCCATTTCATTCATTCATCGTCCGATATGACCTACACAGTTCAAGGGCATTAAACTTTTACACAAAATTAGTAATTTTGGCATATGCAGATGCCAATTTTATCGTAAATAGAGCAGACTGTCTTGCTTGGGATATCGGGTGTGCTGATAAATGCGGTTGAGAACATTTACATTTTAATGCTTGTATCTAAGAGTCTAAGTCTCAAACTTCATCACATTAAACTTTCGTTTTCGCTAGAAAACAATGTATATGCATTTTATTTACACCAGAAATATCTAGTTTTTAAGTACAAATATTGTTCGTTTTGTAGCGGCTCAAGTTCGAATATCGGTGGGGTAATTTATGTGGTTAAGAGTTGTTTTTTTCGAAGTGTTCACTTATCCTGGGTAGATATTTGTGAAGTAAGCTAAGCTCAGTAGATCTCTGACCCATTTGAACGTTCCTTTTATTACACCAGTTTAGGTCCACTACGACATACCGTGTTAAAGGATTTAAACATATAAAAATAGGTATTTATAATGATCCCGCTAGTTCTCAACACCAATATTTTTCATTGTTACGTTAAGGTGACAGCCTTAAAAAACATTTTTTAATATTGGCACTAGTAGAGAAACAATTAATTAAAATGTTATATTACATTGTTTGCGATTGTATTTTTATTTCGAATAAAACAAATGCCAGCTACAGTGGTATGTATATTACTTCTCACTTAAATAAAAACTTTTCTGTATTGTACCTTACACCGACACTGTGCAATCATTTAGAGGGACGTGTCATACCACCGTATTATTCAGCCTGAACACACGGCTTTTATTCGTGCATTAATATATTAAATGGCAGAAGAAAATGTTAATAATTATACATGTTCAGATAAAAGGAGAAATCTTATTTCATCTACACCGTATATAGATACATACATACATATATGTGACCCTATTATCAAACATAGTTTTCCGAAAAATTCATACAATGATGAGATAAAATTCCATGATATCGGACCATTACAGAAAACAATACCTGCATCCTTTCCACAGAACTAGAAATGACTCATTATGGATACAAACGGAAACCAAACTTTAAGCTTATTTGTGTCCCTATTCGGATCATAACTGCTCTTCATTTTAAACTATTTTAACATCAAACACATATTTTCTTCATGTTTCATCTTTTTCGGTAATTACTTACTTCAGTACCCGGTAACCGATTTATTTCAAACCTATTTTACTATGTGATAAATAATACCCTAATGATGTTTTGGAGTGTCATTTTTGGGGTAAAAGCTTAGTTTCGGAAATAAATTTAAAATAAAGTTAAAATTCTATACCAACCCACTTGCTCCTTACACCTTTATCCTCCTTTTCCTGCCATTCACCTCCCCCTTACACCATATTTTCATCCTGATGTTTACAGCTCACCTTTGTCGTCTTGGAGGGATTCAAAGATCGTCCTTGATGGGTTCTCTAGCTATAGTTTTTTGTCACGCTTCCATTTGGGTTTTTATATTCTGCTTTGCGGTTCACGAAACAATTAATTTCAGTGCATAACGTTTTAAGGAAATTATAAAAAAAAAGTAAGTTTACGTCATTTTATATGCTTATTCTTCTTATTATAATAATTTGTAAGAAACTGAAGGCGCACATGCATTTGAAAAACAAAAGAATATCGCAGATTTCATGCTGATCATTTCAAGTTGAAATTGAGTTATGATTCTTGTGAAATACATTTCATTGACGACTTTTTACGTAACGAAGGTAAGATTTTAGTCTTCCGTAAATCATAATATTCCTAAAAAAAAACGGTTATGCGTTAGATTTGTGAGCAAGAGGATATTCGTTTCAATAGTAATTATTTATCGGTGCAGAAAAACCTTAACAGGATTGACAAGTGGAGTGTTGGAACAAATCTGACACATCTGAACGCTCAGTGAAGAAGCAGAACTGACCCTGATACAACATTGAAATAAATTGAGTTTTATTTATGGACGCTCTTTAACTGCTGTGGTCCTTAGCGTCCCATTCTATATTAAAAGACCGGTAATTTTGCTCAGAGGCCTCTTTATCAGGCTTGAGGTTCTTTTAGTGCCGTAAATATACTACACGGGACCACCGGCTTTACTTACCTTCCATGCTAAGAATTTTACGCCCGAAAAAATTCATTGCCCTCCACCGGGTTTGAGCCCGCAACCCCTAACCAGAGGTTAGCATGGTGCCTCTAAACCGTGGAAGACGACGACGACGACGACGCTCGCGCGCGTGTGTGTGTGTGAACATCATAACTCAAAAGCGGAAAGTTGGATAAACATCAAACTTAATATTTAGGTTCAGTACCTTCCAAAGATGCGACACACCTTGATATCAAACTACACTTTACATGTCAGAATTTTGAAATCTTTAATTTTCTAAGATAATGGCTCTGTTTTTATTTTGGTATTTTGATCAAAATACCATTTATTAAAGATTTACATGACAAATATAACGTATATCTTGAATTTTCTGGGAATAGGCTTTGAAGTCCTCTTCATTTGGAAGGAATTTTGTATCATGTTGTATAATTTGTAAACGTTATGCGATAGACGAAAACAAACTACACAAGAAATATAGATATCTTTTAGACATAATTTATTTAAAATAACCTTTTTGTGGCAACAGCATTTCCAAGATATCGGTTACTAATGGTTCGAATTGTTCAATACTTAGTCATTCTTTTCAACTTCTGTCGATTTTCAGTTGCTTTTTGCGATATTATGGAATGTTTTAAGGTCAGCGTAAAGCGTTCAATTCTAAAACATTTAATTATCGCTGTTCCCTTTATATCTACAACGAAATGTGTAATGCAGCTATTTCTGGAAACGTTTATATGGATTAAAATGAAGAAATAGGGAGATAAACTTTTGTAAGAATAATTAGTATACCCACTAATAAGATCGAGAGGGTAGAGAAAGTCGTGTGGATGTAACAGCAGTTTTTTTTTTCTTTGTAGTCCAAGGTGAGTGCATAAATATTGACGTCACAGGGTTAGCCACTGTACATAAGACTCCATCCTGATTGTTGGATCTATTGTGCCGATTCTGGTGATGTGATCAATGGCGATCAATTAATCCTTCTGGTATTGCCAGTTTCAGAGGCATCATGAACTTTCAGATTACAACAGGACAGCAATTCATAATAATTTAATAATACGACTCTTGTGCTTTTTTAATTCATAGCGCAAAGAAGAAATGCACGGCAAAAATCTTAGTTTAGCGTACCTAACCTAATTCTCAAAGCCTTCTAAACCTATCTTCCAGAAAACAAAACAACGCGACATTCCAATGTTTACATGTACTGTCGTGAAACATGGAGGAATGGAGAAAGAAAACAGCGTGGCATTCACACATTTGTTTTCGTGCAATATCGAGGAATAATTTGTTTTTCATGATGTGACTTGATAATAAACATAGCTTCCAATATTTACGCTGAATAATGTAATTTCTTCATAATGCGGTGCAATAGTTATTTGCGAGCTAGGTAAATTCACTGGCGACATTATTTACACTGTATGTCCGTTTTGTAAGAACCTTACCTTATACTACGTTGACAAACGAAACCTACCCTAATGTTGTTTACCATGACTAACAGAAGGGTTAAATGCAGGGAGGCAGGCTAAATCCATATTAGTTACATCTCAGTGAGTTTGGTTAGATGCCATTCATGTTCACCTTTGGATTTTCCGTTTTATTAGCTCTGGCTGCGCTCTGCAGGAAAAGTACAGATCACAAAGAATTGATTTAACTTTTTCAGAAAAAAATGTTTCATACAGTTTTCATTTCTCTATTTTAAAATCGAGTTCTAAGTACCGGATGGTTTAATCATTTAAACAGCTAAAACAATGTTTTAAAGTTAACACGTGTTTAATGTGTTTTGATTTTAACGACCATTATAAGGAAGACCACAATTATGTTTCTTAAAATGTTAATAAAACTATAAGAGAGAAACCATTTTACGAACTACAAACCATGATATTTGTTAATAAAAGTAAAAGTAATTAGGTCTTTTAAAAATCAGATGTGATACATTCACATGACTTTCTCTATCTTTATTAGTGAGCATACAAACTACCTATTTTTACTAAAGCTTATTTTTCTATCTACTACATTTAATTCAAATAAACCTTTGCAAAAATAGCTACATAACCATTTCGTGATAGATATAAACGGAGCGAGTCAAATTTTAAGAACTGGGCGCTATATGCTGCCCTTAAAATTTTATACTGTTTCCATGCAATCGCGAGAAACAACTGAAAATCGATGGGACTTTAAAAGAATGACATATACTGAAAATTCGAACTTTTAATAATGGATATCTCAGAAACGGCTTATGCCAAAAAAAACTTATTTTAAGTAAATTGGTTATTTTAAAGAGATCTACATTTTTTTACGTGGTGCGTTTTCGACTATCACGCAACGTTTACAAGTTATACAGGATTATACAAAATTGCTTTTGAATGAAGAGGACTTTCTAGGCTATTCCCAGAAAATTTAAGGTATACATTTTGTTTGTCATGTAAATATCTTTCATATATGGTATTTTAATCAAATTCGTTAGCCATAAAAACAAAAATTTTCTAAAAATGTTCCACGTAAACGGTAATTGGATGTTGGGGGATTTTCTTGAAAACTTTCGTGTCGCATCCTTGGAAGATACTAAGCTCAAATACCAAGTTTGGTATTTATGCGACTTTTCGATTTTGAGTTATGCTGTTCACAGACACACTCACAAACATACGGACATGTTTCCAAAAATGCTTTATTTGGATTCAGGGCGCCTCAAAAACTGTATTTCCGATGAAATCTCGGTGAAATGCAACACTTCCCCCACTTACTATACGTAGCAGAGAAAGTAAAATGGATGCATGAATATTTTTAGTAATTATGTCTGAACTTTTACTGCAAACTGCAAATCAATTGTGAAACTTACAACTCGTAGAGCACTTTAAACACCTAATGACAAGTTTTGAGAAAAGGGAATTTAAAACTGGAAAGACGTATTATAGGGTTGTGCTCAGAAGTATTTAAATGATCGAACATAGCTTCAAATATTACCGAAATCGGTAAATTAAAAGTGTCACATTAAATTATAGGATCTAAACACGAGTCAAAACACGATATTTTATTTTCTCAAGATTTTCAAAGGTGCATTGACTTGACATTAAAATCAAATAAAGGTTTTGTTAATCATTCCCTCATTGTCATAGCCGAATATTCCCGAGTTCCTGAGGTCGCGGGTTCAAACCCGGCGGAGGGCGAATGGATTTTTTTCGGGCGTAAAAATCCTTAGTATGGCTTCCTTCGGAAGAGAAGTAAAGCCGGTGGTCCCGTGTCGTAGAGTTTCGGCACGTAAAGGAACCTCAAGCCTAAAAAAGAAGCATCTGAGCAAAATTTCTGGTCTTTCACGCCCAATATGGAATGAGACGCTAAGAACCTTAGTAGTTAAAGGGCGTCAACAAATTATAATAAAAATAGCCGAATGGTTGCATCTCGAGGCTAAGAGATTTGAAAGGTTGCTATCTAAATGGAAAAGGAGTGAAATCCCGTATGAGTTCGCATATAAAACATAAATAGCATAAAATGCTATTATTAATATCAAAAAGCTGCTAGCCATCCCGCCATGTATCACAGGGAACCCTAAGCTGTGCAATGCTGTCGCTCACAAAGGATTTGCTAATGGCTCATATTTAGGGAAACATTAAATAGATGATTTTAAAAAACGAGGGGCACAGATTGCATTCTTGGTTGGTTCAACTACCGCAGTCTTAGCGTTTGAAGTCCTCCGACTCATCTCTGCGTTCATTTCTTTAATTCCTTCAGCATGCGGTATGATCTGTCTGGTTTGTCTGTGTGCGTGTGTACATGGTACATTTATGTAATTTATTGTTTATAAAATGTGATTTCCAAGTTCTATAATAAAAGATTTATCTGTAGTAACATAACGGAACCTAGGAGTGCGGGTTTTATGTCCCCGGTATAGGACCGGTGCCTACTCAGCAACATGAGGAAATTGAGGAGCTGCGATAGGCAGCGATATCGGCCATGAAAGCCAACGTTCCGTCTGGAGGAAGCGTCTTGCTGGTCCCATCATCTCCCCTTATCGGTTGGATGATCATCTACGCCAGCCGTGCAGTGGCATTGGCGGGGCTGTGGTTCGTCCCCGAACTGTTACGCCAGAGTGGAAGTGGAATATAACCAGGGCTCTAGAATTTATCCCAAGAAAAACTGGAACTCGAGTTGTATTTATTTTGAACTATTTTACGAATACAGTGATTAAAATCGATAAATATATTCATCTGCTCAAAATAAAACAGACAGTAGTGCTTGTTTCAGCTTCAAAGGTCCTGCCATGTTCTTCCACTAGGTGTATACTTTGCTTCCTGCTTGGGGATTCTACTGTCCTCAATTCTTTCAATACGTTCTTTCCATTTCATTCTATTTTCATTTATTTTATCGCTTAATGTGTACATTTTTAGTTCACTTCTAACGTTTTAATTTCGAGTTCTATCTAGCCTTGTGCAGCATTTTGCCGTTCTTCAAAATCTCATTTTTGCTGCTTCTATTTTGCTTCGTTCTCATTAGGCAGGATCCAATATTCGGATCCATACGGTGTTGCCATAACTGGTACTGCAATAACTTTACGTATAACATATTTCCATCTTTATGTCACTCCTTGTTTTTGTTTTCAAAGTTCTATTTGTTGCACCACATATTGCCTGAAAAGCCTGTAATTTATTCTGAATGCCGTTATCGCATAGAATATAATCTATGTCGCATCCTTAGTGTTTAAAGTGAGATACTTGTTCTATAGTTTCATTTTCTATTACAGTTTGTATCTTACTATAGACTTTCCTACAAAAGTCATTATTTTGGTTTTCGAAATTGATATTTTAAAGTTATAATCCTTACCAATCTGGCTAATATATCGACTGATATATTCGTAAAAGAAATAGACTTACAGTTCTGAATGTCGGATCCACCATTTTAAGTTCGAATAGATGAAGGTCGAAATTTAAACGACTTACTGGATAAGTGAATAACGAAATGGCAGCATTAAGAAAAAGAATGTTAATCGATATAACTAGCAGGATATACAGCTGTGATTGGTCCAAATTCAATTGTATATCATTATAATACAGTCTGAAACAGTCATTAGAATAAATATTCAACTTTGATTTAGGATTGTATATTCATATTAGGTGAGTTAGTATTTAAACATGAGTGCATCGTCTCTTTACCCTTGTAAATCATCAGCTGGACGAAATTTGGACAGCTACAGAAGTTCCCTTTGCATTTGGCCAATAACCCTTATAATATGTGTTTGTCTTACACGTGCTGCTCCCAAACACGGCAACCCCGCGGCTGTTCGTCCGACCTTGAGAGTGATTCCTACATCACCTGAGGGAATATGTGAGGAGGCAAGGAACTCTACATACGAACATTGTCATATCAACTCACTCATGTGATACATCTAACCAGGTTTACTAACTACGGATTCAAATTTATTTATTTATTTCTTCTGTACTCAGTCATCTAGAGCTTTTGTGACTATCAGAACCTACAGCTCTGCCTCTGTTAATGCATTTAATACAAAGATTCTTCCTTCCTCTCCTCTCCCCCTCCCTTTCCTCCACTCACCCTCTTTCTTCCCTCTATACCTCCATGTTTCTCCTTTTCGCCTTTTTCTGTCTTTTATTCTATCACTCTCTCCTCTACGATGCTCTTTGTGCAACTTAGACGTAATGTGATGTTTTGAAAACCAAACTTTTTTTTCTGGGGTGTTAATAAAAATTAAACCACAAATAACAGTTTAACAGTACACAAACGTGTGCCTCCTTATACTTGCAACCCTATCGGAACTACACCCCCTCAAGAAAGTGTTCGTCTGCACTTTAAAGAATTGTAGCAGCAAATTAAAGAAGGGAAAAGTCTGATTTTTTTTGGACATAAAGATCAAATGGCAATACAGTTTACGCGTTTTGGAGACTTTTTAGATTGTTCATTTATCAGTTTTATACATTTTTTAAAAATATTCCAAAATTGCAACTCTCTTGTACGTGGTGTTTTCAAAATTATGTTGCGTGCATTGAGTAGAGCAATTTTGTTTTGTGTATTACATGATTTTACGATGAAAATAGGGTTTTTTATGGAGGAATAAAATATCAGCATTGGGAATTTTCAACGTTTTTGCCTTAATTCCTCATTTTTGGTTCAGTTTACGACTTCATGAATTTATTTCTCTTAAGTCAAATGTCGATGAAAGTGTTTGGAGGTATGCGCAAAAAAATGCTCTACTCAATGCATGAAAGATAATTTTGAAAACACCACGAACAAAAAAGTTGCAATTTTGGCATATTTTTCAAAACATTTATAAAACTGATAAAATGCACATTTGAAAAACTTCCAAAACACGTAAACTGTGTTATCATTTTATCTTTATGCCCAAAAAATTAGATGTTTCCCTCCATTAATTTGGTTGCCAGGATGTTTTAAAGTGCAGACTAATGCTTTCTTGAGTGGGCATATATTGTTTCTCAAGGTAACTGCTTTGCGTTAACGAATAATACCAACGAACTTGGAATTTTGTAAATAACGAAAGTTTGCAGAAATATCAGCTTACATGTTGTTGTTTTCTAACCTTCAAAGAATGAATACTAAGCAAGATGATGTGATTTTTTATCGTATTCCTAAAGTATATTACATATCTAGTCTCATAAAAATGTTTTCGCTATTCTTAGCTGGAAAGTTAACATACGTACATAAATACACACATAAGTTTTAAAACGCCATTTTTGGCTTCAGATTAACATTGGTTTTAGTCATTCATCGAAAATAAAAATTATTTGGTTAAGCTTTACATATTTCTGTAACTTATGACATTTAACTAGAAGTATTAGAGACATTCTTTAGAGAATAAAGAATAAAGAAACATTTTCATGTAAAATTTGTTTGTAATGGGGGAATTTCATGATCGTCTTGCATTTTTAAAGATGCCTGAATATAGTATAACATTGGTATTTATTCGACTTTTACTTTTAATGTTTTGTTGTTGAGTGGCAGCACACAAACATACATACATTTGTGTGACTTCAAAACGTGTATTTCACTTGAAACTGAGTTTGTGAGTGGAATGTGATGCTTCACCTTGGATAAGCAGTTAACTGAGGCAGCTTACTTCACATATAAGAATTTGATCTTTAATGAAAACCGCAAAATATAACAATTAATGTTCGTAAGCTGTCGTATATAATCAAATAAGCTGTTTTGAACCCGTTGGCCATCCTCCTAGAAAGTTAAAGCTATCTTAAATAAGTTAAGTTGGCAATCCTGCAGCTAACTCAGCAACCCATTATCCTTATCCTGCTGTAGGCGAGGGTACTTCCTTGTATACATGACCCAGTTTCTAACACGCTCCAATTCCACCCCCTACCCTTTTGATTGCACTATAGGGGTCGAGAAACGCTTTCTTGTTTTACCTAGGGTTGCACGCTATAGGCACTCTATTGTTTACAGCATGTTGGTTGCTGGGAAATCAATGCTGTTATTTTTTTTTAATATCCGCGGTAAAGCACCAGTAATTTGGAAATTTACTTTATTAAATAAGACGGTTATTATCTCAACTGTCAAGCGAATATATTTATACCTTCTCGTTACAAAATGACTGTTTGCGAATACAATAATCTTGGATAGGTTTTAAATGAAATAAATAAAAACCTACATTAAGACCTTATAATTTAGAAGGTATGACATACACATCGTCAGAAATAATAGGATGATACCTGATTGTATATGCATCTACAATCTATGGTGTAAGCGCTATATAGGTAGAAGAACGCTTTTAAGCATACAGTTTTTAGGATAATCATCGTATAAGTATGCTTTCTCCAGTTTAAATGCATCTTAAGCCCTGTCCACACTGATTAACATTTAACAAAACTTGTCAAGCGCAACATGTTAACAGTTTGCATGTTGGCCAAATTTTGATTGCAGAGTTGACTTAACATGTTAACCGAAACAGTTGTGCTTGACACTTTTCACATGTTGGATGTTTTCAGCTTTTAATGGAAAACTTGTTAAGTCAATTCGCTCTCTGTGTATGTGATTGGGTGAACTTCGGAAGTTTCCAGACTATAAACATGGCAGCTATTGCTTCATGCTATTGTGTTCGGTAGTTCCAAGTTGACTCGTTCTGTGCTTATATCTTTGTTTTGGTTTGCTTCATGTGAAGTTATGGAATGGACGAAAGAAAAGACACTTTCATTAATAAAATCTTTGTTGAGGCTATCATTATGGAACATTGTAATATATGTAATAAAAAGGGTGGACAATTATACCAAACTATGTGCAATTTACTATTGTTCCAGAGGCAATATCAGTAAAAAAAAATAAAAACCTCACTTTGCTAGAGAATTGCACAAAGGCTCAAGTCTGGCAGCTGGAATGGCTGCTCTCAAATGTGTGTCTTTTTTGTGAATTATAGGTTAGAAACTTTGCTCAAAACAAAGTTGAAGTCACTTTGACTTGTTCTCAAGAAATTGAAGTCAAACCTGCCGCAAATTTTAAACTCATTCAAAATATTTTCACTCCTGTGCTGATTAACACGATAGAGCCTCATCACCTTCTACTTTTCTTTTTATTACATACCAGATACAAACAGAATAGTCAAATCTTAATCACTGGAGTCCATTTAACTAAAAAGTTAAGAGGTTTTGTTGTCCCAACAAGTCAACTGGTGTGGATAGAATGTTAAACGTTCACAGTTACAACATGTTGAAGACATTTAACATGTTGAATGAGACATTTTGTTAATTATTGAATGTTAACTGTTGATATGTTGAGCAGTGTGGACTCACCATAACACAGTACATCATTTGTTTTCGATAGCGGAAGATTCAACACAAAACGGCCGCTTTACGATTTGGTCAAAAAATGCATTTAGTACGTTTAAAGAATAAATATCGTTCTTACAGAGGGTTTGCATATGTACTATCTTAATGTATTACCGACGCGTTCTCCTTGGTGACAGGCGGTCTCCTCTGTTTTCAGATGTATGAAGCACTCCCTTCTTAGGTTGTTTCTAAAGTGTACATTGTTTCACGAACAATTAGGACGCTTGAACCAAACATAAACGTACCCCACTGCTTGTCAATATATCTTCCAGTTAGGAGAAAGTTATTTAATTACGAGGGTGACACTTACAATTTTTAGAAAAGCAAACAAGTATTAGTTTTAAAAAAATTAAGTGATTATATTGTTTTTCAAAATACTCCCTTTTAACATCAATACATTTCTGCATTCGATGAAACCAGTCCTCAAAGCAATGATGCAACTCTTTCTGAAGCTCTTCAGAAACCGGGTTTTTATAAGGTTCCACTGCTTCATCTGACGGCAAAAAAAGTGATTCCACGCATTTTATCTTTAATTTTTGGAAACAAAAAGAAATCACAAGATGTGTCAGGGCTGTGGGTGGAGAGTCCATGGCTATGACTTTTGGATCATCCAGATACTCAGGCTTAGCTTTGCTGTATGCGACGATGCGTTGTCATGATGTAACATTAATTTTCCTTGTGGGCGTTTTTCACGAACTTTTTCAAAAATTTGCTGTAAACAAACATGTTTGTCCTAAATGGCAGTAACGGTGTGTATCCTCTAAAGCCATATAGCAATATGGTCCGTTTTATATGAAAAAGAACTAGCAACCATCTTCTTACTAGCACTGGGAATTCATCGGACTTTTGTAGGATTAGGTTCTGTTCGAAAGACACAATGAGCTGAATGATTTTTATTTTCAGGATCATAGCAATAAACTCAAGATTTATCACCAGTAAAGAAATTTCAAACCAAATTTGAAGTCCCCCTTGGAATTTTTCCAGAGTTTTTCTATACCAATCAAGGTTGTTGTTTTAGATCGGGAGTCGGGTTGTATGGAATCCATCGACAACAAAGTTTTTTCACGTTCTAGCTGTTGATGTAAAGTATTTTGGATTTGACTCACACCAATGCCCAATGTCGCCCGAATAAATTCATAAGATGTCCTCGATCTTCTTCAAGCATTGCTCGAACAGCGACAATATTTTCATCAGTAACAGTAGCTTTTGGGCGTCCTTCAGGAAATTCATCACTAAGAAAAATCCGATCTCCTTTGAATTGGCTCTGCCAATTATAAATTGTTGCCAAATGCATTTCTAAGCCGATATTCACATTTTAGGTGTTAATGACGATTTAAAATCGTAAAAACTCATAGCCCGGAAATGTTCTCTATCAAATTCATTTTTGGGTGTACACAAAATCTTTAAATGATGATAATTAACAAACTATTGGAGAAAATCGAACAAACTACACGGCAATCAACTCCCAAAACATTATAAAGTACTGTCATTTGTTTTTAGAAATATGGCATTCTAAACTTTTTCAGTATCGCCCTCGTATTAACCTGAAAAGTTAAGCTGATACTTTTATTAAGGTCACTTTCTTCAACATCTTTTAGACCAGCTGTCGCCTCGGAAAGCGCGAAGATGTTCATATTTGCTTTTGAGATTAGGCATTTTACCATAATACAGCACTAAATACTGTAGTACAGATACCAAAAGTCAATATGCTGCAATTTTTTTCTCTGCCACTTACCTATAGGTAGCAAGTAGAGGTATTATATTCCACTAAAAAATTCTATGTCGAAATGTTACTGGAAATACATGCTTTGAGGTTTCCTGTACACTCCAAAAAGTCTCTGCTGTGAACAGTATAACTCAAAAACGGAATTTGCATATAAATATCAAACTTGGCGTCTTCCGAAGATATGACACGAGGACTTTCAAAAAAATCACCCCAACCCAAACTTACTTTACATGGAAAATGTTTCGTTATTTTTTGCTTTCTTAAAATGGATCAAAACAGTACTCATGTTTATCGTATCTATTTGATTTATAAAATATATAACTTTTTATTTTCTGTAAAAAAATTTCATTCTGAGTGAGTTTTGTATAATTTTTTTATAACTGGTAAATCATTAGAGATAGACAATAACTAATACAAAACGATATCTAATCCCCTTAGAACGCAATATTTATGTATAACAAATTGTTTGTGCCATTAAGCATTTTCGAAATAATCGTTCTTTTTATTTGAGTTTTCAAATACTTTATACGTTTTTGAAGTGATAAAGAACAATGTCATACAGAGTAAGGAATTTCAAAATCAGCATATAGTGATTCGATTTTTAAACAGCCTTCAGCCTTCAGCCTCCTGTATCCCCTTGTATCTACCATCATCTTATCGTGAAATTATTTCTGTAAGCGTTCATCTTGATTAACAAGAATTATATAGAAGAATAAGCTTTTCAAAAATAGTTTGTATAAGATATATAAAATTGACGAAGTAGAGAAATTCATGTGAACGTTACACATAACATTTTTACTTTCTCTACCACGTACTTTCAGTAAATAAAAGAAGTATTATATTCCATGTAAAAATTCGATACCGTGATTTCACCGAAAATATGTTTTGATGTACCAGAACCCTCAAGAAAACATTTTTAGAAAGGTCCGTATGTGTCTGCCTGTTTGTCTGTATAACATAAGAATGAAAATTCGATTAAATACCAAACATGCAATTTCAGCATCTTCCAAGGATTGGCACGAACATTTTCAATAACATTTCCTCATCCCAAACTATCCTTCACATAGAAAAGTTTTCGAAAACCTATAACGATTTTGATTAAAATGCCACACTTTTAAATATTTTCAAGATTAGATAAAGCTTCACTACATAAAAATGTATATCTCATTAAACCACATAATTTATATCAAATGCATTTTTGTGGCGTTAACCATTTCCGAAATATCCTTTGTTATTGGTTTGAATCTTCAAATACTTACACTTTTCTCAATAGGAAAATTGCTATTCGTCTTTTATTTTAATGATCATTTAAAGAGAACGGAAATTTAAAGCCATCACACAGCCACCCGCTCTTAAAAACTTGACTGTCGCTTAAAGCCGACTGCATTCCCCTAACCCCCTAGCAATGAAATATGTAATAAGACGATTTCTGCAACGTTTATCCTGATTAACGTGAATTAGATAGAAAAATACATTTTGTAGGAGTAGATGTTTGAAGAACGGGTACAAAATTCATGTGAATGTAATACATAACAACTTTTTAAAGACTGGTTCATCCAGTGTGAAAAAGTATATTGGTGTAAAACCTATGTAACCGTAACAATCTTTTACAAAACATGTTGTATTCTGGCTATATCACTTTATTATCCTTCTCTAATCTGCATACTTCCGCTCCACGACATTTCTAAGGTTGCTTCATCAATTTAATTGAGGCACTTGACCGCCACGCCTGCTATTGTGTGCTTCTCTTCGGCCACTATCATCCCAATTTGCTTGTGTTACACTCCCTTCTAGTGAACCAAGAAGTATGCTCGGAAAATAAATCTAAGTATAGTAAGATCTTATAACACACGTACGCGCGTAATTTTATATTTCAAATTCCATTTTTGCCTTCACTACCGATATCTAAGATATCGAGATTACAACGGAAATATACATTTTGAGACCCTCACGAATCAAACAGAAATAAGACCGTAAAATCGTACACTTTTAGGAGACTCTCTATCTAAATTAACCTTAATTTTGATCCAAGTTCAACCAAATCTGAAATGCGTCGACAGATTTCTTATGGATTCCATCCCACATTGGAATACAAGGCAAGGAATTGGCCGACCGGCAGCAAAAGAAGCCATTAAACATCCACTAAGTGACCCAACTATAACTACACCAGCCCATGATGTTATCTCAACCATTAAAAAGAAGCTCTAGCAACAATGGAAGACAGGATGGCTTCTCCACGAGAAGCAAACTCCGTGATATAACATCGAGTCTTTCGACACATCTTCCCAGTAATTCTTTTTCCAGACAAGATCAGGTTTAAATATCCCGACTGAGAATGGTCATACCAAGATCACGCACAGTTATCTTCGTTCAAAGGACCAACCATCCATCTGCCACCAGTGCAACATACTGTTAACGACGAGACACATAGTCATGGAATGTCCACAATACGATCAATGGAGACAATATTACCAGATACCCAATGATTTACAAACAGCACTCAACTATTCCATGTACCCTAAGATAGTTGAATGTTTTAAAACCATACATTTATATAAAAGTATATAATGTTCAGTCAGTTTGATTATAGTGTCACAATTTTATACTAGTTCATTGTAATGGTTCAAAATTGCCAGTATGTTAAATAACCTTAGTGTTTTATTATTAAATATTTATTTTAAAAGTCGTAAAGTCGCGATATGACTAATATATTAAAAAATAAACGATTTCTTAAAATATACGTAGATATATAAACTTTTAGTTCTTATGTGTAGTGGTTAGCGGAAAATATTTAAGGGTCTCTGCATCTAAAATATCCTTAATTTGGACCGATTTTAACTAATTTAAAATATAGTCACAATTTCATTCAAATGTATGCCTAAATAATTTCAGTTCAAATGGAGTGGTTAGCTTAAAGCTTAAAGTACATTATGCAACAAGGCTATAATGGTAGTAATTAAGACGCGAATATGTTTATGAAATGAGTGGTAGCGAGTTATAGTCAAATTGCATATGACTGTTTTTGGTCGACCACACTATAATTTCAAATCTTCGAGACTTTACAAAAAGTCCTTACCTTGATAATTGTGTGTAATCAAATGCTGTTCGGATGGTAGCATTGATGCAGAATCTTGAGTGTGTTTGCGAGTAGTGCAATAGATGGCAGCATTGTCGAATCCATCCGTATTTATTGATTTTTAAGTTGAAGGTATCTACACATATTGAAGCAAAGCAAATAAACTCAATTTATTAGAATGATAAAATTACAATGAATCGAATTTGTTTTATTTTAAAAACACACATTTCATTATTTATCTGTGGAATGGATCCCAGTGGAATGTTAGAAGTTGGGACGGCTGCTTTGAAGTGTTAAAAGGTATGGGCGATAGGGAAGCTTGGAGCGCGCGTTGTCGAGTAAGATCATAATGAAAGTATTATGAATGCCGTAACAGTTTTACGTCACATATAATCAGCGTATTATAGAGTAAACAACAAAAATATATTCATAAGTCTACAATTTAAATTATCTTAAAATTCAAAATGCGTCGAGAAATGTTCTTTAAATTGACATATATAAAATTTCAACTTCTTATATGCAGTGGTTAAACTCAAACCTGAACATTTTTACGGATTTTCTCATCTAAATGCATTTTAAGACGATTTCAATCAAATTTGAAATGTGTCGGTTGTTTGCAACGGTCGGGGAGTTCGTTCCATGCATACGAACGGATACACTGACAAAGCGATGCGAACGTACTTAACAGAGAAGAATTCTTTAAAAAAATATATTCTTTGTATTCGTATGGAGGGCAGTATAACTCACAAACTAATAGGCGGGAGAGTAACAATATGCTGCAGATTAAGATTTGTAGGAAATTCTCCGCATCCCAAGAAAACCTTTATTTGAATACATTTTCATTATTCAAGTTAAAATATCTAAGAGTGAAGTATTGGCATGACAAATAAAATGTGTATCTTTAACTTTATGTAAATGCCATGTGAAGTCCTCTTCAATCTCAGGAATTTTATAAAAATGGAAAATAATAGGATATAGGCAAAAACTTACAACAGAAAAGCTGCGTATTTAGTTAAAATACACAATTTATATCTTACAAAGTGTTTGTGGTATTAAAAAGTCCGAAAACTTTGTTGTGGTTAGTGTAAATCGTTGTGTATTAAGCAATGCATTTTGAAAGGTCAAATGATAGTTCTCATGAAAACAGTATATAACAAGAAATCGAGCGGGACGGCTAGGCGGAAGTCTGTGGCCCGCATTCGGGATGTCGTGGCCCCGCGGCCAACCTTCCTGACCCATGGGATTTTTTGGGGGTTTCCCCGTTTCACTAGGCAATGCTGGGAAGCATCATTAAGTGCCCCGAATTTCCTGTCCCTGGATTTCACCTCCATTCGCATTTCACTGCACTTTCGGGTTGCAGGTGTCGGCGGGAGGTCTCGGCATGTGCATAGCAGGGAAAAAATATGCTCTGTGGAAATCTTCGTCCCCTGGATTGTGGATGGTCTCTGAGTCCCGGGCCCCCCGGGGGATGTGTAATCCTCACAGGGGGAGAGAACCCGGCTGCTCCAGTGCCCATCCGGGGAGTTTCAATCTAGAAATGCCTGTTTGTCTCTCGGTCCGGCCGCCCTCTGTCTCCTCTCACCTCATCCCTCCCTCCCGGGTCGAGGTGCTAAGTCCTCCGCCTCTTAGAATTCTAATCCTAGTATAACAAGATCAGGCTGGAGTAATTATATAGACTTGTTTTTTAAACAATTCATTGTCGTCTCACCCTCCAGTTGTATACCTACACTAAAATGCATATTCAAAGTATGTCTGAAGAATATTAATTATGGTTACTGGGAAGTAGATAGAAATGCCAGCTTTTGTATGAATAATTTATACAGTTACTATGAAAATTAATTATATGGGGTATATACACTTAGTCGTGTGGTAAGATGTTTATTAATACCGTAGTAGTAATTGATATTTGTTGCCTTAGTTAATGTTTAATTTTCTAAGACACAGGTCTATACTTTAGTAACCCAGGTGCACTTATAATGTGATAGGTTAGGTCTGACTGTCACAGAAACTGAAGGGCATGGAAAATCAGGCTACTAGACGTTGCTGGTAGCATTGTGGGGTGTCACCTGCCAGGATTCCTGAGGGAAAGTGTTCCAGCCGACTGTCTGGGACCCACCAGGTTAATCAAAGCCGGTGTCTAACTCCTGACAAAGTGCACTGTCATTGTATTCTGTATCTGGCACCACTACTTCTCTTGATATTCCTTTGTTATGCTATATGTTCCAACTTTTGAGTGACGTACACTACACACATTGTATAATTAAGGATTTTATCACCGACTATTTAATAATGGCTACTTATCCATCGTCATATCACCATGGTAATGAATTTATATATATATATATATATATATATATATATATATATAGTTACGAGGGCTATACCAGAAGTACCCGACCTAACAAAGAAAACACAAACATTTTGGGAAAAAACATCTTTATTTCTCTACATAGCCTCCTTTTAGCTCGATACACTTTTCCCAGCTGTGTGCAATAGTTTCGATACCCTGCTTATAGTGAGAACTGTCGAGTTCTCCAAAATAACCATCAACTGCAAACTCCACCCCTTCATTGCTGGCAAATCTTTTACCACCAAGCCGTTTCTTCAACTTTGGAAACAGAACATAATCAGAGGGGGCTAAATCTGGCGAATAGGGTGTATGAGGAAACAATTCGAACTTTTACTCATTGATTTTGGCCATGGCGATAATGAATGTGTGAACTGTGCATTGTCTTGATGAAACAGAACTTTATTTTTCGCTAAATGCGGCCGTTTTTGCTTGATTTCATCATTCAAACGCTGCAATAAGTTCATAATACTCGCCATTGATTGCTTTTCCTTTTTGAAGATAATCAATGGAAATTATCCCACGCGCATCCCCAAAAACTGACGCCATGACCTTGTCTACAGATGAAACTGCCTTAGCCTTCTTTGGAGCCGATTCTCCCCTTTCAATCCACTGTTTTGACTGTTCCTTCGTCTCAGGTGTGAAGTGATGGACCCATGTTTCATCCATGGTTATGAATCGCCTCAAAAACTCGGTCTTACTGCTGCAAAACATCACCAATCACTCGACTGAAAGATCCCCACCACGCTGCTTTTGTTTCATTGTGAGTAAACGCGGCACCCATCTTGCGCACAGCTTTCTCATGTCCAAATTTTCAGTCAGTATGCAATGTACAGTTTGCCATATTTTAAATACCTGTGACGTCTGTTAGCTCGCGCACTTTCTCGACGGTCATCCAATACCATTTTGTGGATTTTCTTCACAATTTCTGACGTGGTCACCTCATTTGGTCGACCACTGCGACGTTCGTCTTGGCAGCTCGTACGGCCTCACTTAAGCTCTGCCACCAAATGTTTTACTGTTGTAAACGAAGGATCAGACTCCACCAGAGTATAATCTAGCTCTGCTTTAATATTAGTTGGACTAAGACCTTCCAAATGAAAGTATTGTATCACATAACGATGGCCAGTTTTATCTATATTTAAAAATTCGCTGAGGGAGTTCGCTATTAATGGCTGCCAAACAATTACTAAAGAACGTAGCATCGTCAAACTTCAAACTTAAGCTTTATAAGGTTGGTACTTTCTACCATAGTCATTTGTTTGAAACAACAACATCTATACATACGTCAGGTTGGGTACTTCTGGGACTGCCCTTATACATGCATAGAATAATATGCCAAAAGAAACAAAAGTTTGTAGATTATGATAAAAGCTCAAATTATGCAAACAAGGCTCACTCTTTTAACTTCGCACCACTTCATGTAGCGCTCATATGCCACTTCATACTTAGCCCTCGATTTACTTGGCAAAAACATGCAACTACTGTCAAAACTGCTGCTTCAGTATTTGAAAGGATACTTTCCTCAGAATCGCTTATTATTTAAAAGAAATTACCCGATTTTTCTTGATTCCAGATAATCCATACCAGTATGTAACTCTAGGGAGCCGGCATTACCTGTTCCGCTCCCGTTAGTGCCTGCCACTGAGCAACAGGCCGGTTTGTAAATTCAATTGGTTTTCTGTAACTGCACGGGAGCAACTTTGCGATATAAATTGATTAGAATTGTTATAAACATATTTGTTATGGAAGTATATTGCTTATACGACATTATTATTATAATTATAATGTTACTATTAAATACAGTATGATATTAATTTGTACATTGCATCCTAGGAAGGATTACACAAGCAATGAATAGTAAATTATTTAATAAAACCATGATAATTCGTATTCTCAAAGGCAAAATAAACAAGTTGTGAGTCTGACCAGAATGAATAAATTTAGCAATAGCAATAAATTACAGTATAAAACGTACTGGACTTGCATCCATAAACGTTGTAAATTTTAGCTGTCCCAATAAAGGTGATATTTCTTCCTTTTGGTATTTTTCATGCTGATTCACATGACAAGATAATGGCACTTTAGATTAAACTTTTTATATTGTTTAACATGTTATTACAAATTAAACACTTTACACCTTTATCTTGTGCTATAATAAAATATGTTTCCTCCCAAGCAGGGTTGAAACTAGTTGGTGTCGTTGGCCTATGCTTGGCGTACTGGCCTTCTTGGTAAATGAAAACTATCCGACAGAACCGCCGCTGCGCTGAGGGAGGGTATGACTGACGTTCAACATTTACCCCTTTGCTCCTCTTTCAGTTGCTCCCATCACGCTTATGTACTGAGCAGGCAAGCTCTCTGCCGGTCTGCTCAGTATTGAGGGTAGCTAATCTATACCATTCCATTATTATGGTTACAGTAACTCCTTTGTTTCTAGACAACTTTACTATGATCAACTGAGTAGTGTTAACTAGGTTTTGGTTTACATTTATTACCGCACTCATGTGATTACAGAACTCGTTTTAAACTTCTTTCTTGCTACATATTCGAGTGGTAATGATGCTCATATCCCACTAGTTGCGTAAACAACTATTATAGCATTCTTAACACGTAAAGATTTTATAAACAGCCACACATCTTCCTGCGAACAAAGTTTTATGTCTGATTTATATCTGTTTCAAAACTAATAATGTAAAATGTAAGAATGAGAAGACAAATCTAATGTGTTTCATTCACATGACTTCCTCTATTCACCATCGTTTATTTTTATATAACTTTTAAAAACTATACTTATGAATGCTTATTCTATCTACTTCAGGTTAATTGAGACAAAACATTGCAGAAATAGTTTCGTTACACATTTCATTGTAGGTTCAAGGGGAATAAAGCAAGCCAAATCAATAGTCAGATGTTTAAAAGTGAGTGGCTATATGCTGGCCTTGAAATGTAATTCCCTTTCCATAACATTGAGAGAAAAAACTGTTTGCGACTGTTTGTATTGAAAAATTGAAACCAATAATAACGGATATCTCTGAACTGGCTGCTGTCACAAAAAGGTTACTGGGAATAAATTGTTTTAAAGAGATCTACATTTTAGTAAGCCTTATATATCTCTTATGGTTGACACATTGTATAAAATTCCTTCCGAATTCCGAGGACTTACACCGGCTATTCCCAGAATAAAGTTATACATTTTATTTGTCATCTAATCCCCAAGGCATATGATATTTTAATAAAAATCGTTAGAGAGATTTCTTGATGATCCCAAGATATCAACAAGTCTTCCATGTAAAGGAAGGTTTGGGGTGAAGGGGTCTTCTTGAAAATCTTTGTGACACACCTTTGGAATATATTGAACTTAAATACCTAGTTTGGTGCTTATCGAATATTTAGTTCTCGAGTTGTGTTGTTTACAAACAGACACACACACAGGTACCTTTACCTAAAATTCTTTTGGATTCGGTGAACCTCAAAACATGTATTTTCGGTGAAATATTGGTATCGGATTTTTGAGTAGCATTCAATACCTCCCCTATCCACTAGGCACGCGGTAGAGAAAGTAAAACTGAAAAAAATAAAAAAAACACTCCAGTAAATATAGATCAGGAAATTAATCGGTACCTAACAAGATAATACCATTTTGTTGCTGGTTCGGGTCAGCAAATAAGTACTAATTACAATAAAAGCAATGCTAATTTTAGTTAGTTTATTAATCATGGACAATCATAGCAAACAGAAACAACCACACAAGCTCCAATGAACACTGATGCGCAAATTGAGTTTATGGAATACGAGGCGTATTTTTAAAGTAAGGACCGTTTTAATATTTTGCTACTGCAGCTCTACAGTCGCGATTTTGAGCATGCGGGATAACTTCCTCCATTCGTTAGGAAACCAGACGCAGCTGTGAGCGATCGTCGCTTTGTGTTTTCCTGTCGTTAGAGCGCTTCGAAATGTGCAAAGCAATTGAACGATCCACCGACTGTGAAGTCAGATCAGAGATTAGTTTTTGAATGCGAGAAATGTTACGCCAGCAAACATTCATTGCTAATTGTATGAGGTTTATGGGGAAACCATAATGAGTGATAATGCCCGGTCACACAGAGCCAAACAAACACAAGATCTGATCGCAATAATTGGTTGAGTACAATTCGACCACCTTCCCTAAAGTCCGGATTTGGCATCAAGCAATTTCTCTGTTTCTTCATCTGAAGAAATTCTTTGGTGAAAACATTTCAATGACGATGATGTTGTGAAACAAGAAGTACAGACTTGGCTTTCATCACAGGCGGCATCATTCTTTGACGATGGCATACACAAACTACTTTCCCGTTACAAGTGTCTGAATAACGAAGGTGGCTATATGGAGAAGTAGTGTAAGGTGTAAGATAATGATTGATAATAAAGTATTTGGAAAATAATGTTCTGTTATTTTTAAAACATTATCGGTGCTTTAAAAACACGCCTCGTATGTGCTTCACCACTTAACAAGGTTGGTGTCTCAGCTATTAAGGTTTTGCAACCATGCTGGACAGCATTTTGCACACCTGCTGTAGGAGGCAAAGATGCCTGCGCCTAGGCAGAAAATGTGCATATCTCAACACGGTTAATTTGCTGACAAGTTTTAGGGCAGGCTTATTTTAGTTCTTTTAAAACATCCTAGAAATGCGACTGAAGTGCCCACGTTTTCTTTTCTCTCTCTCTCTCCCTATCTCTATTTTACGTCGCTTTAACTACGTGGTCATATTGCGACGGATCTGTTAGAGATAGCTCGTGGTTCAGTATGTGGCGGATGTTTAACCTTCTAAGTCTCAGCTCTGTACCATATAATCTGTACCAAAGAGGCCTTAGTTAAATTAAATTGAGTTTTATTTATGGACGCTCTGTAACTGCTGTGGTCCTTAGCGTCCCATTCTATATTGGGCGTGAAAGACCGGAAAGTTTGCTCAGAGGCCTTTTATCAGGCTGGAGGTTCTTTTACGTGCCGTAAATCTACGCCTGAAAAAATCCATCGCCCTCTGCCGGGTTTGAACCCGCGACCTTGGGAACTGGAGGCTAGCACGGTACTAGTCCACGGAGGACGAGGCGTTAGTGCTAGGCAACTGTACCTCATCTTCTGTATTGACCAGCAGATGGCAGGACGACACGTGTCTACAGAGACAGTGTCAGGCAACTGTATCTCTGCTTCTACACGTGCCAACAGATGGCATTAGGGTGCGTTTCGGTCTACCTACTTTCATTATCTCTAGATAGATGGCAGCGCATTCACTGTTACCATCTATTTTCATTTTTATTATTGTTTTAGCCCTAAGGGGGTCGTGGTATTATATAATGAAATCCGGCATGGACTTGGCCACCGAGAGAAAACAGTCAGATTGGTCGGCCCACGGATTTGAACCCGAGTCTTTCCGAATACGGACCATAGACGTTACGTCTGAGCCATCCCGCTTGGTATCCACGGTTTTGTTTAAACAACAGTGAAGTTTGTGAGTAAGCAGTATGAACATATTAACTGTTCGTATTCGCTCTGTATAACATATTTTGACACCTTATAGTACAAATAAGCGAGGATGCATTTAATATGTATTTTAAAGGTACTCGATACGGAATGTTCGGAAAAGTTACAAAGCTTCGAGAATAAAACTTTTTAAATTCTTTTATCGAAGACATTCTACCTCATTTTGAAATCAAGACCCAATAGCGGTTTGCGTTTAAATGTCCAAACGCCAGTTTAAATGCATATGCACAGGTGTGTGTAAATAGTACGTGAAATTTTAAAACTCGCGACTTTTCTTACGTTTTTTGACAGTTTTAAAATGTTCCTTATTATACAATTTTTTCAATTTCTTTCAGATACTCAGTATATATTCTGTGAAGGTTAATGATGAAAAGCTTTTTCTTGATATAGAGTTTTCAATTTAAGTTTTCAAACAGTTAATACATGACTGATTTTTACAATCAATGAACAATTTATGTTAAAGACAACTGCAATCATTGCTGTCATGTACATCAGATGTTCAGAATTACATCATGTACTCAGAGTGTTCGCTTTGAGCATTGGTACATGATGTAAAGCAATTATAGTAGAAAATATTGCACATTGAATTTCATCAGAGCTTATTGCCAAGCATGCTTATGTTATGCCGTCTTTCATGTCTTCGGGGGTCGTCGGTAGTTCTTGGTAAACTTCTTGTTTTCATTTACCCCTCAGATAAAAGTCCATAAAGGAAAAGGTACAAAAAGTTAAATGTTTGTTTACATCCCATTAGAGGACACGGTTCTCTGAAATTGTCAAAAATCACATTTTTTGTTAAAATCTCTATATTTTCAGTTTTAGAAAATATAAACTATTTGGGGGTTAAGAGATTTTTAAGACATTTAAGTACCATTTAAATGCTAGTATGTACTCTTTTAAAGCTGTCATGCAACGCTCCTTTTTAGAACATTTTTTGTATATTGCAACAACGAACGATTATATCATGTCCAACGAGCAGTTCAGCAATGAACAAAAGATGCCAGGAACAAGAGAAGGCAATAAAAAGCTGCAGTAATTCAGGAATGAAGGTGCAGATGATTATGACCCTGGAATGTATTGAAATGTCAGAATTTTAACGTTCAAGCTTTAAATTCAGTTTTCTCAAAACAACATTTTTGGATACTTATGTACCTTTTTCTCAGAAAGTATGAAATCTAGAGAGCTTAAATTTTCAGTGCATGTATACAGAACATAGCTAAACTTTTAGAACAACAATCATAATTTTATAATGCATAGTAGTGATATTAGGATAGCAACAATATGGCAAATGTTCCACATTTTTACTTTGCAAATATTTTGTTTTAATTTCTAGTGAACTGATTATACATAACTAAATAATTGAGGTTCAAAAGATAGATGATTATACTAAGAACAAGCATGCAAACGTGTGATTCTGCATTGGAAGTAGTATCAGAGAAAAAGGTACATAAATTCACATCTTTTAAGAGTAAACTTTATTATTTTTCTGCTGAGTGAAATAATTTTTACGGAATCAACTAAATAAGCTATCAATTTAAACAACCATTTAAAATAATTGCCATGATTTTCAAAATAATTTATAAAAATTTCAGAGAAAACCAGCGAGAAACTTAAGAGTAGTGGTAATTTGACACATTTAAGGTGTAATTTCAATGTTTACAAACTACCTTGTCCGCTTAATACGATTCAAACTGTACAATGGAGCAACTCAATAGTTAATAAGTCCATTGCGTAAACTAATTTTTTCGTAATCTTTGACCTTCAACTACTACCAATGGCCATCAAAACACAGTTGTTGTATGCGTCTTCAAACGCACTATTAAATGATAAATAATACATCATATCAATCCATTTAATATGATGAAGTTCGTATCCGTATCTCCCATACACTTGCACACTCATCAGAAAATTATTTACACACAACATGCCCCCTTCACCCCAAATAACTTTTCTCTGAAGTATTTCCTTCTGTCACTACAAATGGCCGTGTTACTCAGGTGGCCTGTTTTAAATGCCTCACCCAGTATATTCGAGGCATTATATACAACATTTAAAAGCCTAAGGCTTCCAAATTTTCATCGCGTGTGGCATTTCACATCTGACTAGATTTTAATTTTTTTAAAGTTATTTTTGGAAAGTTAGGCACATGAAATATTGAATTTAGTTTTATTGTATAATTATGTTGATTAAATATTTGATGAAATTTAGCTAAATGCACTGAAATTTTCATAAATTAGCTTAGAGAGAGCATAAAAGCAAGACCTTACCTTGATTTGAACAGGAACCATCAGTGTAAGAGGCAAGAACGTTATCCTCACGGTGACCTTTTTTCTTCTTCGTTTTATGGGCATCTTGTTGGCTTTTTAATAATAACAAAAAGCCTTTCCTAAACCTTGAGATTCTATCAGCGATCATGACTTTAAAGGATATGAGATGAGAGAACTAATGTCAGGTTTGGAGATGTTTATCCGTGTAATTTGGCGCTTTAGTTTTGGGTTGGGAGTTCAACAGATAATTAAACTGTAGGCGCGCACACACACACACTGCTTGAACCGTAATCATACGTTCTGTTTCTGTTAAACGTCACGTATTATTACAGCAATAAAAATAGAAATTAATAGCTCTGATTAAAGGTTTCTGTCAATGAGTACATATACAGAGCATTTCATACGGGAGGTTTGGTAATTTAGGGTTAATTGTGCAAGCTATGATATGCAAAATAGGTTTAGAAATGATGGTTCCTTCCCTAATTTAATTACTTTCGAGGAGTTGTTCATTTCTTTATGGGACCCACCACATCAAGGAAACTGTATGATCATTCCAAAAGTTTGCATGCTTGACCTATAGACTGCTGACATTGATCTGATTTTCGCGCCAGTTGAATCAGGAGTAGGCGTGTACGTATTACGTGGATTCCTTTACTAATCAGGCTTTCTGCAAATCTCAGTCTTGAATTGGAAGACAGAAACCATTAGAATCTTTTACTATAGCATATAGTGATGCCATATTAAAATCCAACTAACCATGAATCCACTCATACCGTTACATTTCAGGAGCGTTCTTAAAGTTTTGTGCCTTGCATTGTGGTATTTAGTGGATATTTTGGAAAAAATTTCTAAAAACCTGCTGTGTTACATTCATAGGGATTTCCCTAGTCACTATCATTTTTATACACCTTTACAGACTATTCCAACCAAAACTTATTTTTCTATCTACTTCATGTCAACCTAGACAAAAGTTTACAGAAATAGTTTTATTACACATCTTGTAGGTACACTTCCATTTATGCTCTCACCGCAGCTTCGGGAGGCATTTTACCAGCCTTCTCAGCGGGCACAGGGAGGGATGTGCCTGGAGAGTTTTGCCTTTGTTGTTCGTCCAAGCAGTGGTGTGTGATAACTGTAGCTCACGCGATGTATGCAAATATTTCGGAGGGCATCGGGGAAAAATTGTGGTATGTGGGAAGCCAATTTGCGACTTGAAGACATTGCTAGGACAAGTCCATGCAGCATTCGCATGGCCAGATTATTAAAACAATGTCTAGTAAATGTGTCCTCTTTGAGAGTAAAAAGTAGGTATAATTTACTTCAGTTTTATATTATAATTGTAATTATAAAAACTACTTCAGGAGATTCTTTTTTGTTAGTTTAGCGTCCTTCAATCATCTAGGTCGTATCGGAAGATGAATTTATGCTTAAATGAGCCGGGTGTTCACAGAGCTTAAAGTTACCCGACATTCGTCTTTTCAAGATAAGGGAAAACACCGGAATAACCTTATTCGGGCAACTCACCCTAATCGAGATTGGAATTCGGGACCTCTTGAATGTGAGACAGACACACTCTCCCACACCACAGAGAATGGAGAAATTGTGCAAAGCTGAGTTTTATTAGTTGTATATTTAAATTATACACACGATTCCAATAATGTCTAGTGAATGTGTCCTTTCAAGAGTAAGAAGTATCATGCATTTCAGTTTTACATTAAGTTGTCATTAAAAATATCTTTCGTAGAAATATTGCACAAAACAGGATTCTATTTAGTTATATATTTAAACATGGTTATTATAAGTGATGACTAGTAAAGATATTGCTCAAAGTTATGCATTCATATGTGAATAATGTAGAACTGTGCACGTAAAACAAGACTCCATTACATGAGCGAAAAGGTAAACAGATACACACACCTCTTCCTTGTCATACATACACCACCTGTGAAGGCCAGTAGAATGCCTCCTGAAGCTGCGGTGACGGCATAAACGTAAACGAGTGTACAAGAGGGATACAGTAGGCTGAAGCGATAATCAGATCTTTAAAAGGTGGGTCACTATGTGATGGCTTTAAAATTCCATTCTTTGCATCACCACGAGAAACAACTGAATAATGACTTTGCCACTTGAAAGAGATGAAAATTCAAACCAATAACAACGAATATCTCGGAAGTAGTTAATGCCACAGAAACATTTATTAGATATAAATTATACGTTTTAAAGAGATCTAAATTTTTCCTGTAGTAAACTTTTTTTCGACGATAGTTTTTGGTCCACTTTCCGTAAGTTCTGTCACGGTGGAAATTGCATTCAGTGTTGATAACCTAACCATTTAAATCTTACCTGGACCGAGTGGGATAGCTCAGGGAGGTACCGGGTTCCAACTTCCGCAGCCGACCAATCTGGCCGAAGGTTTATTCCACGGTTTTCCTCAATCGCTAGGAGAATGTTGGATTGAATAATTTGATCTGCGAATTTTCCTGTCTTCCCTTTCATCAACATTTACTTTCCCTCTTCACCGCCATACAGGCATTGGGATGATCTCCCATCCTGGATATGCTATGATACAGAGTTTGCTTGCTCCTCAACAGGCTACTGACCCAAGATATTGGCCTGTAAGTCCTTAGGAATGTAAGTTCTACAAGAAAGGGATAATCAATTAAAGAAGAATAAGAAATATTACCTGGATGTTTACTTCCTTTTTATTTATTAATATTCACTTACCGATTTAATTCATCTAGCACCAAGTATGAGCTACTTTTTTAAGGTGAACAACCAGGCGATCGCCACTTTACCAACAAGGTTAATATTGGTGACCTTGCTACTGGAACCACCAAGAGACTTCGTCTCGTATATTCAAATTTTTCTTCGTTCTCCAATGATGCACTTATAACACTTATATCATAATATAATATTTCTCTATCCCTACGGTTTACTGTTATACAAAAGTAAATAAAATTCATTCAGAATGAAAACGACTTCTCAGGCTATTAGCACAGAATTCAAGACATACATGTCATTTACCATACTAGACCCACTCTAGACATAAGATATTTTAATTAAATCGTTAAAACCATTTTTGAGAAAATAAAAAATAACGAAAAGTAATTCATGTAAAGGATAATTTCGGGTGGAGGATTTTCTTCAAAATCTTTGTGTAGCATTTTTGCAAGGTAATAGCAAGTTTTTTTTTTTTGTCCCACATTTCTTTTTAGTTATTCTGCGCTTTCTCTCACTCTCTCTCACTCTTACTGTCTTTCTCTCTCTCTCTCACACACACACACACACACATCCACATGGATCTTTCTCTAAAAATATTATTTTTTGGATTCAGGGTGCGTCAAGTCTCTTCGTTAAATCTCGATATCGAATTTCTGCGTGGAATACAATACTTCCTCTCCTTAAAATAGATATATACAGGTAGAGAAAGTAAAAATGGTACATTTTAGGAGAATCTTCATACAAACTACTCTTAAAATTGTATAATTTCAAATAAATTTGAGATTCACGAGTAAAAACAGTTCTTTAAACTGCTCGGTATAAAATCCAACCACATGGTGAACGCTCCTAACAAAGACTAATAGAAAAATAAATTATATACCAAAATTACATAGAAGGAAAAGAATCCAGGTAAAATACCATAACCATGGTAATACATTGCATATGGTGGGCTAGCATTTATTAAATTTATTTTTAGACAGCATGGTCTAAAAGTAGAACTTTTAACACAGTGCACACGATCGCACTAGTGCGATAATCTTCATTGTGACCTACTTTGGTTTCAAGCCCAATCACAATCTTTGTATTTATACACGTTTAATAACTCGGCTTTGTTTGATTAGGTTTTATTTTTCATTATGTCTTTTTACATGATTAATTTCTCATGGCGCTCGCATTACCTATCTGTTCATAATACAAATCGTCATAATTCAATTTATCGCAATTCGTTGTAGAGTTAACCTGTACGTTATATTGGTAGCCTTCTGCTTTCTTTGATCTAAAACTTATTCTTTTATCTAAATGGCGGAAATTATGAATTCAGAATAAATTGAAGTGGAAGAACCAGGTGAAATTACAGAAGCAGAAAGAATAACACTAGAAGTACTTAACCACAAAATCCAAAAAGCAATATGACATAACATTTAATCGCTTCACTGGCTGGTTAAAAAAAATGGGTTTTATTTATGGACGCTCTTTAACTGCTGTGATCCTTAGCGTCCCATTTTCTATATTGGGCGTGAAAGACCGGAACGTTTGCTCAGAGGCCTCTCTATCAGTCTTGAGGTTCTTTTACGTGGCGTAAATCTACGACCACCGGCTTTACTTCCCTTCCAAAGGAAGCCATGCTAAGGATTTTTACGCCCGAAAATATCCATCGCCCTCCGCCGAGTTTGAACCCGCGACCTCGGGAACTAGAGCTAGCATGGCAACCACTATACCACGGAGGACGACCCATTGGCTGGTGTAAGGCAAAACATGTTGAAAATACTTTTAATGAAAATGATTGCTAGCGAATCATCTGATATCTCACTTTTTAACGTCATTTCTCTTGTTTCAGGAACCGTTCAAAACGTGATCTCTGTCAGTTTAAAGAATCAATATAATGTTATTGATATTTTAAAAATTCCAGCGCTGTCTAAAAACTAGTATATGTCACACGTGTTAACAGTGGTTTTATCCCTGTATCATAATATACTATTATTTAGCATCTTCACTATTCTTATGTAACACAGTATACCAATATAACCATATAACGTTTGTATTATGTGTGTTGTTTGTATTTTCAACAACATAATAATTAAAATTTCAGTAATCACTTTTAACCAGCAGCCTAAAAGAACCTTTAGGTTCATAAGTTTAACTGTTTATTTTAATTTCAAGTTCCTACAAATATTTATTTATTTATTTACTTCTTCAACAGGGCATTGGCCCCAATTATAGAAGGGTTAGACAACCCTAATTATTGTTTAATTAAAAATTCAAACCCTTATCCTTATGCATGTATTATTTGTTCAATAAAAGTTGAAAATATTAAAGAGGAGCTCCCATCTAAACTACCCTTAAATTAGTGCGAATTGCAAAAAAAAATTATAATATGTAAACAATGTTTCTTCAAATTCTTGTTGTGGCTTGCTAAAAAAGTGCAAATTTTTATGAGACACTCCATCTAAAATTCCCTTAACTTTATACCGATTTCAACCAAATTCGAAATGTGCCTACAATTTTTTCTTCAAGTTTATATATATAAAGCCTCAACTCTGTACTTACGGTTGTTTCAAACATACAGAACGAACGAAGCGATCTAAAGCGACGCTAGTAGATATTCCGTATAACGAACGCACCTAACGTCATTGACTTTTTTAAGTTTAATGTCCTTTAACATGATAGGTCATATAGGACAATGAATGAAATGCGTTAAATGATGCTCAAATGAACCCGGGGTCCATAGAGCTTAAAGTTACCCCACATTCGTCTTCTCAGAATAAGGGAAAACCCCGGAAGAAACCTTATTCGGATAACTCAGCCTAACCGAGATTCGACAGGGGACTTTTTGAATGTGAGGCATACATGCTATCCCACACCACACAGGTGGTTATAACTGGCGCAAAACTTCTGGAATCGTGACCTTGATTGCCACCCCAGCTGCCGAGCCTAGGAATGGTTTATGCTTAGCTTAATCAACGAAAGCGATATAATACCTTCGCTTACTCATAGTGCGTAACACATACAGTCTGCACAGAAAGTGTCCGCATCTTGTAATTTCAAAGAGATCAGTACGTAAATAGTGCTTGTTTTATATTTGCGATATTTATAACCATGGCTCCTACGTTTTCAAAGTTAAATGGTAAGGTATTACGTATTCAAAGCAGGGAAATAATTGCAAATGTCCTCGACTTCATGAAGCAAGAAGCAGAGATGAAGGAAGTAAATATATGTTTACCCGAGCTCTACAAAAGCCTTAAGAGAGCGAAAGAAAGAGTAGCCAAAGCAACTGTTGTTTCACTGAGTTCCGTTTCCAGATTTCTCAGAGACAAGAAAAACCATATGGATGAAAGAGTACCATCTGACACACCTGTGAAGAAACAAAGTCTCTAAACGTATTAAGGAATAGACGATTTCGACAAATGCGTCATTCGGTGCACGATTCACAATTTCTATGTGGAAGAAAAAACTGTCCCAACAATAAGCAGATTGCTCATCAATCTGAAAGATGTCATAAATGTTCAAGGTGGTGCTACAAGTCTCAAATCCCGGGCTATGGCACTGAATTTTGCAGTCTGATACTAACTTTCCAAATGACTATAATTTTATATGTACTTATATCAGCATAAATTTTCAAGATGCTGCTACAAATCTCAGAAAAATTATAAAAGATTTAGGATTTAAGTGGAAGAAAACGAAACCAAATAGAGTTCTAATAGAAAAGCACGACATACGATCTCAGCTGGAAGAGTACCTTACTCAGAGGTACAAATTAGAGGGTCAAACTATAGTGTATGAAGATGAGTCGTACATACACAGCAGTCATACACCTAAAAGTTGAAGTGACGATAGCGAATTGGGTTTTCAGGCACCTGTTGCCAAAGGGCAAATACTTATTATCGTTCATGCTGTTCGTTTCAAATGCCCTTCTTTTATAAGTCGCAACAAAAAACAGGAGATTTTCATCAAGAAATGAATACAGAAAATTACATGAAGTGGATCATCACCATGTTGATACCTAATATGCCTGCTGGGTCTATTCTGGTTATCGACAATACTTCACAATGTGGTAACACTCAAATTGACAAACAATGTTACCTCAAATTCTTTGAAAGAAGAACTAAAAACCTGGTTGCTTAGGCATAATATAACTTTTGATGAAAGCATGAGTAAAACAAATATAACTTAGTTAAAGCCAACAAATCCCTTCAGAAGTCATAACTCATAATACTTGGCCAGATATTAATACAACATCGTTATAATGTACTTAAGACTGCCACCGTATCACTCAGATCTAAACCCAATCGAATTAATCTGGGCTGATGTCAAAAACTGGGTGGCCTGCAGAAATATCACTTTTAAACTAAAAGATGTGGAGCAGCTATGTCGCCAGCGATTTGCAGAAATTGGAAGACCAGAAAGGGAAAATGTATATTGACATGTTGAATAAATTGAGAATCATTATTTCAAAAAATACGGAATTGCAGAAAATCAATTAGAAAAAATTCTCATCCAGGATAATGGTGCAGAAAGTAGCGACAGCAGTTATGGCGGCAATGATGTGAGTGATTCCGCAGAAGAGGAAGGACTGTCTGGTGTGGAAGAACTGGAGGGAGATGGTTGACAGTGTTTTTATATTAAGGGCATTTTACAGCGGTGGATTTAAATATACTGTATATAACTATAAGTTTATCGTGTAGTGCAGTGCATAAGCAGTGTGCGGATATTTGACAATGACTGTCCCACGCACTCCTGCAGCATGCAGACGACCGATCACCTCTTGATCTGGTATGTAACTCGCTTCATAGCTGTCATTAAGATTTTCACGTGTCTAGAACTGTTGCGCCAGTTATATCATTGATTTGCTTGAAGTCTGTAGCAGTTACAGAGAGTTGCAGTAAAGTTGGACATCCCTAGTATTTATGAGTTTGCGTTTTTGTCCGATGAACTGAATAACTGGTTCAGGCCGTAACGTCTGTGGCCTGCATTCGGTAGGTACTGAGTTCAAAACCCCGGGCCGACCAATCTGACCGAAGGCTTTTTACCTGTTTTTCTCCGTCGCTAGGCGAACGCTGGGTAGGAAAATTTGATCCGCGAATTTTCTTATCATCCCTTTCATCATTACGTTTCATTTCCTTCTTCCTCAACGCCATAACAGGCATTCGGCTGATCACCCATACTGGATGCTATGCTCTGGAGTTTAGTTGTTCCTTGACAGACTACTGACCCAAGCATTGGCTTGTAAGTCCTTGGATGTGTAAGTTATACAATGAGGAGGGTATTCAATTAAAGAAAAAGAACTGATGAGTAAATAAACTTACAGTCTCACAGTGGTAATGACGTACACTACATGTCAGTTTCCTGCAGATGAACTGGAATGGAATCGTGTAAAGGCGAACGAAACGCTGACCGTTTCATGACGCGAACTTAAAAGCGAAAAAAAAGTATTGGACAAAATATTTGCGAAATAGTGCCTATGCTTTCGTGTCCATTTACTTACCTTCGCAGATACGACAACGTTCGACACTCAGTAGTGTAAGTGTTCTAAGAGAAAGAAGAAATTCTTGATTCTTCCAACCTACCCAAAAGCTAATGCTGTTGTACTTAGAGCTGCAGCAGTTTTGTGGTTCCTTTTTATCAGCTCTAGCTGCATAGTATGCACAGAATGGAAGCAAAATAAGTGCTTTACAACTGATTGGAACACTCCACTTATTCGAAGTGCATTTCGTTCTATTTCCATGGGTAGCTGACTGAGGTAGTCTGTTGTTCAGAAATTGAAACAGTTTTAATCCAAAATTATACTTTTTTAATGTAGCTTTTAGAGTTTTCTTTCCTCAGTAATTTTCTTGTTCAAAGTGTTCCACACGATGAATGCTTTTATCTTTTCTTCTCTCGCGATGTCACGCAAAGAGTGGTGCTATTTTGTAACATATAGGTACGCAAATGGAGATCCGCTTATTAAAGATTTGACTATCCTTTCAGTCTATTATATATCCATTGTACCTACATTGAAATTGAATATTTTCAGCAAACATCGGGGGTCGGCCAGAACTTAACCTTGAATTCCAGCTTATTAAAGGCCACCCCTGACGTGCGTAGTTCATGTCAGAATTGAAACAGCAGCTTATATTTCTGTTAGAGCAGCGCACGGAAAGCTTAAGATTCATGGTTGAAATTCCACTATGGCATTGAATCTTCCAGTCTAATTCTACCTTTCCAACTTTAGCCTACACACAGCATGTGTCAAAGAATAATTGTCTTCGTCCTCCGTGGTATAGTGGTTACCATGCTAGCTTCTGGTTCCCGATGTCGCGGGTTCAAGCCGGTGGAGGGCGATGGACTTTTTCGGGCGTAAAATTCCTTAGCATGGTTTACTTCGGAAGGAAAGTGAAGCCGGTGGTCTCGTATTGTAGATTTACGGCACGTAAAAGAACCTCAAGCTTGAGGCCTCTGAGCAAAATCTCCGGCCTTTCATGCCCAATATAAAATGGGACGCTAAGGACCACAGCAGTTAAGGAGTGTCCATAAATAAATTAAAAAATATAGTGATTAACTATAAAGCTCGGGATTATAAGTCGCCATTGGGGGATATTGTCTCTAAATTAATTCGAGAACGCCTTGTGATTTACTGGGAAAAATGCATGTTAGTTGAGGAGTTAAATGTCGTACTGGCATATTACCGTGATAGATGAGTTGGCGAAATCAACGGCACGGAAGCGAAGACCCGTGGTTCAAATTACGACTGTAGAATTCAATTTTTTAGTCTAATTTTCAGTCTTTTCATAATTAAGGTTTATTACTTTAATGCAAAAATTGGATTTAATGGGGATTTAGTACATCTCAACACCCTGCATCACTGATATGAACAGATGCTTTATCAGAAGTGTTGAATGCCGGATGTAAATATGGCCTTGCCCTGCAAAGGACGTTGTGAACTTGAAGTCGGTCGGTTCCGCATCGTCTAAGTGGGCAACTGGAGCAGGCAACTGGGCAAGATGCCCGGAAACTGTAACCGTGTGAAGTAACACGCTGCTTTGCATTCTGAGCCACACATTCACCACCTTTGTTCGTTCCGACCTGAACACTAATGTGTTCCATCGTCTTTCGTTGGGATATATCTTCCTTAGATACTTGAATACCTATCTGGCGCCCAACATGTGCGACTGCTCGACAGCTTGTCAACCAGTTCGATCGCTGAAGAAGTGTTACGAAGGCACGCCATCCATCAGCAGGTTCGAGAAGACACTGGCTGAGGCCATCGTCCGTCAGGTGCAAGTTTGGTGTTACACAACCTTAATTTAGAAGATCTTATATTTTACTTTGTAAGAGTGTACCATCAGTTTTACCAACTGAAGAAAAATTTCCTAAACTTAAGGAGTTCATTCATTCATTCATTATCTGTTTACCCTCCTCATATGTAGGACTTACACCCCCCAGGACTTACAAGCGGGTGCCTGGGGTCAGAGGCCCGTCGAGGAGCAGACACTCATGGATCAGACAGAGCATCCAGGATGGGTGATCAGCCCAATGCCTGGTATGGGATGAAGGAAGTAGATGAAACGAAAATGTTGGTGAAATGGATGAAAGGAAAGGTGATGATGGAGCAGTTGGTGGAATGAATGAATGGCGGGGGAAACCGGAGAACCCGGAGAAAACCCGCCCAGACGCCGCTTCGTCCACCACAAATCCCACATGCAGGTCCCTGGGATTGAACCCGGGCTGCCTCGGTGGGAGGCGAGCGGTCTAACCGCACGGCCACGGCGCCGCCTAAACTTAAGGAGGATTTCATAAATTGATAGAAAGAATTGGAAGATTTTTAAAACCGTAAAGCATAACATCTTTAAGATATGGACCCGTTAGCGGTTTAAATCACACCAGGAACGTCCTCCCTGACAAGTTTTTTCCAGGTTTTCATCAATCTTCATAATTTCGCAAATGCTGGGGAGGTACCCTAAACCTAGGGTTGGAACGTTTTCTTCTCAAATTTCCCTTACCAAATCATCATGTATCACAAGTGTCCACCACCTGTGGTGTTGTATGCAGTAATAATGGGCGTTAAATACTACATAATAATACATGTTGAAATAACAAAATCTATGTGTGTTACATTTGTACGAGTTTCTCCACAAAATATTTTACAAAAGCCTGTTTTTAGCTGTAATTCGTGTTAATTAAGACTAACATTTACAGCAATGACTTTATCACACATTTCGTTGTAGGTACAAGGGGGATACACGAGGCTGAAGCAATACTCTAAAGTCTTAAAAAGTGATTAGCTACATGCTGGCTTTAAAATTCCATACTCCTTCTATGTCATCTCGCGAAACAAACGATTGGCGACTCTCCCTCAAAACAGTGTAAACCTATATGAAAACTCAAACCAATAACAACGTATATCTTGCATATTGTTAGTGACGCAAAGCTTTTGACTTAAATTACATGTTACGACGGAATAAATATACATGTTTTGTACACAAGTTTTTATATATCTCTTATGATTTATTAGCTATAGAAAAGGATATAAAAGTCATTGTGAATGTAGAGGTTTTCACAGAAAATTCAAAATATACATTTTCTTAATGAATCAAATACTGCATTTTAATCAAAATCATTACTAATTTTTTCAGAAAATCCAAAAACAAAAATATTTCCATGCAAAGAGTAGTTTGGTGGGTTATTTTGTTCAAAATCTTCGGGTCGCACTCTCAGAAGTTGCTGAACTTAAATATCAGGTTTAGTGTTTATTCAACATTTCGTTTTTTAATTATGTTGTAACACACACATACACACCTATTTCTAAAATGCTACATAAAAGATCAAAAGCATTAAGAATTGGACAACAGTGGTAAAGGCTTTAGTGAACAGAATTTTAGGGGTCCTTGGTTTGAACATGAAGTGATTAAACATTGACAGTATCTTTTTAAATGATCTCTTCTGACGAGTGCAGCATATTGTGCCAGAAATCAGATACTTAAATTACTAACGCATGAACATATACTCAGCTTTTGTCCACATAATCATTGCCAATATTCAAAATGAAAATATTAGCATATTTTTAGTAAAAAAATATCTGATGTGTTACACTCACATGACTTTCTCTACTCTTGCACAAACTATTTTTACAAACGCTTATTCTCCATATGCTTCATGTTAATCGAGATAGCGAGATGTGAATCTTATTGCTAATTTTCTTGTTGATTCAAGTGGAATTGGTAGGCTTTAAGCTATAGTCAAATATTTTAAGAGCTGGTTGCTATGTGGAGTATTCCATTTTCTTTGTATTACCAGGACAAAAAAATTGAATAACGAATTTGAGAAAAATTATAAGTATTGGAAAATTTAAGAGAATAAAAAGCAATATCTCGAAAATGGTTCACTCAACAAAAAAATGTATATGACATAAATTGTGTATTTTAATGCGATCTACATTTTTGTGTAGTAAAATTTTGTCTATCTCTTATGGTTTACCAGTTATGCAAAAGTCGTTCACAATGAAGAAGACATTCCCAGAAAATTCGAGATATACATTTTATTTGTCATGAAAATATCTTATACAATCTTTTAATCAAAATCGTTAGAGCCATTTTTGAGAAAATTAACATTTTCGAAAAATGTTCCATGTAAAGGGTAATCTGGGGTGGGGGGATTTTCTTAAAAACCTTCGTGTCGCATCTCTTGAAGATACTGAGCCTAAATATCAAGTTTGGTGTTTATCCGACTGTTCGTTTCTGAGTTATGCTGTTCACAGACACACACACACACACACACACACACACATAGACACACACACACGGACATGTTTCCAAAAATGCTTTTCTTGGATTCAGGGTGTCTCAAAACATGTATTTCCGGTGAAATCTCGGTATCGAATTTTTGGGTGGAATGCAATACTTCCCCTACTTACTATACGTAGTAGAAAAAGTAAAAAGAAAAGCAGGTACATCCAGTCTTGTTTGTAGGGACTTAAATAAACAGTAGTTGGAAAACATTGATTATCATGTACAACTTCTGGATGAAGAAGGTTACGCTGGACGCCCAGCAATATGCTATAATCCTAAATATATGCCCCCCTTGGTCATAGGGCCTTCCTTGATAGCTTAAATTACAAACTAGGAAAACCTGCAGCTTTGTTTGCGTTATTGTGTTAAATGTAATCATTCGTCTCTGTCTATCTGTTTCTCACCGCTTTCTCATTGTTTCTTCTCTCATTGTCTTCCCACCATCATCCACATCCTTCTCTCTCCCTGTGTAACATATCTCATGTGATGTTTTGAGAACCAGTAGTAAAAGCCTTTTTCTGGAATGTTTTAAAAATTAAATAATTAATAAGGGGTTTAACACTACACAACTTGTACCTCGTCCTTATGCTTACAATACGATTAGAACTATACTTTTCTCATGATAACTGGTTTATGTACTCTAATAAGTATAGCAAACAACTTCTTAAATATTCAGCCCATGGAACTTCTGAAAATAACATTTTCATCCTCATTTTAATCCTAATAAAGCTTTGCAGAAATACCTACATTACACATGGATACAAAGGGAACAGCGATAATCATCAAATGTTTAAGAAGTGGACGCTATACGCTGGCCTTAACATTCTATACTGTTTTATATGCAATCGCGAGAAACAAGTAAATGTTAGCAAGACTTTAGAGAATGACCAAGAAATGAACAATTCGAACCTCTAATAATGGATGTCTCAGAAACAGCTTTAGCCACAAAAAAACCGTATTCGAAATAAATTGTGTTTTAAAGAGATCTACATTTTTTGTGTAGTACGTTTTGTCTATCGCTTAAGGTTTACCAGTTATACAAGATTATACAAAACGTCTTGTAAATGAAGTTGACTTCACCGAATATTCCCAGAAAATTCAAGATATACATTTTATTTGCCATGTAAATATCTTCAATAAATTGTGTTTTAATCAAAACCGTTAGGGTCTTTTTTATCAAATAAAAAATATCCAAAAATCTTCCATGTAAAGGGTAGTCTGGGGTGGAAGCATTTTCTTGAAAATCTTCATGTCGCAACTTTGAAAGGTTTTTACCTTAAATATCAAGTTTGGCACTTAGCCGAATTGTCATTTTTGTGTTATGTTATTCACACACACACACACCTTTTTCTAAAATCGCCCGTTTTTGATTCAGAGGACCTTAAAACATGTATTTCTGGTGAAATATCGATATCTAATTTTTGGCTGGAATACAATAATTCCCCTACTTAAAATGCACAGAAAAAGTGAAAATCGATATCGAAATTTCATGGAAATATACGTTTTGGGATTCCCTGAACCAGAAATACAATTTTTAGAAAAATGTCCACGCGGTCCACACTGTGTCTGTGTGTATGTCTATGAACAGTACGTTTTGAGGATTTAGCTTTTTTCATTTATTAACTCATGCTTTATTTAAAGCATTACTATTTATATGTGCAATTCAAAAATCAAAAGTCTTTTAATTACGAAACTTGGTATTTAAATTCAGCGCCTTCCATGGATGCGACACAAAGATTTTCAAGAAAATCTCCTCGCCCCAAACTACCCTTTACATGGAAAATTCTTCGTTATTTTTGATATTCTCAAAAATGGCTGTAAGGTTTTTGATTAAAATATTCTATTTTTAACATATTTGTATGACAAATAAAATGTATACCTAGTCTTGAATTTTCTCTGAAGTTACTGTCATTTCGAATGGCTTTTGTATAATTGGTAAACGGTAAAGCACACAGTTTATGTCATAGTTATGGCGTTAACCATTTCCTAGATATGCTTTGTTATTGGTTTGAACTTTTAAATACTTGCACTTTTCTCAACCGGTAAGCGCTATTCCTTTTTACTTTTCCTACTACGTATAGTAAGTAGGGGAATTATTGCATTCCACTCAAAAATTCGATAACGAGAATTTACTGGAAACATGTTTTGAGACCTCCTGAATCAAAAAGAGTATTTTTGGAAACATGTCCGTGTGTGTATGTGTGTGTGTGTGTGTGTGTGTGTGTGTGTCTGTGAACAGCATAACTCAGAAACAAATAGTGGGGTAAACACCAAACCTGGTATTTAGGTTCAGTATCTTCCAGAGATGCGACACGAAGGTTTTCAAGAAAATCCCCCCTCCCCAGATTACCCTTTACATGGAACATTTTTCGAAAATTTTAATTTTCTCATAAATGGCTCTAACAATTTTGATTAAAATATCATATGTTTAAGATATTTTTATGACAAATGAAATGCATATCTCGAATTTTCTGGGAATGTCTCCAAAAGTATTCTTCATTGTGAACGACTTTTGCATAACTGGTAAACCATAAGAGATAGACAAATTTTTACTACCCAAAAAAGAAGATCGCGTTAAAATACACAATTTATGTCATATACATTTTTTTTGTTGGGTGAACCATTTTCGAGTTATTGCTTGTTATTCCATTAAATTTTCCAATATACTTTTTCTCAAATGGGAATTCGTTATTCATTTTTTTTTGTCCTGGTAATGCAAAGAGAATGGGATACTCCACATAGCAATCAGCTCTTAAAATATTTGACTATCGCTTAAAACCTACCAATTCACCTTGCATCACAAGAAAATTAGTAATAAGATTAACTTCTCGATATCTCGATTAACATGAAGCATATGGAGAATAAGCGTTTGTAAAAATAGTTTGTACAAGAGTAGAGGAAGTCATGTGAGTGTAACACATCAGATTTTTTCTGTTGTTATGCAAAGAGCATGGAATTTCACTGCCATCAAATAGCTATCCACTTATTAAAAATCTCAGTATCACTTTAGTCTACTGTATCCTTATGCCTACGACGAAATGCATAATGAAAGTGCATCTCGATTAAGAAGAAGTAGACAGAAATAAGTAACAGAATGCAACACATCAGATTATAATACAGTTCCTTCAAGCATTAACTAAACAGTTAACAGTAGTGGGCAGTACTATATTACTAATTATTTTCCAGAGTAAAGTAGTCAAGATGCAATTTAATGTACTCGTCGTGTGGAATGAGCGTACAAATGAGACGCCCGCAACTTCAGGGGGAGCGAAAGGCTAGCGCTCTGGTGAGTGGCCGTTTTCTAGCATTGCAGTTTTGAGCAGTTTGGCTTCTTCTCAGCAGCGGAAAAGAATAATTAATCAAAATTTTCATAATTTTTTGGTCCTTTAACTTTTGGTCCCTTACCTTAGAAAGAGAGAAATAAATAAAAAGGTTGCTTTTGCTAAACACTCTTTGGTACTTCTATTTAGTTCACTTTTTTGTTTATTACATAGGTCCGTTCAGCATTAGAAATGCTATTCATAACCAGAATAAAATACACAAGGATAAAACTAATCTGAGGTTAGCCCATGAGGCCCTTCTGCCACCAAAGTTATATATAATAATATTGTACATGTTGTTCACGGACAGTCACTTTCAATCTCTTCTGGAAGAAAGCAGCAAGCCCTGCAGGAGACGACTTTTGATACAGGGAACCACATCAGATCTACGTCTCAAGGAGAAACATACTGCCACAGGTACTGAATGAAGATATGTGAGCCTGAAAGCGAATGTGTGAAGAGATGGTACCGAGTCCAAATTTATGTGGTATCTGGGTGTTTCTGACGTACGAAGGCGCATTCAGTATAATCCATAAAACCTTATTTTGAAAGACGTGCAGACGATTAATTTTGGTTGTATCTAAACTTTCCCAAATTAGACAAACATATGTGAATAAAGGGCGAATAAGCACTTGTACAGAAGAGAACCACATGGTATTTGAAAAAAAAGTGTTGCGGTTGAGAATGGGATACAATTTGCGTAGTCTGGAGTAAGCGGTATTTAATTTTAAACTAATGCAAGAGTACCAGGTCAGTCGACGATCAAAATATAGGCCAAGATATTTAACAAGGTCATCAGCAGGTTTCCAGAATACGAGAATAGTTTGTAAAGTAATAGGAGGGGGAACAATGTAAAAATCATGGTTTCACATTTCTTGTGGTTCAAAGAAATCCTTCAGTTGTCAATTCATGGTATTAGAATATTAAGAGAAGCCTGTAGTCTGTGAACTACAATATCTAATTCGTAGTGGGTGGTAAAATGGTGATATTGTCAGCGTACATGGCGTCGTTGACATATGGTAAAGCAGATATGTCATAGGTGAAGACATTGAACAGCACAGGTGCTAAAATGGAACCTTGAGGCACTCCATACAGGACTGGCGGCACAGAGGATAGATTAGGACCTATACATACTTGAAAAGTACGATGTGAAAGAAAGATATCAATCACATGATAGAGATAATCCGGCCACAGAATGCTTCGAAGTTAGCAGAGCAGACCGGCATGCCACACTCGATCAAAAGCTTGTTTGAAGTCCAGAAATGCTGCGACCATGTGTTGATTTAAGCTCAAAACCGCGAGCAATCGCTCAGTTAACCGCAGAAGCTCATGGGTTGTAGAGTGGTGTCTGCGAAAACCAAATTGTTGTGCTGAGATCACTGCGTTGTCCGTTAGAAATTTGCTTAATCGTTTAGGGATGATTTTTTCAAAAGTTTGGAAAGTGTATATTCTAATAGGACGATAACTAGACGGTGAGGAAGGCAGTAGTTCAGGTTTAAGATGTTTCCATGATAATTGAACACATTCGAGGCGAAAAGCAGCATTGAATATCGAGCTCAATTAGGCCAGAACCTTGGTGGTAAGGTGTTTTAAAAAATATATCTGGGATAAGATCATGTCCTGGAGCCTTTTAGTGGGTAGGTTATGAAGAAGCCATCGAAGTTCTTGGGCCAATGTGCAGTTGAGCTTCTCTGGAACCGAAGAGTAGGTGTCAGTTGCATTTCAAAAATTCTGACTGAACACAGCATTCTTACTGGAATTGGGCGTAAATGTAGTTTGAAAAATATCAGCCATTAGCTCACATTTTGCAACCTCCTGTTCGTACACATGATCCAGAAATTTTAAGGATAGCACAAGCACCCTTTTCGTCTCCTTCAATAGAGAGCAATCTGCTGGTGAAAAGTTAGACAAGTTAGTATTGATATGTAATATAACGATATTCTTCTAAAGCTCGCCAGTTTGTCGAATTAATTGATTTAATGTTTGTCGCTGCGAAGGTAATCTATGAGATTGCCATTCACGGCGCATCTTATGTTTGGCTTTCAACAGTGCTATAATTCTTGAGGGAAGCGCTTGATGATGCGGAGTATGCCCGTGAAAACGTGCGATACCACTAGAATTTTTCACTGACGTACATAAAGAGTTTTGAACTGCTGTATTGCTGCATCAATATCAGAAGAGGTCTGTAAATATCCCCAAAGTTTTCCCAGACTGATTCATTTCCTACACACATATATCACAAAAGGATGTAAATTATAAGTCCTTAATCTTAATTAACTCATACATAAAATCAGCATACATGCTTGGGGCATTAACGATATTTAATTAGTTCACGCCTTTTACGTTATGTTCAAGAGGATTTAAAAGAAACAAGTTCTGATGTGGTACATAGACACGACTATCACTACTACCTATCGTTTATTAGTGGGTATACAAACTATTTTTACTAAAGCTTATTTTTCTATCAACTACATTCTTATCCAAATAAACCTTTGCAGAAATAACTACATTACACATTTTGTTAAGATACCAAGAGAACAACGATAGTCAAATGTTTAAGAACTGGAGTCTACATGCTAGCCTTAAAACTCCATACTGTTTCCATGCAATCGCGAGAAACAACTGAATGTTGAAAGTACTTTAAAGAATGACCAACAAATTAACAATTCGAACCATTAATAACGGATATCTCAGAAACGCTTTACGCCACAAAGAAACTTACTTGAAGTAAATTGTGTCTTTTAAAGAGATCTACATTTTTTTGTGCAGCAAGGACGTTTTTATCTATCGCTTGACGTTTAGCAGTTATACAAGATTATACAAAATTCCTTTCGAATGAAGAGGACGTCAAAAGCTGTTCCCAGAAAATTCTAAATATAAATGTTATTTATGTTGTAAATATCTTTAATATGTGGTATTTTAAACAAATCGTTAGAGCAATTTTTAGAAAATCAAAATTTTTGAAAAATGTTCCTTGTAAAGAGTAGTTAGGGTGGGAGATTTTCTTGAAAATCTTCGTGTTGCATCCGTGGAAGGCACTGAAGCTAAATACCAAGTTGGTGTTTATCCAACTTTTCGTTTTTGAGTTATGCTGTTCACAGACACACAGACACACATGGACCTTTTTCTAAAATGATTTTTTTATTCAGGAGGCCTCAAAACATGTATTTGTGATGAAATCTCGGTATTGAATTTTTGGGTGGAACGCAATACCTTATCTACGTACGATGTGGTAGAGAAAGTAATACGTTTTTAATCCTCTTGGTTGTGTTTTTGTTTGACGTAAATATTCAGCGGTTTTATAAGAGTAGGATATGTGAACGTGACGAATCGTCCAGCCAGATCTCGAGTATAAAAATAATAATGGCCTCTAGCGGTTGGTCAGTGGACTTGAGATAATGATTTGGACTGTTCCTAGAAGCGAAACCGAAGTTACTACCCATTTGGGTCAGCAGGACGCCAAAAAAGGAATAATAATTTAATGAGCTCATTTCTACACAGCAAGGTGATAATAGTTTCTCTCGGGGGTATGTAACACTTCTATCTTCTGTAACCAATTTGTTGATGTCTTTATTCTGCAGGTGTTGAGCTCAAAACTCTGATTAAAACTCCCTTTGTAGGTCTCTTTTCACAGACACGGACAGACAAAAGTCTGTCTACCCCTATCTCTTACATATACACAGGGTGGACCATTTAAGTTGAGACTGTACAATATATCCAAAACTAAGTGTTGTAGAAAGAAATGTCTTTAATAAAAGTTACTTGATATTATGAGGAAAAGTTAATGCCGTTAGTCGTGCTTTGTTTGGAGGACGTGGTGGTCATTTTAGGGTAATATAAAATGTAGGTTCCCATTTAAAAAAATTAAATTAAAACATTGAATTTATATATATATATATTAAGGCTATTCGGACAAAACTTATTCTTCTATCTCTTTATGTTAATTGAGATAAACGTTAGCAGAACACATTTCGCTGTCACCAAAAGAGCGATACGGGAGGTTGAAGCGATAGTCGAACGTTCAAAAAGCGGGTGGTTTTATATTTACTTTGGAATTCCACTCTTCCATGGCATTACGAGAAAGCAAAAGTATGATAAAGTACTGGAAAATTAAAATCAACAGATACAAATATCCCTAAATTGATTAATACAAACATTTATTTGATATAAGCTGTTTTTAGGAACTCTACACTTTTGGAATGGAAAGCTTTTACCTATCTCTTATGGTTTACCAGTTATACAAAATTGGTTACGAATGAAGAGGACTTCACAACTTGCTGAGAATTCAAAATATAAATTTTTATTTTCATGTACTCGTAAACATCCTGAATGTATGGTATTTTAATCAAAATCGTCAGAGCCATTATTGAAAAAATAAAGAATTTTTGTGAAAGTCTTCGTGTTGCATTTTTGGAACATGCTGAACTTAGATACAAAGTTTGTTATTTATCCAACTTTTCGTTTTTGGCTATGCTGTCCTCAGACACAGACACAAACACACACATGCGCTCGTCGTGCGCATTATTTTACTAAAAATTATTACGAATAAAACCAAGCTTAAAAAAAAGACTGCCTCTGTTGGTTAGATGCTAGCTTCCAAAACCAGAGGGGTTCGATTTCTGGCTGGGGGATGGGAAGATTTCTTTAGCCAGGATTATTCCCCATTCTCCCTAGAGTCTGCAAGTATGAGTGAGAGTGTAAATGTGTGTATTACATGTTTACACAATGGTAAGCGAGTGAACAACATTGCCGATGAGCAATTGTTCTAAAGGCAAAAGCCCTCGATATAACCTAAGATGTTAAAGGTGACATAAATGGAACGAAGAAGGAACAATATCTGATGATACTTTCACATAACTTTCTCTACCATCTATCGTTTATTAGTGGGTATACAAACTATTCTTACTAAGCTTATTTTGCTATCTACTACGTTTCAATCCAAATAAACCTTTGCAGAAACAGCTACATTACTAATTTCGTTTATGGATACAAAGGGAACAGCGATAAACAAATGTTTTAGAACTGGACGCTATATGCTGGGCCTAAAATTCCATGCTGTTTCCATGCAATCGTGAGAAACAGCTGAATGTTGACAGGACTTTTAAGAGAATGACCTAAACAATTCGAACCATTAATAACGGATATTACAGAAGTGGCCTATGCCACAAAAAGCTTATTTGACATAAATTGTGTGTTTTAAAGAGATCTACACTATTTGTGTAGTACGTTTTCGATAGTCAAAAATTCAAGAGATACATTTTATTTGTCATGTAAATATCTTCAGTATATGAACTTTTAATCAAAATCGTTACAGCCATTGTTTAGAAAAACAAAATGTTCGAAAAATGTTTCATGTAAAGATTAGTTAGGGGTGTGGGGTTTTCTTGAAAATCTTTGTGACGCATTTTTGTCAGATATTGAACTTAAATACCAAGTTTGGTCCGAATATTCGTTTTTAAGTTCACAAACACACACACACGGATCTTTTTCTAAAAATGCTTATTTTTATTCAGGGGCCTCAAAACATGCATTTCCTGTGAGATCTCGGTATCGAATTTTAGGGTGGAATGCAAAAATTACTATGCTCGACCTATGTACATGGCAGAGAAAGTAAAAACGTGGTATCGTGCTAGCCTCCCAAGGTAGCGGGTTCAAACCCGGCGGAGGCCGATGGATTTTTTCGGGCATAAAAAACCTTAGCATGGCTTCCTTCGGAAGGGAAGTAAAGCCGGTGGCCCCGTGTCGTAGATTTACGGCGCGTTAAAGGAACCTCAAGCCTGATAAAGAGGCCTCTGAGCAAAATTACCGGTCTTTCACGCCCAGTATAGAATGGGACGCTAAGAACCATAGTAGTTAAAGAGCGTCCATAAATATATATAATACTATCAAGAGATAATCTAGGAACCGAGTTGTACTGACTATGACAATTTCACGGATATAGCCAAAACAATAAATATAAAATAATATAGCTACAAAATCCGCTTATAAAACATTAATAATTATGAAAATAGACTTACAATAATGAATGTCCTCTCCGACATATTAATTTATGCTAACGGTCAAACAAATAAAATTCGAAATTTTTGCAGCTCCATCTATTTCTTTATGTCAACTGAGAAACATGAAATCTAATAAAGCAATAGTACGAGGGGCACTATTTATATTTTGAGCCTTGGCAACCCTGAATGTTTTAGGTGCCATCTAACGTTTCCAATGGAAAGTTTGACATTTTTTACCATAGTCTACCTCAAACATTTTGTCAATAGAGCGTCAGTTGTTTTATTTACACTAACTTAAAAATTGTGTGTGTGTGTGTGGAATTAACTGTGAAAATGTTCGTGCAATGATTTATTACGACTTTCGACGTGGATTATTAAGACAAGAGTGCACCGATCAACTAGCTTCCACATTTGGTGACGAAGCTCTATCCTTTGCCACTGTGAAACGCTGGTATAACGAATTTAATCGTGGCCGCCGTTCGCTCAATGATGAAGTTCGTGAAGGTCGTCCAAAATCAGTTGTTGTGTCAGAAAACATTGATGCTGTGCAAAACCTAATAATGAAAGATCGTCATGCGACATATTGTGAGATTGAGGCAGCCCTAGGCATTAGTTTCACCAGCATATATAAAATATTGCATGATTATTTAGCCGTGAAAAAGATTTGCTCTCGGATCCTACATAATTTGACGCAATCTCAAAAAGATGCTCGTGTCGATTGGTGTACAAAAATGCTCAAGAAATAAAATGGCAGTGCCTCAAAAGACTTGTATAAGATTGTAACAGGTGACGAATCATGGATCTATGCGTAAGAGCCGGAACGTAAACAGCAGTATGGGTGTTTCAAGATGAAACAAATCCAACAAAAGTTGTTCGCACTCGAAGCACTTCGAAGCAAATGGTCACCTGCTTTTCCAGCAAAACTGGCCATGTACAACAGTGTCTTTAGAGGAACGTAAAACGGTCAATGCCGAATGGTACACAACCATTTATTTGCCGGAAGTCTTCGGTGAAGTAAGGAAAACCAACAAGAACCGTAGGATCGTTCTTCATCAAGACAATGCTAGCGCATACACATCTCGTCTAACAACAGGGTATTTGAAGGCTCAAAAAATCGAATTGATGAGCCATCTGCCATAAAGTCTTGATTTGGCATCCAATGACTTCTTTTTGTTCCCGAACATCAAGAATAAATTGCGTGGACAATGAATTTCGTTGGCAGAAGAAGCCGTTCAAAAACCATATTTTGGAGGTGTCTCAAGAAGACTGGAATAAATGCTTTTACAAATGGTTCAAACGGATATAAAATGTATTGATCATAAAGGAGAATATTTTGAAAAACAATAAAGCAGTTTTCAATCAGAAATTACTTTGTTTTAATTATTAGGCTCAAAATATAAATAGTGTCCCTCGTAACATTTGAAAGTTCGTTTATTATTAACCTCTGTAGTAGATTATAGTGTACAAATTCAATGAACAATAGTTTATTGTAATCATTGCAATGAATACATCCTCATTAAATTAATAACTATTAAAATTCAGTTATCAAAACTAACTGAAGGTACTCCTGATATTTGAAATAATACAATTGGCGATACTGAGAGAAAAAAATTGCACGTCGAAGTGATAAAATGAAAACGTTAAGACTAGTAGGAAAAACAGCTGTGATTGGTTCCAATTCTAAGAACTCAATGAAGTCGTATGAGACGTTAAAAAACACTTTTGACTTGCTTAACTTAGGTATATTGAACGAAATTTTATGTTTTAGTTTCAAAGTTGAATCAGGCGTGAAAAATTCAAAATTACGACCGGGACTCGACAACTTTATAGCTTTACAATATAGTGGTTGGACAAAGCTAGAGTGAAAGAACAATTATCGAATTACGTTTTAATTAGGTTAGGTTAAGCTCTTCGTAAATATTTTATTCAAAACCTTCCCTATATTTTCATTAGTACAGGATGTCCATTTAAAGCGCCAATAAAAGAAGTTGCAGTAATTTAAAATATATTATCCAAAGAGAAATTAATGTACGTAGATATGTTAGCGTATATCTTGTAATTTATGTAGCAGTGGTTGTCATGGAGATTGAGAAATGAATAAATAATAATAAACTAGCCCACTTATATGGTGTGGGGGGTAGTGGGTTTGCCTCATAATCAAGTCGTCGCGAGTTCGAATCTCGGTTAGGGTGTTACCCGGATAAGGTTTTCTCCGGTGTTTTTCCTTATCCTGAAAAGATAAATAATGTGTAACTTTGAGCTCTATGAACCCCGGGCTCTTCTGAGCATCATTTCACCCATTTTCATTCATTCATCGTTTTATATGACCTACCCGGTTAAAGGACGTTAAACTTAAAATAACAATAATAATAATAAGAAGAAGAAGAAGAAGAAGAAGAATTCTATATGTAGACGATTAAGAAAACCTTTCCCTTTGGTTGACAGAAACGAGGTCTATGAAGGATATGCAGCACCGAGTTCGTCCAGAATTCGATCCTCGAAAACACATCCATTCCTGACTATAAGAAAATAATTGCTTACATAAGTTCAAGTTTTTTCCCGATAATTGCTAAAACAATCTAAGAAAAGTATTTCTTGCGATAACATCGGACGGATTCAAACCCATATTGCAAGATACTCAAGAAGAACTATCGTTTTGATTTTTCGTATATTCATAATACATCCAGTGTATTAAACACCAACGGTGTTTACAGTGTTTCAAAAAATCATTAATGACATGCTGAGGAATATTTGAATAGAGTTTAATAACAGGCTTCACATAATTTCGTATTCGAGTTGAAATCTATTCAAGATTAAAATTACAACTTTTAGTGCAGGTATCAGAAAATGTTAAGTTTTTAAACAGCTATACGCATTTTAATTGGTATTTGAAGCGGATGCCCTGTATAGTAAATTCTAATATTTTGAATTAACGGATTTATGGAAAACTTAAAATACAATTTTAGACTTCATGAAAATTCATAATTGCTTATAATAATCCTCAAGAATCTATATAAATTGCAGGATTACCATAAATAAACTAAAACAACACAAACAGTGATTGAATACTAAAAATATTAACTGCCATAACGTATTACCATGTGACCTTCATAACGGAGACCACAGACATAATAACTGAAGTAGTTCTAGGGCAGCAAGTTAATTATTGCAGATAGGATTCCTTTCATGCATGTTTCATGAACACAATTACCATATAATGTCTATATAAACGGCTATTTCTTCGCTTTTCATAATCATAAATCTCTCTTTCCAAAGATGCACGTTAACTAATTCCATCGTGCCTTCTTCCTAGAAACGGAAAATAAATGAGTTGTGGTTAAGGATCTACCTTGTTTTTATTTGAGGTTTCGAAATACAGAATTGCATCAAGACCTGTTTCTTGATATTCTTAGAAATCCTTTAAATAAACGACTCCGTGGCCTGCAGCGTTTTATTCTGCAGATGTAAACAACATATAATTGCGAAGGTTAAGTGAGTTGGAACGCTGTAATCAGCCATCTATAGCCATTAGCTATCGTACGTGATTTGACTGCATCGTGAAGTATTGCCTTCTAAGCTCATTGTTTTGTCCCAAAAATTAAGGTAATGCATCTGTGAAATTTGACCAAAAATTGTGAAACATTTAAAAATTAAATTCTTTCTTAGTAAAATAATACGAATTCTAAACTTTAAGAAAACATGTCTTCTTTCCACTTGGCGCATTTAAACTACAAATTAACTGAAGATATAAACAGACAGACGCATGCGTATTAATAGACACGTCCAACTTTAACCCTGTTTTCTCGCAAACTCTTTTTTTCAGCGTTTTTCCATAATTACACAAAATGATCCGCGCGATGCAATTATTTCTATAATTTGCTTAAAAATGTTTTTACTTCTCTCAAAAGTACATTAAAGAAAATGACAATACACTTTTTAAAAATAATCTTCCAATTTTGAGAAATAAATTATTAAGTTTTTGAAAAATCAAGAATTTTGGAGGGTACAAAAAGCAATACTTTTTCTACAGTAGTTATTCACTAATATAAAAAATGTTATAATAGATCTTTTTGTAGGCTCATTTTCTGTAAAACTTTAATCTTTTATGTGAATGTTTTAAGAAATGTATCGTGCAGAGCATTTTTATTAGAACAATGAATTTACCAATAAAAATTAACTTCAATAGCCATACACGTTAGAATTTTGATACATAGCAAAAATATTAGTGTTAATTGTTCTTCCACACAAGTCATTGTAGGAAAAGTAGAATTAGACGACTGAAAAATCCGATGTCTCTTGTACAAACTATTTTTACAAAGCTTATTCTCCATCTACTTTATGTTAATCGAGATATCGAGATGCTCATCGTATTGCTAATTTTCTTGTAGATGCAAGGGGAATATGGCAGGCTTTAAGCGATAGTCAAATCTTTTAAGAGTTGGTTGCTATGTGGAGCATTCATTACCTCTGTATGTCCAGGACATAAAAGAATCTGATGTGTTACACTCACATGGCTTTCTCTACTCTTGTACAAACTATTTTTACAAACGTTTATTCTCCATATGCTTCATGTTAATCGAGATGTTAATCTCATTGCTAATTTTCTTGTAGATGCAAGGGGAATACGGTGGACTTTAAGCGACAGTCAAATATTTTAGGAGCTGGTTGCCATGTGCAGTATTCCATTCTCTTTGCATGTCCAGGACATAAAAAAATGAATAACGAATTCCCATTTGAGAAAAAGTATGTATTGAAAAATTCAAACAAATAACAAGGAATATTTTGGAAATGGTTTACTCCACAAAAAAAATGTATTTGATAAATTGTGTCTTTTAACGAGTGCTACATTTTTTGCGTAGAGCAATTTTGTCTTATCTTTTACGGCTTACCAGTTATGCAAAAGCCATTCAAAAAGAAGAGGACTTTTAGGGACATTCCCAGAGAATTCAAGATATGCATTTTATTTGTTATGAAAATATCTTAAATATATGTTACTGTAATCAAAATCGTTAGAGCCATTTTTGAGAAAATAAAAAAAATTCAAAAATATTCCATGTAAAAGTCTGAGGTGGGGGATATTCTTGAAAATCTTCGTGTCGCATCTTTGAAAGATACTGAACCCAAGTACCAAGTTTGGTATTTATCCGACTTTTCGTTTCTGAGTTATGCTATTCAAGACACACGCATAGGTACATAGACACACACACGGAGCTTTTTCTAAGAGTGCTTTTTTATATTCAGGGAGCCTCAAATTTTTGGGTGGAATACAATACTTCCCCTACTTACTATACGTAGTAGTGAAAGTAAAACTGATTGACCTAATAGTTGGTTAAACTACGAAGACCGGGACTTAAAGTACTTACGACATTGTAAGTCGCCATTGGGATATGTCATTTCAAAGTGAATTTGAGATTTACTTGTTTTTTACCGGAAAGAAATTCGAGTTGGGGAATTTAATGGCGTACCGGCATGTTGCCATAATAGCTCAGTTTGATAGAGCAGCCCGACGGAAACGGAAGATCCGTGGTTCAAATCTCGCCTATGGCATTGAATTTTTCAGTTGTCTGATTCTACTCTTCCATTGCTGTTACTATGTGTAATTAAGTGTCATAAATTTCTTACATACTGTGTATTTTCTAAATTTCGGATGCATTACCTGAGAATTAGTTTCCATAAGTGCATGTGATATAGAAAACTATATCCTATAAAATTAAAATTACTTTGCTGATAATAGAAAACGTAATTTGAAATATCTAATAGTTATTTAATTAAATGCTAATAGTAATTTATGGTGTAAGAGATTAAAATAATATTTTAATGTTGAGTGGAAAATATATTGCCCGAGGCTTATTGGGATAATTTTCACGAAAGTTTAAATATATTTTAATCTGTGTGACATGCAATATTTTATCTGCTATTAAATCTAAACCATAGTAATTATTTTAATTAAATGTGTAAATGTGTCGTCGTTGATTTGAAACACGGTGCACTAATGCTGGTTGTGTTGAAGATGATGTAAATATATTGAAATTGATAAAGTTAGTATCTTTACGTTATTTGCACCACGCTTTGGGCATCAATTTGAAGTAGGTTGTATTGAAGTTGTATTGTAGTTCAACTGCTGGGGAGCCGAACATGAAGTAGTTGCAACCGCACGTATGGTAAAAAGTTTCCCGTAGCCTTCGCCCCAAGTGTACTTTCCGGTGGCCTTTGCCCTAAAAAAAGTTTAAAAATATTAACTTTGTAATTTGACTGTTTCCTTAAATATTATATATGTATGTTTGCCTCGGCTGCGTCAGTATTATTATTAGACACATGGATGTGTTGGCAGAGTTGTGGTGCGACTGAAGAACGTAGGCCTACACAGATTATAATTTGTTAATGCTTGACACTATTTAAATAACACTTCACTGATATAGAGAGAGCTGTGAGATCTATTTATTAATTGCTTGCACTTTTTAACACGTAAACTGTTTTTGTCTCACACAAAATACGTATTAAATTCCTTGAGGACACTTTTTGCGGTTAGTAACGCTGTCTGTAACCAACGCGTCCAGTTATGAGCACTGTCTACAAGCAACTGAACTCTGTATTTGAAAATTTTGCTATATTTCAATTTCTGATTGACTAATCCTAGTCCATTAGAATACCTTCATTTAACTAAAGGTTTTTCTGGTTGTTGATTGGCTATTTTATAAAATGTCACAAAAATTACATTATTGTTACTCCAAGAATCACAAGTAGTATTGTTAAACTTTCTTACTCATTATTGACTCAAGGTTACCTCATTGTTAGCAACTTTTAAACTATTATTCTCACAGCTCCTAAATTATTAAATTACGTGATACATTCTCATAACATTATTACATGTATACAATAATATAAACATATACAATGACTGTAATATACACTTTTTATATATTGTTAGATACACATATATTGCTTTAAGGCGGGCTGTTATTGAGTTTATATATTATATAATTAGACTGAAATAATTTTAGTGTTAAAAATACTGCCTCAAAATTCATGGCAGATAGTACAAGTGCAATTTAAAATGTGTACGCAAAAGGGAGAAATACTTATTCCTGAACACGTTATAATGGACGCTCAGAGTGCAGTGAAGAATTCATTGGTTCCTAAAATCTCTGGTTTTTTATATGATAAAGAGTACACCTTTCAAAAGTGCAATAAAATATTGTAGCCATGGATTAAGGCGTTTTAATTCACTGCTGTGATTAAAACCAGTTTACCAAAAATGGAAGAGAAATATCACTGTCTTCCCTAGGGAGATAATGTAATACTTCTCTATTTTGACATGTTTTACAGCGATCTAACCTTAGTTAATAAAATACCATTACCTTATAAACAAGATTTTAACATAGAGTACTGTGCCTATATCGTAGAAGACTGGTATTTCTTCCCTATTTCCCCGAAATAAACCAACAAGACATTTTATGAATACACTTGTACATTCTTCAATAAACACCGTTTTTTAAAACCAGTATACGCTCCTCATAACTTTCTGGAATTTTTCGGTAACAAACAACTAATTGCCTCACTAGTAGCACACTCAGTATCTTATCTTGTGGTTCTTCAAAATTATCCATTTGACAATTCACAATGTAAAAAATGCAATCGATTTAAACAACAATAACAGAATTGCTACGCACATCCTTGCAATAATTCCAAAGCCCTTATCCCTTGTCAAAAATTTAAAAGAATCCCAATGAAATAGTTCCAGTGGTAATTCAATGAAAATAAATAAAATGCAACAATTTAGCTCCAGTTGGAAACATTTGATAAATCCCTCGGGCTCCAATATGTACCTGTAGAAAATCATCTGTTTCTCTCTCTTAATGTGCAATATACTATTCTTTACGAGATAAATAGGAATTTTAAAAAGCATGAAGAAGTAACACTCTTTTTTATTATCGCGTTCAATATTATGTAGAATTTAAACTATTTTTATTAAGTATTACAATTTATATTTAAGATTATTGTAAATCTTTCATTACAATATCTCAATATTAACTGGCTTGCCTAGGTGACCTTTAAAAGACTGAATAATTTCATGTAAATTAGAATGAAATCGGGAAATACTGGTTTCTGATATTCTTACTCTGCCCCCTCCACAATCTTAAGAATTATGGAAATTTGATATGACCTATGAGTATCTTCATCGATGAAAGAAATATCCACATGGCCGAGTAATTCTTAGATAACGCAGTAGATTGACATTTTAAGTTTGAACCTACTTCACTCCCATAGTTATTTAAAGGAGTTACAAAACCTTCAAAGATTTTTTTGTTTCTCTTTCGCTACTATCTACCTCTAGCAGGTAGATGATGTATTGCATTCCAACCAAAACTTCAGTGTTTTGGTGTCCCCTGAATACCAAGTATATCAGTTTTAGAAAAAGGTGAGTATATGTGTGAGCAAATAATTCAAAAAACGATAGTACCAAATAGGCCCCAAAATACGCTTTACGTGGAGAAATTTTATCTATTTTTATTTTCTCATAATGACTCAAATGATTTTCATTAAAATATTAAATATATGTGCATGAACAGATAAAATATGTAGCTTGAATTTTCTCGAATATCCTGTGAAGTCCTCTTCATTCGGAGTGAATTTGTTATACAATTTGATTAACCTGTAAACCATAAGAGAGAGATTTGCTGTTGGAAAAACATAGATTTTGTTAAAGTACAATATATGCTAAATAATTTTTGTGGCATTAACCAATTCCGGGATAGCTGGCTATTCATGCTGTTAGTTTGAATTTTCCATTAATGTTTGAAAACATTAATATTTTTCTCGCGATATCAGGGAAAGAGAATTTAATTTCAAAGTCAGCATGCGCGACCCATTTTCTAAAGATTTGAAGTCGCTTCAGTCTTCTGTAACCCTTTTTATCTGCAACGAAATATGTAGATAATGAAACTATTTGTGCAAGACTTTATCTCGATTAACATGGAGAGGATAGAACAACCAACCTTTGTGAGATTATTTTGTAGAACATATATAAAAATAAACGATAACCGGTACAGAAAGTCATATGAACGTACATAACACATCAGATTTTTTCGTTAATGTCATTCTAAACGAAAAGCCAATGCTGTCTTAATACCTTATATTACGGTTCCATCATTTTCTTATTCCAACAATAAGACCTCGAGAGAAATTTTTAGTATTTTAGAAGTTGACCTTAAAAGTTGTGTTAATGTCTATGTCTCCTGGGAAGAAGATATATTTTTTATATTATAAAAATGGTTGAGTGATTTCACACACCTTATGAAGTGAAATTTGATCCCGCGGTTCTTGATGTCTACTGCCAACTTCTTGGCTGTCCGCCTGCTCTGTTCAAGACATTGAAGTGGCTGGGGTGAGATGGTAATCAAGGAAGCAGAGAATTCCAAGTGGTGTGATGAGAGAATGCCTCTTATAATGGCTTGCTTAAGGAGACACGTAGTAGCCGAGAAATTTCACAAATAGCTAGCTGCACAGCCATATATCAGGCAAGGGGATTTTATAAGCCATGGGCAAATTGTTGCATTCAGTGTACAGTCACTAAAACTGTAATTATAAATGTAAGTTAATATAATTACTAGTATATGTTCAAGTACCATGAATTAGAGATGGAAGAAATTTTATTTGTACTTTTTCTACTACGTACTTAATTTAAGTAGAGGAAGTATTGTATTTCACCCAAAATTTCGATGTCGTGATTCCAAAGATGCGACACGAAGATTTTCAAGAAATACGCCCCACTCTGAATTATTACATGGAAGATTTCTCGAAATGTTCGAGTTTCTCAAAAATGGCTCTAATGATTATGATTAAAATACTATATGTTTAAGATATTTACTTGTCAAATAAAATATAGGAATCCATCGGGGATTGGCAGAGCAGTATAGTGTGTAGAAAGTTGTATCGTAGTTCTAAGGACGTAGTTCCTACAACATTGTTTAATAAAATAATAGAGCAGGTCTCCACTTTCAATTACCTGGGATGTTCATAAAAGTACTGAAAGAATGAATGACGAACATTGTAAAATGCAACAAACTGAATGGATGTATTAAGAAACATTTTGAAAGGAATATGAGAACTGATATAAAACAGAGATTGTATAATATTGTATCCAAGCCAGCCCTGAGATATGGAAGTGAAACCTGGACGCTGAGAAGCCGGGATAAACGCCGTTTAGAAGCAGCACGAATGTATTTTATGTGTTATCTGGTGGGGAAGACTAGAAGATACAGAGTTAGAAACCAAGACATAAGAACACAGTTGGGAGTGGAGAATATAGTAGACGAAATATGTAACTACCAGAAGCAATGGAAAGAGCATGTTAGAGAATGTCACCTTGTAGATTACCTAAGCTAGCAATGTATTATAAGCCTAAGGGAACTAGAGACTTGGGACGACCACGAAGACGATGGACTGATCAACACAACTGACATGAAAATTAGACACGGAACAGGCCATTGGCCTTTAGTTTGGAAGAAGAAGAAGAAGAACTAGAATATATGACATCGTTATAATAATGGATGACAGAGAGCAATTTTGGTATTCACTTCCATAATTTATTTTCGATTGTGCTAGATAGCTATACTGTAGATATTAGAACTTTTCTTCTATTGAATTAGCAGTAAAGAATAGGGAAATGATTACAAAATTCCGGCTTGGGCTCAAAAAAGTGTAAGCCTCCTGACAACTGGCAGGACTATCCAAGCGTTAAGAAGGGATGATAGTGTTCTTGAACCAGATATTCCGTAATGTACTTCGCTCAGGTTGGTTTTCTTCACCATGTGTTTTTCTACTGAAGGTGATGAAGCAAAACGGATGAAGACAGCGTACGTTGCAAGTGGTATATGCAGGATATTGCCACAACCTTGCGGTTTTCAACAAACAATAACCTTGATGGCAGAGACGACCACACCAAACTGCTGCTGCTGCTGTGTTGCCGCTTCACCAGGAGCTCACTCGCATCAATAATGAAGAAATAGAGGCTTAAATAATGAAGCACTAGAAATATAAAATGATTATAAAAGTATAGTGGGTATTCTCATCACTTTACTTTAATTACAACAAAAATATTTGAAAATAACTGGCCTTTGCAGACTAGATTATATGTATTCCTTTATAATCACATATAAGTTATGGAAAAAACATTCAAGTGTTTATCACAAATGTTTTCGTGCGGAACGAGCGCATCGATAGATAAGGTCTGATATGTTACATACACATCACTTTCTCTCTTCACTCCTTTACAAACTATTCTTACAAATTTTTGCCTTTTTGTTTACTTCAATTTAATCCTTATGGACTCCTCCATGCTAGCGCACATCGTCGTCCGGACTGGTCGTCCTTCAGATCACGTTGGAAGCAAAAAGGACCATTGAGGCCTACTTGCGGTGCTGTGATCCAGTTTCTGGGGACCCCTCTGTCTGTCTCCTACTCCTACTTCATTTTAATCGAGATAAACGTTTACAGAAATAGTTTCATTAAACTAGGTAGGAGGGAGAGAGGAAATCGAATCGACAGTCAAATGTTTAAAAGCGAGTCGCTTTATACTGACTTTGAAATACAAATTCTTTCCATAGACCATGGAAACAAAGGAATGGTGAATTATTCAAAATATGTATGATAAATTTATAAAAGCATTATAAAATTCAAAACAATAGTAACGAATATCTGGGGAAAATAATTATGTGACGTAAATTAAATATTTTAACGAAATTTCCATATTTTCTACCTCTTTTAGTTAATCAGATATATAAAGTATACAAAACTGATTTCGAATCACTTGGACTTCACAGGCTATTCACGGAACATTCAAAATATCTTTTTTTTTCATGAAAATTACTTAAGCATATGGTATATTAATCAGAATTGTTAGTGCTATTCTTTGAGGATGTAAAAATAACGAAAACTGTTCCATATAAAGGGTACTTTGGGATCTTCAAGTCGCGTCATTAGAAGATACTGAAATTAAATATCAAGTTTGGTGTTTATCCAATACTTCGTTTTTGAGTTATGTTGTTCATAGACACACATAGATAACCTTTTTGGCAGTTTTGTTTGTTTGTTTTTTTCAGGAACTCAAAACGTGTATTTCCGGCTAAATGTCCATATGAAATTTAGGGTGGAATACTCTCTTTCTCTACTCACTACTATTATAGTTCAGTGGTAAACAAAATGAAAATTAAAATAAAATCTTCAGAATGTTTCATTAGACGATGAGAATACAAGTAATATCTAAAAAACGGCTTATTATGGTTTTCTGATTTATTTCAAATTTTAGAAATTTCAATAAGAATTAACAAGACCGCAGATTATTTACAGAAAATTCAAGATATGCATTTTGCCACACAAATATATCAAGTATGTGACGTTTTAATAAAATCGTTATCATCATTTTTAGCAAGTTTTATCACGTGAAAGTTTATTTGGGGTGGAGGAAATCTCAGAAAATCTTCGCCTTCTGTTTCAAAAAGATGCTGATCTTCAATACCACATTTTCTCATTCAGCTATACTGTACAACACACAAACACACACAGGTACAGATATGAGATAAAGTTAAGGAAATGTGAATATTTCCATAACATTTATGGTCTGAGGTTCGGTTTATGCTAGAATGAGAATATTGTGACTGTCCAATGTTTCAGCTGTCACTTCTCTCAGTTCCCACTGTCACTGTTCTAAGTTCCTATCTACTTCAATTTCACTGTGACTTCACTTCCTTTGTGACATAGCCTCTTCACGACGGACGGTTTACTTCACTCAGGAATCCAACACAAGATCTCCACAATCCGACGCTCCGTCACAATGGCTATCACCAACTCGCTCGGAAAATGGTTCTTGATGTCACACGAGAGACTCAATCTTTAATTTGCTCGCTCAATAACTGACCTAACAACCCTGACTGCTCTCGCAAGAACGCTCGCTTATATAGTCAATGGAATTTTTCCACAAGGTTCTCAAACGCCCTAGTACTATTTCGACACACTTTGTGGAGGAGGGGGTGAGAAGAAACTTCCAGAGGTTCTAGTTATCTGCCAATAGCGCACCCGGTGTTTATGCTGGCGAGCGGCAGTTATCTTGTTTACTCGGACCGCCCGGCGCCGACCTCCCGATAACCTTGGGCCATAGCCGCTGCGTCACAGTATCATATTCTGAGAGAGATTATAGATGCAAGAGAGATTCGAGAATGCTTTTTTTGTGTCAATGGATGTGTTCCATGAAAACAGTTATTACTCTAAATCATAGCTTGCTTTTAAAGAATATCCTATTATTGGTTGTTTCAATGCAGCACATTCTGTAAATCTTTCTGTAATTTTTTACCTATTATGACGAATAAAATGTTCTTTTATATTATATATATATATATATATATATATATATATATAAAATCCACCAGGGGTTCAATTTAATTTGGATTACATCTGCCCATCAACAAGGTATTGTTTCCTACTAGCCTCTTCTTCTGTGCTCTTCAAAGAAACTTTAAGCAAATGTTGGGAAGGTTTGTTGTAGATGTCTCTGCAGCCGGCAGCAATATGGTGCATACATTAGACTTGAAAACCCTTTCACTATAAATACCTACGTAAAGAATGCAGCTAAATGGATGGGCTTCCCAGTGAAGGTTCATTGCACGTTATTTGAAACATTCTTTAGTGGCGTTTTTTCACGCTTCACGCTTCTTCATGTTCATTCATAAGCGGGATCCAAAATTCGACCTTCAGACAACCCTATTAGCCAGCCTACTTTCGTGTTGGAAAATGGAACACCTCGCTGCGTATTGCAAGGAAAACTATTTAATGTTATGGCTTTAAGATATGACTTCATGATATAATGAAACTATATTTTCTAATCTTTACAGGCCCCGTGATGATTTATAGGACATCGATTTAGAAATCAGCTTACAACATAAAATAGGCCCTCGTAAAGAACGTTTCCTAACTTCATGTTATATATTCGATCGAGTGATTAAATTTATGAGCATAACATAGTTCAAACTAAATACAAAGGGAAATAAAGCCAATGTACTAGTATGAAGTTTGTTCCCACCCATAAAAAATCTATTTCAGTGGCGGCTCGAGCATATTTTAGCTGGTGAGGCACAACTTATAAAAATAACATTGCATAGAATCCATCTCTTGAATTTATTATATTGCACTGCAATAATGCATGAAGAAATACATTGTTTTCAGTTTTCCGTAAATTATAGTCAAAAGAAATTTTATATAGCGGTATTCAGTTTTTATTTCACGTGAACTAATGACTATACACTACACTTTTCTAAAATAAATAATTCACCTTCACTTTAGTTCTCGAGCTTTTCAGATATTTATTAATAGTTTTGCTATGTAATCTTGCTCGGAAGCTACATGTAAGACTTAATATCAGCAATAACGTAAATGCTTGGAATGAAGCAGCGAGAGGGATTTAAGGTGTATTAAAACAATGGTAAAATGTAACGTTAAAGGATGCAATAAACACTAACTTTATAGATGACGTCTATTCTGCGATCCTCCTCTTAATAATCATTAAAGTTTTCACTCTTATGATAAGCTAGCTCTCTTTAAGACGTAATACAATTTAAGGATGCATTAGTTGAGTTGCTTTTTTAGTGGAAGAGTTTCTCATAGTTTAGATTCCATTTAGATTCCTAGATTCCTTATGACATTGGCATGAAGGAGCAAATGCTTGATTGGAAGTAATAACGTTGATCGCACGGTAAATCGCTTAGGGAAGCTCCTCTTAAGGTGCTCCGATAGGGAGGATAGGCTTAGTGCGCACGTGCGAGGGAAGTCCACAGATTCTGCGTGCCCTCAGTGCACCCTCCCTGCGACAAACCTATCATGCCCTTGCACATCATAACAACCGCTTTTGAAGTAAATTATTGTCCTCCCAGAGCTGGATACAAGCAGAAAGTGCCCTAGCCTGTTCTCTTCATACATACTCACATTAAGTTATCTACATTCACCTGAGAATCTGTTTAAACCCGCGCCTCTTGTATACTACAATGAGGTTGCTGAAACATCCAGGGTTTGCGTCTAAAGTTCTATAATCGTTTTTTTTTCTTTTCTTTCTTTTTCTTATTTTTTTAATTGACAATTTCTTTAGAAATTATTTTAAAGATATTTATGGCTCAAAATTAATGGGAAGCACATGCTCTTATGTTCTTTAGCGGTACCGCCACGGGTTCCTGAATAAAATTAAGGACCATTTTCACACCCAATAACATGGTGCTTCTCCCAAACGCTATCTCGCGAGCATTTAGTTTATCATTCCCCACTGCGTGCTTTAGTGGAGAAGGCACACATTACTAGGAGTCCCTGAATATATAAGCTTCGCTGAAGGACCTGTGTGCTTCAGCTGGGGAGGAGGATAATAAAATATCGAGGATCGTAATTTTTGGTTTAAATGCAAAAGAAGTGTTTCACCAGACATTTATTGAACCCGTCAACATCCACGCATGCCGACCGCCATTTATTTTACGTGGGCCCACCCAATTCTTTACCCTAGACCGCAACGAGATAAAGAATCTAGCTATTCTCTGACAATGAAAATCTGGCCGGTGATGTTCAGTACTTACGTATCAGCAGTCTTTAAGGGCACGAGTATATATGATATACTGTTTAGTTTCAAAACTAATTTTGGTCGAAAAGGACACTAAATTGTGCGTGAATGTGCTATTACTGTTTTCCTGCAGATGTATTTTTTGGCAAAAAAAAACTGTCTGCTTTATTCTTAATTACTTGACGTGTTTGATTAAATTATTTCGTTCTGGTAAAATTATACCAGGCATCATTGGATTTACCTGTAGCCATTGGTAACGGTATACTCTCCCTTAAGACAGATGGTTAATGCCTTAACAGAATTATCGAATAGAAATGGTTGTACATACGCCGGTGACTGCGTTGCTAAACAGTCTCCTATCAATAATTTCTGAGTCTGTAGCTGACATTTAAAAAATCCAATAAATATGTCACATGAGTGGCCTACACATTATCAAATTACAGGCACCCAATTTGTTCTAGGTGCTCATAAAACAAGCTCATTCTTCTATCAATGTTTAGGTTAATCACAATAAATGTTGGTTAAGTAACGTTTTCAGATTAGTGACGCGCACGTTATTACATGCAGAATGTGGCGACAGCACTCCACCTTTAAGGTTAGTCATCAAAAGGACCGCTGATAACGTTTGGGGGATGTAGAGTGGATATATGGGGATTCGGGGCTTTAGGGTAGCCGGATGGACCTATAATAAAACAATGGATAAGGTAAAGGCAAAGAAGGGGGCCCCAAAACCGGGGCAAAGCACCACAAGTAGGCCATAACGGCCCTTTTTGCTTCTACCATGACCCTTGGAACGGAGAGAGGGAGAAAGTAGAAGCAGAGACTCGAAGGACGACCAGAACCGGATGACGACGAGTGTAAGCATGGAAGGGGCCCCTAACGTTTCCAGATAGAACCATCTGACACTACTCGGGTCCACCCACAAGCCTCTAACTCCCAGGGGGTCCCTCAAAGGGTCGCCCGTCTTAACGGAGCAGTCCCGCAATGACTCTGAAGGAGAAATATCTACAGAGTACACATCCACCCCAACACCGTCGCCTGGTCCTACAATCCTGGATGATGATGGGTGCAGCAATGAGGGGCGGCAAAATCGTGTTAGAAGATGAACCACTTCAGCATTCGCTTGCCTATCTGGAGAGACCACGAAAAACCCATGGATCAGAGTGGGCGGTCGCCAGGGATGGAACCCAGGATCTTCCGAACGTGTACGAGTTGCACACGCTACCGCGCCGCCAACTCGCTCGATAACAATGGCTATAGAAGTATTTAATTTTATTGCATCCTTCCATTCAAACGTGGCACTACCTTAGAATTATTCTATAAATTATATGGAACAGTTTTACTAAAGGGGTGCCCTCCTTGTACTTCGTGATGAACGGAGGATCTACCACGTGACTTCTCGAGGGTCCAGAATTAATGCGGGTGCCCTGATCGTGAGCAAAAAGATTTTAAATACCTACAACACTCTACATATGGGGAAAAGTGAAAATCGATCTTTTTTAAATGCTCATCCTAGATGGTGCCCCGAAGTGGTCGTGAACCTGAGAAATTTGATCACACAAGGGTGAACGCTTCGAAGATATAAATATTCCTGACACAATATTTCAACGAGCTTTACGACTTTGCTACAGTAAGTTTTTTTATATAGTTTATTGTAATTCAGTTACATCAAAATCAATGAGCACAAAGACGGCTTCGCCGGTTATTTGCAGAAATTATATGTAGACATTTTAATCAAAATCATTATGACGAAAATGTTGACGCGTAAGTATTATTTGGATTGGGCATAGATTCTTGAAACTCTTCTAATTCCAGACTTAAATACCCAATTTGATATTTAACTGAATTATTTTTATTTACGTGCACCATTTTTGCATACAGGAGATTTAAAGCATGTACTTCCAAAGAAATTTTGATATCGAATCTTTTGGAGGAGCTCATTATTTCCTCTAAATTAGGTAAACGGCAGAGAAAAAAACTAAAAAAATAAAACGTATAAATCAAAATAAATATATCACGAAACCGCATCTTTCCCCCAATGACCACAACAAAATTAAAGTAGAACTTTGAGGTTATAAAAGTCTTCCAAAACTAAATACTAATTTTCTATTATAGTTGGAAAATAAAAGGGAGTTATACAAGGAAGGGCGTAATAATAAAACAACTGTTAGTCTTGCTTTTCACTCATAATTTTTAAGTAATACAATTTTTATTTAAAACTCAACATACAACTTGAAATAGTGGAACACTATCTGGTGTGCACAGATATTTAAACAATGAAGTAAGGAGTGCCTGGGATGAAAGATAGGGCATCTCATGTTACACTACAGTCACACTTCCGCCCACATTGCTGTAAGAGCATCCTGAATTGGTCCGTTTTCCCCAAAAGCGAAGAAAAACTATAGTCCCAAGCTACTGCAGTCTAAACCAGGCCATACCTAATCTAACCTTTCCCGCTAAACGGAGCTTATTACTCTATATTAATTCAATTTCCTTTGCTAGTTTCAAGAAAATTTACAGGCTGGGTTGCAAAGACTAAGACGTGACTTAAGCTTTACATACCCTCTAATTTAAATGAGATCAGGGTGTTACTTAAACAGTGTTCAGCTCGTGTTGACTGAACATTGTTTAAATCCGCAAGGAAAGCGAAGTATATAGGGGACGCAGCCCTACTCAGGTTAGTAAAAACCAAGATGACTGCTGCCACATGTCATGTTTTAACTCGAGTCACTAGATATATAACCAGAGAAATCACCAGACAGTCTATTTACAAAATACGCACTATTGCTGCTAATATTATGAGTCATTGTCATATCATGTATACTGTAGTATTCTTTGCTTCGATGCAAGGTTTGGCCATTACCTTCCTTCTCCGCCATAATCGCTGATTACATATAACCTACAACCTGGATACACTTTAAGTGCTAAATTATGTAGTGTACCGTGATGTGGACTTCATTTATATAGCACGCGTATGTTATTAAACCTTGCAATTACTGTACTGTAATAGTATGAAGAAGAATTTATAGTTACTTTTAATGTGATTTTGGCGTGTTTATCTAAACCAAACAATTAAGTTTCTTGGTTTTCTTCTACGCAGATCTTCTTCCTCTAAAAATAAAACCCCACACAAGCAGACAACGTTTACATAAAAAATTGCAGACACAATTCAAATTTCGGTTACTTCGATAATGGATTATGGTGAAAATATAACCTTTTAACATATCAAATCGGGGTTTTTTTGCTATCCACAGTAATTATTGGTTAATGAACGTTTTGGTGTAGTAGATGTTGCTCCGGGAATAATATACTGCCCACACATACGCCCTCTTATGCGGCTGTCCTTATGTACTCATTTTTGGCGGGTTTTGGCGACTTTTGGAAGGAATTGCTGCCAACGTGAATCATTCGAGTTTTAGACGCGCAGATCCCTCGGCTACGCCTTGAGGCTGAGGACCCTAAATCGTGTTTTCAGCTATGTTGGGATTTCAAATGTTGGCAGCGGAAAGACAACGCAAACAACGTTCCCATGATGCCACGAGTGAAATGCATGCGATGCGACTTCTGAGTGTCAGTAATATGGAACAAAAGTGACAAATATGTCATATATTCATGAAAATAAATAAAACACCATGTTATTTGTTCCTTATTATGTGTATTAATGTGTTAAGTCAATAAAAGGCATGCAGTGTATGCATGTATTACCTGTATATAATGTCACCGGTCATAATCCAATATCAAAGTTTATCGCAAAATTCTAGTTAACTGCAAAGATAAGACCCAATAATTGGTAATAACCTAAAGTAACATAATAATAAATAATTAAATGTTCGTATAATTAGCCTAATTAATACAACTATAAATAATCTAATATAAATAGTAACATAATTAATATTATAATCAGTGCGTCCTTTGGGGACTAAATGGTCAGAGCAAAAAGTTTCAACACCTGTGAATATAAATACAGGGCGCCAACGTAACAGCTACAATATAACCAACCTTCCCAAAACATGTAACAGGTGCGTATTTACGGAGGATTTGCTAATTATGAATGGAACCTAACAACCCGAATAGCACCAGTTTCTAGTGACTTGTCCCATAATGGTGGAAAAATGTCAAAGTTGCGTTTTAGTAACCTCTCGTACATTATATGGGGCCATTCATGAAACTTACACACGAGCATAACATAAGAGTTTAAGCTTGTTTCATGTAATCTCAATGCACACATTCACATTGGCTGACGTCATAAGCAGACTTATAATGTAAGCAGAAGTTTGAAAACTCCAATCTTTCGTGTTTATGTCTAAATTAAACATAAAAATTAGACAATCAGGGCGCTAATCACATGATTATTCTGCCATCTCACATCAAATTTTTCTGTCGCCTTGTGTTGACTACTACCTGCCTTTATGTGTAAGGTAACAGGCCAGGAATCACTGGAATATCCATAAAAAATCGCAGCAAAATCAACTGTTATGTTGGATAGTGTTTTTTTTTATTTAACAAAATAAGGTATAAATAAAGTATTTGTACATTCAAACGAATAACAAAAGTTTCTCGGAAATGGTAATGACACAACAATTATTTAACATAATTTGTGTGTTTTCATGACAATGTACTAAGTTTTTGTCTGTTTCGCTTTATCAACTGTACAAAGGTAGATACATGAAAGTCATTCAAAATGAAGAGGACTTCATGGGCTATTCGAAGGAAATTCATTCATGCATTCTGTCATTAAAATATTTTAGGCGCGTGTATTTTAATCAAATCGTTAAATCCACTATTGAGAAAATACAATATAGCAAAGTAATTTCTATCAAAAAAGTAATTTGGGATGGGAAATTTTGAAAATCCCTTATCCTATCCTTGGCTTAAATGCCAAGTTTTGTATTTATCCGAAATTTCGTATTTAAATTATGCTGATCACACACACACACACACGCGCGCGCGAATTATTTTCTATTTTTTTTTTAATTTAGGGGTCTACAAACATATATTTCCGGTAAAATTTCAACATCGAATGTAGAATGCAACTTTAAGTGTTTACACCAAGAATTCAAGCTACCTATCAGGTAGCTTGAAAATTAATGAGATTAATGTACAAAAAATAAAGTGTCCACTTGTTTTATGCATTGGACTTAAACTAAACTAAGTTGATATAAGAAAATTTTAAGCTAAAGTTATCCTCTAAACAGACGCTGAACTAAGATCAAATGTAAGCTTTTTTTAAACATAGGGAAACAAAATTGCACTTAGAAAATTGCCAGGTAAAACTAAGACTTGACTTTATGCTATGGCCCAAGATATATATGGATTTTCTTCTAATTTTTTTTTTGGGGGGGGGGTTTCAAAACATGTAATTTCAGTGAAGTCTCAATACAGAATTCTGGGATGCAATGCATACCTAGAATAAGCAAGTCCTATTATTTCATATCATTCAGCCATATTTGTATTTAGCATACGTTGTCCCAGCGGGCAACCCTTTCATTGGGGAAGTAAAAGAAGTAAAATAGAGAAACTAAAAACAACACGCCATAAAAAAGCAAACTAAATAAACAGGGTCGACCATTTAAGTTGAGACTGTACAATATCTCCAAAACTAAGCGATTTAGAAAGAAATGCCTTGAATAACAGTAGCTTGATATTATGGGGGAAAGTAAATCCATTAGTCTGCTTTGTTTTGAGGATATTGTGATGGTCATTTTAGCGTCAATTTAATTTCTTTAAATGGGAACCTACATTTTGTATGTTGTTTTCTCAGAAAATCATTTACAAAAAGTTGTTTATTTTGTTATGAGGAATAAGGAAACGAAATAAAAAATGGTATCCAATTACGAAACGTAACTTGACCCTCAAATGACCATCCATGGATGGTCCAACCATTCATTGCGCTCTACATTCAGGATTTTCGTTATTATTTACTTTGGTGTAAGAACAATTGCAAAGTGCTTTATACAAATGTTGTGTAGTTTTTTATGAGGAGTGAAAAACAGAAATGTAGGTTCCTATTTAAAAAATTAAATCGACACTAAAGTGGCCATCACAAAGTCCTCTAAATAAAACACGACTAATGGCATTTACTTTCCCCCATAATATCAAGCAACTTTTATTCAAGACATTTCTTTCTACAACGCATAGTTTTGGAAATATTATACAGTCTCAACTTAAATGGTCCACTCTGTATAAGATAGGCATCTACGCACTTCAATTTGCTTTGAAAAATAATTAACCGAGCGAGATGGCTCAGCGGTAACGTCTGTGGTCCGCATTCAGGAGATCCCGGGTACAAACATCCTGGGCCGATCAATCTGACTAGTTTTTTTTTTTTTTTTTGGTCCGTGGCTTCCCTTAGTCGGCAAGGTAAATACCAGATTGGATATTTATTACCACGACACAAGCTTCACCTTAAGTTTAATATAGTAAAGTATGAAAATACACTGTAAAACGAATGCTCTGCCATCTATCCGCGGATAATGAAAGCAGGTAGACAGGGCGGCACCCTAATGCCATCTTCCCGGCAAGTGTGGAAGCAGAGGTAACGTTGCTGTACACAAGTCTCTGTGGATATGTGACGAAGTAAGATGTTATGATACGGGATGAGACCTAGAAGGCTAAGTGTCCGCCACACACCGATCCACAAGATGTCTCCTAACAGATCTGTTGCGATAAGATCACGTAGTTAAAGCGACATAAAATAATAAACAGAGATAAAAATTACTCTTGAGTAATGGTTCTCACTGTTCTAAAATATCATTAGTAAGTTCTGAAGGCATGGAAAGTAATAAGTGAAGCTTGATTTTTCTAAACATTCTTGCAAGGTCCTCTTTATTCCGGCTAAGTTTGTGTCACTGCAGGGTAAATATACCAAGGAAACAGCGGATGGTCGATTTGTGGAATCCATTACTGCGGCCCGCCGGCGGACTTCAGCGAGGCAAGTAAAAGCGGTTTGTAATAATTGTTAATTTAGGTAACAAAGCTAATAACCACCAAATTATGAACAGGCGCATATACGAAACTTCCCTAAATATGTTTTAGAGGGTCCAGAAGAACTCAAAATGTGTACCTCCAGTCTCTACCCACTATAGTATTAGTTTTTACATAAATGACCTGTTATGAAATGTATTGGGTAGAGAAAGCGATCCCTGTTCTTGGTCAGCCCTTGCAGAGATAGAGGGCGTGTGCTATAGTCATTGGACCATGGTGGGAGACGAATCGGACAACTTCCACAGCCTCCCAGCCAAGTTCACTTACCCAACATACTTTTGTTTAACTTCCAGGGGATCAAAGATACAACAACCTGTATTGCTGATAAAAAATGAATAAAAAGAAACAAAAAGTGAAATAAATAACATGGCCACGAGAATGTTATTATCCCAGTCCGAAATTCCGCGAAATTCTAAGCAATTTTTTCTTCAGCTGGCGGCGCTTTATTCAGAATTTAGAGTGTTTGTTGAAGGAAACAGTGGTTTAAAGGCCATTCGCCGATTTTCCTTGTTTGAAAGACTGCTTAACTATTCGTAGAATTAACGATTTTGCTCTGAAACAGAAAACAACATTTTACGCTACTATCATACGACTTTCCCTACTCATATAATTTATTTTCATATATATCCTGTAACTTTTTTACGTAAAATATTATTTATATATTTATTTCCATAATCATGATACATGTTGCCAGAAGTTATTTTTTTATTTTTAAAAGGTACACAAAGAATTACAGCTCGCATTCGAGAGATCTCGGGTTCAAATCTCGTGAACTGGCCAATCTGGCTGCTTATTTATCTTTTTTCCGTAGTTTTCCGTGGTTTCCATAAATACCGAATGGAATATTCAGTACCAGATCCAAAGGTGCACCTACAAAGTAAAATAAATAGGAACTATCAGCTATTAGTGAATACCTAAGCAAATGATACAGGCAGGCGACTGTGTAACTAAGATCATCTGTCCAGCATCAAAATCACTAAGTGTACACTCAAAAAAACAGCCAACAGACCCACGATCTCATATTCAAAATTCAATAACAACAAAAATAGATGGTGCAGGAAGGTGACTACTCAAAATAATGCCATGCGTCAACAAGTTCCTCCAACAGATGATACAGGAAGGCGACTACGCAACAGTGGACATCTGTATGGCATACACTAACTCAAGTGAACCAACGAGCCTACAGCAATCGTCACGATATGTTCAAGAACTAAAACAACGGAACAGAAAAGAGATACCTATTGGAGGGTGATACAACGGTCAACTGTGCTGGAAAATGCAAAAGAATGGCGAGTATTTCGGAAAAAAAGTCTATAATTTAATGGGGTGACTTTTTTTCCTGCAGTAAATTTTGGCTATGTCTGTTATTGTTTCCCAGTTGCAGACAATAATACAAAATTTGAAAAGAATGAAGAGGACTTCACGGGGTATTTCTAGGAAATTCAAGATATACATTTCATTTTGTCATATGATTATCTCAAGCATATGATATATTAATTAAAATAATTACAGCATTTATCAGAAATGTTTCGTGTAAAGAGTAGCTTGAGGTGGGGAGGTTTTCTTGTAAACATCCAGCTGTCAAACATTATTGTGTTTGACTCAAATATGATTCCAGAATAACTTTTTATTTAAGAGTTGTGCAGTTCACACAGAGAGATCAATTTCTAAAAACATTTGTTTATTGTTCAGATCTCAAAATGTGTTTCTTGTATGATGTCCTTGTGACTTTTGGGTGGATGCAATACGTGCTGTACCGACCAACATATAATCGCTTTAGATTTAAACAACTCTACCTTCTACGTATGAATTGCTGTTTTAGGCGTTGCGGGCTTTTGCCAGATTTTGACAAAGATTTCTAACACATACTTTTGTTTGTTAGCGCCAGCTTTGTTACATCCTCAGAGTTTTCTAGAAGAATAATGGACGTCATGTCCGGAGATATTAATCTGTTTAATTCGTTTAATTTTCTTAGCTTTGGCTCAAGTACAACTGCATGACCAAATAAATCTGCAGCCATCGCGTGGCTGTACCATTAACACTGATAAGGTTTGTTTTATTAGAAAGTTGTCTGATATTAGTAATTGATATCTAATGTTTCAAGTGTCTTTTGGCTGCTTGAAGTACATATAATGATGCCTATTTGGCCGCAGTCACCTCCTAACTATATTTAATGCGATACTAGTTATTTTCACCACATTCAGTAAAGGGTTCATACAGCTATTATATAACTACATCAATTTTCCTGTGTTCTACTGATTTATGCTGAGACTGGAGACCATATCTCATTCGAGTTAAGATGTTTATGTACTTTGTGACTCCTTTTACTTTCTCTATCCATAGTAAGCAAAGAGAGTATTGCATTCCACCTCAAAATACGACACCAAAATGTCACTAGAAATACACGTTTTGGGGTTCCATAAATAGAAAAGCCGTTTAAGAAAAATGTCCTTTGTGTGTGAATGTGTTAGAAAAGCATACCTCAAAAAGGAAAAATCGGATAAATACAAAACTTCGTATTGTAGTTAGCATCTTCCAAGGATCCGAACGAAGATTTTCAAGAAAACCCCCCACCCCAAACTAACTCTTACATGCAAAAACTTCCGTTATTTTTAATTTTCTCAAAAATCGCTCTAACAATTTTTAATACATTAACATGAGAGTAAAATGCATATCTCGAATTTCTGAGAATAGCCTGTGATGTTCTTTTCATTCTGAAAGTTTTTGTATGACTTTGTATAACTGGTAAATATAAGCGATAGACAAAAGCTTACTTCAGAGAAAAGTAAATCTCTTTATAACACACAATTCATTTCATGTGTGCGTGCGCGCGCGCGTATGTGTAGCATCGCTATTTCTAAAATATTCTGTGTTAATGATGTCCTCCATGGTGTAGTGGTTACCCTGCTAGCCTCTAGTTCCCGAGGTCGCGGGTTCAAACCCGGTGGAGAGTGATGGATTTTTTTGGGCGTAAAAATTCTTAGCATGGCTAAGGGAAGAATGAAGAAAAGCGGGTGGTTCCGTGTCGTAGATTTACGGCACGTAAAAGAACCTCAACCTGATAAAGAGGTCTTTGAGCAAAATTACCGGTCTTTCACGCCCAATATAGAACGGGGCACTAAGGACCACAGCAGTAAAGAGCGTCCATAAATAAAACTCAATTTAGTTTAATTTATGTTAATTATTTTAATTTTTCAATATTTTTAGCATGTTTTGAAGTATCACCATTTAGTTACTTCCTACTTTATAGGAAAAAAAGCAAGGAATTTCAAAGCCAGTATATAGCGACCCGCTTTTTTTTATAGATTTGTCTATCGCTTCAGCCTACTCTACGCCCTTGTATCCACTTAACGAAATAACTACTAACTATTTCTACAAATGTTTATCTCGAATAAAATAAATCAAATAGAAAGATAAGCTCTGGTAAGAACAGTTAATAGAGTCTATGCAGATTTAAGAAGTAGCACACACCTAAATAACCTTTGAAGCATGGGTTTCAGTGACATGAAACTTAGGTTTGCTGGCGTTGTGAGGTATTTTCCCTGGCACAGGACCTTATTCGTCCGGATAGGAGGAGGGGCATCAAGAGCGCGTCTTGGGACCCACAATCTGGAAATGTTAGTTATCCCGCTGCGTCTGTCGTCATTACATCTCATACTTTATCGCCTCATCCCTTCCTCCCGGAGTTTAGTAGGCACAAGAAGTCTGGCCTGATCATAGAACTAAAGTTCTGGTTTCTGAAACCCTAACCACAGCGTTACCATTAAGAAAGAAATGCGTGTTATCTGTCCAGAAACCTTGGTCCAGCTATTTTAATATTTTATAATGTTTTCTTCAATTAAATGGTAACTATAGTTGTGGAATGCAAAAATAAACTAATTAAAACCAAACTACATTGGTTGCCCACACAATGACGTTTTTATTTATTTTTATCTGCTTATTTGTTTTGTCATTTCTAGCAACCTAAATATTGGTTTATACTCAGTAATGAATTAAAATGTTTTGATACACTGCTACAACATTTTATGTAATTAACTGTATTCTTAACAACTTAATTAATTGGAATCTTCATGATATAAAAAATACCAAACCTTGTATGACCAATGAATTCAATGCACTTTAAGCATCTATTAGAACATCTCCAGTAACACATATTTCTGTTCTTCGTACACATTTCCTGTTCTTCGTGTTTGTTTATAGACACCTTTGTAATATCATAGTTTCCATTTAGCGTCTGATTATCAGCCACGTTTATTTCTTCCGCAACCTGAGGTAGACAAGATTACTTTGGTCAAGCTCAGCAATATACAGAATGTATCTTTCTTGGTGTCATATATTTGGAGGACGTGTTCCTGACATCAAAACAGTAAAGAAAGTTCATATGAACATGCGTCTGAAAATCATTTATTTCAGAGTTACAACACAAAATCGAAAGTTACAAAAAATGCTCGAAGTGGCTTCCTCTTGTTTCGATGCATGCAGTAAGCCTGCGTTCCATGCTCTGGCGTACTCTGTTGAAAATTCCTGATGTGTTTCGTATTTGGTCAAATCCAGTTTGGATACGTCCTCTCAAAATGCCAACATCAGGTACAGGAGTCGCATAAACCAAGGACTTAAATGTTCCCAGTTGAAGAAATCCATTGGATTCAAATCAGGCGATCGAGCAAGCCATGCAATGCGTCCCCCTCGACCAATCCATCTTTTCGGAAATGGATCATTCAGAAACTTGCGAACTATCATACTGAAATGAGCTGGAGCAGCATCGTGTAAAAACCACATTCGTTGGATGATGTCCAGAGGCACATTATCAGTTACGTGATGTAACTTATTTCTGAGGAACTGGAGACAGGTTTGTCCATTCAGACGCGGAGGGAAGAAGTAGGGACCAATAAGGGGATCATGAATGATTCCACCCAAAAGGTTGAGAGAGAATCTCTGTTGATGGTTGTCCTGTTGTACATCATTAGGATTTTCAAAAGCCCAGTTATGAGTGTTATGAAAATTGAAGATGGCGTCGCGAATAAAAACCAGCCTCATCCGTGAATAAGATACAGGCTAGGAAATTGATGAACACAGCGCACTGCTGTAACATGCGCTGACAGAAACGTCTTCTTGGCTCAAAGTCCGCCGCATTTAATCCTTGCACACGTTGAAGGTGATACGGGTACAGAAGATATTCATGCAGAATTCTCCAGATAGTCCTATGACTAACTCTTTCCCTTACAGCCATACGTCCTATGCTTTATGATGGGTCTGCATCCACAGCACGAGAACTGGTTCTTCAAGCTCAATGCCTCGTACCGCTCTTGGTCTCCTAACATCCCTAGTACTCCTCTCAAATGCGCCATTCTCTCTCAAGCGTTGGTGAATTCGTGCGAATGTTCTTGCACACGGTAACTACCTGTCAGGGTACCTTTCTGATAAAGTTCACGTTCTCGTGCTGCATTGCCGTCTGCACGGCCATACATGTATGCATATCCATCTGTTCATTCATGGAATACATCTTCTTTGGCCTATAACAACGAAACGGTTGATTTTCAGACCCATGTACATAGGACCTTTTTTTACTGTTTTGATTTCAGGAACACGTCTCCCAAATATATTACACCAATAAAGATATATCCTGTATAGTTATTATCCACACATATCTCCTTTCAGTCAATTCTTTATTATCAACTAAACTTTATTTCTGTTCAATCGCGTAAGTTATTTATCTTTCTGCATTTATTACATCATTTCTTCATCTCCTTATATATCTAAGTAAAAATCTTCTTATACACACATTTGTCTTTCCGTTGTTAATCACGCCTTTTGTTTCAACTGTTTTAAATGGGCTAATAACTTCATAGTATGTATTTTTACTTTTCTTAAAAAGTTTCACTCCCACCATGAATAATCAAATCTCTTCCAAGTATTGACGCTATATATTTGTTTTGGTTAATAGTGCTCAGTGATATTAAAACAAATGTATTTTATAATCCAGAAAATACTTCCTCCATGATGAAATCAATCCCATGGTTTTATGATAAGAAATTCTATTTTCTTAGATTTGGCGCACACTTTTAATATGAACGTTTAACATTTGCAGTTTGATTTTAACATTTTGAACTATTTTCTTAATATTTGAGTATACCATTTTATGAAATACTTAATTTCGATAGTCAAATAATCACTCCTGTGTAGGTCATTTACAAACCGGAAACTGGTACACATTTCAATTTACACTTATACTATCTGTTATTATTTTCAGTTTATTTATATCGGTTATCTCCAAGACAACCAGCATTGGTGCCACCATATTTCCATCAAGCAATGATAAATCTGCGTATTCAATTAAAGTAATTACTCTGATTTACGTTTTAGTAGCGGATAGAATGTTTTTTCTGTTTTTTATTTTAAGTTGCTTTAACTACGTGGTCATATGGCGATGGATTTGTTAGGAGATACCTCGTGGATCGGTGTGTGGCGGACAGTTAGCCTTCTAGGTCTCATCCCTGTACCTACCATCTTACTTCGTCACGTGTCCACAGAAGCATATTTATAGCAATTGTACCTCTGCTTGTTGAGGGACAGATGGCAGCCCCAACACGTGTCCTCAGAGGCACGAGTACAGCAACTGTACCTCTGCTTCCATACGTTTGAGGCGAATGGCATTAGGGTGCATACAGTCTACCTGCTTTCATTGTCTATGAACAAATGACACAACATTCGTTTTACCATCTATTTTTAATGCCTTATTATCGTTTTAGACTTAAGGTGGAACTCTGGGTCGTGCTTTTAAATATCCAATACTGCATTTAGGTTGGCGACTGAGGAAAACCATAAAAAATCCCAGTCAGATTGGTCGGCCCATTGGATTTGAACCCGGTACCTCCCGAATCCGGGGCACACACGTTACCGCCTGAGCCTCCCACTCGATGATAGAATATTGTATGACACAAGATGAACATATATTTTGAAGAAGATATTGTCTTTACGTTGGAGTTGTTTATTTATTTAGCTCCACGTATGGACGCCAATTTGAAGAAGGTGGTTTTCTTTTACGTTGTTTGCAACACGCTTTGGGCGTCAATTTGAAGTAGTTAGTTGCTGCTACGTATTGAAAGTCAGTTTGTAGATGCTGTATTATATTTCAACTGTTGGGGAGCCGAACACTTGAAGTAGTTGCAAACGCACGTATGGTAAACAGTTTCCGGTAGCCTTCGCCCCAAATGTATTTTCAGGTGGTCTTTGCCCCAAGTTAAAAAAAAAATATTAACTTTGTAATTTGACTGTTTCTTTAAGTATTAAATATTTATGTTTGCCTCGGCTGCGTCAGTATTATTTTAGAGACATGGAAGTCTTGGCAGGGCGTGATGCGACAAGAATGTAGACTTACACAGATTTTAAGTTTTAATTCACTCCTTTTTATTAATCCTTGACACAAATTAAATAGCACTTCACTGATATCGAGAGCTGTGAGTTCTTTTATTTAATACTTGCACTTTGTTAACACTATACTATTTTCGTCTCACACGAATACATATTAAATCTCTCGAGGACGCACAAGCAACGCATCCAGTTATGAGCACTGTTTGAAGGCAACTGAATTGATTTCAACCGTCTAAACTTGTAAATTTCTGTATTTCAAGTCTCTAATTGGCTAATCCTACTCCAATAGAATACCTGCATTTAACTAAAGCTTTTTCTGGTTGTTGATTGGCTATTCTTTTATAAACTGTCACTAAAATTACATTAATGCTTCCAAGAATCGCAAATAACATTTAAACTCTCAAACTCATTATTGCCTCAAGGTTACCTCATCGTTACCTCATTGTTAGCAACGTTTAACTTATTATTCTCACAGCTCCTACGTTATTAAATTATGTAATACATTCATATAACATTATTGAACATGTATACAATAATATAAGCATATGCAATGACTGTTACATACATTTTACAAATTATTAGATACACATATTGCTTCAAGGCGGGCTGTTATTGAATTTACATATTATATAATTTGACTGAAATCATTTAAGTGTTAAAAACACTGCCTCAATTTAACATTTCATGAATTTTCGTAAGCTTAGAATGTTAAATTTTTCACTCAATACTAAAGTATTATTTTAATTTCTATTATCTTAAATTAGTATTTTCGAACTCTAATATTGTACCTAAAACTTATATTGATTTAAAGTTTTAATGCTTTTCAAAATATACTATATATTTAATAATGCCCGTTTAGGTGGTGTACGTTTTCATTCTATTTCTGGCGATGTTGACAATAATTGGTTTGTTATCTCGAAAGACAAATATGAACAGAACACGATTTGAATGTCTCTTAACGTTGCTAAAGAGTTTCTTCAACATTTGCAAACAACTAGAAGCTTTTATGTGTACATTCAGAGACCAAATATTTTGCTTACTGCACTTCTGTATACAGCTGTTCAAACATAACTTGATGAAGATGCCGCTAGAATGTTTGGTTGGTTTCCTTTCATCAAAGAGTGAACGGGTTCTTTTTTGTTTACGACAGCCGTAATGTATCTCCCTTCTAATTTTACCTTGCAGACCATTCACATGGAATGGCAGATATTTCCGTTTCCTTTTGCTTTAACAGACACGCAAAGAAACGAGGAAAAAACAAAGTAAGAATTCCGGATATACCTACCTTTGGAAATTACGGGTGCAAGATATTAATGAGTGGGAATCAGACTCTGCGATGATTCCCCATACCGTTTATTATCTTTGCTCCATGTACAGTTTTGGAATAGAACTATAAACATTATTATACCAATTGTAAAAAAAAATATAGGCAGTCAAATTTTAAAAGAGGCTGTACTCGGTATAAAAGTAAACCCCATTTTCTACCAGCATATAATATACGTATTTAGAATTATGGATATGGCATTTAGCCTGTAACTATCAGAAAAAAATCGGTTATGTTTACCCTGTAATCACTTTCTCTCTTTATATATTTAGTGTAAACTATTCTGTCGGTTATAGATATATATACAGAATGAACCAGACCACCCGTAACATTAATTTGTTTCGGAAAGTACGATAGGAATATTTTCGAGACAAACATATTTATAGTTACAGCATGTGTGAAATTTAATTTGAGCTTGATTTCATCAACCAGCCATAACCAGACGTAAGGTCAATGATGTATCACCTAAAAATTTCAAATGGATGTGGGAGTAAAATAGGGTCATATAGAGCTCTTCAGAACACTTTCAAAGGAAGCATTTTCATTAATGCATGCGCTTTCAAGCAGAAAAGTACAGGAAAAAACAAATCACAGAAACCCCAGATAAGCAGATAGCAGTGCCATTCATATTGAAAAATGTTACAAAGAGAAAACTAAAACGGAAGTTCAGATGTCCTTGCACAATACAATAACAATAGGATGTTTTGTTTTCTTTATTTTGCGGCTAATGAAATAAGTATAAAAGTTAAGTGTTTACAAATATCTATGTTATTTCTGCTACAAATAGCGATGGTTTCGATATGCTACTGAGGGTGTATATCTACGCTGAGAGATGCCTCAACGTGCTCGTGTACACTCGCTTCCATTTATGACGTGCCCGCAGCTTTGGGAGACATTCTATTGGTCTTCACAGGTGAGTGTGTATAGCAAGGAGAAGGTGGTGTATCTGTTTACCTTTGTTGTACTACACAATTATAGATTATTCATATATGAATATACAACTTTAAGCAATAGCTTTTCTCGTCATCACTTAATATAATAATCGTGTTTAAATATATAACTAAATAAAACCCTATTTTGTACCCTTTCTCCATGAAAAACTGTTTTTAATGGCAACTTAATGTAAAACTAAAATACATCATACTTTTTACTCTCAAACAGGACACATTTACTAGACATTATTTGGTACTACTTTGATATTGGATTATGATGAAAATAGAAGCTTTTAAAATACAAAATTGGGGTTTTTTGCTATTACAGTAATTATGGTTAATGAGGAAGGTTTTGGTGTAGTGGATGTTGCTCAGGAGGTAATATATTGCCCACTCACCCTCCCTTTTATGCGACCGTTCTTATATAGTCGTTTTTGGCGGGTTTTGGTGACTTTTGGAAGGAATTGCTGCCAACGTCAATCATTCGAGTTTTAGACACGTAGATCCCTCGACTAGGCCCTGTCGTCGCTTCGCAGTTGCACTCCTCTCCTAAAAAACATCCCTCGGCTAAGCTTTGAGGCTAAGAGCCCTCAATCCCTCAGCAATACTTTGCGGCTTAGGGCTCTCAATCGTGTTTTCAGCTATGTTGGGATTTCAAATATTGGGAGCGGAAGGACAATGCAACCAACATTCCCATGACGCCGGGGTGAGATATATGCGATGCGACTTCTCAGAGCAATATGGAACAAAAGTAACAAAATATGCCATATATTCATGAAAATAACTAAAGCACCATGTTATTTGTTATTTATTACATGTAATATGTGTTGAAATCAATAAAAGTTATGCAGTGAATGCGTGTGTTACGTGTGTATAGTGATATCGGTCATAATCCAACATCAAAGTTTATCCCATTATTTTGGTATCTAGGCGGCTAAATCAGGTATTGGACAAGAATGTCTAGCAAAATGTGTCTTCTTTGAGAGTAAAAAGTACAGTCTACTTCTGTTTTACATTATATTATCATTAAAAATAGTTTTTCATGGAGAAATAGCACAAAACAGTGTTTTACCTAGTTATATATTTAGAGTGGGCAGATGATTCCAATAATGTCTAGTCAATGTGCCCTCTTTGAGTTCAGTTTTATATTATGTTGGCATTAATTTTTTTTCCTTGGAGATATTGTGCAAACATGGTATTATTTAGTTATATAGTTTAACGTGGTTATTATAAGTGATGAAGAGTAAAGTTATTGCTCAAGGTTATATATTCATATTTGAATAAACTAGAGCTGTGCACGTAAAACAGGACACCACTGCATGCGCGAAAAGGTAAACAGATACGAGCACCTCCTTCTTGCTACACATCCTCACCTGTGAAGGCCTGTAGAATGCCTCCCAAAGTTGTGGGAACGGCATAAATGGAAGCGAGCGTACAAGCAATGAACAACTGAAGCCTAGCAACAGTAAAACTAGACATATGCTTTTCTTGAAAGAGTACAAATCAATAATAACGTTTCCTACAAAAGTTGTTTGTTTTGAAGAGCTCTAATTACTCTAATTACCCTATTTGACCTCCATTTCCATTTGAAATTTAGAGTAATACGCTATTGATCCCACTTACGATCATGGCTGATTGATAAAATAACGCTCAAGTGAAATTTCACTTGTGCTTTAGTTACAAATACTTCATTATCGAAAATTTTGATGCCTTGTTTCCTAAAACAAACGACTTACGGTGGTTTGGTTCACTCTTTATATAAAGCAAATTATTGCAGATTAGCTAACACAAAGATTAAATTATTTAACGGTTTCGGCAATTGTAGTGGAATTCGGTATGTAATTCCACTACATACATACAGTTTTTGGTATTGACGCGTAGCGGTTCCTCCGTGGTAGACCCCCACGTCAAATTGACACTATAGGCCGAGAACCCTACTAAGTTGATGATTATGGACCGTAGAGAGATGATGGATGCTGTGTTACGTACTTGTAGCTCGTCTTAATGCCTGTATTCTTGTGATATAGCATGACGTCCTCGTAGACTGGAATCTGATGATCGTATACCTGTATTTTTGTGTGCGTATTAGTATGTTGTGACTACTGTTTTATAATTGTGTCACGGCTGCTGTATTTGTGTCGGAGAGCAATTGTGTCTTGTCAGGGTTAGGTATGCAGAATGTTAAAATATTTTGCACACATATTATCTTCTGTTAACTATTTCACTTGCATTTTAGAAAACCACATATAAATATACACAATTCACTATTACCTTTGTCATGTTAAAGTATGTATAACTGGGACTTTAAATACGTAGTTTTAGCGTCTATTTAGAGACGAGCTTATACACGGCCTTCCTACTCGAAGTCTGACAAGCTTCTGTTAGCGTTCCCTCCAAACGTTTTCTTAACGTACGTATTTGAATTATAAGTATGTATCAGTGTACCTGATTGGTGCTACTATCCAGTAACAGTTTCTTACACACACACACACACACACACACACACACACACACACATATATATATGTTTACAGACTTCCATTGTCTTAACGATGAATCATCCAAGGTTCGTTACATGCTACGTAGATGCTACTGCATTTCTCGTAGTTTTTATTATTGGTCGTATAGCTAACAATGACCGTTCCCTCTCATATTATATTTTATATGTTATAACGTTATATACTTGTTCTCTACCATGTGTACATTATGAATATATGTGTTTTTAATATCCTCTTAATTATTATACGTGCAATATTATCAATGAAAAACTACATAACGTAAAACTTAGAACAAAATATTAAAGAAAGAAATTATTAATGTCTTGATGCTGAGAAGCTGTGAATTAGATATTTTATTACATTAATGAGTTATCGTATTAGTTTGTCCGTGGTTAGTACTGTATGTTGCTTCAACTGTAAACTTCTTTACACACATCCACAATAAATAATCTGTGGCACGACAGACCTGAAGTCCTGGGCTGACTGAGATTTGTTCGTGGTTTTCCTGTTGCCAGAATATTCAATGCCATGGCCCTAAGTTCCACCTACAGAACAAAATAAATATAAATAACAATAGATGAAACATAAAGACAACTACGTAAATAAGAACATCTATCAGCAAGTTGTCGCAGTTCTCTGGCTCGTGTTATCTTATTTGTTGAGCGCCTCTTGTTTTATTATTTTAAATTTGGGTTCTTTGTCCTCCGGCTAGCTATTACAACTCAGTCGAGCAAGTGTCTCTATGCAGGGCGTGTAAACGGAAAGGAGTTGTTTTACCTCGCGAGAGATTCTTCAGAACCACGTGACGTGCACCTCGTGAGAGATTCTTCCGAACTGCGTGACGTGCACCTCGTGAGAGATTCTTCCGAACTGCGCGATACTTGCTTATGGCTCGAGATATATGCTCCTTCACCCCGAATTGCCTAAACATTATAATAGAGCTGCTATTGGTTACCAAATCGCGCCCACTTTAGCGTCTGTTTTGTCAGCCAATCACTGCTACAAGGGAAGATATTCCCTCCATTTCTAAAAAAAAGGCACGCTACCCCAACGTCATTTGTCTCTTCTTAGTGATAAACAACTCACCCCCTTGGTTTATTGTTACCCACTTCTATTGTCATTTTCAGTGAGGCCGTGGAAACTTATTTCCTAACAATACTTATGGCTAACAAACATCTAAAATCCTGTGCATACAATAATATTAATTTACACTACAATCCTTCTGGCATTCACAGTGTTGTGATATAAAATATTGCCTCAAATTTCCTCAAATAGATATACAAAAGGCGGCTACGCTTACTAAGACCATCTATCTGGCATACAATGATCCAGGTGAACCAACAAACCTACAGTAACCATCGCGATCTGAGCAAGAAGTTAAAGCGATGTTAAATAATAATTTTAAAAAATATATTCGTTTCTTCTCAGTTTTGTTTTTTATCGTCTTTGCGAATCTGGGTCATTGGTATTATATCCACCAGAGACGCAGAAGGACCGCTGTCGTCGAGGAGCAACATGCTACCTCCTGTGCATCACACGAACCAAATTGAAAATCGTCATCCTAAAATACCCATATCCTTATCCTGCGGTAAAACCCAGTTGGGGATGGGCACGCCGCAAAGGCACTCGGGCTGAACCTCAGCTTGCTAGCAGCCAAGTGTGAATTATTAGTATTGTTGATCGGAACTGAGGAATAAACCACTAACGCCCGTCAACAAACGCTCCAGTAGGTTTGTGTAGAATTCCGAAATAGTATGCTACATTACTGTACAGCAAATAATGGAGCACATTCTGAATATTTAATTTAGGTTTCTTTTTTATTTATGAACGCTTTTTAACTGCTGTGGCCCTTAGCGTCCCATTGTATATTGGCGTGAAAGACCGGCAATTTTTCTCAGAGGCCTCTTTATCAGGCATGAGGTTCTTTTACGTGCCGTAAATCTACGACACGGGACCACCGGCTTTACTTCCCTTCCGAAGGAAGCCATACTAAGGAGTTTTACGCCCGAAAAAATCCATCTCCCTCCACCGGGTTTGAACACGCGACCTCGGGAACTATAGGCTAGTATGGTAACCACTACACCACGGTGGACGACATAAGGCCGTAGAACTGGTCAATTAAATACAAAAATTTCCCTAAATGCACCATGTTTATAATCGAACTACTTATTTACTCTTTGTTTAACTTCAATTAATTTTAAAAATAATCTGATGTGTTACATTCACATGATTTGCTCTACTCTCTATTATTCTTATTCTTATGTTTACTTCTTTGTAATCGAGATAAACCTTTGCAGAATTAGCTACATTGCACATTTCATTACAGATACAAAGTGAGCAGCGATAATCAATTTTTTTAAAAATTGGATGCTATATGCTGGCCTTAAAATTCCATATCCTCTCGATGTAATCGCGAGAAACAACTGAAAATTCACAGGACTTAAATAATAACAAAGTGTTGCACAAATAGAACGTTAATAACCGATATATCGAAAATGACTTATACCACAAATAAGTTATTTGAAGTAAATTATGTGTTTTAAAAAGATCTACATTTTTTGTATAGTTCGTTTTCCTCTATCGATTAACGCTTACCAATTATACAAGATTATACAAAATTTCTTCCGAATGCAGAGGACTTCTCAGGCTATTCCTAGAAAATTCAAGGTATACATTTTATTCGGCATGTAGATACCTTTAATATACGGCACTTTAATCAAAATCGTTATAACTATTTTTTGTAATATCAAAATGTTCGGAAAACTTTCCACGCCGTGTGGGCGTGGGGAGATTTTCTTGAAGATCTTCGTGTCGTATATTTGGAAGATACTAAACTTAAATACCAAGTTTGGTATTTCTCCGACTTTTCGTTTTTGAGTTATACTGTTCACAGACACACAAACGTCGACCTTATATATGGACCATGTACTGATTCTCCACCCCTTTCATCGCTCAGCTAGACTTGACCTTTCTTCATAGGGTAAAGCTAGCGTATCAGACTTCAGCTAAAACCAATTAGAGGATAGCTCACCTAAGGCAGGCGCGGAGCACAAATCATGAGGACATTTTGCCAACATTCAAGAATGGAAAACACTAAAAGTAACCAAAAGCATCGGCACGCTTCTTTTGCACTTGACTGTACATGGTAGAAAGGGTAATAAATATCAAAATATAGTGGTGTCATTTTAAATTTCAAAGGGCGAGGGGATGAATCCTAAAATGCAGTCAATCCTACTTAATACTTCCCTTCAATAACTAAATGACGTGTTTATTATCACTTTTATATAAATAAAACTAAAATTAAACAGTTCTGCTGTTTGAAGTGGAGAGGTTCCAAATGCAAACCTTATACCACACAGTAAAATGTCACATTAATTATTACTAATGCTTAAAATTAGTTAAAGATTACTGGCATTATCGCATGACCATCCCCTTAGAACCTCCTTAGCATTAGAATCAGGCTTCGATATTAAGTACAGGAAGGACCGGTACAGGTTGCATTCAGCCTCATGAGGACTTTGTGTCTAATTGAGGAGCTAATTGACATGTTGACATGCCATACACAATATAATCTGTTTTCAGAAAAAGGCATAACGGAAAGCGTTTTTACTTATTATTATTATTATTATTATTATTATTATTATTATTATTATATTACTGTTATTAAAATTATTCTTTCTTTTGTTGGTTCATTTTAACAGAGTAAAAAGGCAGGCAATAAAAATCTATTGAACCAATATAGTAAATGTTTTTCATCTTATGTATGCTTACAGAATGTATACAGGATGTTAATGTGTGAGCTACAACATAACAGTTCAATCTATGGTCCTATAGTAATTCTGACAAACTCTAGAAGAGTTAGTTTAACTCTAGGATGCAGATTAAGAAATTGCATAATATACATTTGGTTAAATGGTTACACACTTCGTATTTGAAAATTCTCACTCTGGTAGAGTTTATCAGACAAGGTAATTTTTAAATCATTTCCATTAATATAGCAGCTAAAAACAAACTACATATCATAAGTAACTTAAATTATTTACACTTAGAACAAACACAAAATAGTAACTTAAGGCATTTTTCCTTTATTGTATTTACAAAACTCGCTTAATTCGATGGAGATTAATTATTTTTTGATTTAATGAAATTCTCTATAGTATAAGCGTGAGTGATAAGGTATCTCTGTAATGCCAACCTGCACTTATTTTTATTATTATGCAGTTCATTTACAGATAATGGAAGCGAATTAAGTAATATTATACTATTTTAGCAAACTTTTTTTGGAATACCTTATTATTTGGCCTGTCTCTACTCTGAGGATATTTGAATATGTTGTTTACACTTCTGGGTGTCTACTAAAAATAAGAGTATAGCTAAAATATTATCGCAAGCTAATAATGAAACCCTAAACGTTTTGAATAGTGGTTTAAATAAGTTGATCATTTTGTTCCTGACATTATTCTTATTACATTTTTGTTTTGTATAACATCTAGTTTTAGCATTACTAAATTTCTCCCTTTAAAGGCTTATTCCATTAGTTATTAAAGAATGAAATTAAGTAACACACAATGCCTTAGGTTGCCCTTATTTGTAAAATAAACTAACATTCTTATTGTAAAACATGCAGAATTCAGCTTAATGCTGAATTAAACGCGTCACGTTGTAAGCATTAGAAACACGTAAAATATGAAATTTCATGTTTTAAACCATGATTGCTATCATTATGAGAACGAGTATTTTAATGTTTACCAGTGTGTGCAATTCAATAGACATGACAAAAATGTTCATATTTCATAATATTTTAGTAAAAGCTTCATGTCTCTACTTTTTGTAAGATTTATGTTTTTTCGCTTTTAAAATAAATTTCGTTAGCAAAGAACCGGATATTCTATTTGAGCAGTTTTCTATGAAACATGTTTACAAAATCCAAGGCACTCTTTCCAAGAAACGCATCTGGAAAACTCCGCACCACTCTGTATAACAAAATAGGTACAGTTGAGAAAGTGTAGCATTTCCTGCATGTGATATCACTGCGAAATTAAACGCCCTCTGTTCTTGAAGAGTTTTATTTTCACGAACCAATGCATTTAGTGGCATATTGTAATAGGTATTAAGCAAGGACAAAGCAACAGTAACAGTTTTCTTTCTTTTTTAAAACAATTTTAAGGTTTTCTCAAGATTACAATATATAAAACCCATGTAAATTAGTATTTTATTATTAAAATATGGGCAAAAATCTACAAAGATTATTTTTTAAAACTAATAAAGTGAACCTGCTTCAAAAGTGTAAGATGTTTTTACTTTAAAAAATATTTTTCATAATATTTTTGTGCTTTTCTTCATATTTTGTATGTCTCTAGTAATAATTAGCTGTAAGCATTTTCATAAAGTATACCAAAGTTGTGATTAAAATATTAACCTGAGTTTGTTCTTGTTTTTCAGGTAAGATTGATTCTTCTTGCTCAACACTGCTTCACAATACCTCTACTCAGGTCAGGCATGCCAACTATATCTTAAAATATTTCGTTCGTTAAGAAAATAATATAATTTACATTGATTAGTATAACAATAGGAAATGCAATTGCTGAAAACATTACTCTATTCGGTATATTGCTAACTTCAATGCATTATGGGAGACAGTTTTTCTTTAAGAACCAAGACTTTTAGAATCAAATAAGAAAAGAAGTTCTGGAAAGAGACTATGTTAAATCTTTTTCTTTCAGATACGCTTCGTTGCGCGGTAAAAAATGGTGCTCATACACCGTGAATGAAACGAAACGTATAAACTTTGTTTTTAACGCATTAAATGCACCTGAAAATTAAATGTATTCTTGTAACATGCGGGTTAAATAAACTAATAAAAATCTCACAAAGCTTTCACTGCTACTACTAAGCTATAAAGCAAAGCATTGACCTCTGATCAATAACTAGAGCGTGGGCAAGCAGAACCAGTAGTCAGCAGATGTGCTGACAGTATGCTGTTGTGGGCCAAACATAAATGCGCCGGACGTACTAAATAATTTACACTTTATTTTCCCACATATAATTCGATAATTTAGGTGATAGGTCCATTATCAAAATATAGTCCCCCCTTGGGCTACATGTACTTGCGCCAATACATGTCGCAGCCTCTACAGGCATCCTAGTAACACTCTTTACAACTAGCCAGACGCAGCAGTGAGCGATCGTCACTTTGTGTTTTCCTGTTGTTAGAGCGTTTCGAAATGTTGAAAATAATCGAATAACCTGCCGAATGTGAAGTCAAATCAGTGATTCGTTTTTTGTATGTGAGATATGTTACGCCAGCGAACATTCGTCAGCAATTGTGTGAGGTTTATGGGGAAACAATAATGAGTGGTAATGCTCGGCCATACACAACCAAATAAACTCGAGATATCATCGCAACATTTGGTTGGGAACAATTTGACCACCCTCCCTACAGTCCGGATTTGGCACCTAGAGATTTTCATCTGTTTCTTTATCTGAAGAAATTCCTTGGTTAAGAACATTTCAACAACCATCTTATTCTGAAACAAGAAGTGCAGACTTGGCTTTCATCACAGGCGGCATCATTCTTTGACGAAGACATAAAAAAACTGGTTTCCCAATACGACGAGTGCCTGAATAACTGCGGCGACTATGTGGAGAGGTGGTGTAAAGTGTAAGGTAATGAATGAATATACAGTATTTGGAAAATAACTGCTCTGTTACTTTTACTTTCTTTACTACATATAGTAAGTAGGGGAAGTATTGCATTCCACCCAAAAATTCGATACCGAGATTTCACCGAAATACAGGTCTTTTTGAGGCCCCACGAATCCAAATAAAGCATTTTGGAAGCATGTCCGTGTGTGTGTGTCTGTCTGTCTGTCTACTAATACCATAACTCAAAAAGGAAAAATTGAATAAATACCAAACTTGGTATTTAGGTTCAATATCTTCCTAAGGTGCGACACGAAGATTTTCAACAAAATCCTCCCACTCCAAACTACCCTTTACATGAAACATTCCTCGAAATTTATTTTCTAAAAAATGGCTCTACCGATTTTGATTAAAATACCATATATAAAAGACATTTACATGACAAATAAAATGTATATCCTGAATTTTCAGGGAATACCCTATGAATTCCTCTTCATTCGGAAGGAATTTTGTATAACTGGTAAACGTTAAGCGATAGACGAATACGTACCACACAAAAATGTCCATCTCTCATTTATCACAAATAGCTTTGCTTTGTAGCAGTATCCATTTCCGAGGAATGGTTTGAATTGTTCAGTACTTTGCTATTTTTTTCAAGTCCTGTCAACATTCAGTTGTTTCTTGCAATGGCATGGAAACAGTATGGAATTTTAAGGCCAACGCCCTGTTCTAAACATTTGACTGTCGCTGTTCCCTTTGTATTTAAAAGGAAATGTGTAATGTAGCTATATCTGCAAAGATTTATTTGGATTAAAATGTAGTAGATGAAAAATAAGCTTAAGTAAAAATAATTTGTATACCCACTAATATACAATAGACGATAGAGAAAGTCATGTGAATGTATCACATCGGATTTTTAAAAAGTTATCATTACTTACTTTAAAAACACGCCTTGTACTCTTTCTACTGTTTCTTCATAGTAAGTAGAGAAAGTGTTGTGTTCCATTCAAAAATTCTAATTGGTGATTTAATTAATAATGCATGTTTTGGGGTCCCCTATATACAAAAATATTTTAGGCCATTATTTGTGTGTGTGTGTGTGTGTCCGTCTACTATGTGTATGTCTGTAAATAACATAATTAAAAAAAAAGAGTTGGTTAAATACTAATTTGTATTTAAGTTCAGTATTTTCAAAGGATGCAGCACGAAGATTTTTAACAAAATCCTCCACCCGAAACTACCCTTGACATGGAAAATATTTCGTTATTTGTAATTTTCTGAAACATAGCTTTAAAGATTTTTATGAATATAACGTAAGTTTAAGACATTTGCTTGAAAAATAAAACACACACCTTGAATTTTCTGGAATAACCTGTGAAGTCATCTTTACTGAAAAACTTGTGTATAATTGGTAAACCGTGAAAGGAAAGGTGTAGATGTATAATGAAATTATATCTTGATTAACAGAAAGTAGGTATAAGAACAAGCATTTATAAAAATAGTTTGTAGAAGAGTGAGTAGACAAAGTCATGGAATGCAACATAATTTTTACTTTCTCTACTACGTATAGTAAGTAGGGGAAGTATTATATTCCACCCAAAATTTCGATACCGAGATTTCACCGGAAATACATGTCTTGAGACCCCATAAATCCAAAAAAGGCATTTTTGGAAACATGTCCGTGTGTGTGTCTGTGAACAGCATAACTCAGAAATGAACAGTCGGATAAACACCAAACTTGGTATTTAGGTTCAGCATCTTCCAGAGATGCGACACGAAGGTTTTCAAGAAAATCCCCCCACCCCAGATTACCCTTTACATGAAACATTTTTCGAAAATTTTAATTTTCTCAAAAATGGCTGTAACGATTTTCATTAAAATATCATATGTTTAAGATATTTTTATGACAAATGAAATAAAATGTCTCCAAAAGTATTCTTCATTGTGAACGACTTTTGCATAACTGGTAAACCATAAGAGATAGACAAAATTTTACTACACAAAAAATGTAGATCGCGTTAAAATACACAATTTATGTCATGTACATTTTTGTTGTTGAGTGAACCATTTTCGAGATATTGCTTGTTATTCACATAGCAACCACCTCTTAAAATATTTGACTATCGCTTAAAACCTACCAATTCCCCTTGCATCTACAAGAAAATTAGCAATAAGATTAACAGCTCGATTAACATGAAGCATATGGAGAATAAGCGTTTGTAAACATACTTTGTACAACAGTAGAGAAAGTCATGTGAGTGTAACACATCAGATTTTTTTATTTACGCTAGCATCCACCTACTATAATAAAAGGTAAGGGGATTCTTGTATTGTACAAAAAAAAGCTATATAAGTTTTTCAAGAGAAATATGTGTTTTAAGATGTGGTGTGTGTGCTTATACTTCACAGGTAATTCACATAAAATTTAGGCGTACATTTTATTAGTTATGCAAGTGTTTTAAACCTATGGTAGTTTAATCTCAATCATTGAGATCCATTTTTTGAGAAAATGAAAAATAACAAATTTAAGGTATTTTAGGAGGGGGATTTTCTTGAAAATTTTCGTCTGGCATGCTTTAGCAGGTATAACTGAAATTTGGTACCCGTCCGACTTTTCGTTTCTGAGTTGTGCTATTCAAACACACACATATACACAAATGGACCGATTTATAGAAGCAAGCAACTTCAAAACATGCATTTCCTGTGAAATATCTATACTGAACGTTTGGACCAAATACCCGCCAGGTTTGAACCCGCGACCTTGGGAAATAGAGGTACCATGCTAGTCTCTAGTTCCCAAGGTCGCGGGTTCAAACCCGGCGGAGGGCGATGGATTTTTTCGGGTGTAAAAATCCTTAGCATGGCTTCCTTCGGAAGGAAAGTAAAGCCGGTGGTCCCGTGTCGTAGATTTACGGCACGTAAAAGAACCTCAAGCCTGATAAAGAGGCCTCTGAGCAAAATTACCGATCTTTCACGCCCAATATAGAATGGGACGCTAAAAACCATAGTAGTTAAAGAGCGTCCATAAATAAAACTCAATTTAATTTAATTTGGACCAAATACAATACTTTTCTTTTTTTAATTATGGACGCTCTTTAACTGCTGTGTTCCTTAGTGTACCATTCTATATTGGACGTGAAAGACCGGTAACTTTACTCGGAGGCCTTTTTATCAGGTTTGAGGTTCTTTTACGTGCCGTAAATCCACACACGGGACCACCAGCTTTACTTTCCTTCCGAAGGAAGCCATGCTAAGGATTTTTACGCCCGAAAATATCCATTGCCCTCCGCAGGGTTTGAAACCGCGACCTCGAGAACTAGAGGCTAGCAAGGTAACAATACTTCTCTACCTATCAAAGGTATTAAAGAAAGTACAAACCATATAAGCTAGTCGTTATTTTCACGAATTTTCTTTTTGCAAAGCTGGCAACTTTCAATTTCTTTTAGACAGATAAGCCAGATGTTACACTCGTTAAATTATAACTTCCACGCAATATTTCTTTTACCGTTCGGAAATAATAAGCCGGAGTCACGTCAGGAGTGATGATAGAACATATGTTTGAAACGCATTTTTTTGTTTTTCTCTGCGGCAACGACAGTGACAGTTGAGGTTCGCACAAAACAATGGATGTTCGCGGTCATGATAAATGTGTGCCTGAAGGTTACTGCATTCTGTTAACACGACTACTGCTTTAGGAATTGCTCGATGTCATCTCTTTCTGGTCACGAACCGGGCACATAAAGATCAATTTCATGATTAGCACAGAACTAGTACTGTTACATATTGAATTTGTTTACTGAACCAATTATCCCGGATTTAAAATGTCTTATCGCATCTCTGCAAGATTGCAGTTCCTCTCTAGCGAGGTAGTGGCAGTCAGCCAAGCTTGGGTTCGATTTCCGGGTAGGACATAAGTATTTATAGATATTCCAGGGATTTCCATCTGTGGGAAGAAACTAACTCTTCACTCGTGATTCAATATCTCCAGTTTTACAATTGCTTTATGTCATTTGGCCAATACTTGCAGCAACTTGTTACTTTCTCTACCGCTTACCTATGGTAGGGAGAGGGATTACTGTTATTTCATCCAAAAATTTGGTCTCGAAGTTTCATAGGAAGCACGCTTTAAGCTCGCCTGTACCATATTTAGTCTTTGTTTGTGTGTGTCTGTCTGTACACAGTACAAATACGAAAATTCAGCTAAATACCAGATTCTATACTTGAATAGCGTTTGTTTCCAAGCGAATATTTTCAGAAAATCAAAATTATCCTTTATACGCAAGAATGCTACACTATTTTCTCAGAAAGTGGCTCCAAAAATTATATTAAAATTTAATATCTTTGAAATATTAAAATTTGAAATACTTGTTTTGAATTTTCTGTGAGTAGCCTGTGAAGTATCTGTTCTAACTGAACTGCATATAACTAACTAGCAAGTTGTACTTCAGAAAAATATGGTTATAATATATGTAATATGTGTGAAATGTATCGGAACATTAGCTGATTTGATTTGATCTGTGTAAAGAAGGAGGCGGGTTAAATCTTCCTTTAACACTGAAACCTTTGAGGTTTATTGTATTATTCTCCTATCTTTATAGTTGTAGTTAATTAGACCTGTTCCTTTAATAAGTAGTAGATTTTTAAGTAAATTCTTTGTAGAAATGACTTCCTATGGGTTTATAATATCCAGTACGTTGTATGTTTTCCTATCTAGCATTGCATTTTTTTTGCTTCTAATGAGTTGTAAAGAGTATGTAAAATTATGTAAAACTTAACCAAGCGTGTACAAGATAGTTGATAGTCGTATCACCTCCTATATGCTAATCGATATTGAAATGATTTATGTTAACATATATGATGACTAATAAGGATTAAATTGAAAAATAAGCGAACGTATAAATTGTTTGCACATATAATAATTATGACGATAAATAATAGTGGCTAGAGAAAGAAATATATTCAGAAACCGGTGATTTGCATAGCAACCTACTTTGCTAAAATATATTGATATAGTAGTGTCCTGTCGAAGCTTCGAACCGATTCCTTGTTTGCACTAATTGGCCACGATATGAGTGGGCTTGCTGAAGGGCGCCACTGTTTTTGTTGACAATACCTAACATCATCAAGTCTTAGGATAAGAGGGGAGTGAGGGGCAAGAGGGTAGGAGAATGTACAGTAGCACAATGAAAACAGTAGTACATTTGTAGGCCTCAGCTAAGCTAGTAAATGCATCTTTGAACTAGTTTTCTTTACCTGACTGTCTCTCCGATGCTACGTCGATTTGTTCCGCAACCGTTTAGTTCCTCTTCCCACCGAACGCACTCGTATCGTGGCCGACTAGTACTTATGACAAAAGTACAAACAAGCATTCACAGCACTGTTGCCAAACTTTCCGAATTGGCAAGGCCCTCTGAAGTTTATTTGTATTCTTCACTTAAGAAACAAATTTTATATTTTTTATTTTTTTGGATTCAGGAGGTCTCAAAACATGTATTTCCGGTGAAATCTCGGTATCGAATTTTTGGGTGGAATGCAATACTTCCCCTACTTACTATACGTAGTAGAGAAAGTAAAAAACGACGCAAGATTCATCCTTCTTCCGATTTTCGAAAGATCCAGTAAGATGAGTTCGTAACGCATTCTACCTATATTAAAGGTAAAAGTATAAATACTAATGATTCAGTTGTGGTTGATATAATTTAGTAATGAAAACAACCTTCATAGTTAAAGTAAATATCCACACATGAAAATAATAATTATTATTGCTGTTATATATCGTGTCATCATGATTGGAGTGGAGTTTATTACATTAAAATAAATGGCTTTATAATATTGGGAAGAAGCTGTTTATTTTTCCAAAAGAACACTACAACGAAAGTATATTTTGTCGTCTGCTGAAGCGATTCTATTAGCTAGCCACCAGGAGCGCTAGTATCAAACCAATGCATTTTCCCTACATGTGGAGCTTCGCGACTGTTCCTACGTTATAGTAGAATGTGGTTCCAAGTTATTTTGGTGTCGTTTTTAAGTGGTATTTATGAGCCTAGGCAATGTATTTACTTGTTCTCGAGACTTAATGGAAAAATATTATGAAAATCTCTCAGTGAGAATATTTAAGCCTTTATCTTAATAGTGAAATATGCCATGTTGTGAACCATTCGCCCAAGAGAGAGCGAGAGAGGTCTTTGAAGAGAGTTAATTGTCCTGTTTAGCTTGGAGTTTGAATGAAACAGAACAGCATCATCTGCAAACATAGTTGTGCAGCTGGATTGAACTTCAGAAATACTAATGTAAATATGTTGAATAATAGAGGTGCAAGAACCGATCCTTGTGGAACGCGGTCAATTATCGTTTGAGTTGTTGATTTATATCCTTTCGATGCGAACCAGAAACTATCGATCTGTTAAGAAGCTATTAATGACCTGGATAAGATAACTACATTTTCTTGAAGCGCTGTCTTGTTTCTACGCATGCCAACTTCATTAAAACAAAATCTCAGATACTTTAGGTGGTTCAGCATTGTAACCACTACATTCTTGCTCTTCAAGTCTCTGACTAATGACTTAGAGTTCGGTGACATGATAGTGATCTGGAATTCTTGATAAAATGTTTCCGGCTTTACCTTAAGTAACCCTATTCTTAGTCATTAACTAAAGGAGGCCATGCCGGGCTTCTTGGACACGAAATAATGAAGTTGTCATGTAATTAAAGCTATAAATAACGAGAACATCTGGCAATATAGGTTAACAGAACTTGAGTGGACAATTAGTAAAAGTTTCTTTTTAAATGAAGAAACATGGACCATTCCAGGACTAATAATAATTATAATTCAAATATAAAATAGAGTGGGAATACGCTATGCATCAAGATATGCTTACTCCTATCTGATCTTAACATACAAAACAAACATACACCAATTACTTCACATTATCTATGAGACACTGTCGCCTTGATCCTCTTTATCCTGCACTGAAGCGTGTTGGAAGCGGCGGGTGACATACGTAGTCTATTGAATATTCATGACTTACAGAGGTGACAATGCTCGCCTCATTAAGATTCTGCTACACCGAATACGGTTACAAGAATCAAGATTTGGACTATAAGTGACAAGCTGTATCCTTTTAAAAGGTTTAAACCGCCAGCTTGAGATTCTATCATTGTAGATCACGTTGAAGAATCTGTTATCTTCATTGTATTGCGGTCACATGCACCACAATAGCAGACATTCGTCTCATGTTTTTGGAACGGACATAGCTATATTGCTAAGGTCTATCTTCGTTTAACCACAAGGTTAGGTTACGTGGCGAACTGTGGAATATCTCTCTTATCGACTTCAGAATAATCCATATTCCCCCAAAATTAAAATATTGGTGAACAAAGAAGCAGAAGGGTGAACGTCCTGTTATTATAATTGTTATGATAATTATTTACAATTTGTTTTAAACCATGATTACTAAGTACATCATTACTAATGATGTTTTAGGTATTATTTTTGGCACCATAGTTTCGGAAAATGAACAAAAAGGTTTAAAACTTTATTCTAAGTCACTTATTTCTCACACTCATTACACCTTCATCCACATTTCCTCTCATTCATCTCTCCCTACCTTCGTCACCTTTAAGCCACTGTGGTATGTGTGATATGAAGATCCTGTTGATCGATTCTCTACAGATTTACGTCTTTTACAAAGAATAACATTCCGAAAGAACTGACTACTTGTTAGAATCGTAAACAAGAGGACATTCCTTTCTGTAACAATTATTTAACGATGCAGAAAAAACTTAACAATCAAAAAGGACAAGTGGAGTATGGTTGGAAGAAATATGCAGAAAGTGACACATCTGAACCCTCGGTGAAGAAGTTATAATTCTCGAAGTCGCGGATTTAAGCCCAGCGGAGGACGATGAATCTTTTTTGGGCGTAAAAATCCTTAGCATGGCTTCCTTCGGAAGGAAAATAAAGTCGGTGGTCCCGTGTCGTAGATTTATAGCACGTAAAAGAACTTCAAGCCTGATAAAGAAGCCTCTGATCAAAATTACTGGTCTTTCACGCCCAATATAGAATGGGACGCTAAGAACCATAGTAGTTAAAGAACGTGCATAAATAAAACTCAAATTAATTATCAGTGAAGAAGCAGAACTGACCCTTACCTTTGGGGAAACCTACGTTATCTTTATGGCAAATATATTAGATTTCATAGAAATAAACCTCAGGTGAGTTCAAATACATTGCCTTGGAATCGTCTTATGTCTTCCCATGTATGGTTATGATAGGATGGCCGTGACACGTGCGTTTTGTAATATTGCTGTTTTAACACATTTACTGTGGCCAAACCAAGCTTTTTCCCTAAAAAACACATTTCAAAACTCTTTAGGGTAGACATTATTTAGCACATATTAAAAGAAGTTTCAAAGAAATCGGTCGCTAAATACTAAAATAAATATTTCCATTGTTATCATTAACTTTTTTGCATTACTTTCCGTCACCAGAACCTCATCTCACGTGCGTCGTCATCAGTTACAAATTTACAACCGAAAAAAATCATGGCCGTTAATTAAGTTTTACGTTGCATCAAGTTAAGCCATTAAAATGGGTCTACGGCTGTAAAACTTGTCAGATCCGTCTTACTCGTGTACAAAAACGTACTTCTAGCCACTATGTTAATTACTTTCTCTACTACGTATAGTAAGTAGGGGAAGTATTGCATTCCACCCAAAAATTCGATACCGAGATTTCACCGGAAATACATGTTTTGAGACCTCCTGAATCCAAAAAAAAGCATTTTTGGAAACATGTCCGTGTGTGTGTCTGTGTGTGTGTGTGTGTGTGTGTGTGTCTGTGTGTCTGTGTGTGTGTGTGTCTGTGAACAGCATAACTCATAAACGAACAATCGGATAAGCACCAAACTTGGTATTTAGGTTCAGTATCTTCCAGGGATGCGACACGAAGGTTTTCAAGAAAATCCCCCCACCCGACTACCCTTTACATGGAACATTTTTCGAAAATTTTAATTTTCTCAAAAATGGCTCTAACGATTTTGATGAAAATATCATATGTTTAGGATAATGTCATGAGAAATGAAATGTATATCTCGAATTTTCTGGGAATGTCTCCAAAAGTATTCTTCATTGTGAACGACTTTTGCATAACTGGTGAACCATAAGAGATAGACAAAATTTTACTACACAAAAAATGTAGATCGTGTTAAAATACACAACTTATGTCATATACATTTCTTTTGTTGAGTGAACGGTTTTCGAGATATTGCTTGTTATTTCCTTAAATTTTCCAATACTTATACTTTTTCTCAAATTCGTTATTCATTTTTTTTATGTCCTGGACATGCAAAGAGAATGGAATGCGCCACATAGCAACCAGCGTTAAAATATTTGACTATCGCTTAAAAGCTACCATATTTCCCTTGCATCTACAAGAAAATTACCAATAAGATTGACATCTCGATATCTCGATTAACATGAAGTATATGGAGAAAAGGCGTTTGTAAAATTAGATTGTACAAGAGTAGAGAAAGTCATGTGAGTGTAACACATCAGATTTTTTTTGTTTATTCTTGGACAAGAAGCGACAACAAAAAACAGCCGAGAAGCAGATAGAAATTATTTACAAATGAATCCCAATTAACGACTGCCAACAAGCTCCTGCGAGTTAAGGGCAACTACTCGATACTATTTTTCCACAAAAATTCAAAAAGTAAATTTAAAATGTCCATGGAAAAACCGTTACTAAACAATGTAGAATAAGGATCCATTTGCTGTTTTACCCTAACTTTATGTGCACGTGTTTAGGTGTATGCAATTGAGCGTGAGATTTACAAATTAATTTTCTCGTAATACAGGGTGTTCATTAAGTCCCAATATATTTTCATGTTCCTGGTCTGCTATAACACAATAAAAATTATACGAATTAGGATAGAATAGAAGCTTAATGCAGTACAACATGCCCACCTTCATTATCAACACGCTGTTCCCATCGCTTTGTGGTTGTACGGAACACGCGCCGTAAGATTTAAGGGGTTATTAGCAAGCATACTGCTCTTATTCGTTGTTTCAGCCCATGGACATCTGGCACTCTGGTAGCGTAAACTCGGCTCTTGATGAAACCCCATGCAAAAAGTCAAGGGGCGTCAGGTCAGGGGAATGGGGAGCCCACATGGGATCAGCCGCTCTTCCGATCCGCTGGTAAGGAAAGGTCTCAATCATAGTCCCGCACAATGTTTGCATAGTGGGGTAATGCCCCATCTTGTTGATAAATGACAGAATCAAGGATACCTCCTGCCATAACGTTGGCTCCAGGAATAACTGCAGCATGTCCAGGTAGGTTGAACTTGTGCTGATAATGAAAATGGACATGCTGAACTGCATTAGGCTTATAAGATCCCACTCAATTTTAATATAATGTTTATTGTGTTGTAGCAGTAAATGTCTCTCACGATGCATTTTGTTTAATTCCTTTCAAATTTTAGTTTACATTCTTTTGCACTTCAGGGACTAGGCAAGAAAGCGTGTACTGGCTTCAGAATGTGTCTGACCATCCTTTCCTTGGTCCTACCAGAGGTCTTCTTCCTTTAGGCCTAAAGTAATATACTGTAATTTTCTTGAGATTTTTATTAATGGAAATTTGTTTGATAGAGTTACAAGCCATATGCAAGCACATTCTGTTAATGGGGTCGCCACCTTTCTATACATTCTTTAAAAGTTAGATTAAGAGATCTAAAATATATTTTTCTTGATGTCAAATATACTTTTGAGTTTAGCCTTTTAATAACTTGAATTTACGATTTATTTTTAAAAAGCTAAAATTGTAGGATGCTTTATTTTTTTCAGGAAAACTTTTAATGTTACAACAAATGTAATCTTTGATTGTAAACAGCTATATTCGAAAAATAATGTTGTAGTTTTGTCCAGTTTTCACTATCACTTCACTAATGTGATTTAGTTCAGTTCTCACTGTCACTTCACCAATGTGATCTAGTTCGGTTCTTACTGTCAGTTCAGCAATGTTCAATTTTCAATGCCACTTCACTTTTCCTCGCAACGTAGCGGCGCCATGAAACACGCCGAAGAGTCTCTACTTGTTTCCGCTTTATTCGCTGGGGTGTCGAACACAAGACTTCTGTAACCTCTCACAGTAGCAGCATTACTGTACGTCACAAATGTCATCACAGCCTCACTCGTAGAACTCACTGTATTGCCAGCACTTTGTCGCATCAGAAACGCAGTCACTGACTCACTAATTGACTCACTCGCGAGCATGCTCGCTTATGTAGTCATTGGAGTTTTCCAGACAGTTCTAGAATGTTTATGAGGCCGGGAGGAAGAAGATTTCAGAATAATCCCGTCATCTCTCGATAGCGTTTCTGTGTTTACGCTGGGTGAGAGCGATACTCCCCCCCGACCGTATTTCTTCAACCGGCCAGTCGGTCGATCGGTCGGCGCCTTTTATGCGATAATTGAGAATAATGGTTGCGCCACAGTATATAACATTTAACAGTTTAAAGCGTTCAACATTTCATAAAATGGGGTACTTTATAAATTATGGATTCTTCGCTTTTTGAAAATTGTTTTCTTAGAAAGTTAGTTGCATAGAACCAAGAAAATTAATTTTCTATTACAATTAGCTCTCATAAGTGTGTGGTTTAGTTTTCATTTAAATTATTTGGTTCAACACGAAGTACCCTTAAAACGGTTAATGTTGGTGCGCTGAGTTTTGTAACTTAATGTCGCCAAAAGCTGAAAAGTATACTTGGATCTCAGTCACATATAAAATTAGACTAGTTGCCCAACTACCACAGTCACACATAGGTAGTTGAGCAGCTCAATTAAACTCTCATATTATACAGGGTTATTAAAAAAGAAGGAACAAACTTAAATATTTATTTCTAATGACGACAATAGATGGCGACACTGCGATGTATCACTGAATAGAGAAAAGTTCAAAATTTTATTTTATGTATTCAAAATGAGCACCACTTGTTATGCGAGGACAACCAGTGCTTTTCCGTTTGCATACGCAACCATCTTCTATGAATTTATTGTATCAGTTGCAAATTTTTTATGACGAGGCGGTACATTGTTGAACTTACAACGAAATGCACGCTGCAATGGAAACAATGCAGCACACAAAATGACTTTTCGTGTGGCGTCGCCATTTTCTCGTAAACAAACAGCGCCGCTGTAGGCATTAAATGGAACCAATAGGTGGGGCTTAAAATTTTGAACTTTCCTCTATTCAGTGATGTGTCGTATGTGTTACTATCTATTGTCGTTCATTAGAAATAAATATTTAAAGTCTGTTCCTTCTTTTTGAATAACCCTACACATTATTTTCTTTTCTCTTGCAAGAATTACAAAATGGACATTCACTTTTGTACTTCTGAGGTTCAAAGAAACTAATTTATTTGATAGTAAAGATAGATTATATTTACTGTCCCAATAAAAACAGATGACTAGATATTCGCCTGCAGAATTTTTCTCTGTAGGTCACGGTGACAAAAAGTTGAAAGTATTTTTCAGTACCACTGCAGGAAAACTATTCTAATAGCCGCAAGCGCTTGTAGACATTCAATTATTTGCTGGTAAAAACAACAGACGTGACAGTTCCATGACATTTTTCTTCTGTAGCTAAAAGATGTAGGTAACCGGTACGCATTAGGCAATTCTACCGTATTCTAAACCACAAAATAGAAGGATGGACATAGAGGAAAAACTCGCTGGATGCGTATTAATAACTGTAAAACACCAACCTAATGTGCGTATAGCCAAGCCATTAAATTGCAGATAATTACTTCATGTATAAGTCCTCTTTTTTATAGGTTATTTTATAAATTGCTCCAAACTTTAAAGCATAGTTAGGACAAATGTAACAAGATCATTTGTTCGGAAATTTTTTTCTTGCATTCTGATATTTTGTTGCAACTTTTGGACACAAACTTAAAAATCGGATGTGTTACATTCAATAGACTTTCTCCACTCACTATCGTTTATTGTATATTTTCTACAAAAGATTCTTACAAGTATTATTTTTCTATCTACTTCATATTAATCGAGATGAAAATTTGAAGAAATGGTTTGATTACACATAATTCGTTATAGGTACAAGAGAATACAATAAATTGGAGGGATAATTATCGTTTAAAAAGTGCATCCTTATATGCTGGCTTTGAAATGTTACTCTTTGCACGACAGAAGAGAAACTAGTGAACAGTGACCAAGCACTTCAAAACATGGTGTTTTAAAAATGCACAAAAATGTATTTCGCATAACTTCTGTTTTAACGAGGTATTTATTCTTTGTGTAGTAAGCTTTCATCCATCTTTTATGGTTTACCAGAACACAAAATTATACAAAATTCACTCATATTGTAGGATACTTCACAATGTATTCCCAGAAAATTCAAAATATGCAATTTACTTGTAATGTAAAAATCGTAAACCTAGGGAATTTCAATCACAATCGTTAGAGCCAGTTTTGAGAAAATATAAATAACTTTTCCATGTTAAAAAAAATAAATTGAGTTTTATTTATGGACGCTCTTTAACTGCTGTTGCCCTTAGCGTCCCATTCTATATTGGGCGTGAAAGACTAGTAATTTTGCTCAGAGGCCTTTTTATCAGGCTTGAGGTTCTTTTACGTTAACGACACGAGACCACTGGATTTACTTACCTTCCGAAGGAAGCCACGTGTTTCCATGTAAAAGGTAGTTTGGGCTTAATGAACTTTTTTAAAATCTTAGTATCGTATTCTTGGAAGAAGCTGAATTTAATTATTAAGTTTAGTGTTTAACGACGTTTCGTTTTTAAGTAATGCTAATCACAGACATACACCCAGATATACACATGTAAATGTATTTAATATATGATATTTTAATCAAAATCGTTAGAGCCATTGTTTAGAAAATCAACATTTTTGAAAATAAAGGGTAGTTGTGGGTGGGGAAATTTTCTTGAAAAACTTCTCGCCGCATCCTTGGAAGATACTGAACTTAAATACCAAGTTCGGTATTTATCCGGTTTTGTTTTTGAGTTATGCTGTTCACAGACACACACACACACACACACACACACACGGACATGCTTCTAAAAATGCTTTATTTGGATTCAGGGGTCTCAAAACATGTATTTCCGGTAAAATCTTGGTATCGAATGTTTAGGTGGAATGCAATACCATCTCTGCCTACTATGTACGTGGTAGAGAAAGCAAAAATGCGTTTGTTGTTGTTGATTCAGGGAGCCTCATAACGTGTATTTCCGTATGAAATCTCGTTATTACATTTTTGGGTGGAATACATAATTCCTTTCTATGCGAGGGGTCCAGGGTTCGATTCCCAGCTGGGGGTGGTAATTTTACTCTAGACAAGATTATTCCTTATCCTCCCCAGAGTCTGCAAGTATGAATGAGAGTGTGAATTTGTGTATGATCTAATGATTAAAAATCAAAACGCAAGAAACCCAACTACAAGAGTTACACGAGTTAACACCATTGCCATTAGGCAATAAGTTCCAAATGAAAGATCGCCGATAAGACCAATGTAGTTAAAGGCGGGATATAAATGGAACTAAAATACACTCACACGACTCTCTCTACTCTTGTACAAACTATTTTTACAAACGATTATTCTCCATATGCTTCATGTTAATCGAGATGTTAATCTTATTGCTAATTTTCTTGTAGATGCAAGGGGAATTGGTAGGCTTTAAGCGATAGTCAAATATTTTAAGAGCTGGGTGCTATGTGGAGTATTCCATTCTATTTGCATTACCACAACAAAAATGAATAACGAGTTCCCATTTGAGAAAAAGTATAAGTATTGGAAAATTTAAGGGAATAACAAGCAATATCTCGAAAATGGTTCACTCAACAACAAAAATGTATATGATATAAATTGTGTATTTTAACGCGATCTACATTTTTGGGTAGTAAAATTTTGTCTATCCCTTATGGTTTACCAGTTATGCAAAAGTCGTTCACAATGAAGAATACGTTTGGAGACATTCCCAGAAAATTCGAGATATACATTTCATTTGTCATAAAAATATCTTAAACATATGATATTTTAATCAAAATCGTTAAAGCCAATTTTGAGAAAATTAAAATTTTCGAAAAATGTTCCATGTAAAGGGTAATCTGAAGTGGAGGGATTTTCATGAAAACCTACGTGTCGCATCTCTGGAAGATACTGAACCTAAATACCACGTTTGGTGTTGATCCGACTGTTCGTTTCTGAGTTATGTTGTTCACAGACAGACACATACGGACATGTTTCCAAAAATACTTTTTTGGGATTCAGGAGGCCTCAAAACATGTATTTCCGGTGATTTTTGGGTGGAATACAATACTTCCCCTACTTACTACACGTAGTAGAGAAAGTAATAAAAATATAAGCAATAGATACAGATAATAATCCAAAATCTAGATTGATATAATTAGCTCGTGTAAACACAACTTTGTAATCACACAAACCGCCTTACACCAATATTCAGAAATCCGGGAGCGCAGAAAACGAAAAGCGTGAGTTATAGAGTGTTAATTTTGCACACGTCCTGAGGAAGGTGCAGTCTTCATTTTACAACCCACGGCAAGACAGCATTTTGTTCCCTTAGTAACGTAGCTCGCCAGTCATATGGGCGTGGTCTTGAGCCATTGCATTGCAAATCATGCGGTCTTCTTCGTTTTGTTTTGCAAACCTCTTTTGTATCTTCTGCATAACATTTCAAAAGGAATGTCCTGCATTGACCTCTGCCGTTAGTCAGCACAGCAAGTCTCAAACTTTTTCTTTCGGTACTCTCTCTGATGTGTTACATTCACACGACCTTCTCTACGCACTATATTTTATTTTTATATAGCTTCTCCAAACTATTCTTACGAAAGTTTATGTTTCTGTCTATTTCATGTTCGAGATAAACCTTTGCAGAAATAGTTTAATTACACATTTCGTTGTAGGTAAATGGGGATAGAGGAAACTGAATCGAAAGTGATATGGATAAAGGATAGTTGCAAAATGCTCTTCCCATGACGTTGGGCGAAACTGAATAGCGACAGCACTTTAAAAATGACAAAAATATTGAAAAATTCAAACCAATAATAAAAAAATAGCTTTGAAAAGGCTGATGCCACAGAAGAGCTCCATTTTCTTCTTCTTCTTTTTTGTAGTACGTGTTTGTCTATCCAATAAGGTTTACCAACTATACAAAATTCCTTTTGAATGAGGACAATTCTCAAAAAAATCAAGATAGGTGTACATTTGATATGTCATACAAATGTATTCCGCCTAAACATTAGATACAGAGATTTCACTGGAAATACATGCTTTGTGACGCCCTGAACCCTAAAAGGTCCGTGTATGTGTGTACGTGTGTCTGTGAACAGTATAATTAAAAACCGAAGAGTCTGATAAATATCAAATTGGTATTTAAGTTTTGTATCTTCCGAAGTTGCTACTAGAAGTTGCCAACCCAAACTAAACATTACGTGGAAAGATTTTAGTTGCTTTTTATTTTCTCAAAAATGACTGATGATTTTGAATAAAATATTACAACAAATTATATGTATATCTTGAATTTTTTAACAGTAATCTCTGAAGTCCTCTTCATTCTGAATGACTTTTATACAATTCGTAAACCGTGAGAAGTAGACTGAATCTTGCTACAGAAAAAATGTATATCTCGTTAAACCGCATAATTTAAGCCAAATGCATTTTTTGTTGCATTAACCATTTCCGAGATATTTTCTGTTAATGGTTTGAATTTTCAAATACTTATACCATTTTCATGTGAAAAATCGCTGTTCCTTTTTTTCTCGTGGTCGTGCAAAGAGAACGGAATTTCACAGCCATCACATAGTGTCCCGCTTTTAAGAGATTGGAATCGCTGAAGACTACTTATCCCCCTAATCCAGTTGCACTTACAAGGAAATATGCAATAAAACAATTTCTGCAAATGTTTATCTAGATTAACATGAAGTAGATAGAAAAATAATCTTTGGTAATGATACTTGTTTAAGAATGGGCAGAGAAAGTAACGTGAATGTAGCATAAATTTTTGTAAAATGTTTTTTCTATTCGGGGGACCCCAAAGCGTTATTACCGTATCGAATTTTTTAATGAAATGTAATACTTTCTCTAATTACTTTGGATAGGTAGTAGAGAGAGAGAGAGACAGAGAGAGAGAGAGTATAAAGTTTTGATTAAAACTCTTGTGTTTCTTCTTCAGACTGAAAACTTTCCGGGCTACACTAGATGAAGAGTGGAAAGAAAACAGCAATATACTTGATGCACTATTTAATTAGCTATTTATGCTATAAATGTTAAAAATAAAATCATTTCTAATCTGTGTGGCATACACTATATTTTAGACAACCTTGAAATTTGTAAAATAATAATAAAACAATACTATATCGATTCCAGGCCTATATGTAACTAAAGGAAGTGGCGTGCAGAGAGACAAAAAAAATAAATTGAGTTTTATTTTTGGACGCTAACTGCTGTGGTTCTTAGCGTCCCGTTCTATATTGGACATCAAAGTGCCGTAAATCTACAACACGGGACCACCAGCTTTACTTCCCTTCCGAAGTAAGCCATACTAAGGATTTTTACGACCAAAAACAATCCATCGCCCTCCGCCGGCTTTGAACCCTCGACCCCGGGAACTACAAGTTACCACGATAACCACTAAACCACGGAGGACGACAGAGTGAGGTCAACAGACGTGTGCAGCGAGAATGTAAATGTTTTGTTGATTCGCTAGCAGTAATAGTGTTACTCAGTGAGTGAAGCGATTGTGTGTTATATCGTATTATTTTCTGGATTTTTTTTTTTGGGGGGGGGTTACACTTGCATCCATTTATGCCGTCACCACAGCTTTGGGAGGCATTTTACCAACTTTCTCAGCGGGCGCGTACATAGCAGGGAGGGGTGGTCTGGAGCGTTCTGCCTTTGTTGTTAGACCAAGCAGTGGCGTGTGTTAACTATATCTCACGCGTTGTATGCAAATATTTCGGTGGTGCATCAGGGAAGAATTGTGGGTATGTGTGAAGCATTTGCGATTTGAAGACATTCCTAGGGCAATTCCATGCAGCATTCTCGTGGATAGAATGTTAAAATAATATCTAAGTAAAGTATCCTCTTTGAGAGTAAAAAGTATAATGTTATCCAGTTTTTCATTATGTTGCCATTAAAATATTTTTTCGAGGAGATATTATGGAAAACAGGGTTTTATTTGGTTATATATTTAAACTTGGTTATTATAAGTGATGGAAAGTAAAGCTATTGCTCCTCAAAATTATACATTCATACGTGAATAATCCAGAACTGTGCACGTAAAACAGAACGCCAGTGCATGTACGAAAAGGTAAACAGATACTCCTTGCTACACATATGTAGCATACTCCACCTGTGAAGGGCAGTAGAATGCCGTCTGAAGCTGCTGTGACGGCAGAAATGGAAGCGAGTTTACCAATAATTCCAATGTTACCCATTCGGTAGCTTCCACAATTTCGTCCGGCCCTTGGAATTCCATTCCATCCAAATTCGTACCTGCCAACATTTTATCGATTATTCAGGTCATAGATAAAAGAATAACGATTCAGATCAAAGGACGTAAAAGGCTGCCAACACAAGAAAGAGGTTAAGTGGACAATGCTTTATACTAAATTAAAGTATGAGAACAGATAATGCGACCGCCATGAGAAAATGATCATGTAAAAAGGCGTAATGAAATGTAAAAGCTAATCAAACCAACTCGATTTGTTAAACCTATGTAACTACAAGGAGTAATTATCACTAATTGGATTTGAAACCAAAGTTGGCAACAACGGAGTAGCATAAAACTTTTGTCGCGCTAGTGGTACAATGTTTAATTCGTGTGTCTTATGCCAACTGTCTTACTTCAGCTGGTTAAAAAATCGGTTTACAGAGAGAATAAAGATAAATAAAACAACGACCGATCAGAAGCTGAGATTCTGAAGTCGTCATACTCAGCGGTATCTACAGAATTATCTACGGCAGTGTCGGTGGATATACTACATAATTATGGGCGGTATGTTTACTTCATTACGTAATCTAATCATGCTTACCATTTAGTGCGTGCAAATCGCGTTAGTTTCTTTCTTTTTTCCCCGGCTGTTTGCCGTTTCTAATCTATAATCGGCGGTCTGACGTTACTAAATACACGCTGGAGACTCCCATACAAGGATCAAGATTAGTGAATGCCTATTATGTGGAGGTGGAATGTAAACCACTCTACCAAAGTTCCTTGCCCTTGCTCTAAAACTTGAATGAGTAGTTAAGGCGTATATTTAACCTAAGTGCGCGGTGTGTGGCAGACTATATAATGGTTGGAAAGTATCCTTGTCTGGATTAAATCAGTTAATTCCTGCAGTGATATAGCCTTATCAGCATAACAAACAGTTGCACTCATTTTAACTTTTTCTAGCACCTCCTTGTGGTATTGAATTGAACTGAGTATTTGTTTACACTCTTAAGGCACAAGTATCTATGATATTTGGCAAAAAAAAAGTTTTATCTCTTTTTTTTTGGCATTTTTGTTCTTATAATTTGAACTTCCATTTTACGTAATTGAATCGTGAGTTTCAAAAACCAACATGTCCACTTATTTACAAAATTACTTTCCGTTAAAACTGAATTCTTCTTTAATACCGCCCGCCCGACCGGTAATAGCGACCGCCCACTCTGACCCATGGGTTTTTCGTGGTTTTCCCAGGTCGGCAGGCGAATGCTGGGATGGTTTATCTTCTACCACGACTTTCCTGTACCCATCACCAGGGCCTGGTTTTTTGGTGTTTATTTTTAAAAACTTTCGTGAAAAATATATAAAATGTCGTATTTATAGTTTAAAATATGGTAGAAGTTTCTAAAACTTTCGTGGTAGTTTTTAATGCATAGGCAATTGCTCTCATTGTCGTAGCCGCGGCATGAAGTTATTGAAATTTGGCTAGAGATAAGCTTCAGTCGTTATGGATTGTTGATCACGTGCAATACTTGTTTCCATCAGTTTATTTCTGTTATTTCAATGCGGCCAATTATATTTCCGCTGCAGAAATTACTTCAAGAACTTCAAAATGTAAGTATTTCTAACGGAATGTTCCAAAAGCTCTGGAAAGCCCTCTCAGTTGTCATGGATGGTCAGCAGGTCATAAAATAGAATAAGATATTCTAAATAATCGAGTTAATGTACCTTTTGAAATGAATTCCAACATCTTCAAAATAAATACATTTTTTAAATGCCATTTTTTCGATTTTATCGTAAAAATGAAGAGTTTCGCAGAAACAATTAGTTTTCGCGTAAATTCGCAAAAAAATTCTACCCATAAATTTGTCGCATTTGTCCAAGCATGTACTTCTTGCCGCATCTCTCAGTTATATTTCGCGTTTATCGTTAATAACAAAACTGGTCCTGCCCATCATCTATCTGTTTCGGGGTTGTAGGACCAGGCAATGGTGTTCAGCAGGCTGCGGCTGGGCGGTGGCTGTAAAGGTTTCTTCCCTTGCGTCATTGCGGAACTGCTCCGGGTGCTCTCGTGCTTGTGTTAGTGGCGGGCGTCGTCGGATGCGTTCGTTCTGGAAACGTTATGGACCCCGTCCATGCTTGCGCTCTTCGTCATCCAGGTCTGGTCGCCCTTCTGGTCTCTCCCATCATCCCTCCCTCTTAGGGATCACTATAGAAGCAAAAAAGGCCATTGTGGCATACTTGCAGGTGCTCTGCCCCGGTTTCGGGGGCCCTTCCGTACGTCCGTGCGTTTATCTTTACCTTTAATACATCTATCATTTAGTGGTCCCATATGTCCATAATTCACATTGGATGTATACAGTATTGAAGTTTGGGCGAAGTGGAGAAACCCCACCCACATGTCCAGAACGTGTGGTTTTTCTGAAATTCATTCAAAATGTGTTCTGAATAAAAGTAGTGAACCTTATAAACTTTTGGAATATATGGAGCTAATAGGCCCTCAAATACTAACAGATTTGAGGTGAATAGCGTTTCAGTGTTACTTACGACTTAAAGAATTGGTGGCCAACTTTCTATCGCAAAATTGCAGTTTCCTTTGAAACAAGCAACAAGAGTACACCACGAGACAAAAAGCGACACTTTAACATTACTTTTATGTTATTCGCACATTCAAAACGCCATGTTGGAACTGTGGAAGCTAAAAAGTACGTCGAAGGTCTAGACTCTAGACATCTAGAGGTAAACATCCTTGTCTGACAAATGCAAAAAAAAAAGTACCTACTGCACTTCTAAACAAAGTTTACTCTGAAGGAAGACTGCCAATAAATTCACAGAAAATAGAAGACATAATAAAATTAAGACCTTGTTTGCCTGACGCTGCTGAAATAGACTTTTTATGATGAAATATATGCTTGGTCTACCGTTATTAAAGAGCGAAAAGTTTGACAATTGATGTTCTAAAGCGATTTGAAGATTTCTAACACATTTGTCTGTTATACTGCAATTACAGTTTGTATGAAAAAATATTTTGCCATGTATTTCCAGATAAGTTCACATATATTCCATTTTAATGTATTTATTGTAACCTGAAAAATAAAATTTGAAAAAAGATTTAAGAATTTCAGCAACACCTCAGGTTCGCTATGTTTTAACATCTGTTTGCCCATAGCCACGAATGATAAAAATACAAACTTATATGCCAGAGTACAGCTCTCTGTGGAAATGTGGGGTTTCTGAAATTCACGATTCAATTGGTATTTTAATATCGACAATTTTAAAGCCACAAATACCTATTTAATTGTTCCTGTACCATTTAGGTAATGCACCACGGAGAACTTGAAATACCATTTTTCTCTTTTTTCCCAGTATTTTTCACTATTTAAAATGCTTTTTGGACCACAGTGTATAACTTATTTGCTTGAAATTTTCAGAAAATTTTCCTTGCCTTGCCGGCAGGGGGGTGCGAAATAAGGGCCAGGGTTTCTATAAAAACTACTCGTAGATATTATTTAATAAATTGGATTTAAGGTCTACCGAAGGCGAGGTCTATCGTGCAAGAACTTAACTGTATACCTAGACACATGACTCACCTGTAGGACTCTGCAGGACTGTTAACACAGTTTAAAAGATTTACTAATTAGTTTGGGGTGCGAAACCCGAAACAGATGTAGCCTCCGCGTCGTAGCTGGTCGTGAAGAGAATTAAGAGAGTTGACTCAGTTATGTGGCCAATAAATACATTTCAGAGAGACAGCTAAGCGAACTGTGCCCTCATTACAATACTTTTTGAAACTTAACGCAACCTGATGCAACTTCCCGAGCGTGGGTCGAACTCCATAAAGGGTCGCCACAATATGTCGATTCTGTATGGAAGGGAAAGCATGGAGTCATATTCTGAGTGCAGAGAAACAGAATTATTAAGAAGACAATAGTCTCTGAAGTCCAATAGGGGAATGATGTAATGTTGACACTGGGTGTCACAAATGTGTGTAATTTTTCTCTAAGATTACCGAGCCAGATGGCTCCATCTTGTATTCGGAAGGTCCCGGATTCGATTTTCGATGCCCGTCCACTCTCACCAAGGGTGGTTATTCGTGTTTTTCCCTGATTGGCAAGGCGAAAGTGGTGTATTCTACCACAGATTTCTTCTCTCCCCATTTTCCTTCATTTCATTTCCCTTTAATGCTTCAAGTTGACTCCGGGGCTGTGTTTCGGTTTGGTCGGTATCGGGCAGATGGCGCGGAGGCTTGCGGTATGGAATTTCTTCTCGGCCCCGCTAGAGGGAAGTCTTTAGAGTCTCTACTGGTGGATCGTATTTCCTCGGTCTCATTAGAGGGACGTCTCCAAGGGATCCTCCCGTGGCCGGGTGGTCTTGTCTGGAACTATTAGGGAACTCTGTACGTCTCTGTCGACTTGCGCCGGTGTATCTGAAGCCCACAACTTTCCTGTTGAGTTTTTTTTAAATTTATTTATGAACGCTCTTTAGCTGCTATGGTGCTTAGAGTCCCATTCTATTTTGGGCGTGAAAGACCGGAAATTTTCCTCTTTATCAGGCTTGAGGTTCTTTTACGTGCCGTAAATCTACGACACGGGACCACTGGCTTTACTTCGCTTCCGAAGGAAGCCATGCCAAGAATTTCCCCCCGAAAACATCCAAAGCCCTCCGCCGGGTTTGAACCCGCGACCTCGGGATGTCTCCTGCGGTTCCATCACCTCATCCGTTCCTCCCGGGAGTGGGCGCACAAATGATCCATTGTGGGTCATGGTGCTAGATGTCACCTCCGTTAACTGTCCTATTCTATCTTAAGATTTCCCCTCAGGGTCTTACTTCGGTAAGTACGGGATTGGGGCTCCCGCGGTCCCGAGCCACTGGTCCTCCAGATTTTGGGGGTTGGGTTAGGGTCAACAGCCCTGCCCGTAAAACTGCAAGTTCTTCATCCTTCGAGTGTGGACAACCGTTTGCAGAAAGGTTTGATAGTCGCTGATTTGAAGGGTAAATTAGAACTTCTGAGTGCAGATATTCCGGCAAGAATGAAGCTAGAGGTGTACAGCACAGAGGACAACCGTGGTGTCAAGCTAGATGAGGATAATGCCCTGTTTGGATCCTATTCGGTGGAGAACGATATGCAAATCCATGTAATTGATAAGTTTAAGTTTTACTTAATGAAATGCAAGAATTTTCGATAGTAGAGAGGTTTGAATTTTCATTGGAAGAATATGCCAAATGAGAATACTTGGAGTATATCTTTCTCGTAATCGCCTGGGAAGATACAATGTGGACGAAGCGTAAATATAACAAGAGAGAGAGAGAGAGAGTGAGTGAGTGAGAAAAATCACTATAAGAGAGAGAAGGAAATGAGGAGTAAAACTTGGTGTTTGTTGTATAGTGAGGGTATCCGGCCATCCAACCAGGAGAGCTACAGTAAAGTATATGGGTGTGTAGAATCAATCTAGGCTAGTGGACTGGTGACAAGTATGGTGAGCCTCCCGGGAAAGACTAATGGGAGTGTTGATGACAACAAATTATGGAATTGACCGCCAAAGTTTAGTGGATTGTCAGACCTGTGCGTGTTTACTTTGGAGATTTTCCGGAAAAAGCTTCTGAGTTAGATGGAATTTAATAACCCATTGTTTTCACTCATTATTGTTTGTTTGTTTGGAATTTTCTTAAGTATTTTGCTACAATGTCTACTGAATTAGAATGCATAATTTTGTATGTTTCATTTTTGTTCCTTTCCTCAATCTTATGGTGTTCAAAGTTTGTATTGTTTTGTACCAGGATGTAAATAAATATGTAGGCAGATTATGGCGCTGATGACGCTAGCAGTTTTGCGCCACCCAAAAACTATTACTACTACTACTACCTATCTAAGATTCGACAAAGAGTTTAATTGTCCTTGAGACCGGAAGAGGGGAAAGAGTACATAAGAGCAAGTTCTCAAGGGACAGACCACTGCATATATTTGATGTTACGTTTGCAATTTTAATCCATGCTTATTATTTTTGTAATTGTTACTTTCTCTACTACGTATAGTAAGTAGGGGAATTATTGTATTCCACACAAAAATTAGATACCGATATTTCACCGGAAATACATGTTTTGAGACCCCCTGAATCCAAAAAAGGCATTTTGGAAACATGTCCGTGTGTGCGTCTGTGAACAGCATAACTCAGAAACAAACAGTCAGATAAACACCAAACTTGGTATTTAGGTTCAGTATCTTCCAGAGATGCGACACGAAGATTTTCAATAAAATCCCCCTACCCCAGATTACCCTTTACATGGAACATTTTTCGAAAATTTTAACTTTCTCAAAAATGGCTGTAACGATTTTGATTAAAATATCATATGTTTATGATATTTTCATGGCAAATTAAATGTATATCTTGAATTTTCTGGGAATGTCTCCAAAAGTATTCTTCATTGTGAACGACTTTTGCATAACTGGTAAACCATAAGAGATAGACAAAATTTTACTACAAAAAAAATGTAGATCGCGTTAAAATACACAATTTATATTATATACATTTTTTGTTGTTGCGTGAACCATTTCGAGATATTGCTTGTTATTCTCTTAAATTTTCCAATACTTATACTTTTTCTCAAATTCGTTATTCAGTTTTTTTGTCCTGGACATGCAAAGAGAATGGAATACTCCACATAGCAACCAACGCTTAAAAGATTTGACTATCGCTTAACTCTTCTCGATTAACATGAAGCATATGGAGAATAATGGTTTGTAAAAATAGTTTGTATAAGAGTAGAGAAAGTCATGTGAGTGTAACAAATCAGATTTTTTTCTTTATTTTCTTTTTTCCGTCCATTATGTTACCGCTATGTAGTTACCAAAAGTATATATTTATTCCTGTACTCTTGTTGCAAGATTCCAGGGAGAGGAAACGCATATACGGGCGATTGTTGTATTTTACAAGTGTGGAATGAAACTGTTCACTATGAAAGTCCGTCTAGTACTACTAATACGCAACTAGAAGTTATATAAAAGTAAACGTTATTAGCTATAGAAAGTAATCTGAATGTAAGATACAAGATTATGTTTTTATTTATGCTATATATTCATGTTATCATTGGAGAGTATTTTAAGCTCACACTTTGAGATGTAGGTGAAGTGTTGTGGGAATTTCTTGGCCTATAAAATGATTAACAGCCGGCGTTCCATCAAAGGATTATGTACTATTTAAGTGTATCCTCATTATGATAATTGGCCATTTCCGTTGATCCTTCCCTATAGGGATAACGGCGCTTGTATCGAAATAAATAATGCGGAAGTGCTAAAACTGATAGCTGTCTTAACTGTAACCACATCTTTGCAACATTACTGAAACTACCCGAGCAAACTTTTCCGTTTCTGAACTCAACACCTTCCTCGTTCCGTTCAGGATTTGTTCACCGTGGCAGTTTCTTCTCTAGTTTTGTCTACCTTCTCTTTTTTTCAACAGAAATTTTATCTAAATTTATCAACTTTTCTGATTTTATCTTTTTGGAAACATATATATCTGATATCATGAGGTAACGTTTACTGCTTGCTGACTGAACTAGATGGCTCCACAGTAACTTGCGAGACTCGCATTTGTGAGGTCCCGGGTTCGATTCCTGGGGCCGGTCACTCTCACCATGGGTTTTTGTAGTTTTCCCCAATTTGCTAGGCGAAGGCTGGGATGGTTTCTCATCTACCACGAGTTTTCTTATCCTTATTTCTTATCATTTCGCTTTCTCTTTCACATTTTCAGGTGGGCTTAGGGGTTGTGCGGTGTCGGACAGATGGCGCAGATGCATGCTCGTTGGAAAGTTCTTCCCGGCCCTGCCAGATGTCAGTCTTCTTTGAGCTTTGCGTGGAGTTCTCTCGGTTTCCGCCAGAGGGAAGCCTTGTCTGAGCATCCCGCTGGCGTGACCGGGTCATCAAACTTGCAATCGTTAGGGACTTCTGCGTGTCGCTGTCGGCCGTACTGCCTACAGCATATAGCCTCCTGCTGTGCCTTCACCTCATCCGTTTCTCCTGGAAATGATAAGTATAAAGGATCTGCGATGGAGCTGCGCGGTGTCTCCTCCGTTGCGTGGTTGTTCTTTCATTAATTACAACTTGCTGCTAAGTGCTTAAAGATAAATACTACCCATCTGGTGGGAATTTCGATTCAGATTTCACTGGAAGCACATGTTCTGAGATTCCCTGATCCAAATAACTGCAGTTTAAAAAAGTCTGATGTACTGTAATACAGACTTTATATTATAGCATTCATTAGAATGAGATTCTTCAACCCACGTTACGTTATTCGCGATAAGTGGTTTCAATTTAAGCAGTAAGTATCTACTTAGTTGCATGCAACATAGTGAAACAACGTCCAAATCTTTATCAGAATCATTATGAAATAAGTTCAGTAGCCATAGTAACGACCTCTTGTGGAGGAAAAGAAAAGAGAATCGAAAATGTTCTTGCATCCTCTGTGAAAAAACACAATCACACAGAATGAAATATATTAGAGAAAAGCTAAGCCTATGAAAAACAGGTTATTTTATTGATGGTATAGGATATTACTAAGCGCTGCTTGTTTTCTTTGCTAGGTCTGTCTATCTCGTATACTGTCCTAATAATAGGAAAGTGTAAAAAATTAAATCAGATTGAAGTAAACCTTAAAATACACATTAGTTCTGAAGTGAATGTGCCAAAAAATATTCTATTCAAAGATATTTTGAGAAAATTGAAATTAACTAAAAATTTTCCACTTCGTGAAAATCTTTGAATTTTATATTTAGAAAATTATAGTTTTAAATACTAAGCTTGTGTGCATGTGTGTGTGTGTAAACAGCTAACTCAAAAACGAAATATCGGATAAATCCCAAACTTAGTGTTTAAGTTCAACATCTTCCAAGGATGCGATACGAAGACTTCGAAGAAAACTCCTCATTCCTAGCTACTCTTTACGTGCTTAAGACTCTAAGTAGTCATAAAGTAACGTCAAGGCTTTTAAACTACCTAAACATGCTCACAAGCTTGGCAGAACAGAATGAAGTTCAACTCTTTTGTGTGCCGCGTCATAGTGGCATGGAGGGAAATGAAAAACAATTGCCAGACAAGGACCAGCTTCACAATTTATTGGGCCAGAGTCGGCTGTAGGAACATCTCATGTTTAGTAAACGAGGCTATTAAGAACTGGTACAAAGTAGAACATCACAAAACCTGGCCTAAAACCCCAGAAAACAAGCATGGTTAACTGTTTATTAGAAAACCATGTAAGAAAAGAGCTGAAAGCTTACTTAAATGTAACAGACTTCAGCAGACAATTATTGCATTTCTAACAGAACATGTTTCTGTGAAACAGCATTTAATACGATGGGAGTGTTGCAGATTGTGCAAGAAAGAAACTGAAACAACACATTATATGCTCTTGTGAGGCCTTGGCTCTCATGGTCGTCCTCCATGCCAGCCTCTAGTTCCCGAGGTCGCGGGTTCAAACCCGATGGAGGGCGATGGATGTTTTCGGGCGTAAAAATCCTCAGCATGGCTTCCTTCGGAAGGGAAGTAGAGCCGGTGGTCCCGTGTAGTAGATTTACGGCACGTAAAAGAACCTCAAGCCTGATAAAGAGGCCTCTGAGAAAAATTAGCGGTCTTTCATGCCCAATATAGAATGGGACGCTAAGGACCACAAGAGCGTCCATAAATAAAATTTAATCAATTTAATTATTTGCTCTCAGGAGATATATTGGTTTTGGGAAAACGATTTTAGAACCAGAAGAATTTGAAACCATATATGTTATGATAATATATTCCTTGGTAAAGGGTGTAGGCATAATGAACTGGCTTAAAACGAACCCGGTAGCACAATAAGCCCAAGGCTGAAGTGCGTTTGGAGCATTGATGGAAATCTGTATCTTATAAGATAAGACACGACGCTTTACTTGGAAATCCTTTCCTTGTTTTTGTTTTCTCTAAAATGAAAATACGAGATTTTAAGGTATATGCATAATAACAAATACAATTTATATCTTGTATCTCTAGGAATAGCTGTTAAGTCTTCTTCATTTTGAATTTCTTTTGTATATTTCAGTGTAATTGGCAAAGCATAACAGATAGAAAGAACGCACCGACACGGGTAGATGAGGTCTTTATGGCACCGATTCCTGAACGAGAGGTCTACGGTTCAAATCCCATCCTCCCTGACAGATTTTTCCCAGTTTTTTTTTTCAGTCCTCATAACTGGCAAATGCCGGGGAGATATCCTAAACACAGGCCTGAAACATTTCCTTACAAAATTTACATTCCCAATTACAATTTAATTTCATGTATCACCAGTGTCGACAGCCTGTGATGTCGAATGTAATAAGAGGACTATTAATTAATATGTATTAATGTAATTAAGGACTATTTAAACTTTTTTGTGTTACATTCACATGACCTTCTCTACTCACTCCCCTACAAACTATTCTTACAAAGGCTTGTTATTCCAGCTACTTCTTGTTATTCCAGACAAATTTTCAGTTCGAATTTACACATCGTTGTAAAATATAGTAGGTAAAGTAATGGATTTTTAAAGAACACGCTGCTATGTGATGGTTTTGAAATTCCATCTCTTTCCACGACCACGAGACAAAAGCGAATAACGACTTCCCTTTTAAGAAAGTATAAGTATTTCAAAATTCAAACCCATATTAAGGAATATCTTCGGAATGGTATACTAAACCAAAGAAAATTATTTAAGAAAATTGTGTTTTTTAACGAGATCTACATTCTTGTGCTGTAAAAGATCGTCATCTCTTGTGGTTTACCAATTATACAAATGTGATTCAGATTTAAGAGGACTTCAGAAGATATTCTCAGAAAATTCAAGTTAAACATTTCAAATATCTTAAACATATAGTATTCTAATCAAAATGGTTAGAGCCATTTTTGAGAAGATCAAGAATTATCATGTAAAGGATACTTTGGCGTGGGGATTTTGTTCAAAGTCTTCGTGTCACACCCTTGAAAGGTGCTGGAGTTAAATACCAAATTTCGTATTTAACCCACTTTTCGTTTTTGAGCAACCTGTTCACAGACACATACACAGGCCTGTTGGTAAAATTGCTTTTTTATTCATTGGGGCCTCAAAATATGTATTTCCGGTAAAATGCTGACATCGAATTTTTTTATGCAAAAATGAAAAGAGCATATTACACAAGAAATGTAGGTTTCGTCAGTACAAGCAATTTATACCTTTTTTGTGGCATTAACAACTTCCGAGATGCTCCTTGCAACTGATTTGAACTTTCCAATGCTCTTATTATATTTTTTTGAAGTGATAAGACAGCACATAACTCGCTTTTTAAGATTTGAATGTCGGTTCAGTCTCCTGTATTCTTCGTGTGCCAACAAAAAAGTGAAGTAGATGAAGGATGATATTCTGTAAGAATAGTTTGTAGAAGAGCGATTAGAGAAAGTCATGTGAATGTAATGCATCAGATAATGTTAAACTTGTTTAACACAGTCCAAAATGAATGGAAGTAATCATTTGGTAGTAAGAATGACTAATCCGCCGCGTTAAGTAACCATCAAGAACTCTCAGATTCTCAAGATGTCCTTTTGATAAAGCTGTGAGTTACTCCCTCAATAAATTGCAAGTGTAAAAGGTTCAAGGTTATGCACACGGTGGGAGAGTATCCCGGGACTGTTGTGCCCCATGGTGAATCTGAAGGACAGCACACAGCGGGGAGTGTCATTTAGTTCCTTATTATTGCATTAGTTTCTTGTCTTCCACACTACAATGAAGCACTTTATCTACTTTCTGGTCCATTGGTTACGAAACATCTGTCATAGTGACAGCCAGTCAAGGAAGAGTTATTATAGCTCTTAAGAATAATCCGCTCTTTACTAAATGGAGACTTAAGTAGCTTGAGATTCCATTTCTGTAACAATTACCTCAACGTTGAATATTAAGGAGGTTGAAAGCGAGTCGTAATTTAAAAGTAACTAAAGTGCTTTCTTGTTTTGTGTTTATATCTTTTCTCCGCATCTCTCTGCTTCCCTCCCTATTTCTCTCCAGCCCCTTTTAAGTGACTGAACGAATCGTTAGGACTCTGTTCCCTTCAAAAGAATTTTGTATTCCATTTAACCTTACACTTGTAATATGGCAATATTCTAAAAATGGTGTCTACGATTTTTACCCGTTTACTACGTACTTAAGGTAAGATATAGGATCTGCTAATCGAAGAGCGACACTTCGCGCACTACCATAATCTTGATCTATTGTGGCTACACACCTCGGGAGGCAGGAATGAAGTGAAGGAGCCGGAGGAGGACCCAGGTCCGCAAGCAGATATACCCATAGAGACGCGCAGAAGTCCCTAATTTTACCAGTTTGAAACCTGCGCACCACGAGCGAGGAATCCTCAACGACCCTAACAGACAGGACAGCTCACTCTGACGTCCATCTTTCCAAAGTGCATGCATCCACGCTACCTGCCTGGCACCAGGAGCACCTCAGGAACAGAAATCACACCTGAAACATGAAAATGAGGACGAAATAAGAGAAAATGGAGAAATCAGAGATCGTGGTAGAATATATCACCCCAGCATTCATCTTGGCGACCAGGGGAAAACCATGAAAATTCCCACGGTCTGTGTGGTTGGTCACCCGGAATGGAACCCCGGACCTCCCGAATGCGGGCTGTACTTACAAGTACAGGAAGTATTTTATTTTACCTAAAACTTTTTTGTCGATATTTCACCAGCATTACATGCTTTTAGGTCCCCTGAACCCAAAAAAGGCAATTTTAGAGAATGGTGCGTCTGCCTCTCTGATTGTAAACAGCATAACTGAAAAGACTTGGAATTTAAGTTCAGTACCTTCCAAAGACGCGAAGATTTGCAAGAAAATCCCCTACCCCAAAATACCCTTAACATAGAAAAGTTTTCGATATTTTTGATTTTCTAAAAAATGGCTCTAACGATTTTGCTTAAAACACCATATATTTAAGGTATTTGCATGTTAAATGAAATGTATATATTGAATTTTACGGGAGCAATCTGCGAAGTCCACTTGGTTTTGTATAATCTTGCATAATGTGTAAACTATAAAAGGTACCTTGACAAAAACTTGCTACACAAAACGTTTAAACGTCTTTTAAAAAAATATAATTTGTTTCATATATTTCCTTTGTGGAATCAGTCATTTCCAGATAACCGCTAACATTGGATTGAATGTTTCAATAGTTAGTAACTTTTAAAAGTTCTGTCGCTATTTACATGTTTCTCACGGAAAGAATAGATCTTCAATATCAGCATAAATCGACGGGCGTTTAAACATGACTATTGCTATCCCCTTTGTACTTATAACAACGAAGTGGGAACTAACTATTATCAAATAATTATATCGAGTGGTATAAAAAAATCTGATGTGTTACACTCACATGACTTTCTCTACTTTTGTGCAAACTATTTTTACAAACGCTTATTCTCCATATGCTTCATGTAATCGAGATATCGAGATGTTAATCTTATTGCTAATTTTCTTGTAGATGCAAGGGGAATTGGTAGGCTTTAAGCGATAGTCAAATATTTTAAGACCTGGTTGCTCTCCCATTTGAGAAAAAGTATAAGTATTGGAAAATTTAAGGGAATAACAAGCAATATCTCGAAAATGGTTCACCCAACAAAAAAAATGTATATGACATAAATTGTGTATTTTAACGCGATCTACATTTTGTGTGTAGTAAACTTTTGTCTATCTCTTATGGTTTACCAGTTATGCAAAAGTCGTTCACAATGAAGAACACTTTTGGAGACATTCCCAGAAAATTCTAGATATACATTTCATTTGTCATAAAAATATTTTAAACATATGATATTTTAATCAAAATCGTTAGAGCCATTTTTGAGAAAATTAAAATTTTCGAAAAATTTTCCATGTAAAGGGTAGTCTGGGGTGGGGTGATTTTCTCGAAAACCTTCGTGTCGCATCTCTGGAAGATACTGAACCTAAATACCAAGTTTGGTTCATCGGACTGTTCGTTTCTGAGTTATGCTGTTCACACACACACACGGACATGTTTCCAAAAATACTGTTTTTGGATTCAGGAGGCCTCAAAACATGTATTTCCGGGGAAATCTCGGTATCGAATTTTTGGGTGGAATGTAATACTTCCCCTACTTACTATACGTAGTAGAGAAAGTAAAAAGAAAAAGAGAAAGTAACAAAAATAAATTAATGTAAGTTAATATAATTTAGAAACTGTAAAACATAATGAAGGTAATAATAGAAAAACTGAACAAAATGTCAAGAAAAGATATAGAAAAAGAACTATAGGAAATATTTTAAAAGTTTGTGTAAATAAAATATGTAGAGAAATAAAGATAAATAAAATACGAACGGTAATAATGAGAGAGCGCAACAATAGGTTTTTTTATTATTGTTATTTTGAAAGTTTATAGTCGCTTTAATATATTAGTCATATCGCGACTTTACAAGTTTTTATAAAATATATATTTAACAATAAAACAATGAGGTTATTTAACATACTGGCAGGTTTTAACTGGTATAAAATTGTGATACTATAACTAATCAAATTGATTGAACATATATACTTTTATATAAATGTATGCTTTTAAAAAATTCAACTATCTTAGGGTACATCGAATAGTTGAGTGCTGTTTGTAAATCATTGGGTATCTGGTAATATTGTCTCCATTGATCGTATTGTGGACATTCCACGATTAGGTGTCTCGTCGTTAACAGTATGTTACACTGGTGGCAGATGGGTGGTTGGTCGTTTGAAAGAAGATAACTGTTCGTGAACTTGGTCTTGCCCATTATAAGTCGGAATATTAAACCTGATCTTGTCTGGAAAGAGAATTATTCAGAAGATGTGTCGAAAAACTCGATGTTATATCACGGAGTTTGCTTCTCTTGGAGTCGAGCCATCCCGATTTCCACTGTTGGTAGAGCTTCTTTTTAATGGTTGAGAGAACATCATGGGCTGGTGTAGTATTATTAGGGTCACTTAGTGGATGTTTTGCTGCCTGGTCCGCCAATTCGTTGCCTTGTATTCCAATGTGGGATGGAATCCCTACTAAAGACACTTGCTTTCCTTGCTTATTGGCTCAATAATGTAGTGATTGAATTTCTTGTGTAAGAATATGGGTTGATGACAGATTGTTTACTGCAAGTATTGCACTTTTAGAATGTGAGTATATAACAAATAACTTTGAGCATCGAGTATTCAAAATATAAATTACAGCTTGTTTAATTGCAAACAGTTCACTTGAGAAGATGGTACAAAAATCAGGAAGTCTGCATAACATAGTGTGATCTGGAATAAACAATAGCACAAGCATTTCTATCATTACACTTTGCTCCATCTGTGTTGTCAAAGAAGGAGAAAAACAAACAAGCTAGAAAAAGGACACCATAGTTTTGTGAAGCAGACACGAGAACTACTTAGAAGAGAAGTTTCCTGCAGAAGGAAGAAAGTAGTGTATAAATATTTGGAGGTCGGTAGAGCATTAATTCCATGCAGTCTATATACCAGGGTTGGAACTTAAATAGTGGCAACACTGCTGTAGAGACGCTATGCAACAGAATCTAATATTGTCGCTGATAGCACACATTAGTTACATACCTACCTTACCTCAGAGCAAATGGACTCTCCCTTCCCACTTCACCTGCGTGCACACAGTCGAGAGAAACAGAGTCACTTGTGAGCTAGCGGTCTAACGTAGTGTTGTCATGATGTTTTCGAAACAGGAACAACGGAGTTGGATCAAGATTGAATGTGCCAGAGGTCCTACAGCACGATAGTGTCATCAAGGTCTTCAAGAGGCTTGCGGGGAATCTGCATTGCCTTACAGAACAGTAGCACGTTGGGTAAAAGCCTTCAACGATGGTCGGCAAATTGTGGCAGACATGCACCGGGCAGGTCATCCTAGCGTCGGCATAAAGCACAAGTTGTGGCTGTTTTATTCGGCCAATGGGATTGGGAAGTGCTGTACTATTCACCATAATCCTCGGACTTAAGTCCTTGTGACTTTGATTTGATTCCATAGATGAAGGAACCACTTCGTGGGATTCGCTTCAGAACTGTTCCAGGGATTCATCAAGCAGTAGACCGCTCCATTCGCACTATCAATAGAACAGGCTCTGCTAAAGGTATACTACGATTTCTACGTCGCTGGCAACGGGTTATACACAATGCTGGTGACTACATTGAAGGGTAGTAAAGGTTGCTAACATGTAACTCGTTTGTATCGGCTGTAAATAAATAGTTACCACTATTTAAGTTCCAACCCTCGTAGTTTAGATGGGAAAGCTCCAAGTTGAGATAAATTAATAATCTCCGCAAGACGCGCTGAAAAATAGTATATAGTATCCTCACGTAAGCAAAGTACACTATGTGATCAAAAGTATCCGTACACCTCCACAAACATACGTTTTTCATCTTAGGTGTGCACTGTGCTGCCACCTACTGTCTAGTACTCATTATCCGCGTCCTCAATAGTCATTGGACATCGGGAAACAGCAGATTGGGACGCTCCGTGGAACTCACGGACTTCGAACGTGGTCAGGTGATTGGATGTCACTTGTGTCAGAAGCCTGTACGCGTGATTTCCACACTCCTAAACATCCCTAGGTCCACTGTTTCTGATGTGATAGTGAAGTGGAAACGTGAAGGGACATGTACAGCATAAAAGCGTACAGGCCGACCTTGTCTGTTGTCTGACAGAGACCGCCGATTTTTGAAGAGGGTCGTAAAGAGTAATAGGCAGACATCTATAGACAGAAATTCCAAACTGCATCAGAATCCACTCCAAGTAATATGACAGTTAGACGTGAGGTGAGAAACCTTGAATTCCATGGTCGAGCGGCTGTTCATAAGCCACACATCACGCAGGAAAATACCAAACGACGACTCGCTTGGTGTAAGGAGCGTCAACATTACACGATTGAATAGTGACAAAACGTTGTGTGGAGTGACGAATCACGGTACATAATGTGGCGATCCGATGGCAGGGTGTGGATATGGTGAATGCCCGGTGAACGTCATCTGCCAGCGTGTGTAGTGCCATCAGTGAAATTCGGAGGTGGTGGTGTTATGGTTTGGTCGTGTATTTCCTGGAGGGGGCTTGTACCCCTTGTTGTTTTGCGTGACACGATCACAGCGCAGACCTAGATTGATATTTTAAGCACCTTCTTGCTTCCCACTGTTGAAGAGCAATTCGGGGATGGCGGTTGTATCTTTCAACACGATCGAGCACCTGTTTATACTGCACGGGCTGTGGCGGAGTGGCTACATTACAATAACATCCCTGTAATGAACTGGCCTGCACAGAGTCCTGACTTAAATCCTATAGGACACCTTTGGGATGTTTTGAAACGCCGACTTCGTGGCAGGCCTTACCGCATCGATACCTCTCCTCAGTTCCGCACTCCGTGAAGAATGAGCTGCCATTCCCCAAAAACCTTCCAGCACCTGATTGAAAGTATGCCTGCAAGAGTGAACGCTGTCGTTAAGGCTAAGGGTGGGCCAACACCATATTGACTTCCAGCATTACCGATGGAGGGCGCCACGAACTTGTACGTCATTTTCAGCCAAGTGTCCGGATACTTTTGATCACATAGTGTACATCAACTTAGATTTTCCATGATGTATAGTTTCATTTAACATTGCTAAACATAATCTGAAAGATAGCTAGCAATAGAAATCGTTCTTGAGATTTTGTAAAGCAGGGATCAATTTGAAAGAAACGGAAATAAAAGTTTTATTAATAAATAACAATGTAAAACTGAAAATTTGTAACAATTACAACTCACAACATTTAAAGAAAAACAAAGGAAGAGACTCATAGCTCTCGGGCAAAACAAATCAAATTACTAATAAACACCTAATTGATTTTCAAAAATAAAAACTGTTTATTCATTTAAACAGTAGATAGTAGAATTACATAGCACAACCCTGAAAACCTGGAATGCCACGAAGCATAATTTGCGCATCAGTCGCATAATTTGCGCACATTACATTCGTTAAACAGCTGTAACAATCTGCATAATTTGCCCCCCATCTGTGGTATAGCGGTAGCGTGTTTACCTCACGTTCAAGAGGTTCCGAGTTTTAATCTCGGCTAGAGTGAGATACCTGGATAACAGTAATTCATATTTGTCGAGACGTAAATTATGGATGATTTTTACGAACTTTTCATGTTAGTTTTTCTCTTATTCTAAAAAGATGAATGCCATGTAATTTAAGTTATGTGGACTCCGGACTCATTTAAGCATCATTTCACCCACTTCATTTATCGTCCGGTATGATGTATCCGGATAAAGAACCCTAAACTAAAAGCAAAAGTATAATATATTAGATTGGATTCTGTGAGTTAACTAACAGCCACAAAGACTTGTGAACATAGAACATGTTAAGGAAATGTACAAAATTTACATATAAATGTAATATTACACAGAATACAGAACATTTGAAACAAAATAGACATACTATATGCGTTTCAAGGAAATGTACCTACAATAGAGTTACATATATACATAAATATTACATAGAATAAGAACATTTAAAATAAAATAAAGACATATGATATACTAAATAAAACAAATCAGGTGTAATTTTGTACAAAATCGAATACTTCCCTACCGTTATAAGGCTAACATTATATTTATAGACAAGAACAGTTATTTTAACTCTCACTAGGCTTGCAGCTTTTGTTCGTCTCATCATTTTGTTCTATTTGATTTGTAATGCATAGCATTTACTGTCAGTTCTTAATATACATACATTTAAACAGCTTCATTAATTCTAGAGCAGGCAACAAATGTAATTAACAGATGTCATTAATATTTACTAATACTACTTATAGAGCAATATATGTATTTTCATCAGGATAATTTGTCATTCAGATAATCTTGTAAAAACAATATGCTTTTGAGCATAGGTATTCTTTAAAAGCAGTTTTAAAGACATTGAAATTGTCAACTTTTCCTTTAAGATCTTTAGGGAGAGTATTAAATATTTTATGGTCTCATAATATACACCTTTCTGAAAGCAAGAAAGCTTTGCACTTGGATGGTGGATGTTACCCTTTTGTCTAGTGTTTATTTCATTAATTTCTATGTTTGTTATAAATGTGGTTCGATTGCGTACAAAGAATTTTAAGATTGAAATATGTACATGCAAGGTAGGGTTAATATCTTAAGCCTTCTAAAAAGATGTTTGCAGGTGCTGGAAATGATTCTTATAACCTTCTTTTGCATGAGGAATATTCGTTTATTTTCTACCGAGTTTACCCAAAATAACATTCCATATTCATTGATAGAGTTAAAATATGCATAGTATATTAATTTAAGCGTATCTATAGAACTGACAGTTACCAGTGCTCGGATAGCATAACAGACAGAACTGAGCTTGGGTAACATATACGTAATCTAAATCTTCCAATTAAATATCTGTCTACTTTCAGGCCCAGAAATTTAATAATAAACTATTTATATATAAGAATAAGTTTTGTAAGAACAGTTTGTAGAAGCTAAATAAAAATAAAGATAGTGGATAGAGAAGATTGTGGCATTAACCATGGGTACTATTGCAACGATTAATTTTGATGGTAGGAAAGAAGAACGTTGGCCAAAGAAGGTACTAAAATGGACTCCAATAGAGCGAAGAAGATGACAAAAGCCTAGAGGAGCATGGGTGAATAATATAGTATCAGAGACTGTTCACATCAGATTTGTATATATATATATATATATATATGTTTTGTTTGCCCCGAAGATACATATTCAGCACAAAAACTCCCATGCAGTGCCAGAAACCTCTGTCGTTGATCACTATGGCTTTTCCATGCTCCAGTTTTGTGAGTATATCCCGGATTTTGCTCCAAGCCATTTCTAATACTTTCCAGAGATGAAAAAAATTGGGGGAGTTGTGAGATGGAAAACACTGGGCCAACGGATTTCAACATTTCTGCAACGAGGGATATGTAAAAAAGTGTAGAAAATAAGCTGAAAAAATGTCTCGTTATTCTTGATTTTCTCATAAATGGCTCTAACGATTTTGTTTAAAATACCACATTTAAAAATGTTTACATGGCTAATAACATTTATATAACAAGGAAATCTTAAATGATAGACAACAACGTACTGTAATGAAATTAAAGAGCTCATTAATTATGCTAACTTTTCCCCCTGCGTTAGCCGTTTTCGAAATATTTCATATTTTAAGTTTAAATCTTTCCTAAGAGCCACCTAATGGACATGCTTGAAAGTCTGTAATTCTTGCTTTACTTCCTTCCTTTTTATTGTTTCTCTCCATCGCAAGACCCTATTACTACGACTAAACAGTTTAATGATGTTTCTGCATGTTAAAACCCACTTGCTTAATTTGGGATAATTGCTAGGTAAAATATATCGTAAAGTATCGAGGACACACAAAAATAACTTTCTATGTGAACATTATAATGTATGATGAACAAATGTAAACTTGCCATTGGTAGAGAAACTCGTATTCATGCATCACATCAGACTTTTGCTTTGTCTACCACGTACCTCGTTCTACCCAAAAATTTGATATCGATATCTCACAAGAAATGTAAATGAGGCCCCCTGAATAAATTATAATATATTTTTTAGGAGAAGGTCCTGTGTGTGTGGCCTGTGAACAGATAATTCAAAAACGAAATGTCAGATAAATACCAAACTTTGTATTTCAGTTCAGTATCTTCCAAAGATGCGGAACGAAGATTTTCAAGAAATCCCGCCACCCCAAACTATCCTTTACATGTAAGTTCTGTCGATATTCAGTTGTTTCTCATGATTGCATGGAAACTATGGAATTTTAAGGCCAGCGTATAGCGTCAATTAAGCATTTGACTATCGCTCTTCCCTTTGTATCTATAACGAAATGTGCAATGTTGCTATTTTTGCTAAGGTTTATCTGGATTAAAATTAAGTAGATAGACAAATGAGCAGATATAGAATAATTTGTATACCCACTAATATACGATAGAGGATAGAGAAAGACATGTGAATTTAACACATATTTTTGTAATTATTTTGAGTTCTCTCTACCTTTATCTCTCCTCTCTCTCTCTCTCCCTCCCTCCCTCTTTCTCTCTTTGTTTCCTTTAACTTTGCGGCTCACATCTTGGTGCCGTGCAGTTGTGCTTATTAAGATGACAAATGTGTCATATAGAATGACTGTGGAGTATGTAAACTTGTATTGAAGGATCTGCCCAGTGGTATTCCTGATATAGGCTGATTATTAAATAACCGGAGTATACACTCAAATACAGATTCATAAGCCAGATTTTGGACATAGAAATCTTCAATGGAAACGTTTCTGTAGTTCCAACCAAGAATCGAACGCGGGACTTTGGAACAGCATGCTGTTACTCTTCAAAACTTAACCATGAGATCAATCTAACGCTGCTTTCAGTTAATAACCATGTTTACCTATACTTTTTTTTCAAAATTAGATAATATGGGCTTAGTTTTCATGTGACGTGGAAACAACAATCAGATCCTTATATCTCAAAAACATGTTCTTTAATAAATGAAAGGGATGTGGTAAAGGTATGAAAGATTTTCCTTTTCTCCTGGAGTATCGCTACAAAGTGGCTAAAAAAGTATGTATGCATATATATAATATTACATAGTTTTCTTTGTTTCTTAAGCACAAAATCATTATGGCAAACTAAAGGACAAAATACTAGCAGAAGCAACCACTAGTGGAGTTTTAAAACACTACTGTATAGTTCCAGCAAGCAATATTATACAAAAATATTTAATTTTTATTGTACTGTCTTTAAAATGATTTCTTTAAAATTCATAAAAATGGGTTCATTGGGCAGATTGACCAAAAATTTAAACAAAATAGGTACCACATACAGATTTTGGGAAAAATTAAACTGTAATCTATAAATTTAACACTGAGTAGTACTTCATGCGGAATTATGACTCGCAAAATATTGTACTGTTCCGTAGGATTAACTCTGAATTTTTATCAGTTTAAAATATTTTTTTCTTGTCGAAACGCTCGTTATTTCCCTCGTAAAGTTTAGTAGTAAACTTCGGGACACCCAGTATCTGGACGGAGTTCAAACTCATGGTCCCCTGCTGAGGTATTGGTGCCTTTGACCTTCCGTCCCTGGACGATCGACTGCCAACCAGCCAGCCAGCCACGGTCCAGAGAACACAAACAGCAGATGTTGATGGGATCAGCGGTGACTAGGTAAAGTAAGATAGCCTTACACTGGACCATTGGCAGGCATTCCGAGAACAAACTTCTGTTCTGGCATCGTGCCTTCCCGCACGGTCTATTTCCTCAGATAGGAGACACACAGGTAAAATATTAATATACGGAACTGTAGCGAGTTGTTTTGTTTCGCTCATTTCCTCAGATAGGGGACACAGGTAAAATATTAATATACGGAACTGTAGCGAGTTATTTTCTTTGGTTCATTTCCTCAGATAGGGGACACAGCTAAAATACTAATATGCGGAACTGTAGCGAGTTATTTTGTTTCGTTCATTTCCGCAGATGGGGGACACAGGTAAAATATTAATATTCGGAACTGTAGCGAGTTATTTTGTTTCGTTCATTACCTCAGATAGGGGACACAGGTAAAATACTAATATGCGGAACTGTAGCGAGTTACTTTGTTTCGTTCATTTCCTCAGATGGGGGACACAGGTAAAATACTAATATGCGGAACTGTAGTGAGTTATTTTGTTTCGTTCATTTCCTCAGATAGGGGACACAGGTAAAATACTAATATGCGGAACTGTAGCGAGTTATTTTGTTTCGTTCATTTCCTCAGATGGGGGACACAGGTAAAATATTAATATGCGGAACTGTAGCGAGTTATTTTGTTTCGTTCATTTACTCAGATGGGGGACACAGGTAAAACATTAATATTGGAAACTGTAGCGAGTTATTTTGTTTCGTTCATTTCCTCAGATGCGGGCACACCGGTAAAATATTAATATACGGAACTGTTGCGACTTGTTTTGTTTGGTTCATTCCTCAGATGGGGCACACAGGTAAAATGTTAATATACGGAACTGTAGCGACTTGTTTGGTTTGGTTCATTCCTCAGATGGGGGCACATGGTAAAATACTAATATACGGAGCTCGGAGAGTTGTTTTGTTTAGTTCATTTCCTCAGATAGGAGACACACAGGTAAAATATTAATATACGGAATTGTAGTGAGTTATTTTGTTTGGTTCATTTCCTCAAATAGGGGCACACAGATAAAATATTAATATACGGAACTGTAACGATTTTTTGTCTATTTCTACAGATAAGGAACACAGAGGTAAAATATTAATATATGGAACTGTAGCGACTTGTTTTGTTTGGTTCAGTCCTCAGATAGGGGCACACGGTAAAATAATAATATCTGGAACTACAGAGAGTTGTTTGGTTTGGTTCATTCCTCAGATAGGGGCACACGGTAAAATATTAATATACGGAACTACAGAGAGTTGTTTTGTTTGGTTCATTCCTCAGATGGGGCACACCGTAAAATATTAATATACGGAACTACAGAGAGTTGTTTTGTTTGGTTCATTCCTCAGATAGGGGACACAGGTAAAATATTAATATACGGAACTACAGAGAGTTGTTTGGTTTGGTTCATTCCTCAGATAGGGGCACACGGTAAAATATTAATATACGGAACTACAGAGAGATGTTTTGTTTGGTTCATTCCTCAGATAGGGGACACAGGTAAAATATTAATATTCGGAACTGTAGCGAGTTATTTTGTTTGGTTCATTCCTCAGATGGGGCACACCGTAAAATATTAATATACGGAAATACCTAGAGTTGTTTTGTTTGGTTCATTCCTCAGATAGGGGCACACGGTAAAATATTAATATACGGAAGTACAGAGAGTTGTTTTGTTTGGTTCATTCCTCAGATGGGGCACACCGTAAAATATTAATATACGGAACTACAGAGAGTTGTTTTGCTTGGTTCATTCCTCAGATAGGGGTACACGGTAAAATATTAATATACGGAACTACAGAGAGTTGTATTGTTTGGTTCATTCCTCAGATAGGGGCACACGGTAAAATATTAATATACGGAACTACAGAGAGTTGTTTTGTTTGGTTCATTCCTTAGATAGGGCACACGGTAAAATATTAATATACGGAAGTACAGAGAGTTGTTTTGTTTGGTTCATTACTCATATAGGGGACACAGGTAAAATATTAATATTCGGAACTGTAGCGAGTTATTTTGTTTGGTTCATTCCTCAGATGGGGCACACCGTAAAATATTAATATACGGAACTACCTAGAGTTGTTTTGTTTGGTTCATTCCTCATATAGGGGCACACGGTAAAATATTAATATACGGAAGTACAGAGAGTTGTTTTGCTTGGTTCATTCCTCAGATGGGGCACACCGTAAAATATTAATATACGGAACTACCTAGAGTTGTTTTGTTTGGTTCATTCCTCAGATAGGGGCACACGGTAAAATATTAATATACGGAAGTACAGAGAGTTGTTTTGTTTGGTTCATTACTCATATAGGGGACACAGGTAAAATATTAATATTCGGAACTACAGAGAGTTGTTTTGTTTGGTTCATTCCTCAGAAAGGGGCACACGGTAAAATATTAATATACGGAAGTACAGAGAGTTGTTTGGTTTGGTTCATTCCTCAGATGGGGCACACCGTAAAATATTAATATACGGAACTACCTAGAGTTGTTTTGTTTGGTTCATTCCTCAGATAGGGGCACACGGTAAAATATTAATATACGGAACTACAGAGAGTTGTATTGTTTGGTTCATTCCTCAGATAGGGGCACACGGTAAAATATTAATATACGGAACTACAGAGAGTTGTTTTGTTTGGTTCATTCCTTAGATAGGGGCACACGGTAAAATATTAATATACGGAACTACAGAGAGTTGTTTTGTTTGGTTCATTCCTCAGATAGGGGACACAGGTAAAATATTAATATTCGGAACTACCTAGAGTTGTTTTGTTTGGTTCATTCCTCAGATAGGGGCACACGGTAAAATATTAATATACGGAAGTACAGAGAGTTGTTTTGTTTGGTTCATTCCTCAGATGGGGCACACCGTAAAATATTAATATACGGAACTACCTAGAGTTGTTTTGTTTGGTTCATTCCTCAGATAGGGGCACACGGTAAAATATTAATATACGGAACTACAGAGAGTTGTTTTGTTTGGTTCATTCCTCAGATAGGGGCACACGGTAAAATATTAATATACGGAACTACAGAGAGTTGTTTTGTTTGGTTCATTCCTCAGATAGGGGCACACGGTAAAATATTAATATACGGAAGTACAGAGAGTTGTTTTGTTTGGTTCATTCCTCAGATATGGGCACACGGTAAAATATTAATATACGGAACTACAGAGAGTTGTTTTGTTTGGTTCATTCCTTAGATAGGGGCACACGGTAAAATATTAATATACGGAACTACAGAGAGTTGTTTTGTTTGGTTCATTCCTCAGATATGGGCACACGGTAAAATATTAATATACGGAACTACAGAGAGTTTTGTTTGGTTCATTCCTCAGATAAGGGCACACGGTAAAATATTAATATACGGAACTACCTAGAGTTGTTTTGTTTGGTTCATTCCTCAGATATGGGCACACGGTAAAACATTAATATATGAAACTACAGCTAGTTTTTCTTATTTACTCGCCGGTACACATAATTTTCATCTGTAATAAAATATCGAGAGCTTCAGATTTCTCTGGGGAAAGTCTACAGCTCGAACTGTATTTATTTTAACTTACTCGCGGACGAAATTATAAATATAAAATAATATAATCATAAATTGCGCGAACGGAATATTAACACCTAATTATAAAACGCGCTTACAATGATAAATGTCCACTGCAGTGTTTTAATTCATCCTAATATTGGAACGGTTGATCAATACGGGATGGCAAAATTGGAAACATGCACCAAAATGTACTAATGCTCACATTTAGCTATTCTAATTGAAAATTTCCCGTAGAATCCGAAAATAATATCAGTAAGTAAAAGGAATTACTTTAAATAGCATTAAATTATAATTTAACTTGCAAAGAGGTCATATTGGTCTGACGTCACTGTATATGTTGGTGTGACTAGCAGTTCAAAATACGGTGCAGTAGTACAGTTTACCTATATGTAGAAGAACGTTTCCGTTTCGGTAACAATGTGAATTCCGACCACATGTTGCAGCAGAAAAACTACAAATCATGTATTATTCCTCTCTGCACCAGTACATCGCTTACTTCCAGCAAACAGTTTATTCACATACCCCCCCCCCAAAAGAGAAAAGAATTCGGGAATAAAATGATTTTGTCATGGCGAAGAAAGATCAACAATATCTCGGTAAAATATTTAATAGGCAACAAATTTGCTAGTCCAATGAAAAGCAGTTTTAAGTCCAGGTGTTTGACCTAATACTTTGTCGCGAATGAGGAATGCAATTACCGCGCTTCACTATTAACTTCTGAAAACCAACATCTTAGTGTTTCAACATAACCATTAGATTTGTTACAAATTATCAATTTGTATAATCAGGATTTAATAGGTGTGTATGATGCTTAGCAGTATTCTTTTGATCCCCGCCGCAGCTACAAAACAGTCGTTATTTCTGAGGAGCGATGCCATCATAATGCATCCACGCATAACATATTATCCGATTGTGTCTTTTTAAAACCTTCATCCTTCATTATGAGGGAAAATATGCAAAAGTAAAGCCCTAACGAACAATATACATTCATTATCACCGCAAGCATATAGCACGACCACACTTGGTACTAGACGGTGACGTCACAACTCGGCGCTTTCATCGGGAGCGCTTTCGAGAACTTTGCGAACTGGAACTCTAAAACATATCTTGCTTTCTAAAGAACTTAAATTCACACTCTAATATACTTTCCTGTTACTATGAGGATAAATTTTTCATTAAAAGTGTTTTTATCTTTTGGTGCAAGTTGTCAATTGACAACATAAAAAGATTTGGTGCACTCTTCTACAAATTATTCTAACAATCTTACTTTTCTACCTACTTCTTGAAATCAAGATAAGCGTTTGCAGAGGTAGTTTGATTGCACATTTCATATTAGATAAAAGGGAACCGTGAAGAAGGTTTGTTGCTGCTACGTGTGGAAAGTCAGTTTGGAGATGGTGTATTATTGTAGTTCAACTGTTGGGGAGCCGAACTTGAAGTAGTTGCAACCGCACGTATGGTAAAAAGTTTCCGGTAGCCTTTGCCCCAAATGTACTTTCCGGTGGCCTTTGCCCCAAATGTTTAAAAAATATTAACTTTGTAATTTGACTGTTTCCTTAAATATTATATATTTATGTTTGCCTCGGCTGCGTCAGTATTAATGTTAAGAGACATGGATTTCTTTGCAAAGCGTGGTGCGGCTGAAGAATGTAGGCTTACACAGATTATTATTTTTAATTCACTCCGTTTTATTAATTCTTGAGACGATTTAAATAACACTTCACTGATATAGAGAGCTGTAAGATTCTTTTATTAAATACTTGCACTTTTTTAAACACGTAAACTATTTTCGTCTCACACTGAATACATTTTAAATTTCTCAAGGACGCATCTCGCGTCTGGTTAGGAACACTGTCTACAACCAACTCGTCCAATTATGAGCGCTGTCTACAAGCAACTGACTTGATTTCTACCTCCTAAATTTGTAAATTTCTATATTTCAAGTCTCTGATTGGCTATTCCTAATCCAATAGAATACTTTTATTTAACTAAAGGTTTTTCTGGTTGTTGATTGGCTATTTTATAAACTGTCACAAAAATTACATTATTGCTTCCAATAATTACAAGTAGTATTGTTAAACTTTCAAATTCATTATTGCCTCAAGGTTACCTCATTGTTAGCAACTTTTAACCTATTATTTTCACAGCTCCTACATTATTAAATTACGTAATACATTTACATAACATTATTGAACATGTATACAATAATATAAACATTTACAATGACTGTAATACACATTTTTTATATATTGTTACATACACATATTGCTTTAAGGCGGGCTGTTATTATAGTTTTTATTATATAATTTGACTAAAGTCATTTAAGTGTTAAAAATACTGCCTCAACCGAAGCGATAGGCGAATGTGGCTATAGTGAAAGCTATTGCTGGATTTTGGAATTGGTGGCTTTGCATGACATCACAAGAAACTAAAGAATAGCACCTTAGCACCTCCAAGGAGTGCTTCATATTTGAAAATTCAAATCAGTAACAACGAATATCTAAGAAGTCATATGTACCATAAACGTTTGACACAAACCATATGTTTTAACATATGTCTTTTTTTCTGCAGTAACCCTTGTCCTATCTCGTATTGTTTCATAGTGTTGCATAATTATTCACAATTTAATTAAATAAAGGTGACACAAAAATGTGTATCTTGTTAAAACGTACAATTTATGTCAATAAATTCTTCGTGGCACTAATCTTTTCCGAACCCGGGATCGCTCCACGACGACCGCCCACTCTGGTCCATGGTTTATTCGTAGCTTCTCTGTGTCGCCAGGCGAATGCTGGGGTGGTTCAACTTCTACCACGACTCTCCTTCCTCTCATTTCCTATACCTATCATCTTCCTTGTCATTCAGGATTGTAGGACCGGGCGACGAAGTTCGGCGTACTACGGCTTGACGGTGGCTTGCGCTCTGTAAAGGTTTCCTCTCTGGCGTCGTTGAGGTACCGCTCAGTTAGGTCTCTCCTTATCGTGGGGCTTCCCTCCGGGAAGTTGGTGTCTTGTGGGCTGGGTGTTTGGTATTTATCCGACTGTTCGTTTCTGAGTTATGCTGTTCATAGACACATATACACACACACAGACACACACACACGGACATGTTTCCAAAAATGCTTTTTTTTTGGATTCAGGGTGTCTCAAAACATATATTTCCGGTGAAATCTCGCTATCGAATTTTTGGGTGAAATACAATACTTACCTACTTACTATAGTAGTAGAGAAAGTAAAAATAGTTTTTGTTACTCCACAGTATTTGTAAAATAAAACAAATGCTGTGAATATTTCACTTAAGCACTAGTAGATGGTCACGGTTTAGTAACTAAGACACAGAAAAACAAAAAGAATCGAATCTCTTTATAACGCTGTGATACGCATATAATACCAACGACAAAATTTTAATAATCCTCATTTAAGTAAGTTCTGCTTTATTTACTTTATACTTATGGTGTAATCAACTTCTTTAGCAGGGCTTGCTAAATAATTGTAAAAAGACGCAAGTTGCTAACATTAGAAATAAGTGAATCAATGGTTCTTAATTAACAACTGAGAAGATTATTGTTATCAATCGTAGACTATATTTCTTTTTCAAAGAGGTTAACTTGGTTCCCTGAGAGTGCGAAATCCACATATTAATCAACTCCACCTCTAATTCGTTGTGTACGTTTATGTGAAAACCGTGTAAGTTTTATGTTATTAAATAACCACGGGGGCAAATAGAAGGTATAAATATTTAAAATGTCACCTATTGTAATTATCTAACAAGTTACTCAACCATTCGGATCGATGATTGTTCCACAGATAAAGAGTACTTATAGGCTATGTAGCATTTCCAGAACTTGGAAAACTGTCAGAAGAGGTTAAGACAGTCAGAGTTCTTCGATGTTTTTCATCTTTTTGCGTGAATGTAAGAGGCTTTTTTCATCCGTTATTAGGAATAACCGGAGCGGTACAAAATTACAATTATAAGGGGTAAACGGAGGATTTGGTATAAAAAATCTTATAATTTACTGTACATTAATTTTATAAAGAACGGATGGAGGTTAGTAAAATTAATTCATTGGAATTTAAAATGCTACAAAATTAAGCTTTTTACTTAGGTATGCGTTTTATGTGTAGTAAAAGTCTAAATTTTACGTTTTTGCAATTACAAAAAAAATCAACAAGCCCTTTCAAGGACATAATATAAGCCTTATACGAGCAGGAGGAACATAAAGCACAGATGGGGCAAGAGGAAGAACAAAAGAGCAGTCAGAACATGAGATATTAGACAATCAGTCAAGAACCAGAGATGGCCTGCAGGAATGTCAGTAAAGTGGCTTCAGAAACAGCATTACTGGAGGATTAAACCTGGTCAGTGAGTGCATCAATGGGCTTACGTGTTACCTGAAGATGGCAGACAACTGCAGCTATAAAGATGAGTGGTTCAGTTGCGTGCTAGAGAAACTCATTACCTACAGCCTTTATTGCCACTCCAGACCCAGACAATGGGAAAAATAGCGAACACCTGTTGCTGCTAGAGGTATCTGCTGGGAAACTTCCACTCAATGAAAGTGCTTACATCTTGGCAGAAGGTTTAAGTGTTAGATGTTTAAATTCATCAACTAATGGGAAGAAACAATACAACCGAGATAAAGTCTGCAATAAATTGTTCAATTTTAAGTTTCCCTTCTACGTTGCAAAATTCCTCTAGCACAGACGGTTCTAACCGAGCGAAGTGGCGCTGCGGTAACGTGAGCGAACTCACATTCGACCCTCAGCGACCGACCACTCTTGATCCAAGGGTTTTTTCGTAGTTTCCCCGGGGTCGACAGGCGAATGCTGGGGTGGTTTCTCATCTATCATGATCTCCTTTCCATATTTCCCTTTCATTCCGTTTCTTTCTCATCTTTCAGGTGTGCTTCTAGGTTTTGTGGCGTATGGCGGTGCCGGAAGATGGCGAGGATGCTTACTTAAAGGCAAGTGTGTTCCCCGTGGACACTGGAGGGCTGCTTGATTGCTGGGTCGTCCTTTACCTCTCTCTGCAGCTCCAACAGTGGGACGGGTCTGCGAGCTTGGAAATATTAGAGACTTCTGCGCGTCTCTGTGACCTGTATGCCTACGGCCTGTAGCCTCCTGTGGTTCCTTCACCTCATCCCTTCCTCCTGGGGATGCCAGTCGCAATAGATCTGTGCAGGCCACAGCGCGCGAAGTTTCCCCCTCCGTTGAATCACCTCTACCTCTACAGGCTGTCTAGGGGAGAGACTCAGGAGTAGAATTGGTGGCCTATTCGTGTACGCTACAGGGGCTCTGTATTTTGAGGGAGATAGGATATCCACTAAGCTGAATTGCTCGTTAAGGTCGTTCTCTTCAGTTTGTCTTGAAACATACAAGGGCTGGATAAAAAGCAATGAGAACTGTTTTTTTTTATCTTCTCGTAAAAGACTTTATTGAAAGAGGTACATAAAGTTACATACCTTCAATATAATTCTCCCCGTTATTTATGACCTTTCGCCAAATGTTTGGAAGGCGTCGTATACCATCTTCGCATCTATTTCTGTTGATGTCCCGTATTGACCGCCCTATAGCATGGATAATGTCATCTCTGGTGTTGTACCGGATCCCTCGCAGTGGTTCTTTCACTTAGGCAAAGAGATCGTAATCACAGGGACTCATGTCGGGTGAGTACGGCGGATGTTCCAGAATCCCTAATTGCCAGCGCCGCAAAAGGTCCTGGACAGCAACAGAGTTGTGGCATCTTGCATTGTCATGTAGAATGAAAGGTCGTCGCATTCGCTTGAGCGCTGGACGAAGATGGTGTTGCAGGAACGTGCAGTAGTAGGCAGCGTCTATCGTCACCCTTGGTGGTACAGCGTGATGCAGTATTACCCCATCAATGTCAATGAACATCACTTCCATAGGACTTTGTGTAGCGCGCACTTTCTTTGGACGAGGAGAACCGGAAGCCTCCATTCATTGGATTGGCGTTTCAAGTTTGGTTCGTATGAGCGCGCCCAGGTTTCGTCCATAGTGACAATTCTCGAAGAAAGTCGTTACCTTCCCTTTGGTACCGGCCCAACAAATCCTGTGCGAAAGCATAGCGGTGCCATTGTTGCACCTCGGAAATTTCATGGGATATCCAACATGCTGCAATTTTGCGGTAACCCAGAATGTGGAGCATAGTTTTGTGGCATACTCCGACTTCTGCTGCTAACTCACGCGCAGTCCAGCGGCGATCAACGTCCAACAAGGAAGCAAGGAGTTGAACAGTTCAACATCGGCGACATTTCATGGAACAGCACCCTTCATTCTCCATGACGCTGCTGCTGTTCAGGAGCTCTTGCGTCCTGGCAACGGGAGATTCTGGAACATCCGCCGTACTCACCCGACATGAATCCCTGTGATTACGATCTTTTTGCCAAAGTGAAAGAACCACTGCGAGGAATCCGGTACAACACCAGAGATGACATTATCCAAGCTATAGGGCGGTTAATATGGGATATCAACAGCAATAGACGTGCAGACGGTAAACGACGCCTTCCAAACATTTGGCAAAAGGTCATAAATAACGGGGGAGATTATATTGAAGGTATGTAACTATAAGTACCTCTGTCAATAAAGTCATTTACGAGAAGAAAAATTGTTTTCATTACTTTTTATTCACCCTTGTAATACGTCACAAATAATCGAATGTGTTACATTCACCTGACTTACTACACCCAGTATCATTTATTTGGATATAGCTTCTACTATCTATTCTTACGAAATTTATTTTTAACTACTTCATATTAATTGAGATGAATATTCTGCAGAAACAGTTTCATTGCAGATTTGGTTCTAGGTACAAGGGGATACGAACCGAATTGATAGTCACATAATTCCACATAACAGATCGCTAAATGCTTAACTTGTAAATTCCATACCTTCCATGACATCGCGAGAAACGACTGAATAACGACAGCGCTTTAAACTTTTGACAAAATATTGAAAACTTCAGCCAATATATCAGATATATCGGAAATGGATATCAAAAAAATTATTTGAAATAAATTGTGTGTTTTAAAAAGATACACATTTTTTGCCGTAACTCTTTGTCTATTTCTTTGTGGTTTACCGGTTATCTAAAATTATATAAACTCCTTTCAGATGACTTCACAGGCTATTCCCAAAAAATTCAAGATATACATACATTTAATTTTTCATGTAAAAATATTTAACTAATTTAATCAGAATCATTAGTCATTTTTGAGAAAATAAAAATTTTCAAAAGATTTACACATAAACAGTAGTTTGGGATAAGGGAGTTTTCTTGAAAATCTTAGTGTCTCATCTTTGGAAGATACTGAGTTTAAATGCCAAGCTTGATATTTATCTGACTATTCTTTTGATTTATGATGTTTACAGACAAACACACACACATGGATTTTTTTTTCTAAAAAGCTTTTTTTGTTATTCAGGGGCTCCTAAATACGTGTTCCCGGTGAAATCTTGACATCGAATTTTTGGGTTGGAATACAATACTTTCTCTTACTTAGGTGGTAGGGAAAGTAAACATATGAATTTTCGATGCTCAGTTTTCGAAATAACATTAAATGCGACTGCCTCTGAGGTCTGGTGGTTAGCATGATAGCTTGCAAATTCAGAGGTCCGTATTCAATTTCCGGCAATGGTAGGAATTTTTCTTTAGCCAGCACTATTCTCTATTCTTCCTAGAGTCAGGAAGTGTGAAATTAATGTTTAATTAGAAAACCCAAAGTAGACAAACCTAAAGGTAAAGAAAAAGTAAACGAGTGAAAATCATTGCCGATGAAAAACTGTTCCAAAGGCAAGGCCGCAGTTATGATCTTAGATGAAAGGCGGCATATAAATGTAGAGAAAAAAATTCATTTAATGTAACCTGTTTTATCTAATCCTGAATTTTTAAATTAATATTACTTAAAACTTAATGCTTGAAAGCGGTATGAGCTTACCCTTATTGTTTTACAGGTCTGCTAAACCCTAATTCTAAAGTTTTGTTCCACGTCTTTCATTTATATTTATTTACCTGTATGGTATTTCTAAAAGATAGTAAAACCAAAAGCAAGCTATACAATTACTTTCTCTACTACGTACATAGTAGGTACAGAAGGTATTGCATTCTACCCAAAATTACGATACCCAGATTTCACCGGAAATATATGTTTTGAGACCCCCTGAATAAAAAAAACATTTTTAGAAAAAGCTCCGTGTGTTTGTGTGTCAGTATGTCTGTGAATAGTATAACTCAAAAACGAAAAGTCGGATAAACACCAAATTTGGTATTCAGATTCAGTATCTTTCAAACGTGCGACACTGAGATTTCCAATAAAATCCTCCAACCCATACTACCCTTTACATGGAACGTTTCCCGACAATTTTGATTTTCTCAAAAATGGCTCTATCGATTTCGATTAAAATACCATATATTTAGGATATTTTCATTGCAAACGAAACGCATATCTGAATTTTCTGGAAATGTCCCCCAAAATCTCGTTCATTCTGAATGATTTTTGCATAACTGGTAAACCGTAAGAGATAGACAAAAGTTTACTACACAAAAGATGTATATCTCATTAAAATACACAATTTATGTCATGTACATTTTTTGGAATGAACCATTCCCGAGATATTCCTTTTATTTGTTTGAATTTTCCAATACTTATACTTTTTCTCAAATGGGTATTTGTTATTCATTTTTTATGTCCTGGACATGTAAAGAGAATGGAATGCTCCACATAGTGACCAGCTCTTAAAGCCTACCAATTCCCCTTGCACCTACAAGAAAATTAGCAATAAGATTAACATTTGGATATCTCGATTATCATGAAGCATATGGAGAATAAGCGTTTGTAAAAGTACGAGGTGTATTCCAAAACTAAAGTCCGTTTGATCATAATAACAATATCGCTATGAGACAAGGCCTACATACATAACTTGCTTTTCCACATTATCGCCGTTCAATTCATACGCTCAATACAATTTGCTTCCTTAATTCTATTCTTAACATCTTCAAGGACTCCACCATCCTTATTCAATTTTATTTCTTAGATTCCTGAACAGTATCAATATTCACACACATGAAATGTTTTTCTGAGAGGGTTTGCTCGAGGGACTTCAAAACATGTATTTTCAGTAAAACATTGATAGAAACATTTTGGCTGGAATAAAGTGCTTCTTCTATTCTATCGAATTGATAATGTAAATAAACGTAACGTTTTTAGAGAGAAGTTTCATGCTTCCGGGTATCTTAAAAAAGCAATTATAATCTGCTTCTCAAAGTAATGGCAGCAGACGAAGTTTACGACACATAAAAAAACAAGATAATGTAGGACTAGAAAGAGATAGGCATGTGAAGATGCATCTCAACAGTATTACTTTGACTATGGCGCTGTCAATTCACGTGATGATGATTATACCACCTTTATACCGTTATACCTTTGGTCGTAAATTTAATCTCGGATGCCCATTAAAATTCTTCATGTACGTGCGTTTTATGAGAAGCTTATGTTTCAAGGTAGTTCATCTGGTGATGTGAAGAAAATCTTAATATGTTCATTTCCAAACACAAGTGCCTTCCTTTAATTTGGTTTAAACGTTACTAATGCTAATTATTTGGAGTAATGAGTACAACCTTAACCAAACGGGATGGTTCAAATGGTCCCGAGTTCAAATTCCGTGGGGCGATCAATCTGGCGGTTTCCCCCCCCCCTTTTCTTTCTATCGTCGTGGTTTCTCTCAGTCGCCAAGGTAAATACCGTATTGGATTAATAAAACTATAGTCCAAAGTTCCACCTTATGTGTACTGGGAGGAACGGCTCCGCATTCGGGAAGTCCCGGGATCGATCCCGGCGACCCCCCACTAAGACCCAAAGATTTTTTTTGAGTAGTTTACTTTCAGACTCTGAATTTCCTGTCCCTCCATTTCGTTCCATTCATCCTTTACCCTGTTAGACTATTTCAATGTCGGAAGTGTCGGCGATGGTGTTTCGGTGCGGCGTAGCACGGTAAAAGGATATTCTTTGGACTTTTCTCCATTCCTCGGTCTTCGGTTCGTTGCCTAGGTAACCGAACTCCCTTGAGGGGCGTTGGACCTTCCCCTCCCCCTTCCTCCCGTTTTCTTTTAAAGCTTTATATTTTGAAAATATGAATGACAGTAGGTACTCCTGTATCTGAGAATCCGTGGGACTCACAATACACATACACACTTACATATCCATAATTGTTTTATTGTATCTCACAAATATATATATACCTATATTTTTATAATGCAAATTAACACTGTATATTGCATATTTGAAAGTATTTATCACAATTGTTAACCCCTCTATTCATTATAACCAAAGTTCGAGTTACACCTGGGAACGTTGTTGTAATGTTTTAGGTAAAGTATATTTACGACGATAACGTTCCCCAATTGTAACAATTTCTTCTTTATTTCACCACAGTAACCGTTACATAAACTATATTCTCAAATAAATAACTTATAACATGTATAATATATACTTTACATTTAATGTAGCCATAGTTTACATGTAATATATTAGTAAACTCAAGTAACACGTGAAAAGCACATGGCACTGAAAACACATGACTGGGATTATTCCCGTTTCCTAAATTGCACAAAAGGGGTTTTCAAATACTATTGCTTCACTGATGTGATTACAAACTGCGCAGTTACTAAAATACTATAAGTCACAGGCATCTAAAACAACACAGCAGCTAGCGTGTGCAAACGCCTCAGAGATTGCCACCAACTACTGCTGCCATTTTTTTAGTCCCGAACCCAGTGTCAGGTCCGTTGTTTCTAGAGGGTCCTGACTGGATGGCGCCCTAATGCCATCTGCTTGGCACGTGTAGAAGCAGAGATACAGTTGCCTGGAACTTAGGCCTCTGTGGAGACATGTCGAAGCTGCCATCTGCCCGTCGCAGAAGTAGAGTTGCCTAGCACTAAGGCCTCTATTGACACGTGTTGAAATGGCATCTGCCGTCACGTATAGAAGCAGAAGTACAATTGCCTAACACTAAGGCCTCTGTGGACGCGTGACGAAGCAAGATGAATTCCAGGAGGCTAACCCTCCACCACACACCAATCCATGAAGATTCTATTAACAAAGTCGTCGCGATATGACCATGTAGTTAAAAGCGACGTAAAATAAATAAGAAAAAAATTACAGCATTATGTGCAGTATTCAGGAAATTTCAGGAGAGGGTAGTTTGGACTATTAAACAACTGGTAAAAATAGATTAGTGTGTTCATCCTACTACATCACAAATTATCCGGCGAGATCGCTCCGCGGTAACGTTTGAGGATCGCATTCGTGAGGACCTGTGGTTCCCCCTGGGCCGGCCATTCGCGGTTTCCTGGTTGTTAGGGTTATATCATTTCACTATCTTATGATATTTCAGGGTCGACGGATCAGGCGAGTGGACGCGGCGGAGGGGTGTAGTGGTGGAGTTTGTTTTGAGAAACTTCCGTCCTGCCGTTCGGTGTGTAACAGTAATTCACAGAAACCTCTCCGTGGGGAGAAGAAAAGCTCTTTGGGGTATTCCGCAGGCGACAGGATGTAATATCTGGAGACGTTATGGACCCCGTCTGTGTCCGTGCCTACCGCCTCGGATCTGGTCGCCCTATGTTTCCTTCCCTTCACTCCTTCCTCCTGGAGGTTTCCAGAAGTGCAATAGGTCTTTATATGCGCTTAAGTGCCGAAACCTTCCGTTGCTTCCTCATAACCATATTACAGGTTGAATAGAACAGTCGAATGAAATTCCTATATTTCAAATTTTTACTTTCTCTAGCACCAAAAGTAAGTAGAGGAAGTATTGTATTACAGCCAAAAATCCGATATCGGGATTTCGCCGTAAAGACATGTTTTGACGTCAATTAATAAATAAATAAAAGCATTTTTAGAAAATTGTCTCTGAGTGAGTGTCTCGACCTCGCTTCCTATTTTAAAATTCATACTTGTTCCCCTATGATGCACTTACCACACTTGTATCACAATATATGTAGTATTAACGTTCTGGAGTACCAATGTCGTAGTGGAGGGTTGAAGACAGGCTGATAACGTTTACTCCTTTGTTTCTCATTAGCACTATAATGGCTAACAATACAATTACATCCAATTTGCTTTTAAGTAGTCTCAATGGACAAACCGTGTTATTAAACATTCGAAAGATATATTTATTTATTTTTACTAATGCAAATCTAAGGAATGTCGTGCGTCTTTTACACGCCGAATCTTTTTCTTAAGGGTGTTAATTGAGAGAAATAAGGAAATAAATATGATCTAACTAGACATGCTTAATAGCTGTTGCATTATTATTATATCTATTTCATGGCTATTATTATATCTGTATTGTTAAAAAGTGCAACTTCATTCAGAAATATGGCATTTCATAAATATCTACAAACAAAAAATTTGGAAATGGATTATTGGCAGCGTTCATTTCAAATATCTAGAAGAGATCAAATCAGGAATGAGAAAATAAAGTACAAATATAAGTTATATGATACTACAATGAAAAAATTAATATGATATGGACATGTAATGCATATGATTACTGAAGATTACTTTAGAATGTATGTCATCAAGGAGACGAAAGAGAGGGCATCTTCAAATACATGAAAGAATGAACTTATGGAAACCATGAAAAAGGACAATGGGTAGATAGCACAGAATGATTTTTATCAATATGAAAGGATGTCTAGTTTAATACGCATTTGGCTATAGGAAAGATGTAAACATGATAAAAAGAGATTAATAAACTTAAAATCTGAGTGTTGCGCTCACATGGCTTTCTCTATTCTTGTACAAAATATTTTTACAAACGGTTATTCTCCATATACTTCATCTTAATCGATATATCGAGATATTAATCTTATTGTTAATTTTCTTGTAGGTGCAAGGGTAATGTGGTAAGCGTTAAGCAACAGTTAAATCTTTTAAGACCTGGTTGCTAAGTGGAGCATTCCATTCTCTTTGTACGTCCAATACATAAAAAAAGATAACAATTCGCATTTGAGAAAAAGTATAAGTATTGAAAAATTGAAACAAATAACAAGGAATATCTCGGAAATAGTTCACTCCACAAAAAATGTGTATAATATAAATTATGTGCTTTAACGAGATCTATATTTTTGTATACAAAAATTGTATCTATCTCTTACGGTTTACCAGTTATGCAAAAACATTTACAATGAAGGGGACATTTTGGGGGATATTTACAGAAAAGTCAAAATATACATTCATTTGTCATAAATATATCTTTAACATATATTTTAATCAAAATCGCTAGAGCCTTTTTTGAGAAAATCACATTTTTTTGAAAAATGTTCCATGTAAAGGGTAATCTAGGGTAAGGGGATTTTCTTGAAAATCTTCGTGTGGCATGTTTGAAAGATACTCAACCTAAAATACCAAGTTTGGTATTTGCCGACTTTTCGTTTTTGAGTTATGCTGTTCACAGACACACATGGACCTTTTTCTAAAAATTATGTTATTCAGGGGCTTCAAAACATGTATTTCCGGTGAAATCTCGGTATCGAATTTTTGGGTGGAATGCAATGCTTGCCCTACTTACTATACGTAGTAGAGAAATTAAAAATATTATTATTATTATTATTATTATTATTATTATTATTATTATTATTATTATTATTATTATAATAAAACATAAGTCCCAAAAAAGTGGCTGATGACAACTTTTAAACGTACTTTATACTGCGTTTCATTACGTGAATTTACTTATCTTGGCCCCTTCCAAAGCTGGGTCCCAAGTTACTTCCGTGCGTGGTCAGATACGTGGAAAAGTAGAGAAAAAGGAAGTAAAGCAAGAAATGGGCACATAAACATACAGTGTGTCCTATTAGTAACGTATGCTCGACCACATTAATTGCGCTCGAACGCGACGCTCTGGAAATGACATCATTTACCCAAGCGAATGTTGGAAACAGTTTGATCGTAACAATGTAAATGCATTCAGGTTTAAGGCCAATGCTAACAGCAGATACAACGGTATGACCTATATCACTACCGTAGCAAGGTGAAGGGCGCACACGTTACGCTCGTAAACTATCGTGTAACATAAAAGTCGTGAAGAGGAAATAACTGCTTGGAATGAGAAAAGAGCGCCTGCTTAATAATCCGCCAAGCCCATCTCAACAGCTAGGAGTTGACAAAGGAATGACTCATCGAGGCTCCTGACCTCTACCTGCCAATTTCAAGTTCTCTTCAAGTCTTTATTAATCTGTCGCTGCACGTTAAACGGATCATCAATCCTTTCGTACCTTCATTTGTTCTTTGGTTTTCTTTTCCTTTTTACTTTCTCGACCACGTACCAAGTAAGCAGAGAAGGTATTGCATTCCACCCAAAAATTAGATACTGGGATTTCACCGAAAATATATGTTTTGAGGCCCCCTGAATAAATAAAATAAAAAGTATTTTTAGAAAAAGGTCCGGTGTGTGTATGTGTGTGTGCGCGCGCGCGCTCGCGCTATAATTCTGAATAGCAATACTCAAAAACGAAAAGTCAAATAAATACTACACTTTATATTTAGGTTCAGTTTCTTCTGAGGCAGTATTTTTAACACTAAAATGATTTCAGTCAAATTATATAATATGTAAATTCAATAACAGCCCGCCTTGAAGCAATATATGTATGCAATAATTTGTAAAATATATGTAACAGTCATTACATATGCTTATATTATTGTAAACATGTTCAATAATGTTATATGAATGCATTACGTAGTTTAATAATGTAGGAGGTGTGAGCATAATAAGTTAAAAGTTGCTAACAATGAGGTAATCTTGAAGCAATAATGAGTTTGAGAGTTTAAATGTTATTTGTGATTCTTGGAAGCATTAATGTAATTTTAGTGACAGTTTATAAAAAATAGCCAATCAACAACCAGAAAAAGCTTTAGTTAAATGCAGGTATTCTGTTGGAGTAAAAATAGCCAATAAGAGACTTAAAATACAGAAATTTACAAGTTTAGACGGTTGAAATCTAGCCAGTTGCCTGCAGACAGCGATAGTAACCGGATGCAAGATGCGTCCTCGAGAGATTTAGTATGTATTCGTGTGAGACGAAAAATAGTTTTACGAGGTAAAAAGTGTAATTAATTAATAAAAAGAATCTCACAGTTCTCGATATCAGTGAAGTGCTATTTAATTTGTGTCAAGATTAATAAAAAGGAGTGAATTAAAACTTAAAATCTGTATAAGCCTACATTCTTGTCGCATCACGCCCTGCCAAGACTTCCATGTCTCTAATAATAATACTGACGCAGCCGAGGCAAACATAAATATTTAATACTTAAAGAAACAGTAATTTTATTTTTTAAACTTGGGGCAAAGGACACCTGAAAGTTCATTTGGGGCGAAGGCTACCGGAAACTGTTTACTATACGTGTGGTTGCAACTACTACAAGTTCGGCTCCCCAACAGTTGAAATACGATACAACTCCTTCAATAACTACTTCACTTCCAAAGATGCGACACAAAGATTTTCAATAAAATCCCCCACCTCTAACTTCCCTTAACATGGAACATTTTCTGAAAATTTTTATTTATTTAAAAATGGCTCTAACGGTTTTGACTAAAATATCATATATTAAAATATTTACATGACGAATAAAATGTATATTATGTTGAATTTTCTGGGATTAGCCTGTGAAGTCCAGTCCATTCGGAAGGAATTTTGTGTAATCTTGTATAACTGGTAAAGGTTAAGCGACACACGAAAACGTACCATATAAAAGTGTAGATCTCTCTAAAACACACAATCTACTTAAAATAAGTTTTTCTGTGGCATAAGCCGTTTCTGAGATATCCGTCATTAAATGTTGGAATTGTTCAATACGTATTCCTTTCGTCTCGTTGATTTTCAGTTTTCTCGTGATTACATGGAAACAGTAATTTAAGACCGACATATAGCGTCCAGTTCTTAAACATTTGACTATGGCTATTCTCTTTATATCTATAACGAAATGTACAATGTAGCTATTTTTGCAAAGGTTTATTTGGATTAAAATGTAGAATGTAGAAAAATAGTAGTAAGAATAGTTTGTATACCAAGTAATAAAGATAGTGGGTAGTGAAAGTCATATGAATGTATCACATCAGATCTTTGTTTCATTTGTACTGAGCGGGATAGCTCACGTAGTAACGTCTGTGGCCGTATTCGGGAGGTCCCGATTTCAAAACTTCCGGGCTGACCAATCTGACGGAAGGTTTTCTTCTTTTTTTTCGGGGTTTGCCTCTGTCGCTAACGAATGCTGGGTTGGATAATTTGATCTGCAAATTTTCTTACCTTCCCTTTCATCTTTCTACGCTTCATTTTCTTCTATTTCACCGCCACACCAGGCATTGAACAGAGCACCCATCCTGGATATGCTATGATCCAAAGTTTACATGCTCTTCGACTTGGCTTGTAATCCTTGGGGGTGTAAGTGCTACAAAGAGGACGCTAATCAGTTAAAGAAGAAGTAGATTTATTTGTATTGAAAGCCCCCTTTAACTTTGGTATCGGGGGTTTTGACGTGAGAAACAACGATGGTGTTATTGCTCCCTGAGCTGTAGGATTTCAACTTTGGTTTTTTAGTACTTTTAACCACATTTATACTACCAGAATGATTCTGGTTGAAGAAAAATTCACCGTCCCTGCCGACAATCAAACCCGGGACCTCTTGGTTGAGAAGCCAGGGCGCTGACTACACGACGCAGAGACACTGCCCATTGTTTTGCTTTTAATGTCGTTGTGAACATCTCGAATTTTTGGTGAGCTGAACCCTAATTTTGACATTTTCTTACTTGAAATTGGAAGTTTTAGTAATTTCTTGACAAAACGTATACAATCAATTTTGGGAAAATTAAAATAGGTTTGCTGTTTGTCAGGAACAATAACATTCCTTATTTATAAAGTGGGTTCATGCTAATAATTTGAACGTCATACTATGAGATAAAAATATTATCCATAAAAGAAAGAGTGATCAACGTTCTGGCTTCTCAACCCGGAGGTCCTGCGTTCGACTGCCTGCTTGAGTGGGGAATGTTTCTTTATCACAATCATTCCTTGTCTCGTAGTGTGAATGCGGGAGAGAATGTGAGTGCGTAATGAAAAAGCTTATGTAAAAACTAACGTTAAAAAAATGAACAGTTCAAAGAGTAAAAACGCCATTAGTAATTGCTTCTTAAGTCAGAGCCCCCGATATGACTATAGAAGTTAAAGGGACTGTAAGTTATAAATTACAACGGAGCGGGATACCTCGCGCACTGCGACCTATATAGACCTATTGTGACTATCACCCGACAGGAGGAAGGGGCGAAGTGAAGGAACCACAAGGGGCTACAGGCCACGAGTCGCGCGGAATCCAGCTTGCAGATCCGTCCCACTGCTGGAGCTGCCCAGAGAAGGCTATGAACGACCCATCAACCAAGCAGCCTTCTAGTGTCCACGGGCAGTACTCTTTCCTTTAAGCAACCATCCGCGTCATCTGTCCGGCACAACTGAAGATAAGGAAACGGAATAAAAGGGAAATGAAGGAAAGAAATCCGTGCAAGATAAAAAACAACCCAGCATTCGCCTTCGGACCAGGGTAAACCATGAGGCGCTTGACGGAAATCGAACCTGGAACCTCCCGAATGCGAGCCTCTCACGTTACCGCGGAGCCTTTCGCTCGTTTAAAGGGGGATACAAATGAAAAAAAAACTAAAATATATTTTAAACATTTAATATATACAGGGTGCACCATTTAATTTGAGACTGTACAATATCTCCAAAGCTAAACGTTTTAGAATCTTTTTAAATGGGAACCTACAATTAGGGTCAAACTAAATTGACCCTAAAATGAACATCACAACGTCCTCCAAAAAACACGACTAATGGCATTTACTTTTCCCCAGAATTTCAAGCAACTTTTACTCAAGACATTTCTTTTTACAACTCTTAGTTTTAGAGATTTGTACAGTCTCAACTTAAATGAGCCATCCTGTATATCAGTATAAGAAGAGAAATTGTGTATGGATCTGAAGTTTTGCACAGAAAAAAAATCTATCAAAAATAACTTTTTGGCGGTAGAAATGGATTTCTTGAGGTCAGCAAGGGTTTCAAAAAGAGAAAGAGTAAGTTATGAAATAATTATACAGACGATGCAAGAAAAAAAACGCTGCAGAAGATGCATTACATGGTATGGACACGTGATGAGAAATTATCAAGGTTGGCACACGAGTGGATTCCAGTAAAAGGAAGAATCCTACCTCTACCATGGACAAAAATGCGTTCTACAGTTATGCTTCTAAATTGATTTTTGCGATAAACTACGCAAATCACCAGCACAAATGGCTCGATATAACATTGATGGGAACAAAGAAGAGAATTTCAATCCACAACTATAATCCTTACCAGCATTTGCCCAGCGGCCAGAAAAAAACTCAAGAAAAAATAATAAGCCTGGCGAGGCGGGTCTGCACAACGGGTTTTGAAACCAGGATCTCCAAAATGGGATTTTCATACGTTATCGCTTGTGCGATCCCTATCCGCCAAATAAAATGCAATAATGGTGGTAATTTAATGTCCCTTTTGACAAGTCAGGATTGCAAAGTGGTGAACAAATTGGGTTGAATGATGTTCAAATGAGCTGAATCATCAAGTATTGGTCGTAAGAGAATAAGGGAAAAGCCTTAGAAAAATCGGACATATTACATTTACATCATCTTCTCTATCCAATCTTATACAAAATATTCTTAAAAATACCTTATTATTCTATTTACTTCACGTTAATCCAGATACACGTTTGCAGTAATGGTTTCACTGCACGTTTCTTTCTAGGAACAAAATGGGTAATGCAGAATGAAGCAGTAATTAAAAAGAAGGCTAACACTCTTTGCATGGTTACTAGAAGCAAATAAATAGCGACTTAATACTTCTGTTCATAAAGCATTAAAGTATCGGAAAATTCAAACCAATAACGATGAATACCTCGGAAACGATAAATAACCATAAAATATCTGACGTGTTGCACTAGCATTACTTTCTCTACTCTTGTACAAACTATTTTTACAAACGCTTATTCTCCATCTACTTCATGTTAATCGAGATAAACATTTGCAGAAATTGCTAAATTTTTTGTAGGTGCAAAGGGAATTGGTAGGCTTTAAGCGAAAGTCAAATATTTTAAGAGCTGGTTGCTATGTGGAGCATTCCATTTTCTTTGCATTACCAGGACAAAAAAAATGAATAACGAATTCCTGTCTGAGAAAAAGTATAAGTATTGGAAAATTCAAACAAATAACAAGAAATATCTCGGACCACAAAAGAATGTACCTATGTGACACAAATTGTGTGTTTTAACCAGATCTACGTTTCTTGTATAGAAAAATTTTGTCTATCTCTTACACGTCATTGTTTTTTATTTTCTCAAAAATGGCTGTAATGATTTCGATTAAAACACTATATTTTTAACATATTTGCATGACAAATAAAATACGCATATTGGACCTTCTGCGAATAGCCTGTGAAGTTCTCTTCTTTATGCACTACTTTTGCATAATTGGTAAATTCTAAAAAATGGACACAAAATTACATACGGAAAATGTAGTTTTCTTTAAGCACACAGTTTATGTAAGATAAATTTTTTGTGGCGTTAATCATGTCCGAGATATTCTTTGTTATTGGTTTGAATTTTCAAATTCATATACTTTCTTCAAATGGTAAGCAAAGATCATGGAATTTCAAGGTCATTAAACAGTGACACACTATTTAAAAATCTGACTGTCGCTTTACTATATTACATTCTCCTTATACACACAACGCACTGTAAATATGTAATGAACATTTATCTCGATTAACAAAAAGAAAGAAGAATAAGCTTTTGTAAGAATAACTTATACCGAACGAGATGGCCCAGGCGGTAACGTCTGTGGCCCGTATTAGGGAGGTCACAGGTTCAAATGTGACAAATATGACTAATCTGAGCGAAGGTTCTTTCGCGGTTTTCCTCGGTCGCTAGGCGAATGCTGGGTTGGATAGTTTGATCCGCGAATTTTCCTACCATCCCGTACATCATTAAATTTCATCTCCTACTTCTTCGCCCATTCTCTGCTATGATCCAGTTTTCTTACTCCTCGACAGGCTACTGACCCAAGGCATTGGCTTGTAAAGTTCTACAACGAGGGGAGTAATCACTAAAGTAGAAGAAAAATAGTTTGTAGAAAAGTGAGTGTTAAAAATCATGTGAATACAAGGTATCAGACGTTATATTTGTTCCTTTCACACACATACACGGAGATTTTTATTCAGTAGACCTCAAAACACGCATTTCCGAAGGAACCTTTATAATTTGTCAGTGCAATACAATACCTGGGTGACACTGAACATTTTTAGGAAATCAAATTAGTTTTAAAACATTTATTGTTTTTCAAAATATTCCCCCTTTAATATCAAAGCATTTTTGCAATCGATGAAAGCAGTCCTTAAAGCAATGCATCTCTTCTTGAGGTACTTCAGATACCAAGTTTTTATAATATTCCACTGCTTCATATAATGACGATAAAGTGATTCACGCATTTTATCTTTAAGTTTTGGAAATAAAAGGAAATCACAAGGTGCTAGGTCAGGGCTGTATAGTGGAGGGTCCAAGGTGCTGATCTTTAGGGCATCCAGATACTCAGTTGTTAGTTTTGCTGTATGCGACAATGCGTTGTGATGAGGTAACATTATCTTTCCTTTTGAGTGATTTTCACGAACTTTTTAAAAACTTTGCGGTAAACAGACAGTCTATCTTCTAATGCTGTAGTAGCAATACGGCCCCTTTTAGAAGAAAAACTAGCAACCATCTTTTACCAGCACTGCGAATTCGCCGGACTTTTGTAGGTTTAGGTTCTGTTCGAAAGAACCATTTAGCCATTTGATTTTTATTTTCAGGATTACAACAATAAATCCAAGATTCATCACCAGTAACGATATTCCAAACCAAAATAGGTGCCGCCACCTTGGAATTTTTCCAGAGTTTTCTGCTCCAATCAATGCGTTGTTTTTGACCGGAAGTAGTTCAAATGTAACCCATCGATAACAAAATTTTCTCACGTCTAACTGTTGTAAAATTTTTTGCATTTGACTCATACCAATGCCCAATGTCGCCCGAATAAATTCGCAGGATGTCCATCGACCTCCTTCAAACATTGCTCGAGCAGCGGCAATATTTTCATCAGTAGTAGCAGTTCTTGGGCGTCCTTTACGGAATTCATTCACTAAGAAAAAACCGATCTCGCCAAATGCTCTTCTAAGCCGATCTTCACATTGTTTAGCAGTTAATAACGATTTAAGATCGTAAAAATCATAATCCGGAAATGTTCTCTGGTCAAATTAATTTTTGGGTGAACACAAAATCTTTAAATTACGATAATTAACAAACATTAGAGCATATCGAATAAACTACACGCAATCAACTCAAAAACATTAGACAGTAGCTGAAAAATATAAAGAAATTTAATTTGTTTTCAGAGACATGACATAAAAATTTTCAGTATCATCCTCGTACTTACTGCAAGTGTAGAGAAACTAAGAACTCGTATAGGCAAGTCATCCGAACAGGCTATCTATCCGGATTGGGAGGTAGACACACACTACCCCGACACCACGGAGATGTTAATAATGCTGATGATCATCATCACTTAAACATCTTATACATGAATGCCCTGAAGCAGAGGATGCGATAAGATCACACAGTCGCGACATGCATGCAGCAGTGCCGAGATGCACTCAGATGATCGCGTGCTATTATTGTGCTGTTCAACTTCTCTCTGCTTGTGCAAGATGTGATTTATTTCATGATTATAATATACAACGTTGCATACTTATTGTCTTTTCTTACTTTTTCAGTTTCATACTTGTTCTTTTCTTCCTGAACAAACAGTTATACTCGAGTGGTTAATGTCTGGAAGAACAACCTTTTTTGTATCGATCTTAGGATAGGATAGTCAGACGGCGGGGGCCATTTTAGTAGGCCCATTGTGTCTTACATGACCCCTGGGACTTAGGGATGAAGGGGGAATACGAAAGGCGGCCATATTCGGACGACGTGTGCGCTAGCAAGGACGGGGTCTCTAGAATTGCAGCAATCCTGACGCCGGCGAGAGCCTGCCTACTTCATTACCAACCCGGGTATCCCGGAAATGAGGCGTTAGAGAGAAATCCTTTATACTGCGGAAACCCCACCGTCCCAGTGCCACGCACCAATTGCCGTCGCCTGGTCCTCCAACCCTGAAACAGATGAAAGAAATGATGGGGAAAATCACAAGAAAAAAACAAAGGTCAGGAGCTCGGCCCAACGGGAATCGAACTCGTGATCTCTCGAATGCGCGTCTCACACGTTAACCATGAGCCGTCTCACTTGTTTTATTTCAAACTCTGTTTTATACTTTCCTTATTACTTGGATACCTAAGGGAGATGAAGTATTATATTTAGTTCACAAATTCCACATCAAGGTTTCATCGGAAACACGCCTTTGACATTCCTAATTCCTAAAAGAATGAAACTTTTGTGTGTGCGTTTGTTATCTCCCGAGCTCAAACATGAAAACTTCTAAAAAATATAAAATTTTTATACTTAATTCAAGATCTTTTTAAGGCATTCCGCCACTCCAAAATAGAGCTAAATATTTAAGCTATTTCTGTGAATAGCCTGTGAAGACTCTTCATTATGAATGGATATTATTAGGCGGTAGGAGTAGTCAGACGGAGCGGTCTCCATTAACTGGAGCACAGCGCAGCACGTAGACCACAGTGGACCCTTTGTGCTTCCAACCTGACCCCTGGGAGGAAGGGATGAAAGGGAGATCCGAAGGGCGAGATGTGCGATAGCAAAAACGAGGTCCATTGGTTTCAGCTTGACACCAATCCTGACGCAATGGCACCCGAAACCTGAGGTGCCGGAAAAGACGAGACACACTCAGGAAGGAAGAGGGCCCCAGCAATCCCGCCAAGCGCCAGGGACAAATCTTTCCAGAGCGCAAGTTCCACCGTCCTGCCACAAAATACCAACCGCCGTCGCCTGGTCCTACAACCCTGAAACAGATTTAAAAAATCTGATGTGTTACACTCACATGACTTTCTCTACTGTTGTACAAACTATTTTTACAAACTCTTATTCTCCATCTATTTCATATTAATCGAGATAAACCTTTGCAGAAATGATCTTTTGGCATGCAAAGAGAATTGCATTTTACACATAGCGACCATTTCTAAAAATATTTGACTATCGCTTAAGGCGTACTATGTTCCCCTTGTTTTGTCATTTGCAAGGGCAATATAGAAATACAGTAGCCTTTAATCATAGACATATCTCTTAATAGCTGGTTGCTATGTGCAGCACCATTCTCTTTGCCTCAGATTAATACTCTGCATATACAGGACAAAAAATGAATAACGAATTCCCATTTGAGAAAATAAGTATTGAAAAATTTAACGGAATAACAAGCAATGTCTCGAAAATGGTTCACTCAACAAAAAAATGTATATAACATAAATTGTATATTTTAACTCGATCTACATATTTTGTGTAGTAAAATTTTGTCTATCTCTTATGGTATACCAGTTATGCAAAAGTCGTTCACCATGAAGAATACTTTTGGAGACATTCCCAGAAAATTTGAGATATACATTTCATTTGTCATGAAAATATCTTGAACATATGATATTTTAATCAAAATTGTTAGAGCCATTTTTGAGAAAATTAAAACTTTCGAAATGTTCCATGTAAAGGGTAGTCTGGCGTGGTGGGATTTTCTTGGAAACCTTCGTGTCGCATCTCTGGAAGATACTGAACCTAAATACCAAGTTTGGTGTTTATCCGACTGTTCGTTTCTGAGTTATGCTGTTCACAGACACACAGACACACACAGGACATGTTTCCACAAATGCTTGTTTTGGATTCAGGGGGTCTCAAAACATGTATTTCTGGTGAAATCTCGGTATCGAATTTTTGGGTGGAATACAATGCTTCCCCTACTAACTATACGTAGTAGAGAAAGTAAAAATAGAGACAGGAAATGAACAGAAAACTCGTGGTGGAGGGAACCACCCCAACATTTGCCTACTGACCCGGGGAAAACGCGAACAAACCTATGGTCGGGAATTGAACAGGTGTCTCCCGAATGTGAGCCTTACATGTTACCGGGAGACACCCGGTCAATGGATTTTTATGAGTTAGACGAAAGCTTACTACGCCAAAAAAGATGTAGATTTAATGACGCGCGCAATTTATGTCAAATACTGTTTTTCCCTCTTTCATTAAGCATTTCTGATGTATTCGTTGTCTTGGTTTGAATGTTCCAATGTTTAAATATTTTGAAGTGCCTGGTCACCATGTTCTTCTTTCTCGTAATGTCAGTAGAATTTCAAAGCCATCAATTACCCGACTTTTAAACCTCTGACTATCGCTTTAGGTTGTTGAATCCCCTTGTATCTTCATAAAAAATAATGAAACTATATGCTGAAAATATTTAACTGGTTAACAGGAACTAGACAGGAAAGAAGAAGGAAAAACTTTCATAACAGTGTGCATTGATAGTTCTACTTCTGCTGTTGCTTAATATAAACTTCCAGAGATTTCCAATGACTACAATCTCAGAATTGGCAATATTATTACTTTCTCTATCATGCATCTAGAAGGTCTTGCAATCCACCCAAAATTAAATACCGATATTTCGCCAGAATTACATGTTTTGAGGACCCCTGAATACAGAAAAAGCATTTTTAGGAAAAGGTCCATGTGTGTGTCTGTGAGCAGCATAACTCAAAATATATATAAAACATGAATATACTATCTCGGCACCTTGGTTACTACACCGGGACATACATTCAAACTTTGCATTTATTCTCACAAACACATTTATATTTTAGAATACATCAAATTTTTTCAGATAAAATAACTACAAACTACACAATGTCTACAAAATAATAATAATAATATCATAATAATAATAATAATATAAATAAAAAAAGAAAAAATAGAAATTATTAGATTAGAGTAAAGGCGTAAAAAATTACAATTCTAAATTCTATATTTATCTACACTTGCTGGAAACCAACAAACTTAGCAACTGGTAACCAGCTAATCTACTCGTATGTAACTATATTCACTGGAAACCAATGAAAATGTACTGGTAGTCAGCACAAAACCTTCTACTAAACTACTAATCATTTTAATAACTTTATTTATATTGGTATTTTATTTAAAATTTTCCTTAATTAAAATGTTTTATAAAGTTAAAGTTATCTAACATAGCTCAAAAACGAAAAGTCGGATAAAAATCGATATTTAGGTTCAGTAGATTCGACAAAGATGCAATATGAGGATTTTCAGGAAAATCCCCTTACGCCAAACTACCCTTCACATGGAACATTTTTCGAAATTTGTTATTTTCTGAAAAATGGCTCTAAAGGTTTTGAGTAAAATACCATATATTAAAGATATTTTTACATTACAACTAAAATGTATATCTTGAATTTTCTGTGAAGTTCTCTTCATTCGGAAGGAATTTTGTATAATCTTGTATAAATAGTAAACGTTACGCGACAGAGGAAAACATACTACACAAAAAATGTAGATTTTTTAAACATACACAATTTATTTTAAATAACGCTTTTATGACGCCAGCTATTTCCGAGATGTCCATTATTAATGGTTCCAATTGATCAATACTTAGTCACTCTTTTAAAGTTCTGTCGATTTTCAGCTGGGTCTGACGATGTCATGGAGATAGTATGGAATTTTAAGGCCAACATATAGCGTGCAGTTCTAAAACAGTTTACTGTTGCTGTTCGCTTTGAATCTATAACGAAATGCGTGATGCAGTTATTTCCCGAAACGTTTATCTGGATTAAAATTAAGAAGATAGGAAAATTGTGTAAGAATAATTTGTATACCCACTAATAAGTGACAAAGTACAGAAAGTCATTTGAATGTAACATATGATTTTGTTTTTCTTATGTTGCCAATGGAATTTCAAAGCCATCAATTAGCCACCCGACTTTTAACCATTTGACTACCGCTTCAGCTCCTGTATCCCTCTTGTACCTTCAGAGAAAACTAATGAAGCTGTATTCTATAAACTTATTAAGGGGACAAGGTAGTCTGAATACATGGAAATTACACCTTAAGTGTGTTAAATTAACACTACTCTTAAAGTTCACAATTGTTTTTTTCTGAAATTTTTATGAATTATTCTATAAATCATAAAAATTATTTCAAGTGGTTGTCTGCATTGATAGCTTATGTAGTTAAGTCCGTAAAAATTATTTCATTCAACAGAAAAATAATAAAATTTACTCTTAAAACACGTGAGTTCATGTAGCTTTTTCTCTGATACTACTTGCAATACAGAATCACACGTTTGCGTGCTTGTTCTTAGTATAATCAGACATCTTCTGAACCTCAATTATTTAGTTACGTGCTTCAGTTCACTAGAAACTTAAAAACAGTTATTTGCAAAGTAAAAAAAGTAAAAATGTGGAAAATTTGCGATGTTGTTACTTTCTTAATATCACTAATATGAATTATAAAATTATGATTGTGGTTCAGAAAGTTTAACTATGTGTTGTTTACATGTACTGAAAATTTCTACCTCTCATACTTTGAGAAGAAGGTACATAAGTATCCAAAAATGTTGTTCTGAGAAAAGTGAATTTAAAGTTTGAACATTAAAATTCTGATATACTTCAGTACATTCCAGGGTCATAATCATCTGCACCTTCGTTCCTGGATTGCTTCAGATTTTCTGATGGCCTTCTCTTGTCCTTGCTGAACTGCTCGCTGGGCAGGACATAGTCGTCCATTGTTGAAACATACAAAAAATGTTCTAAAAAAGGGACGTTGTATGACATCTTTAAAGGAAGGCAGACTAGCATTTAAATTGTATTTAAATGTCTTAAGAACCTTTTAACCCCCCCAAAAAGAATATATTTTCTGAAACTGGAAATAATATAGATTTTATTAGTACCTAAAACAAAAAATGTGATTTTTGACCATTTTAGAATACCTTGTCCCCTTAACACGAAGTAGATAGGGAAGCAGAAGAATAACAAAAACAAGAAAAGCTTTCATAACAATAGCTTGTAGTGCAATAATAGCCTTTTATTGTTTTCTACTTCTGTTGTTACTTAACAAAAAATTCCAGAGATTTCCAATCCTTAATCTGAGAATTGCCAATACGATTTTAAGCACTATCGCTAGTGTCTTCTCTTTACTACTCACGCTTAATGACGTTGCAGGCTGCTTTCTAAGTGATTCTGAGACTCGAAGCTTTGCAGATCCATCCTGAAGGCATGGTATAACCATGAATTTAATGACTTTAGGTGAGCTTGAATTGATTTCCATTCTCAGAACAAAAGTTCTAAAGAAAATGAATTATAGCAAAGCATTCCGCATGTCGAGTTGCGGCTTCAGGGTACAAATTAATAGCTTGTTGCGTTTGGAATCCGAGTTATATCGGTGCAGGTGTGCAGTTGAACAGGTCGAATGGAATGAAGGTAACCATGGTTCTGTAATTACTCAATGCAACATATCTCAAACTGAAACTATAACCGTACTGGTTCCGCATTGGCTTCAAGTGGCTTCCTCCAACAATTAACTTTTCTTCTGCTTATTATCCGCGCTTATTTTGTAACAGCAACAGAGGGTAGTCAGTCACTACAGGGACATCTATTATTATTACTATTACGAGGGCAAATCAAAAAGTTTTTGCCCTATTTTTTTCTGGTAACATAAGATACATACAGCCAACTAAATATGTAGATATTATTCCTTGTACCTTTCACTATTTTTCCACATAGTCCCGTGCAGGTTTCAGACATTTGTCCCATCGCAGCACTAATTTAGCGATGCCGCTGCGGTAGAAGTCGGCCGTCTGACTACGCAACCACTGTCGCACTGTTGTCTTGACTTCGTTGTCGCAAGTGAATCGCTGTCCTGCCAGGAACTTCTTCAGCGGACTAAAAAGAAGGAAATCACGAGGGGCAAGATCCGGGCTGTATGGTGAATACTCTAGAAACTCCCAGTGAAAGTTCCTTAGCTTGCCGATGGTCTTGTTTGCCACATGTGGTCTCGCATTGTTGTAGAGGATGATCACGTTGTCAACATCGAGAATCCCACGGCGCTTCTTTCTGATCGCAGCCCGCAGAAGTGACAGTGTGGAACAATATCTATCGGCATTGATGGTGGCACCTCGCGGCATGAAATCCAGCACAAGCGGTCCACGGCAATCCAGAATGCCCTTAACATCACTTTGGGAACGGATGTCGCAGTACGGAATTTCTTTTTCACAAGAGACTGCGGATGTTTCCACACCATACTCTGCTGTTTTGATTCCGGCGTGTAATGCAGTACCCACGTTTCATCGCCAGCAATAATGCGATCCAGGAAATTGTCACCCTCCTCGGCATATCGTTGCAGATGATTTTCAAAGAAACAATCATTCGCTTGCCTTTCATCACGTTATCCAACTGCTTAGAAACTCATCGACATGAAACCTTCCTGTACCCTAAGCACTCGTCAATGATGTCGAAAGTACTCACAAAAGAAATGTTGAGCTCCTGAGCAATGTCTTTGATGCGTACGCGTCGCTCTGCTTTCACCATCGCATCCACGCGGGCAATATTGTCATCAGTCATCGATACACGCGGACTCCCCGCACGCTCATTGTCATGCAGATTTGCACGGCCATTTTCGAACTCGGAACACCTTCATCTCACACTTCTCAAAGCAAGACAATTTTCCCCACATGATGGCTGCATTTCCCTGTGGATCTCGATGGATGTTCGTCCATTACTCCACAGAAAACGGATCACGTTTGCTCGTTGCCATTTTGAATGCACTGACAGCAGCGCTGCCGCCGGCAGCAGTTGGAAACTCTATGAGGCCCAGCTCATGAAAAGTCCAATACTTCGAATGTATATGTTGATTTTTGTTTTACATTCGTAATTTGGCCGAAAAAAATAGGAGCAAAGACTTTTTGATTTGCCCTCATATTATTATTATTATTATAGTAGCAATCTTAATATACATAAAAGTCAGGGTGTGTGTGTGTGTGTGTGTGTATGTGTGTGTTCCTTATAGGCTTCTACACCGTTGCGCCGATTTCGACCAAACTTGGCACATAACCTTTGACACAAGGCGAAAATTACTGTCTAGCTTAGAATTCGAAATTCTCTGCCACTTCACACGATTAGTTATTTAATTTTATGCAGTACCTACAAAAGTTCGTAAGACCATCTATATTCTCAACGATAATCATAATACGTCGTATATTGCCAACATAAGAATAATTACTTAGGCTTTTACGGCCCCACAAAATAACAAAAGGAATAGCGTGTTCACATATTATTCGTTGTTCTGTTCTCTGACAGTGATCATGTGTAATAACACAGTCCAATAAATAAATTACAACAGCCGTGCCTCCTGTTGCTATGAGTGCACAAATGTAAAGGGTTACATCACTTGGTAAAAACGTAACAACATATCAAACTTATTATATTGGACTATGATAACAGCAACAGCATCAAAGCAGACAAAATATCACTTATTCTTATTCTTCTTTATCTTCGTATGATTTTTATTGCGTATTGATATAAAATAACACAAAGGCATCCAACATAATCGCATTGACTACAAAAGTCTCTAAGGTGCTCAAACATTCCTAGCATAAGAGTAATAAATAAGTCGAAATTTATATCCATTCATTCTGCGATCATACTCCGATGTTCGGATATTCATTCATTATAATTTATAGATTCTCTTTTTTTTTGTAAGCAGCGGATTTCTTTCTCTATGGGAAGTTTGGATGTTTTTATAAACATAAAAACAAACACTGAGTGACATGAAATGGCAGTGGGCATGGATCAGCATCAAACCAGTGGAAGTATTACTTCTTATATTTATTCTTCTTTTCTTGGTATATTAATTTTATTTTGTCATTCATGTATTTTCTTAGTAGTTTTTGTATATATTGGTTACTGAGAATGAACAAGGTTATATTGGCTTTAGTTAAACTGCTATTATTTCTTCCCAACCGAGATTTTCTCTATAAATAACGATGAGGCATTCCGAAAGTCACAGCGTGGAACCGTCACTCAGCTGCATTTAACGAGAAATCATCAGATGGTCTAGGGGTATCTTGCTAGCAGCCTCTAGTTCCCAAGGTCGCGGTTTCAAACCCGGCAGGGCGATGGATTTTTTTTCGGGCGTAAAAACCCTTAGCATGGCTTCCTTCGGAAGGGAAGTAAAGCCGGTGGTCCCGTGTCGTAGATTTATGGCACGTAAAAGAGCCTCAAGCCTGATAGAGGCCTCTGTGCAAAATTTCCGGTCTCTCACGCCCAATATGAAATGGGACGGTAAGGACCATAGCAGTTAACAGGCGGCCATAAATAAAACTGAATTTAATTTTTTAAATTTAATCAGTACAAACTGTCGTATTTGTGGTTGTTCAGCAGTACCTTTGCGTAGTGTTTTCTCAGCATATTATTATTATTATTATTATTATTATTATTATTATTATTATTATTATTTATAGAACCCTGAGGATTTTAGTTAACTCTTTAAGTATCTTATGTATTACTTTTTAAAGGCCTCTAAAGAAACGCAAGGCTATTGGGTAACTGCAACCTAAGGCTAAATGCTGTAGGAATAAGCTGTCAAACCAGAGGCAACGCCAGGTACTTCAGCTAGTATAAAATATAACTTGGGGGACGAAAGAGATTTGGTACATCGTCAGTCTCTAAAGAGATACCAGGTCAATATTTAGATTCTGCTATGCATTCAATATTATAAAACATATCATTTGTATTTAATTGTTAAAGCGAAAGCTAAGTGAAATGAAACATTTAATAGTGGATAAACTTTATGATAATTATGAATTATGCAAAATGAACCTCTGATGTGTTATAATTACATGCTCAATACACTTTTCCCAGCGATGTTCAATCGCTTCGATACTCCACTTATAGTGAGAACCGTCGAGTTCTGCAAAATAGCCATCAACTACAGACCACACCTCTTCATTGTTGAAAATCTTTTACAAGCATGCCATTTCTTCAGCCTTGGAAACAGAAAGTAATCAGAGGGGCTAAATCTGGCGAATAGGGTGCATGAGAAAGCAATTCGAACTCTAACTCATTGATTTTGGCCATGGCGACAATGGATGTGTGAACTGGTGCATTGTCTTGATGAAACAAACCTTCTTTTTCGTTAAATGCGGCCGTTTTTGCCCGATTTCATCATTAAAAGCTGCAATAAGTTTGCATAATACTCACCATTGATTGCTTTTCCTTTTTGAAGACAATCAAGGAAAATTATCCCACGCGCATCTCAAAAAACTGACGCAATGACCTTACCTGCAGATGAAACTGTCTTCGCCTTCTTTGGAACTGATTCTACCCTTTCAATCCACTGTTTTAACTGTTTCTTCGTCTCAGGTGTGAAGTGATGGACCCATGATACATCCATGGTTATGAATCGACACAAAAACTCGGCTTTATTGTAGCGAAACATCGCCAAAATCTCGATTGAAATATCCTCACGATGCTGTTTTTGTTCCATTGTGAGTAAACCCGGCACCCATTTTGCGTACAGCTTTCTCATGTCTAAATTTTCAGTTAATGTGCGATGTACAGCACTTTTTAAAATGCCTACGATGTCTGCTAGCTCGCGCACTTTCAGGCAACGGTCATCCAATACTATTTTGTGGATTTTCTTTACAATTTCTGGCGTGGTCACCTCATTTGGTCGACCACTGCGATGTTCATCTTTACAGCTCGTACAACCTCGCTTAAACTCTGCCACCCAATAATTTACTGTTGTAAACAAAGGAGAAGACTCCCCCAGAGTAGAATCTAGCTCAGCTTTAATAATAGTTGAACTAAGACCTTTCAAATGAAAGTATTGTATCACATAATGATGGACAGTTTTATCCATGTTTACAAATTCGCTGAGAGCGTTCAGTATTGATAGCTGTCAAACAATTAATAAACAACGTAGCATCGTCAAACTTCAAACTTAAGCTTTATAAGTTTGGTACTTTCTACCATAGTCGTTTGTTTGAAACATCAACCGCTATATATACGTCAGGTCGGGTACTTCTGGGACTGGCGTCGTATTTACAAGGCCATAAAGAATTAGTGAGCGTTGTACAATTTCCTTAAAAGGTGTGAGAGATATGTGGTGTTCTAAGGACACCATTTCTAAACTCTTCTATGATGAAGGTATGTGCTTACCGCATATATATTTTACATGAGAAGTGGATGTGCTAGAATTTAAAGGGATATGACTACCCGACTGCGCCGACAAACAGTATGCTGACTTGTGCCAAGGAAATTCCAGTTAGGCCGGCCATGCATCCAAACGAAGACTGTGTAGAACGCTTTTATTCTTAAGAAAACGAGCATCTTCTCACTGAGCTGGGTATATAATTATAGAAATTGTTGAACAAGAACTACTTGCTTTTTATTCATGTGGTTCATGACCTACATGTTAAACGACGTTAATTACCCCAACAAGAAATGTTTCACAGGCCGAAACCTTCCTCAAGAGATGTTCTATAGACGGTTCAAAGCCACAAAATGATCCATGCAGTGATTTTCGAGATTATCATGTACACACAGACTTGAATAATGATCTCGGACTGTTGCTTTGTACGGCATCTATTGTCGAAGTTCCCGGGGCTACTCTGAGAACCAAAAGAAAATATCACTGACTCCTTTACACATGAATATAGAGAACAACAATAGCAGCTTCACGACCTCAATACTTGACCTAAGATTTAAAACGGTTTCCTTGCAGCACTGCAACTTGTATATGGAAGGGGAACAATAAACGAGGCGGCTGATACGCGGAAGTCTGCTCAGATGCATTCTTTACACGAAGTGCAACCTGTTCAAGAACAGCATGCCACAGGTTGCTTACACAGGCATTACTCACAACTTCATTTCAAATATATGAAGAACAATACCTCCAGCCCACTTCAGAGGGAAGGCTCTGATATTCAAACACTTACACGCCATTCTCTACTCAGTACAGATTCACACATAAAACGTTATATATACACCGCGTGAGTGTTCTCATCCTGCGGATTGGTAACTAGGCAAAGCTGCATTTTATAGGCAATGCGAAATGCAGGGGCTGACACCGCATTCACCAGCGCTGATTAGGGCTATGAAGGTACTCGTTTTAACGTGCTCTAGTAGTGCAATGGTTAGCATGATGAAGGTAAAAAGCTCAAATCACGCCTGCAAATAGCTGAACTTTTTTATTCATTTCTTGCATTTATTTATGACGTTCATTAAAGCATATTCTAACAAGCAGCAACTTGTGTTTTAATGAAATTCACATAATTAAACTAATTAAGTGAAACAACACTTCCATGCCAAACTATCAGTTCTCATTACATTTACTAAACATAAAAAGTACTTCAAGTGGCAGTATTTGAACCTAGAACCCTCACCACTAAAGGCCAACGCGCACATTGTTGCAATACGAGTGCAAGTTACTGCACGCACAGCGGTGCAAACCAGTCATTTCGGCCGAAATTGATACGACGTGATGCCGTGGACAGTGTTTACGGCATAGCCAGTACAACGCCAGGACTGCGTAACTTCTCAATCCGCAGGTTGAGAAGACTCACCCGGTATATATAATTCTTCTATTCACAATTTACTAGAATTTATTTTACACTAAGTAATATAGGCTTAGTTGGAAAGGCGGAATCAGACTGAAAAATTCAATGCCATTCCTGGAATTTAACCACGGAACTTCGGTTTCCTGTGCCGTTGCTATAGTCACCTTAGCTATCATGGCAACATACCAGTGTGATATTAAATTCCTCAACTGACTCACATTTTCGCCGGTAAACCAGAAGGTGTTCTAAATTCATTTGAGGGATAACACACTCCAATGCTGACTTACTATCGGAAAGCGGAAGATCCATGGTTCCAATCCCGACTATGCATTAAATGGTTTAGTCTGATTCTACCTTTTCTACTGTAGCTCAGACATGGCATTCGTGGAAAAAACCCATTAATTATCAATATGGCTTAGTAGTAGGCCACATTGGGTACTTTTTGCTTCCAACGTCGCCCCTGGGAGGAAGTGAAGACCAGAAGGGCGACCAGATCCGAACGACGATGTGTACTAGCAAGGACGAGCTCCATAACGATTCCAATATGGTACCAATCTGACGCCAGCTAGCTCTCCCTAAACCCCGCGCATCTGGTGATCCCATGACAATCGAGAGAGCTCCCAGGAAGGATCCCTAGCAGTCCCACCAAACGCCAGGGAGAAATCTTTCTAAAGCGCAAATTCCACCATCCTGCCGCAACATACCAACCGCTGTAGCCTGGTCCTACAACCCTGAAACAGATAAAAGGAAATTATCGGGACAGGAAATTTGTTGTAGAATGCGAACCACCTCAGTATTCGCCCATTGATCCGAGGAAACCACGAAAAAAAGAGAAAGAGAAAAAGCTGGTCAGAAAGACGGTAATCCAACTCGGGAATTCCCCCCAAATGCGAGCCTCGCAGGTTACCGCTCGGTTCAATATGGGCTTGGTTACATTCAATACGCTGAGACATTATTAAAATGTTTGTATTACAAGTCACAGTAAAGTTTCAACCAAGATAAGAAAGAAGAATCGTAAACTTCTTGCGACGTATATACACTGCAAAATAATGTAATCATATAATGAAATATTTCGAAATCGTTAATGTTAAAAAACACATGGACTATATAATTTAATAAGCTCTAAATTTTTCTTATGCTACTTTTTGCTCGTGTCTTAAAATCTCTTAGTTATACAAAATTCAGTCAGAACGAAGAGAATTTCAAAGCCTACCTGAAAGAAATTAAGATATGTATTCTTCATGTAAATAGCTATCTCAAATATATGCTATTACCTAAAAATCAATAGAGCCGCTTTTTGCGGAAAATAATAATGGAAATGCTTCCATGTAAAGGTAGTTTGAGATGGATACATTTAGTGAAGATCTTATTCATCCAAGGAAGATCTTTGGCTTAAATGTACAGTTCGATGTTCATCCGAATTCCTTTTTTAGTTATGTTCAGACCGAGCAGGATGGCTCAAGAGGTAACGTCTGTGACCCGCATTTAGGAGGTCCAAGTTTCATACCATTGGGTCCGATCAATCTGACCGAAGATTTTTTCGCGGTTTTCTTCGGTCGCTAGGCGAATGCTGAGTTAGATAGTTTGATTCGCGAGTTTTCCCATCAGGCCTTTCATCCCCAGATTTCATTTCCTTCTTCTTCACCGCCAAACCAGGCATTGGAGCTGATCACGGATATGCTATGATCTACAGTTTGCTTGCTCCTCGATAGGCTACTGATCCAAGTCTGGGTTCCAAAACCCAAGTTGGCTTGTAACTCCTGGGTGGTGTAAGTCCTACGAGGGCTGATCAACAAAGACTGAGACTGATTTTTTCCTGTAGCTTCCTTGATAGTTTCCTGCCTGTACCATGAACATTTGAAAAGAGCGATTTTATGTATAATGTGCATAGGCGGCAGCACTCTCGTATCGGTAGGTTGGTAGTAATGCTCTGTTTTGTAGACCCTACTTGCATTTCGCATACCGTAAAATGCAAGTGACGCGAGAGGAGCAGTACAGCGCAATAAAATTCTGTTTGCGATTAAGCCGTACAGCCTCTGAAACATAAGAAAAGCTGCAGCAAGCGTACGAAGATCCGCTATCTCGTGCAACAGTGTTTAGATGGTTCAAGAGGTTCAAAGAAGGCCGACTTCTCGTATTAATCAAGGTAAGTCTGGTGTTTCGGCTCCCGCTGTGACTGTTACAGCGTCATACTACACGTCAGTATTGGCTAAAGAAGCACATTACAAGGAAACGACCAGAACTTCGTCGGACTGAGTAGCGATTTCATCATGACAACCCGCGGTCTCACAAATCCAGTCATGTAGTTTTTGGCTAAATGGAACATTACCTGTTTACCGCATCCGCCTTATAGCCCGATCTTGCACCCTGTGATTCTTTTTTATTCCTATCAATAAAGGCAAAACTCCAGGACATTTGATATTTGAGAACTGAAGCAGTGCTCAAGAAAAGTGAGGTGACTCAAGGACCTCACAAAAATGGCCTGCACCATGTGTTCGAGGACTGGTAGAGGCACTATAAAAAGTGCATTGAAGTAGGAGGGGATTACTTTGAAAAATATCATGTAAAAATTGAAGGGAAGTAACAAACTCTGTGGAATAAAAAAGTTTCAGTCTTTGTTTATCAGCCCTCGCACAACGAGGAGGGTAATCCGTTAAAGAATAAGAGTTATGTTCAGTATACTGAATGGGGTGGCTGAGGCTGTAGCCTCTGAGGCTCGCATTTGGGAGATCTTGTGTTCTGTTCTCCTTGGACCGCCTCCTTGACCTTGATTAAGATTTCCAGAGCTGCTTAACATTCGTCTAAGGCAAATCTATGAAAATGTGTTAATCAATAAACAGTCATGATAAGAATAAAAGGAATGTAAAAGTTTCAGTGATAGAAGGTAAATAAGACCGGATTCTGCTAATTCAATTCAAGATTTATTTGAACAATGTTAAACGCGCATTCTTACTTCATTATACATTAAAGGCAGTGAATATTGATGGTGATAGGTAGAGGGATACTATGTGATCATATTCTGTTAATAAACCCATATCCAGAAAGGCTTGTTTACGGGTTAGAATCTCGAAATATGGAGGAGGATGCAGGTAGTACGGCAAAAGATAGGAAAGCAGTAAAAGGGAAAGCTGAAATACTGCGAAATAGACAGATAACATTTTAATCAACTCTGAAGGTTCTTGAAATTGCTGCCGCCGACTTCGATATGTTTTCTTTATCTCGTGATTACTTGATGTCAAACTCTTGGAAAAGAGTTCAAACTCTGGTATATGTCGTATCCGCGGACGTCCACAGGGGTGCCCACCAGGACTCAAGGTGCCTGTTTCGCTTAAACGCCTCTCCAATCTTGGAAACATGGTGTGGGTTGGGTGACGCCTGTTGGTGTAACGTTGTTAAGAGCTGGCAGGCCTCTCTTTTACTGTTTCGGGCTTTCCTATAGGTGAAAAATATCTCGGTGTACAAGACCGCCATTGTTCATTACCACTTGATAGTCGCACAAATGAATAGTGTACAGTATGAAACATAAACAGAATAATCCGTAAACACTACCATTGGCGGTAGGTATGCTATGTATCATGCAACAGCTGATGCAGTACCATTGATAAACAAATGACTAATGAATGCGATGTCTACTGCTTATCGCGGAGTCTAGTTTCTTTACCTACAATCTCCACAATCATCCTCCTTCCCGCTTCGGAGGCTTTAGTGCGCAAACAAAGAGTTTCTGGACATGGGTTTATAGACAAAATACAATCACATGGTATACATATATCTATCACCAAGCCTTGTAATGTGAGTTTTACATCCTGTATATATACAAATAAACTATAGTGACCAGAGACAGTCGTATAGGGTATCAGGTATGCAACGTAGGGGGACACCTCCCACATTATGTCTTACGAGGGATCCATTGCAATTTCCACCCTCTAGGAGGAGGGGATGAAATGAAGGAACCACAGGAGGACACAGGCCGCAGGGCATGCAGGCCACAGAGTTGCGTGGAAATTCCTAGAAGACCCGTCTTACTACTGGAGCTGCCGAGACAGAGCAGGGAACGACCCGTCAAACAGGCAGCCCTCTAGTGTTCACAGTGAATACGCATCCGGCGCCATCTGTTCGGCACAGCCATAAGCCACGACCCATAAGTACGCTCGAAAGATGAGAAGGAATGAAAGGGAAATTATGGAGAGGAAATCATGGTAGATGAAAAACCACCCTAGCATTCGCCTACCGGTCAGGGGAACGTACGAAAAACTGAAGTTCAGAGTGGGTGGTCGGCAGGATTCGAACCCAGGACCTCCAGAATACAAGCCTCACAGAACCATCTCGCTCGGCGAAAGTCATGTGAATGTAACACATTAACTGTTTATATAAGAGATTTAGTAAAGTTGAAAGTAGTAGAGTAATTCATGTGAGTGTGACACATCTGTGTTTTATATAAATAAATCACCTCAATTTGGGATTCTTCTGTTATAAATTTGGCGTATCTGATGTTAGGTTTTAATCAATAGACCATAGGTGGAGCCAGACGCCAGGCAGACATAACAGTTCAGAGTTGGCTGTGAATCAGATGAAGATGAGAATTTCACCGCAATGACAACTATGTCAAAAGTAGTTCTCAAACTTTCTTCTTGCATTTCCGGCAAATTCCACATAATCATCCACGACCTCTTTGTTGTGTGCTGGCCGCCTAGAGAAGAATGCATAATCACGACACGACATACGCTTCCAGAAGGTAAAGTGGTGGTTATTTTAGGACCGCAACCTTCATTAATGTTCACCATAAGTGGGTTAGGGGGCAACCGACCATTCATGACTCACTTTTGTTTCTAATAAACCCACATCAAGAAATACTCGTCTCTTTCTCTTCCGATAAAACGCTAGGTGACTGTGCTATTTCCAAAAACCGCTGAATGTTGTTACTTTCTCTAATCCTCTCCTAGGATACGGCAGGCGCTGAAAAATCTGATGAGTAACAGTCGCACAGCTTTCTCTACCAAATATCATTTATTTTAATAGCTTCTCTACAAATTATAGCTAAGCATATTTGTATACATATTTCTCGCTAGTTTGATAAATGTTTACCAGAAAAATGCTCGGTTGGGATTTACAACGGCAATATATATTTTGGTAGGTACAGAGGAGGCTGAAACAGGTGTATATCTCCTTGCCATGGTGAATGAGGTCATGAGAAACAAAAGAAGGACCGGGTAGCAATAAGTGTAGTAGTGCTTAAAATATAAGAGCAATTGTCTTGAATGTTTCGAGATGATTATTTTAAATAAAGATCCACGTTTTCCTAAGGTATTAATTTGTATCTTGTCTTAACGGAAATTCAGTAAAAATAAAGAGGGCTTCAAACTCTATTCATAGAAAATTCAAAATATATTCACATTTTCTTCGACTTGTCAACAACTCAAGCTTATGAACTTACTATCAGAATCAACAGCTCTGCTCGTGTCATTGCGTTAAATACGGAGATTACTCTCTCTCTCTCTCTCTCTCTCTCTCTCTCTCACACACACACACACACATGCACACACCCACACATTTTCTCTCTGTCTTATTTCCTCCTTTCCCTCTCAATCCCTCTCCTCTGTGTTGCCATCTTGATGTTTCCCTTTCTTTCCCCCCTCCCATCTCTCCTTTCTCCCTCTTTTATTATCCATTCTCTCTCCCACACTCACCATAATCGCATTTCTTTCCTTCTCTGTGTAGAACTTACATGTGAATAAAGAGGATTTTTACAGACAATTCAAGATAAATGTTTTATGAATGTCAATATCTCAGACATAAAACTTAAACCAAAGTCATCAGAACCGTTTTTTGGGAAGATAATAGGTTACGAATATCTTTCGTAAAGAAAAAAAACCAGTTTAATTTGCTATGAAATGAAAATGGGTAGAGATGGTCATGTGATTGTTGCACACAACCTTTGTTTTACTTTCCACATTCTAAGTCATAAAATGATTTTACGGTTTAGGCAAAATAAACAAAAAGAATATTTGATGTGTTGCATACACATGACTTTCTTTACTCACTCTTCTAAAAACTATTCTTAAAAAAGCTTATTATTTTATCTATTTATTTTTAATACAGATAAACTTTCATTACGCATTTCGTTGTAGGTATAAGAAGAATAGAGCCGGTTAAAGTGACAGATTTTTAAAAAAACGATGAATATGCGATGTCTTTGAAATTCCATGCTGTTTGCATGACCATGAGAAAAACGAATAACGACTTATCGTTTGAAAAAAGGTATTAATATATGAAAATTCAATCAACAGAGACTATAGAGAAATAGTGAATGCCACGAAATTTTGACATAAATAATGTGCTTTAACGATATTTAAAGTAACAAGATTTTGTCTATCTCTTACGGTTTACCATTATACAGAAATAATTAAGAATGAAGAGGACTTCACAGGCTATTCCCAAAAATTCAAGATATAATACGCTTTATTTGTCATGGAAATATCTTAAAAACTTATGGTATTTTAATTAAGAGGTAGAGCCATTTTAAGAAGATCAAAGATAACGAAAACCTTTTCATGTAAAGGGTAGTTTGGGGTGGGGGTTTTTCTCTAAACTCTCGTGTCGCATCCTTGGTACACCCTGAATTTACATCCAGGACTGTCCTTCCTAACTGAGGTTCTCCCCCTTCCAGGTTTTCCTCATCCACATACCTGGCAAATGCCGGGGAGGCACCCTAAAATTTAGGCCTGGAACGTTACCTTCCCAAATTTCCTTTTCCAATTATAGGATAAAATCGAATAGGACTAGAAGCGGATGGAGACTTAGCACCTCGACTTATGCAGATATTTTGTACCTAGGCCCTTGACGGGGCGTCTCCAAGAAGGAGGAATGGGGTAAGAGGAGGTAGAGGGCGGTCGGTCCAGGAGGTACGACAGGCAGAGGGCAGGGTCCCTACCATTTATAGATTTGAACTCCCCTGGTGGTGGTGCAACCGGCTTCCTTTGGGCTTACATATCCCCTGGGATATGTAGTCCGGGGGACGAAGATTTATTCAGAGCATCTTTTTTCTCTGTCGTGCACACGCCGAGACTTCCCGCCGACACTTGTAATCCTGAAAGAAACCAAGTAGGTGAAAGGCGAAATGAAATGAGAATGGAGATGAAATGGAGGGATAGGAAGTTCACGCGATGTAATGATCCTTCCCAGCATCCGCCTGGTGACACGAGGAAACGTGGGTCAGAGGAATCGAACCCACGATCTTCCGAATGCGGGCTACAGACGTTACTGCCTGAGCCATCCCGCTCGTTTTCCAATTATAATTTCATTTCATGTATCGTCAGTGTCAGCGCCTGAGGTGCCGTGTGCAGTAAGAACGGGCGTCAAAACTATTAAGATCACGCACAAACTCGCGGACCTTTACCTGAAAATGCTTGTTTTTTATTCAGGGAGCGTCAAAACGCATATTTCCGGTGAAATTTCGATATCTAATGCTTGGTTGGAATACAATACCTCTTCTGCTTACTATAGGCAGGTGGTTGAGAAAGTAAAGATTGTTTCTATGAAATGCAGTATGTATAATATACTTTTGGACTTGCACACTACGCATGTTTATGAAAGGTCCCAGGACAGAGATCGTCTTTGCAAGAACAGGCCAAGTAGATCTGTAGTTGAGACAAGAAGGGGGTTGCATTTGAAAACAAGTGAGCCCCTGTGTTCTAAGACAAAAATCATTCACTCATTTGAGAATAACAAAGCCGCTTTGTGAACTTCTTCCCTGAAAAGGCGTCTTTTTTTCGTTGCCGTGACATATTCATGTGTTTCTAGCACGTGGGACAAAGCCTAGCTTTGTTTGATATACCAGCTTTTAAAGTGGGCCACGCAACTTCCGACAACAGCTGCACCACAGCAGGCTAACACAAGAAATCGAGAGTACAACGGTATTTCATAAAAGTGCCGAACTCTACATGCGAGTGTGCTCCAGAAACATCGCCTGCCTAACGGGTCCACTAAGCCGAAACGTAACGCGAGATCGCGGAAATATTCATACTACACAACCTTCTTTTGTTTATATTCTGTGTCTGGGTTTAGCTTCATCATCTATAGGGACTCTATGGATTATACCCAGTTATTAGTTTCTATACTGCTTACCTAGGCTAGAAGAGATAGTGTTGGATTCGGTCTAAAAATCGATATCGAGATTTCACTACAATTAAAAGTTTCAAGACAGCTGAACGCTCCAGATTAGTTTTTATAAAGCATGTTAAAAGGTATATGTTGAATTTTCTGCGAATTGTTTGTGAAGCCATCTTCATTCTAAGTAACTGTTGTATACTTTTATATAACTGTGAGCTTAATACGAGGGACGCCCAATAAGTAAGTTTCCCTATTTTATAAAAAAAACATTACACACAATTGTTCATGTTATTAATTAATTTTATTTATATTGCACAATCCTTCTGTTACTTTCTTACATAGTCAACATGTTTTTTCGAGCATTTTTGGGGACGTGGCACAAGTTTTTCCAAGCCAGTATTGTACCAGTTGTGCTCGTAACCAGCTGTTCACTGATTTGAGTTCATCATCGGTGTTAAAAGTGCTTACCTTTGAATTGGAGGAACATGTGAAAATCACTTGGGGCAAGCTCCGGTGAATACGGAGGATACGAGAAAACTTCCAAGTTGAATCTTGACTCAAGCGGAGCTCAGAAGATTCAACTGGTAAGTTTTCTCACATCCTCCATATTCATCATATCTTTTCCCATGTGATTTTCACATGTTCCCCTGATTGAAAGGTCATCATGGAGGTAAGCAATTTAACACCGGGACGAAGATCAATCAGAAGTGAACAGCTGGTTGCGAGCACAGGACCCGATTTGATACAACACTGGCTTTGAAAAACTTGTGTCACGTCCCCAAAAATGCTTGGTAAAATATGTTGACTATGTAGAAAAGTAACAGAAGTATTGTACAATATACCTAAATAAAATTAATTCAACATGATCAATTGTGTGTAATGTTTTTTCATTAAATAAGGAAACTTACTTATTGGAGGACCCTCGTAATATACAATAGAATTAAAAAAACTACCATATAGGCACCAGATATTTAGAATAATATAAGATTGTTGTAGTATTATTTATAAAAAATATAATTAATAAACTATAGAGCTCTTGAAATACTACAATACTGTTCATTCTATACACAGCTATTATTTGTTTCACCATCTATCTTTCTCGACCGCACTTATTGGCACTCACTACGGTTTCTTCATTTTTTTTTATTTCGTGCTACAAGGAAAAGTGTGGAAATATCCTAACAGGAACAGCGTATATTGAAGAAAATACCCATGTAGCACAAGAGGTTGCTTTACCTGCCTTGCAAATAAGTTCTCTTTAAGGAAATACCTGTTATTCAAACAAAATTACTGCAAAACCAAGCGGGAGGCTCAGGGGTAACGTCCGTAGCCCGCATTTGGGAGCTCCCAGGTTTGATTCCCGGTGATCGCTTACTCTGATTCATGTTTTTTCGGGGTTTTCTCGGGGCGTCAAGCGAATGCTGGAGTGATTTCTTTCATCCCCCGAATTTCCTGTCTCCATTTCGTTCAATTAATCATTTCATTCACCCTTCACCCAGTTTGGTCTATTTCAGGGCTGAAAGTATCGGTGATGGTGTTTCGGTGCAGCGTGGCAGGGAATAGGATTCTTTATATGCGCTTTCCCCGTGTCTCGTCCTTCGGTTGGTTGCCGGTGTATAAGGACCGCCCCTGAACCGTGAGTGAGGCGGGGTCCCCGGTCTGTCCTACTACCGGGGCGTCTATATCTGGAAACTGTAGGAACCCTGCCATTGCTGTGCCGTCACTCCTGTTTCCTCCCGCCCGATGTGAATATTTTGGAGCACAAAATTTATATTATATTTGAACGATGCTAGGAAGCTTTATTTCTCCCTTCACCTCATCCTTCCTTATGGGGCGTCGGTAAAATATCCGGATTCACTGAACCCACGGCTTACAATGCAATCCAAAGGGCTGAAAAGGCTCATATTGCCCCAACTTATGGGGTGAGGAGGTGCTTGAATGGAAGTGGACGACAACGCATTCTTAGACCTCTTTCTAGGTGTCACGCTGCTATTTTCACAATAGAAATATTTGGTTCTGGAAATATAATGTGTAAGGTACTAATGTGTTCTTGTTTCGTTTTGATTGAAACACTGTATAATGAATAGTATGCACACATGACTTGGTCCATTTTACTGCAAAAACTTATTTTGAGCACAATTTTCTATGGGACTTGTTCGAATTTTGTTTAAAATCATGGCATAAATCGATGGCATTCAGTAAAATTCTGCTGAATACATCATAAACTCATGTTCTTTCAATGGTGGACTTGTCTTGTTTTGAACGCAATCTCCACATAGCAGATGGACAAAAGCTTGCTACATAGAAAACGTGGAGCTCATTAAAATACACCTTTTGTGACATTAACCATTTCCAAGAGATTCGTTTTTATTGGCTTGAACCTTCCATTACTGGGCGTCGGAGTTTTACTTGCAGCTCTCGTGCTAAGGGTCCGTAGTTTGATCTCCTGGTCTGGAGTAGCGACTATCCAAGCGTTCATCTGTCTAGCTCATATGAAGTATCGTGCCGTTACTTCCACTCCAGAAATTAATCCAGTCATCGCTTGGTGGAATGAGGTAACACGCGAAAGCCGTAGGCCATATATGGAGAGCATTAGAGACGATATTTCAACCAAGATTCACCATGTTTAACAGGAAGCAGATAGAAAAATAAGCAAATATTTTTAGAAAAAGTATGCAAATAAATTATAGTGGGTAGAGAAAGTCCTGTGACTGCAATACATCAGTTTTTCTCTTGGAAACACGACATGTGTAATTGTTATTTTTAAACTGCTCTTTTTTCCCATATACGTATGCAACCAACATTTGAGACAATTTTTTTACTTTCTCTACAATGTACATAGTAGGTAGAGAAGATATTGCCTTCCACCCAAAAATTTGATACCAAGATTTCACCGAAAATACTTGTTTTGAGGCACCCTGAATAAAACGCTTTTAGAAAAAATCTGATGTGTTACACTCACATGACTCTCTACTCTTGTACAAACTATTTTTACAAACGCTTATTCTCCATCTACTTCATGTTAATCGAGATATTGAGATGTTAATCTTATTGCTAATTTTCTTGTAGATGCAAGGGGAATTGCTAGGCTTTAAGCAATAGTCAAACATTTTAAGAGCTGGTTGCTATGTGGAGTATTCCATTCTCTTTGCATTACCAGGACAAAAAATGAATAACGAATTTGAGAAAAAGTATAAGTATTGGAAAATTTAAGGGAATAACAAGCAATATCTCGAAAATGGTTCACTCAACAAAAAATGTATATAACATAAATTGTGTAGTTTAACGCGATCTACATTTTTTGTGTAGTAAAATTTTGTCTATCTCTTATGTTTTACCAGTTATACAAAAGTCGTTCACAATGAAGAATACTTTTGAAAACATTCACAGAAAATTCCAGCTATCATTTCATTTGTCATGAAAATATCTTAAATATACGATATTTTAATCAAAATCGTTAAAGCCATTTTTGAGAAAATTAAAATTTTCGAAAAATGTTCCATGTAAAGGATTATCTGGGGTGGGAATATTTTCTTAAAAACCGTCGTGTCGCATCTCTGGAAGATACTGAACCTAAATATCAATTTTGGTGTTTATCCGACTGTTCGTTTCTGAGTTATGCTGCTCACAGACACACACACACAGACACATACACGGACATGTTTCCAAAAATGCTTTTTTTGAATTCAGGGGGTCTCAAAACATGTATTTCCGGTAAAATCTCGGTATGGAATTTTTGGGTGGACTACAATACTTCCCCTACTTACTATACGTAGTAGAGAAAGTAAAAAGTGTGTGTGTGTGTGTGTGTGAACACCATAACTCAAAAACGAATAGTCAGATCAACACCAAACTTGGTATACAAGTTCAATACCTTCCAAAGTTGCGTCGCAAGATTTTCATGAAAATCCCCCCATATCAAACTACCCTTTACATGGAAGATTTTTCGAGATCTTTTATATTTTAAAAAATGTGTCTAACGATTTTAATTAAAACACCATATATTAAGGATATTTACATGACAAATAAAATGTATGTCTTTGATTTTCTGGGAATAGCCTTTGAAGCTCTCTCCATTAGAAAGGAATTTTGTATAATCTTGTATATAACCGATAAACGTTAAGCGATAGACGAAAACATACTACACAAGAAAAGTAGATCTCTTTAAGACACATACTTTATTTCAAATAACTTTTTTGTGGTGTCAGCCATTTCCGAGATATCCGTTATTAATGGTTCGAATTGTTCAATACTTAGACATTTTTTCAAGTCCTGTCGATTTTCATTTGTTTCTTGTAATATTACGGAAAGAGTTTATACCCACTAATAAGATATAGACGGTAGAGAAAGTCACGTGATCAGTCATGACATCAGGTTTTTTTCTTTTTATAGCCCCTAAGAATAAGCTATTTCGTTAATCAGCTACGTAAATGTTATGTAATCCTGGATTCAATTGCCTCTTACAAGGATTATCTTACCTAACTTCAAAACTGTAGAAGAAATGAACAGAAAAGCGAAAACAAAAGCCAAACAGAAATTATGATTTAAGATTTTCATGGAAAATAATACGGCCAGAACTAAAACCATGGACAACATTTCACCTGCTTTTTCTTGGAGAAATATCTTACTTTTTATATTATTTTGTATTCATGAGGTCGTGTTGTGCCCCTATTAATTTCCAAAACGCCTCTTGGTAATCATTTTACCCACGAACTAACACCCTATGATGCGATCGAAAGCCTTGTTTAGGCTCAATACCCTGTTTTGTATACCTTGTTTGCTGGTAATTGCCGAGGTAGACAAACTGTACAGTAATGGAATTATTTTTTACCTCGCAGCTGTCAGCGTTGAAAAATAATAGCTTAAAAAAGAAGCAAGATTATATGCTAGCACATGACAAAACCTTTATTAGAACGCCATAATCGTTATGGTATGGTGGGGGAAACTTCACAAGTAGGTACGTCATATCAGCGGCATGTACAGTCATTGTACTTGGTATTCAGCTCTACTGATATAAATACGAACAAGACCATGCTAAAATGTATGCTATTAGTATAAATAGAGATAGTGTGTATGCATGTACGAGGGCTGTCGCAGAAGTACCCGACCTAAAAAAGAAAACACAAAAACTTAGGGAAAAAACATCTTTATTTCTCTGCATAGTCTCCTTTCAGTTCGATACACTTTTCCCAGTGATGTTCAACAGCTTCGAAACCCTGTTTATAGTGACAACCGTCGAGTTCTGTAAAGTAGCCATCAACTGCAGACTCCGCCTATTCATTGTTGGCAAACCTTTTACCGCCAAGTCATTTCTTCAACTTTGGAAACAGAAAATAATCAGAGGGGGCTAAATCTGGCGAATAGGGTGCATGAGGAAGCAATTCGTACCTTAACTCATTAATTTTGGCCATAGCGATAATGGATGTGTGAACTGGTGCATTGTCTTTATGAAACAAAAGTTTCTTTTCCACTAAATGCGGCCATTTTTGCTTGATTTCATCATTCAAATGCTGCAACAAGTTTGCATAATACTCGCTATTGATTGCTTTTCCTTTTTGAAGATAATCAATGAAAAATATTCCACACAAATTCCAAAAAACTGACGCCAATACCTTGCCTGCAAATGGAACTGTATCAACTTCTATGGAGCCGATTCTCCCCTTTCAGGCCTCTGTCTTGACTGTTCCTTCGTCTCGGGTGCAAAGTGATGGACCTATGTTTCATCCATAGTTTTGAATCGACGCAAAAACTCGGCTTTATTGCAGCGAAACATCGCCAAACACTCGAGTGAAACATCCTCACGACGCTGCTTTTGTTCCATTGTGAGTAAACGCGGCACCCATCTTGCGCACATGTCTTGCGCTTTCTCATCTCTAAATTTTCAGTCAGTATGCGAAGTACAACACTTTTTGAAATGCCTACGATGTCTGCTAGCTCGCGAACTTTCAGTCGACGGTCATCGAATACCATTTTGTGGATTTTCTTCAATTTCTGGCGTGGTCACCTCATGTGGTCGACCACTGCGATGTTCGCCTTGGCAACTCCTACGATCTCGCTTGAACTCTGCCACCCAATATTTTACTGTTGTAAACGGAGCAGACTCTCCCAGAGTAGAATCTAGCTCAGCTTTAATATTAGTTGGACTAGGACCTTTCAAATGAAAGTATTGTATCACATAACGATGACCAGTTTTATCCAATCTTTACAAATTTGCTGAGAGCGTTCTCTATTGCTGGCTGCCAAACAATTACTAAACGACGTAGCATCGTCAAACTTCATACTTAAGCTTTATAAGGTTGGTACTTTCTACCATAGTCATTTGTTTGATAGAATAACCACTATCTATACATCAGGTCGGGTACTTCTGGGACTGCCCTCGTATATCTGTGTATGTATGTATGTATGTGTGTATGTATGTATGTATGTATGTATGTATGTATGTATGTATGTATGTATGTATGTATGTATGTATGTATGTATGTATGTATGTATGTATGTATGTATGTGTACGTGTACATAAGGCCACCCCAGATACCACTTAACCGATCTTATCCAGTAAAAAGCGCAGTTGTTCCCAACGGATAGAGACTATGAGACAGCTACTAATTTCAACTCCTAAATGACTGTAAGATTAAAACAAGATTTAAAAGATCTGTATACCCATTATCGTTTGTTACTTTCTCTACTGCTTACCTATAGAGAAGCAGAGGAAGTATCGTATTCCACCCAAAAATTTGATATCGAGATATCACTAGAAATACACCTTTTGAGGTCCACTGAATCCAAAAGTGTTTTTAGAAAAAGACCCCTATATGTGTGTCTATGAACAGCGTTAGTAAAAAGTGAAAGAATGAACAAAAACCAAACGTTGTCTTTACTTTCAGTATCCTCCAAAGACCGAAACGAAGATTAAAAAAATCCCTCCATCCCAAACTATTCTTTACATGGAAAAATCTTAGATTTTTGATTCTTACAAAAATGGCTCTAATGATTTTGATTAAAATTATCATATTACTTTCTCTACTACGTATAGTAAGTAGGGAAAGTATTGTATTCCACCCAAAAATTCGATACCGAGATTTCACCGGAAATATATGTTTTGAGACCCCCTAAATCCAAAAAAAAGCATTTTTGGAAACATGTCCGTGTTGTCTGCGTGTCTGTCTGCATGTCTGTGAACAGCATAACTCAGAAACGAACAGTGGATAAACACCAAACTTGGTATTTAGGTTCAGTGTCTTCCAGATATGCGACACGAAGGTTTTCAAGAAAATCCCCCACCCAAGATTACCCTTTACATGGAACATTTTTCGAAAATTTTAATTTTCTCAAAAATGGCTCTAACGATTTGGATTAAAATTATCATATTACTTTCTCTACTACGTATAGTAAGTAGGGAAAGTATTGTATTCCACCCAAAAATTCGATACCGAGATTTCACCGGAAATATATGTTTTGAGACCCCCTAAATCCAAAAAAAAGCATTTTTGGAAACATGTCCGTGTTGTCTGCGTGTCTGTCTGCATGTCTGTGAACAGCATAACTCAGAAACGAACAGTGGATAAACACCAAACTTGGTATTTAGGTTCAGTGTCTTCCAGATATGCGACACGAAGGTTTTCAAGAAAATCCCCCACCCAAGATTACCCTTTACATGGAACATTTTTCGAAAATTTTAATTTTCTCAAAAATGGCTCTAACGATTTGGATTAAAATATCATACGTTTAAGATATTTTCATGACAAATAAAATGTATATCTCGAATTCTCTGGGAATGTCTCCAAAAGTATTCTTCATTGTGATAGACTTTTGCATAACTGGTAAACCATAAGAGATAGACAAAATTTTACTACACAAAAAATGTAGATCGTGTTAAAATACACAATTTATGTCATATACATTTTTTGTTGTTGAGTGAACCATTTTCGAGTTATTGCTTTTTATTCCCTTAAATTTTCCAATACTTATACTTTTTTTCAAATTCGTTATTCAACGTTTTTGTCCTGGTAGTGCAAAGAGAATAGAATACTCCACATAGCAACCAGCTCTTAAAATATTTGACTATCGCTTAAAACCTACCAATTCCCCTTGCATCTACAAGAAAATTAGCAATAAGATTAACATCTCGATTAACATGAAGCATATGGAGAATAAGCGTTTGTAAAAATAGTTTGTACAAGAGTAGAGAAAGTCATGTGAGTGTAACACATCAAAATTTTTATTTAGGTTTAAATCCTTAAAATAAAACTTTAAAACCTAAATAAAAATAAAAAATTAAAGATAAAGGTAAAAACGAATATTTTGAATTTTCAGCGAATACCTATGAACTCCTCTTCATTTTCAATGAACTGTGTATACTTTTATTTAGCTGGTAAACCGTAATAGATATACAAAGGCTTACTACAGAGAAGGCAGATATCGTTAAAGAACACAAGATATACCAAGAAAAATTCCGTGGCATTAATCATTTCGAAAATTTTCGTTACTATTGTTTTGAGTTTCCAAATGCTTCATATTCTTTTGAAGTATATCACCATTCTTTTGTTTCTCGTAGGTACGTAAAGAGTGGAATTTCAAAGCCAGCACATAACAATCCCCTTTGTAAAATCTGTCTATGACTTCATTCTCCTGTAACCCCCTTGTACCTACAATGAAATGTGTAGTGAAACTATTTCTGCGAATGTTTATCTGGATTAACGTGAATAAAACAGAAAAATAATCTGATGTAAGAATGTAGCAGTGTCTAGAGACAGTAATGTGAATGTAACACATCTCCATGATGTATGCCAGGGACGGCCAGCCCTAGGCCCGCCAGCAACACAAGATCCGATGTTAATCTATATATCATTATAAACTCTTACAAAAGAGTAACATAGATTTATCATAAATCCATTTTACATTTCAGAGTCTGAGATTCATAAATACTTCCCATCCTTTCAAATAGGAATAATAAATATCCAAAACCAAACAGGACTTTGGGATACATTTAAAGAGGATTGTGGATCACCCATTTCAACTAATTTGCCGTATTTTGGAAATATTCACCTAGACGGGTTTCCTGAAATTCACGATCTTGGTCTAAGGCTCGTGTGCAGACATGGCTTCACATGCATTTGTGGGCAAACTTTTTCAGTCATCAATTATAGGAATAAATAACGTTCAACTATTACAGATGCATATTTGTTAACATATTTGGTCTGTGCACATAAAAAATTACCCCAAATATATTGAGAAATTTGTAAATAAAAAAGTGAAATAATAAATCATTATTGGAATTAATTGTTCTTCCATAGCCGGCTATGCCACTGAATTTTCAGTCGTCTGATTCTACCTTTTCAACTTTGTCCAACACATGGCTTGTGTGAAAGAACAATTAATTCCATTGTCTTGATCTTGACCATCTTGACCATTGTCTTGATCATGGTTGAAACTATGAAGTCCGGAACTAAAAGTACTTACAGCATTGTAAGTCGCCATTGGGGCATGTCATCTCAATACAATTTGAGAACTCCTTGTGGTTACCAGGAAAAATGTGAATCAGTTGGAGAATTTAATGTCGTGCAGACATGATACCATGGTAGCTCAGTGGTTAGAGCAACCGGGCGGAGACCGGGAAATCCGTGGTTCAAATCGTGGCTATGGCATTGAATTTTTCATATAAATCATTGTTTTAAATATCGGCCTATAACTACACTTGCCTACACTTGCCTTAATACTTTACCCATACTTATAGGATACTTTAGTTCAGGTTCAAAATAGTCATTAATATACATTTCAAAATAGGCATTATATACATTACATACGTAGCCTTCAAAAAAATGCTATCAATTTACTAGCCCAAGCTCAAAATGTGTTGGCAACCCCTGGTGTATGCAGTAATTCGATTCCAAATTAGAATAGTTTATGAAGTCTGTTAGAAAATGTAGTATAATGTCGTCACTAGTAACAGATGACGCTGTAAGAATAGCGATGCATCTTTTGCAATTTGCAGGTTGCGTTACATTCCTCTGAGAGACGAACCTTACGGAAAGCATTCCGCGGGTCAACTCGACAACCGTTATATAGCAGTCGATTTACCTGTTCTCGTTTAAGTAATGATGCGTGCAGGATCTTGACTCTTTGTTGTCGAACAACCGATATAGATACCACAGTAGCCGGTGTCATAATTGTCCAACCACAGGCAGCATTTCGCTGAGAAGAACGCCTCAAAGCTCTATTTTGGACTTCAGGGAATGTCGTTATCTTCCTAAGCCACTGCGCATGCTCTATGAGTTCCTATTATATAAATGAAAAAATCTGATGTGTTACACTCACATGACTTTCTCTACTCTTGTGCGAACTATTTTTACAAACGCTTATTCTCCATATGCTTCGTGTTAATCGAGATATCGAGATGTTAATCTTATTGCTAATTTTCTTGTAGATGCAAGGGGAATTGGTAGGCTTTAAGCGATAGTCAAATATTTTAAGAGCTGGTTGCTATGTGGAGTATTCCATTCCCTTTGCTTTACCAGGACAAAAAAATGAATAACGAATTCCCATTTGAGAAAAAGTATAAGTATTGTAAAATTTAAAGGAATAACAAGCAATATCTCGAAAATGGTTCACTCAATAAAAAAGATGTATGACATAAATTGTGTATTTTAACGCGATCTAAATATTTTGTGTAGTAAAATTTTTTCTATGTCTTATGGTTTATCAGTTATGCAAAAGTCGTTCACAATGAAGAATACTTTTGCAGACTTCCCAGAGAATTCGAGATATACATTTCATTTGTCATGAACATATCTTAAACATATGATATTTTATTCAAAATCGTAAGAGCCGTTTTTGAGAAAATTAAAATTTTCGAAAAATCTTCCATGTAAAGGGTACTCTGGAGTGGGAGGATTTTCTTGAAAACCTTCGTGTCACATCTCTGGAAGATACTGAACCTAAATACCAAGTTTGGTGTTTATCCGAGTGTTCGTTTCTGAGTTATGCTCTTCACAGACAGACCTACATACGGACATGTTTCCAAAAATGCTTTTTTTTTTTTTGATTCAGCGGGTCTCAAAACATATATTTCCGGTGAAATCTCGGTATCGAATTTTTGGGTGAATACATAACTTCCCCTACTTACTATACGTAGTAGAGAAAGTAAAAAATCTAATGAAATGTATTCTCTAGCAATATGTATATATACATATATATACATATTGCTAGATATATATATATATATGTATATATAAACCGAACGATATGACTGCGTGGTAATACGTGAGGCTCGCAATCCGGAGACCCCGGGTTCGATTCTCGCCTAAACTGACTTGGTTTTTTCGTGGCTTTCTGTGGTCGGTAGGGTTTTCTCTGGCAGTAAGGTGAATGCTTTGTATCATTTCCCTCCGTTTCCTTCGTCTTTCAGGTCTGCTTGTAGGTTTGGTGGTGTATGATGGTGCCGGACAGATGGCACGGACGCTTGCTCAAAGGAAAGGGTACTCCCCGTGGACATTATAGGGCTGCTTGGTGGACGGGTCGTACATCGCCTACTCTATGCAGCCCCAGCAGTGGTACGGGTCTTCGAGCCTGGAACTGTTAGGATCTTCCGCGCGTCTCTGTGGACTATCTGCCTGCGGTCTGTAGCCTCCTGTGATTCCTTCACTTCCTACTGGTGTGGTAACCGCAATTGATTATCTAGGTCTTATATGCGAGGTGTCCCCGTGCGTTTTATACTTATATATACCTACAGTATTCATATAATTTTTTCTACCGTGTACCTCCATCCGAAAATTCGATATCGAGAGTTCACCGGAAATACATGTTTTGATAGCCCCTAAATAAAGAATTCCCGATAAATATATTAATTGGTCTTTAGGTTCAGTATCCTCCAAAGATTTGACACAAATATCTTCAAGAAAATCCTCCAACCACAAACTACCTATTACATGGTACCCAAATTTATGAAAAAAAAATGTAGTGTTAAACATTTCCGAGATATCCCTTGTTATTGGTTTAAATTTGGAAATACTTATTGCTTTCAGCTGGAAATCACTGTTCGTTTTCATCATGGTCATCCAAAGAGCATGGAATCTCAAAGCCATCATACGGGATGTGCTTTTTTAAAAATCTTACTTACAGTATTGTTCTTAAGCCACCTGCGAAATGTCTAAATGTGTAATGAAAGTTTATTTCGATTAATAAGAAGTAGATTTAAGAATAAACTTATTTTTATTTTTTCGCCCCCCCCTGCTCTGGGCAAAGTAACTAAAATACAACATAGTTTATTCTTGAAGGTATGTTTTATATGAAATTACTTAACAATAGATTTGAGCAATCTTCCGTTAAAAGGCACAACACTAAGGGGGCCATTCACAATGAAAATTAAGCATTGACATAACGAGGTAAAACATAAGCATAAACTTATCGCGATATGTTGTCATTCACAAACGGAAAAAACAGTAGCCAATCGCAAGAGGCGTGAAACACCTGACCTACGAAGTGACCACCGACAGTATACACTACAAAAGAGGCTATGCACAAATATAAACATGAACAAGAACTAGCTATCCGGCTAAAGGAGTTAAAGACACAAAAATGCCCCACCTACTTCACAATTTGTTTTACTGTGATTTTTATACATATCACAGTGATTCTTCGTCGTGACTTTATACAGAAAGGCAGTTAGCGAATCAACACATGATGACGAAAATCTGATGTGAGATGGCAGAATAATCACCTGATGAGAATCCTCTCTGATTGGCTAGCTTCTTCCGTTAGACGTAGATATAAGCTTGAAAACTTGGACCTTGTAAACTTTTAAGACTACATTTAATTCAGTTTTTACTTTCTCTGCCACATACCTAGTAGGTACTGGCGTTATTTGTTTTAGAAAAAGGTCCGTGTATGTGTCTGTGAACAGCATAACTCAAAAACAAGTAGTTGGATAAATACCAAACTTAGTATTTAAGTTCACTACCTTCAAAGATGCGACACGAAGATTTTCAAGAAAAACCCCACTTCAAACTACCATTTACATGCAACATTTTCGAAAGTATTTGTTTTCTAAAAATGGCTCTAACGATTTTGATTAAAGCTCATTTATTAAAGATATTTAAATGATGATAATGATATGACAAATAAAATTTATATCTTGAATTTTCTGGGAATAGTCTTTGAAGTTATCTTCATTAGGAAGGAGTTATGTATTATCTTGTATAATTGAAAAGGATTAAGCTATAGACAAGACGTATTACACAAAAAATCTCGATCTTTTAAAACACACAATTTATTTCAAATAAATTTTTTTTTGGCAAAGCCATATACATTATTAATGCTTCGATTTGTTCAATATTTTGTCATTCCTTTTAAGTCCCGTCGATTTTCAGTTGTTTCTCCGGATTGTGTGGAAAGAGTATAGAATTTTAAGGCCAGCATATAGCGTCTAGTTGTTAAACATTTGATTATCGCTGTTCACTTTGTACCCTAACGAAATGTATAATGTACTTATTTCTGCAAAGGTTTACCTCGAATAAAATGAAGTATATAGAAAAATAAATGTTCGTAAGAATAATTTGTATTCCCAATAATAAAGGGTAGATGGTAGAGAAAGTTATGTGAATGTGACATGATTCATTGTAAACGATTCCATTACAACACATATCATCTAGTTTTTAAGTTTGCTTATTCTTATGCTTAATTTTCATTGTGAATGGGGTCTAACGCGAATACATGCACACGTACAAACAAACAAAAAACAAACAAACAAGGAAAATCAAATTAATTAAAATTTGTGGATTCATTGTAGACCATTATAGTATACATTAATATGAATTGTTCATCCAAAATCCTAAATTACAAGAAAAGTTTACTTACAGTTTTATTATACGTATAGACTCGTTTTTATATATACATATATATATATATATTTGAGCACAGTGTTACATAGCACATTGTAAGAAAACCAGAAGTGAACCTGTGTGACAGCTTTGGGTTTTTTATTTGTTTTTTTTTCTTTTCTTTCTTTCTTTAATGGACTCCTAGCCGACGCAAGGAGGATACAGCTGCATACTATTACGTTTAATTTCCCATCAATTTAATTCAACACCAGTACTGCATACAAATAACGTACAGTTGTAGCCTAATGTACTGTAGATAGACGGTACCAGATAAGAAGCTTAAGATGGCTCTATCTTCCAACTTGAAGCAACATACAGTACTAGCCACGGACAAACTAATACAATAACTCATTAATGTTATAAGATACCTAATTCACAGCTTCTCAGCATCAACGCATTAATAATTTCTTTGTCTAATATTTTCTTCTGTGTTTTACTCATGTATTTTCTTTGCTAATGTTGTACGTATAATAATTAAGAGGATGTTAAAACACATATATTTATAATGTACACAGAACAAGTATATAACGTTATAACATATAAAATATAATATAAGAGGGAACGGCAATTGTTAGCTATATAACCAGTAATATAAAATTACCATAAATGCAGTAGTATCTACGTAAGCATGTAATAAACTTTGGATTCATAATTAAGTCGATAGAAGTCTGTAAACACACACACACACACACACATATACTCGTATATATATAAAACATAAACTGTCAATGGATGTTATTGGACAGTAGCACCAATCAGGTACATTAATACATGCCTATAATTCAAATACGTACGTTAAGAAGAACGGTTGAAGGGAACGCTAACAGAAGCTTGTCAGTGTTCGAGCAGGAAGATAGTGTATAAACTCGTTTCTGAATAGACGCTAAAACTACATATTTAAAGTCTACCAGTTATATCTATTTTAACATAACAAATCTAATAATGAATTGTGAGTATGATATGTGGTTTATCTAAAATACAAGTGAAGTAATTAACAGAATACGTGTGTGCAAAATATTTTAACTTTCTCCATACCCAACCCTGACAAGACACAAGTGCTCTCCGACACAAATACTGTAGCCGTAGCACAAATATGAAATAATAATTAAAACATTCTAACACACACAAGAATACGGATATACGATCATGAGATTCCAGTCTACGAGAGCGTCGAGATACGTGACGAAGTACGGGCATCAAGACGACCTATAGATACGTAATACAGCATTCATCATCACCAACAACGTATGAGGGTATAGGGAACCGCTACAAACTATAAACCTGAATCTGATCAAATTTGTGGGGCAGTGGAATACGTGCATCAATCAGGCTCAGATGATTTGTCTGCAAATAAAACCCGCTCCCACTTATACAAATTGCTCTTTCAAACAACCACGTGCTGCTGATGAGAAAACAATACAAACCAGAGCTTTACCTCGGGCAGCTCTCGTCAGTAAAGAAGTATTGAAAGTGTTTTCTTAAGTACTTATGTGAATTTGAAGCATATAAATCAGATTATCTAACATCCGTTAGGAAATTCTACTTAAAGATGGCGTGATAAGACGGCCAAGATATACCAGAACATTATGTAAAGATATAACATGATTTCCTTTATCTATTACCGATTCACATACGCCTCTTATAGCACTTAGAAGTACTCGATACTTAATTTTTGGCAAAGTTTCGAAAACAACATGTATATGTTACAAGGCTCGGTAACAGTTAGATGTGTACCATATGATCATATGAGGGTGACAATGAAAAGTTTTAGAAAGTCAAAACAAGGATTAGTTTTAAAAAATTGAAATGATTTTATTATTTTTCAAAATATTCCCCTTTAACTTCCCCTTTCACTCATGAAACCAGTCCTTAAAGCAATTATGCCACTCTTCCTGAGGCACTTCAGAAACCATGTTTTATAATATTCCACTGCTTCATCTGATGACGAAAAAGTGATTACATTTTATTTTAATTTTTGGAATCAAAAAGAAATCACAAGGTGCTAGGTCAGGGCTGTGCGTTAGAGGGTCTATAATACTGACCTTTAGGGCATCCAGATACTCAGTTGTTAGTTTTGCTGTATGCGACAATGCGTTGTCATGATGCATGACATATTTTTTCTTTTGGGCGTTTTTCATCAACTTTTTAAAAAAAAATTGCGGTAAACACATATTTGTGTCCCAATCGGCAGTAGCGGTACGTCTATCTTCTAATGCTATAGTAGCAACATGGTCCATTTTAGAAAAAAAGAACTATTAACTATCTTCTTATCAACACTGGAAATACGTCTGACTTTTGTAGGCCCAGTTTCTTTTGAAAAACCCATTATGCCGATTGACTTTTCTTTTCAGGACCCTAACAATAAATCCAACATTCATCACCAGTAACGATACTCCAAACCAAATTTGAAGTGACGTTTTCTTTCCAGCTTTTCTGCACCAATCAATGCTTTGTAGTTTTTTATCGGGAGTCAGTTTATGTGGAATCCATCGACAACAAAATTTTCTCACTTCTAACTGCTGATGTAAAATGTTTTAGATTTGACTCATACCGATGTCCAACGTCACCCGTATAAATTCTTAAGATCTCCGTTTACATCCTTCAAAAATTGCTCGAACAGCAGCAATATTTTCATCAGTTCCAGCAGTTCTTGGACGTCCTTCACGAAATTCATCACTAAGAAAAAGCTGATCTCTCTTAATTCGCTGTAAAAATTAAAACTGTTCCCTTCGCCAATTGCATTTCTAGCCGATCTTCACATTTCTAGGCGTAAATGACGATTTAAAATCGTAAAAAATCATAGCCTGGAAATCTTCTCTAGTCAAACTCATTTTAGTGTGAACACAAAATATTTAAATGATGATAATTAACAAGATATTATAGCAAATCGAACAAATCACAAGGCAATCAACTCGCAAAACATTAGAAAGTAGCTGTCAAATATAGGCAAATTTCTTTTGCTTTTAGAAACATAGCATTCTGAAAATTTTCAGTATCGCCCTCGTATATTATTTATAAACCCATGCCGAGAAGATCTTTGTTAACGCGCTACAATCCCCGAAACGGGAAGGGGCATGAGTGTAGATAAACAACCGCAGACTCCGCGCCAAACAGTAGACGTCACATTCATTATTTAAGAGTTGTTAACTAATGATACTGTATCAGTTGTTATATGATGCATACCATACCTATGCCAACGGTAGTGTTTGCGGTATTACTGTGTTTAGTAGTTTCATACTTTGCAGCATTGAATTGCTTCTCATTTACGGTGTAACCCGAAGGAATGCAAGAGAAGCTTGCTGACTCTATCAACAACGTTATCACAACAGGCATCACTCAGCCCACACCGTGTTTCCAAGATTAAATAGGCGTTTAAGTGAAACGGACAGCTGACGTCCTAGGTTGGAATAGTCAGAGGAGAAAGTGTAACCAGTGGAGCTCAGCGCAACTGCACATAGGCCATCTCAGTAGATCCATTGTCTCCTTCGTGACCTGTGGGAGGAAGAGATTAAGGGGAGACCCGAAAGGCATCCAATTCCGGACGACGATGCGTACTAGCAAGGCCTGGGTCCCTAACGATTCCAGAATTACAGCAATCCTAACGTCGGCGTGAGTCGGCCTGCGCCATTATCAGCCCGGGGTCCCGGGAATGAACCTCCAGGAAGGGGCACCAGATGAACATCCAAGTGCCAGGGAGAAATCCTTTACACAGCAAACTCAACCGCAGCAAGGCGAATGGAAGTTCAAAGCATCACATAGCGACCCGCTTTTTAGAAGTCCTACTATTGCTTTAGCCTACTGTATTCTTCTTATACGTGCATACAACGAAATGTGTAGATTTATAATGAACGTTTATCTCGATTTACAAGAAGTAGACAGAAAAATAAGATTTTGTAAGTAGTGGGTAAAGAGAATCATGTGAATGCAACATATCAATTTTTTTAATATCTCATATATACGAGGCATGTTCTTAAAGTAAGTACCGCTTTAATATTTTGCCGCTGCAGTCGCGATTTTGAGCATGCGCGATCACATCCTTCATTCTTTAGGAAACCAGACGCTGCTGTGAGCGATCGTATCTTTGTCTTTTCCTGTTGTTGATCCTTTCGAAATCTTCATAACAGTGAAACAACCCGCCGACTGTTAAGTCAGGTCAGTGATTCGTTTTTTGAACGTGATAGATGTTACGCCAGCAAACATTCATCACCAATTTTGTGAGGTTTGTGGGGAAACAATAATGAGTGACAATGCCAGGCCACACACAGCCAAAAAAACTAGATCTGATCGCATAATTTATTTGGGAACAGTTCAACCACCCTCCCTACAGTCCGGATTTGGCACCAAACGATTTTCAGCTGTTTCTTCATCTGAAGAAATTCATTAGCGGGAAAACATTTAAATTACAATTATGTGAAACAAAAAGAGCAGACTGGCGGCATCATTCTTTAACGTAGGCATACAAAAACTGGTTTCCCGTCTGAATAACGGTGGTAACTATGTGGATATAAGGTGATGAATTATAATAAAGTTTTTGGAAGATAATGTTACATGCTGCAGTAGATGGCCTAAAAGTTCACATGAAAATTGAATTAATTTTGAGTACCCAGCACGTACAGTGAGGGGGCGTACACTTACTTGGCTACGGAGAGACGAAACGTGATGTGAAAGTTGAGAGGAAGGCGTGGGCTTTTCACTGAACAAAATTCATAACTCAAATCTACTCACAAATTTCTAGGTTTATTTCCCAAACATTTGGGTTTCCTACATTATTAAAAATGGAAGGTGGGAGGAGATGTCCACCGATCCAAAGCACGGCTTACACCCGCGGTCCGTTCCTCACGGTATTCCAACTGAAAGTGACGCTATCCCCCACTACTCGTGGCTAACAAAGTTAGCAGCCAAGAGTTACGTAAACAACAATGTGTCCAGTAATGACAATGTAGAACAATAATGTAACCCCCAAATTATTAATACGCCACACTAACAAAACCATTAGTCATTTCTGAGAATATGAAAATTAAGGGAACTTTTTCTATTAAGGCTACCTTTAGGCGTGTGACTCAAGTATGAAATTCGTATAAAATATAAATTTCGGGGAACACAATTTGAGAAACGCTGCACTTGTCGCAGTAATCTATCATGTTATCTTTTTTACTTGGCGCCTGTTATTGTTTTACTATTTTGAATTTTGGGTTCTTTGTTTTCCGGCTAGCTATTATTACTCAGTCGAGCAAATATCTCTAAACAGGGCGTGTAAACGGAAAGGAGTTGTTACTAAAAGCTTTATACACGCCTGACTGAAACTGTTATGTTTCCGAATGTAATTACTGTCGTAATAGTTATCGCGTACATCCCACCTTGTAACTAATTTTACGACGCGAGAGATTCATCCAAACTGTATTACATTCACCTCACGAGAGATTCCTCAAGACTGCGCGACGTGTACCTCGCGAATGATTCCATAGAACTGCGTGATGTGTACCTCGCGAAAGGTTGCTGAGAACTGCGCGATGTGTACCTCCTGAATGATTCTGTAGAACTGCGTAATGTGTACCTCGCGAGAGAGATTTCTTAGAACTGCGCGATACTTGCTTTTGGCTCAAGAATTTATACTCCCTCACCCTGATATGCTAAACATTATAATAGAGCTACTATTGGTTACTAAATTGCGCCAACATTACCGTCTGTTTTGTCAGCCAATCATAATTACTAAAGCATATGCTCTAGGGAAGATATTCCCTCCATTTTCAAAGAAAGGCACGCTACCCTGGCGTCATTTGTTTGTCTCTTCTAAGTGATAAACAACTCACCCCATCGCTTCATTGTTACCCACTCCTACTGTCAGTTTCAGTGAGGCCGTGTAAACTTATTTCCTAACAATGCTTATAGCTAACAAACATCTAAAATCATTGTCATACAATAATGTTAATTTACACTACAATGACTCTGGCATACACAGTGTTGTGATATAAAATACTGCCTCACAGTACAGAAATTTTATGCACGCCACTGCTACAACGGCACTTAGGTTGCATGTTAAACCGACACGTTATATTCGTACATAGCAAGATAAGATGATAGCAGTACACACTCTGTAAGATGCAATCGAGCATAAAATTAACGACCTGGGAAGAGAGAGACGTGAACAAAAGGTATGCAACGGAACATGACAGCTTCAACCAAATTAATCTCCATGCAACTACATCTACCATTCCCATTATTCACGGTCGTAACTTCCTAATTGTCTGCCTAAGATTTCATTCAAAAGTAGCTGTATTTCAAACATGAACCAATCTTTTCTGAAACGTGATATTTTGTGAAAATGCGTCAGATACTCTCAGTAGTACCTTGCTAGCCTCTAGTTCCTTCGCGGGTTCAAACCCGGCGGGGGGGAGGCGATGGAATTTTTCGGAAGTAAAAATCCTTGGCATGGCTTCCTTCGGAAGGGAAGTAAACCCGGTGGTCCCGTGTCGCAGATTTACGGCACGTAAAAGAGCCTGAAGCCTGGTAAAGGGGACTCTGAGCAAAATTACCGGTCTTTCACACCAAAATTACAATGGATGCTAAGAACCACAGTAGTTAAAAGAGTCTTTTTTTTTTGTACTCTCAGTAATAGACTTGTATACTTTATCCGACAGAGAGGCATTTCAAAACTTTGCCGCGAAGTTACTGTTTGCTATTGTCGTTTTACCTTCTCTATACTTACCTAAGTAAAGGAAGTATTACATTCCACACAAAAATTCGTTACCGATATTTCATCGGAAATACGTGTTTTGAGGCTCCCTAAATTAAAAAAATCTGATGTGTTACACTCACATGACTTTCTCTACTCTTGTACAATCTAATTTTACAAACGCCTATTCTCCATATGCTTCATGTTAATCGAGATATCGAGATGTCAATCTTATTGGTAATTTTCTTGTAGATGCAAGGGGAATATGGTAGCTTTTAAGCGATAGTCAAATATTTCAACGCTGGTTGCTATGTGGCGAATTCCATTCTCTTTGCATGTTCAGGACATAAAAAAAATGAATAACGAATTTGAGAAAAAGTATAAGTATTGGAAAATTTAAGGAAATAACAAGCAATATCTCGAAAACGGTTCACTCAACAAAAGAAACGTATATGACATAAGTTGTGTATTTTAACGCGATCTACATTTTTTGTGTAGTAAAATTTTGTCTATCTCTTATGGTTTACCAGTTATGCAAAAGTCGTTCACAATGAAGAATATTTTTGGAGACATTCCCAGAAAATTCGAGATATACATTTTATTTGTCATGACAATATCTTAAACATATGATATTTTAATCAAAATCGTTAGAGCCGTTTTTGAGAAAATTAAAATTTTCGAAAAATGTTCCATGTAAAGGGTAGTCTGGGGTGGGGGGATTTTCTTGAAAACCTTCGTGTCGCATCTCTGGAAGATACTGAACGTAAATACCAAGTTTGGTGTTTATCCGACTGTTCGTTTTTTAGTTATGCTGTTCACAGACACACAGACAGACAGACACACAGACACACAGACACACAGACAGACACACACACGGACATGTTTCCAAAAATGCTTTTTTTGGATTCAGTGATTCTCAAAACATGTATTTCCGGTGAAATCTCGGTATCGAATTTTTGGGTGAAATGCAATACTTCCCCTACTTACTATACGTAGTAGAGAAAGTAAAAAAAAAGCTTTAGAAAAAGCTCTATATGTGTAATTCAAAAACGAAAAGTCGGTTAAATACCAAACCTGGTGCTAAAGTTCAGCATCTTCCAACGACATGACACGTGGATTTTCAAGAAAATCCACAATTCAAACTACCTTTAACAGAAACGTTTTTGTTATGTTTGATTTTCTCAAAAATGGCCCTAAGACTTTTATTAAAATACTATAAGTTTAAGATGCTGGCATGAAAAATAAAATTTGTATCTTGAATTTTCTGCGAATAATCTGTGAGGTCCTGTTAATTCTGAATGGCTTTTGTATAATTGGTAGGCCGTAAGAGAGATAAAATCTTAGTACCCAAAAAAATGTAGAGTTTGTTAAATGACATAATTGATCGCTTTAGTTACCGCGTCCTACTAACTACATGGAATGTGTAAATGTGTAATGATGTAATGAAAGTTTACCTTGATTAATAAGAATAAGCTTTTGTAGGAATAATTTGTAGAAAAGTGAGTAGAGAAAGTCATATTAATGCAACATATCGCTTTTCTTTAATACCCCGCTCAGGACCACACACATTGAAAAAAGCTTGACTTAGGAGTCCATTCGACAGTTTATAAAGTTGCAAAATTGAATAAGTAGGTCTCTTCTCTGTCTTTATCACTCTCCTTTTTTCGCGGTTTCTCCCTCTCCCCTCTCTCATTCTCTCCTACATCTCAGTATTTCTCTCGTACATGTCATCTGACGTATCGAAAACTGGATGTAGGCTGCGTGTATCAAAGGGAGACTCCTCGCGCCGCAGACCAGATTAATCTATTGTAGCTACATGCCGGGAAGCAGGGATGAGGTGAAGGAGGCGAAGGAGGTCTCAGGTCCGCAGGCAGACAAGCCCACAGAGACGCGTAGAAATTCCTAATATTTCCAGTTTGAACACCCGCGGACCAGCAGAGGCAGAGAATCCCTAGAGAGGGGACCAAGCGATCTTAACGGGCGAGACAACGCACCCTAGCGCTCACGGGGAAAAATCTTTCCGATGCGCAAACATCCACGCCACCTGCCCAACACCGCAGAATCTGAAACACGAAAGGGAGAGATGAAATGAGAGGAAATGAGGGAAAGGAGAAATCGTAGTAGACCATCCCAAAATTCGCCTAGGCGACCAGGGAAAAAACACGAAAATCCTCACGGTCAGACTGGGCGTCCACTGGGAATCGAACCCGGGACCTCCCAAATGCGAGAAAATTGGCTGTAAAATTGTTTTCCTGGTGGTGCTTATTAAAATTAAAAATGAACTTGTTAAGTACAACAGATTCTTTTGGGCGATCGTGTTTTTCATGAACTTAGCACCCATTATGACAGGCTTAGTAAGTCGGTTTTCTCGCATTCCTTGAAGCCAACCTAATCTCTGTTACTGTTTTGGCAGCCTATGAGTGCTACTCTATCACAGATATAATCTTTTAATTAAATTGAGTTTTATTTATGAACGCTCTTTACCTCCTTAGCGTCCCATTCTATATTGGGCGTGAAACACCGGAAATTTTGCTCAGAGGCCTCTTTATCAGGCTTGAGGTTCTTTTACGTGCCGTAAATCTACGACAAGGGACCACCGGCTTTACTTCCCTTCCGAAGGAAGCCATGCTAAGGATTTTTACGGCCGAAAAAATCCATCGCCCTCCACCGGGCTTGAACCCGCGACTTCGGGAACTAGAGGTAACCACTGCACCACGGAGGACGACATAACCTTTTAATGGTTTTAATATTATAGACATGAAATATAGCTACATGTTTAGTGTCATTTTTACCATTACATAATTTTCTATTTCTTTACATATGTTTTAGTTCTTAATGTGCATTTAATTCGCGCATCATGTTTATTTTCAGATTAGTATTACTAGGCAAAACTAGCCTAATTATTTTTTTTCTTCTTCATCTATTTCTTCTCAACTAATCACTTTTTGGTATAGATATGCTCTATCGTAACTTGATTTGGATTTATTAGGAACCGTATTTGATGAATTTTTGCTATTTGAAAACTGTACGGTCATTTCTTGGTGCTTAAGTACAACAATAAATATAAATATTGATATTAGAGACCTAAAGTGGGGATTCAAAGTTCAAAGCCCCAATATTTCTACTTTCTTCGATATCTTGTTTCATTAAACTGCACTACGCAGCAACAAACAATGTTTTTCATTCGTTTGATACCAACTCCTAACCGCTGATAGTTAACAACTATTTAATTAGTTCGATATAAACTGTACAGGGGTTTGTGGTTAGTATTGTTTTTTAATTTATTTTTAATGTTGATAGTTATTTATAATATCACATGCATCACTGGATAGCGTATCTTACAGACGCAATGTAATTGTACATAACATTGTAATTATACGTTGTATAACCTCTACCTGCTCGTTGAAAGCGTTCTTCTTTTTATGAAATAAAAGTGAGACCACAAGTAACAAAGCAATTTAGAACAAGCGTAAGTTGATTGCCCTTAAATGTAAGAGCTCTTTTCTGGCAATAAAAACACTACTGATTTAGTTAAATGTGTCACTTTTTGCTATCAGCTTTTTGTTTCGTATTCACGCTCAAGGCAAAAAATATAAATGTTATTTCTATAATTGCTGTCTCATTATTTCTCAAGTATTTTCCTTGAAGCTTAGATTACATGGTAAAAAATAATTACGTAACATTTTAACTCCTTAAAATCTGCAACAAACCTAAATATTTTTTTCAGTTTTTATCACGTTCAACTCCATGTTTTTACTTGGCTCTTTTGATTTATTAACATTGTAACTGTTCCAATTTAATTATTGTTTTTCTCAAAACTATTTTCTCGGCATTTTTTCATTATTTAAAACACTCCACACTTCAAAACATTTGACCTATTAACTTCTAATCTTCAATAAAACTTCAGAAATTATTATTTAAGAGAAGTGTAATTGTTTTGAAATTTTATTTATTGCTAAGATGGTAGTACATTATTTCATAAGGTGGCCCTGCTTTGGCACATTACATGAATTACATATTCAATATTACAAACACATCTTGCTATATTTGTGTTCCAAACTTTGAAAATTCTAGTCGTATGTATATGTTCTAGCGATTTCTCCTAATAGTTTTATTTACTGCTACCACATTTCTAATTCTACTCAATTTTCCCAAAATGAATTCTTTTCTGCAATTCACATGGTACAGGATTCCTTCTCAACTGGCTTCCTAAAACCTTTTATCCTCCAAACACCTAGCCTGAACCAAGCCAACCCTTCTCTCTGCAGATTACTGCAAACATTTGTATATGTTTCTCTCCGGTAGTCTACACTTAGTTCTTTCAAAATTGTCAGAGAGCTCTTCACTCTCATTATCTGCACGATGTATCATAATTAATAGTGCAAACTGAAACGGTTGAAATAATAGGATAATGGAAGCAAAAAGGTTCCAGTAAACATGGATCCGCAAACAAGCCGTGTGCGAATGTGTGCTTATGAGCCGCCACTGATGTGAATTGCTTATGGATGTTCCCCTCGAGCAACGTAGGAATATGTGATAAATGCACGATGGAGCACTGGCACATTTTGCTGTTACTGTAAGAAGACATCTATATGGGATATGGTCCAAGATGGATAGGTCGAGGAGGGCCTGTACCTCGGCCTCCACGATCACCTGATTTCAATCCGTTGGTATTTGCTTTAGGGGTCACCTCAAAAATGTAGTGTACAGCGCTCTCGTTGACACCGTTGAAGTACTGGAGCTAAGAATTGTACGCGCTTGTCAAGAATCCCGAGATGATCCGGAGGTGTTTGAAAGAATTCGAAACTCACTACAGAGAAGAGTGCAGTATTGCATCCAGATGCAAGGACGGCACTTTGAACACCTCCTTTAACAGGGAAGAGTGTACAGTATTAACAACATGTAACATACTCAAGTAGAATTGTGTTTCTTCTTACTTTCAGCTATGAGTGAATTTGGAGGGCACTTAGAATGGCAGTAATTAAACGAAAAGTCTATTTTTCAAATTTATTTGTGCTAATTATAACAATGTTGCTTAATGAAATCCGTGGCGGCTTGTAATCAACACATTTGCAATTATCTCGCACATGGCTCGTTTGCGGACCCATGTTTACTTGGAGCGTTTTTGCTCCTACTATCGTATGCTTTCAGTTTGCGTTATTGATTATGATACATCTGTATACCTTCCAATCTGCTTTTTAACACTTTTTCCAAACTCCTTTTGTCATATTTTTATACATCCATATTATTATTTTTGATAAGTAAGAGACTAATATGCCAATTTTAAATGTCCTAAACATGTTGCTTATTATTAAATATTTTCATAGTTTGATATTCGCTAAATCTAATAAATAATTAAATAGAAAATGTTTATCTTTATTTATTTGATTTTTAAAAGCTCCAATGAGCTCCAACTTTATAATGGTCGTCAATAGGATGAAACAAATCGTTTGATATGTGGGTTATTTGCATTATTAAAATATATAAATTGATTAAATCCGGAACGAAAGCATTAATTTCTGTGAAAGAAACGAACGTTGCTTATTGAAAGTTTATAAATGTCTTTATATTACTTTACTATATTCTGATAAACATTTGAAGTTACTCTAATAAAAACTGGATATTAAGTTTTTCACAGGTACATTGCTTTATTGTTACAAGATCAGGTTTTATAAAGGACTCGTTGCTTAAACATCTATTTTATTCTGCTGCGTGAAATATCTACAGTGTTGTAATTAACTCCAGTAATTTTAATGCCAATATTTTAATATTAGTGTATTAATTTTAAGACACAATTCTTTGGAAAATATGCAATAAGAAAAAGCCGTATTGAGGCAGTATTTTTAACACTTAAATAATTTCAGTCAAATTATATAAGTAAATTCAATAACAGCCCGCCTTGAAGCAATATGTGTATATAATAATTTGTAAAATGTAACAGTCATTGCATATGCTTATATTATTGTATCCATGTGTAATAATGTTATGTGAATATATTCCGTAATTTATTAATGTAGGAGCTGTGAGAACAATAAATTTAAACCTTACTAACAATTAGGTAACCTTGCAATAATGAGTTTGAGAGTTTAAATGTTATTTGTGATTCTTGGATGCATTAATGTAATATTAGTGACAGTTTAAAAAAAATAGCAAATCAACAACCAGAAAAAAAGCTTTAATTAAATGCAGGTATTCTATTGGAGTAAAAAATAGCTAATCAGAGACTTGAAATACAGAAATTTACAAGTTTAGACGGTTGAAATCTAGTCAGTTGCCTGTAGACATTGATAGTAACCGGATGCAAGATGCGTCCTCGAGAGATTTAATATGTATTCGTGTGAGACGAAAAATAGTTTTACGTGGTAAAAAGTGTAATTAATAAAAAGAATCTCACAGCTCTCTATATCAGTGAAGTGCTATTTAATTTGTGTCAAGGATTAATAAAAAGGAGTGAATTAAAACTCAAAATCTGCGTAAGCCTACATTCTTGTCGCATCACGCCCTGCCAAGACTTCCATGTCTCTAACAATAATACTGACGCAGCCAAGGCAAACATAAATATTAAATATGTAAAGAAACAGTCAAATTACAAAGCTATTATTTTTAAACTTGAGGCAAAGGACACCTGAAAGTACATTTGGGGCGAAGGCTACCGAAAACTGTTTACTATACATGCGGTTGCAACAACTACAAGTTCGGCTCCCCAACAGTTGAAATACGATACAACTCCTTCAATACAACAAAATACGAACTTCAGATCGGCTTTTCATACGTAGCAGCAAACAACGTAAAGATAATATCTACTTCAGTATGAAATGCTTTCTCCTGCTACTACGGCTTTATATTAGACAAAAAAGAGAGTGTGTGCAATGTTTAAACATCATTTAACATCAAATGTTTAAAACGTTCTCAACAGAATATGAAATACAATACCATAAAGAAAGAAAAAATCCCTTTATTAGTTTTGTATAAGATCTCTTTTGTAATGCAATTTTGATATATTTTCTGATTTGGTAACGAACTCAAATCTGTTATCAGTTCCTAACTACATAATAGTAGATTATGATACAAGGGGTAAAAGTAGGATTTTATTTTGCAATCCTACGAGCAAAATAAAACCACTTTTAACATGTGTGGCATTACTATTTGTTTAAAAAGCGCTCGAATTTGTAAAATATGAATAATATTATATTGATTACCGAAACTAACAGAGATCATGTATAGAATGCGGTTCTTGAAACAAGAGAAATGATGTTAAAGAAACGAAATGTCAGATGTTTTGATGTTTTGTTGATTCGTTAGCAATCATTTTCGGCAAAATTATTTTCAACACGTTTTGCCTTACACCAGACAATGAAGTTATTAAATACTATATCATATTGCTTTCTGGATTTTTTGTGTAAGTACTTCTAGGGCTATTCTTTCTGCTGCTTCTGCAATTTCGCCTGGCTGTTCTATTTCAGTTTCTTTTGAATTCATAATTTCCACCTTTAATCGTTTTGTAGGTTACATCAGATAAAAGAATAACGTTTTAGACCAAAGAAAGCAGAAGGCTGCTAATATATAAGGTATAGGTTAACTATACAACGAATTGCGATAAATTGAAGCATATTGTGAATGGATAATGCAAGTTCCTTGAGAAATTAATCATGTAGAAAGATATAATGAAAAATAAAACCCAATCAAACCAAGTCGAATTATTAAACATGTTGAAATACAAAGGATAACTGCCACTGATTGTACTTGAAACCAAAGTTGGTCACAATGAAGATTATCACTATAGTGTGATTATCTAAAGCTTTTAGCTCGTGTGCACTGTGTTAAAAGTTTTACTTTTATTTAAATGTTAATGTCCCTTAAAGAATCAGAATTACAGATGTAATAACTGAAACCTATTCTGAATAATAGGTGCTCAAAGGAGTACAAGGTACAAAACAAATTTTCTCTACTACGAATATATAATATTATTATGTGTACATTACAGATAAATGCTGGTAAATAAATTATTTCAAATTAATAACATCATAACAAAGGGCAAATATTGTTTATGATGAATGTAAAAAATATAAAACTAAGATATGTTTGTGTAAATAGTATGTAACGGTCACCTGTAAACTGGCAGTGAGTAGAAACTGTTAGAATATCCTACTTTTAAACCATTTGCTTTTAATATACTGATATATATTGTCAACTTATAAATTTGTACAAAGCACTTTATACTTCAAAATTATGTAAAGGGCATTTAAAAGTGTTACGAATTATATTCAGAAATTTAAAAGCTGAACATGCGTGAAACCTCGATCTAATCCATTCGGAATTTCCTTTCTCTGCCTGCATGATTTTATCACAGCCGTTTCACCTGTCGTTTTTGTTTTCTCTATACCACGTAACTGTTAGGTGGAGAAAGTATTAAACGAAAACTCTATACAAAACTTGGTATTCAAATTCAGCATCTTCCAAAAATGTCACACGAAGACTTTCAAGAAAATCTCCACACCCCAATCTCCCTTTACATTGGCAAATTTTCGATATTTTCGCATTTACCGAAAGTAAGTAACAATTTGGGTTAAAACACAACACATTTAAAATATTATCATGACAAATGAAATGCATATCTAGAATTTTCTGAGAATAGCCTATGAAGTTCTCTTAGTGTGTAAGGAATTTTGTATAATTTTGCGTAAGGGGTAAACCATAATAGATATATTGTCGCAGTAATAGGCTCGTGTTATCTTATTTGCTGGGCGCCTGTTATTGTTTTATTATTTTAAAATTTGGGTACTTTATCCTCCGGCTAGCTATTATTACTCAGTCGAGCAAATATCTCTGAGCAGGGCGTGTAAACTGAAAGGAGTTGTTACTAAAAGATAACACTGATAAAAGAATTTATTTTCACACTTTTATTGCCGTCACACTTAATTAATAGTTCACATCTTTAATCTTTATACACGTCTGACTGAAACTGTTATATTTCCGAATGTAATTACTGTCGTATTAGTTGCCGCGTACTTCACATTTTATAACTAACTTTACGACGCGAGAGATTCTTCCAAACTGTATGACGTGCACTTCACGATAGATTCTTCAAGACTGCGCAACGTGTACGTCGCGAATGACTTTTCAAGACTGCGTGAAACATGCTTATGGCTCTAGAATATATACTCCTTCACCCCGAAATGTCTAAACATCATAATAGAGCTGCTATTGGTTACCAAATCGCGCCAACATTAGCGTCTGTTTTGTCAGCCAATCACAAGTACTAACACATATGCTCTAGGGAAGATATTCCCTCCATTTCTAAAGAAAAGCACGCTACTCTGAGGTCATTTGCTTGTATCTTCTTAGTTATAAACAACTCACCCCATCGGTTCATTGTTACCCACTTCTATTGTAGTTTCAGTGAGGCTGTGTAAACTTATTTCCTAACAATGCTTATGGCTAACAAAAATCTAAAATCATGGTCACACAATAATGCTAATTTTCACTACAATCACTCTGGCATTCACAGTGTTGTGATATAAAATACTGCCTCAATATAAAGACACGTAATTTATTCCAAGGAACTTTTTGTGGCATTAGCCATTTAGGAGATATCCGTTGTTATTGGTCCGAATTTTTCAATGTTATTTTTACTTCCTCTACCATATATTTCTCTACCGGAAATATTTGTTTTAAGGCCACCGAATACAAAAAAACAACAACACACTTTTAGAAAAAGGTCCTGTGTGTGTCTGTGAAAAGCATAACTCAAAAACGAAAAGTCGGATAAACATCAAAGTTTGCATTTGGTTCAGTACCTTCCAGAGATGCTCAAGAAGATTTTCAAGAGAATACCCACTCGAAACTAACCTTTACATGAAACATTTTTAGAAATGTTGTATTTTTAAAAACTAGCTCTAACGATTTTAAATAAAATACCACATATTGAAGATATTTACATGAAAAATAAAGTGCATATCTTGAATTTTCTGGGAATAGCCTAAGAATTCCTTTTCATTCGGAAGGAATTTTGTATAATCTTGTACAATTGGTATACGTTAAACGATAGACGAAAATGTACTACACAAAATATGTAGATCTCTTTAAAACACACAGTCTATTTCAAATAACTTTTTGTGGTATCAGCCATTTCCGAGATATCTATTACTAATGGTTCGAATTATTCAATACTTAGCCATTGTTTTAAAGTCCTGTCGATTTTCAGCTGTTTCTCGCGATGTCATGGAGAGAGTATGACATTTTATGACCAGTGTATAGCATCCACTTCTTAAATATTTGTCTATCAGTGATACCTTTGTATCTATAACGAAGCGTGTAATGCAGCTATTTCCGGAAAGGTTTATCTATATTAAAATGAAATAAGAAAATTAACTTTCGTAAGAATAATTTATATATCCACTACCAGCGTATACTCACTAATTGTATCTCACTAATAGGAAAAGAGGGTAGAGAAAGTCATGTAAATGTAACACATCAGTCATCATCCAGTTGTCTCTCGTGATATCATGGAAAGGGTATAGAATCTCAAGCCAGTATACAGCGTCCGAATTTGACTATAGTGACTCCTGTATCCCTCTTTTGCCTACAACAAAATGTGTAATAAAGCCATTTCTCCAAACGTATATCTCAATTAACATAAATTAGAAATAAAAGCAAAACTTTTGTACCAATAGGTTGCAGAAGGGATATAAAAATAACCAATAATGGGTAGAGAAAGCAATAAATTTCTTCAGTACTTTGAACGACAGATGCCTTCATCGTTTGCTTAAATACCATCAAAGTAACCCAAAAACATGTACAAATCGTAAGATACTTAATTGTGGTCTTAAGTGCAGTGAGGGTAGATATCTTTTGGGCTGCACGCGAGTAAAAATATAACCCTTGAACTTGAGTCATATCTGCGCCATTAACTTCGTCTGGTGGCCTTTGCACTTGTTAAAATGAAGTGAAAGTGCATCAAGTGCTCGAATGTTGATAAAGTATTTCTGGCTAGAAGTGAAACAGAAATAACTTCTTGTAATTTTTATCTTACTGTCTTCTCAAAGTACTCGTACTATGGTTAACGAAAGGGCTGTTTATTCTCTATTTATTTTATTTCGCTTTAACTACGTGGTCATATCACGACGGATCTGTTAGGTGATACCTCGTAGATCGGTGTGTGATAGACAGTTAGCCTTCTAGGTCTCATCCCTATATCATACTATCTTGCCCACAGGGGTCTTAGTGCTAGGCAACTGTATCTCTGCTTCTATACGTGCCGGGCAGATGGCATTAGGGCGACGTGCAGCCTACCTGCTTTCATTATGTGTGAATATATGGCAGAGTATTTTAAGCATCTTAAGGCTAAAACAATAGTAAAAATCTGATGCGTTACACTCACATGACTTTCTCTACTCTTGTAAAAACTATTTTTACAAACGCTTACTCTCCATATGCTTATGTTAATCGAGATATCGAGATGTTAATCTTATTGCTAATTTTTACTTTCTCTACTACGTATAGTAAGTAGGGGAAGTATTGTATTCCACCAAAAAATTCGATACCGAGATTTCACCGGAAATATATGTTTTGAGACACCCTGAATCCAAAAAAAAGCATTTTTGGAAACATGTCCGTGTGTGTGTGTCTGTGTGTCTGTGTTTCTGTGTGTCTGTGTGTGTGTGTCTGTCTGTGAACAGCATAACTCAGAAACGAACAGTCGGATAAACACCAAACTTGGTATTTAGGTTCAGTATCTTCCAGAGATGCGACACGAAGTTTTCAAGAAAATCTCCCCATCCCAGATTACCCTTTACATGGAACATTTTTCGAAAATTTTAATTTTCTCAAAAATGGCTCCAACTATTTTGATTAAAATGTCATATATTTAAAATACTTTCATGACAAATGAAATTTATATCTCGAATTTTCTGGGAATGTCTCCAAAATATTCTTCATTGTGAACGACTTTTGCATAACTGGTAAACCATAAGAGATAGACAACATTTTACTACACAAAAAATGTAGATCGTGTTAAAATACACAATTTATGTCATATATACTTTTTGTTGAGTGAAGCATTTTCGAGATATTCCTTGTTATTCCCTTAAATTTTCCAATACTTGTACTTTTTCTCAAACTCCTTATTCATTTTTTTTGTCCTGGCAATGCAAAGAGAATGGAATACTCCACATACCAACCAGCTCTTAAAATATTTGACTATCGCTTAAAGCCTACCAATTCCCCTTGCATCTGCAAGAAAATTAGCAATAATATTAACATCTCGATATCTCGATTAACATGAAGCATATGGAGAATAAGCGTTTGTAAAAATAGTTTGTACAACAGTAGAGAAAGTCATGTGAATGTAACACATCAGATTTTATTTTTAATTGGTTCGTTAAACGTTGTTTTTACGCATGAAACAATTCACGAAATGCTGCTGGAGCGGGGTTGTAAAAAGTTTTAAGAAACTTCTTTGACACATTTTATATTCAGAGGAAATATAATTTGATATAAACTAGAGATTAAGCGTTTTACCCATTTTCCGTCGCTATCTAAGTACTATCAGCTGCTTTGATTTTAGAACAATTGTTCATCGGCAATGATATTAAAACTTTTTACAAATGCGTGCGCGTACACCCATTCACGCTTTCATTCATACTCCAAAGCTTTACAGTGGATAGAGAATAATCCTAGTTAAACAAATTCTGATGTTATAAACTTACATGTCTACTCTAATAATGATAAATCACATATATCCCTTATACAGTGCGGACTATTTCAAACCTTCCGGTGTTCTAGCAGGCCGTCGCGCTTACTGGGGAGAATCGACCGCTCCCTCGCGGGAAGAAAATCAATCGCACGCACACAGCACAGGCCGGCTGCCCAGTGTCATTCTAATGTCTTGTTGAAAACACGCGAGTTACAGTAAATCCCTTGTTTACAATGGCACGGTACAGTATCTAGCAACGAATAATGCAATTTTTATCCTTAGGGGTATTTAAAGCAGAAAGTCTATGTAAACAATCCCTACTCTTCAAGAAAATGAGAATGACATCAGGCGAGTGCTAGTGAAATTACAGATAGAGAGTTGCACAAGGTATTCCAGAATTTTCTAGGCCGGTTGTGATCTTTGCACATCCAGGTGGACATCATTTGGAACATATACTTTGTTAAAAGGTAAGGTCAACGTCACGTTTTCGTATTATCACCTACTGGCGTATTATTTGTATGAGACGGTAGACCTTCCCATTCATCGCATAAGTTTTCGTATCGTGCAAGAGCGCGCTTTCAGCTCCCCAGTAAACGCGCCGTATGGCCCGCTAGAATGCCGGAAGGTTAGAAATGGTCCGCAATATTTATTGTAATATTCACATATTTTTATAGTCTAACGAAAACACTTTTCAGCCTAATGTTTCAACTTATATTTCGTTGTGAATGAGAAATATGGTTACTGTACTAGCCTTTGAAAACACAGTAATAGCATATTTTATATTTTCAACATAAGAATTAGCTTTGTTACAACCTAGCCAGCTTGCGTGACTATATGTACAATAGGTGAGTATTCTACTAAAATATGAGCTTGATTCATGAATTTTCTGAAAAATAACGCTGCCACTAATGCGCACTTTTTTTTTCTTTTCTTTTTTTTGACTGTAGCACAGATTTTTTTCGCATCTTTTTTTTAATAAGGTTACACAAGCGCGCCTACAAGTTTTTCTAAATTCAATTTTTTTCGGCATATCCCTTTTTGTTTTATTAAGCACTATGTTTATCCTACACAGAATGAAACATGCAATGGATAGCATTTTTAGGGGCTATACATTGTTTTTATCTCAAGTTTTTCACCTATTTATTTTATGTTTTTAACAGATGTAGAAGGGTTTGTGTAGGTCAGCCTCATCCTTCCTTTTAATATTGGAATTTCGGTACAACAGCATTTATTAGTGACCTCAAAACGTGAAATAAAGGGCTGCATTGAGCGAATGAATCCGGACTTTATCAGCTTCTACCGTTCCTGTCTCAGGAAGCCGAACCATTCCGCCCGCTTTGCTACATTGTGGACATTCAGTTTAAAGATCTAGTGTAACGTTCCTGTTACCAATCAAATCACACAGCGTTGGAGGGCCATATTCTGAAAGCGAAATTCCAGGCGCTGCAGTTCCTCAAGGAATGGCGGGACCCCCGGTTGGCACACCATGGCATATAGTTCCTGAGCAGCATCCAGATGTCATCAACCTGCCGACAGAAGGCAATCCGGTGCTCCAATGTATCAAGTCCTGAGGAGACTGCACACTGATTAGATTGTGTTCGTTCATGTCACCAGAGCTTTTCTGCCGTCGGTATGGTCTCGTTTAAGACTTCATAGGTCGTCTCTTGCCAATCAGTTGGAACACATTTGCAGAACACATTCTGTCAGATAATCTTCCATCTTCGACTATTCTTCTCTTCAATCTTAGGAGTAAAAGCAAACAAAGTTAACAGGCGATATTGACTCCGGGTACACTCGAATGAAATCTCATCGCTCGTATCCAGCATACGCTGAAGATGTTGAACAATGTGCTTGAATCCTGGGAGTACCATATGCGGGTTATGAACTTGTTCCTCCCAGAACTTTTTGTCGATGGAAGAAACATTTCCACACAAGGACCGGACGGCGGTCTTCCGCAATAAAGCCATACATTTCTTTTCATTGTCAATTAATTCACATCCACCTTTATAGGGTGGCAAGCGTAGTTGAGGTCTGCTCACCCGATACACCTTACCAGACAACAAAAAGAAACCGATGAGCTGCTCAAGTTTTTGTGCGTCATGTTACGTAATCGGCAGAATCTGTGCTAGGTACCAAATTTGACTGAGGCCATAGGTATGTATGTACCAAATGCGCTGCAGTAAATTCAGATTCCGTGTCCTCTCAAACGATAAGAAATATCTTAAGTGGTTGATCCTCTCGCGCCAGTTAAAGACAATTGTTTCGTCCATATTTCCCAGGAAGGAAACGCCAAGTATTCGTGCAGTAGTGACACGTTGCATTTCCAAGGTATGGATTGGCCGTGCCCAATTTCCTATCACCAGTAGCTCGGATTTTGCTCACATTAAAAGCGATTCTTCTATCCATGGTCCATTACTCAAGATATACTTTTGTTCAGGAATTATTTCCAATTAAGCAAGAAGTGCTAATTTACATACAGCATGCAGAATCAGCATTCAAATGTCTATTCATAGAGCAGGCTCTTGCAGTTGAGAGCGAGAGAGAGAAGAATTGCACGCTTTCAAGGAATTCCGTTAGAGGGCGTAGAAACCTCTGGGAGATGTGTAAACTTAAAACATGATATATTCCGAAAAAGTCTAACGTTGTGAAAAAATGTGTTTGACACAGATTGTGTATTTTAATGAGCTCCAAAATTTCTCTACACTAAGATTTTGTCTATCTCTAATGTTTTCATATGTATATAAAATTCAACCAAATACATGGAATTTCACCGCTGTTCACAGAAAATTCAAGAAGTTTTATTTCTCATATCAGTATAACAAAATTCCGGTATTTTAATCAAAATCATTATATGTAGCTGGTATTGAGAAAGTAAAAAATAACGAAACATTTTTTATGTAAAGGATAGTTTTAGTAGAGGGGTATTTTTAAAAAATTACGTATCCTTTCCTTGAATATTTGAACTTAAATATTACGTTTGGTATTTGTCCGACGTTTCATTCTTGAGTTATGCTGTTTATAGACGCACAGAAACACACACACACACACACACACACACACACACACACACACACACACACACACACACACACACACATGGGCCTTTCCCCAAGAGTGCTTTTTGTGAATTCATGATATATCACAACATGCATTGCTATACACCGGGGTGAGGCCAAAAGGGTTGCAGCTAAAATATTAAATTTAGTTAACCCGGCATAAATATTGAGGGACGTAACTCTGAGGACGCGAGAGATACCAAGAACTTGCTGCACAAAGTTAAAGTGGGTGTGGGATCTTTAGAACATAAAAATACATAAATTCACATTTATCTCTGATTTATTATCATTAACAAGGTGCCCTACATTATACACAAAGGGTTACAGACGAACACTGGGGGAGTTGCCCCACACACACACACCCAACAATACACTCTGAAAACCTACACTAGACTGACTCTACCACAGGACGCTACTGCTAGACCCCACGCTATCAGACAAGGCTCTTCCCTCAATAGCCTTCATCCCCTGACTAGGAATTGGAGGGAATTGCCACGCCGGACAAGAATTCAAAGGTACAAACGAAACAATCAGCTCAACAATGTATTACACACAGCAATAATGTGTCCGACGCGACAATGTACACACGTACGCTACAGTATTTCTGGTGAAAACTGGATATCGAAAGTTTTTGAGTGAAATACCACACTCTTTTATCTAATACTCTAAATATCGAGCGGGATGACTCAAGTCTGTGATCCATTTGGGAAGCCCCGGGTCTGATCCTCGGCAACCGCCCAATCTCACCCATGGATTTTTTCGCGGTTTTCTCAGGTAGTCAGGGGAAAGCTGGAGTAGTTTCTTTCAGCCCCCGAATTTCCTGTCCCTCCATTTCGTTCCATTCATCGTTTCATTCACTTCATCCCATTGGTTTCTTTCAGGATCGGAAGTGTTGGCGATGGTGTTTCGGTGCAGCGTGGCAGGGTAAAATAATGCTCTCTGTGAACTCCCTCCATTCCTAGGCTTTCGGCTGTCTGCCGGGGTATCCAGGCCCCCTTGAAGGGCGTTGGGCCCCCTCTGTGTGGAACGGAGTCCCCGTTCTGCCGGAGTGTCTACACCTGGAAACTTAGGGAGCCTATCATTGCTATACCGTCACTCCTGGATTCCACCGCCCGGTGTCTCCTCTCGCCTCATCCTTCTTCCCGGGGACGCCCCCTCGCGGAGCGTAGGTACAATATAATCTCTGGAACGGTGCCGAGTCCACTTCGTTAAGAAAGATAGATAATACTCTAAATGATAGAGTGATAGAAAAAGTAAAATTCCTCCTTCCAACCATAATTGAACCCTGGACCTCAGGAATTAGAACCAGTACCTGGCTACAATGCGTGGATCAACGGAGCAGATGCTGGTAAAGGGCTTCTCTAAATCATGGCAACTTTCAATGCTCTTTGTCGTCTGTAATTAAGTGCAATGCATAAAGTCGTTAAGAAACGCTTTATCGATTGTAAAGTTAATTGTTTTATAGATTATAGAAGCAACATTATAAACTTTAACGGGATGTAACATATCATGACTTACACGAATAGTAATCTAGCAAAACGAGTTAATAAATTCCGAGGGGCAATAGCAATTAAAAGGAATACCTCTCACAGGCGGCTACTTAAAACGCAATTTTCATAGTGGATACCTGTGAGTAAAAAGCGGCAAGTTTATGCATGTAGATCGTGCGCGGCTTTGTTAATTTACAGCGCCTATTATCGCAGTTTTCTTCGTTCGTCCGCCTGTCTAAACAACTCATCCATTGCATTGCATAAATGGTGATTCTTCAGGGTACGTAAAATAAAACAATTCAGTAACTCTGAATATTAGATCTGTTGTAATATAATTAGTTTGTATGAAACGTGATTTACGTCATTATCTGGATACGTTTTAGTATGAACGCGATGTTTAAGGGTATGAACACAATTTAGAATAGGTACTTCCTCTCCTTTTTACTTTCTCTACTACGTATAGTAAGTAGGGGAAATATTGTATTCCACCCAAAAATTCGATACCGAAATTTCACCCGAAATATATGTTTTGAGACCCCCTGCATCAAAAAAAGCATTTTTGGAAACGTGTCTGTGTGTGGCTGTGTGTCTGTGAACAGCATAACTCAGAAACGAACAGTCGGATAAACACCAAACTTGGTATTTAGGTTCAGTATCTTCCAGAGATGCGACACAAAGGTTTTCAAGAAAATCCTCCCAACACAGATTGCCCTTTACATGGAACATTTTTCGAAAATTTTAATTTTCTCAAAAATGGCTCAAACGATTTTGATTAAAATATTATATGTTTAAGATATTTTCATGACAAATGAAATGTATATCTCGAATTTTCTGGGAATGTCTCCAAAAGTATTCTTCATTGTGAACGACTTTTGCATAACGGTAAACCATAAGAGATAGACAAAATTTTACTACACAAAAAATGTAGATCGCGTTAAAATACACAATTGATGCCATACACATTTTTTTGTTGAGTGAATCATTTTCGAGATATTACTTGTTATTCCCTTAAATTTTCAAATACTTATACTTTTTCTCAAATTCATTATTCATTTTTACTTTCTCTACTACGTATAGTAAGTGGGGGAAGTATTGCATTCCACCCAAAAATTTGATAGCGAGATTTCACTGGAAATACATGTTTTGAGACTCCCTGAATCCAAAAAAAGCATTTTTGGAAACATGCCCATATGTGTGTCTGTGAACAGCATAACTCAGAAACGAACAGTCGGATAAACACCAAACTTGGTATTTAGGTTCAGTATCTTCCAGAGATGCGACACGAAGGTTTTCAAGAAAATCCCCCACCCCAGATTACCCTTACATGGAACATTTTTCGAAAATTTTAATTTTCTGAAAAAGGCTCTAACGATTTTGACTAAAATATCATATGTTTAAGATATTTTCATAACAAATGAAATGTATATCTCGAATTTTCTGGGAATGTCTCCAAAAGTATTCTTCATTGTGAACGACTTCTGCATAACTGGTAAACCGTAACAGATAGACAAAATTTTACCACACAAAAAATGTAGATCGCGTTAAAATATACAATTTATGTCATATACATTGTTTTTGTTGAGTGAACCATTTTCGAGATATTGCTTGTTATTCCCTTAAATTTTCCAATACTTTTACCTTTTATAAAATTCGTTATTCATTTTTTTTTTGTCCTGGTAATGCAAAGAGAATGGAATACCCCAAATAGCCACCACCTCTTAAAATATTTGAGTATAGGTTAAATCCTACCAATTGCCCTTGCATCTACAAGAAAATTAGCAGTAAGATTAACATCTCGATTAACATGAAGCATATGGAGAATAAGCGTTTGTAAAAATAGTTTGTGCAAGAGTAGAGAAAGTCATGTGAGTGTAACACATCAGATTGTTTTAATTTTGTTGACTTATTTTGTAATAACACCAACCGGTATTCCACAATTCGCCACCAACAACCCCGGAGAGTGGTACATCATTTGTGACCCAAATATGTCTGTGTATTTTGTTCCTAGAGTAGTCTCGGAAACCACTTAAGGGGACAAGGTAGAGTGAAAAATGGAAATTACACCTTAAGTGTGTTAAATTACCACTGCTCTTAAAGTTCTCAATGGTTTTTCCTTAAATTTTTATGTATTATTCTATAAATCATGACAATTATTTGAAGTGGTTCTCTGGATTGATAGCTTATGTAGAGGTCTGTAAAAAGTATTACATTCAGCAGAAAATAATAACATTTACTCTTAAAACATGTGAATTCATGTACCTTTTTCTCTGAAACTACTTGCAATACAGAATCACATCTTTGCATGCTTGTTGTTAGTATAATCAGCTATCTTCTGAATCTAAATTATTTTGTTATGTATAACAGTTCACTAGAAATTGAAAAAAAAATATTTGCAAGGTCAAAAAAGTAAAAATGTGGAAAACTTGCAATGCTGTTGCTTTCTTAATGTAACTAATATACATTATGAAGTTGTAATTGTGGTTTAGAAAGTTTAACTATATGTTGTATACATGTACTGAAATCTTCAGATCTCTACCTCTTCTACTTTCTGAGAAAAAGGTACATAAATATCCAAAAATGTTCTTTTAAGAAAACTGAATTTAAAGTTTGAAGGTTAAAATTCTGACACATTTCAATACATTCCAGGATCATTATCTTGTGCACCTTCATTTCTGGATTACTTCTGGTTTTCTGATTGCTTTCTCTTGGTCCTGGCCTCTCTTGTTAATTGCTGAACTGCTCGCTGGGATGATATAGTCGTTAGTTGTTGAAAGATACAAAAATATTCTAAAAAGCGACGTTTCATGACAGCTTTAATGGAATGCAGACTAGCATTTAAATGGTATTACATGTCTTAAAAAGCTCTTAACCCCAAAAAGAATATATTTTCTGAAACTGGAAATAATATAGATTTTATTAGTGCCTAAAAAATTGTGATCGTTTACTATTTCTGAGTACCTTGTCCCCTTAATCGATTTTAATAATGCAATTCTTTCACCATAGAAAATGGGTTCTTCCCAATTGGCGTAGGCTACAAAACCCTTTCTATTTTCAATTCTTAAATTACTAAAATACTAAAAAGGATTTGCAAGACTTATGTTCTAGAATATTCCAGTCATGAAAGACCATACTTAAGAGGGTAGCTTTGGTTTGCTGTTGATAAGATTAGAACTAGGACTAGGGGCGGAGAGGGACTTAGCATCTCGACCTACGAAGACCTTTTGTGCCTAAGGTCCATCCGGGAGGGAGGGATGAGAGGAGACAGAGGACGGTCGGATCAGGAGGCACGACAGGGCAGAGGACATGGTCTCTATCTTTTGCAGATTAAAACTCCCGGATGGCAGCTGTACAACCGGCTCCCCTCCGGGCTTCGAAGGCTGCTCCCATTCAAGTCTTACAGAGAGCCTTCTCCCCTGCCATACAAGCCTCCGTCCAACACATGCAACCTCGAAACAGCCAAGAAGATGAAAGGTGAAATGAAATGAGAATGGAGGTGAAATGGAGGGACAGGAAATTCTGGGGATGTAATGAACATTCCCAGCATTTATCTAGCGACCCGGGGAAACCCCCAAAAAGACCCATGGTTCAGGAAGTTCGGCTGCGGGAATCGAACCCACGACCTCTTGAATATGGGCCACAGACGTTGCCGCCTGAGCCATCCCGCTCGCTTTTTCTTTTTTCTTTTTAAATATTGTCATAGAACGAAAAAGCTGATGTGTTACACTCACACGACTTTCTCTACTCTTGTACAAACTATTTTTACAAACGCTTATTCTCCATATGCTTCATGTTAATCGAGATATCGAAATGTTAATCTTATTGCTAATTTTCTTGTAGATGCAAGGGGAATATGGTAGGTTTTAAGCGATAGTGAAATCTTTTAAGAGCTGGTTGCTATGTGGAGTATTCCATTCTCTTTGCATTACCAGGACAAAAAAAATGAACAAGAATTTGAGAAATGGTATAAATATTGGAAAATTTAAGGGAATAACAAGCATATCTCGAAAATGGTTCACTCAACAACAAAAATGTATATGACATAAATTGTGTATTTTAACGCGATCTACATTATTTGTATAGTAAAATTTTGTCTATCTCTTATGGTTTACCAGTTATGCAAAAGTCGTTCACAATGAAGAATACTTTTGGAGACATTCCCAGAAAATTCGAGATATACATTTCATTTGTCATGAAAATATCTTAAACATATGATATTTTAATCAAAATCGTTAAAGCCATTTTTGAGAACATTAACATTTTCGAAAAATGTTCCATGTAAAGGGTAATCTGGGGTAGGGGGATTTTCTTGAAAACCTTCGTGTCGTATCTCTGGAAAATACTGAACCTAAATACCAAGTTTCGTGTTTATCCGACTGTTCTTTCTGAGTTATGCTGTTCACAGACAGACACACACACAGGGATATGTTTCCAAAAATGCTATTTTTGGATTTAGGGGTCTCAAAACATGTATTTCCGGTGAAATCTCGGTATCGAAGTTTTGGGTGGAATACAATACTTCCCCTACTTACTATACGTAGTAGAGTGGGACCAAGAGAAGGTACAAGGTTTTAAAATGTCAGCTGCTGTGATCGAGCACTCGACCATTACAACCGATGATCGTTCATCGCCAGAAGGTACTTATTTACAGAATACACAATGTTGCAGAACTTGAAAAAATGTGGGAAGAGGAAGGTTACGAAGATCAGAAATACAACATTTACCGATATTTTATATATGTTTTCGTGAATATCAGAAGATTTTTCTTCCATGGTTAGGAATAATACGGTTCTGTTCAGGATTACAATTATAAGAGGTAAAGGGAATATTTCACCATAAAAATTGTAGCGGGAAAGCGTTGTTCCTCTGGTTGATGCCCTCTGCTGCAGTGTTCAAGACTCCGGCTATTGTTCCTCGTCGGCTGCTGTTTTCTCCATTCCTAATCAATTACCTATCTAACTAATTTCACGGGTCTCAGGGTTTTCGTAGGTGAGGAAAATTAAAATACACTGTATTTCCCTTAAAAAAATGTGGTTTATTATCAAACAAATACTTATGGGTGGCTAACTTTTCCCATTACAACAATTCCCACCATTATAATAAATTAGGAGCCTAATATAACTGCACAAGCTTCCCACCCCAATGCACACGTGCATTTGTCGTCCAGAGAGTATCACTGTGTGTCGACGAGATTCTATGAGAGAGCGAAAAGATGGGGCTTTCTTTTCCCTTTTATACTTAAGTCTAGTGACGCTCACCTCCGCGCCTCAAAATGTAACGACATTTCTAATTGGTCCTCAGACCGCGTTACCTTATTATGTATGAGAATATTCTGCTCCAAAATATTTCGCATACGCGTCCCAGTGATGCGGCCAGAAGCACATTCAATATCTCTGTCTCTTTCCTTTCTATATCCGTCTCTTTCTATTTCTCTTTACTGCTTCCAGTTCCCTGCTCATTAGCTTGGTGAAAGTTGGGCTCTACCTAGAATTATCTTTTACCTGGAATTAGCTAGCTCGCCCGTCCCTTATTCATCTAAGTTACCATCTGCTTTTGTACAATTCTTGGTTGTTAAGTATTCTAACATATTTCTTGGTGAATTATATTATTATGTACAATTGCTGTTTAATATTGATTTATATGTATATATATATATATGTGCGTATGTGTGTGTGTGTGGTATATCCCCTTTCAAAATCTTTTAGATCATTTTAAAACAAGTGCATAAAGAATACGAGGTAAGGTAATTGAAATTAATTAAATCGTTTAGAAAATGAGGCTAAACAAACATTCTGTAAGGAAAGCTGACAGAAGTTTTAATAAGTGGGTGCTATCGGGATTCGAACAGCAGACATGAAGCCTGAGGGAAGACGATGGACTACATTGCAAGAAATTCAATTTACATTCTATTGCTGATAATTTGCCCTTAAAAAAGCTATCGCAGTTAACGGCAGAGGTTGCATATGGGAGCCACCGGTTGCATGCAAGTCGATTACGATTTTGTCTTAACCTCAAGACACGTGCGTGACACAGTCCCACTTATAAAACACGAAGCGCCTGACCGCAGCAATAGCCTCTAAGGCACGAGAATGATACATGCAGTTCCGGCCTTCAAAAGAAAAGATATCAAGTTCCGTTATATTTTAATCTTATGGGATTAGGCTTCAAGTTTCACATTTACCTACATATGCGATACAAAATCATGTGTTGGCTCCTGAAAACGATCTGAATTTCTTATCACCGCTTGTAAAAGCAGTAATGTCGTTTTTTTTATTTATTTAACTACCTTTACTCTCTCTACCACTTATCTATAATAAGTAGTTGAAGTTTTATTGCTGCTACGTATGGAAAGCCGATTTGAAGTAGGAGTTGTATTGTAGTTCTTATGTTGGGGAACCGAACTTGAAGTAGTACTGTGTACCCGGTGGCCTTCGCCCTAAATGTACTTTCCGGTGGCCTTTGCCCCAAGAAATGTTTAAAAAATATTAGTTTGTAATTTTGACTGTTTATTTGAATATTATGTATTTATGTTTGCCTCGGATGCGTCAGTATTTATACTTTTTTAGAGACATGAATGTCTTAGCAGGGAGTGGTGCGACTGAAGAATGTAGGCTTACACAGATTATAAGTTTACTTCACTCCATTTATTAATGCTTGACACGATTTAAATAACACTTCACTGATATATATATATAGAGAGAGAGAGAGAGAGAGAGAGAGAGGGAGAGAGAGAAAGAGAAAGAGAGCTGTGAGATTTTTTTATTAATTACTTGCACTTTTTAACACGTAAAATATTTTTCGTCTCACACTGAACACATATTAAATTTCTCGAGGACGCATCTCGCGTCCGGTTAGGAACACTATCTACAACCAACTGACTTCTAAATTTGTAAATTTGCTATTTTTCAGTTTCTGATTGGCTAATCCTACTCCAATAGAATACCTTCACTTAACTAAAGCTTTTTCTGGTTATTGATTGGCTATTTTATAAACTGTAACAAAAATTACATTATTGCTTCCAAGAATTATAAGTAGTATTGTTAAACTTTCAAATTCATTATTGCCTCAAGGTTACCTCATTGTTACCCCATTGTTAGCAACCTTTAATCTATTATTCTCACAGCTCCTACATTATTAAATTATGTAATACATTCACATAACATTATTACACATGTATACAATAATATAAACATATACAGTGACTGTAATATACACATGTTATATATTGTTACATACACATATTGATTTAAGGCGGGCTTTTATTGAATTTATATGTTATATAATTATACTGAAATCATTTAAGTGTTAAAAATACTGCCTCATAGTGGAAGTATTGTATTCCATCCAAACATTTGCTACCGACAATTCAAAGGAAATATACGTTTTGCGGCTCCCTAAATAAATAAAACGTTTTAGAAAAAGATGTGTACGTGTGTGTGTGTGTGTGTGTGTGTGTGTGTGTGTGTGTGTGTGTGTGTCTGTGTCTGTAAACAGCGTAATTCGGAAGCGAAATCTCTGATAAACACCAATCTTGTTATTTAAGTTCAATATTTTCCATGGAAACGACTCGAAGATTTCCAAGAAAATGCCTCTACTCCGAACTACCCTTTACATGGAAAATATTTTGTTATTTTCTCAAAAACGGCTCTGGTGATTTTGATTAACATCACCTATATTTAAGATATTTACCTGATAAATAAAATGTGCATCTTGAATTCTTTTTGCGAATACTCTGTGAAGTCCTCTTCATTCTGAATGGCTTTTGTATAACTCGTAAAGCATAAGAGCAAAAATTGCACAAAAAATGTAGATCTCTTTAAAACAAAAATTCCTAAATAATTTTTTCTGTTCGTATCATGCATTTCGAGGTATTTGTTAGTGTGTTATATATTCTTTTAGATTTTTCAATGGTATGTATACTTTCTATAATCCTGAAAGTAACAACGCATTTAGCCTTCTTTCTTCGATTTACTTAAAATTCAAGTTTCTTTGTCATTAGAGTACAACTAATTCGCTCATGATGTTATCCGTTAATTTAGGGTATTATTTTATATAATAAGTTGTTTAATCATATGAAAATTACAAATGTAAAACGATTGAAGAATTTTACATTTTAATTGCTTTATTCATCAGAGTGATTTCTATATAAGACTTTGTAATTCTTTCAATATTTTACCTTTGTTGATTTAATTATAAAAGCGATGTTTGAAACATGCTGTAGTATGTCTAAGGGTAAATAAACATTATGCACACTGTTTTATATTATTATTGAACCAGTTATTTCTTCATATATTTTTCAAGCATAGCAGCTCTTTTATTGTTAATTGTAAATGCAATCAAAGGGTACAAATCACTTGCATGTTTGATTTTGCATCTTCTCTCCCTTAGACGAAGTTTTTAATCTACAAATTACGATTGTCCACAACTTTTTTTCTAGGAGCAAACGTTTCCTGGACTTAATTTAAAAAATCTGATGTGTTACACTCACACGACTTTCTCTACTCTTTCTCTACTATTTTTACAAACGCTTATTCTCCATATGCTTCATGTTAATCGAGATATCGAGATCTTAATCTTATTGCTAATTTTCTTGTAGATGCAAGGGGAATTGGTAGGCTTTAAGCGATATTTTAAGAGCTGGTTGCTATGTGGAGTATTCTATTCTCTTTGCATTGCCAAGACAAAAAAATGAATAACGAATTTCCATTTGAGAAAAAGTGTAAGTATTGGAACATTTAAGGAATAACAAGCATATCTCCAAAATGGTTCACCTAACAAAAAAACTGCATATGACTTAAATTGTGTATTTTAACGCGATCTACATTTTTTGTGTAGTAAAATTTTGTCTATCTCTTATGGTTCACCAGTTATGCAAAAGTCGTTCACAATGAAGAATACTTTTGGATACATTCCCAGAAAATTTGAGATATACATTTCATTTGTCATGAAAGTATCTTAAATATATGATATTTTAATCAAAATCGTTAAAGCTATTTTTGAGAAAATTAAAATTTTCGAAAAATGTTCCATGTAAAGGGTAATCTGGGGTGGGGGATTTTCTTGAAAACCTTCGTGTCGCATCTCTGAAAGATACTGAACCTAAATACCAGTTTGGTGTTTATCCGACTGTTCGTTTCTGAGTTATGCTGTTCACAGAAACACACACGGACATGTTTCCAAAATGTTTTTTTTTGGATTCAGGGGGTTTCAAAACATGTATTTCCGGTGAAATCTCGGTATCGAATTTTTTGGTGGAATGCAATACTTCCCCTATTTACTATACGTAGTAGAGAAAGTAAAAATCTGATGTGTTAGATCCACATGCTTTTCTCTACAAGCACATGAATTTTCAAACACTTCATATGTTTTTCAACCGCATAGTCGTTATTTGTTTTTCTTTTCTAATAAAAAGCAATGGATAAAAGAATAGTTTCAGAATATTTTGTAGATGAGATGGTAGAGAAAGTAATGTGAATCTAACACACCAGATTTGTTTTATGTTCAACGTTTTTTGTATGTTTTTGGTTTATTTAAGTCAGAGGCTTTAGTATCGTAGTCCCTTCCTTTGCCATCTTCTATATATCATACTGTATATTAAGTATATATTCTTCAATTTGAAATCCTTTTCAGGTATAAACACACACACATATCTATAAGGTAGACCAGATAAGTTGAGACTGCACAATATATCCAAGAAGAAAGTTGTAGAAAGTTGAACAAGAGTTGCTTGATATTATGACCCATTTAAAAAAAATTAAATTGATCCTAAAATGACCACCATAACGTCCTCCAAACAAAACACGACTAATGTCATTTACTTTCCCCCATAATATCAAGCAACTTTTAGTCAAGACATTTCTTTCTACAACGCTTAGTTTTGAAGATATTGTACAGTCTCAACTTAAGTAGTCCACCCTGTATAATGAATAAGGTAACGTGGATAGAAGAATCTTTTTTGTGTGAAAAGAATAATATGTAAAATATGTATCCAAATTTGTAATGTGTAGAGAAAGTTGTGTGACGTAACCATTATTATTATTATTATTATTATCATCAGTTGTTGTAGTAAACACCTTCGAGGCTTATTATACATTACGGGAAATCGGTACTTTCGTTACCTGACGCCAAGGTTTCAGCCATCTCCACTCCGTGACCCTTGTGATTTACCCTAAAAAAGCTACGGAGTGGAGATACTCATCTTTATACAAACAGTTTGCTGTATGTTGATATATAATACTTTTTCCATTACATCGCGAAGAACAAATGAATGGAGACGACTGCTCAAAATATAAAAGTATTGAAAAATTCAAAACACTAACAACAAATAATACAGAACTTGCTGATGCCACATAAAATTTATTTCAAATTCATGTTTTAAAACGATGTATATTTTTCTGTAATACATTTTTGTCTATCCCTTATAGTTTACCTTAAACAAAATTGTGAACCTAGAATTAATTCAGAATAATGAGGATTTCAGAGGCTATTCCAAAACATGCATTTTATTATTCTTCATTTTTTTTTTTTGCTAATTCCTGTTATTTTGGGGTTGGTTGCGTTCTATTTACACAGACCTTTACGAACACAAATACTCATGCCCAAGGTGGGGCTCAAACCCGCCATCATGGCGCCACGAAACGCAAGGCTAGACACTTTAGCGAGCGCGGCCAATGGGACCTGCATGTTTGATGTATGTTATTTTAATCAAGACAATTATAGCCAATTTTTTCATATAAAGGATAGTTTGGAGTGGAGGTTTTCTTGAAAATCTTTGTGTCGCACCCTTGAGAGATAAATACCAAACTTCATATTAAGTTTGGTATTTATCTAAATTTTCATTTCTGAGTTAATGTTTGCAGACACACTCAGACCTGTTTATAAAATCCATTTTTTATTCATGGGACCTCAAAACATGCATTTGCGGTGAAATTTCTATATCAAATTTGGACGTAGAGAAAGCGATAACTGTGATTTATGAAATAGATATGAAGATATTTCGAAATGGTTAGAGAAAGTATTGCCATTCTAACATATTAGATTATTTCAAAGTAAACTGTGTTCCAAATCGTTAGGAAGAGCAACAAACAGCTGCAGGTGGGAATTTGTGTGTCTCTGAAGGTGGAACCGGTTGCAAGTCACGCCGGCATTAAATGCACTTCCTTGGAATTCAACCTGACTAACAGTACTGGAAATCTTGTGCTGTATCACTTTAACCATCATACGAGGAACTATGTGGTCCAGATCCAGTCTAAAACACTGAGCAAATTAAATTTATTAATGTCATTTTTGATGACCTAAAAGCCATAAAAGTTAGTCCTGTGCGATAAGTTATTTTTACGTTCTCCTCCGCGTGCCTAGTAAGTTGGGAAAGTATTGCATTCTACCCAAAACTTCGATACCGAGATTTAACGCAAATACATGTTTTGAGGTCCGCTGAATAAAAAATATGATGTGTTACACTCACATGACTTTCTCTACTCTTGTGACTATTTTTACAAACACTTATTCTCCATCTACTTCATGTTATAGAAATACAGTAGCCTTTAAGCACATACATATCTCTTAATAGCTGGTTGCTAGGTGCAACACCATTCTCTTTGCCACAGATTAATACTCTTTGCATATCCAAGACAAAAAAATGAATAACGAACTCCCATTTGAGAAAATAAGTATTGAAAAGTTTAAGGAAATAACAAGTAATATCTCGAAAATGGTTCACTCAACAAAAAAAATGATATGACATAAATTGTGTATTTTAACGCGTACTACATTTTTTGTGTAGTAAAATTTTGTCTATCTCTTATGGTTTACCAGTTAAGCAAAAGTCGTTCATAATAAAGAATACTTTTGGAGACATTCCCAGGAAATTCAAGATATACATTTTATTTGTCATAAAATTATCTTAAACATGATATTTTAATCAAAATCGTTAGAGCCATTTTTGAGAAAATTAAAATTTTCGAAAAATCTTCCATGTAAAGGGTACTCTGGGGTGGGGGGATTTTCTTGAAAACCTTCGTGTCGCATCCTTGGAAGATACTGAACCTAAATACCAAGTTTGGTGTTTATCCGACATTTCGTTTCTGAGTTATGCTGTTCACAGACACACACACAGACACACACGGACATGTTTCCAAAAATGCTTTTTTTGGATTCAGGGGGTCTCAAAACATGTATTTCCGGTGAAATCTCGGTATCGAAATTTTGGGTGGAATACAATACTTCCCCTACTTACTATACGTAGTAGAGAAAGTAAAAAGGTTTTTTAGAAAAAGGTCCGTGTATGTATCTGTATGTCTATGCACAGAATATGTATTCACACGGACAAAGTGTCCGTGCCCGAAGCGGGAATCGAGCTGAGGTTCTCCACACGACAGAACTTCAAACCCAAACTCTATAAGTGACCATGGCCACGAGGACTGGCATGATTCACAATTTGCTTCACCTTAGAGACCATCAACTGCTTCAAATATCGTACTTCGTAGTTAGTGTAGTGTAGACGAGCTATGTAGTTTTGAGGGACGCGGGAGGGAACGAGACGAAGCGCGCACAGCGCCTGTCTCTGTGTTATAAACAGTTGCATGTGAGGTACTACCGAGAGCTGAAAAAGCTAGCTTATATTTTACCTCTTACCTTACACACATCTCGCATCATTTTGAATATTTGATCACATCATGAACAAGATCCACAACACACCGTTATTTTAGAGAGGTGGTACCACAAATTGACAATAATATGACCTCACTTAATTCAAATTCCTTGGCGATAAAGCGAAAATAACGCTTATAGCATTCCACATTTAAATATGTCAAAAACAAGCCACGTTGATGTTTGATAAAATAAGTAGCTGAAAGCGAGATTTCAAACAGCTTTTTATTTTTTTATTTTTTGTATTGCACCTTGTTCTGCAATTTAACCTGGGAGTAGATATTTTAAAGTAGTTGGTACCGTTAGGGGTTGACCTTTAATTGCGTCCGTCAATATTTCTTAATTAAGTATTTTCTTTTAGTAAAACTTCCGTGTAATTCTTAGTAATTTGCCTTTTATTTGCTAAAGATTTTAATATTTGTCTCTTCTTTGTTTCAGGTAAATATTACATCCCATTAATTGCTTTCTCGTTATGGAGAACAGTATGTAGTTATCATTTACACAAGTAAGTAAAAGTTATATAACAGCTCAATGAGGAACATCTAAAGCTATTTCATATATAAGGCAATAGTGGAAGCCAGAATGCTGTATGGTATTGAGGTTTGGGGATATGATGAAGGGTAGCAAGGAGTGGACTTAATATTTAGAAGTTTTGGTCGGTTAATTTTGGGTTTACCAGATGCATCACCGAAGGGAGTAGCATTGTTGGAATTAGGGAGATCAGGAAGTAAAGGGTTAATAACTGAAAGATTGATAAAGTTTTAGCATCGGGTTAGAGCATTGGATGACCAGAATATTGTAAAACAATGTATGATTATGCAAGAGAAATTGCCAGTGCCTGGTAATTGGACTCTTCTGTACAAAAGATTATAGAGGAAATAGGTATGGTGAGAGAGAACTGTTAGAAGGAAGGTTTTGGAAAGAAATCAGACAGAGAGATATTTTAACAGTATTAAGGATAAGAGAACCTTGGTTCTGTACAGGCAAGTTAATAAAGATTGGGTCAGGGAAAAGTATATTGAAGTGTGCAATAAATTGGAAAGGGAAGGATGGGCATGGTTTAGATCTGGAGCAATGAAATTAAGGGGAATGAAAGGGGGAATGGATCCACAGAAGTGTCTATTATGTGAGGAAATGGAAAATGACCTAATTTTATTTTAGATTATAATGAAACTAAACAATAGAGAGATCAATGCGTACTAGTTAGGTGGTTGAAATTACCGAGACCAATAATTAAAATGAGAATTGGAAAGCTTAAGAATACAGAAGAGATTATAAAGTTGGGCAGACTATTAGGAATTTCAAAATTATAAATACGTATACTTTGCAAGGATGCCTATCAAGTAAAGTGGTATATTTAATTAATAAGTTGTATTACAAGTAGACATTGAACCTGGTGTATAATGTATTAATTACCACAATGTTTACTACATTTACACAAGGTGCAACTCAAGTATGTATATATACACTTAAGATTTTTATTCTCTTGGGATTAAAGCTTTTGAACAACACGATGAAACTGTTTTCGATTGTAGAATCCAAACAGATGAAGGCAGTGGCTTTATGTTGCTACGAACTGCATTATGTTAGAATCACTGCCTATTCTGCTGGGACCGAGTCATTAACAGCAATGAAGGCATGATTCGGTCATGACGTGCATCTGAGAACACAGAACGATGTTCTTCTATTAAATTTTGTGCATTTGTGAATTGAAACATAATGTAGTAGTTTATTCGTACATAGGTATATAAAATAATAATAATAATCATCATCATCTTATTCCTCTATAAAGATATAATATCAAACCCATTAACGTCCATCTAAATAACTTTCAAAGTAACAACAAAATAAAAATCATATAAATTATAGGTGTAAGAGTACATTAATAACATTATGTAAAAATATCTGTGATGTTAGTTATCAGCGCTCTGCTACTAAACTCGGAGATTCCGGGTTCAAATAGCTGTTGGGACAAATATTTCTTTAACTAGGGTCATTTAAAACGAAAGGTGAAACAAATCTGAGTGTGTTTCACTACTAAATAATTAAAACTCAATGATAAACGATTTACACTTTTAGTTCCCCCCCCCCCAAGTCAAAGCCACTATACAGTATTCCAGTAGAGGTTAACGGGGTGTACAATGAATATATTTTCTTCTTCTACCATATCAAGGATTGGATAGGCATTTGTCCCGCTCCACATCAAAGGCTTTCAAAACTGGTCTCTTCAACTCATCCTTGGTCGTCCTATATCCCGTCTACCTGTTGGTTGGTATAAAATGATTGTTTTGGTAGTCTATTAGGAGTTATCCTTCCAACATGGTTGTATGAGTTTTTCTTGATATTGTATAACATCTTCTACCATTGTTGATTTTAACCCTAATTCCTTCCTTATGTTTGTACTTCTCGCTTTATCCTGTCTCGTTATTCCCATCAACGATCTCAGAAATTTCATTTCTGAAGTCTCTACTCTCCTCTTGTACCATGTCTCGTTTCCATATAGTAATATTGGCTTTGCTATTACATTAGGCAGTCTCAATTTAATTTACTTCCTAATTTATTTCCCCAGATGTCTTTCTATACCTGCATTTACTGAATTATATTTCATAATTATTAATATTGTAATATTCGTTTCTAAGTCTTTATTCATCTTATAAACTGATATTTCACATTCTAGGTATTTAAAAACATCCACCTGTCCTATTATCTGATTATTTATTATTATTTTTACTCTCTCATTCCTTTCCCTTGCATAGTCATAACTTTAGATTTTGACAATATCCATATTGTATATCTGTAATATCTTACTCAGTTTTATCACATCTGTTTGCAATTCATCTTCTGTTTCCACCATTAGTACCTGATCATCAGCAAATAATCTTTAGTAATATGTTTTTATCTGCTTTTATATTTGCTAAATTTAAACTTTTCCATTCTAATTTAATTTTTTCATATATATATGAAAATTATATGAATACACATAAAGTATTATATTGTTATACACCGGAGGGAGACCGAAAGGTTTTGCAGCTAAACTATTAAATTTAGTTACCCCGGCATAAACATTGGGGAGCGTAGCTACAGAGGTAAACGAAATATACCAGGGACTTGTTGCACAAAGCTAAAGCTGACGTGGGATATTTACAAATAATACATGAATTTACATTTAACTCTGGTTTATTATAAAGTTACCTTGGTGCAGCTACATAATTTCGAAAAGGTTACAGATAAACATTGGGGGGAGATGACCCACGCACACTCACGGCAACACGCATTCCTACATACAACCACACACTCTGAAGATATCCACTAGACTGGCGCTACTGGTGACGCCACGCTATCAGACAAAGAGGCTCGTCCCTCAACTTGCCTTCACCCCCCCCTGATTAGGAGTTGGAGGGAAAATGCCACGCCGGACAAGAATTAAACTCACAAACGAAATAATTAGTTCAACAATGTCATTATGCACAGCAATACGACGCGACAATGCACCCACATACGCTACAATATATTATATAAAATATTATTATATAAATAATGAAATAAAATATAATAAACTAAATTTAAAATATTATATATAATATTAAATACTAATGGAGACAGACTACAGCTTTATGTAGGTCCTTGATTTATCTTTATGATGTTACTACTCTAATACCGATTTGAGTATTATCATAATAAGGAGTTAACAGCATTTATCACATTTGGGGGAACTTTAGGATCTTCTAAAATACTCCATAATCTTCTTCTACCCACTCTTTCATATTTTTTTTGTAATCCAAAATAGCAAAAACAATGGTCGATTAAATTTTCTATGCTTTCCATTATCTGTTTTACTGTAAACACTTTATCCGTACATGATCTACCTCTACGAAATCCACATTGTTCTTGTTGTAACCTTTCTTCTACTATAAAAATACTAGCTCAGTAGATTTACAAAGTTTTGAAATCTCTAGAATATCTTAATCAGGCACAGTAGTGCAAATAAACAAAAAAAATACATGCTTTGATTTTCTGGGATAACCGAAGCTCTATTGAACTATTCTCGAGTAAACTGACGGTGTGCCGCGCCGTACTGTATTCCCCTTCAGCCTGCAATACTTATTTAGAAGATTGAGTTTTATTTATAGGCGCTCTTTAACTGCTGTAGTCCTTAACGTCCCATTCTATATTGGGCGTGAAAGATCGGAAATTTTGCTCAGAGGTCTTGGTTGCGGTGCTGAAATTCTCCACCACTTCTAAAACCATAACCCTAATCGCTTCCCTGTAACTAGGATACCGTGACAGTCTCGTGCACATTAGAGAAGGATGCTACTAAAACATCTTCATTTGCACCAACAACAATCTTCTCATTTCTCCAGTTCTTAAACAGTCTTTCAGTATCCATATTACAATTATTTATCTCTTAACACAATCCCTAGTCCCACATCTGTGGTGTGGTGGTAGCGTGTCTGACTTACATTCAAGAGGTCTCGAGTTCGAATCTCGGTTAGGGTGAGTCACTTGGATAAGGTTTTTTCCGGGGTTTTCCCTTATCCTGCGAAGACGAATATCGGTTAACTTTAAACTCTATGGACCCCGGGCTCATTTAAGTATAATTTCATCCATTCATTGTCAGATACGACCCACCAGGTTAAAGGACATTGAACTTAAGAAGAAGAAAAAAAACAACTTCCACTGGTCAAAGCCACCATTACAATATAGTTCAACTGTAACTGCCCAGAGGAGTACTAGTAAATTCAGTACCTATCTAATTTGCATAACCATTATATTTATTTAATATATTAATTAACAAATGTTGAATAATATTGTATGTTATACAAATCGTTAACTAGATCTGATGCACTCGATTGCCTCGTGAACTAACCACTTCTCCTCGTGGATGAAATTTAATATTGATCATTTGTATAATAAAATATCTTATGTGTTACACTGGCATGACTTTCTCTACCCTCTATCGTTTATTAGTGGCTATACAAACTAGTCTTACTAAAGCTTATTTTTATATTCACTTCATTTTAATCCAAATAAACTTTTGCAGAAATATCTACATTAGGCATTTTGTTATAGATACAAAGGGAACTGTGTAGTCAAATGTTTAAGAACTGGACGCTATACACTGTCCTTAAAATTCAACACTACTTCAGTGGAATTGAATGTTAACAGGACATTAAAAGAATGACTAAGTATTAAACACTTCGAACCAGTAATAACGGATACATTGGAAGTGGCTGATGAAAAAGGTTATTGAAATAAATTGTATATTTTAAAGAGATCTACATTTTTTGTGTAGTACGTTTTCGTTTATCGCTTAACGTTTACCACTTATACAAGACTCCTTTCGAATAAAGAGGACCTCAAAGGATATTACCAGAAAGTTCAAGCTATACATTTTATTTGTTATTTAAGTATATTTAATATACGGTATTTTAATCAAAATCGTTTGCGCCATTTTTTAGAAATTAAACAATTGTGAAAAGTATTCCATATAAAGACAGTTTGGGATAGAGGAAGTTCAAAATCCTGGTGTCACATTTTTGGAAGGTACTAAACTAAAATTTCAAGCATGGTGTTTATCTGACTTTTCATTTTTGAGTTATGTTGTTCACAGACACACACACACATGGACCTTTTTATAAAAATGCTTTTTCTGGATTCAGGGTGCCACAAAACTTGTATTTCCGGTGAAATCCCGATACGAATGTTTAGGTGGAATGCAACACCTTCTTTACCTACTAGACACGTGGTAGAGAATGTAAAAAACTATTATCTAACTCACCCTTTGGTTCTAATGAACTGGGTTCTATGTCAACTCCACGTGAAGCATGATCCAGTGTTGTAATTTGAGATGAGTATCAGATTGCGTTATTGATGCTTGTCGCACGGGATAATATGGTGTTAGGTTTAAAAGTTCAACCCCGCCATTTGAGATGTTTTAACCCCGGCGCCTCCACCAATATGTAGCATGGGCTGTCTACCTTATCGCTTAAAGGCTTAGTCTAAATTTTAGTCGAAGCTAAGCCAACCCGCCTTAAGGGTTCGGATGGTATAGCGAAATTGTGCATAAAAGTGTGGTAAGTGCATTACTGGAGAACGAGAAAGAGTTTGAAAAAGGAGACGAAGTTGAGGAATAGGGCGCCTATAATACGGACTCCCGAAACACAAACATGTTAATTCTACAAATCAAATCAAACCCATGACGCGCCAGCCAGTACCGGACCAAGACCTACCGCCCCGACCGCTGCATTCCCCACCTCTACCCACTATAGGCGTCATTGTTGAGGGGCAGTACTGGAGTTTGGGACATGGTTAGTTCCCCGGATCCCTCCCCACCGGTTAAAACGGTGATCCCAACCAGGGCCGCTGCATTTCTATCACGTGGCTCTTCAAATGGCCCCTTAGGGACCTAACGAATGCACTCCGTACCAGACCTCCCAACGAGAAAAAGTCCCTACACCAGTAACAGGGATTGAACCCGGGTCCCCCGAGCCAGAGGCAGGCGCGCTACGCATGGCAGAGGTGAACGAACAGCAGCCGATACACGGAGATGATGCAGTCATCACCATGCTTCCCCCAGCCGGAATGTTGGTGTCCGTGACCTACAGATCGCTACCTACCTTTAGCTCCTCAAAGTCTTTAGTTTGCTGATAGGGCAACGCTAGGCAAAAAATCCGCATCCTCACAGTTGGCGTCAAATTCCAGTGTATTTCGTGGCTGGGAAACGCAACACTATGCTCCAAACTTACTAAGCCAAGGAGCAGGACAAAAATGAAAATTGTGCAAAGTATTTGAAAATTCAAGCCAATAACAACTAATATCTCGAGAATGGTTAATGCCACAAAAAAGTATATTTGATGTAAACTATTTTTAACGAGATTTATATTTTTTATGTATTAAGTTATTGCTTGTCTCTCACAGTTTACCAGGTATGCAAAATTAAACCAAATGAAGGGGACTTTATAAGCTATTTGCAGAATATTTAAGATAAATATTTTATTTGTCATGCAACTATCTTAAATATATGGAGTTTTAGTCATAATCGCTAGAGCCATTTTTATGGATGTTTTCAATGTAAAGGAAGCCCATCATGTGCGGCTGTTCTCTTGAAAAATCTTCGTGTCGCATCCTCAAAAGATGTAAATTTAAATAACAAATATGGTATTTATCCGAAATTTTGTTTTGAGACTTCAAAACTGTGTTTTCAGTGAAATCTCTAAATCGATATATAAAGTTTTTATTGAGTTTTATTTATGGCCGCACTTTAAGTACTATGTTCCTTAGCATCCCATTCTATATTGGCGTGAAAAACCAGAAATTTTGCTCAGAGGCCTCTTTATCAGGGTTGAGGCTTCTTTCACGTGCTGTAAATCTACAACATGGGACGGGATCCCGGCTTTACTTCCCTTCCTAAGGAAGCCACACTAAGGATTTTTACGCGTGAAAAATATCCATCGCCCTCCATCGGGTTTGAACCCGCGACCTCGGGAACTAGAAGCTAGCATGGTACCACTAGACCATGAGGATGACGATCTTAAAATTGGTTAGTCTGTACTTAGGTAAGTGACAGCGAAAGTAAAAATACCTCGCTGGTAAGAAATTGGCGCGTATTCAAGGAACAGTTTGTATAAAACTCACAGAATCACCCTGTATAATAACACTCAAAGAAACTTAGACAAGCTGCATGCAGTTAATAACCGGTTTTAGAGGAATTCAAATGACTGGGTCTAGCTGACTCGTTGGGATAGTGCTTCCGGACTTGGTTGCTTGTATGAGTGATATATTTTTTATTCACAATAAATTTCACTTCACAAAAGGCTGAGTATCGTAAGATGTAATATTCACTGTCTTTGGTTTTGTGTATTAAATAAATCATCTGTGCAGGATAAAATTTTCGTTTGGCATTCAGTAATTAGTGTGGAAGTGCGTAAAAACTCAGTTTAAAATAATATATTTCTATTCAATCCCTCGCAAATCTTTTGTCGGCTATAAGAGATTTTTTTGCCTTTAAGGGACTCGGGGATTGATATTTTAACCAAAAATGACAAAAATTATCGAATTCTAGATTTTTAAATATAGGTAAATTTGTTTGAAACAAGTATATTTGCTGTGACATTAAATCTCTTTGAATTATATCATTTTTAAAGAAGTATTAACAATGTTGAAATAAGGATTATGCATTTAAGGCTTATTTCATGTCCTCTGTTGCATTTTCTCCAACGTGTACTTTAAGCATAAATTGTTACTTATGCATAACAATTATAGATCACTTATTTTATATGATGCTACTGGATTGGATAAAACTATCATAGGAACCTGCCGATATTAGCATACAAAATTAACAATATAAGGTGCATATTAAAATGTTAATAGTACTACATTACACATGGTTATTCAATGCTATTTATGGAGGTGACCTGAATTTTTAAATAGCACAATTCTTAAATAGCCTCCATCATTTAAGATGCATTGCTGTAATCTTTCACCAGGTTCTCTATCGCTGATTGCACCATATTGCTTGGTATGGCTGCGATTCCCTCCTGCGTATCCTCCTTGAGTCCATAAATGTCTCTTGGTTTCTCGTACACTTTGGTTTTGGGTTAATTTCAATGGAAGTAATCACGTACTGATAGGTTGACATAACGTGCGGTTCAAGGAATGCCTCCTCCTCTGGAAAAACATGGTTTGGAAACAATTGTAATGGACACGTTAGCAGTGTGGCGTGTAGCATCGTCTTGTTGAAACGAGATGCCGTAGAGATTCATTCCACCATAATGTAGTTCTGGAGTAAGGAAGTCCCCAAACATCTCTATGTGTCGATCAGAAGTCACTGTGACAGCTATATAATGCTTTTAAAAAAATAAGGACCTAAGAGGGCTGTCCCAGAAGTACCCGACCTAACAAAGAAAACACAAATTTTGGGGAAAAAAAACAACTTTATTTCTCTACATAGTCTCCTTTCAGCTGGATACACTTTTCCCAGCGATGTTCAATAGCTTCGATAACCTGTTTATAGTCAGAACTGTCGAGTTCTGCAAAATAGCCATCAACTACAAACTCCACATCTTCATTGTTAGCCAACTTGAACTTTGGAGACAAAAAATAATTAGAGGGGCTAAATCTGGCAAATAGGGTGCATGAGGAAGCAATTTGAACTTTAACTCATTGATTTTGGCCATGACGATAATGGATGTTGAAATGATGCATTGTCTTGATGAAACAGAGCTTTCTTTTTCGCAAAATGCGGCCGTTTTTGCTCAATTTCATCATTCAAACGCTGCAATAAGTTTGCATAATACTCGCCATTGATTGCTTTTCCTTTTTGAAGATAATAAATTAAAATTATTCCACACCATTCCAAAAAACTGACGCCATGATCTTACCTGCAAATGGAACTCTCATCTTCTTTGGATCCGATTTTCTCCCCTTTCAATCCATTGTTTTGACTGTTCCTTCGTCTCAGGTGTGAAGTTATGGATCCATGTTTTATCCATGGTTATGAATTGACATAAAAATCGGCTATATTGCAGCAAAACATCATCAAACATTCGACTGAAACATCTTCACGATGCTGTTTTTGTTCCATTGTGAGTAAACGCGGCACCCATCTTGCGCACAGCTTTCTCGTGTCTAAATTTTCAGTTAGTATGCGATGTGCAGCACTTTTTGAAATTCCTACGATGTCTGCTAGCCTGCGCATTTTCAGTCGACGGCCATCCAAAACTATTTTGTAGATTTTCTTCTCAATTTCTGGCGTGATCACCTCATTTAGTCAATCACTGCGATGTTCGTCTTGGCAACTCGTACGACCTCGCTTAAACTCTGCCACCAAATATTTTACTGTTGTAAATGAAGGAGCAGACTCCCTCAGAGTAAAACCTAGCTCAGCTTTAATATTAGTTGGACTAAAACCTTTCAAATGAAAGTATTGTAACACATAACGATGGCCAATTTTATCCATGTATACAAATTTGCTGAGAGCGTTCACTACTGATGGCTGCCAAATGATTACTAAACAATGTAGCATTACCAAACTTCAAACTTAAGCTTTATAAGATTGGTACTACATAGTCATTTGTTTGAAACAACAATCGCTATCTATACGTCAGGTCGGGTACTTCTGAGACTGCGCTCGTATGATTCCAGAACTGCTTGTGCTATGTCAGACTGTTACATTGGACTATGGAGAGGGCTCATATGCAGCTGTTGTGGATTTGATTCAAACCAATGTGTAAATTTTTTTTTCACTGTGTCGTTTAAATGAAAGAGTGCTTCATCACTCGTTTACGGTGATGTTATCAATAAGGACGTTGAGAAACTTTTCATAGAATGTCATTCGATTTGCTTTATCACGATCATTTAGCTCTTGAGCCACAACCATCTTGTAAGAATGAAATTCTTCCCAAACTGGCACTTGATAAATGCAAGGCAGAAGCTAGTGCCTCTTCCGATGTTTTGTTTTGTCTTACAGCGTGTACAGGACGTGGTGATTTTTCTCCGTTGCAGTAGCAGTTGCTCAGAAATTCTGTATCCGTAGCTGCATAGTATTGCTGCTGGTGACGGCACCATGACGTGGAACTTGAAATGTCGACGAAATAATCGTTGAGTAATGATAACTGAGACATCATTTTTAAAACTTCATGTTAATCGAGATAACACTTGCCAAAATAACTTTATTCCACATTTCCTTGTAGGTACAAGCGGATTAGGAGAATACAGTAGGCTTAAGCGATAGTCGAATCTTTTAAAAGCTAGTCGCTATGTGATGCTTTGAAATCCCGTTCTGTTTACATGACCACAAGAAAAAAGCCGAATAGGGATTTTCTCCTTGAGAACACTACAAATATTTGAAAAATACAAACCAATAACAAAGAATATCTCGGAAACGGTTAAACCACGAAAATTATTTTACATAAATTGAGTGATTTAACGAGATCTACATGATTTGTATAGTAAGATTTTGTCTTACGGTTTACCAGTTATACAAAAGTCATTCACAATGCAGAAGACTTCATAGGCTATTTCCATAAAATTCAAGCTATACATTTTATTTGCCATATAAATGTTTTAAACATAGATATTTTAATCAAAATCATTAAGAGTCATTTTTTAGAAAACAAAAAATAAGATAGCATTCTCCACATAAGCGGTAGTTTGGGATGAGGAATTTTCTTGAAAATATTCGTGTCGCATCGTTAGAAGACGCCGAACTTAAATACCGCGTTTGGTATATAACCGACTTTACACTATATTTGATATACTTACATGACAATAAAACTTATATCTTGAAGTTGGGAATACACTGTGAAATCCACTACATTACGAAACACGTTTGTATTACTCATAAACTGTAAGATAAAGACAAACATTTACTGCACAGAAAATTTAGCTCTTTAAAACACACAGTCCCGAAATATTTGTTGCAATTGATTTGAATTTTTGAATAATTTCATCAGTTTTACTTCCTCTAGTATACTGAAAGTAAATAGAGGAAATAGTGTATTCAACCCAAAAATTCGATATCGGTATACGCTTTGAGACCCCCAGACCCAAAAAAGCATTTTTAGAAAAACGTCCGTGTGGGTGTGTGTATGTGTACGTGTGTGTGTGTGTGGTGTGTGTGTGTGTGTGTGTCTGTGAACAGCATAACTCAAAAACGAAAAGTGGGATAAATACTAAACTTGGTATTTAGGTTCAGTATCTTCCAAAGATGAGACACAAAGATTTGCCACTATCCTTTACATGGAACATTTTTCGAAATTTGTTATTTTCTAAGAAATGGTCCTAACGATTTTGATTAAAATACCACATATGAAAGATATTTACATGTAAAATCAAATGTATATCTTGAGTTTTCTAGGAACAGCCTGTGTAGTCCTCTTCATTCGGAAGGAATTTTGTATAATCGTGTATAACTATAAAACGTTAAGCGATATACGAAATCGTACTACACAAAAACTGCAGATCTCTTTAACACACATAATTTATTTAAAATGTGCTTTTGTGGCAGAAGCCATTTATGAGACATCCGTTATTAAAGGTTCGAATTGTTCATTTTTTGGTCATTTTCTTAAAGTCCCAACATTCAGTTGTTTCTCGCGATTGCATGGAAACAGTATGGATTTTTAAGACCAACATATAGCGGCCAGTTCTTAAACATTTGACTATCACTACTGTGTTTGTATCTATAACAAAATGTGTAACGTAGCTATTTATGCAAAGGCTTATTTGGATTAAAATGTAGTAGATAGACAAATAAGCTGAGTCAGACTAGTTTGTATACCCACCAATAAACGATAGAGGGTAGAGAAGTTATGTGAATGTATCACATCAGATTTTTTCCTGATCATGCATAGAGAACAGAATTTCAAAGCCATGCATAGCAACCAACTCTTAAAAGATTTTACTTTCGTTTAAGCCTACTGTATTTCGCTATTCCCATGTTACCTACAAGGAACTTCTATTTAATTTTTACACATATTTATCTCGATTAATATGAATATATAGAAAAATAAGCTTTTGTAATAATAGTATTTTGAAGAATGGATAGAGAATGTCTTGTGAATGTAACATATCAGATTATTTTCTTTCTTTCTCGTATACGTGTAAAGAGAATAGAATTTCAAAGTCATTACATAGTGACCGGCTTTGAAAACATTTACCTATCGCTTTAGTTTACACTTTACTGCATTCCTTTTATACCTACAACGAAGTGTATACAGATTTATCTGTATTAAGAAAAAATAATAGAAGAGTAAGCTTTTGCAAGAATAGTTTGTAGAAGAGTGAGTAAAGAAAGTCATGTGAATGAAACACCAGATTTTTTTAGTCGTTTACGCTCAGCTGTTCCTCTGAATGCCGTGGAAAGATATAGTATTTCAAGGCCAGTATATAGCGACCCAGCTTTAAACTTCTAACTATCGATTCGGATTCCTGTACACCGCTTGTACTTATAACTAAAATGTCATAAAACTATTTCTGTAAGTGTTTATGGCTATTAATATAAAGTAGATAGAAAAAAAATCTGATGTGAAACATTCACATAACTTTCTATAACCTCTATCATTTATTAGTGTGTGTACAAACTATTCTAACTAAGATTATACTTCTATCTACTATATTTTAATCCAAATAAACCTTTACAGAACTAGCTACATTACACATTTCGTTACAGATACAAAGGAAGCAAGTATAGTAAAATATTTAAGATCTAGACGCTATACCCTGGCCTTTAAATTCTATACTGTTTCGATGTGAGAAACAACTCCATGAAGAGAATGATCAAGAAATGACAACTCGAACCTTTAATGGCGTACATCTTAGAAATGGCTTATGCCACAAAAAATTATTTGAAATAAACTGTGTATTTTCAAGAGGTCCACGTTTTTTGTGTAGTATGTTTTTGACTATCGCTTAACGTTTACCAGTTACACAAGATTAAACAAAATTCCTTCCGAATGAAGAGGACTTCATTGGTTTTTTCCAGAAAATTCAAGATATACATTTTATTTGTCATGAAATAACTTTCATATATGGTATTTTAATCAAAATCGTTAAATCATCTTTTAGAAAATCAAGATTTTTGAAAAATGTTCCATATAAAGCGTAGCTGGGGGTGAGGGATTTTCTTGAAAATCTTCGTGTCGCATCCTTGGAAGATACTTAACTTAAACACCAAGTTCGGTACTTATCCGACTTTTCGTTTTTGAGCTATGCTGTTCACAGACACGCACACATATGGTCATTTTTCTAAAACTGCGATTTTTGTTCAGGGATGTATTTTCGGCGGAATGCAATACCCTCTCTACCTACTATGTACGTAAGAATATTTTGCGGAAACAATTTTAAAATAAAGGATAGTGGGAAGAGAGACTCGTGTGAATGTAGCACATAAGTAGGTCTTCAGCTCTGTAGGCGCCGGGCGGTGAGAGGCCGTGACTTAATCTACAATGACGATGACGGTCTGTGTCTGGCAGGACCTTAACCATGATTTGTCCTCCGCAGGTCATACTGGAGAGCGTCTTTTGGTTGTCTCCAAGGAGAGATAAAAGCATTTAAATTGAGGAACATTTGAGTTGATTAAGAGGAAACCCTTGAGAAGGCGTCACGGCCAACGACCTTCCAGGCGATGTGCGCAGTCACTGGAGCGAGGGCGACTTTCAGGTTTACCGTGATATTCGACACCTTATACCGCTAAATGCTCTAATTGCGTCTCTTCGTGATTTACCTTACAGCAAAAGGCAGTGTACTTACCTTAGGTTTAAAGGAAAATGCACACAATGTTGCAAACATTCAGTTTCTACCACTTACCTATAATAGCCAGCATTCCAACCATAATTCGATATCGAGATTTCGCCGGAATTACACCTTTTGATATATGTGTCTATGAACACCATAACTCAGATTCCCCATATCCCAAACTACTCCTTATGTGAAAAGTTTTCATTATTCACTCAAGAATTGCTCTAAATGTTTTATTAAACTATCATATGTTTGAGGGGAGATTTCTTCTTTCTCTTTTTACCCTCCCCATTTGGAGAACTTACATCCCTCAGGACTTACAAGCCCAATGCCTGGGGTCAGAGACCTGTCGGGAAGCAGACGGACTTTTGGATCGGATTGATCAGCCTGCAGCTTGGTATGAGAGGGAGGAAGGAGATGATATGAAATAACGGTGAAATGAATCAAAGGAAAGGTGGTGATGGAGCGGCTAGTGGAATGAATGGCGGGGGAAACCGGAGAACCCGGGGGAAACGCCCATTTTCCACTTCGTTCACTATAAATTGCACATACGGTTCTCTGGGATCGAACTCGGGTCGCCTTGGTGGAAGGCGAGCGGTCTAACCACTTGGCCACTGTAAGGGGAGACTAAATAACGGAATTTGTAAAAAAAATTACATTTTTATTTTTTTGAGCAGTCTTTTAAATTTGATTCCTCTTTAATTTTATATATATATATATATATATATATATATATATATATATATATATATATATATATATATAAATGGTACTGCATCTGCTATTTTGTACTGAGAATTCTGCACTACTTCACAGAAAACACTATAACTCCTACATACTTAGGAGTAGAGTGATAAACTTTAGTCCATTTTTAGGGGAAGTTTCGCACTACAGATTGATACTACCGCTAACTGTGGCAGCTTCTATGTGGTTTCTCTCCTTGCAGATTATATGCGCATTTGTTTTCTTCGTTTATGCTTTGATCAGTTTTTTTTCTGTAAATTACATTTTCTGGTATAAATTACCAGATTTCTCAGAGATTATGCAATATGGTTAAATTACATTTTAGGACAATAAAATCCATCTCGACGTGTTGATTTGGATCTACTGTAGTGTTAATAAAATGGTTAGTGGTTTTTAAAATAATTTCTGATTAATTGTAATAAAAGATGAGTAAATTGAAAAAATTCATATCTTCTTTAATTAAAAAAAAACTATTGGATAAAGTAATCAGTGAATTCAGAAGATATCCATTTACTTCCTGTAAACATTTCAGTCTGATATCTTTGTGTTTCTAAGATAATATGTCATGAATTTAGCAGGGGCAGGGCTTTTAATCTCCCCCCTAAGGTTAGCGAGAAAATGTACCACAAAGTTATAAAAATTCACATTTTTACTTTCGCTAGCACTTACGTAGAGTGAGTAAAAAAGTATTGTATTTCAACCAAAATTTGATATAGAGATTTTGTCGGAAATATATAGTTTGACATGTGTGATTGTGAACACCGAAAATCGAAAACATAATGTCGGATAGTTACCAAATGTGGTATTCAAGTTCAATGTTTTCAAAAGATTCAACACGAAGATTTTCAAGCAAATTCCCCAACCCAAACTACTATTTACGTGGAATTGTTTTTGTTATTTTTATTCGTTCAAAAATGGCTATAATGATATTGTTTAAAATGCCATATGTTTAAGATATTTCTATTAATAGCATGTGAAGGCTTCCTTATTGGATTGTGAAGCGGAGGGAATTCGGCACCGATCCAGGAATGAGGATATTGCGCTGACACCCCACGAGAGTGCGCCCCCGAGAGGGAGGGATGAGGTGAAAGGAGACACCGGCCGGAACCAGGAGTGACGGCACAGCAATCACAGGATCCGTATAGTTTCTAGATTGAGACGCCCTGGCAATCAGACAAACAGACCGGGAACCATGCCCCACACAGAGGGTCCAACATCCCCCTAAGGGCGGTCCTTTCACCCTGGCAACCAGCCGAAAGCCGAGGACGTAGAAAGTCCACAGAGAGCATCCTTTTTCCCTGCCACGCTGATCAAATAAGATGAAGGATGAATGAAATGATTAATGGAACGAAATGGAGGGGCAGGAAATTTGGGGGATGAAAGAAACCACTCCAGCATTCGCCTGAGATCCAGGACACCACCCAAAAAAAACCATGGGCCAGAGTGGGTGGTCGCTAGGAATGAACCGGGGGACCTCCATGATGCGAGTCGCGCGCGTTACCTCCTACGGGCTGTCCTTTTTGTAATCGCTAAATCATAAAAGGTCTCGTTAAAATACATAATCGGGCTGCCCTCAGCTTGCTAACAAGACTCGAACTCGGATTCTCGTCAGTCAATGTGAACGCGTGCATTAACAGGAAACAGGCTTTTATGGTTATGCCTTAGTTTCCGGGTGAATTGCTTCTTAATCTTTAAGTAGGAGAGCAAATGGTAGTCTACCCCTAGTCTTATTTTTAACGCCTTAGTTACAGAATGCATCCATATAACGCCTGTTAAGACAGATGACAACTATTAAAGATGAAGATGGTATCTCTATAGTGTCAAGTACTTCTTTGGAAGTGGAACCCTGAGAATTTTTGAACTCAGAATAATGTTTTCTAATGATGTTGAATAAAGAAATGTGGTCGTTCACAGAATATAAAGGTATTTCGGTGTTCTCTTCTCCTAAACAATGAAAATAATAATAATAATAATAATAATAATAATAATAATAATAATAATAATAATAGAGCTTAAAGTTACCTAACATTCGTCTTTTCAGGATAAAGGAAAACTCCGGTTAAAACCTTATCCTCATACCTCACTTAACGGAGATTTAAATTCGGGACCCCTTGAACGTGAGGCATTACACGCTACCCCTACACCACAGAGGTGGGCAAAAATTATTGGTGTTAAGTGAACTGAATTGAGCATTGTTCATAAAATGAGAGATCAAGATGACGAAAGCAGCCATAAACTCCAGCAGGCTGTTGCGAAATTCCAGGCGCAACTCCTGAGGAATTTGTAACAACGTTTTACAGTTACTGTACAGCTTCTTCCGGAGGCATTTCTGTTGCAACTAAAGCGTTCACCGAACCAGGATATAGGTAGTATATCATCATAACATTTGAAGAAATAGAGGAAGTGCTTCACTTTTCTGGTCTACAGCATCTCTGCGACAGATAAAGAGTAACATCTCCGCAACACCGTTAGAAAACGAGAAAAAAGTTTTCCAAACAAACAACAATGAACGGTACTCTAACCTGGCAATTCACAGAACCAGGTAAAAGACAAACGTCTGTTAATTGTTCCTCATCGATACGTTATGGGAACGTAACAATGACCAGCATTTCTGTGGCATGAATCTACAGCGCTACAGGGATAACCAGAAAGCATGCTCTACTTAGAAACAGCCTGTGTATTATGTAGAATGCTATGAGGGGACCCCGGATGTTTAGGTATTTTTAACAAACAAATATAAGCAGGCAAAAATTTCAAAAAGGCATTACACATGTTAAACCTTTGTGTGATAAATTCACATGATTTTTCTACTCTCGATCGTTTATTATTGGGTAGATACAAACTGGCCTTACTAAAGCTTATTTTTATATATACTTCATTTAAATTCAAATAAACTTTTGCAGAAGTAGCTGCATTACACATTTCGTTACAGATATAAAGGGAACAGCAATAGTCAAATGTTTTAGAAATGGAAGCATGTGCTGGCCTTAAAATTCCATACACTTTCTGTGAGATCGCGAGAAATCGACAGGCAAAAAGAAAAAGTATTAAACAATTCGGAACAATAATAATGAATACCTCGGAAATGGCTGATGCCACAAAAGAAGTTATTTGAAATAAACTCTGTGTTTTACAGATATCTCCATTTATTGTTTAGTATGTTTTCATCGCTTAACGTTTACCAGTTATACAAGATTATACGATATTCCTTCCGAATGAAGGGGACTTCACAGGTTATTCCCAGAAAATTCAAGATACACATTTTATTTGTCGTGTAAATATCTGTAGTATAAGGTATTTTAATAAAAATCGTTAGGTCTATTATTTAGAAAATTAAAATTTTCAAAAAAAATGTTCCATGGAAAGGGCAGTTTGGGTGGGGATCTTCTTGAAAATATTCCAAGTGTGGTACTTATCCGATTTTTCGTTTTTTAGCTATGCTGTTTACAGACATACACACGGACCTTTTCTAAGAATCCTTTTCTTTTTGGATTCAGGGGGCCTCAAAACGTGTATTTCCAGGGAAACCTCTGTATCAAATTTTTGGGTGGAATGCAATACCTCCTCTATCTTCTACGCACGTTATAAACACAGTATATTAAATAACCAATATTTGGTTTCAAAATAATGCAAATTATACACTTTTATGCACACTACCACAAGTTAAATGTTCTTGTGTTAGACTCTACCGACATCAATTAATGATGTACACAAATATAATGAAAAGTGTGACTGTCTGTTAGATGTGGTAAGGCTATTGGAAGTAGCGTTATTTTCTTGTCACCACTGTTTCAAGCGAGAGCAGATATTTGTGCTTTGTTAACATGTGTTGATTGATAAAATATCTTCTTTCGTGATAAACTGTCTTTATGCAAACCTTACACAATAAAACTGTAGCATCAATTGAAAACACACAGTCATCAAATTCACAAACATAACTGTGAAGTTTACGTTTAATGTTTGATTGAATTTAGGCATCGTAACTAAATGATGTTATGTCTGCTTTTCAGGGGAATCATTATTCCTCAAAATTAATGATTTTCCTAAAATACTTCCTGATACAGGGTAACCCACTTTCAGAGAGACATTCTGAACCCTTAGCAGATAACAAACATTACAAGATGGTGACATTCCAACGTAAGGGATGTCCAAGTGGTATCCATCATATATGGTATCCCTGAATGTTATAGAAACATTATAAATAAATTGAAATTTCTTATTTTAAAACAGGAAAAAATTGGATTTACAAGAGCGACACAGAAATTTTTAGAAAATCAAACAGGGATTAGTTTTAGAAAATTTAAATGATTTTTATTGTTTTTCAAAGTATTTCCATTTAACATCAATACATTTTTGCATTCTATGAAAACCAGTCCTTAAAACAATGATGCCTCTTTCCTGAGGCACTCCAGAAGCCAGGTTCTTACACTTAATGTTCCACTGCTTATGTGTTGACGAAAAAGTGGTTCCCATATTTTATGTTTAATTTTTGGAAACAAAACTAAATTACGAGGTGCTAGATCAGGGCTGTATGGTAGAGAGTCCATGGTGCTGACATTTAGGGCATCAAGATACTCATCTGTTAGTTTTGCTGTATGCAACGATGCGTTGTCATGATGTAACATTATTTTTTCGTTTGGACGTTTTTCAAGAACTTCTTCAAAAATTTCCTGCAAACAGACATTTGTGTACCAATCGGCAGTAACGGTACGTCTATCTTCTAATGCTATAGTAGCAATATGACCGATTTTTGAGTACTGCGAATTCGTCGGACTTTTGTAGCTTAGTTCTATTTGAAAGACTCATTGAGCCGATTGACTTTTCTTTCCAGGATCATAACAATAAATCCAAGATTCATCACCAGTAAAGATATTCCAAACCAAATTCTAAGTGCCGCCTTGAAGTTTTTCCAGAGTTTTTCTGCATCAATCAATGCGTTGTTGTTTTTATTCGGGAGTCAGTTTATGTGGAATCCATCGACAACAAAGTTTTCTCACGTCTTAACTACTTAAGTAAAATGCTTCGGATTTGACTCATACCAATGCCCAATGTCGCCCTAATAAATATGAGATCTCCGTCAACATTCTTCAAGCATTGCTCGAACAGCAGCAATATTTTCATCAGTAACAGCAGTTCTTGGGCGTCCTTCGCGAAATTCATCAATAAGAAAAAAAAATCTGATGTGTTACACTCACATGACTTTCTCTACTCTTGTACACACTATTTTTAAAAAACGCCTATTCTCCATATGCTTCATGTTAATCGAGATATCGATATGTCAATCTTATTGGTAATTTTCTTGTAGATGCAAGGGGAATATGGTAGCTTTTAAGCGATAGTCAAATATTTTAACGCTGGTTGCTATGTGGTGCATTCCATTCTCTTTGCATGTCCAGGACATAAAAAAAATGAATAACGAATTTGAGAAAAAGTATAAGTATTGGAAAATTTAAGGAAATAACAAGCAATATCTCCAAAACGGTTCACTCAACAAAAGAAATGTATATGACATAAGTTGTGTATTTTAACGCGATCTACACTTTTTGTGTAGTAACATTTTGTGTATCTCTTATGGTTTACCAGTTATGCAAAAGTTGTTCACAATAAAGAATACTTTTGGAGACATTCCCAGAAAATTCGAGATATACATTTCATTTCCCATGACATTATCTTAAACATATGATATTTTCATCAAAATCGTTAGAGCCATTTTTGAGAAAATTAAAATTTTCGAAAAATCTTCCATGTAAAGGGTAGTTTGGGGTGGGGGGATTTTCTTGAAAACCTTCGTGTCGCATCTCTGGAAGATACTGAACCTAAATACCAAGTTTGGTGCTTATCCGACTGTTCGTTTTTGAGTTATGCTGTTCACACACACACAGACACACACACAGACACACACACACACAGACACACAGACACACACACGGACATGTTTCCAAAAATGCTTTTTTTGGATTCAGGAGGTCTCAAAACATGTATTTCCGGTGAAATCTCGGTATCGAATTTTTGGGTGGAATGCAATACTTCCCCTACTTACTATACGTAGTAGAGAAAGTAAAAAACGATCGCTTTTGAATTCGCTGTGCCAATTATAAATTGTTGCCTTAGATGGGGCTTCTTTGCCAAATGCGTTCTAAACCGATCTTCACATTGGTTAGGCGTTAATGACAATTTAAAATCGCAAAAAATCATAGCCCGGAAAGGTTTTCACTTTGGGTGATGATAATTAACAAACTATTAGAGCAAATCGAACAAACTACACGGCAATCAGCTTGCAAAACATTAGAAAGTAGCTGTCAACTATAAACAAATTTCATTTGTTTTTAGAAACATGACATTCTAAAAACTTTCAGTGTCCCCTTTGAGGCAGTATTTTTAACACTTAATGATTTTAGTCTAATTATATAATATATAAATTCAACAACCTTAAAGTAATATGTGTATGTAACAATATATAAAAAGTGTATATTACAGTCATTATATATGTTTATATTATTGTATACCATTGTATACATGTTCAATAATGTTATATGAATGTATTACGTAATTTAATAATAGGTTAAAAGCTGCTAACAATGAGGAAACAATGAGGTAACCTTGAGGCAATACTGAGTTTGAGAGTTTAACAATACTACTTGTGATTCTTGGAAGCAATAATGTAATTTTTGTGACAGTTTATAAAAATAGCCAATCAACAACCAGAAAAAAGCTTTAGTTAAATGAAGGTATTCTATTGGAGTAGGATTAGCCAATCAGAGACTTGAAATACAGAAATTTACAAGTTTAGGCGGTTGAAATCAATTCAGTTGCCTGCAGACAGTGTTTGTAACCGGATGCGAGACACGTCCTCGAGAAAATTTAATACTTATTCGTGTGAGACAAAAATAGTTTACGTGTTAAAAGGTGCAAGTATTTAATAAAAAGATTCTCACACCTCTCTATATCGGTGAAGTGTTATTTAAATCGTGTCAAGCATTAATAAAAGGAGTGAAGTAAAAATTATAATCTTTGTAAACCTACATTCTTGTTGCACCACAACCCTGCCAAAACATCCATGTCTCTAACAAAAATACTGACGCACCCGAGGCAAACATAAATATATAATATTTAAAGAAACAGTCAAATTACAAAGTCAATATTTTTTAAACTTGGGGCAAAGGACACCTGAAAGTACATTTGGGGCGAAGGCTACAGGAAACTGTTTACTATACGTGCGGTTGCAATTACTACAAGTTCGGCTCCCCAACAGTTGAAATATAATACAACTCCTACAATACATCCTACTTCAAATTGACGCCCAAAGCGTGGTGCAAATAACGTAAAGATACTATCTACTAAACAAAATTCATTTGTTTTTAGAAACAGGGCATTCTAAAAGCTTTCAGTGTCCCCTTCGCATAATTTAAATAGGCATCTAGGCCTAAGACAAAAATAGAGAAATAAAAGCTGGTTCTGTCACATTCAAATACCTCAAAACACCATTATATCTACATAACTTTTGACTTATTATCACTTAGTTAAAAATCTGATGTGTTACACTCACATGACTTTCTCTACTCTTGTACAAACTATTTTTACAAACGCTTATTCTCCATCTACTTCATGTTAATCGAGATAAACATTTGCAGACTCTATCTTATTGCTAATTTTCTTGTGGATGTAAGGGGAATATATATTTACAAGGGCAATATAGAAATGCAGTAGCCTTTAAGCACATACATATATTTTAATAGCTGGTTGCTAGGTGCAGCACCATTCCCTTTCCCACAGATTAATACTCTTTGCATGTCCAAGACAAAAAAATGAATAACGAATTCCCATTTGAGAAAAGTATTGAAACATTTAAGGGAATAACAAGCAATATCTCGAAAATGGTTCACTCAACAAAAAAATGTATATGACATAAATTGTGTATTTTAACGCGATCTACATTTTTTGAGTAAACGTTTGTCTATCTCTAATGGTTTACCAGTTATGCAAAAGTCGTTCACAATGAAGAATACTTTTGGAGACATTCCCAGAAAATTCAAGATATACATTTTATTTGTCACAAAAATATCTTAAACATATGATATTTTAATCAAAATCGTTAGAGCCATTTTTGAGAAAATTAAAATTTTCGAAAAATCTTTCATGTAAAGGGTAATCTGGGGTGGGGGTTTTTATTGAAAACCTTCGTGTCGTATCTCTGGAAGATACGGAACGTAAATACCAATTTTGGTGTTAATCCGACTGTTCGTTTCTGAGTTATGCTGTTCACAGACAGACACACACACACATACACACACAGACATACACACGGACATGTTTCCAAAAATACTTTTTTGGATTCAGGGGGTCTCAAAACATGTATTTTCGGTGAAATCTCGGTATCGAATTTTTGGGTGGAATACAATACTTCTACTTACTATACGTAGTAGAGAAAGTAAAAAGGGGTTTTGCCTAATATCCGGGCTGCAGTTGTAGACTTACCTTTGTGGTATAGCAATCATTACAATTAGTTATACTGAAAAATGTGATGTTACAATCACGAATTTCTGTGTCCACAATTGGTAGTGCTACAAACCATTTTTACAAGCTTATTTTTCTCCCTACTTTTAATCGAGATGCATGTTTGCAGAAATAATTTCATTACAACGTTTCATGGTATTTATAAGAGGGATAGCTGTGTGTTTGTGTGTGTGTTCCTTTTAGGCTGCCACAGCCTTGCACCAAATTTTACCAAATTTGCCACATATTCTTTGGGAAAAGAGTAAAAATATTGTGGGGATGTTATCACAAAGGGCCACTCCAATGAAAGAGCGATGGAAAATGTTATGCGGGTGGCAATTTTGAGAATTCTCAGCACGAATGAGTCCCTTTTCTCAATAATAAATGAATAACTGTTGCTCATTTCATCCTTTTAGGGCTGGCAATGTGAGAAACATTATAATGAGCAATAGGATTGGAAAATGTTTGAGCATTTTCAGCACGAATGTGAAATTTGTCACAATGAAGAGATGATAAATTTAAAAGAATTGAATACCAGTAATGTGTTTGTATTTGTGTCATTTATATAGTCTCCTTGAACTTCTGTGGTCATATCGGGGGCTTTTCCTTGAGAAACAACTGATGCTGTTATTACTCGGTGAACTATAGGTTTGGAATATATTTTCACTATGAAACACACTCACATTCATACTTGCAGACTCTGAGTAGAATAAGGAATGATTCTGGTAAAACAAAACTGTCCCGCCCCAGCCGGGTATCGAACCAGGACCTCTGGATTGAGAAGCTGGAATGCTAACCACTTGATCTCAGAGACAGTTACCAATATTATTGTAATTTCTTTAATTCGTTTAACTCTAAATGAATGCATATTTGGAAAACTGATGTTTTACCAAAACCGTTAAAGCACCGGCCAACGCCGGGTATTTTAGCTACGTTGTCTTAAAATTTCAGGTCTAGTCATAACATATACAGATGCCGTAATTATTGATAAGATGTAAATAATTAAACAAAAATAATAGAGAATAATTGTCAGAAATAATTTATGTATACTAAATCAATGTATAATGTAACAAGATTTGTCCGGAGAAAAAGGTCATTACCGAGTTATGTGTAGAAAGTATAGTAACAGCCGAGTAACGAATGCGTTAGCATAAAAGTTCGTAGAATGCAGTTAGAATTAAGTTCAGTGCGTTTGAAAAGCCACGTAGGCATCAATTTTGTAAATTAGAAAAGTGAAAGTACAGCATAGCAACAAAGTAAGAGACGTAAGCGTAGAATTTTAAGATTGGACTGCGCGAGAAGTAACGTCGGTAGGGGTGTATAAACATACATTCGTGACATATTCGTAACTCTCCTGAGATTCTTGACTCTCGTGGGTAATTTTTAAGTTGTGTGGCGCACATAAACGCGCCGGCGTAAGAAATATTTAGCGGCTATTGAAATGGAACTTTCGAAATAACATTTCTGCGACTTACGGCAAGTCGCTCATGCTTCGCTTAATTATTGTTACAGAAGTAATTAATTTCTAAATTCAAGTCGACGACTCTTCTCAAACTGAACATTTTAATCAACGTTACAATTTCTCAACTAGCTAAACTGATGTTATCCTTTCACAATACACTCACGCATACCCTGAGATAAATAACTCATAGCTCTACCGCTGGAGCAGTTGGCGGACGAAATGACAACATCGTAGAAATCATAAACAGAGCAGCATTAAAATATAAAGCAAAGGGTACGGCTTCAAAAGTGTCTCGCCGAGAGCGGCTTCAACAGGTTGTTCATGAATGCGTGCACAGTTTCTCTTCCATCCTATACCTTACTATGCGACTAACGCAAACTTCTCGAGAGCCGTTCAGGAGAGACCGGTATCTCAGATTCTTCAGCGGTTACTGACCAGGCTCCTTGATTGCCAAGGTTTGTTTTATTGTTAAATCTTTAAATAGCAACCATAAGGAAAAACGAGGCTGGTACACCATTTAAGATTAACGAGTTCCTCCACATACACTGACAGTTCAAGTCTAATAGAAGGTCGATGGGGCGCCGTGGCCAATGCGATAACCGACTGGAGCAAGTTAAGTAATTATATCTTGTTGTAATAAGCTGATCAACGCTTGGCATCCCTAACGTGCTGTGCCCATTAAACTTGATGAATGAACTGAACCCTGAGACACACACATATTCATGAATATTAATAAGACGAGTATTAGCTAACCTAACTTTGCAATTCTAGTCGAGTAAAATCAGTTAGCAAGACACGGCCTTGCATTCCAATTCATTAACACGTACAGTTGCTTCTTTATGTAATACAGCACCCATCATGTAATTGACTACATTATGTACAGCTACATACAAAAAAAACTTCATTTCAACCCGACGACAACAGCAGGCTTTCCTTCTTTAGAGCGCCACTTGGTCCTGTCCAACCCTCAAGCTTGTGTACCATGTTAATTTAAGTTAAAAGCCTATCAGATGACATATTTGGGAAAGTGTAAAAATGCAACATGGGTTACTTCGAAAACGGCTAATGCCACGAAAACATTTTATTTATCATAAAGTCCTACATTTTCCCCTCAGTAAATTTTTACCTGTTTCTTATGATTTCACAGTTATACAGAATTATACAAAATTCTGTCAGTATGCAAAGCAATTCAAATGTTCTTCATAGAAACTTGAAGATATGCATTTCATTTGTTATATTTAAAATATCTATATCATGTTTAAAATCGTTATACTCATTTTTGAGAAAATTAAAAATAACGACATTTTTTATGTAAAGGATAGTTTGATGCGGGCAAATTTTCTTGCAAATCCTCGCCAAGCATACTTATTCATTAATTCACTGTTTAATCTCATCTTATGTAGGACTTACACCCCCAGGACTTACAGACGTTATTGCATTTTAAATTAAACACAAGCGGTAATTCAAACACTTTCTGTTTTCTACACATTTATTTGCGCGGCAGCACTCATTGTTGCAAAGAAAATAATGAACTGAATGAAGGACGCCTATGTTGTCTGCAACTTAAAGACAATAATATACATTCGGCGAACTAACTTTCATTGTCACGGACGAACGGTTATTGAAATAAAACGTACCTGAAGGAAATGTTTAATAATTAATAAACAAAAGTTAAATAATGAAATAGAGGCAACCAAAAGCATTTATTTCGTAAAATATGCCTTTATATTTAAAAAGACAACACAAAACTGTGGTATTTCAATTACAAAGGTATAATTCGTTCAGATTCACTTTCAAATTGAAGATAGATTTGACGCATTTAAAAACGCATTCTGCCTAACTTCCGGTCTCTGCTCATTACCCTCCATCTTTCAGTTGAGGGGCTGACATGATGGTCGGTGATGTTTGGCGCTTGCGGTAGATGTGATTTAAGGGTACCCATAGGTGACATAAATCTTGCAGTTTTTATCTAATATTTTTAGAAGTTTTGTTACACACTGTTCTGCAACAATTATACGTTTGTTTTAAATTCCATGCAGATACATTTAATATTTATTGAGAGAAAAAAGCATATTACTTTTATTAGCTAATTAGTCAGGTGTTTCAGACGATGCAGAAATTGTAATTTTGAAATAATAAAAATACTACCATATAATTTAGATACTAATACGCAGAACCGGTATATAATTTTTTCCACTCCTCTGGTTGTTTTAGAAATGAAATGTAAACCTTTAAATATAAAGTTTGCAACAATTTACCCTCAGTGATCAAATTAATTATGTCGTGCCTAGAGCGATTTAAAAGTGTAGCAAACATCATATACCAGTTTTTTTAACTTCATTCTCTCCGAGTTACTGCTGAAAACTTGAACAAGATTGGTTACAAACTACATCGTGTAGAACATTTTAGTGCGCAAACGTGTAAGAAAAATCAAAGTCAAATAAAAGGCATTGAAAGCAAATACAAGACATTAGGCTGTGCCTTTGGGCATTTAAATAATCACGTACTGGAGCTTGAAAGGGCTCTGAGAGAAAACTCCATACAATGTAATTGAAGTTAAAGGTTCAAAGTATTTTTTGGCATAAAAACTAATTTTTAAGTTTATTAAATTTAGGTCAAATTTCAGCTATTAGGTACTTTTAAGGAGAGAACCGCTATTTCCCTGGCATGGAACCTTCTGCCCAAATATGCCCGTCCGGGCGGGGGGGGGTTTCGAGGGGGCATCCGCTAAATCTGGAAACTTAGGGACCACGCTGCGCTGCGGCTGCCGCCGTCAGATCTGGCCGCTCTTTGTACTCTCTCGCCTCGTTCCTTCCTCCCGGAGGCTAGTAGGCACAACAGGCCTAGCAAAGGCCGCAGTGAGAAACCCTCCCCCGTAACAAAAACCCTAACCCCTGACCTATATTACTTTTTCATTTTTGAGTTATGCTGTTCACACACACCACACAGATACTTTTATAAAAATCAGTGAACCTCAAAAAGTTTGTTTCCTGTGAAATGTCATATGGTATTCATTGAAAATAGAGGACATACATGACATATATGACATTTTAAAACTCCTAGATTCAGAGCTATGAAAATATATGAATATATGAAAGGGTAGTTTAGGCTGGAAAGAATGTATTTCGTGTTGCTTCCATTTTCGTTCTTGTAATAATAGTAATAATAATAATTTTATTTATGGACGCTCTTTAACTACTATGATTCTTAGTCCTATTCTATATTGGACGTGAAAAATCGGAAATTTTACTCAGGGACCTCTTTATCACGCTTGAGGTTCTTTTGTGTGTCGTAAATCTATGACACAGGACCACCGGCTTTACTTCCTTTCCGAGGGATAAGAATTTTTACGCTCGAAAAAATTCATCGCACTCCGTCGGGTTTGAACCCGCGACCTCGGAACCTAGTGGCTAGCATGGTACCCTAGACCACGGAGGACTAATTTTCGTTCTTGTGCTATGCTGTTCAAAACACAATAACTTTTTCTAAAACTCAATTTTTTGAATTCAGGTATCCTCAAATCTTATATTTCTGATCGAAATCTTGATACGAGTTTCTGTGTGGAATATAATACCTCCTCTACCTGCCACAGGTATGTGGTAGAGACAGACAAAAACAAACATTCCCAACTTGAAGATTTATTTTTTGGGTAATCACCTTATTCTATCATCATGTTTTTAAAAGGCCTTGTTTGTAGACTCGGTTTGTAAAGAATGCCGATCTTGTATTTCAAGTTTTCATAAGAAACACCTGTGTATATCATTTTTACTGTTACACGGGGTGGAGGAGTTAAGTCACCCGCATACAATCGTGACCTGCTATAACACGGAAGAGCATAATCAGTCTTTGTTACACGATCGGCTATTTTTACAACCACTTCAACTCTGTATGTTGCTCTTTCTTTCATCATTTATATAGCTCTTACATATCGCGTTACTCAGGCATAACAAAAAAAAACTTTTTAACATTTAAAATACTCGATAAATATTCAACACAAATACGTGTTTCTCTCGTTGAACTAACAGCGCTATTTCAAAACAGAAAATACTTATAACAGAAAAATATAAGTTGCATTCGCATGACTTCCTCTCCCATTTCATTTATTACTTTCTCTACCACGTACATGCTAGGTAGAGAAGGTATTGCATTCCACCTAAACATCCAATACCGAGATTTCACCGGAAATACATATTTTGTGGCTCTGAATCCCTGAAAAAAACATTTTTAGAAAAAGGTCCGTGCGTGTGTCTGAACAGCATAACTCAAAAACGAAAATTCGGATAAACACCAAACTTAGCATTTAGATTTGGTACCTTCCAAAAATGCGACATGAAGATTTAAAATAAAATCCCCCACTCCGAACTGCCCCTTACATGGAATGCTTTCAAAATTGTTTATTTTCTAAAAAATGGCTTTAAAGATTTTGATTAAAATACTAGGGGCGGCGCCGTGGCCGAGTGGTTAGACTGCTCGCCTCTCACCGAGCCGGCCCGGGTTCCATTCCAGGGATCTGCATGTGGGATTTGTGGTGGACAAAGCGGCGTCTGGGCGGGTTTTCTCCGGGTTCTCCGGTTTCCCCCGCCATTCATTCCACCAACTGCTCCATCATCATCTTTCCTTTCATCCATTTCGTCAACATTTCGTTTCATCTACTTTCTTCATCCCATTCCAGGCATCGGGCTGATCACCCATCCTGGATATTCTGTCTGCTCCATGAGTGTGTCTGCTCCTCGACTTGCCTCTGACCCCAGGGACCCGCCTGTAAGTCCTGGGGGTTGTAAGTCCTACATAAGATGAGGTTAAACAGAGAATGAATGATTAAAATACTATATAACAAATATATTTACATGACAGATAAAATGCATATCTTGCATTTTCTGGGAGTAGTCTTTGAAGTCCTCTTTATTTGGAAGGAATTTTGTATAATCTTTATAACTGGTAAACGTTAAACTACAGACGAAAACGTACTACAAAAAAAATGTAGAGCTCTTTAAAATACACAATTTATTTCACCAAAGTTTTTGTGGCATAAGCCATTTCGAGATATCCGTTAGTAATGGTTCAAATTGTTCACTGCTTGGCCATTCTCTTGAGTCCTGTCAATATTCATACTGGAACCAGTATGGAATTTTAAGCCCAGCGTATAGCGTCCAGTTCTTGAACATTTGACTATCGCTGCTGTATTTGTATCTATACCGAAATGTGTAATGTATCTATTTCTAGAAAGGTTTATTTTTTAATTAAACTGTAGTAGATAGAAAAGTAATCTTTAATAAGAACGGTGTGGATACTCACTAATAAACGATAGAAGATAGAGGAAGTCATGTGAATGTATTACATCAGATATTTTTTATACAGCTTCTATAGATTATTCTTACGAAACCTTGTTTTTCATGTTAAAGTAAACGTTTGCAGAAATAGTTATATTACACATTTTCCTGCAGATACAAAGGGAAGGCAGGAAACCCTATCGAAAGTTTAAAGCTAGCAAATATATGTTGGACCTTTTTGTTTTCATTTATGGACGCTCTTTAACTGCCGTGGTCCTTAGCGTCCCATTCTATATTGGTCGTGAAAGACCGGTAATTTTGCTCAGAGGCCTCTTTATCAGGCTTGAGGTTCTTTTACGTGCCGTAAATCTACAACACGGAACCATCGGCTTTACTTCCCTTCCGAACGAAGGCCTTGAAATACATACTCTTCCTATGACGCGAGAAATAAATACATGTTGAAAAAAATAAAACATTGAAAAATCCAAACCAATAATAATGGGTATCTTGGAAAACCTGGTGCCACAAAAAGTCATTTGCAATAAATTGTGAGTTTTAAGGAGGTTACATTTTTGTGTATCACATTTTCATTTACTTTGATTTATACAAAAGTGAATGAAAGTGAAGATGACTTCACAGCCTATTCTCGGAAATTTCAGGATACATAGTGCATTTTTCATACGAATATCATAAGCATGTAGTGTATTAATAACGGGAGTTAGAGATTTTTTTTAGAGAAACAAAAATAACGATACGTTTTTCATGCAAAGTGTAGTTTAGGTTGGGAGATCGTCTTTGTGTCGCACCCTTGGAAAATGCTGAATTTCAATACGAAGTTTGATATTTAATTCACTTTTCGCTTTAGAGTTTTACTGTTCACAGGCCACATACACAAGGATTTTTTTCCAAAATTGCTTCTTTTGGATTCAGGGAGCCTCAAAACATGTATTTTCGGTGAGATCTCGGTATCGAATTTTTGGTTGGAGAACACTACGTCCCCTTTTTACTGTACGTAGTAGATAAAGTAATAATGAAGTAAAAATGTACACAAAACAACCGCAATACTTTCTACATCCATTCTCATTTCATACAGGTTTTATAGATAATTCCTAGAAATGAGCATTTAAAGTCCTCTAACACTAGATAGAGGAACGCGTATATTCATGTTATTGTAGGATATAATTACGCTAGTCAGATTATCGCAGCTTAACGTTGTATATGGCCACTCTCGACAAGAGATTTACAGGCGCGACCTTGCGACCTTGCACACCAAGCTTCTGTACTCAACTTGTACTGTCGGTGTATTTCAAGAAAGTCATTTATCTTACGTGTCGTTTGTAGATGCGTGTCTGTTCGTACAGATAAATTAATAACTCGCCAACTCTGCTGCATATAGGGAGTTGAAATTTTATACATACGAGTTTGAATAAAATATGTTGACACATAAAATTGGGTTGAAATTGGTAAAAAACAAAAAAAAACTAAGGGTAATTTTTAATGGAAAGCCTCCTACATATCTTCAACTTTTAGGCGAACTACTGAACGTATGAAGTTGAAAATTTGTACACAAAGAGTTGGAAGCGGTTTCATTGAGAATGACAAAAAACTAAAGCTAGTTTAAGATAAAGGGACTCCGAATCGAGTTCTTCTAAACTTTGCTAGCTAATACTACGCACTACGAGCTACATAGATCTATTGTGGTTACCACCCCCCAGGAGGAAGGGATGGAGAGAAGGGGCAAGAGGAGGCTACAGGCCGCAGGCAGATAGGCCACAGAGACGCGCGGAAGTCCCTAATAGTTCCAGGCCCGAAGAACCGTTCCACTGCTGAAGCTACCAACTCTCTAGTGTCAACGGGGAGTACTCTTTACTTTGAGCACGCATCCGCACCATCTGTCCGGCACCGCCATACGTAACCTAGAAGATAGGAAGGAAATGGAGTGAAAGAGAAATGATAGAAAAGAAATTGTAATACCTACATGAGAAACCGCTCCAGCATTCGCCTACCGACAGGGAAAACCACGAAAAACTTAAGGTCAGAGTGGACAGTAGAAGGGCATCGAACCCAAAACGCTCCTAATGCGAGTCTCAGACGTTACTGCAGAGCCATTTCGCTCGGTTACCTACAATAGATTAAATTAGATGAAGGGGGTTTTTGTTGGAGTTTTATCGATCTACCGCACGTCAGCCTAAGGGGCTTATTGTGCAACCTTATTGCAAAGGATGCTTTCATTGTTTCCCAAAATCTGTTCCCTGAATAAGTTGCGGTATCTTGGTTCCAATGTCAGAATGCTTTTCTAGATCTTCTCTGGTTATGGAAAGAGTGAATCTCTTGCCAGGAATAGGCAGTCAAAGAGTTGCAATTTCCTCATCCTCTTTGCACATTCTATGTAGGTACATCTTTGTAGAGTCTATTTTAAGTAGAGGTTTCCTGAAGTGACCATGTTCAGAAATTAATGCAACTACTTTCCTTATTCCTGTCTTATCCAATCTCAAGAGAGATGAGGAAAGAGTGTTGCATGGGCCTGAGACGACTTTCCTGGTTTGTCTTTGTCCAGGATATGTTTGTCACCTGAGTTGGTGTTTTCCCTTTATCCATGCTTTAACCGAGATTTTGGCATTACATGTAGGGTATCTCGGTACCCTTTTTACAGCTGATCAGCCTTTGCATTTCCATAGATGCCCTGATGTCCCGGCACCCACCGCATTTCAAGCCTGTTGCAGGATGATAGGGCAACCAGGGAATTTTGGTATTCTCAAACCAGTTTGATTTTACCAGGTTTTAAGATAATGCCTTTAAGAGAGGCTTATACTAATATTTGTTCTTAGAGATAGGCCATATACGGCTGCGCCCGATTGGGCTCTACACCTGTGAACCACACAAGTTGGTCACATTCTTTATCAGGTGTAATTCCATCCATCCAGTCTTCTCGAGACCCGAGAGTTACCTTAAATGGAGGGAAAGAACAGTTGAATATCCATTAGGTCAGACAGCATACACAAATCTGGAATATCCAGAAATTTAGGATAGAGGTGTGTCCAGTTCTTGAACAGGTATACCTCTCTAGTTCCCTGTATACCTATAGTAAGTCGAAGAAGTACAGTATGCCATCCAAAAATTCATTACCGAGATTTCAGCAGAAATAAACATTTTGAGGCTCCCTAAATAAAAAGGAATGTTTAGAAAAATGTTCGTGTGTGTGTGTGTGTGTGTGTCTGTCTGCAAACAGCATAACTCAAAAACGAAAAATCGGTTAAATAACAAACTTAGTATTTAATTTTAGCGCCTTGCAAGAATACGATACGAAGATTTTTCAACAAAATCCCCCACCCCTAAAACTACCCTTTAACTGAAACATGTTTCGAGATCTTTTATTTTCTAAAAAATGGCTCTAATATTTTGATTAAAACACCACTGTTTAAGATATTTGCATCACAAATAAAATTTGTATCCTGAATGTTTTTGAGAATAGCCTATGAAGTTCTCTTCATTCTGAATGACCTTTATACAATTCGTAAATCGTGAGAGGTATACAAAATCTTACTACATAAAAATGTAGATCTCGTTAACATATACAGTGTATGTTGAATAAATTCTTTTGTGGCGTTAACCATTTCCAAGATATTCCTCGTTATTGTTTTGATTTTTCAAATAATTTTTTTCAAGTGATAAGTTGCTTTTTTTCTTTTGTTTTCCTTTTTATTTCGTGGTCTTGCAAGTAACAAGAAATTTCAAAGCCCATCACATACCGATACACTTTTAAAAATCTGATTATCGCTTTAGCCTACTGTATTATTTCATATCTACAACGAAATAATATGTAAATGTGACATGAAAGTTTATTCCGATTAACAAGAAGTAGATAGAAGAGTAAGGTTTTGTAAAAATAGTTGGTAGAAGGGGAAGTAGAGACAGGCATGTGAATGCAACATATCAGTTATATTTTTATTTATTTATTTATTTATTTATTTATTGTAGCTATACATTTCCTCAAGAAAGTATGCACTTTCTGCAGTTTAAAAAATTCTAACAGCCTAATTAGTGGAGAAAAAAAATATTTTTTTTAACATAAGGGTCAAATGGTAATACAGTAACATGTAATACAGGTTGTCGGCCTCCGTGGTGTAGTGGTTACCAAGCTAACCTCTATTCCCAAGGTCGCGGGTTCAAACCCGGGGGAGGGCGATGGATTTTTTTTCGGGCGTAAAAATTCTTAGCATGGCTTCCTTCTAAAGGGAAGTAAAGCCGGTGGTCCCGTGTCGTAGATTTACGGCACGTAAAAGAACCTCAAGCCTGATAAAAAGACCTCTGAGCAAAATTACCGGTCTTTCACGCCCAATATAGAATGGGACGCTAAGGACCACAGCAGTTAAAGAGCGCCCATAAATAAAACTCAATTTTGGTAATACAGTTTACGTATTTTGGTGGTTTTTTAGATCGTTTATTTTATAAATGTTTGAAAAATATGCCAAACTGCAAGTCTTGTACGTGGTGTTTTCAAAATTATCTTATATACAAGGAGTAGGAAAAAAAATTGTGTGTTACTTGATTTCCTGTGAAAATAGAATTTTATTGACGGAGGAATAAAATGTCAAAGTTGGGAATTTTCAACGTTTTTTCGTTAATTCCTCATTTTCGACTCACTTTTTACGACTTCATGAATTTGTTTCACCACCAGTTTAAATGAATTTGTATGGTTATATGCAAAAAATATGCTCTATCCAATGCATGAAAGGTACTTTGAAAACACACGTACAAAACAGTTGCAATTTTGACACATTTTTTAAAATTTCATAGCATTAATAAAATTAACGATCTGAAAAACTACCAAAACACGTAAACTGTCTTTATGTAAAAAAATAATTAAGATTTTTCCGCTCCATTAATTTGGCTGCTATAATTTTTTAAACTGCGGGACGAATACTTTCTTGAGGGGGTGTATACCCCTTGTTAACTCCTGGCTAGAGAGAGGAAAGACAACGTTGCAACGATGAAAGATTCGTTTTGAAAGCCACTGCGAACATTTTCTATTCTTTATAGCCAGAGAATAGCCTTAATTGTATAAAATGATGATCTCTGCCATCATCAAGGCGTTGTCATTCCTTACAGGATCTCAAGGACATGTGGTAAGCGGCAGAAGTATGTATAGTTTATTTGTAAACCGGCTCTAAATTACAGACCTGGACCACCAGAACATCCAGCATCGTTTTGTCACATACTTTCAGAAGTTCCACTGGGTGGAACCGCAATTACACACATTGTGAAGACTTCGCCACTCCTTTTCTACTGGGAAAAACGATAATGAAAAAACTTTCTAGGAAATTCGGACGGCTAGTTTATAACCTAGTGGTTTTTGTCATAGGGCGGTAGCTTCACTACAGGCGCTGCAGTCAACCAGCGCCCAATTTTTGTTTGTAATCAACATGAGTGTTGGAAAGGTAGAATCAGGTTACTGAAAAATTCAATGCCATAGTCGGGAGATCCATGGTTCAAATCCCGGCTATGGCATTGAATTTTTCAGTCGTCTGATTCTACCTTTCCAACTTTGGCCAACACACGGCTTGTATGGAAGAACAATTAATTCCAATAATTGACCTAATGGTGGTTGAAACTATGAAGCCCGGAACTTAAAGTACTTACAACATTGTAAGTCGCCATTGGGGTATGTCATCTGAATACAATTTGAGATCTCCTTGTGGTTACCGGGAAAAATGCGAATCAGTTGGGGAATTTAATGTCGTACGGGCAAGTTGCCACGGTAGCTCAGTGATTAGAGCAACCGGACGGAGACCAGGAGATCCGCGGTTCAAATCCCGGCTATGGCATTGAATTTTTCAGTCGTCTGATTCTACCTGTCCAATCCTGTCCAACACACGGCTTGTGTGGAAGAACAATTAATTCCAGTATGAGTGTTTACAAAACGAAAGGGGGATCTAAACCTTATAATATTGAGATATAAGGATGGTAAGTAGGTTGTAACAAAAGCGAGGAAAAGTTTGAAAATACAAGACGAAGCATTGTCTAATTGAAACCATGGACATGTGGCTGACCTAGCGAGGATTTTCTTGGCACCAGCAAGCGCTGTTTACCGGCGGGCTCGGAAATTCATAGCCCCTTAAATTCAAGCAAATAGTTTTATCATGCAAATTATAACTCCGCAGAATAGTTGGAAATTATGTTCTCATGACACCAAACCTTTTAAGAAAATGTGCATTCACCTCATTAATTTCTTATGGTCATGTAAATAAAAACATGATTCGTCTGTAAAAAATCTGATGTGTTACAGTCACATGACTTTCTCTATTCTTGTACAAACTGTTTTTACAAACGCTTATTCTCCATATGCTTCATGTTAATCGAGATGTTAATCTTATTGCTAATTTTCTTATAGGTGCAAGGGGAATATTGTAGTATGTAAGCGATAGTCAAATCTTTAAGAGCTGGTGGCTATGTGGCGCATTCCATTCTCTTTGTATGTCCAAGACATAAAAAAAATTAGTAACGAATACCCATTTGAGAAAAAGTATTGGAAAGTTTAAGGGAATAACAAGCAATATCTCGAAACTGGTTCACTCAACAACAAAAATGTAGGTATATGACATAAATTGTGTAATTTAACACGATTTACGTTTTTTGTGTAGTAAAGTTTGTCTATCTCTTATGGTTTATCAGTTATGCAAAAGTCGTTCACAATGAAGAATACTTTTGGAGACATTCCCAGAAAATTCAAGATATACATTTCATTTGTCATGAAAATATCTTAAACATATGATATTTTAATCAAAATCGTTAGAGCCATTTTTGAGAAAATTAAAATTTTCGAAAAATGTTCCATGTAAAGGGTAATCTGGGGTGGGGGGATTTTCTTGAAAACCTTCGTGTCGCATCTCTGGAAGATACTGAACCTAAATACCAAGTTTGGTGTTTATCTGACTGTTCGTTTCTGAGTTATGCTGTTCACACACACAGACAGACACACACACGGACATGTTTCCAAAAATGCTTTTTTTGGATTCAGGGGGTCTCAACATTATTTCCGGTGAAATCTCGGTATCGAATTTTTGGGTGGAATACAATACTTCCCCTACTTACTATACGTAGTAGAGAAAGTAAAAATAAATGCGGGTCAGTTATCTTATAGGGTTTTAAAAGTTCAGTGGCATTCCAAGTCTATGTTTGCGAAGTTCCTGATTTCTGTGCAAGCTTTCTCAAATGTTTCTTTGGACTTCGTTCTAACTTTTTTCGATGTCTTTGAGTTTTTTCTCTATAAGAACACAGCGATTTACTTTCGGTTTCTTATCAACAATGGGTCTCGTTTCCCTAAATACTCGTATGTTCACAAGATTCGAACCGTTCCTCTGTAAGGCGGACGAACACAAGGAATCTGTCTTTATATCTTTGTCTCATTTCTCTAAAAGGATTTGTTGTCATACAGAAATCTTACAGGAAGACTCCTTGTGCTAAAGTATACGAACTTTTTGGTATTATAACAGTACCAACAAACTATAACACTGAAACATATGGTCTCACAACGTATCAACCTCTGTACAAAAACTTCGCATCAACTGATCAACCAGTGCACGGCGAGGAGGGAAATGCAGAGGGAACAGAATCGGTTAGCAACAGCGCAGTGCATGGTAAACAATTCCCCGTAATACGGTCACGAGTGCAAACAAAGGCTAAATATATTAGTAATCCTTTCATTTGTATGCCACCTTTAACTTCCATAGTCGTACCAGGAACTTTGACTTGAGAAACAACTTATTGTTGACGTTTTCACTCTCTGAACTATGATTTCTTAATTTTGGTTTTATTAAATTTTACATAAACACACTTGCATTCATTCCCAGACTCTACGGAGCATAAGAAATGATTCTGTATAAAGAAAATTTGCCCGATCCAGGCCGAAAATCAACCTTCTCTGGGTTCAGAAGCCAGAAGGCTGACCACTCGACCACGGAGTCAAGTCTATTTTAGTTTGTTTAAAAATTCGGTTGAGTTACAACTATGTACTTCGCATCCAGTCCACCCTTTTTCAGAAAACGTTTATTTTTTTAACAATACCCTAAATAAAACCAGTTGGTGCTGCTGCAGCTGCTAGAATCAAATAACTGATGGCGTCAGGAGCGTTCATTATGGTTGGTGAATACAGTTCTGTGGTCATAATATTTCGTGTCTTTTATTTCAAAGCGTATTCTTTCTTAATCATAACTCAAAACTTATGGAAAGATTTGCTGTTACTCACGACGTTCATACCTGATTGTGGTTCCATATTCTACACAAAATAAATGGGGACTTTAAGGCTATTAAAAAGATCCGGGAAATGCCTCATAAATTAAACATAGGACTGGTCAACAACAATGGATAATAAGCTTTCTGACATAGCGTGACAATATTTTAACACCACAAAAGGAACAGAGCTATAAAAGATGAAAATATTTTCTCCCAGTATCCTTTGAGATTCTTGCTGCTCGTAAAACCTGAGACTTAAACACCGTAAACCGCGTTTTGAATAACAACAAATCCGTTATGTGCCGTTATAACCTTTTGTTATTTTGTATCTTCAAGTTACAAGCATTTCGTTTGTGCTATCCGCGTATTCTGTTGCTTGCGCGCGCAGTCAAGTTGAGGTTTCATGGAACTACAGTTGGGAATAATGGTTAGTTTTTGTAACAGTTCCGACCGTTCCAGTTCCAGAAAAAACACACCATTCCAAATAACAGTCAAGTACGAATGTTGACGTATAACCGTAACAGCAAGGTACTCTTCGACCATACTTAACTGACTCGGGTTTATTCGCATCAAGCCGTGATTCACCGCCAATTATGAATATTGCCCAGAGGCTCCCCTCCTTTCCTATCCAACATTCAGCCATGTAGACGCGAATTCGCAACGCAGTTTCATCTAAATATTTACTACAATTGCTGCTCACTTAACTCATTTTAGACACTCACCTTACGTTCATCTTCGTCATCGTATCAGCTTCCAAGACGATAATGGTTATATGTACCAAAACGAAATCTCGGGTGTGTGCCTTTCTGATTTGTATCCAAGAGCTAAATAGCAAATCTGATTGATCGGAGGATTTTTAGAAGGCGTTGCCCTCTGTTGGAACTTGGAAGTGGAGACTGTTCCAAGGTCTTACGTCGTAACTGTATTGGGACGAAAAGTACTCTCTACGGTAAGAGCGCTACTTTTGGAAACGGTAATAAAAATGCTATAACGATCGCGTTAGTGCAAAGTTGGAGGGCTGTTATATTGAAACTGTATAACTGCACATATAGATGGTTTTTACTTTCTCTACTACGTATAGTATGTAGGGAAAGTATTGTATTCCACCCAAAAATACCGAGATTTCACCGGAAATATATGTTTTGAGGCCCCCTGAATCCAACAAATACATGTCCGTGTGTGTGACTGTGAACAGCATAACTCAGAAACGAACAGTCGGATAAACACCAAACTTGGTATTTAGGTTCAGTATCTTCCAAAGATGCGACACGAAGGTTTTCAAGAAAATACCCCCACCACAGATTACTCTTTACATGGAACATTTTTCGAAAATTTTAATTTTTTCAGAAATGGCTCTAACGATTTTGATTAAAATATCATATATTTAAGATACTTTCATGACAAAATGCATATCTTGAATTTTCTGGGAATGTCTCCAAAAGTATTCTTCATTGTGAACGACTTTTGCATAACTGGTAAACCATAGACAAAATTTTACTACACAAAAAATGTAGATCGCGTTAAAATACACAATTTATGTCATATACATTTTTTTGTTGAGTGAACCATTTTCGAGATATTGCTTGTTATTCCCTTAAATGTTCCAATACTTACACTTTTTCTCAAATGGGAATTCGTTATTCATTTTTTTTTTGTCCTGGTAATGCAAAGAGAATGGAATACTCCACATAGCAACCAGCTCTTAAAATATTTGACTATCGCTTAAAGCCTACCAATTCCCCTTGCATCTACAAGAACATTAGCAATAAGATTAACATCTCCATATATCGATTAACAGGAAGCATATGAAGAATAAGCGTTTGCAAAAATAGTTTGTACAAGAGTAGAGAAAGTCATGTGAGTGTAACACATCAGATTCTTTTGAAACGGCTTCATCGTTAGTACCGTTCCAAAATAAGGTTACGTTAAGTTTTTCCACCAGTACAAGGAATTTTGACTGGGGTAGTGTGTTTATCAGAAATTTAAACGGTTTTGGACCTAAGTTATATTTAGGGCCTTTTCCGAGCGTTAAACTTCGAGCAGTCGGTCTTATCGGCGCGTTCATCCACTCACCAGAGTGCTAGACTTCTGATCCTTTTGATATCCTCGACCTCTTCTATTCTCATATTAGTTCCTCGTACTAAGCACAAGGTCGACCGCTCAAACGGCCCTAAGTATCATTTTCGTATCAAAACGATTTGAATTCCTGAAAAGCATTTCACTTTAGCCAGGTATCTGTGAAGATTGAACTAAAGTTCCAGTTTCGAACGAGTGAAGCGTTGTTAGTCATTTATTTAGGGATGTATTAGCGGCCGCATTATTTCCTTTTTTTTACTTTCTCTACTACGTATAGTAAGTAGGGGAAGTATTGCATTCCACCCAAAAATTCGATACCGAGATTTCACCGGAAATACATGTTTTGAGACCTCCTGAATCCAAAAAAAAAGCATTTTTGGAAACATGTCCGTGTGTGTGTCTGTGTGTGTGTGTGTGTGTCTGTGTGTCTGTGTGTGTGTGTCTGTGAACAGCATAACTCAAAAACTAACAGTCGGATAAACACCAAACTTGGTATTTACGTTCAGTATCTTCCAGAGATGCGACACGAAGATTTTCAAGAAAATCCCCCCACCCCAGACTACCCTTTACATGGAACATTTTTCGAAAATTTTAATTTTCTCAAAAATGGCTCTAACGATTTTGATGAAAATATCATATGTTTAAGATAATGTCATGAGAAGTGAAATGTATATCTCGAAATTTCTGGGAATGTCTCCAAAAGTATTCTTCATTATGAACGACTTTTGCATAACTGGTAAACCATAAGAGATAGACAAAAGTTTACTACACAAAAAATGTAGATCGCGTTAAAATACACAACTTATATCATACACATTTTTGTTGTTGAGTGAACCGTTTTCGAGATATTGCTTGTTATTTCCTTCAATTTTCCAATACTTATACTTTTTCTCAAATTCGTTATTCATTTTTTATGTCCTGGACATAAAAAGAGAATGGAATGCGCCACATAGCAACCAGCGATAAAATATTTGACTATCGCTTAAAAGCTACCATATTCCCCTTGCATCTACAAGAAAATTACAAATAAGATTGACATCTCGATATCTCGATTAATATGAAGCATATGGAGAATAGGCGTTTGTAAAAATATATTGTACAAGAGTAGAGAAAGTCATGTGAGTGTAACACATCAGATTTTTTTAGACATAAAGGTTCATGCTTCTGTCCGGTGTTCGATACGGTGTTCTTCGATTTCGTATGCTGAAGACATTCTTGGTGCTGAAATTGCTAATTTCTGAAAATTTCAAACAATTTAGCTCAAGATTTTATCACAGATTTGTTCAGCATCATTATATCACAAAATTGATTTTTACAGTCCTCTATACCTAACTTTACCAGAAATTAATTAAATGAAAATTAGTTCATATGTAAATGTCCCACATGAAGAAAATTTGAAAGTTTTATATGTTGTGCATTCTTTCACAAATATAGTCTTACAATCAAATATTAAATGTTGTATAAAATTAAAACTTCTCCTGGGAAAAAATATAAAATGTGTAACACATTTAATTTTCTAAAAATCAATATGGTAATCCTAAATCCAAAACAACCTTGATATCAAGAAAAGGCTCTTTAGGTTTCTTTTGAGTTTGAGTTTTTTGTTGTTTTTTTATTTATGGACGCTCTTTAACTACTATGGTTCTTAGCGTCCCATTCTATATTGGGCGTGAAACACCGGAAATTTTGCTCAGAGCCCTCTTTATCAGGCTTGAGGTTCTTTTACGTGCCGTAAATCTACGAACGACACCACCGGCTTTACTTCCCTTCCGAAGGAAGCCGTACTAAGGATTTTTACGCCCGAAAAATCCATCGCCCTCCGCCGGGTTTGAACCCGCGACCCCGGGAATTTAGATTTCTTGATCCACCTTCCAATAACATAAAATGAAAATCTGAAATAAACTGAAAAATTTACTGCATCACGAAGAATATTTTAGAAGCAAAACAAAACAAAACAAATAAGAAAACAACGCCACTCGCACACAGGTGTGCACTGCGTAGGTAAATTTGGTCATTTATATGGCCAAAAACACAAAATCAACATTATTGCAAACGAGGACTTTTTCTATTAAAATGTTTAGAAACGGTTTTTTTTTTTTTTTGTATGTTGTCCGAAATTCAGTGTCGAGTACCCTTATGAAACAGTCTGAACTGAATTATGACATCGGGATTCATACAGAAATGTGTCGTATTTGCCTTACTTCATTCTGTTTATCTTAAAGCAAATACATTATTGGTAGTAGGGGAGACTGTGTTGGCCTTCTTTCTTCCCTGTAAAGTCAACAATGTCAGCTTCAACAGGTTTTACAGTCTCTTGTTGTACCAACTTAATAATTCTCGGACATTCTGAGCAAGTCCTCGGGGTGAGTGGTAAAATGAAATAGCTAAGCCAGTAATACGACTCCTATTAATCACCGGAAGTAGGGCTGGTTTGGCTGTGTATGCAAAAACCGTATATCCTTCCCCCCATTTAGGTGGGGGGTAGGGGTTTCCTTTTTATTACCTTAACAAAATGTTTTTCGGAAGTGGGTAATCAAACAACCCTCTTTAAAACTGAGATACATTTTCAGCAAAAGAACATATTAATAGAGTGATTTAACACTGTGGATCTGCTTAAGCCTCAAACTTTTTTCCCCATCAACCATCCCTTCCAGTGCATTCCTTAACCAGGTAATTTCTTTTCATCAAATGTTGTAACTTGAACAATCTCGAACGGTTTCAGCACCGATCTTCCTATATCCAGTCTTTTAAAAACAGCTTCTTTACTTAGTTTGTCATTTTATCTCACATACTAAATTCTTTCATACATCTACATTTCAAACACTTAGAGTAGTTTGCTATCACTTCGTTGCAACATCCAATTTCAACACTATAAAACTTACCCTCCACTAATCCTTTGTTGAGTGTCCACACAACGTGTTCTTGTTTACTTTCTCTGCCATGTAACTAATAGGTAGAGGAAGTATTGTATTCTACCCAAAAATTTTAATAAGATTTCATTGTAAATACATGCTTTGAGGCCTCCTGAACAAATAAAAAAATAGAAAAAAATGACCGCGTGTGTCTCTGCTGTGAACAGCATAATTCAAAAATGAAAAGTCGGATAAACATCAAACTTGCAATTAAATTCAGTATCTTTCAAAGATGTCACGTGAAGATTTTCAAGAAAATTTCTCCACCTCAAACCCTTTATATGGAATATTTCGAATTATTGTTTTACTTTCGCAAAAATTTAAAAAAAATCACGCATATCTTGAATTTTTTGGGAATAGCCTATGAAGTCCTTTTCATACGGAAGGCATTTTGTATAATTTTGTGTAACTGATAATTCGCAAGAGATAGAACAGAAACGCACTATACAATAAATGAAGATTTTTTGAAACACAGAATTTATTTCAAATAACCATTTTTGTGTCAGTCATTTCCGAAATATGCGTTATAGTTGGTCTGTTATGTTTTATTACTTTATCATTTTTAAAATGCTGACGCTATTCAGTGTTTCTCACGATTTCATGGAAAAAGTATAGAATTTCAAAACCAGCATATAGCGGCCCGCTTTTAAATATCTGACCATCGATTTGGTTTCTTCCATCCCTCTTGTGCCCACATTCCACACTCCTTCCTGCTCTGGCGGTTGTGTCAAATCATCAGCTATCTTTATGTGAATAAATGAAAATACGAAATCAGATTTTTGCTATATTTTAAATTACCACGCAAGAAGTTGCAGTCAGGATGTGATTATGTTTGTGCAGAATGTTTTAGGAATATGTCATTTCTCTTGGCGGAAGAAGTTTTCTCTGTTTAGCCACGGATAATTTATAAATATAAAGTTGATTTGATCCATTTTGGATTTTGATACACACAACACAAACTTAAATTGTTTTAGAAACTTCAATTGTTTTATTTTTGTTTCTAAACACAATAATTTCTAAAGCAAAATATTATGATAGTGTTCCTGTAGTTACCTTTGTTTATAAATTGGTTTTTCCTTCACTATTAGAATGTTTCCAAATTCAAACTCTAACCTCTATATAATTCACCATCATTCTTATTTATACTTACATCATAATAATAGTCTATATTTTAAGTATATTTACTATATCTAAATATCACACACACACACACACAATGTTAACTTTCTGTTTCAAAAACGTCTTTATATCCACACCCAAATAAGAAAAAAAATTAAATTTCAGGAAACTCAAATGCAATTAAAATGTTAGGTTTCATAGCTATGAATATTCTTAAAATATTCATATACTTTATAAGGCTGTATAAATAGTAACAGATTGTGATTAAAATTTGTGGTGTGTTCCAGTTTAAGTGTGGACAGATTTATTTTGTATCTTCTTCCTATTTACATAGCAAGTTTACCAGGATACATGGGTCAGAAGGCTTAATGGACTTTGGGCGCCTGACCATGGTAGCTCAGCGGTAAAGCATCGGCACGGAAAGCCTAAGCTCCGTGATTCCAGTCCCAGACCCAGTCCTAACAATTCTTCAATTATTAAACTCTGAACCCTGGTCTATACACAGCTAGTGTCTACTACAATCTACAAACAGATGTTAAACAGGGAGAGGGTTGATAAGCGGTATACTTGTCGCATTCCTCTTCCTATTCTACTTCCTCTGATATACTTTCTTCTATCCTGCCACTGATTTGTTGCTTCATGCAAAGGTAATTGAGAGCCTTCTTTCTTTCTACTCCCTATAAATTTTCTTCATTTTCATGAGTTTCTTCCAATAACCTTGTCAAATGCCTTTTCTAGATCCAGAATTCTACGCCTTTTTAAAATACAGTTCATCAACAGTTCGTTCTAAAATCGATTACCTGCAAAATTAATCAAATCTGATGTTCCCAGCTTTTCCACTGATCTCCAAATTCAAGTTATCAGCTTTCATGACCTTTATGGGCTTTGAATTACAGCGATCGAAAATAGCACGCCATAAGAGAAGTATGCAATAATTGCGTGGAGTTACACGTCTATCCTTTCACTGAACTTGGTAACGGGCATGATCTGCCCTCATCGTTACCGAGGTTTTACTCACCTATTATTACTGCACTTTATATTTCCTTATTGGTCATGATATGCCTGCGGTTGTGGTTGTATCTTCTGAAACAGTTTTGGTTTAAATCGTCCTTGCAACAAGAGAGATTAGTTCGGAATGTTACTTTTTATACTTTAAGTGATTTTTTGTAGGTCTCATAAAAATGGAGGTCAACAGTTACATCTATGAAAGTAGAATATCAGACCGCCATTCTGAAACTTAACAACCATTTTTCCGGTGCCTCTCTGTAGAAGGAAAACTTAACAAAATATTTTAGGCAGAGCAAAAGATGATAAATTAAAATTTATGTGCAAATTTTGTTTGGAAGAACGTAAAAAATATGTAAAATGTTGTTCTGGGATAATGTATGAAGTAAAAGACACTAATAATGCGTGAAGTAAGCAAGTGTGCGTAAAGTAAGTACGCTAAGTGATGGCCAGTTTACATTGCTAAGAGTTCTCATTCTTATATCTTTTCCATTTTCAAACATTAATTATTTAATATTAATGCTGCGCTATCATTGGAACACGTTTTGTGAGAGATACATTCATAAAGTTATTATTGTTTTAATTGTGTGCTTGAGAGAAACACAACTTCACGAAGTTATATCATAAATAACTATAATATACTGAAGCCAATGTGTAAATATACCCATAGCATTAAATCTTAAGTGTGTTCGTAATATGACAAAACAAATTTAGGTTTTTTTTTGGTAAATTGTCCTGAATATCGTAAATTCTTAGGGTCTTCTCCCTCTAAAATTTCCTTAATTTTGCACCGATTTCAACCCACATATGTAGGAATTTTCTTCAAACTCATATACAAAATAACTACATGTATTCAATGTATAACTTATTTCAAGATAGAAAACTATTGCACAACCTTTATTTCTGCTTGATAAACCTACATATTTAAATGTATCTTTTATGTTAAGAATTTTTGTAGGTTATTGTTATTCTGTCTATGGCAAACCCATTTTGTGTCATATTATTATATAAAATAAAGTGCGACAAACCGATATCTCCTAAACGGACACTGACTTTACTTTCCCTACTACGTATAGTAAGTAGGGGAAGTATTGTATTCCACCCAAAAATTCGATACCGAGATTTCACCGGAAATATATGTTTTGAGACCCCCTGAATCCAAAAAAAGTATTTTTGGAAACATGTCCGTGTGTGTGTCTGTGTGTGTGTCTGCGAACAGCATAACTCAGAAACGAACAGTCGGATAAACACCAAACTTGGTATTTAGGTTCAGTATCTTCCGGAGAGCGACACGAAGGTTTTCAAGAAAATCCCCCACCCCAGATTACCCTTTACATGGAACATTTTTCGAAAATTTTAATTTTCTCAAAAATGGCTCTAAAGATTTTGATTAAAATATCATATGTTTAAGATATTTTCATGACAAATGAAATGTATATCTAGAATTTTCTAGGAATGTCTCCAAAAGTATTCTTCATTGTGAACGACTTTTGCATAACTGGTAAACCATAAGAGATAGACAAACTTTTACTACACAAAAATGTAGATCGGGTTAAAATACACAATTTATGTCATATACATTTTTTTTGTTGAGTGAACCATTTTCGAGATATTGCTTGTTATTCCCTTAAGTTTTCCAATACTTTTTCTCAAATGGGAATTCGTTATTCATTTTTTTTATGTACTGGACATGCAAAGAGAATGGAATGCGCCACAAAGCAACCAGCTCTTAAAAGATTTGACTATCGCTTAAAGCCTACCATATTCCCCTTGCATCTATAAGAAAATTAGCCGTAAGATTAACATCTCGATTAACATGAAGCATATGGAGAATAAGCGTTTGTAAAAATAGTTTGTGCAAGAGTAGAGAAAGTCGTGTGATTGTAACACATCAGATTTTTTCAATTATACTGCCGGAAGAGGCCTTCATAACAGCAACAACAGTAAAAGTTAAGTGGGTCTCATTATGGGTTTGGGGAGGTAACTTTATAGTTTTATAATCTACATTAATACCATAAAGAGAGAAAATTTGTGTATGTGGTAACCTCAAAAACCACACAGTCGATTTTGATAATTCTTTCATCATTTAAAAGTCCTGTGCTTCTCAAAGAGCAGAAATATAAGATAGCTTCTGTTTTCAGCTTCTAAATGGATAAAGGAATAAAAAGGCTTTATACAGCCTAGGTATTAGAATACCAACATTTTGGAGTCATAATAAAAGCTACTAAAACGGTTTTGACTCTTTGTTTCTCGTAGTTGTTACTTCACAGAGAATGAACGTAAAAACAAAAGCCGATTCTATTCCAAGGAATATAAAGACGTATACGGGTACAATGTGTACGCCACATTTATTTTTTTAAAGCTTTTCAAATTCCTTAATTCTCAACCAGCTGTTTCAAAATTGCTAGTTGTTTCACATGCTAGAAATGTTATCATCTAAGAATGTACAAAGTTTTATGCAGCCAGTGCAAATAATTCAGAAGTTATTAATTGTTATTTATGTAAATATTGGTAGTTATTTAAAATGTCCCAAGCGTCAAATTATGTAAGCTTTTACAATAACGTTTCGTCTACTGTGTTTAAAGGTATTCGATCAAGCCAGTATTTTAATATTTTGCCGCTGCAGCGTTGCAATCTCGATTTTGAGCGTGCGAGATCACTTCCCCCATTCATTAGGAAGCCAGAAGCAGCTGTGACGATCGCCACTTTGTGTTTTCCTGTTGTTAGAGCGTCTCGAAATGTTCAAAACAATCAAAGGATCCGCCGACTATGAAGTCAGATCAGTGATTAGTTTTTTTTTTAAATGCGAGAAACGTTACGTCAGCAAACATTCATTGCCAATTGTGTGAGGTTTATGGGGAAACAACGTGTGACAATGCCCGGCCACACGCAGCCAAGCACACTCAAGATCTGCTCGCATAATTTGTTTGGGAACAATTTGACCATCCTCCCTACATTCCGGATTTAGCACCAAGCGATTTTCATCTGCTCCTTCATCTGAAGAAATTACATTTCAACTACGATCATGATATGAAACAAGAAGTGCAGACTTGGCGGCATCATTCTTTTTTCTTTTTTATAAAAGTTCCCTTGTTGTACCCAGTTTATGCTAATGTGTTTTACTGTTTTCATACCGCTTATTTCCGCAACACACATCACACACAAACACCCATGCCCGTGGCGGGACTCGAACCCGCGACCTTCAGCTTGGCAGAGCACCTGAGCGACCACTCCAGCGACCACGGCTACGAAGGCCGGCTAATTTTTTTAATGAAGATATACAGAAACTGGTTTTCCGTTACGACTAATATCTGAATAATGGCGGAGTAGTAGTGTAAGGTGTAGGGTAATGAATGGTAATAAAGTATTTGCAAAATAATGCTCTGTTATGTTTTAAAAAATTATCGGTACTTACTTTAAAAACACGCCTCCTAAGATCTAAACGTTTACGCCGGTGTCATCAAATAAGTAAAATATCTTGCGGGAAAGGATGGCGTTCGCGGACGAAACGTTAATTTTACAATATACACCCCATCCCACCGTATTCTATACCATAAGACATGTTTTATTTAATTATTCTACCATTAGGATAACTCTTTCACGCTATAAAATGCAGGCTATACATTTCCAAAATTTGGAATATTGTCGCGTTCAAAAGTACAACATTCGCGGATATTTCACTCCCATTTCCTATATATGGAGGATTCCTGATTTATTATTAAGGATATTATTACAAAATTACAGATCTCAGGGACAGGTATATAATCGTATTCTAAATCACTGTATTATATCTACTTTCATAGAGTATATGGGGCGGAGTAACTAAATCGAGAATTAAAAAGCCACCCGTGAAACGCCGGGTAGCTCAGCTACACGTTAGGTATTTAGATAGTCCCAACAGATTAAGTAGGTAAATATTCTAAGTTTAGATTAAGAATTAAGGTTTCAGGCATAACAATTTAGATTAAAAAACAAAAATTAATTTTCTTTCTTCTTTCTTTCTTTCTTTAATTCAGGGCCCCTAAGCGTATTTCTCTGCAAATAACGATACTGAGTTTTAGAGCCGAGAGCCATGCTTCCTCTATCCTAGATATCTGTCTCTCTGTCTCTCATTGAGTGAGCTCGCATTTGGGACGTCCCGGATTAGATTCCCGTGGGCCCGCGCTACTCTGGGTTTTCGTGGTTTCCCCGGATCGATAGCCGAATGCTGGGATGCTTCCCCTTCTACCACGAGTTTCCTGTCCGTAATTTCCTGCCTCCTTCATTTCCTTTCATCTGTTTCACCCTATCTGTTTCGCGATTGCAGGACTAAGCCACGGCGGTTGGTGCTTTGCGGCAGGGCAGTGAAATTTGCGCTTTGGAAAGATTTCTCCTTGGCGGGACTGCTCGGACCCCCTTGTTTCCTGGGAGTTTCTCGTCTATTCCTGGGACACCCAGGTTTCGAATGGCTAAGGCTTAGCTAGCCGGCGTCAGAATTTGTCTCATGTTGGAATCGTTAAGGACCCCGTTCTTGCTAGCGCACATCGTCGACGGGTCTGGTCGCCTTTCGGGTCTCCCCTTCCTCTTAGAGATTACGTTGGAAGCACAAAGGCCCACTATGGCCTCCATGCAGTGCGGTGCTCCACTGACTTCAGGGCCCTCTGTCTGACTACACCCAATTTCTCTCTCTCTTTTCTAAAAGAGCTACGATTGTTAAAACTTCCAGAAACTGAAAATTGCCACTAAAAGAGTCGGATATGAGGAAACCAAGACTCAGCTCAGAGGAAAATCACGCCACGCTTCAAGTAACCTGGACCGTATTGTCAGCAGCTTCACTGCTACACTGGAAACAATTTCTTTTTTTAATCGTGAACTACTCATTTTATTGCCGTAAAGGATTAAGCTATCTTCTCACCTCTATAAGGAAGAGTGACTAATGACTCGTGAATGGTCGCAAAAAAAGAGTTTATATCGTGAGAGTTCTTCGGAATACAATATCCAGTAAACATGAGCGTATTTGAACCGTGTAGTATCTGTTATTTCTTATGTTCATTGTTTGCCCGCAACATGGCCGAGGGCTAGAATAATGTGAGGTTATAATCGCTTATTCGTTTGTTTCTTACGGTCAAGATTGATGGAAGGTGGGAAGATCTGAGCGAGAAACATTTAATATAATTCTGGCTAATCGTAAATATTTCGGAGATGATACCTTAAGAGGGTGAAATATATGGTATCCATATATACCAGAGGTGCCAAATCTATGACATCCTGTGACCATGTGACACGCCACATTAACCCAGTAAATTATCACTGTTGTTATTATTATCTTCTTATTCATTTTTACTTTATCTAACATGTATCTAGCACGTAGAGAAGGTATTGCATTCCACCCAAAAATTCGATTTCGAGATTCCACCCGAAATACATATTTTTAAGGCCCCTGAATAAAAAAAATAGAAGGCGCGCACACGTGCATGTGTGTCTGTGAATAGCACAATTAAAAATCAAAAAGCTGATTGAACATTAAACTTGGTATTTAAATTCAGCGTCTTCCAAAAAAGTGATACGACGGTTATCAAGCAAATCCCACTATAGCAAACTACCCTTTACATGGAAAAATTGTTCTTATTTTTTATTTTCAGTAAATTTTAAACAAAGTATGTTTAACATACTTGCATTACAAATACAATGTGTATTTTGAATTATTTTGCGAATAGCCTTTGAAGTCCTCTTCATTCTAAATGACCTTTGTATAACTGGTAAACCGTAAGAGATAGACAAAATCTTACTACACAAAAATTATAGATTCGTTAAAGCACAGAATTTATGACAAATAGAACTTTTGTGGCCTTAACCATTTTCTAGATATCCTTTTTATTGATTTTAATTTTCAAATATGTAAACTTTTCCAAGTGGTAAGTCGATATTCGTTTCTTCTCGTGATTATGTCAAGAACTGGGAATTTCAAAGTCATTACATAGAGACCCCGTTTTTAAAAATATTACTGTCGGTTTACATAATGTATCCTTCAACGAAGTGTGTAAATGTATAATGAAAGTTTATCTGGATCAACAATAAGTATACAGAAGAATACGCTTTTGTAAGAATAGTATGGAGACGAGTGAGAAGAGAAAGTCGTCTGAATGCAAGACATCAGAATTTTTCTTTTAGTAAAATTCTTATGCTTGATGTTATTGACCTTCCAATGATACATTCTGTATAGGTGCCTATTTTCAACAAACATGTTATCGTTGCCGAAAAATAGAAACTGGCATCTTCAGGACTTGTGTATGTTTGCCATAATGCTCTCTAAATATGTCTAAAATTGGTTTTGCAAAACTGGGACAACACAAGCGTGTACAGTTAACTTTGATTGTCAGTCAGCCTTCACTCCTTGAGCGCATGACTCGCTTTCGAGAAGAAACTCGTTTTTGGCAATGATGAATATTAACGCAAAGCCGGTTTTCTTTTATCATTAGGTACTTTATTTTGAGATGTCCTGACCAATAAAGAGGACCAGTCAGTTTTTACTTTCTCCAAATCCTACATGTAGAGGAAGTATTCGCAATATTTCGATATCGAGATTTTACCGTAAACACATGTTTTGTCGTTCCTGAACCCCAAAAAAATTTAGAGATATGGATGTCTACATGTGCATTTGCTGTGTTTACAATAAAGAACTAAAACTCCTGATATTGTGTTCTTGTGGAAGAATAGTTTTTAAATAGTGAAGGGATTATCATAATCATTTTATGTTCTCAAATATGGCCCTAAGGACTAAGCGAGATTGCTCTGTGTCGTCCTCCGTAGTGTAGTGGTTACCATAGTAGTCTCTAGTTCCCGAGGTCGCGGGTTCAAACTCGGCGGAGGGAGATGGATTTTTTTCGGGCGTAAAAATCCTTAGCATGGCTTCCTTCGGAAGGAAAGTAAAGCCGGTGGTCCCGCGTTGTAGATTTACGGCACGTAAAAGAACCTCAAGCCTGATAAAGAGGCCTCTGAGCAAAATTACCGGCCTGTCACGCCCAATATAAAATGGGACGCTAAGGACCACAGCAGTTAAAGAGCGTCCATAAATAAAACTCAATTTAATTTTTTGAGATGGCTCTACGGTAACGTGTGAGGCTCGCATTCGGGAGATCCCGGGTTCGATTCCCGTCGATTGCCGACTCTAGCCTTCGTTTCTCGTGGTTTCCCCGGTCGGGAGGCGAATGTTGGGGTGTTTTCTTATCTACTACGACTCCCTTTCCATCATTTTCCTTTCGTTCCGTTTCCTTCTCATTTTTCAGTCGGGCCGAACGTTCGAGCCCCTCCCGTTGGGGAGCTATTCGGATTGGGTTGGTCTCGACGGGGCAGTGGTTGCCGATACCCGTAGGAGATTGGGTACGACTGTATGGTTTTCCCTGCAGCCGGGGTTGTGAGACGCCTTAATATCCTCCGGTACCGCCCTGGAGAGACAGCATGCTAGATTGCTGTCGGCCCCACCGAGGTTATCGGTAGTCGCCCTTCGGGGTTGACGCGCGTAAGTGGCGTATCCACTTCCATTTCCGCGTAAGCGGGGAGGCCTTTATAGCCTCATGGGAAACCCCCACGGTTTGGAGAGCCGCTCGGTTGGCGCTGGACCCTGGGTATAGGAGGGGGACTTGGGCTTCGGCTCTTGACCTGGTAGACCTTCGCTCGCAATGCAATGTCCTTTTAGGTTTCGTGGCGTATAGCGATACCGGACAGATGACGCGGGTGCATGCTCAAAGAAAGGACACAAGGGGACTGCGTCCCCACGTGACCCAGGGGAGTGGGCGCCAGCCAAGTGACACTCCCACTCCCGAGAGCTTTTCTATGGGCCGGCACCTGGTTGCCTAATCGGACCGCCCCCATTACAGGGTGGAAGTGTATATACCACTTACGCGCGTCAACCCCCGAAAGGGAAGACTACCGAATAACCTCGGTAGGGCCGACAGTACTAGTACCTGTCTACCGGCTATCCAGGGCGGTACCGGGAGACCCTGAGGCGTCTCACAGCCCCGCCCTAAAAGGGAAACCGCCCAGACGTACCCAATCTCCCATGGGTATCGGGAACCACTGCCCCACCGAGTCCAACCCAATCCAAACGACACCCTGGCGGGTGGGGCTCGGACGTTTGGCCCAGCGTACTGCTAGTAACGTCAGAAGCGCTCAGGGTCCGCAGCGCCCGCACCACGGCAGCTGAAGGGGTCGAACCCTCCACCCTTAGGGGGACTAACCTTGCGTTTCTCGTGTTTCCCCTGGTCGGGAGGCGAATGCTGGGGTGTTTTCTTATCTACTACGGCTCCCTTTCCATCATTTGCTTTTCGTTCCGATTCCTGCTCATCTGTCGTTCTAGGTTTCTGGCGTATAGCGATACTGGATGTATGCTCAAAGAAAGGAGTACTCCCTGTAGACACTAGAGAGCTACTTGGTCGATGGTCGTTCATCGCCCTCCCTAGCCAGCCCCTGCAATGGGACGAGTCTTCGAGCTAGGAATTCTTAGGAACTTTTGTGACCTGTCTGCCTGCGGCCTGTACCTTCATCCCTTTCTCCTGGGGGATGGTAGCCACAATAGATCTATATAGGTCGCAGTGCCTATAAAGATTTTTATTAAAGTATCATATGTTTAAGGTTTTTCTTTTATTTCATCAGTGTAACCTCCCTTTAATTTCTATGGTTATAGAAACGTTGATTTTATTCATTTTCACCATGAAAAAAATCACATTCACTTCAATCTTCATACTTGCAGACTATGCGGAGGGTAGGGAGTTATTTTAATTAAAGAAAAATTCCCCTACTGCTCAGATATTCGCACAACTAGTAAAATGTACATCTTGAAGTTTCTGCAAATACCTTATGAAGTCCTGTTCCTTCTGGATGAATATTGTATAATTTTGTTTAACTGGTAAACCATATGAGACAGATGAACGCTTACAGCATGAAAAATGTAGATCTCGTCAAAACACATCATTTACGCCAATGTTTTTGTGGCATTAATCATTTCCGAGATATTCGTTCCCATTAGTTTGAATTTTCCAACTGTTAAGTACTATGCCACCATTCAGTTGTTTCTCGTGGTTATGCTCAGCATAGCACCCCTTTTTATAGGCTTAATTATCGCTTCAGCCTCCTGTTTCACTCTTGTACCTACAACGAAATGTGTAATGAAACCATTTCTACAAACGTTTCTCTCAATTAACATGAAGTAGTTGAACAAGAAGATTTTATAAAAAAAGTTTGTAGATGGGATATAAAACTAAGAGATAGTGGGTAGAGAAGATAATGTGAATGTAACACGAGTTGTATTTTTATTTAAACTTAGGGAGGTTTGGGAATAATCGGCATTCTACTGCCCTTCACAGGTGGAGTATGTATAGCAAGGAGGGGGTGCGTGTGTCTGTTTATCTACTTTAGTTACGTAATATTGATTTTACAATACTAAAAAGAGTGTAAATATATTCACTACCTAACTAGTTTCGTAGCGGTACCTCATTACGCAACTAGTTTCGTAATGAACCTTCTATTATGCAACGATTTTCGTAATGTGACTCTTATCACGAAGCTGGTTGCGTATTGTGAACCATACATAAATAATAAACAAAATAGAACCAATTTTATTTATTATCTACAAATTTTATTAGGAATTAAACTATCTATAACAGAATTAGCTGCGTTTGTAATATCTTCGTCAGAACTCATTTTTCAAAGTTTATTTAATTCACCTAGTACTCATGTTCTTCTGTTTTAAACAAAAACCTAACAAAAAATCGTCTATCAAACCATGCATGGCCCACTACACACACGTATCAACTATGTATCAATGTAGTGTACTGTTTCAGTGATTTCTAATACTACATCTGAAATAAAAATGTAATTTACCAAAGTAAATAAAAAATCGATATTACGTAACTGAAGTAGATAAAACGATATGATACACATATCATAACTACATATTACAATACTCGATTAGTTATCAAACTTGGGCTGCGGCCTCGTTTGTCAATCTTCCAATCTGGTATTGTAATAAGATACGTTACGTAAATTACTATTACCTTTTCGCGCATGCAGTGGCGTCCGTTTTACAGCACAATTCTAGATCATTCACATATGAATATATAACTATGAGCAACAGCTTTACTCGTCATCACTTATAATAGCCATGTTGAAATATACAACTAAAACTGCTGTTTTGCATAATATTTCCACGAAAAAGTATTTTTAATGGCAACATAATATAAAACTTAAGTACATCATAGCTTTTACTCTCAAGGAGGACACATTTACTGCACATTATTGGAATCATCTGTCCATTCCAAATATACAAATAAATAAAACACTGTTTTGCACAATTTCCCCATACTCTGTGGTGTAGGGGTAGTGTGTCTGCCTCACATTTAAGAGGTCGTGAGTTCAAATCTCGTTTAGGGTGAGTCAGCCAGATAAGGTTTTTCCGGAGTTTTCCCTTATCCTGAAAAGACGAATGTCGGATAACTTTAAGCTCTGTGGACCCTGAGCTCATTTGACCATAATTTCATTCATCGTCTGATATGACTTAAATAGTTAAAGAACACTAAAATAAGCTCCATGAGACAGTATTTTAAAGACAATAATTATAACGTAAAACTGAAGAAAATTATAGTTTTTTCCCTCAAAGAGGACACATTTACCACACATTATGCTGCATGGAATTGCTCTGGCAATGTCTTCAAATGGCAAATTGGCTTCTCAATGCCCACAATTCCTCCGCGATGCACCCCTGAAATATTTGCATATACCGCGTAAGCTACAGTTAACACGCACCGCTGCTTGGTCGAACAACAAAGACAGAACGTTCTAAACACATGACTCCCTGCTATGTATGCGCCGCTGAGAAGGTTGGTAAAATGCCTCCCGAAGCTGTGGTGACGGCATATATGGAACCGAGTGTACTATGCAACGTAATTTTTAACATACTTGTATAGTTCGGGGTCCAAAAGGTGGAATAGTGAGAATTAGAACAGAAGTATTAAGAGTTCCATTTGGGATTAGTTAAGATTCCCAAGCACGTTCTCTCGAATCCTTTTTGGAGGTCAGAAACCTCATGGGGCGTTCCTGTTCTGCACCGTTTCAACTTCAAAAGAGGAAATCATTAAAACAACCAAATAGACGTATGCAGCACAAAGGAATCTTTGGGAAACTTTAATGTATGGTTGTCTTCTGGATGAAGTTCAGAAATATAGGGCGGGTACTGAATTAATCACGATTTGTGGCGACCTTTCTATTTCCTCTGTTGAATGCCTATAACGGCATTGCGCTCAGAAAGCATCACAATTCTCTTATCCATCTGAAAAATAGTTTTTGTAAGTTGAATCTAATATTGTAAGGTGAATCTTTGTTTAGAATTTGTGCTTATTTTTGTTTTTTTTTCAGTAGAATTAAACTACAACTTACCCAATTTAGGGACTGCCAAAAAAGACAAAGCTTACCAATATAACTAAAAATTGTTAACAATTTAAACATCGTAAATAAACGACTAACATAAAACAAGAAAGAAAACGCGAAAAACAGCATTTTACTATGATAATGTATACTATCATACAGATATAATAATGTATCTTTACCGAAAATTATACGGATGAATTCTCAAAACTGAAATTGAGCCTTTTAGTGCTGTAATGGCTATTTATTTAATAATTTTTTTCTAACTTAAAATCACGGCTAAACTTATCGAAACAGGAAGGCATTGTTCCTCTAGCGCTGGTTAGTAAACCACTTTATTTTTAATAAACATCTTTGTAGGGTTAACCGTTTCTGAGATACTCTTGGTATTGGTTTGAGTTTTCGGATTCTTATACTTTTTCAAGTCGTTATTCGTTTTTTCTCGTGGTCATGCAAAGAGTATGAATCTCGTTTTTTAAAAATCTGACTATACTTTAGCCTATTGTATCCTTATATCTAAAACGAAATTTGTAAGTTTGCATTGTCAAGAAATAAAAGAATAAGCTTTAGTACGAAAGTTTGTAGAAGAGATAATCGTGAATGTATCACATCAACTTTTTTTCTTAAGGGACTTGGCTTGGTTTCAAGCTAGATCCATTAAACGTTTGCTTATTAATTCAATATGAAATCCAGATTCCTAGGATAATGTTCTGAATAATTTGTGTGTGCAGTGATTTAGTTTTTTTTTTTTTTTTTTTTTTTTACGTTTCCCCGTATTTTGGTCCTTTTTATCTCTAGGTAGACTTATCTCAAGAAGTATTTAACTTAGCTAGTTGAAATTTTGTGTGTATTTGTCTCCTATATAATACTTCATACGAGGTAAAGCTTTTCAAGCTAACCTGAATATGGAATGGCGACTTACAATGTTGTAAGTACTTCAAGTCCCGAGCTTCATAGTTTCAACCACTATTAGATGAATTAATGGAATTAATTACGCCATTGGGGTATGTCATCTCAACACAATTTGAGATCTCCTTGTGGCTTACCGGGGAAATGCGAATCAGTTGGAGAATTTAATGGAGTGTCGGCATGTTGCCATGGTGGATCAGTGGTTAGAGCAACTGGACTGAGACTGGGAGATCCATGGTTCAAATCCCGGCTATGGCATTGCATTTTTCGTTTGATTCTATAAACACGGTTTGTGTAGAGGAACAATTAATTTCATTAACTTGAATGTATTTGTAAAAATATTTTTTTAGCTTAAAAGCTTTCACAACAAATTATATTGTGTTGCAAACTTTTTTGAACCAAAGTAAAAGAATGAATGTACAAATTAATTCACCTCAATGTTAGAACAGTCAGGAATATAATTAAAGTTAAAAATAATTAACTCCTATGTATTTTTAATGTGTCTAACCAAAAGATAAGCAAACTATTTTGGGTTTTGCATACTTTAATTAATTAATTACCAGTCACGAGTACTAAACTTAGCCTAGGGATCTGAATTTCATATATATTTAATAAGCAAAGGTTGCTAAACCTGCCATAATAGTTTGTGGCTCTAGATTAAAATCAGGAAAAATATATTCCCCTTTGAAGGTATAGAAAATGTATGTGGAAAAGTCGCCCAAAACACTTGCCACAGCCCTTAACCATCTTGTTTTAGTGTCATTAACCGGATCGTTTACCCCACACATATGAGTACGTTGCAACACGTCTACTTAGTGGAATGTAACAAACGTTCTTCCCGAGAACAGTAAGCAAATACATTAACCTTAGTTCTTGGAAGTCGCATGTTCACCTACTAATTATCCTATCTATCTGTTAATGTCGGCGTCAAATGTTAATGGATTATGCTCCTTAATTCAAAGAAATAAAATTGAATTAATTTTGGAACAAGCATCGGCATTAATTATTATTATCTGTAAATCTCTAAACACCTTCTGCCAGCATTTCAAGGAAGCGGCCAACAGTCTGGTTCATTGCTCTTTTTACAGCAATTCAAATGAAATGAGTTACATAACTTTACAAGAGCTTGTCAATGACCTGCAATGGCTTCAGTGAGTTAAACGTGCACATAAAATTAAAATCAAACCTTGACTAAACTCACAAGCTCGGACACTTAGACAGAGTGGGATATGAACTAACTCCTTGAGTATTTCTACTTTGTCTACAGGTGTACCTAGTAGGTAGACAAGGTATTGCAATCCACTCAAAAATTCGACATCGAAATTTCACAGAAAAAAACCTGTTTTGAGACTCCCTGAATAAAAAAAGTTTAGAAACAGGTCTGACTGTGCGTATGTCTGTGAATAGAATAATTCGAAAACGAAAAGTGGCTTAAATTCCAAACTTGGTATTTAAGTTCAGCAACTTCCAAGGATGACACGTGAAGATTTCCAAGAAAATCACCTTTACCAAATTATTCTTTGCATGAAAATTTTTCGATATTTATTTGTTTAATTGTTTCATTTGTATAGCCTCCTTTAATTTCTTAGGTCATATCGGGAGCTTTGGCTTGAGAAATAACTGATGATGTTTTGCTCGCTGAATTATAGGATTTCTTAACGTTGATATTATCAGTTTTTACTTTCTCTACCACGTACATAGTAGGTAGAGAAACAATTTCTCTACCTACTATTGTTACATGCTGTGTAGAGGCCTAAAGGTTCACATGAAAAATTAAATTAATTTTTAGTACCAGCACGTATATTGTGGGTACGTATACTCACTTAGCCGGGGAGGACCGAAACGTGGTGTGGAGGTTAAGAGGAAGGCGTGGGTTTTCCGCTGTACAAAATCCACAACACAAACCTACTTACACATTCCTATATTTATTCCCAACAGTTTGGGGTGCCTACATTAATAAATATGAAAGGTGAGGGGAGATGTCCACCGATTCAAAGGCCGGCTTGCACGCGCGATCCGCTTCTCTCGGAGTACTCAGCAAGAAAGACGCTATCCCCACCACTCGTGGCTAGCAAAACGACCAGCCAGGAATGACGTCACGAAAACAATAATATGTCTGGTAATGGCAATGCAGAGCAACAATATGCCTGGTAATGACAATGAAACCCCAAATTATTAATATGCCACACTATGTATTTCCGGGAAATCTCGATATCGAATTTTTTTGTAGAATGCAATATTTGCTAGCAGAGAAAGTAATGAGCTTTTATAAGAATAGTTTGTAGAAACTATATAAAAGTAAGTACAGAAAGGATGGGAATGTAACACATAAGATTTTTTGTTCATTTTACATCTATTTTAAAGCGGTCATGTAGTTCCAACCATTTAAAAATCCTCTGTGTGTATTATTATTATTATTATTATTATTATTATTATTATTATTATTATTCAATCAGTTAACAATGGCATTCACATCTCCTGACTGTCAAATATCAATTCACAGTCATTTATTACGAGAAATTTCTCTCACTGCACAAAACTCTTCTCTATCCAACTACTCCTTTAATTTTATCTCCATCACTTCCATAGTGCCCTTTTTCCATGTTGTTATCTCTTTACTTTCTCTACCACAAACATAATACGAGGGCTGTCCCAGAAGTATCCGACCTAACAAAGAAAACACAAACAGTTTAGAAAAAAAGAACATCTTTATTTCTCTACATAGTCTCCTTTCAGCTCGATACATCTTTCCCAGCGATTCAATAGCTTCGATATCCTGTTTATAATGAGAACCATCGAGTTCTGCAAAATAGCCATCAACTGCAGACTCCAGCTCTTCACTGTTGGTAAATCTTTTAGCATCCATCTATTTCTTCAACTTTGTAAATAGAAAATAATCAGAGGGGCTACAACTGGCGAATAGGGTGCATGAGGAAGCAATTCGAACTTTAATTCATTAATTTTGACCATGGCGATAATGGATGTGTGAATTGGTGCATTGCCTTGATGAAACAAAAGTTTCTTGTCCACTAAATGCGGTCGTTTTTGCTTGTTTCATCACTCAAATGCCGCAAAAGTTTGCATAATACCCGCCATTGATTGTTTTTCCTTTATGAAGATAATCAATGAAAATTATTCCACACACATTCCAAAAAACTGACGCCATGGCCTTGCCTGCAAATGGAACTGCCTCACCTTCTTTGGAGCCGATTCTCCCCTCCTTCGTCTCAGGTGTGAAGTGATGGATTCATGTTTCATCCATGGTTATGAATCGACGCAAAAACTCGGCTTTATTGCAGCAAAACATCGCCAAACATTAGACTGAAGCATCCTCACGACGCTGCTTTTGTTCATTGTGGGTAAACGCGGCACCCATCATGCATATAGCTTTCTCATGTCTAAATTTTTAGTCAGTATGCGATGTACAGCACTTTTTGAAATGCCTACGATGTCTGCTAGCTCGCGCACTTTCAGTCGACGGTCGTCCAATACCATTTTGTGGATCTTCCTCACAATTTCTGGCGTGGTCACCTCATTTAGTCGACCACTGCGATAGGCGTCTTGACAGCTCGTACAGCCTCGCTTAAACTCTGCCACCCAATATTTTACTGTTGTAAACGAAGGAGAAGACTCCCCCAGAGTAGAATCTAGCTCAGCTTTAATATTAGTTGGACTAAGACCTTTCAAATGAAAGTATTGTATCACATAACGATGACCAGTTTTATCCATATTTACAAATTTGCTGAGAGCGTTCACTATTGATGGGTCAAGCAATTACTAAACAACGTAGTATCATCAAATTTCAGACTTAAGCTTTACAAGGTTGGTACTTTCTACCACAGTCATTTGTTTGCAACAACCATCACTATCTATACATCAGGTCGGGTACTTCTGGGACTGCCCTCGTAGATAGAGAAGATATTGCATTCCACCCAAAAATTCGATACCGAGATTTCATCGGAAATACATGTTTTGAGGCCTCCTAAATCCAAAAAAAGCATTTTTAGAAAATGTGTGTATGTGTATCTGTAAACAGCATAACTCAGAAACAAAAATCCGAAAAAATACTTGGGTTCAGTACCTTCCAAATATGTGACACGAAGATTTTCAAGAAAATCCCCATCCACCCCAAACTACCCTTTATATGGAACATTTTTCGAATATTTTGATTTCTTAAAAAATATCTCTAAAGATTTTGATTAGAATATCGTGTATTAAATATATTTACATGACAAAAAATGTACATATTGGGTTTTCTGGGAACAGCCTGTGAAGTCCTCTTCATTCAGAAGGAATTTTGTATAATCTTGTATAACTGGTAAATATATTAAGCGATAGACGAAAACGTACCATACAAAAAATGTAGATCTCTTTAAGGCACACAATTTACTTAAAATAAGTTTTTATAATGGCATAAGCAATTTCTGAGATAACCGTTATTAAAGGTTCGAATTGTTCAATACTTGTCATTCTTTTAAAGTGTCATAGATTTTAAGTTATTTCTCGCGATTGCATAAAAACATATGGAATTCAAGGCCGGCATATATTGTCCAGTTCTTAAACATTTGACTATCACTGTTCTCTTTGTATATATAACGAAATATGTAATGTAGCTATTTTTGCTAAGGTTTATTTGGATCAAAATGTAGTATATAGAAAAATAAACTTTAGTAAGAATAGTTTGTATACCCACTAATAAAGTTAGAGGGTAGAGAAAGTCATGTGAATATATCTCATCATGTATCTGTGAAATGGCAATAGGTATAGTAAGTCGTGTGAGTATAGCAGCAGTAGTAGTGACTCCCATTCTTACTGCAGATAGCACCACAGGCAATGGACAGTGATGATACATGGAACGCAATCATAATTGGGAAATGAAATCTGGGAGAAAACGTTCCAGGCCTAAGTTAGGGTACCTCGTTGGCTTTTGCCAGTTATGAGGAGTAAGGAAAATCTGGAGGAAAAAAATTCAGTCACGGTTCTGACGGGATTTGAATCGCTGACCTACCGTTCACGGGTCCGTGCCTTAAGCACCTCGGCTATCCATGTTAGTGTGGTGTGAATCATCCACATGACATTTTTACAACTTCTGGAAAAAATAGTTGAGTGTTTTACCTATTATTTCCGACCATGCAGCAAATAATTTACTGAAAGTACAAGAACTCATGCATATTTATTTCTTTAAAAAAATAAAAATACCTTACAGGACTTCTTTAGGAAGGAATCTTCATCTAGGAAACGAAAATAGATATAACCTTAAATCTTGGATAAAATGCTATAAGACCTTTATATTTTTAAAATGGAATTGCTCTAAATGTTAAGTGAGTAGCCCTGCAATGTTTTCTTTAAAAACATAACGTCGTACATTTTTTCATTGTAGGCTGGAATAAGCCCTTAAGGTCAAATAGCTCTGATTTATGGTACGGTTAAAATTATTATTATAATAGGTTATGACGATGTTAAGTTAAACATTTTCGGAATATGGCGTTTTGAGGCCATCGAACCTGTCTCTAAGTGTCAATAATTAATGTGAAACGCTTAAAATGTTATGGAAATAAGCATATCGATTTAAAATTTCATTACAGGAGACTCCTAGGAACAAAGAGAGTTTCTAATAAGATTAATTACGAAAAAACGAGCCTAATGGAGGCCCTCGGGTTTTTAGTTTTCCGAGAGCTGGTTATTAATAATTTGCGTGATGCATAAAATAATTTAGGGTGCACTAATTTGGTATTGAATAAAAACATTTAGAGAAAAGCTATAAGCAAGACCATAACAGACTACTCGGCCTAACATTTGGAAGGATGATGATGCCATGAATTAAAAATTGCGCTCCTGGGCTTCATTATTCCTAGGCCGTTATGGTTATTTACGATATCTAGAGACTCTGTATTTAATAAATAAAGCTTATTCGTTTCGAATAAAATTGGAGAATCTGGTGAAATTCTTGCTGAAATTTTAATTAATGACGAGAAGCTACAGATAAGCTACTGCGAGTGAAATCTAGGTATTTGTACAATAAGGAATACCGAGCGAGACCCGTCGACCGTCCACTCTGACCGGTTTTTTCGTGGTTTTCCCTGATCGGTAAGCGAATTCTAGGGTGGTTTCTTATCTACGACGATTTCCTTTCCCTCGTTTCCCTTTCATTCCGGCAGTACAGGACAGATGGCGCAGATGACTCCTCCAAGGAAAGAGTATTCCGCGTAGATACTAGCGGGCTGCTTGGTTGGGCGGGTCATTCACCGCCCTCTCTAGGCAGCTCCAGTAGTGAGACGAGTCTTCGAGCCAGGAACTGTTAGGGACCTCCGCGCGACTCTGTCTACCTGCAGACTGTAGCCTCCTTTGGTTCCTTCACTTCATCCCTTCCTCCTGGCGTGGTAGCCGCAATAGATCTCATATAGGTCGCATGGATGAGGTGTCTCCTCCGTTATATACCTTATTAGCAATATACTAGTTTTGAGGGAAAATTCTATGAATAATATTAATAAAACAGTATCTATGGCTTACTTCGGGATCTCCTAACCCACTGGAGGCCAAGTATTCGAAGCTAAAAAAAACAATTGCAGGTGATTGACAGAAATGTCTAGTTTGGAAACTACAGTACGTTATGTGAGTTTTGGAAGTAGGGTTCAAAAGGATATGAAGTGAAGAAATCAAATTTTAACCAAATAGTAGGTATTTGGTAAAACACCGAATGAGTAACTTTTTATAATCAAGGTTGCTCTAATGTTTTGTTTATTTGATGTATAATGACGGCAAGAACTTGTGAAAACGCCGTTTCAGTGGTATAGAAAATAGAAGAGATAGAGTTGTTGCGAATGTAGCTGAAACCAAGACTTATGAAGCGAGCTTTCACTGCAGAACTGAACAGTTTATAGTTATTAGAAAATACGTTTAGTTTTTATCATGGGGGTGGCCTGAGAAAAGATTCTTAGTGAATTATAGGCCATTGAATTGCATAACCTTTTAGAAAGAAAACATCGGGAAAATTCCAAGCATAATTGCGAAGTACCTGGGCATCGATAATGCAGAGAAGTATATGACGAACTTCAGCAACTCTACTGGCGGACACAGGGCTGAAAAAGTGCATCTATTGCTGAAGGATATTTAGAGGACAGCATGAAATCTAAAAATGCCAGTTCCAGAATGTTGGCTGTGATTCCTTCTACAGCTACTTCTATTAATGTTACACAGGGATCATCTGTCTGTGTAAAAGAAGAACATGAATCAGGATTACAGACAATTAGGTGGATGTGAGTGATTTTCATGGAGGCAGAGTAAACTTGCTCAGAAGAAAAGAAGGAAATGTAACCTATTATTGAAAAAATACTACCACTACCACTACCACTACTACTACTACTACTACTAATCATCATCATCGTTATTTCTATATCACCTCTAAATAATTACAGTTAATTAAATACCAACGCTTTATTTGATTTGATTCTTGGAGAGCTGTCGAAGACAGAAGGCACCTCAGGCATAGACGTTTTATGAGCTCCCTATTGCCTTCATAGTTATAGATCTATCCTTTCGAAAAGATTCAGGACCTTTGCCACAAAGTTTTTATCTTCTTCTCCTGAGGATCGAGCTCCTCGGAGATTGCAGACCTACGTCTTTCTGGATAATTACATCCAGAAGGAGGTGTTCAGCAGTTGTTACTGACTGTTTACTGAGGTGGTAAAGAGGATTGCTGCCAAAGAGTTCCATGATGTGGACATGTTTCCTTAAGCGTCCATGTCCAGTAACTATAGTAATTATAAATCCTAACTGGAAGTTACTCTTCAATTTGATATACCGTTATCACTGTAGGTACAATACTCGTATTTTAAATAAATAAATAAATATATATATACTTTTGTTTTCTTCAATTTTGCTTTCAGCAGCTTTTCTGTGAATTACATTTTCTGGTATAAATGATTAGTTTTCTCAGAAACTATTGAAGATAGCTAAGTTGACTTTTAGAATGAATAAAACAACCTCCGAGTGTTGTTGTGGATCTACTGTGGCGTTTATAATATGGTTGGTTATTTAAAAAGAAAGTTGATAAATTTTAATCAAAAGATGGTATTATTTAGAAAAAATCCTACCTTCCTTAATAAAGAAACTTATTGTGTGAAAGTAGATTAGTGAACTGAAAAGGCATGCATCTACATCCTGTAAAAATTCAGTAGAATATGTTTAATAATTTCTGAGATGAGACTTAAATTTAGCAGATTTAATAAAGAATTATTATTATTATTGTTATTATTATTATTGTTGTTGTTGTTGCTGCTGTAAGCTTTGACTAAAACTAAGGGATGTATAATTTGTAGCTTTATTAAAATTAAAAACATTTTTGCCAATTGCTGCTGGAAACAGATTCAGATGTTAATACTGAATGTTTTTGTTTGCAGGTGAAGTATTCGCAGCTCGAGATTCATCTTGTCCTCGGATATGCCCTGCAGCTGGTGGGGGTGAGCCTGTGTGTGGTTCTGATGGAGTCATATATCCCAGTCAATGCGAAATGAAAAAGAAAACTTGTGGAAAAGGTAATAAAACGAATATATCTTCGTATTTTCTGGTTTCCTTCACTCAATACAAGGGTTTCTGGAATAAATTGCGCTATGGGAGCTCCTTTTAGTTAGTGTGTTCAGAAATTCCTGTGGTTTTTCTTTAATTCCTTTTATTGTGTCAAATTTAGAAGGTTTGGATTCATGACCTATTACGGTGAATTGCTTGCGTTGCACTGCGCTGTTTCCAATCGGTTTTGTTCCCTCTGAGTGTGCCAGCTAATCAGTTGACGCAATCTGTGCAGTACAGAGGGTGATACGTAGTGAGAAGACGTGTTTCAGTGTGTTAGTGTTGTTATAATGCCAAATAGTCCTTACACTTTAGCACACAGAATCTTCGTATATGATTCCTATGTGATAACAAACCATTGTGGAGAGGTGATACAGCGATTTATAGACAGATTCTTTTCTGTAAGTACGATTCACATAGAAACGGTTCATACATTAGTGAATAGACTCGGAAACGGAATCTACTCTTGATAAGAAACCGAAAGTAAATCGGGTGTAATTGGGTGTTGGATAATGCTAATGATCGCTCTATTTACCTGCGTTTGTTTTTATTTTTGTTATTTTTATTTTATTTTACGAACAAAGCATGTCTTTATTTACCCTGCTATAAAGAATTAATAGGTGTTAATGCAAATTTTCTTAAAAGGTGTGAGAGATGCGTAGCGTTATAAGGACATTTCCAACATCTTCTATGATTAAGATATTTAGTTATTGTAGTTATAATTTGCATGAGAAATCTACGTGCTGGAATTTAAGGGGTACGAATGTCCGACTCCGCAGGCAAACAGCGTGCTTCCCGGTGCCAAGAAATTTCCGTTAGGCCGGCCACACGTCCAAACGAAGGCCCTGTAGTTGTTTCATAGTTAGCTAATTTCTTGTCACACCTTTGGCGAATACGAACGCTTAAGAGGTGCTTTCCATATTCAGGCGAGTTCCTGCAGTCGCTGATTTCACCACTAGACGCATGTGGTAGCATGGGTTTACATAAGATACGTATTTTTTCATCCGGTAATAAGGAATTAGCCTATAGTACTTGGAAACATTAGTGAGTTTGTGAATTATGCCTCTCTACTACCCAACCATATACATTAGCATATACACGTTTAATACAAATGTATTGTATTGTATTTATTTCATCCATAAAAACATAATACATAAGTTAGGTATAATAGACACAATTAAACATTTGAAGAAGAAAAAATTAGGGAAGTACTATACGAAATGTAGAGATATAAAGGGAACAATGATTTTTGTTTGAGAGCACAAGTATCCTTGAGAGAACAAATATTTTCATATCCTGTATTATCTCACGTCTTAAGTTCTGATTTGTTTCTGCTGGATTATAGAACTTGGTCACCGAATAGGTAAATATAATGAACAGAGAGTGAGTCAACAAGCCATGTTGTTGCAGAAATATGATTTAGTGTGTGAGCTAAATCAGCTTCGTTCACAACTCACCTAACACTGCATATTACAAGAGTACCTCTACTGCTTCCCCCATTGTTTTGCATGTTTTCATTTAGACACAAAAGTCTATGGAATGTTAGATTCATTCAATCACAGGAAATGCAGTCAAGGTCTGTCAAGAACTATTGTCCAGCAACTCTTTGGAAACATGTGTGAGGCAATAACATGAAGTCTCAACTTCTTTCACTCCTTAGCTAGCATAAAATTAAATGCAACAACTTTCAATAATACAAAACTTAAAGATTTAAAAGTATCAAAAAAGCATTGAATGTTTATCTTAAAGGATTAGACAAACTTCAATACCACTGAGTATCAAGAGTATTGATGTCTCATCCCTAGACTTAGGAAATATAAACAAAAGAGTTTAAAATCTTATACGTGCTAACAGTCTATTATTTTTCAATATATATTCACAAAATCCATTGCAAGTGCAATTTTTCATGTTATTCTGTAATAAGATTGCTTTAAACTTTTACACTAATTAGACCACTGAATGCTATCAGAGAAAATATCCTCTCAACATTACCATTATGACTAAGAATGCTGAAATAAAACACATTTGCTGTAAAAAAAAAAAAATCTGATGTGTTACTCTCACATGACTTTCTCTACTCTTGTACAAACTATTTTTACAAATGCGTATTCTCCATATGTTTCATGTTAATCGAGATAAACATTTGCAGACTCTATCTTATTGCTAATTTTCTTGTAGATGTAAGGGGAATATATATTTACAAGGGCAGTATAGAAATACAGTAGCCTTTAAGCACATACATATCTCTTAATAGCTGGTTGCTAGGTGCAGCACCATTCCTTTTGCCACAGATTAATACTTTCCATTTGAGAAAGTATTGACAAATTTAAGGCAATAACAAGTAATATCTCGAAAATGGTTCACTCAACAAAAAAACTGTATATGACATAAGTTGTGTATTTTAACACGATCTACATTTTTTGTGTAGTAAAATTTTGTCTATCTCTTATGGTTTACCAGTTATGCAAAAGTCCTTCACAATGAAGAATACTTTTGGAGACATTCCCAGAAAATTCAAGATATACGTTTTATTTGTCATGACAATATCTTAAACATATGATATTTTAATCAAAATCGTTAGAGCCATTTTTGAGAAAATTAAAAATTTCGAAAAATCTTCCATGTAAAGGGTAATCTGGGGTGGGGGGATTTTCTTGAAAACCTTTGTGTTGCATCCTTGGAAGATACTGAACCTAAATACCAAGTTTGGTGTTTATCCGACTGTTCGTTTCTGAGTTATGCTGTTCACAGATAGACGCACAGACAGACACACAGATAGACAGACAGACACACAGACACACACACGGACATGTTTCGAAAAATGCTTTAGATCAGTCTGCTTATTTTTAAAACTGACAACTTCCTCCCTCTTTAAGTATTTTTGCACATATTGTTCTCAAGCACACTTAGAGGTAACATAACAAAGAATCTTTAATATGATGCCTTATGCTACAAGACTTTTCAATGTTTTTACATTGAGGGATCTCATTGAAAATCATTTATTTAAAATGATATATGGAAAGATTTAAACAGTATTTTCTTAACTTGCTCAAAAAGGAGAAAAATTGACTTAGATTTGATATCATGATTCCGTAGGCAATATGGTAATAAAAAATAAATTACCAAGTTTAATATCATGTTTTTTTGACTATTCATAATTCACCATAAACTATAAAATTGGAATTATTATGGTTTATAATATTCTGGTAGAACGTTTTTCTTTGCACACAAAATCAAGACAATCCCAATTTTTCAGGGTACATGGTAATCCTATGCACATAGATCTTCGATGATCTTCCAGGATTTTTTCTCATATTTTTAATGAGGCTTTATGGCATAATATTGGTTGATTTTAACCTTTGAATGCTAATCAGCAATTATTGTTCACTTTCAAAACAATTACATTTATCAAAAAGCATTATCCCCAAATGCTTGGATTGACATTTGATATGTTTCTGCAGCAGTTTTCACAAATTTGAAATGGATTTTGATACAAGTATATCATAGAAAACCTACTAGACTAACAATAGGCTTGATAGTAGTATATGACTTTTAACTTTATCATGCTGTTCTCTCTTACTCATTATTGTGAGACTTGAAAAATTTGCCATATATCCTGGATTTTACGGAACAGTGCCATATTCATGCTGAATGTCCTGCATCCTGAGTTCCCTGTCTGAGACAGTAACTGGATATCCAAATTCCACCATGTTTTGAACATCAAAAGAAATTAATGAGTGTTTTCACCTCAATAATACCAATCACTGTGTTTCTTTCACTCTTTGGTTGTTTTCTCCCTCTGGTGTGAGAGTTCATTGCCTGAAGTTCTACAGCTCTTGGGCTGGGCAGACTGGTGTTATGATATAATTTATAAACCTGTTTTGAATCAATCAACCAGCAAGAAATTGCCTATTCAACAATTAAAAGCAGCTGATAACCTATAAGATAATTCACATGGCATGAACAGTTGCAGATTATATGTGAAGATCCAATTTTCATTTTGTATTTCTTGAATTTAATAAAATTTCTGTTAAATGCGAAAACTGTCTAAGAATGTGATGCACATTAGGTTGTAAAATTAGGATGTGTTACAATCACATGCATTTGTCCACCATTCTTCTATAAAATAGTTTTACAAAAGCTTATACATCTATCTACTTCTTGTTAATTGAGATAAACTTTCATTATGCATTTCACTATAGGTATAAGAAGGATCCAATAGGTTAAAGCAAGAGTCAGATTTTTAAAAAGTGGATCACTATGTGGTTATACAATTCCATGCTCTTTGCATGACCATGAGAAAAGAATAGCAACTTACCACTTGAAAAGAATATAAATATTTGAAAATTCAGGAAAGAAATACACTTATAATTGAAATGATATGCAAGGACGCTAGAAGCATTGGGCAGTTTTTGTGTAAAGTAAAAAATAAATGGCTTTGGACAGTGGAAAGAGAAAAGTAAGAGGTAGTGCATCTTACTTTGAATGGAAAACTATAGTGAATGTGTTAATTTAGTGACAAGAGATTGTAAAATGTAAATAAACTGTAGTGATTGTCTACTGAATAAGTGACCAGGGTCAAAACGCAGTAGACAATCTAATTTGTAAAACTCTTAGCACAATAATAAATTTTGTATTTTAACCAGATTTACAGTTTTTGGGCAGTAAGATTTTGTCTATCTCTTGTAGTTTACCAATTATGCAAAAGTCTTTCAAAATGAAGAGGACTTCATAGGCTATTCAAGATATGCATTTTATTTGTCATGTAATATCTTAAATATATGGTATTTTCATCAAAATCGTTAAGAGCTATTTTTGAGAAAATCAAAAATATAAAAACTTTTTCCATATAAAGCATAGTTTGGACTGAGGGAATTTTGTTGAAACTCTTTGTGTTGCATCTTTTAAAGATACTGATCTTAAATATCTAGTTTGATATTTAACCAACCTTTTGGTTTTGAGTTATGCTGGTCATAGACACAAACACACATATCTTTTTCTAAAAATGCATTCTTTGAATTCATAGTACTTCAAAACATGTATTTCTGATGAAAATTCTATATCAAATTTTTTGATAGAATGCAATATCTTTACCTACTAGATAATGGCAGAGAAAGGAAAAAGAGGATGAACAAGAAATTCTTTATGTAGCCTATAGAAAGAATAAAAAAGTAATTCTAATCATTATGTTGTTGTAGGAGTGCATTTGGCAACAGATCCTAACCTCTGCATGAGATCAACAGGATCACATTGTGATCACAGATGTGGAAAGGAAAGAGATCCTGTTTGCGGTACTGATGGAAGAACTTATCTCAACAGATGTATGCTTCAGGTGGAGATATGCAGGTAAACTATTGTATTGCTGGAATCCAATATATAATTCCTTATTGAATCTGCTTTTTCACATTGTATTTACACTATCTCTGTAGTTATTCTTTTTCAATTCCTCTTCATCTGATAGTCAGTTGGCAAGTCAAAGCTCTTAACTATATCCTGTTTGTGTCACCTTTAGTCAATGGTGGATCCAGGATTCTCTAAAGAGAGGCCAATGTCCGATATGTGATGGTAATGAAGACATTGAACATATAGTATTTAAGTGCCAAGGAACAGAAAATTGGAGAAAAGAATTTTTTAATAAGAAGTGGTTGAAGGGGGATAGAAATACACTTATAATTGAAATGATATGCAAGGACACTAGAAGCATTGGACAGTTTTTGTGTAAAGTAAAAAATAAATGGCTTTGGACAGTGGAAAGAGAAAAGTAAGAGGTAGTGCATCTTATTTTGAATGGAAAACTATAGTGAATGTGTGATGGTTAAGTAATCAATAAATGAAAAGTGAAAAAAAAGTGGAAATGGGACAGGGGGAAAAAAAAAAACTGAAAAAAAAGAGCAAGATAATTTAGTGACAAGAAATTGTAAAATGTAAATAAACTGTAGTGATTGTCTACTAAATAAGTGACCAGGGTCAAAATGCAGTAGACAATCAAATTTGTAAAACTCTTAGCACAATAAAATACTATACTAAAGAGAGGGGTTCCTATATGTTTGAAAGTTATCTAATCACAAAACAGGGGTTTCCAACCAGTGGCCCATGGAGCCCTACTAGCTGCCACTAACTCCGAAATTATTGTTGCACGAGACAGAAAGACAAGATTGCTGAATGAGGTACTGGCCTGAGTAATAAAAGATTTGAATTACAAGCAATGAATAAGCATGCATTTGAATTGAATTTCATTTAATGATAAACTGGAGGAACTGAGTTTATTGTATAACTTTGGTGTCACTCTCATTAATAATTTCAAAACTCATGCAATGCAAACAGTAGGGTAAATTTCAAAGTTTTTAAAATACAGTTTCATTGCATAGCCAATATAAAATAAACAGGATCTCTTTACTTTAGATTCCATTACTATAAACTCCCTCTTCCTTCAACCCCACCACAAGTCAAACCACTCTTGTAGGTCAATGGAACTCTGCCATACAAACTGATTCTGGAAACAGCTCCCCCCATGATTCAAGGAAATTTGAGAATGCCTGAAAAAAAAACAGTCAGTAATGGAGCATTTTAGTTCCATAATGACTCAATTTTGCTTCCATCACATTAACAATCCATGCATCCAGTGTATGCAGATAATCAATATCATTTTTTTAAAACCACATTTGTAGACAACACATTTAAATAATGTTATTTTTCAGGTTGTGGAAGAGATTTTTCACTTGTAAACATAAGGTATATTGGAATACAAGACCTAACTGTTTTCTACAATTAGTGCAACATTATTTGGGATGCCATACTTTGGAACAACATGTAATTTAGCTTTTACATTTCATGAAAATGAAAATGTTGTCCCAAAGATACACCCCCAAAGTTATCTCAATTAAGGATAGTGTTATCTGAATTTCTCTCTTGAGATAGGAGCACTTACGTCATAGTTTACATTAATTTACTTTTGCAGTAGCAGTCATCTTAATCCCACCAGAATAAGCATTAGCTGCAGAGTTTTGATAGTCTCATTTTCTGCTTACAACTTTTGACTTCAAAAAAACAGTAAAGTACTACTTGGAAGTAACTCAGGTAAAGCACACGGAATACTGTTGTGCATTGTTTTCAGTTAGCAAACTTGCTTGCTAAGTTCACAATAGAAGTGGTAGACATTAATCATTAGCAAACACTTTGTCATTGAATATTGATGCTAGTTGTTGAAAACAATGTAATTCCATCATTCAACACAGAAAAAATTGGCACATAATCGGTTAAGAACACAAACATCAAGTTGCACTACATTGCCCTCTAGTAGTATAAATGAAAAGCTTGTATCTCCCGAGACCTTTCATTTACACTGAAAACCTTGTATATCTAGCAAGCATCATTGTTATCTAACTTCCTGTGAAATTATAGTGTTTCTGATTTGAATATGTTATTGTGTGTTCATTATTGCATTCATTTATATTTAAAGTATGCATGCAATGATAATAGTAAAATCCTATTATGATATAATGTTTAAAGCATAATATAAATATTAGTGTTTAAAACAATGTGAAATTGCAAGAATCATCTCACTGCGTCCTTGAGGCCACATGTACAAGGGTTTCTGAATTTTAACTACAAGCTTCATCAGCAACTTCATTCAAATTAATTGCCTCATGGAAAGAACTCTCTTTACTATTGGTGTCACTAGTTCCATCTTATGTGATTAACAATGCTTAATTTCTTTCCTCAAACACACAGATTCAGCAGTAAGTACTTATCTTTTAGAAGATTGAAAGAACAAAACTCAATATTTACACTTGTAAAACAAGGAGACTACTTTTCTTATTTCATAAAACCAACAGAACTGTATTCTAGTCCAATTCATACTTGTGATACATAGAACTCATTGCGGGGTTAAGAATTAGTGAATGTAAAATAACACTAGTAATATTATATTATGTCTTTTTCATTGCATAACAAAACTGCCATTATAGCAGTAAGTCATAATTAATGACTAAGCTTTCACTATTGAGCAGAAGCTGCAGCACTGTCTCTCTAATATTTTACACATATTTTTAATTCCTTCTCTTAATTATTTCCTTCTCCTGTAAAATTTATAATAATGGAATTATAAGGTTTTCATTGATTACCATTAATATATAGAAGACAAAATAAAAGTATTTTGTGTGATGTTACTGCAGTTAAATATGAGTATAACTACTGTCAGATTTCTTTTATGGCCATATTTGTACTCAGTGTATTTGGCTGTCATTCCTGGGGTTACGGTTTGGTTCTCAGACCTACAATGGGGAAACTAGTTTTGATTCGGACAAGTCCTGTCATGATCTTGTCCTAATTGACTTTAAAGATGCCTTAAGCCTCTTTTCCTGGAACATCATTCGTATGTTCATACTCACCCTCATCTCCACTTGGCTAATATAGCCCAGAAGCTGGTTACAATTCTGCATTGTCAGGGTAAAATCCCTTAAGATCATCAAAACCATTGTGGTAATAAATTATATATACTAAGATTGAGCAGCAGAGGGCCAAAACCTCCTTTATCTCTATACTTGAAGCTCTTATTCTCTATATACTTGAAAAAATGATACTTTTTAACTTCCTCATACTTTCAGTATAGAATGATTTGTTCAGTTCTGTAAAATAAAGAGTTTGTGTGACTTATGGCCGCTGCATCTGAGATACATTTCTCTCCAGCAAACCATTTATTTAGATTTGGTAGGAGAAAAAAGTCACTGGGAGCCAAATCTAGTGAGTATGGCGCATGCAGCAGCAGTTCAAAGTGCAAGTCATGCAACCTTGTAATCGGAATTGAAGAATTTTGTTGCATGCACGTATTTTATTATTTTTGTAAATTCTGAGATGCAGATAGTAAAGATTTTTGTTATGCTTTCCCAGGGTTGGCATTCAGCTGTCTCACTTGGGATCTTGTAACAACATATCTGCTCATCGTGAAAACTGCCCAGTTTCCTGTGACCAGGCTCCTATGGATGGACCAATCTGTGGCTCTGATGGAAATGTATACAAAAACACCTGCCAAATGAAACTATTAACTTGTGGGTAAGTATTAACATTCAATTGTATTTGTGAATACAGATATATTACCCTTTTACCTTCCTTAAAACTGACCTAGTTAAAGGAAGTACATACTGACCCAAAAATTCAACATTGTGATTTTACAGGAAATATACAGATTTAGCACAAAAATGATTTACCCGATATCATTGCCATGTATTATGAAAAGTGTCAACCTTACAGTATTGAAACATATACCAATGAAAAGAGAAATTTGCCAAATTTTGAAGCTAAAAGTGCTCAGTGTCCTCCTCACATCACTCCATACAGCCCAGCTCCATCCACACACATCATCCCAGTCAAGGAAACCAGAACTGAGGGTATTAATTGCCATTATTTTAGACGGCTCTTGATGAAGCAATAAATGACAGGTTTCATTTTTAGACATTGATGAAGCAGTGTCCATAACTCCACTGATATACCAAGTTCTCTGCTTGCCTGTACAGTTGATTTCCTTGGGCTTCACACATAAGCTTTCTTACATGCTCAAGTTTTGCTGGAGATAGATGTGGATTTGGATTTCTTTTACAGGGACTTTCTGTGACTATAAATTTTTAATACCAACCACATATTATCTTTTTATTTAGCTTCCTTATGATATCGTGCATGGAAATGTTTTTGCACAGAGTTAATGACCTCGTTGTATGGAATTCAAGTATGCAATACAATCTCTGTTGCTGCCATTTCTTACACCTAGCCACCCAGTAGTCAAGTAGGTGTACTGAAATGATAAATTGAATGGAACTTGCCAAGTTTCTCTTTTCATTGGTATATGTATCAATACTGCAAGCCTCATACTTTTAATAATACATGATGATGAAATCAGGTAAAGCATTTGTGTTAACCCTATACATTTTGATACACTTTGAACCCCAATATATTTTTTGAAAAATGTTGGGACACACGCAATTAAAATTTTGATTAAAATATTGCCACATAACATCAATTAACTTCTTCATTCCTGTCAAAGTTAACAGAAGGATCAAGTGCATTACATAAGCCTTTGGATTCATGATTCCATTAGATGTTTTGTTTCCAAAAATTGAGAAAGTTCAGAAGAGAGATATAAGAGATACAGCAATGTCAGCTTATTTTGGTTCCAACAATAAAATAAGTGCAGCATAACAGTTGATGTTCAGAGTAACGTTTATAAAAATCTTATGTGTTACATTCACATGACTTTCTCTACCCTCTGTGATTTATTAGTGAGTGTACACACTATTCTTAAGAAAGCTTATTTTTCTATCTACTTTAATTGAGAAATGATCTGCTTCATTTTAATCATGTAGCTATTGCAGAAACAGCCACATTGGATGTTTTGTTATAGACACAAAAGAAATAATGATAGTCAAATGCTTAAGAACTGGACACTATATGCTGGTCTTAAAATTCCATACTCAAATTAAGGGGGTCTCAAAACATGCATTTCTGGCGAAATCTTGACATCAAAGCATTGAGTGGAATGCAACCCACTAGGGAAAATAAAAAGTGAGCTGCTAATTTTGCTCTTTTAATGCTATACATTAGATATTATCTTAATGTTTAAAACTTTAAAAGTGAAGTAGATAATTTTATAACGAAGTAATGTAAGAAAGATTTTCAAAGATTTTAATATTGCTTAAAATGATCAGTTAAATTTTTATAGGTAGTGAAATTGAATGCTGTAACCTCACACAATTAACTGTTCTAACCTTGCACTTCTTATAGCAATGTAGCTGTGAAATTCAGTAACAAATTTTGTAAATTTGTTTCTGGCTTTTCATATGTCTACACTTTATTCTTCCATAAGTGATAAATTTGTCTTTTCAATTTGAATTATGTATGTTGCTCAATATTACAGTGTTCAATGAATGTTTAATTCCATTTTTTTGTTTTGGTTTCAAAATTTATTATTCAACATTTTTACTATTTAAAATGCTTCTAATAAGTTAATTATCAATCTGGTTGCAATTAGCTGGAGAGATATATTAAACTCATATGCACTTTTTAAATATACTGCACTATTTTTGTTAACTTTTCTTCTAGGTAATATGCAAAGAAAGAAAGAAAGAAAGAAAGAAATGTGTAACACATGGGAGCCTTTTCCCTTTTATTAATATTTAAAATTTCTTGAATTAAAAGCAAAAATATATATCTGAGTACTGTTATATATTGCCCTATGCTATGTTCCCATGCTGCAGTCAAAATTTATAGTGCTCATGCAAGGCTGATTAAACTGAAGCAAGACTTAGTATTGAAGTGCATGTAATTTAGACTTGTCTCCATTGTTATTGATATTACCTCTCTGCCACTACAAACTGAATCACCAATAAAAGAATCAGTAAAACCATTTAACACTAGAAAATAAATGTACAGAGTTAAAATAAAAACCTATCTAATTTTAATAAATTTAGACTTTACCCCTTTTTACACAAACATTTGTACATTTTAAGTTGTTCAGAACTAAATTAGAGCTTTCAAGGTTTTTAAAAATGTAGTGTCTAAAGAATGTACTATAAAATATTTAATTTATAGCTTAAAACAATAGGCCCTATGAAGATAAATGCATTTACAAAAACATCTGATACAAAAACTAATTTCATTTTTGTTTTTTTTCCTAAGCCAAGGGGTGGTGCGCACATCCAAGAAATACTGCCAAACTACTCGTCATTGCAGAGAGTCATGCTGGAGAGTGGCTAAACCAACCTGTGGATCAGATGGCAAGATATATAGCAATGCTTGCCGTATGAAATCCAAGAATTGTGGGCAAGTATTCAGTTGTGTTCCTTCAGTTTTAATTATGCTTAGTTACATTTTACTGATTCAGTTGCAGTTTTCAAGTTCTATGTACATTAAAAATATGTTAAGTATACGATCAGAAAAGTTTGATAAGGTAAAAACATAGGTAAAAATATAATCTTTCTTTATGGCGAAACTTTGTTAGATGCAGAATTTTTCCTCTGGTGGTCTTAAAGGCCACTGAACTTGCATGGTTTTATAATACTTTGAGAGATGATAGAGGGAGTTAAAACAACATATTTTCCTATGTGAAAAAAACTTATCAGTCTTATCATTTTTACACTTTTTGTTCATAATGTTGTTACAAATTGGTTTTCGGATTCACGTTGAACACATATGAGATGTGCACAAATGTTGTTTAGAGATGTTCTTCAAACTGTCTTCCATTCAATTCAATGCACAATTGATTCAATTCAATTTATTTTCATCCATAGTAACATGTACATGTTGTCGGAATATGTCAAAATATTATTATAAGTATATATAATTATTTATAATCATAGTTCATCCAGCCTATACATACACTTTTAAATTAGAAAATTCTTTAATTCACTTTTAAATAGTTTGCCTTTAGCTGTCTTTAGAGTATTTGGTAGTTTATTAAGTAATATTTTGCCCATTATTAAAGGATCTTTATCTGTTATCTTTTTATTTACGCATATTCCGTGGTAATTATTTTGTGTCCTTGTTTCATAGTTATGATAGTTCTTATTGAAGTTATCAGGTCCCTCATCATTGGTTACAAACATCATTACTTTATAGCCATATAAAGATACTACAGTTAATATTTGGATTTCTATAAAGAATTTTCTACACGATTCTCTTCTGTTTACCTTATATATATATGAGATATATATATATCTATATATATATATATAGATATATATATATATATCTTATACATTTCTTCTGCAAAACCAGTATTCTATTCATCTTAGCTAGACAAAGTGCTATGATTTCCACAACCACTGTCTGTGTGATATGCTAAAAAGTGCCAGGATTTTATAAAATAATCTTTGGAACCAGTTACAAAAATACACACACAATAATGTTAATGTAAAGTTGGAGGACTGTTGTTTTGGAACATATCACTATATCTGTGGTTATTTTGGAATGGGTTTATTCCACACAGATGTATAGCATAACTATGTTTATTTGTTCAAATTTAACTGAGTTACAAACAAAAGTACATCTGTTATTACTTCTGAAGTCAAACTGCTTATGTGTTCACAGCAATTAAAGACAGCTATAAAAATTATAAAAATAAAATAACAAAAATTAGAACTCTAAGATAATCATCCAAATAAATTGTCATTTTAATATTCAATTGAGTAAAATTACAAAGTTTCTTACAAAGGCACCCTTAAAATATAACAACCTTTTTCCTGGATTTAATTTAGTATTTTAATATTCACTGCATGGAGTGATGTATTCTTCAAGCTTTTTGTAAATATATATCTACACATATATTTTTTTTTTTAAATGTCTTTGGTTTGATTTGCTGTAACAGTAATATGAAAATGGTATTTGTTTTATCTGTATAGGAAGCATGTATTTGAAGTTCCAATGTCCTTCTGTATGTCACATGAACGAAACGCCAATGGAAATGGTTGCCCACTCAGCTGTGAAGGGGAGGATGAACAGCTAACATGTGGCTCTGATGGAAATGTTTATCGTAATGAATGTGAACTAAGAATGCTTAACTGTGGGTAAGTGTATTTATTAAACTGATCAATAAACTATGCATATAAATTTTACTGTATTACATTTACAATATATTAAAATAAGAAGCATTCAGGTTCAAGCACTTAGCATCTAGTACGTGTATGTACAAAAGTAAAGTGCTAAGAACTGTGTAAAACTGCTTTTGTCCTATAGCAGTGGAAGACCAATGCCATCAATATTTATCACTACTGTGCTCATTAAATACTGGCCATTGTATTTTGTAGTTTTGTAAAAATCAATTTAAACATCTCTGTTTTGCAACGGATGATGCTTGTTTACGTAATGTTTCTTTGTATTTGTTAGCCCCACATTTGGGAACCAATTTGTGAGAGAAATTGCTTTACGTAATGTTGTTTACATCAATGTTGAAGCCATCTTGTGACGTCATTCGTTTGTTTGGTTTGTAGCTCCATCTGGCATTAGCAATTTGCATCAGTTAGTGTTCGAAAGAATTTAAGTTTCGTATATTGTCCTCCGGCTAGCTATCATCTTATCTTGGTAGAACATATATCTCTTTGCAGGTTGTGAAGCGGAAAGGAATCTTTTATCCAGAAATTACACTTAATGACGAAATTTGTTTTATAATCTTTTATTGTCGAACACGTGCACTAACACTTTTACATATTGATGTAAATACTCGCCAAACTGAAACTGTTTGTAATAACTTCTTACTTATCACTTTTAACTCACGTACTTTAACTTTGTGTATATTTAACTGTATAATACTTTAGATTCTCGTAATTCTGCTGCGAGTAACTTATGACGAACTGAAGACAGCGTGCTAGAAATTTTGATGAACTGGGCAACCGATGTGTAAGGTATTGAGAATTTTATTGAACTGTGGGGCGATCTACCTCGGACCTGGCTTATATACTCCCACTCCTCGACATGCCTAAAGATTATAAATGAACTGCTATTGGCTAATAAAACGCGCCAACATTAGCGTCTATTTTAATATCCAATGAAAACCACGAACACATATTGCTTTTAGGGAAACATTCTAGAAGCTTCTACCGAAAAGGCGCGAAACATTACGTAACTTCCTTGTTCCCAGTAATGATAAACAGCTCACCCCCCTCTCTGCATTATTACGCCATTATTGACAGTTTCAGTAAAGCCGTATATTATTATTTACCAATAATAATTACAATTAATAAACATCTGAAATCAATGTCACATAAAAATACATATTCATATTACAATCATTATTTACATTTCAGTAATTTGTGATACAAATTACCGTATCATATGCCCCACTAGAAACATAATTATAAATATTTATAACTTGTTTGGAAATTTTATAATTGTGTTTTTAGTCTCCTAAATCTTGGAACACACACCATCACTTTCACTTAACACTTCACACGCATTTAACACACGACATGTTTTTCCTCTATCTCGCCACTACTTACTGGCTCTGGTTTAATTAATTTAGATATTAATCTGACATCACAAATTTTTGATAGCAAATACTGTACCCTGAATTATTTAATTACTGTTTCAAAATGGTTTACACTCTTATATTGTTGACAAAATTTATGCGTTTAAGAATTTTTGTAATTATTACACATATTTGCCAAAATATTCACCCTTTACATATATTTAAATCTCTTAAATCTAAGTAATGTTTCACATGTTCTGTTTGCTACATAAGTATTTGTTTTTAATTATTTTTACCAATTTTTTTTTTTGTTATTCTGAATTTTATTTTAACAATACTCTTGGAATAGTATTTATATACTTTACTTTACTATCATATTAAGTTTCAATCTTTGCATTCTTAATTTTCAAATGTTGTTACAGTTACTAAAAATTTAATTCTTTTTTTTTTTTTAAACATTTCTCTTTTTTTTTCTTATTTATTTCTCTTTTCAAATGACATATAAATAATTAACCCTCTTACGTTCCAATACATTTCTCTGCAAGTCATCTTTAACTATCCAGCATTTACTTTACATCTCATTGTTATTTACCCTCCTGGATCAAATTGTGTGTGGCTAAACATTACTCGTAGCCGTATCCTAACCTTCAAATTTTTGTTCATGAATAACCTCTTGTATTCATTTGAAATTTCATCCCATGATACCATTTGAAAACAATCTACAGTTTCTTGAACAACACATCTTTTAACAACTTTCATTTTCAATTCTTCTATCATTTTAATCTGAGAATACTCTGACAAATCTGTACTAAACTGTGCTGGACTGGAGTTTTCATTTTGAACATCTTGGTACAGTTTATTTCTTTGCATTACTGACTTCTGTATTTCTGATATCTCCCCTCTGAAATTAACTTGCGCCTTATTTACATCTACATTTATAACCTCTTTCATCTCTCTTACCTCACTTGAAATACTACTCATTTGACTTCCTAACTCTGTACATTCTACATTAACCTCACTTTTAGTATTAACCTCACTTTCTTTGTTACCTATTTCCTTGCTCATGTCTAGCATTTTCTTTGAAATTTCTCCTGTCTCACTTGCTATTACTTCCTCATTTTCATCTCTCATTTCTGGCATACTACTATCTAGCTTCGTAACTTTCTTTTCAATTTCTTCACTGCTTTGATCTACTTTTAGCTCTAATATCTCATTACTCCTACCAATATCTTTTCTGTTTTGTTCAAAGCTCCTATGAATATCTTCCCTCAATTCCCTATTATTCTTTTCCATATTCTGAGTTAGTTTTTGTTCTAATTTTTCACTATTCTTTTTCATATCTTCCCTGTTTTGATCTATTTTCTTACTAAGATCTTCCCTTAATTCCCTATGACTCTTTTGCATATCTTCCCTTAATTGATCTGTAATACTCTTACTAAGATCTTCCCTTAATTCTTCCCTCAATTCCCTCTTATTCTTTTCCATATTCTCATTCAACTTTTTCAGCATTTCCATAATTATTCTAGTATCAGAATTAATATTTCCTGCTATTATATTCTCACTTCCTGCACTAACATTTCCTCCTTCCAATATTATATTGTTTGAGCTTTTTTTTTGTAACCTGTATTGAATTACAGCTAACTGTTACACTATCCCCTTCCATCATTATTTCTTCTGTATTACTAGTAGCCATTGTTTTTGTTTTCTAAAAACAAATTACAATCACCTGACCTTTGTGATGCTGTCTGTTGATGTAGCTTTGATGTCCAGCGTTCTGCCCCATTCTCCTAGGTTTGTATGTTGCTTCTGCGTTGTATTATGATGAATCTACGTTGTCTCGATGTTTTGTAGTTGCATTCCTTGTTGCCTTGTAATCTCGGAATTACGATGTCCAATCTGCGTCTTGTACATCATTTCACTGCTCCATTCATTCCACATTCTGGTTAATTCTGCTACTTCCTTGTTATTCTTGTTCCTTTCCTGGTCATCTTGCCCCACGTTGGGCGCCAATTTGCAACGGATGATGCTTGTTTACGTAATGTTTCTTTGTATTTGTTAGCCCCACATTTGGGAACCAATTTGCGAGAGAAATTGCTTTACGTAATGTTGTTTACATCAATGTTGAAGCCATCTTGTGACGTCATTCGTTTGTTTGGTTTGTAGCTCCATCTGGCGTTAGCAATTTGCATCAGTTAGTGTTCGAAAGAATTTAAGTTTCGTATATTGTCCTCCGGCTAGCTATCATCTTATCTTGGTAGAACATATATCTCTTTGCAGGTTGTGAAGCGGAAAGGAATCTTTTATCCAGAAATTACACTTAATGACGAAATTTGTTTTATAATCTTTTATTGTCGAACACGTGCACTAACACTTTTACATATTGATGTAAATACTCGCCAAACTGAAACTGTTTGTAATAACTTCTTACTTATCACTTTTAACTCACGTACTTTAACTTTGTGTATATTTAACTGTATAATACTTTAGATTCTCGTAATTCTGCTGCGTGTAACTTATGACGAACTGAAGACAGCGTGCTAGAAATTTTGATGAACTGGGCGACCGATGTGTAAGGTATTGAGAATTTTATTGAACTGTGGAGCGATCTACCTCGGACCTGGCTTATATACTCCCACTCCTCGACATGCCTAAAGATTATAAATGAACTGCTATTGGCTAATAAAACGCGCCAACATTAGCGTCTATTTTAATATCCAATGAAAACCACGAACACATATTGCTTTTAGGGAAACATTCTAGAAGCTTCTACCGAAAAGGCGCGAAACATTACGTAACTTCCTTGTTCCCAGTAATGATAAACAGCTCACCCCCCTCTCTGCATTATTACGCCATTATTGACAGTTTCAGTAAAGCCGTATATTATTATTTACCAATAATAATTACAATTAATAAACATCTGAAATCAATGTCACATAAAAATACATATTCATATTACAATCATTATTTACATTTGAGTAATTTGTGATACAAATTACCATATCAGTTTTTTGTTTCTTTCTTACCACATGTAATACACCAAACATCATCATTGCAATTTTAAGATTTTTATGATACTTTTCATCCTTTTTTTTCATTTTTCCCTAATTCCATCTTCCCTTACAGATAGTTCTTCCTTCATCACTGCCAGGATGCAGCTGGATCCATCTTCATATTATATCCCACTCCTGACACCAGTTTAGTCTTTCTTTTATTTGCAATAATGGTTGACAATGATTATGATTGCATGTATTTTGTAGTTTTGTAAAAATCAATTTAAATATCTCTGTTTTTTGTTTCTTTCTTACCACATGTAATACACCAAACATCATCATTGCAATTTTAAGATTTTTATGATACTTTTCATCCTTTTTTTCATTTTTCCCTAATTCCATCTTCCCTTACAGATAGTTCTTCCTTCATCACTGCCAGGATGCAGCTGGATCCATCTTCATATTATATCCCACTCCTGACACCAGTTTAGTCTTTCTTTTATTTGCAATAATGGTTGACAATGATTATGATTGCAATGTTGGGGCAATGTGTTATGCTAATTTCATATTCTTTAATATCATGATGTCCATGTTCAAAAATTGTTTATAGACAGAACTTGGTACATAATCACGGCATCCACATAACTTTTGTCTGTAAAACTGACATTGTTTTGTATGTTTTTCCACACCTCAAACATTTTCAAGCTTTCTGTGTTGATTTTTTGAAAGACCTCTGCAGTTGAAACTTTTCTTTTAAGTAATATTTTAAACTGTAGTAAAATCATACTCCTGAATTCATAACTAGTATTGTATTTGTATTACTTAGGCATTCGTTAGCTTATAATATGCATAGTTATTACAATTGCAAGCCTGATAAATAGTCACAGAAATAAAAACTGCTTGTTATATGAGTTAAAAAGCATGCTCTCACCTAATTCCAGTCCTGCAGCCAAGATACTATGAGTGTTGATTCCCATCGATCACCCACTCTGACCTTGAGTTTTTCGTGGTTTTCCCTACTCAGTAGGCGGTTGCTGGTGTGGTTTCTCATGTACCACGATTTCGTTTCCCTCATTTACCATTAATTCCATTTCTTTCTCAAGTTTCAAAAGTGCATTTAGGTATCACAATATGGGGCAGTACTGGGCAGATGGTGCAGATGTTTGCTTCAAGGACAGAATATTCCCTGTAGACACTAGAGGACTGTCTAGTTGGATGGGTCACTCATCAACCCTTCTGGGCACCTCCAGTAGTGGGATGGGTTTTCAAGCCAGGAAGTATTAGGGACTTCTGTGTATCTCTATGGCATGCCTGCCTGTAGCCTCCTTTGGTTTCTTCACTTCATCCCTTCCTCCTGGGCAGTGTTAGCTGCAGTAGATCTCACATCTCATAGTATGCAAGGTGTCCCCCTCAGTTGTTTATCCTATGCGCTAAACCCTATGAGTGTTTATTCATGTACAGTACCAAACATTATTAGCTGAATATATATTTCATTATTCATCTACTACCAACAGGGACCCACAAAACTGAACATGTCCAAGAGTAAAAACTTCCAATAATTACTACTGATAATTCTATAAGAAAGATTACCAACATAAAATTATTTTAATAGTAAAATAACAAAGTTCTGAAAATTGCATTAAGAATAGCTGGGCTGTTACCTTTAGATAATTTTAAAGCATCATAGAGAACTGAGAATTTTCAGGAAATCAATGAAACTTTGTGATAAATAAATAATAAATTAACCATTGCTGCTTCTTTTTAATGTTTTCTATTTTTTTTCAGCTCACCATCTTCAAAGCGTAGAGTGATACCAGTGGACTTCGAAAAGTGTAGGACAAAGATTAACAAATGTAATAAGTTACAGAAATGTAGCAAGGAAACAGATCCTGTCTGTGGAACTGATGCACATACATACTCCAACATGTGTCATTTGCAGATTGCATCATGCCTGTGAGTATACAATGACATTTTTTCTTCTCTTATCTTTGTCTTCAAATGTTCTTGTGACTTACTCTACCAAATTCTTATAAGCAGAGAAGGTATGTATTCTATCCAGAAATTTGATATCAGGAGTTCACCAGAAATAAAGATTTTCAAGAAAATGCCCCCCTCTCAAACTACCCTTTACATGGAAAATTTTTCAAAAATTTGTATTTTTTCTCAAAATAAACTTACATTTTGATTAAAATACCATATATTTAAGGTATTTACTTGGCCAATAAAATGCATATTTTTAATTTTCTGGGAACAGTCTGCGAAGTCCACTTCACTAGGAAGGAATTTTGTATAGTTTTTGTATAACTGGTAAACCTTATGAGATAGACAAAAACTACTATACAAAAAATGCCAATATCTTTAAAGCACACAATTTATTTCAAATATGTTTTTTTGTGACATCAGCCTCTTCCAAAATATTCTGTATTATTGGCTTGAATTTTTCAATACTTTGTTTTTAAAGTGCTGTTGTTTGTCATAATGTCATGCAAAGTACAGAATTTCAAGGCCAGCATTTGGCATCCCACTTTTAAACATCTTAAACATAGAAAATGCCAAACAAATGTTAAGAAACTGGAAGTCATGTAAGAATGAGACATGGGAGAAAATTTATGATGAAATAGATCATGCACTGGGATATAATAGCTTGGCACAAGCTTGGAGATGTTTGCATAAAATGAAAATGACTAATAATCTATTACCAGCACTGCAGCTTGTAAATATGTACCAACAGGGAAAACCATTTTCAACACTTGCTAGTCGAGGAAAGAAAAGAATGGAAAAGTAAACAAGACATGACTAATTTTATGAACAAATTGGAACAATTTTAGAAGATGATGTTAGAGAGGCACTGAAGAAAGCCAAAGATGGCAAGGCTAGTGGACCTGATGGTGCTATGGCAGAGCTGTGGAAATATGCACCCAGTGTTGCTAACACATTATTCGTTTCCCTGTCATACCAACACCCAAAAATCCTCCAAAATCCATCAAAATAAAAATTAGACATGCTCCGTATTTTCATATAAAATAAAAATATCAGGAAAACTTATTTTAAATATGCCACTCGTTTGTTTACTCGTTGGATCAACAAAACAGAAAAAAATAAGAACTTCTCAATATTTTCAGCAGATTTAAGTGTATTTGCTTATCGATGTACTTTTCACACTGGCATAACTCTAATTGTGCTTCTGAGGTGGAAGTCACAAATGCTGATGATAAATAACGTTCAACTCATTTAAATTATCGGAAATGCTAATACCAGTATTAGCAACTGAGGGTAGTAGGCTTGAAGAATCTCTCAAGTGGATGCTAATCCTTATGTTATTATTTATACTCTACACTCCCAGTCTAACAGTACAAACATATTATTCGGTATACAGATGGGGAATAACCGGGATGTCAGCAAGTTTATACTGTGATAACCTAATCTGTAACTCAGACATCATGATGAGACACTGATGCACATCACAATAACTTGTGAGGCCATACAAAAATTTCGTAAATATATCATGGTCCATGTAGGGAAATAAAATAAGACTTGCATGCGTAAAATTGTTCCAAAGAAAATGCAACAATTTTTAAAAATAAAAACTAGCCACCATAATCACTCAAAATATAAAATGACTCATAAGTATACCGCCAAAACATCTGTCATCCATCAAATACGTTTTCTGCCTGCCATACAACTTAAAAATCCATCAATTTTGACAGAAAATCTGTCAGATTGGCAATCCTGTATATGGCTCTTCAGTTAGTAAGGCTTATTACTAAAATGTTCAATCAAATTCTTGAAGGAATTGAAATTCCAGCAGATTGAAAAATATTGTATACTTCTGCTATTTATAAAAAAGGGAACAAGAAGGACCCTTATAATTATAAATTATTTAATTTATACATAGATGATGTCTTACTAGAAATTGGAAGGAATAATAACTGTGCACCAGTAATTAACAACATCCAAATTCCAGGACTTCTTTTTGCAGATGACCTAGTGGTAGGATCTATTACAGTAAGTGGTTTAAAACAATCATTACAAGCAATTGATGTATATTGTAAAGAATGGAGGTTAAAAGTGAATCAAGAGAAAACACAGATTGTGGTTTTCAAAAAGGGGGGAAAATTAGGCAAATATGAAAAGTGGAAGGGAGAGAATAAAGATTACAGGGTAGTGCGTGATTGTATCTATTTAGGAGTAAAAATAGATGGAGGTAATAAATGGGAGAAACAAAAGAAGTTTGCATTGGCAAAAGGTAAAGGGGCGATGGGAGCAATTAGAAGCTGCAAATATAAAGTACCTAATATAAATGTTAAATGGCTGGAAAAAGTTTATGAGATGGTTGTGGAGGCAAAAATGATGTATGGTATAGAAATATGGGGATTAGATAGAGGATGGGAATGTATAGATGTGGTGCACAGGATATTTTGTAGAGAAATACTAGGACTACCGAAGTCAATTGTAAGACAGGTAGCACAATTACAGATGGGCAGGGTGCCAACTAAGGGGAAGATATTGGAAAGAGCTTTGAAATTTTGGTTCAGAAGTTTAAATATAGGAAAAAGTAATGTTTAAAGACAATGTATTGAATACCAAGAGAAGAGCTTAATGAATGATGGATGGGTAAGTAAATTACGGAATATTTTGGAGAAAAATGGGTTAGGAGATATATGGAGAAGGAGAGAAAATAACGTAAAACATTTTTGGTAAAAGGCAAGGAAAAGACTGGAAGATATAGAAACACAAATCATGTTCAGTGAGATTGCCGAAAAGAGCTCATTAGTTTATTATAGGCCAATGAAAAATACATGGGGTAGGGAAAAATATATAGACATAGTAAATAAAGAAGAGAGAGAATCTATTGCATGGTTAAGAACTGGAGCATGGAGGCTAAAAGGGCTAAGACAGGGTATTCCTCAGAACCAATGTCCGATATGTGGTGGTAATGAAGACATTGAACACATAGTATTTAAGTGCCAAGGAACAGAAAATTGGAGAAAAGAATTTTTTAATAAGAAGTGGTTGAAGGGGGATAGAAATACACTTATAATTGAAATGATATGCAAGGACGCTAGAAGCATTGGACAGTTTCTGTGTAAAGTAAATAATAAATGGCTTTGGACAGTGGAAAGAGAAAAGTAAGAGATAGTGCATCTTACTTTGAATGGAAAACTATAGTGAATGTGTGATGGTTAAGTAATCAATAAATGGAAAGTGAAAAAAAAAAAAAAAAAAAAAGTGGAAATGGGACACGAAAAAAAAAAACTTAAAAAAAAAGAGCAAGATAATTTAGTGACAAGAGATTGTAAAATGTAAATAAGCTGTAGTGATTGTCTACTGAATAAGTGACCAGGGTCAAAATGCAGTAGACAATCAAATTTGTAAAAGTCTTAGCACAATAAATACTAACCATACTATAAGGGAATAAGTGTTATGTTTTCTATCAGTGGGATCTTCGATAGTATCTTTAAGAACAGATTAGAGGAAGAAATTAAAGGAAAGATATTGGAGGATCAGACATGTTTTACTGTAGGAAAGAGCTACATGGACCATATATTTAGTCTGAAAGAGATAAGTGAAAAAATGCATGCTAAAGATAAAGAATCAAATTTTATATCCATTGATCTAGAGAAAGCATACAATTCGGTTCCCATAAAAAAACTGTATGAAGAAATGAAGTGCATTGGTGTTAGTTTGGCTCTAATATCATTAATTCAGAGGATGTACCAAAATTGTTAAGATAGGAAAGAAGTTATCACATGTTTTTTGCTATAGCATGTCTTTTACCTTTTTAAAATATATATCCAGCACATACTGAAACAGTGGAATAACTCATGCTGAGGAATGGGAATTCCAATTGGACAAGAGACTGTACAGTTGCTACTATTTGCAGATAATCAGGTGATTATAATTTGCACAGGTTGTGAAGATGTGAAATTTATGGCAAGGAAACTTCTTAGAGCCTTTGAAGCAGGTGGACTGAAAGTTAATATGAGTAAAACTGAATACCTGGTAATAGGTGGAAATGGACAAAACATTAAATTGGTGAAAGAGTTTAAATATTTGGGATCAGCTCTTCATGAGTCTGGAAATTGTAAAGCAGATGTAGATAATATAATGATGCAGGATAGAGGAGCAATAAAGATGCTGAATGGAGCATTATGGATTAGGGCAATAACAATGTAAACAAAAGAGAATTCTTCAGGTCTTATTGTTAGTAGAAAATATATTGACATATGGGACAGAAGGTTGGAGTTTATTGGAGGACCAGAAAAGCAAGATACAGATAGTTGAAATGGATGGAATAAGGAGGAAGCCAGAGTGTTCAGGCTAGAAGAGATAAGGAATGAAGATATTAGAAGGATAATGGACTAAATACGGGACCGGGTCTACCAACGCAGAGACCACACCCTCGCATACCCAGGAGTAAACTCGTGGGGCTTTCCATTAGGAGCGGTGCCTATTTTATATACCGCCCCCCCCTGCCTGGTCGAAATCGGGCTAGAACACCTCCCGCACCAACCCTTCCAAGCAGGGACGGAAGTGGATACGCCACTTACGCGCGTCAGGCCAGCAGGGCGAACCCTAACTGGGGGAGACTACCGAACAACCTCGGTGGGGCCGACAGTTTCTAGCAACCGTCTACCAGCTATCCCTCATGGCTGGTGCCGGAGATTCTCGAGGCGTCTCACAACCCCGCCTGGGTGGAATTAACATAGCCAGGCGTACCCAATCACCCATGGGTATCGGGAACCACTGCCCCGCCGAGTCCAACCCAATCCGAACAACTCCCATTCGGGAGGGGCTCAGATGTTCGGCCCGGCGTACTTCTGGTAACGTCAGAAGTACCACGAGCGCTAAGGGTCCGCAGCGCCCGCACCACGGCAGCTGAAGGGGTCGCAACCCCCCCTTACGGGGGGATAATGGACTGGAAGGACCAGTGACTGAAAGAATTGAGAGTCAAAAAGTTCAGTGGTACCTATGTTCATGTAAGAAGGATGGATGAGGAGAGTTGGCCAGACACACTGGAGGTCTGAAATATCATAGATGATGGATGAGTGGGAATTAGCTGAACACAACTAGAATGATAGGAGCAGATGGAGAATGGAATAAAGGGTTCAGGCAGTATTTTTAACACTTAAATGATATCAGTCTAATTATATAATATAGAATATAATAACAGCCCGCCTTAAAGCAATATGTGTATAATATAATACATAAAATGTATGTAACAAGCATTGTATTATGCTTATATTATTATGTACATGTATAAAAATGTTATGTGAATGTATTAGGTAGTTTTAACAATGTAGGAGCTGTGAATAGAAACCAAAAGTTGCTAACAATGAGGTAACAATGAGGTAACCTAGAGACAACAATAAATTAGAAGGTTTAATAATGCTACTAATAATTCTGGAAACAATAATGTAATATTTAAAACAGTTTATAAATGGCCAATCAACAACTAGAAAAAGCTTAAGTTAAATAAAAGTATTCTATTGGAGTAGGCTTAGCCAATCAGAGACTTGAAATAGAGGAAAACTTCAAATTCAGGCAGGAGATGCTACAAGACAGTGTTCCCAACCAGACGCTACAAGATTGCGTACCTGATCGGTACGATACAGGTTCAATGTGAGACATGAAAAATTATTGCGGTGAGAATAATATAAAGTTTACGTGTTAAAAGGTGTAATTAACAAAACTCTCACAACTCTATAGTCGAATATATGAGTGAAGTGTTATTTAATCGTGTGATGGATTAATAAAATGAGTGAAGTAAAAAATAATTTGTGTAAGCCTTCATTCTTTAGCCGTACTACTCCTGCTAAGAGATACGTGTTTCTGAAAATTACTACTGACGCAGCCGAGGCATACATATATAATATTCAAATAAACATTAAAATACAAAGTTGATATTTTAAACATGGAGTGAAGGCCACCGGAAAGTTATATCATACATGGGGTGAACACTCCAAGAAACATATCTCGCGCAATATATGGTGCAAACAGCAGTAATAAATCTACTTTAAGTTTGGCTCCCATACATGGGGAAGCATCAATCTACTTCAGGGTAACTGCTTAAAAGTGGAGATGCCCTTAAAATTAAAAGTAAAGTAAACAACTAACTGTGGCAGGCTGGTATGGATGCTGCTTAGGTTATGCTAATCTCAGCATAAGTGGTCCTCTGGCCTTTAGGGGATCTCTGGTTCGAAGTCCACTAGCTGCTCTCTCATGCTGGGAAATGTCATGATGTCTAATGTTGTTAAGGCATGGACTGAATAGAGGTCCATGGTTTGAATCCTGCCAGAACCATCCTTCATAACAAGTCTTTTCCAGATTTTCCTCAGTCCTCAGTCCTCACAAATCACAAATGCTGGGGAGGTATCCTAGAACAATTTGTTTCCAAACTTTCCTCCCCAGTTATTTCCTGTATCTTCAGCGCTGCTTCTATTTGGTAATTAAGGGTGGCCAACTGTTCTATATTATACAGAAATTTCTATATTGTGGTAACTTCTTTTGTGAAATGTCATCTCGCATTTTAATTTTACCAATTTGGTCATATCAGCTGATGAATGAATTAATTAGGTAAATGATGAAAAAATGAACCAGGATCTATAGAACTTAACTACCTGATATTCATTTTCTGAGGATAAGCAAAATTCCAAAAAATGTTGTCAAGGTAACTCCCCAACCAAGATCCAAACTCTGGACTTTGTTGAATGTGAAGCAGACACACTAATGCCACCCCAGAGGTGGATCTTCTAAATATTGTTACATAATATGACAATAACATTTAGAAAACTTAATCAGTTTAAAAAATTCAGTGCTATGGCTGGGACTTGAACCATAGATTATCAGACCTCCATGATGATGCTCTTAGTGCTGAGCTACCATGATGAGTTGCCAATATGTGCACTGATCACTATCATCTAATTCATATCCAGGAGGGCCTTCAGGTGTTTTTGATGTTTGAGAATCATACCTAGGAGTAACTTGCAGTACTTGCAAGTACTTTTTTCACAGATGCCTGAAAGTCCCAACGATATGTGAGAGGATTTAATGTGTGTTCTGGTGGGTTGTTATGGTAGCTCAAGTGTGATTCAACTTTCCAACTTTAGCCTACACGTGGCATATTGTGTACAAGAGCAATTAAATAAAGCAAATTCATATTCAGATACTTTTATCTGTAACACTTAATTACTATTTGCAGTTGATTATTGATTCTTAATTTGCATTCTTTGATTCGCCTATCATTAATTACATTACAGAGGTAAAATTTAATTTAACTAGCTCCTAGAAAACAGTAAAGTAAGGCAATACATTTCCTTTTTCTTTATTAATTTAATTACTTCTATTTATAAGATATTTACACTACATATTCTCCAACTCTGTAAGTTGTTAATCTTTTTTTTTACTTAGGAAAGGAATCCAGTTGGCTCATGTTGGAAACTGTACTTCATTGCATCATGAGGAAGAATGTCCAACAGCTTGTCCAGAAGCAGATGAACCTGTTTGTGGCTCTGACGGCAATTCTTATAGGTAGGTAATAAAGATATAATTTTTTGTAGAGTGACTGGGGTGTATAGTATCATGTTTAAACCTTTGTCTATAAATATCTCATTCTTTGAAGTTTATGTTGAACTGACATTTTTTTTACAAGTTACATTTGGAGGGACACATAAAATTGCTGACAAAGGTACAGGTTACGTGGACAGAGTGGCTTCTTTTAAGAGACATATATGTGGTGTTAGCAGTGCCAAATGTTTGGGAAAATATAATATTATTACTCTCTCTATTACTTACCTATGCTAAGTAGAGAAAGTATTGTTTTCCACCCAAAGAATTCAATATCAAGACTTCACTAGAAATAAGTATATGTTTGAGATCTGAATCTAAAAATAAGCATTTTTAGAACAGTGCATGCATGTGTGTGTCTCTTTCTCTCTCACACACACACAAACATCTGATTTCATAGAAAATATTCCCACCCAAGCTACCATTTATATGGAAAATTTCCCATTAATTTTTAATTTTCTCATGATGGTCTTCTCTGGATTGTTTTTTTAAGCAACCTCTCATTGAATTTTGTATTATGGGAGAGGGTCAAAAACTTACTGCAGGAAAAATGTGTGTGTATTTGACCCTCAGGATTTGATAATGAAATCATCTTCCTTTTTGCTTTCTAGTATTTTGACATTTTTATAAGATATTTTTGTCTTCATAAGGTAGCAGAATTTCACATATTCATTCCCAGATGGCAGAAGGGGGGGGGTATAGTTGGTGAAACATAAAGTTCCTCCCAGCTAGGTCCAATGGACCTGCTGACCAAAGACATATATGTTCCCTATACATATTGACAGAGTAGAAAGGATGGTTCCACTTGTAACTTGCAAAAAGGTAATGTCTTGGATAAAACAGTATAAAACCACTCAAAAGAAAATGATTCTTGAAAGAAGCAGGAAAAATGTAGAACTCATGAAAGTACACAATATACACTATGTGATCAAAAGTATCCGGACACCTGGGTGAAAATGACATACAAGTTCATGGCGCCCTCCATCGGTAATGCTGGAAGTCAATATGGTGTTGGCCCACCCTTAGCCTTGATGACAGCGTTCGCTCTCGCAGGCATACTTTCAATCAGGTGCTGGAAGGTTTCTTGGGGAATGGCAGCCCATTCTTCATGGAGTGTGGAGAGGTATCGATGTAGGTCGGTGAGGCCTGGCACGAAATCGGCGTTCCAAAACATCCCAAAGGTATTCTATAGGATTCAAGTCAGGACTCTGTGCAGGCCTGTCCATTACAGGGATGTTATTGTCATGTAACCACTCCACCACAGACCGTACAGTATGAACAGGTGCTCGATCGTGTTGAAAGATGCAATCACCATCTCCGAATTGCTCTTCAATAGCGGAAAGCAAGGAGGTGCTTAAAATATCAATGTAGGTCTGCGCTGTGATCGTACCATGCAAAACAACAAGGGGTGCAAGCCCCATCCAGGAAAAATACGACCACACCATAACACCACCACCTCTGAATTTCACTGTTGGCACTACACATGCTGGCAGATGACGTTCACTGGGCATTCGCCATACCCACACCCTGCCATCAGATCGCCACATTGTGTGCCGTGATTTGTCACTCCACACAACGTTTTGCCACTGTTCAATCGTGTAATGTTGACCCTCCTTACACCAAACGAGGTGTCATTTAGCATTTTCCTGCATGACGTGTGGCTTATGAGCAGCTGCTCAACCATGGAATCCAAGATTTCTTACCTCACACCTAACTGTCATAGTACTTGGAGTGGATCCTGATGCAGTTTGGAATTCCTGTGTGATGGTCTTAATAGATGTCTGTCTATTACTCTTTACAACCCTCTTCAAATGTCAGCGGTCTCTGTCAGTCAACAGACGAGGTCAGCCTGTATGCTTTTGTGCTGTACATGTCCCTTCACGTTTCCACTTCACTATCACATCAGAAACGTGGACCTAGGGATGTTTAGGAGTGTGGAAATCTCACATACAGACTTCTGACACAAGTGACACCCAATCACCTGACCACGTTCGAAGTCTGTGAGTTCCACGGAGCATCCCATTCTGCTGTTTCACGATGTCTAATGACTACTGAGGTTGCGGATAATGAGTACCAGGCAGTAGGTGGCAGCACAATGCACCTAAGATGAAAAATGTATGTTTGTGGGGGTGTCCAGATGCTTTTGATCACATAGTGTACGTCAAATAACTATTTTCATAATGTTCACTGTCTCTAAATACTGGTTGTTTAATATTTAAGCTCTCCCAGATGAATTTTACTTTAATGTAGTATCTCAGTAGAGAAAGTTGTGTGAAAGTATCACAAGCAATTATTTTTTTATTATTTGTGTTCCCCCAGGTCATCATGTGAGATGAAGAAAGCAACTTGTGGACAAAGGGTGGTGCAGGTTTCAGCTCAACACTGTCGTACCACCTCTAGGTGCAATGAAGTATGTGGAGAAGAGAGACAATTTGTTTGTGGATCGGATAATAAGTTCTATCGTAATGAGTGTGAAATGAGAAGAGATAACTGTGGGTAAGTTTACTGAATGTTTTGTTATCTCCCTAAAGAAATGGTTTGGAATACAATGGTTAGGCTGCCTATATCCTAAGAATTTACAAGGTATCAAATACCCCGAGTTCTAAAGGCTGGCACAATAACTAAGAATAAAACCAGAATGAGAATGACAAAGTTAAAAAACATGTATTGTTATATAAGAAGCATTCATAATTAATGGGAAGCTTTCCTTGGTCCTGGGAATGAGGAACAAGACTTGATAAAATTTTAACTTTCTTCTTCTCAGCGATGGCATATTAAATCCATTTAGTGTGTATTAGAGTCTTCACTATAGAAATTAATCAAGGCAGCCATGACATGAAACAGCCTTGAGCTTTCTGTAGTCGCAAGTTTGGAAAATGAAACCAGAAAAAATTCTAACAAATGTGTATCCTGATTCCCTCAGAGCCATTGAGAATTGATTCTTTTAGTGAAAGGGCCATCGGTTAGTTTGTTTATATGCAACTCAAGAAAACTTATAATTGCCTCAAAAAATAAATAATAGCAAAAACCTATGGAAATAAACTAAGAACAATTGCGCCCTTAAACATGTCTCATACTCACATTATCAAAATGGAGGTACCTAAAAACTAGGAAGCTTTTGGACCTTAGATGTGGGATGATGGCAAGACCGATACTAGATAACATGCCTCAAACATTTGTTGAAAATAGCCAAAATCTTATGTATGGGTTTATTTAACAAAGGTTTGCCATAAGACAGTATATACCATCATATGCAGTATGAACACACAAAAATGTCCAATCTTGTAAATTTTCAGATATCATTATGTTATTACATGAGTTATTATTACTACAGAAGGGGAGATAATGTAAATTAATTTATGTTAAGATAATAAATATGCCCATTTAGCTGTAACACTTTAGCTCTTCACCTCACACTTGCCCAGTCATTAAATAAACAACATGACTAATGTAATCCCCATGATGCTACAAAATTGATCATTAGATAAACTTTGAGCACATTAACAATTTACATAAACTCTGAACAAACTAACAATTTCAGTAAAAGCTGGACAAGGTAACAATTTGAATAAACTACAAACAGCTTAATAATTTGAATACAGCTTAACAAAATAACAAGAATTAAGAGGACTTAAACATTGCCTAAAATTGTCAAAAAAAACTCGCAAACTACATATATGATGGGCATTTAATAAGTAATGCAACACATTATTTTTCTTAAAGCAGGTTGGTTTTATTCAGGATTCAAATATACCATATTATTCCCCAATCTTTTGGCTACAAAACCCTGTTTTTCAACATAATCTCTGTTCAATGCTACAGCCTTATGCCACCTTAATGGGAGGGCCTGTATGCTTGCATAGTACCATTCTACTGGTCTATGTGGAGATAACGTCTTGCTACATCAGTAACTTCCCCATCATCTATGTAGTGCTTCCTGCAGAGTGCATCCTTCATTGAATCAAACAGGTAGAAGTCAGAAGGTGTGAGATCCGGGCTGTAGGGTAGATGAGGTAGAACAGTCCACTGAAGTTTTGTGAGCTCCTCTTGGGTGCGCAGACTTGTGTGAGACCTTGCATTATCATGGAGAAGGAGAAGTTCATTTGCATTTTTGTGGCTATGAACATGCTGAAGTCGTTTCTTCAATTTCCTTAGAATTGCACAATACACTTCAGCGATGATCATTTCACCATGAGGGAGGACATTAAACAGAATAACCCCTTCAGAGTTCCAGAAGACCCTAGCCATAACATTACCAGCTGAGGGTACGGCTTTGAACTTTTTCTTCGAAGGAGAGTTGGTGTGGTGCCACTCCATGGATTGGTGTTTTGTTTCAGGTTTGAAGTGATGAACCCATGTTTCATCACCTGTGACAATGTTTGACAAAACATTATCATGGTCAGCCTCGTAACAAGCAAGAAATTCTGCACAGGTGGTCCTACTTTGCTCTTTATGGTCTTCAGTTAGGCATCAAGGAACCCAACAGGAACAAATCTTTGAGTACTCCAACTGGTGGAAAAATGTGTCAACACTACCAACAGAGATGTCAAGTTGAGCAGCGAGGTATTTGATTGTGATCAGTAATTCACCTCAAATAAGAGTATCCGATGTTCCAACATCGCAGGAGTCACAGCTGTGCGCGGCCAACTGGCACATGGGAGATCAGACAGGTTTGCTCCACCTTGTTGTGACAGATGCCTCACCCAATGACTCACCGTGTTTTGTCCACTGCCAGGTCTCCAAAGACATTCTGCAAGCACCTATGAATACTTGTGATGCTCTGGTTTTCCGCCAAAAGAAACAAAACTGCTCTCTAGAACATACCTCTGTTACAGATGCTATTTTGAAAGCTAGTTATAGCAGTGCCACCTATCAGAAATTAATGAAACTATATGAGATGAAGCAGGAATATTTGAATTTGTCCGAAACAAAATTCTATTTTTTTTCAACTGAAATTGGCCGAGAAAAATGTGTTGCATTACTTATTGAACGCCCCTCGTAAAACATTTTAAATGACCAGGTCCCAAAATGACAATTAGAGAAAGTTAGTGAATATAAATTTGTCTGTGGCTCCACAAAATAACTGCATTTTATAGCCAAAACATAAGCTTATCAAAAATAGTAACGGATGAATCCATATGAATACTCCAGTTAGAAAGCCCCTCTACAAATCACAAAATTTTCAGCTTACTAAGCCATTCGGGAAACTCACCAAAACAAAGAAGTGTTCATTTCCATTGGCAGAAACAAACTCCCCGAGCCAGGTGAAAGGTGACCCAACCCAAGCTCCAAAAATAACTGACATACCATATATGGTGAATAATGGAAATACAGTTGGTAAACAATACCACCCAATGGCAGCAAGTGAAACTATTTGGAATTTGTTGCCCCAATAAGAAAACTAATGTGCAATCACTCACAAAAAATAACATGAATGTACACTATTAATGAAGGAATAACACTTGGCATGACATATTAATCTGCAGTACAAATAGAGGAAATGGAAATAATAATGTATTTACATTTAGAAAATGTTTACTCTATTGAATTTTGAGTTGGCTAACCTGCATTATGTTGCTGAATTGGAAGCAGGTGAAAAAATATCATTGGTCAGTTACAAACAAATGACTCCCAATGCACAAAATCGACTTTTCACCTTGTTATTGATATGAGCAATAATGCATTCCCAGAGTATTGTGAACCAAAGTGCTGTATGCTTTTAAGGTTTTAAGTTGGTCAACTTAACACTTGTGGGTTTCACTTACACATAATTCATGCACGAACATGTTTTTGTAGCATCTCGTCTACGTCATCAGCTGCTGTCAATTCTGATGATGTAGATAATGATGCTACACAGCTGATGATGTAGATGAGGTGCTATGAACACATGTTCCTACGTTAATTATGTGTATTTATCACTCATTTACCCATGAGTGATAAATCGACTAATTTAAAACCTTAAATGTTTAATATTGGTTTTCACTGTGGTAAGTTCTTTCCAGCATTGATTTTGTTGTATGCTGTTTGGCTTCCTGTTCTGGTTATTGTGAACCAGTCTTAACAGATACTTAAGTGCTTCTAGGGAGTAAGCTGTTTAGATTTCAGAGTCCCATAATTATAAATTTTATGAGAAAATGAAGATACTAGTAACAAAAAGACAAATATTTGCAAGACTCTATGACAATAGATTTATTGCTAACTGCAATCTGCAGCTTCATTTGCCCTGTCCCACTGAGTAACAAGGTGCTGTCCCTCAGGGATGGCCTACCTTTTCCAGCTAGTGTGACAGTTAAAGTGAAGTTTATTATTTTTAGTTGTTAGTGTGTCACCTGTTATTCTTCAATCATCATTTACTTGACTTCCAATTTTAAAGTTCACCTTTGGGCATATAATAAATTGTATCGCATACATGCAACTATTTGAACGGCTCTTTCAATGCAAATACCACCAAAGTTGCATTTAAGATGTGTTAAGACTTAAGCAAAGAATATATTTTGATTTACAGTTTGTAAAGTGGCATAATCTAAGAAATAGTAAACTATTACCAGTTTACATTAGATAACATTTTGTGAAAATAACATTCAGATCTATTGGAAATGAAAATATCTGAAAGCTTAATGTTTCATAATGTCGGTACAGGTGCAGAGGTGTAGCCAGGGGTTTGAGGGTTGGAACCCCCCTTTGCTAAAAACAATGTGAAAAGTAATAGCAAAACTAGCTTTGTTAAAATAATAGCATTTTTCTAGATACTTCCTAATTTTATCACTGGTAGCACCAGGGCCGTATTTAGAGGAGGGGTTTCTAGGGTTCAAACCACCCCCCAAAAACTTCTGACAGCTTTATTTATTTAAATTCATAGCAAACCAATATGGGAAAATGTCATTAGATAACAATAGGTCTATTTCTAGTAGTACATTTACAAGAAAAGTGGAAACTTAATATCATCGACTTACATAGCTAAGGTGACCATACATTACAGTTTTCAAAGCAGTCTCCATGTTTTGTGCTGTAAGGTGAAATATCCTCATTCTGGTGAGTTTTTGTTGTCTCCAAGCAATTTTCTTATCATGTAACGTCTATATACTACGGAGTAGATACATGGTAACTTTGTGAGGTACTGTTAAGTTTAGATCTACTCGTGGAAAACCCTGCCCGAAATTTGTTTCTCGGAACGGGCATGGGTAGCGCTATATTTACACCACATGTCTGGGACAATATTGCCAAAGGTAACAGCAACAGAAACTGTACTTTAAGATACCATTGATACAACCATGCTAATATATCAGGGACATGTTTTCGTTCCAGTGCTAAATTTGAGTGGTTTCCAAATTAGTGCTATATCTATCCTGTTTAGAGTATAACATAAACCTTATTTTGTAGTGAAATAAAATGGGCTGCAGCAGTAATATAAAATATTTCACAGAGTCATTAATTCTCATGTCACAACACACATTTACTGCTTACAGTACAAAAACATCCTATCCTAATTTTAATTCCAATTGCTGCACCTTAATCTGTGAATATAAAATCGATTTATTTAAATATTTCAACTCAGGATTAATTCATATTTATCATTTGAATTGATATAAATTGTTTAAAATATGGATCCCTATACATAACCCCACTTAATACTTTTCTGGTTACGTTACTGTGTCGTATAACTTTTAGCAGAAAAAACTGAAAGTATAAAACATCCCTATTTTATATTTAGAATTACTATACTGTTCCTGTGGTGATCAGAAAGCAATATAGGTACATTAATTGTTTTACATGTAGAGCAGTGGCAGCCAAAGCATAAATGCACCAGCAGTGCCAACAATGACTTACCTACTGAAAATTAGACACTATTATTATTAGAATGATCTGATTTGTTCCGTTTCCATAATGCAAGCTCTAGCTTTCCAGATAAATGCATATAGTTTATTATTAAACTTAGCATATAGTACTTTTGTCTATTTCTCACTGTGTTTTTATAAAGGCTCGCAGAAATTATAAGGATTGAGTATTTAAACATCACAATTAGAAAGTAGTGCAGGCAACATTAATGAAATGACTTCAGTGTTTAATTTTAAATGTGATTAAAGAGACAGGAATGCACTTATCAAATTGTGAAACAAAATATTATTTCGTATTGGAAATATCAATGAATATCTCCATTCTCATGCACTTAGTGCAATGAGAGTTAGTGCAAAGAGTATTCCTACATCTTGAAAGAGTATGAATTAACAAAAATATTTGTTTGTTTTGAAGGGCTCTATTTAATGGTACCCATTTTACCTCCACTCCCATTTGAAATTTTAAAGTGATACACCACTGACCCCAATTCCAATGGCGGATTGATAAAATCAAGCTCAAGTTAATGTTCACATGTGCTTTAGTTATAAATATTTTTCTTTAAAAAATCTTAATGCTATATTTTCCAAATAAGTGACTGTTATAGGTGGTCTGATTCATCCTATATACATGAAGGAACAGTTAAAATGTTACAATTTTTAAAAACCGATCTACATGAATGTTGTTTGTTTACCTATTGTACAATTATTCTGAGTGCTTCTTTTTGTAACTAAAAAAAATCTTTTCATGTATGTTACTGTGATATTCCCATAGAGTATTTGCATACTATGGTGCCAAGGTAGCTCAGTGGTTTCATTTGTGACTCTCTTGCTAGTCAGTGGTTCGATTTCCGGCTCTGGGATGGCGATTTTAAGTCAGCCCTACTAAATCTTCCCCACTGACTAACTCATATGAAGTATCCCCAAGGCCCAATATGGTTCGGAGTCCACAGTAAAAGCTGTATCCTCTTGTTCCACTGTCATTCACCATTATCACCCTCTCATCAGAGGTAATGGACTCTGCCCTCTGGATGCCTAAAGTTAATAAAGTGTCATTGATAGTATGGGTAGTGTTGTAAACCAACCAAGTAATCCCATACTTAATATATGAATAAATGAAAGCATAGTAAACCTATTTTGATATTTATTTATCCATTATATTCCTAACTTGTTTCATTATATAAATGCCTGTATTTATTTATTTGGTTATATGAGTTATGTGTGGTTTCCAGTGCAGCTGTATATCAATTAACACAGCTAGAAAATTACTACATTTTGTTTCTGGGATAACTACTCCATGTTTTTTTTTCAACTTTAAAACCCTCTCTGGAGCTTTTCTCTGTTCAACATGTTTTATAATCAAGGCAAGTTCTATCTGTAGCATAATCTATACTTTTATCTAATATGTAATCATAATATATTCTTTGTTTTCTATCTGCAGGAAGCATATCTTTGTTGTACCAATGAAAAGGTGTTTGACTGGATTCACATTCCGTGGATGTCAAAGAATTTGTCCAACATATTACGACCCCATTTGTGGAACAGATGGAAAGACTTACTCCAATGACTGTTTCTTGGAGCTGGAGAACTGCAGATCACGTGCCATTGTCAGTAAGAAACATCATGGGCAGTGTGGTCAGCCAGTAACAGAAGCCAAAAATTATCTCTACTGAAGAACCAGTGTACTGGATAACATGAACATTAGTTGCAAATGTTTTAAGTAATTTTGTGTTACAAACTGTCTGAAGGACACATTTCCTATGTTTTACATCTGTGAGGATAAATGTGTGATGCTTTATTTCGAAGATAGCTTTATATTTCTGCTGTTTAATTATTTAGTTAAACAAAACATTGCTGCTCATTTCTTCTGCAAGAAATATTTACCCACCAAATTTGTATGTTATTTAAATGCTTTATTTTGTACAGTAAGTTTGGTGCAGCTGTAGACAGAAAACATTTCTCTTGCCAGTTAAGACCAATTTTGAAAAACTTTGACAGCACTCAACAACCAAGATATACACTGCATTCATTTGTTATGTGTAAGATGAATGTCAGGCAAACCCCAGTTGCACGAATTATCATTTTAAGTGTGTTTGTGGTAATTAGCAGCTTAGCCAAGTTGTTAACATTTGCAATTATTTGAATGGTTTGCGGCATGAGGCAATATGCTGTTGTATTTTAAACATATGCATAGCAAGAGAAGTGATATTTATTTGCATTTTAGACATTCAGGTTTATTCATAAAAACAAGGCAATTCTTTCCTTTTTTTTTTAATCTATTAATTTATGTTGCTTTAACAAACAGTCATAAAAATACAAATCAGACACAGTATTTACATTGAAAAATTGATTCATCTTCAGAAAGCGTAAAACATTGGTTCACACAAGGCCAATTGAAGTTGGATAAATCCACATTGTGACAGCTGAGCAGTGTGTCTTGAGCAAACAGTAATTTTATGATAAACTGTAAGAACAGTATCATGCATGTAAGAGGAGTTTTGCACAACAGGAGGTAGGAATATGTTACGGTGGTATGTCCAATACATAGGCAGATGATGAGTGCGTGATCTCTGCAGATGTGACATATGAGTGGAAGCAAGGTTTGGTTTTAAGCAGGCCTGGTGCAATTTACTGTTAGTTGTAGCTGTCCAATGTGTTCTCCAATAATGCGCCTAAGAAGCATGAGGTAGTCTTAATGGGGTATCTTGATGTCTGTGTGGTTAGAAGATGCTTCATTGCTTCCTTCATAGCAGCATCTACCAGAGCATTTCCTGACATATCACACTAGGATGGTATCCATGTAAAGAAAAGTCATTTGCCAGAAGCTATTAAAGTATTGCAAAGCACTTGTATTTCCCATACAAGAGTGTGAAAGGGAGAGCATTGCTGCAGGGCTAATATAATGCTTAGTAGATCTGTAAAGATAATGAAGGATTGATCTCTGCTCATTGGTACATAGTTCAGAGTGAGCTGAATGGCAAACAACTCACAAGAGAAGGGAGTATATGAGACAGTTGTAGAACATGGTGCGAGTATGGAAAACCACTGCACAACCACTTTTATTATTCCACCTAGAACCATCTATATATATTGGTTGAAAGTCTGGAAAGGTCCCCATAGTTCATAAAATACTGAAATTATTTTGTTTTGAAAGTAAAAGCATAACTATGCTACTGTTTATTAATGATAAATACCTACTTGAACTTAGTATTGTGAAAAATGAGCAAGAAGGGTGCCAAAAACAAGGAACATTTCCTTTCCTTATAAATATGAAAATTATTTGATTATACAGATGATCTAATTTTGCATTTTTCAGTTAGAAAATGCTAAAATAACTATAGAAAAAAATTGAGTCGGAGTTGAAACATTTAATATCAGTTACATTTTATGTGTCTTGACCTGTTTCAAGAGCTACTTGCTCTCAATGTCAGAAGTGGAGACCACAAAATGCAGACATTAGTATTTTATTCATAGGATTGATAACATTTTCCTAGAATGGGCACTTAAGTACTGCATGGTTTTATTTCCGGCTCTCATACTGAGGATCTGGAATTCAATTCTTGGCCTTGGGATGGTGACTTTGTCATCCCTATCCATGCCTTGATCACGTGAAGTATCCCCAAGGTTCAACATGGTTCAGAGGACAGTAAAAGCTATAGGTCCACTATTTCCACCACCATCTTCATCATCACCCTATCATCAGAGGCAAAGAATTCCACCTACTGGGTGCCTCCACGTCAGAAAAGGTCCAGTTATCACTTGATGGAATTAGGTACCCCCAAAGTCATAGGCCATATGGGGATTGTTAGAAATAACATTTTCCCAGAATATTGGTAAAACTCATAAGTTCCAAAGATAAAATTTAGCCTACTTGTAGACCTACAGATGTATTTCTAGAAGGATATTTAATAACTGTTGTTAAAATGTATACTTCTTGTTACTTGCTATTTCCAAAAATCCACATATGTTTAGTCATCTCCCAGTTTTGTCGTATTGTTCTTACACAATCTTTGCTGGAGTTATACTCAAACCATGATGACCAGTTTAAATTCTGTATCCATTTTCACAAAACTACAGTTCATAATATAGCAAAACTCCAAGCTACCAATAGTAGACAGAATCCAAAAAGTGGCTCAAGAAATCTTCCAACACTAATCTTTCACTAAATTCATATGATAAATGTTATAACCTAACTGGTAGCATGGGCAACATAGTACATTGTGATTCTCTAGCTAGAGGCCCCAAACTTTTGCCTATATGTTGGCCATTTATGTGAGTTTTGTGATGAAATTTTGTGCACACATAGCTTGAACAATGTAATGTAGCGCCACACCCCTCCTAATAGGCTTGGATTGTTCCACTGACCTTGGCTCTGTTTAGTCACATGAATGTCCCCATGCGCTATACTCCAGTGTTGGCTTGGAAGCAACATCGACAATGTTGTACACAATTGCAGAACACCTGTTTCTCGTTTGTAACTATTGGCAAACAGGTTCATTTAGATCATGTCAAAGGGCATTTCAGGCCAAATTTGGTACGCGATGTGTGCCCTCAAAATGTTGTATTCAGAAATTGGTAACAAAGTTAGAAACAACTGGAACCTTGATCACACAGCATGCAGGCAGCCAGAAAATGAATGTGGGTGTAATGGAAGAAGTAAAGGAGCGATTACTGGCGTCACCATCAAAATCCTTGCGACGACTTTCCCAGGAAATAAGTGTTCCATATTCTGCATGCCAAAGAGCTGCTAAGAAAGCAAACCTCCATGCTTACTGTGTGACATGTGTTCAAGAATTGCAACCGACGGACCATGAAAAACATGTGCAGTTCTGTGTATGGTTTCAAACCTTTATTAATCACTAATCAGAATCCTGGGATTTTGGACTTTACTTGGTTCATGGATGAAGTGTGGTTTCATCTGAGTGGCTGCATAAACTCTCAGAGCACGCATATATGGGCACAAACAAATCCTCATGCCCTACATGCAGAACCTCTACATGCACAGAAAATTGGAGTGTGGTGTGCAGTGTCACATAGGCATATTATAGGCCCTATTTTTCATGAGAATAAGGTAAACACTGAAGAATACATTAGAATATTCACTGTTAACAGATGAAGAATTAGCTCATGGATATTTCCAACAAGATGGGGCAACAAGTCACACGTCACGTGCAAGCATGAGGGAAATTGAAAGCGTTTTCGAAGATCGAATCATCTCAAAACCTCTTTGGCCACCAAGATCTCCTGACCTAACACCACCTGACTTCTTCCTGTGGGGATGTCTGAAGGGAAAAGTATACAGAAATAGATCACGTACAATTGCAGAGTTGAAAGATGCTATACGTAAAGACTTTGAAGCCATTACCGAGGAGACTTTAATAACAGTATTTCAGAATTTGTAGCAACGTGTACAAATGTGTTTGGAAGTGGGAGGGAACCATTTCCAGCATTGGATGTGATAGTGCATAGTTCAAGGTATGTGTACACAAATTTTCATCACAAATCTCACATAAATGGCCAACATATAGACAAATGTTTGGAGCCTCTGGTGAGAGAATCACACTGTATTATGGAGTATCCAAATAGTTGAAAACTTCAGTTAAGTAATAAATGCTTAGAGTTTAGAGAAAACCAAAAACTGCACAAAACAACAGTCTCAAAATGTGTGACTATTACAACAACTTTAAGAGAAGTGGCCATTCTGTAAATATTATTTTAGTTATTTACAAAATAGTATTTCACTTTAAAGCAAGCCAAGACTGGTTGATTCTCTTTGTGTGCATGTACACACAGTCATATAATATGTTCTGATTAAATGAACATCGTAAAATATAAGCCAAGTCTTTTTGCCATAAAAACACACCTCCAGACATTAAAATAAGCATCTATTGAGCATTGGAACTAAATTTGCTTCATTGAAGGTATTCATTCATTCATATAAAAAAATAAAACAAAACAAAGAAGATTAAAATGAAGTTTTCAAAATAAGCTTAGAACTTTGCATGCTGCTCATCTGTGCAATATCACCAAGCTAAATGTTTGCTAATAAAACACTCTGTTGAAACCATATAACCAGAGCTTTACTTGATTGTTGACAACATGCAGGATTTAAAATAGAGAGTTGAGGGTTGTTACACTACATCACTATGATAATGACTATGATTATCATAGTGATGTAGTGTAACAACCCTCAACTCTCTATTTTAAATTATGACACATCACTGTTACAAGCTTCTAAATCTTCAAAAATTGAACATGCAGGATATTTGTTTATGTGAGTAAGATGCTGTGCAGAGCTGGACCAGACTTAAAGTTCCAGACAAGTTTTTCTGTCTTTAGCTGTACCTCTTTGATGAACTACTTTTAAATATGTGAAAGAGAATGGAAGTATGATAAATTTGTCTGAAGAATATTTACTAAACATGTATTTAGATAAAACATAAAAATAATTGTTGTAATAATTACTCTGAACAATATGTTATGCCTGAATTTCTATTCCAACTGTTAATAGTTTTATTTGACCAACATGTTTTAATACACAAGCACTAAATGAGAGAAGTCTCATAATTAATACTTTCATGTGCCAATACATAATGTAGATGAAAAGTTTAATGCTGCAACGTATATTTTCTCAGAAAAATGAAAGATAGTTATTGAGTGTTTTACAAATTAAACCCTTCCCATGACATGAATGACAGAATTTTAATGTTGTGTATATGATGTTAGCTTTATTTCTATAGTATTTATTTATTAAAACAGTAATGTGTGATCTGTAGATTTAGAACAAATTTTCAAGTTTTTTACTCATATGTAACAACATTTAAAATAAAATTCATATTTTAATGAAATACATTCTTCATTTTAATATGTAAATAGCGCCTTAAAACTCCACTGAATTCTAGATATATTGGATAGAAGATAGATCAAAGAAGATCACACAAGAAGATCAAAGTGTTGCCAGATATGCAAGCTCTATGATGGCTGTGGTATGGTAGAATGATTGGAAATACAGTGAATGTTTAGAACATTAAAGCAGGACATTTACAAGGTATGCTGTTTGAGTAAGATTAGAATTAAAATATCCTATATGCAATATTCACATAACATTCGCTCCCCATTACAAATTTGTATATATCATATTGGCTTACCCAAACACTATCTTCTTAAACTTTGAAAGATTTTTAATTAATTTCCTTTATCTCCCTGTATTCCATATGAAATTGTTGTATAATGACCTAAGAGATTCTTATGGTGGCTGCTCCCCTTTACCCCTTGTAACTGTAATTTTGTGAAGCCCCATAATATTCCTAATAATGGATGAAAAATTCATGGGAATAAAATGGATACAAAATATGTTATCTTTCTGATTCTCTTAACCTCTCCTGGCAGTATTCCAAATTTTGGAAATGATGCAAATAACTTTTGGTGGTGAAACAATTATTATTGGTGTGATCAAGTTATTGATATAATCACAGTAGATGAAATTTTAAATTGTTGTACATCTCATTCGTCCCATAGTCATATAACTTAAAGACTACACAGTTTTCACATAATGCCAAAACTTCTAATATCACTATAAACATAGAGGTAAAACTGGTAAGTATAAAGCTTCCCACCCCAGGCCACCAAATTAAACATTTTGGAAATGGTATATAGTATACAGACCATTGAGAAAAAAAAGTGATACATCCACATGACATTCTCTACCCTCTATCTTTATTATTGGGTACACAAACTACTCTTACTAAAGCTTATTTTTCTGTCTACTACATTCAGTCCAAATAAACCTTTGCAAAAATAGCTACATTACACATTTTGTTATAAATACAAAGTTCCATACTATTTCCATGCAATTGCGAGAAACAAATAAATAAATAAAATTTGAAAATACTATCCTGGTACCTGGGTTACTACACCAGAATAAACTTTACGTTTATTCTCGAAACACATTTACATTTTATATTATATTAATTTTTTTCAGATAAAATAACTACAAACTACACAATATCTACAAAATAATAAAAATAAAGGAAAGAAAAAAAATAGAAATTATTAGATTAGAATAAAGGCATAAAAAAAACTTAATTACAATTCTACATTTATCTACACTTGCTGGAAAACAGCAAACTTAGCAACTGTAACCAACAACTATCTGCTCCTATTTAATTATATTTACTGGAAACCAGCGAGAATGTACTGGTGACCAGCACAAAATCTTCTACTAAGCTACTAATCATTTTAATAAGTTTATTGATGTTTATATTCACTTTAAAAATTTCCTTAATTAAAACTTATAAAGTTAAAGTGGTCTATTTCTAAATTTCATTGCTTCCATAATAATTATTTGATTTATAGAGGTTTAATATCTTTATTTATGCATTTGTGTATTTATTTGTTTGTTTATTTATTTACCTTATAACATTTTATTTAATATCCACATTATTTTTTTACTTTCTCTACTGATTATAGTAAGTAGGGGAAGTATTGCATTCCACCGAAAAATTTGGTATCAAGATTTCATCAGAAATACATGTTTTGAGACCCTCTGAATAAAAAGAAGTATTTAGAAAAATGTGTGTGTGTGTGTGTGTGCGCGTGTGCATGTGTGTGTGCATGTGTGTTGGTTGTTTTTTAACTACCTTTACTACCTTTTACATGAAACATTTTTCGAAAATTTTTGTTTTCTAAAAAATGGCTCTTACGATTTTGATTAAAATATCACATAAGAGATAGACAACATTTTACTACACAAAGAATGTAGATCTCATTAAAACACAGAATTTATGTCATATATCTATATTTATTTTTTTTTTTTCCGAGTGAACCATTTCTGAGATATTCTTTGTTATTTATTTGAATTTTCCCATACTTCCACTTTTCTTAAATGGAAATTCATTATTCATTTGTTTTTTTTATGTCCTGAACATGCAAAGAGAATGGAATACTCCACATAGAACCCAGCTTTTAGAAGATTTGACTATCGCTTAAAGCTTACCATGTTCCCCGTGCAGCTACAAGAAAATTAGCAACATGATAGTTTCTGCAAATTTTTATATAGATTAACATGAAATAGATGGAGAATAAGTGTTTATAAATCATAGTTTGTACAAGAGTAGAGAAAGTCATGTGAGTGTAACACATCTATTATTATCTTCTGTTTAATTTATTTTATATATCAATTTTAAATTTTATCACTATATACTAAACCTTTACCTCTTTTAAGCAAACACTAAATCTTCTTTCTTCTATCACCCACTCACTTTACCCCACATCATTTCACTTCACTCACATCCTCAGTTTTATTCTAACACCAACTCCACCTCCAAACCTACATAAACTCCAACTCCCCCTCCTATTAATGAGATAATAACAAATTCATGCCTCGATGCATCTAACATCACCATAACTCCAATGACTATCTCTCCCAAACCATAAACTGCTCCAACAATGGTGAACCTGCTCCTCCAAATATGGTGAAACTGCTAGTTGCTCCTCCACACTAATGTAGTCTTCTCTCCTTTCCTCTTTTTCCTCCATCCTCCTTCTATAATCACCATATGTCTCTCCTTCCCATCGTGTTCATTGAAATCGTCTTCTCTCTGCCCATTCTGGTCATCCCACAAAAATAACAAAGAGCATTCTTCTGTTTATTGTCAAATTTCAGTCTAATTAAGCATTAATATTCATCATTACTTCTTCTCATTTCCTCTTCCTCTTCATTCTCTGTCAATGCCAACATTTGTAAGCCAAACATCTCTTCACTTATACTTCTATTTTCTCCCATATCTAAATTCTGATTTATTTTTCTAATCTTCTCAGATTTTCTAATTTCCTCTATCCCTCTCAGTAATTGTTCTTTCCTTACTTTTGGTAATATATCTTTTTCCCATGCTGTTTTACTTTACTTACATAATTTGTTACTTGTTGTAAATATTTAACTAAATCAGGATGTGTTAAAATTGTATACAGGGAATATCCTGCTAAATGTTTCCTTTGTTTTAATACATGTTGGTTGTATCTATTACATACAAAAACTGTATGTTCTGGTGTGTCCTTAATTCCACAACCATTGCATACTTTGCCATTTGTTCTGTTAGTTTTATTCCAATATGTCATGTATGGACCATGCCCCATAATAAAGTGTATTAATCCTTTTGTTGGTTGTATGTGTGTTAATCGTAATCTTTTTTGAACATCTGAAAATAGCTGAAAAACTCTTCTTCCCTCCTCTATTTCCTCCCATTCATGTTGCCATCTTGTCTTCAAATTTTTCTTAGTGTCTAATAAAGTATTGCATTTTATTTCAATTATTTTTTCTCCCATTTAAAATCTTTTCTCTTAATCCAAAATCTAGCTCCTTTCAAGTGTATTAAATAATCAATTGGCCACGTATTGCCATTGTTATTAATAAAGCCATTTTTGGCATGGTATTTACAGGACCAGTAAAACATAATAGTTTTCTTTGCATCCTTCTCAATAATTTTCTAATAACTGTTACATCATCCATTCTGGTTGCCCAGGTTCCCACAGCATATGTTATAATGGAAGCAAATGTTACACTGCTGGGTTGTTATTGTTTTCAACGATAATTTAAGATTTTTCTGCATAATTCTGCCAAGTTGCATAATTATTTATTGGAATTTTTGATGAATATATTCTGTAATGTTTTTTAAAATTTAGTTTTTCATCTGTCATGATGCCCAAATATTTAGAATCTTTTTTCCTTCTTATATTTTCATTATTTAACTTAATAATCATGTCTCTTTTCAAATTTCCTTTAAGCAATATATAACATGATTTATTGGATGAGATTTTTAAATTTAGATTTCTTATACTGATGCGGTATTAATGTTGTATGTGTTTAAACATTATTATAGCACCACGTTTGGATGCCAATTATGCGACGGAAATGTTATAATGTTTTGCCATTATTATAGCACCACGTTTGGATGCCAATTTGCAACGGTATTACAAATAATGTTGATGCTTGTGATGTTTATGCATGTGTGTTTACTTCACGCGTTGCCATCTTGTGACATCACTCCTTGTTTGGTTCGTAGCTCCCTCTGGCGTAGCAATTTGCATCAGTTTTGAAATAATTCACTTTAAATGTTCTCCGGCTAGCTATTTAGGTCGAGAATGTATCTCTTGCAGGGTGTGAATCGGAAAGGAATCTTTTATCCAGAAATTATACTGACGAAGAAATTGGTTTTATAACTTTTATTGCCGAACACGTTCACAAACACTTTTTACATATCAATCTGGATACTCGCCAAACTGAAACTGTTTGTAATAACTTCTTATTTATCACTTTTAACTCGCATACTTCAACTTTATGTAATTTTTTAAATGTATAATACTTTATAATAATTCTCGTAATTCTGCTGCGTGTAACTTGGCGAACTGAAGGACTGGCTGACGATGTGTAGTGTACACGAAATTTTGATGAACTGAAGGACCGACGTGTAGTGTGTTGAGAATTTTGTTGAACTGCGGGGAAGCTACCTCGAACCTACCCTATTTATAGGCCTGCATCAAGATACGCCTAAAGATTATAAATGAACTGCTATTGGCTAATAAAACGCGCCAACATTAGCGTCTATTTTAATATCCAATGAAAACCACTAATACATATTACTTTAGGAAATGTTCTAGAAGCTTCTACCGAAAAGGCGCGAAACATTACGTAACTTCCTGGTTCCCGGTAATGATAAACAACTCACCCCATTGCTGCATTATTGCGTTATTGTTGACAGTTTCAGTAAAGCCGTATATTATTATTTACCAATAATAATTACAATGAATAAACCTCTGAAATCAATGTCACATAAAAATACATATTCATATTACTATCATTAATTACATCTGAGTAATTTGTGATACAAATTACCGTATCAATACCAATTACTTAATTTCTTCATCAGTTTATTTGCCTTGGTTTCCAATTCCCTTCTATTTTGACCTTGAATTATAAAGGTCAAATCATCTGCATATGCAATTGTATTTGATATATTGTTATTATTTTCCATTTCCTCAATTAAAGTTTTCACCACTATGTCCAAAAAACGGGGCCCCAGGACTGAGCCTTGTGGACACCCTTTTGTAATATCTTTACATATTGTTTGATTAATGCCTTTAATATACTTTTCTATTTGTACAATAATCCTTCAAAATTTTATAAAGAGTCTGTGGATAATTCTTTTCTTTAAGTCTGCCGAAAAAATAAGGCCACCATAAGTTATTCAATGCTCCAGATATATCAATCAATACCCCAATTACGTAATGGTTTTGACTTTTCCCAATAGTTCCTAATAACTTCATAATGAATCCTCCATTGAAAATCCTTTTCTAAATCCAAATTGTTTATTTTTCCCAATAATTTCTCTAAATTCCAAATTGTTTTATAGATTAATTGTTCTAAAATTTCTCCCATGGTATTTAGTAAACATATGGGTTTATATGGTTTTGGTTGTTTTGAATCCTTAGCATTTCCTTTTTAAGTATTACTACTCATGCCTCTTTCCAAATGTCTGGAAATCTCCCTTCCCATAAGCAATCATTAAAAAGTATATAAATGAAGGGTATTATTTCGTCTTTTAAATTAAACAACTTCATTCATAATCCCACCTGGTCCTGCTGGTTTTTTGTCCTTTAGGGTATTAATTATAATTTGTATCTCCAATTTTATCTATTGGAAATATAATTTCTCTGTTATTGCAGGTTATTTCTAATTCCACTCTACTTCTGGTATTCATTTCTTCATCCATATCAACTTCGTCATCTGGTATCAGGGTATTCAATAATAATTTAGTAGATTCTTCCCAATTATCAGTCATAATATCGTCACCTCAATCTAGGGTTGTTACGATTTCTGGTTTTCTTATTTTATTCATAATAATTTTGTATGGAAGGCCCCATATCTTGTGTGATTTTGCTTCAACAAAAGTCTTCCAATGCTTCCTTCTAGTTTCTTCTAATAGGTCCTTGTATTTTTGTTTAGCCTCTCTGTATCTTTGTAAATTAAATTCCCTTTTTGTAAAACTAACCGATTTTTGGTAAATTTTTCTTAATTTCCTAATTAATAATCTAAGCTTTTTCATCTTATCTGTTCATATCTTTTTGAAGAACTTTTGGGTCTTATTTTTGGAACTGTACTCTTTAACTACTGTCTTAGTGGTCTTGGTGGTTCTTAAGGTTTATGTTTTGAAACTCCTCCTTCTTCATTTGTTGCCAATTAATTTGCTTAAAATTATATAACAAGTCTCCTCTTCCATCATATTTTGCTTTAGTTTCCATAATGCTATAATCATAATATATTATATTATGGTCACTTGTAGTCGACCCTTGACGCACCCTCCAATTTTTTGTTTTAAATTCTGCTTTCCTTAAACATAGTGTGATGTTAATATTTTCATTTGCACTGGCTCTGTTCAGAATGTGGAGTGATGTTTATTTGATTTAAAATTACCAAATCCAATTCAGAAATTCCTTCTAATTTTTCACCCTTCTCATCCATTACTTTACTATTCCACCATTTCGATTTGGCATTATAATCACACAAATGAATAATCTCTGTGTCTTTGTATTTGTTGTGCATATCTTACATTTGGGATAAAAGGGGCTCTATGGGTAGACTGTATTGAATTAATATATTAAAATTAATATAATTTTCCAATTTTTGTGCTTTATTTCAATGCAGTTTACATGACTATTCAAATATTGCACTAAATTAGTCACTTGTAGCTCTGGGTTTATTGCCACAATTGCAGCCATGGTGTTTTTACCTAATACAATTTGTCTCGCTAAAATTGGTATGTGTGCTACACAGCTATTTATTACATAGTTTGCTGGATACAGATTACATCAATATCCTTAAATATCTTTCTTAATTCCATCATAACTAGTTTACTCCTTTGACCATTTATTTGTGCAAATCTTAAAAATATAATTTTCTTCTCCTTACTAAGGTATTGAATTATTTCCTTCTCATCTTCAAAAACTTTGCCCGATTTTCTCTTACCTCTGCTACACTATTCTTACGAGGGCTGATCAATAAAGACTGAGATTGTTTTTTTTCCTGTAGCTTTCTTGAGAGTTTCCTGTCTCCACCATGAATATTTGTAAATAGCGGGGTTTCATGTATAATGTCCATAGGCGGCAGCACTCTCGTATCGGTAGGTTGGTAGTAATGCTGTATATTGTTGTCCCTAGTTGAATTTTGGATACCACAAAATGAAGGTGACATAAGAGGAGCAATAAAATTTTGTTTTCGTTTAAATCATACAGCCTCTGAAACTTTGGAAAAGCTGAAGCAAGCATACGGTGAAGATGCACTACCTCGTGCAACAGTATTTAGGTGGTTCAAAGACTTCAAAGTAGAGTGAGTCCTCTGTGCTAAGCAAGGTGGGCCTGGTGTTTCGGCTTCTGCTATGACTGAAGGCAACATCAACACATCTGCTGTGATTGTTGTTCCCACTCACACCACTGTTGCAGCAGCGTACTACACGTCAGTATTGGCTGCACCGAGGAAGCACATTACAAGGAAGCATCCAGAACTTATCACAACAATGTGCGGCCTCACGTTGCAAATCAAGTCCAGGAATATTTGGCTAAATTCAACATTACTTGTGTGCCGCATCTGCCTTGTAGCCCCAATCTTGTCCCCTGTGATTTCTTTTTATTCCCATCACTAAATGCAAAGCTCCAGGGCATTCGATTTGAGAGCACTGAAGCAGTGCTGAAGAAAAGTGAGGCGATTCTCAAAGACCTGACTAAGAATGGCCTGTACCATGTGTTCGAGGACTGGCAGAGACGCTGTAAAAAGTGTATTCAAGTAGGAGAGGACTACTTTGAAAAAGACCATGTCAACATTGAAATGGAGTAATAAATATCTGTGAAAAAAAAATAGTCTCAGTCTTTATTGATCAGCCCTCGTATTATTTAGTTCTTGTTTTCTTATTTTGTAATTTTTAATGTGATTTCCTTGTTACTTTTATTTTGTTCATTTAAAAATCCACTTATAATATTACCTGAATTTTCAACCCTCTTTGGTACTTTTACATGTTTATTTTTCAAGTTTCAATTTTGGGTTTAAACATTGTAGTAATCACTTTCTTTAGTGTTATTGCTGTGGGTTTTTTATAGGTTGATCCTTCATACCTAATCCACACATACGTGTCTCAATCCGTGATCAGCATTTTTGCTTTCTCAAGCCTGGATAATTGCAGTGTCAGCCCAAAATTTTCATATACTTCAGGAGCATTAACCACAGATTGCAACATTGACGCCGGCTCAGCTGTTTCCTGCATGTGATTTTCTACCTTTGCTGTATCATTTAAATCCTCCTTGCAAACTGTAATAAACAATCGCGAGAAACAACTGAAAATCGATGGGACTTCAAAAGACTGACAAGTATTGAACAATTTGAAACTAAAGGATACCTCAAAAACAGTTATGCCACAAAAGAACTTATTTGAAGTAAATTATGTATTATAAAGAGATCTATATTTTTTGTGTGATACGTTTTCATCCATCACTTAACGTGTCCAAGTTATACAAGATTGTTCAAAATTCCTTCTGAATGAAGAGGACTTCCTAGGCTATTCCCAGAAAATTCAAGATTTACATTTTATTTGTCATGTAAATATCTTCTATATATGCTATTTTAATCAAAATCATGAGCCATTTTTTAGAAAATAAAAATTTTCGAAAAATGTACCATGTAAGGTATAGTTGGACTGGTGGGATTTTCTTGAAAATCTTCGTCACATCCTTGGAAGGTACTAAAGTCAAATACCAAGTTTGGTACTATTCGGCTTTTCGTTTTGAGTTATGCTATTCACAGACAGACACACATACACGGACATATTTTCAAAAATGTTATTTGGATTCAGGGTACCTCAAAACATGTATTTCTGGTGAAATCTGGTTATCAAATTTTTGGATGGAATGCAATACTTCCCCTACTTACTGTACATAGTAGAGAAAGTAATAATCTCAGTTGTTGATATAAAATATTGGTTGAGTAATTTCTGATGTTATCCTGGAAATCACTTTCCCTTTTAATACGATTATTTAGCATCCATAGTAAGGAATTCAATTACAACTTACAGAGAAAATAGAGCAAAACTGTTTTGCATAAGAGCAATTAAAAGACTTTGGGATACATATTGCATACATATTGTACCATTATAAGCAGATTCAATCGTCTTTTGTTATATCTTCTGTTTTCTCATTTGCTAATATTATGGCCTTTCTGTATATTACTTGCTACAATGAAACTCCTTTTTAACTGGTCGTATAGCTCGATCAGTAGAGTACTTGACTCTGTGTAAATGGTCCTGGGTTCGATGCTTAGCTAAGGTTGAGAAATTTTTCTTTAAACAAGAGGGTCTGGGTGTAAATTTGAGTGTGCTTGTGTTAGTGTTATTGGTTATTTGATAACCAATTTGCCCATTTAAAATATTTCAGGATTACCACTGGGCATAACCTTGTGCAGACCAATCAGCATAACTGTATGACATCAATAAGTGCTGAAAATTTAACAAAATCTTTTAAAAAAAAATCTACATCTTTTGTCTCATTTCCTATACGTGCTATTTCTATGAAGTGACAAGTATTTTCTGCTCCATGGCATGAAAACAAGAGCAGCTATTTTTATACCAACTTCACAAGTATCATGTTCTTTTATGATTCCAACATATTTGTATTTAATGGCCTTTTAAATCCTTTTAATCTTATAGGCATTTCACAAATGCATTTAGAAGCTGGCTTATAGAACTTTAAATGTGAAAACAAAAAGAAATCTATATAGTGGAATAATGATTGTTTTATAATACCGGTATTCAGCACATGATGTGTTGATTATGTGCCTTTCAAAGTAGCATTTATGCAACAGACTGAGGTAATCATTTCATTGAGCCTGAGGGAAAGCTTGGGTTAATACTGAAGCTTGCAATGATTTGGAACTAGTTTTGTTGCCTACTGAGAATGTGAATGTAGTATGCAAACACCATAGAATTATTCAATATTTCCAGTGGTTAGGCAGCATTCACCTTTGTTAATTTTGGAGGTTATGGCTAGGCGTCAGAATTTGCATGATGATGATGATGATGATGATGATGATGATGATGATGATGATGATACATGTTCTAACCAAAGGCAGGTCTGACCCGCTTAAGCTGATCCAAGGATGTAGTAGGAAAGGAGATTTCCTTTACCTTCTGCAGTATGTGAAGTCATGGAACATTTCAGCTGCCGATGCTTATATGGCTTATATGAAACTACTGAATTGAGTGAAGAGTCAGATTTGAAATTATCTCTCCTGCATCTGAAAATGAAGGGACCATTTCATAATGATCGATTAGAAGAAGGCTTAATGTGCATATCAGAGTTGTGCAAAAACACCCACTTTCTAATAGTTTGTTTGCATCCTCAGGACAGGAGTATGCAAATGAGACAGTATGTCAGCAAAAATACAATTCTTAACTGAAACTTTAACTTGGCAAAGAAGACATATTCTAATACTTTAGAAATAATTAGGCAGCATTAAAAGTCCTTGAAAAGCAGTAATTGCATCCAATTTAATCTGTGAATGCCAATGTTGCTTAATGAATTGGCTGTCTAAATTCTGTTACTCTATGTCAATATATGAGGGTGTTCTGGTCAATAGAAGCATTGACAAACTGGCTAAAGGATGATGTAAGCTTCCACTCATGGGCTCTGAAGCTTTCTTGGCAACATATACATTATAGGTTTACCTACCGGGCGAGGTGACACCGTGATAATGTGTGTGACTCACATTCGGGAGGTCCAGGGTGTACTCCCTGTCATTGCCCACTTCATGGTTTCCCTGGGTCTGCCGGTAAATGCTGGGATGGTTCAACTTCTACCATGACTCTCCTGCCTCTCATTTTCTGTACCCATCATTTTTCTTGTCATCGGTTTCAGGGTTGTAGGACCAGGCGACAGTGTTTGGTGGTTTGTGGCTGGGCGGTGGCTACGTGCTCTGTTGAGTTTTCTTCCTGACATCGTGCAAGGACTGCTCGGATAGATGCCCGCCTCTGGGTGCTTACAGGCAGGTGCTCCTTTGGGGACCCCTGGAGGCTCAGGACCAAATGGGTGGGTTCGAGCGGTGTTGGAGGCATTAGGGACCCTATCCGTGCTTGTACGGTCGTCATCCAGATCTGGTCGCCCTTTGGGTCTCTTCCCTCATCCCTTCCTCCCTCCCTCCCAACTCTCTCCCAGGGGTCATGGTAGAAGCACAAGAGGTTGGATGGCCTGCATGGGGTGCTCTGCCCTGGTTTCTAGGCCCCTTCCGTTCTGCAGTACCTTTACTTTTTACAGATTTACCCTGTCATACAGAACAGGGGAAATGAATTAAATATATGCATAACGAGTACTGGAAGAACATTAAAAGCCATCAGCTACTCTAAAGAAGACAGGCCTTAAGACAGGGGAAATGGATAAAATACAGCATAAAGAGTACTAGAAGAACATCAAAACTCTACAGCTACTCTAGAGCCTCATGAAAGGACAGGGGACAGTGTCTCAGGCCTCAGGACAGGGGAAATGGATGAAATATAAGCATAAAGAGTACTGGAAGTACATTAAAACCCCATGAAAGGACAAGGGACAGTGTCTCAGGCTTCAGAACAGGGAAAATGTATGAAATATACTTAAGCATAAAGAGTACTGGAAGTACATTAAAATACTACAGCTACTCATTGATTTCCCCTGTCCTTTCATGAGGCTCATGTCATGAAAGGACAGGGGAAATCAATGAAATATAAGCATAAATGGTAGGTACTGAAAGAACATTAAAACCCTTCACTTACTCTAGGGCCTCATGAAAGGACAGGGAACAGTGTCTCAGGCCTCAGGAAAGGGGAAATGGATGAAATATAACATAAAGAATACTGTAGTAACATTAGAACCCTACAACTACTCTATAGTCTTATGAAAAGTCCAGATAAGCTAATTCTAACAAGCAATTAAAAATAAGCAAGAAACAGTTCTCTGAATTATTTCAAGTGGCACACACACTTTAAAAACCTCATAATTTTTTGAGAATTACCTCAAATGCATTTTGGGTACTTCTTGACATCATTGTCAGCTAAGAGCCACTGACAAATTTCCTGGTATCCCTGTAGGTGTCACTGTGGCTTTATGCATTCAGTGATGACATCCTTGTCTGTTCGTTAACTACAATTTGTAAAATAAGCCTTGTTCTTTTGTATAAAAGTTTTTACCATATGATTAAATCTATTGGCATTTGGAGTGTCTTTATTAATTTTACTTCCTTTTGAATATTGCAGTTTTTGTCCAAAATGATTAACAATTGCAGATTTTTCTGTTTACGTGTGTTTTTGCATTTCTTAGGTGTTCTAAATTCTTTAAAATGTGGTATAGTTATATGAATAAATTTGTTGCTATAATAAACAAAAAATTGCAGAGGATGTCTTAAAACTTTTAAATATATGCAATAGTTTAGTGAAATTCATAATGGAAATTGAATTCAAAAATGAACTTGGGTGTTTTGACAAAAGGATCCTTAGGAATGCTAAGAAACCAGAATTTTGGATTTATAGAAAAACTATGTGTACAAAAAGCGGTATAAACAATAATGGATACAGCCAAGGGCTCATAAACAGGTATTTTAATAGTCTTCAGCTTGGAAAACATACCGATGATTGAAAGGAATATAAGGAAGAGCTGGGAGATGTCATGGCAGTAGTAGACAAGAATGGAAATTAGTACAAAATAAAATTCAAAAACCAAAAGAAAATAAGAAACCTACGACATAAAATATCAAAGAAACTAAGATCTTCGAAAGTTCACTTACCATCCATGGGCATATGACTAGTTTCAAAAAATTCTTAAACAATGGAATATTAACTTAGCACTAATTAATAAATATAGTCTAAATGACACACTAAAAACCATTACAAAAGATAAAATTCAAAGTTATAAGATGCCAGGGATTTATCTAATCAAATGTGATGATTACTATTTAAGTTATATAGGAAAAACAACAAGGAACATTGGTTTGAAGCTTTAAGAAGTCAAACAGATGTGTAAATAAATGAAGAATAAATGCTATAGATACACAAGAAGCTTGTTTATTAAGGCAGTGTGGTACCAAAGGCAATACAGATTTCCGGATTAAGAAAAATCCAGGTATCCAGAAACAAACTATTAAGTGAATACAAAAATGTACAATAATGAAATATGGATCACTGCAAAAGCAAAAGAAAAAAAGAATTGAAGCTGTCCAGGAGAGAAATCTAGGATCACTATCAACACTGTCATGAAAATGAATGAAATATAATCTCACACATATTAGTTTTATTGTTCTGAGTAGCTTGAAGTGTGCAACTGATTATGCTACATGCACTGCAAAATAACAACTGTATAATATGGAGGCTAAAAGGGAAGCGAAACGACTATGCACAAGGTGAATGTCCATTATGCGGGGAAAGTGAAGATATACAACATATATTTGAATGCAAAGAAACAGAGATTTGGAGAAAAGAGAGTTTATGGTGCGGAAAGAATAGGAATAAAGATATACATACAATTCCAGATAAAAACTGTAAAAATATGGGTAAATACTTAATGAAAGTAAAAAATAAATGGATATGGATGGTTAAAAGAGGAAAAATAATGTAAATAAAAATAAATATAAGAACTACTAAATGTATCAACATGTAATTGTAATTCACGACTGCTCATCTTAGTGGCCAGGGCCAAATAGAGAAGGCAGTCTAAATATGTAATAACTTAGTGCTCAAATAAATTATTCATTCATTCATTCATTCATTCATTCATTCATTCATTCATTCATTCATTCGTTCATTCATTCATTCATAACAACTGTATACACTTGTATGTATTTATCAAAGGATGCACATATTTTTGTTGTGAAAAAGTAAACAAAAATCAATTTAGGTAAACTGGGAATCCAGGTTAATGAAAGCTGAATAAATGCACTGCTTGTGTAATACATTTATTATTTTTTGTTAAAATGCAAAAATACACAATTGTCTGATAGAAATTTGTTGAAAAGGAAGATGAATGGTATCGACAAAATAAGGAGATACATAAATGCTGCTGGAATATGAACATGAAGTGATTATACCAACCAGAGTTCCGACTTCTTCATAGTGCAATTGGAAGTGATCTTTTTATCAAATATAGATTGGTCAAGAGTAAGTATATGTTGGGTGTAAACCAATCAAAGCAATGATTCACTGAAAAATTATCACTTTTCAATTAGGTACCACTTCCTTAGCAACATTATTTTTACTTTCTTTACTATTTACCTATGGTAAAAGTTTATGAGATGGTTGTGGAGGCAAAAATGATGTATGGTATAGAAATATGGGGATTAGATAGAGTATGGGAATGTATAGATGTGGTGCACAGGATGTTTTGTAGAGAAATACTAGGGCTACCGAAGTCAATTGTAAGACAGGTAGCACAATTACAGATGGGCAGGGTGCCAACTAAGGGGAAGATAATGGAAAGAGCTTTGAAATTTTGGTTCAGAAGTTTAAATCTAGGAAAAAGTAATGTGTTAAGACAATGCATTGAATACCAAGAGAAGAGCTTAATGAATGATGGATGGGTAAGTAAATTACGGAATATTTTGGAGAAAAATGGGTTAGGAGATATATGGAGAAGGAGAGAAAATAATGTAAAACATTTTTGGAAAAAGGCAAGGAAAAGACTGGAAGATATAGAAATACAAATCATGTTCAGTGAGATTGCCGAAAAGAGCTCATTAGTTTATTATAGGCCAATGAAAAATACATGGGGTAGGGAAAAATATATAGACATAGTAAATAAAGAAGAGAGAGAATCTATTGCATGGTTAAGAACCAGAGCATGGAGGCTAAAAGGGCTAAGACAGGGTATTCCTCAGAACCAATGTCCGATATGTGGTGGTAATGAAGACATTGAACACATAGTATTTAAGTGTCAAGGAACAGAAAATAGGAAAAAAGAATTTTTTAATAAGAAGTGGTTGAAGGGGGATAGAAATACACTTATAATTGAAATGATATGCAAGAACGCTAGAAGCATTGGGCAGTTTTTGTGTAAAGTAAAAAATAAATGGCTTTGGACAGTGGAAAGAGAAAAGTAAGGGGTAGTGCATCTTGCTTTGAATGGAAAACTATAGTGAATGTGTTAATTTAGTGACAAGAGATTGTAAAATGTAAATAAACTGTAGTGATTGTCTACTGAATAAGTGACCAGGGTCAAAATGCAGCAGACAATCTAATTTGTAAAAGTCTTAGCACAATAAATACAATACAATACAATACAAAAAAAAAGTAGAGGAAGTATTATATTCCACAGAGAGAGAGAGAGAGAGAGAGAGAGAGAGAGAGAGAGAGGAGAGAGTGTGTGTGTGCGTGTGTGTGTGTGTGTGTGTGTGTGTGTGTGTGTGTGTGTGCGTGTGCGTGTGTGCATGTGCGCGCGCGTGTGTTTTTTTTTATTGATCATAAACAGCATGCTTAATTCTGTATAGCATATTACATGCTAGGATTACACATTTTTAACATTATATTTAAATTGAATATATGTGATATATAATATGCTAAAGATGGTTGAGAGATTTAATTGATATAAAAGGCACAAGCTCTAAACGCTTTATGCATTGTCTAGTGTTATACTATTTACAAAATGGTAAAAGTCATTCAAAAAATTTTCAAGTAGTTCATGCTGTATGTATGCATGTATGTTGTGTGTGTGTGTGTGTGTGTGTGTGTGTGTGTGTGTGTGTGTCTGTGTCTGTGTCGGTGTCGGTGTCGGTGTCGGTGTCGGTGTCGGTGTCGGTGTCGGTGTCCGTGTGTGTGTGTGTGTGTGTGTGTGTGTGTGTGTGTGTCATTTCCTCCATTTTGTTGGAACAGTTATATTACTATGATTCATTCTGCAGAGTCTATAGACCAATATGATCTTCAGCGATGTCTAGCTCTTTCTTCATCATCTACTCTATGTGAAAAATATTGGATAGCAAGACAGGCTTCATTGCCAAAGGCATTATATAACAACATTTTTGTGTAGCAAATATATAAAATTTATTACGTTAGAAGAGGGCTTCAAAGCCTATTTGTAGACAATTAAAGAATTTCATTAAAATGTTTCAAATAAGGGCAGTTTGAGTAACGGAATTTTATTGAAAATCTCTGTGTCACATACTAGGAAGATGCTGAACTTAAATATCAAGTACCATGACATTTGACTGACTTTTCCATTTTGAGTTATGCTGTGCTCTCTCTCTCTCTCTCTCTCTCTCTCTCTCTCTCTCTCTCTCTCTCTCTCTCTCACACACACACACACACACACAAGGAACTTTTTCTAAACAATTTTTTTTTTCTTATTAGGGGACCTCAAAACGGTATTTTCCGTTGAAATCTCTATCAAAATTTCAGGTGGATTGCAATACTTCTTTTAGTGCTCTAAGTAGGTGCCAGAAAAAAAAAATAAACTTTCTGATATTGTGTCATAAAGCTATGAAAGTGAAAAGCACACAATTTTACATTTAAATTTCCCTCTACATTTCACTTCCAAAGTAGCCAATAGTAAGCACAGAAGAGCTAAATAATGCGGAATTGCTCTCTTCTGACTTTCATTTTATCAATAGATGGTGCCAAGATCGATGAGAGAGACTTGTAATAGTGTTGTGTATGTTTTGAGTGGAATAATTTAAAGTTTTTTCACTTTGAAGAACATCTTTAACCTCCAGTGTTAATTTTATAGCTGTCAAGATATCTATTGGTCAGTAAATGAATGTTAATACTAATTAATATGTTTAGTTGTGGGGTTTTTAGGGGTTTATGGTCATATTAAGATATACAAAGTTCTTAACCTTTTGCTATTTTTGTTGTGATTGATAGTAATTAATGATTTTACTTGCCAAATAACTGTAAATATTAACAGTATGCATCAAACTCCATATTAATCGCTTGAAGATACCACAAGAAATTCAGAATGTTATAATTTTTTGCTTAATATAAACATTGTAAGACCTGTTAGGTTAGCACAGTTTTTGAAAATTACTGCACAAAGTAATTGCTGTCACTATACATCTTGAAAACATAAGTGTAGGGAGGTGTAGACCTTTAATATTCATTTGACCTAGATCCTTCTCTATGAGTTGTAGAGTATTTCTGAAGTTAAATTTGTTGGCATTGATTGATCAGGTATTTTTATTTACTTTGTAAACATTTGGATGTTTTGTTTTATGTGGTTGTAGAAATACCACCAAAATATAGGCTGGCACCCGAAAAGGTAACTAGTCATTGTAACTTGAAATGTCTATTGCTTACAGTTTTCAGAGGATGTTAAGCACTTCTGTAGAGCTTAGAATTTTTCATTTGCAGATCCAATACAAATTGTAATATCAAACTCAAACTAGACATTAGGATTTGAAATTTTCAAAGCATAGGCAGAAATGTTTCTTAGCAAGGAAAATTAAAACTAGATTAAATATTCAGATGTCAAATTTAATAGAAAGAGAAGTTTTCAAAATACAGGGAGACTGCATTGATGACAATGAATACAATTATTGGAATGGTTGAGATATTTAATAACACGAAGGCTTCACAATTTTCACACAATGAGATATTTCAACAAAATAAGGGCATAACTGGGAAATGTGAAGAATCCTTACACCCTTGGACACCAATTTAAACAACCAATAAGGAAAAGAATGTTCTAAGGTTTCAATTATAAATATTGGTCGACTATTTTCTGTTGCTGCCCCGACGCAATTTTCTCTCTATATTTATGTGACATACACTGGCAATGAACTTGATTACAATATAAAATGAAAATACAGACAAACTCTTACACAAGGGTTATTAAAAGGTTTTGCCATAAGTACTGCATATGCATCATAGTTTTATAAGCAGATCCGTTGGTGTTTTATTTTGCTGTGCCATCTGTTTTCTCATTTACTAAATTCTGACCATCTTATGTGTATTGCTTGGAATGAAATATATTGCATTTTTACATCTATTTTCTGAGGAGTACCAACAATTTTCTACTCCATGGTATTCCCAATGAAAGTATTTATTTTATGACTTCATCATTTTTATATTCTAGAATACAGGCATTGTAAATCATTTAGGAATTGAAATTAGAAGCTGTCTTACAGCCTATGTCCATTGGGAAGAACATCCTTTTCAGTGGCAAAAGATTATCAATTGAAATCTCACTCTGTCGTAATAGTAAAGATAAAGAAACACCTGGTACACTATAAACTTCCTTGGATGAGAGATCACTTACAAAAGCATTAGGGGATGTATGGAATATTTCTTCACATTCCGCAGGTGATCATAAATTAGTTCTGGAGATTGATAATAATAATAATACACTGTGAAAGTTGTGAAAAATCAACTAAACTAGATAAAGGACATCCATTTCATGGTAAGAGTTTTATAGCATTGTAAACGCATATTCTTCTGCTCTGTGAAAACTTTCAAACTTGTGGTTTTGTACTTTAGATATTTGATAATGTATTAGCACCTCACTTCCTACGCTAATAATGATGCTTAAATGCAACATCATCATGTCAATGGATTTACTAGCACAAAAGAACTCCTGTGGGAAAAAACACCTTTTAATAGTGTTTAATGCCTGTTCTTACTCTATACAACATCACAGGCGTTAACACTGGTGATAAATGAATTATGATTGGGAAAGGAAATTTGGGAACTGATTAGGCCTCAGTTTAGAGTATTGGTATTTGTCAGTTATGGGGACTGAGGAAAACTAGAAAAAAAAAACCCTCAGTCATGTTGGGATTAGAACTGCAGATCTCATATTCATGAGTCTGTGGCTTAACAACCTCGGCTACCTGTGTTGGTGACAAACTTTGTGCACAATAGCTACACAACTCTGGTAATTGCCAGCTTTTTGCTTTCTCTACTATGTATAGTAAGTAGGGGAAGTATTGTATTCCACCCAAAAATTTGATACCGAGATTTCACCGGAAATACATGTTTTGAGACCCCCTGAATCCAAAAACATGGAAACATGTACATGTGTGTGTCTGTGAACAGCATAACTCAGAAACGAACAGTGGGATAAACACCAAACTTTGTATTTAGGTTCAGTATCTTCCAGAGATGTGACACGAAGGTTTTCAAGAAAATCCCCCCACTCCAGATTACCCTTTACATGGAACATTTTTCGAAAATTTTAATTTTCTCATAAACGGCTCTTAATGATTTTGATTAAAATATCATATGTTTAAGATATTTTCATGACAAATGTATATCTCGAATTTTCTGGGAATGTCTCCAAAAGTATTCTTCATTGTGAACGACTTTTGCATAACTGGTAAACCATAAGAGATAGACCAAATTTAACTGCACAAAAAATCTAGATTGCATTAAAATACACAATTTATGTTATATACATTTTTTTTGTTGAGTGAACCATTTTTGAGATATTGCTTGTTATTCCCTTAAATTTTCCAATACTTATACTTTTTCTCAAATTCGTTATTCATTTTTTTTGTCCTGGTAATGCAAAGAGAATGAAATACTTCACATAGCAACCAGGTCTTAAAATATTTGACTATAGCTTAAAGCCTACCAATTCCCCTTGCATCTACAAGAAAATTAGCAATAAGATTAACATCTCGATATCTCGATTAACATGAAGCATATGGGGAATAAGCGTTTGTAAAAACAGTTTGTGCAAGAGTAGAGAAAGTCATGTGAGTGTAACACATCAGATTTTTTTTTTATATATATAAAAAAACTTAGCAATATTGTTGTTATTAACATCATCATCATCATCATCATCATCATTCGTGGTGTACAAAATATATGGAATACTGCTTATTATAATTTTAAAATTTCTTTTAAAATATTAATATGCTCAACTCCAATGTGTGGGGCAGCTTGTCTACCTATTAATTAGAGGACCCAAGTTCAAACCTTGGTTAGGGTAAGTTGCCTGTGAATAATAAATTGTTTTTTTTTTATTTATTTAATCATTCCTCCCCCCCATTCCTCTTATATAAAACAAATGTCTGGTAACTTTTAGCTTAGTGAACCCTGGGCTCATTTGGGCATAATTTCCAGATATGAGTAGTTAAAAGGACATTAAACATTTGCCAAAAAAAAAGAATGTTAAGTGCTGCATTTATTTTTCATATATCACTAACAAAGACTGACTTATGATATAAACATTGGGTGTTGTTTCCATATTTTGCATATAGGCTAATTTGAAAGCATTTGTATGCAGATATTTATTATGATTATCATAGCATGGATAAAAGAATCACGTGTAAATTTGTAATGGGTGGAGAAGGGTTTTTGTGTTACACAACAGATTTTACTTATTCAGTCTTTGGAAAACTGTTGATGTTAAGTAGCATTTTCTTGCAATTCCCTTGGAGCTCTCTCATACAATTTCGTAATTTTTATTTTTTCTACTCTTGCCTATAGTACGTAGAGGAATTATTATGTTCACCCAAAAGTTTAATATTGAGATTTCACTGGAAATAACACATTTTAAGGCCCCTAAACAAACAAAAGCAAAACAAAAAATATTTTTTTTTAGTTAAACTGTGTGTGTATGTGTGAGTGTGTGTGTGTGTGTGTGTGTGTGTGTGTGTGTGTGTGTGTGTGTGTGTGTGTGTGTGTGTGTGTGTGTGTGTGTGTGTGTGTGCGTGTGTGTGTGCGTGCGTGTGAGAGAGTGAGAGAGAAAACAGCTAACTGAAAAACAAAAAGTTGATGAAATCCCAAACTTGGTATTTATGGTTCAACGCCTTCCAAGGATGCGACAAAGATTTTCAGAAACCCAAAACTACCTTTACATGGAAAAACATTCGTTATTTTTGTATTTTCTCAAAAATAGCTCTAAGAGTTTTGATTAAAATACCATATGTTTAAGATATTTGCATGAAGATAAAAGGTGTGTATATATTAAATTTTCTGACAGTAGGCTTGTTTTCTTCATTCTGAATGAATTTTGTATAACTTTTAAATTATAAGATTGGCAAAACTTACTCAGTAAAAAATGTAGATCTTGTTAAAACACACAATTTTTGTCAAATTTCTTATGTGGAATTAACCATTTCCTAGATATTGTTTATTATTGGTTTGAATTGTAAAATACGTTTTACATTTTGCAACTGCTAAGTCAGTATTTGTTTTTCTTTTGCCCATGGAAAGAGAATGGAATTTTAAAGCCATCGTATAGCTAGCCATTTTTAAAGATTTGATTATTACTTAGGTCTTGAGGCAGTATTTTAATACCTGAATAATTTCAATTGTAATTTAAAATAGGTAAATTCAATAACAGCCCGCCTTGAAACAATATGTATGTAATAATTATTTAAATTGTATGTAACAGTCATTGCAAATACTTATTTTTATTGTAAACATATTTTATTAATATTATGTGAATACTTTATATACTCTAGTAATGCAGGAACTGTGAGAATAGTAAATTTTAGGTTGCTAACAATGAGTAATAATGAGATAATTATGGCAATAATGTGTTTAGAATTTAAAAATGTACTGGTCATGATTAGAACGACGATGACGTAGTTTCAGTGACAGTTTTAAAATTAGCCAATAAACAGCAAAGAAAAGTTTTAAGTTGAATGCAGAAATTCTATTGGACTAGAATTAGCCAATCAGAGACTCGCATTACTGAAGCTATGGTTAGTTCAGTTCCTGGCAAGACGTGATGGTGTGTAGATGGAAAAATGTGTTCTCTACGGTCGTTTAGTAAAAACTAATATACTCGTTAAGTGAGTGTATAAAAGTTTCTCACAGTTCTTTTAAAAGTGTAGTGGTTTATAAATATGTGCAAGAAGTTTAAATAAAAGTAAAACTCTAAAAGTTTAATTCTGTTGCATCAACAATAATTGTCATTACCACACCTTGTATAAGAATCCTGACTCTAAATTAAGACTGACGCAGCCGAGGCAAATTCAATCAGTAATACTACGAAACCAGCATCAATAAAGCATCATCTTCCAATTACCAGATAAATAATTACTCCAATCTACAGCATTCCCCTTGTACCTACAATGAAATGTGTAATGAAATCATAACTGCAAATGTTTATCTTGATTAACATGAAACAGATAGATGAATGAGCCATTCTAAGGGTAGTTTGCAGAAGAGTGAATAGTGAAAATAATGTGAATGTAACTAATTGTATTTTTAACATTGTAATGGTAAGAATTTAACAATAAAATAGATCTCCAAGGGAGTGCACCCCATACTAGACCACCTACCATGAGAAAAATAGTATACGCACCTGTTAAATGTTTAGTATTATCTACTGCATTAACAATACAAATTATAGATGAATATAACTGCCTATGTAAGTTTTAATTAAAAAGTATTGACATTAGGGACATTAGGCCTCAAGTAATGACCTGGAAGATGTGATGTAATCTGGAAAACTTCTCGTGTTTATACCATAAATGAAATGAATAGCCCAGATTATCCATTGCAGTACAAAATCGACCATCATTGGCCCATCCACTCTGACAACAGTGTTTACAATTAGACTTGTGAAAAGTGTCTTATTGCGAGTATAAGAAAACTCTCTTATAAATGGTTTTGGGATGCTGGTTAAAATAAATCTGATGTGTTACACTCACATGACTTTCTCTACTCTTGTACAAACTATTTTTACAAACTCTTATTCTCCATCTATTTCATATTAATCGAGATAAACATTTGCAGAAACAATCTTTTGACATGCAAAGAGAATTACATTTTTACACGTAGCGACATGTTCTAAAAATATTTGACTTTCGCTTAAGGCGTACTATGTTCCCCTTGTTTTGTATTTGCAAGGGCAATATAGAAATACAGTAGCCTTTAAGCATAGACATATATCTTAATAGCTGGTTGCTAGGTGCAGCACCATTCTCTTTGCCACAGATTAATGATCTTTGCATATCCAAGACAAAAAGAATGTATAACGAATTCCCATTTGAGAAAATAAGTATTGAAAAATTTAAGGGAATAACAAGCAATATCTCGAAAATGGTTCACTCAACAAAAAAAATGTATATGACATAAATTGTGTATTTTAACGTGATCTACATTTTTTGTGTAGTAAAATTTTGTCTATCTCTTATGGTTTATGAATTACGCAAAAGTCGTTCACAATGAAGAATACTTTTGGAGACATTCCCAGAAAATTCAAGATATACATTTTATTTGCCATGAAAATATTTTAAACATATGATATTTTAATCAAAATCGTTAGAGCCATATTTGAGAAAATTAAAATTTTCGAAAAATGTTCCATGTAAAGAGTAGTCTGGGGTGGGGGAATTTTCTTGAAAACCTTCATGTCACATCTCTGTAAGATACTGAACCTAAATACCAAGTTTGATGTTTATCCGACTGTTCATTTCTGAGTTATGCTGTTCACACACACACACACACACACACACACACACACACACACACACACACACACGCACGCACGCACGCACACGTTTCCAAAAATGCTTTTTTTGGATTCAGGGGGTCTCAAAACATATATTTCTGGTGAAATCTCGGTATCAAATTTTTGGTTGGAATACAATACTTCCCCTACTTACTATACGTAGTAGAGAAAGTAATATGCAAATGAGAATTCCATAGAAAATAGTACACGTTACTATTTTCTTTAAGCTCTAAGCACAATGTATGGATGTTACTGAAATTTGCACTGTAAACTTGGTAGTACTGATTGAAGATAGCAATTTTAAGCTGGCAAACATTGGCCAACTTTGAAAGCTGCATCAATGCTCAAGAATGGCTGAAATTATGATATTGCACACTATGTGGAAATGATGTCTAGAATGGGTCAGAATGGGTGTGCTGAAATTTTTAGGATACTTGGCATTTTATTTACCTGTATTAGGGAAATGTAGTAATAGGTTACAATGTCTATTTTTTTAATTTAACCCATCAGTGCTCAAATTATTTTTTTGTAAAATTAATGATAGTCAGCTATTGAGGAAAGTAATGAAAATATAATAGCATGCACTACTTTTTGGAAAAGAATGTCCATAGTGCATACACTAGGACACATAGTTGACAAAATTGGAATTCACAGAGTATTTCAAATAAGTATTTTTCTTTTAAGAAGCATTATTGAAATATTTAATACATTGTCCATCACATTTTTAGCACACATTTTTTGCTTTCTCAACTGTTACGTAGTATTGAATTGTGTTGAATTCCATTAAAAAATTTGATATTGAGATTTCACCAGAAATACATGTTTTGAAGCCCCCTGAATATAAAAAAGTATTTTTAGAAAAAGGTCCATGTATGTGAACAGCATAACTCAGAAATGAAAAACCAGATTAATACCAAACTTGGTTCAGCATATTCCAAGGAAGAGAGCTGTAGATTTTCAAGAAAAATTCCCCCCCACCTCAAGCTACCCTTTACATGGAAAAGTTGCATTTTGCTAATAGCCTGTGAAGTCCTCTTTATTCTGAATGAATTTTTTTACTTTCTCTACTGCGTATAGTAAGTAGGGAAAGTATTGCATTCCACCCAAAAATTCGATACCGAGATTTCACCGGAAATACATGTTTTGACACCTCCTGAATCCAAAAAAAGCATTTTTGGAAACACGTCTGTGTGTGTGTGTCTGTGAACAGCATAACTCAAAAATGAACAGTCGGATAAGCACCAAACTTGGTATTTAGGTTCAGTATCTTCCAGAGATGCGACACGAAGGTTTTCAAGAAAATCCCCCCACCCCAGACTATCCTTTACATGGAAGATTTTTCGAAAATTTTAATTTTCTCAAAAATGGCTCTAACGATTTTGATGAAAATATCATATGTTTAAGATAATGTAATGAGAAATGAAATGTATATCTTGAATTTTGTGGGAATGTCTCCAAAAGTATTCTTCATTGTGAACGACTTTTGCATAACTGGTAAACCATAAGAGATAGACAAAATTTTGCTACACAAAAAATGTAGATCGCGTTAAAATACACAACTTATGTCATATACATTTCTTTTGTTGAGTTAACCGTTTTCGAGATATTGCTTGTTATTTCCTTAAATTTTCCATAAATTACCAATAAGATTGACATCTCGATATCTCGATTAACATGAAGCATATGGAGTATAGGCGTTTGTAAAATTAGATTGTACAAGAGTAGAGAAAGTCATGTGAGTGTAACACATCAGATTTTTATAACTTGTAAACCGTACGGGATAGGCAAAAACATATTGCACAAAAATTTAGATGTCATTAAAGTGCACAATTTATCCCAAATAAATGTTTTTGTGGTGTAAGTCATTTCCGAGATATCCTTTGTTATTGGTTTGGATTTTTGAATACTTAATACTTTTTTCAAGTGGAAGATGGCTGTTTATTTTTCTTCTGGCCATGCAAAGAGAATGGAATTTCAAAGCCATCACATAGCAACCCGCTCTTAAAATTTGACTATCACTAGCCTATTGTATTCCCATAATCCTCTTCTACAAGGAAATATGCAATAACTCAATTTCTGCATATGTTGATTCGATTAATACAAAGTACATAGAAAAATAATAATTAGTTGAATGGGTTGAGAAAGTCATATGAATGTAACACAAAAGTTTTTTTTCTTTCTTCTTTTGGCTTGTCATATTTCTTTATGTTTGCTTCATTGACTGCCCTAGATCATTAAAACGTGGGTTTTAGGGTTTAGTGATTAGATGGATTGTAATATTTACACTTGCTTGTTACCTTTTTACCTGAGCTTCAGAGAAGAGATCATGCACTCTGTACTGAAATATCAGCCAACCAAGAAGAGGCCAGTATTGTTTATCGTTTTCAAAATGAACTCTATAGTTTGAAATATTCTTGTGTAATCCAACAGTGTCTTCCATGACTGTTGCTTTTGCAGGTATTGTGTTTGCATTGTCCAAAAAAAAAAAAAAAAAAAAAAAGATTCAATTGTTTCTACAGCAGAACAATCAATAATCTGAACAATTCATTGTTGAGGAAAATATAGGAAAAAGGAAAAATATCCCCATCTACCCAGTGGAATCTGCTTGATTTTTTTTCTGGGAAAAATACTATCTCTACCACAAGGATCAGTCCTGGGCCTTTCTTTCTTTTAAGTGCTTAAATTAATAAAAATGGAAATCTTAGGTTATGTGGTAGGATATTATTTTTTGGAGATGAAAATATTTCAGAAAATTTACTTACAATGAAGATGTAAAATGATTTGAACATATTAGCATTATGATTTGTTAAAAATAATTTAATAATAAATGGTTCCAAAACTAAATACATGCTCTTTTGCAATTGCCCCAAATGATTACACTAGTCTGCATGATATCGGATGTCTGAAAACTAATAAGTGCTTCTGAGTCACTTTTTTATGATGATTTCAGAACTGCTTTTAGTTTTTTTTTCCTATCATGTACAGTTTTTTCACAATTTCACTTCAAAAATATAGAGATATAAAGATATTGTATCCGCCACTACACATAAACTTGGGCTTGATGAAGCAATTTGTAAGGGCTCTACCACAGGATGGACCCTGCTTCAAGTACCTTTCCAAGAAATTTCCCTTCATTGCACAAGACAAATTAAAGGCTGGAATTTTTGTTGGTCCTCAAATAAAGAAATTGATGAAGGATGAAGATTTTGAAGACAATGAATGAGAGAGAAATAGAAGCATGGACCACCTTCCGATCTGTTACTGAAAACTTCTTAGGCAATAACAAAGATCTTAATTACAAGGTCAATGTTGAAACAATGTTGGAAAATTTCAAGAAGATGGGTTGTAACATGAGTGTAAAGGTGCATTTTCTGCATTCACATATCGACTACTTTCCAGAAACTTTGGGACATTATAGTGAAGAGCAGGGTGAACGTTTTCACCAAGATTAAGGAAATGGAGAGGAAATGCCAAGGGAAATGGAGCAAGGAAGTCAAAGAAGAGAAAGTTTGAAAAAAATTAAATGAAACACTTTGGTTTCTTGTTTTGTTAAAATGTAGTCATGAAATAAATTAGGGAAGTTTTTGAGAGTATTCTTAAAATGTTTCTTAAATAAAAACTTACCTTGTGTGAAATGGTATTTGAATAGTTTTCTACGCTCATTAGTAAAATTGTCAAAATATTACTTATTTTGTGTAAAAACCTGACGTGATAGAAAAAAACTGAAGTTATTTCTGGAATCAGCATAAAAACTTGATTCAAGAACACCTACTTTTAAGAAATGATCTGACAAAAAGTTTGAAAATGCAGACTAGTGTTATTAATCTATGAAATAATTGAGCATGTAAAATCTTTGTATTTATCTGAATGTTCTGTTTTGAGATATGCTGTTTGCACACCCCATCCACACATCTTTAAGAATTGTTTTATCAATGGACCTCAAAACATGTATTTGCGGTGATATCTCCAGCTTGGGTATAATACTTCATCTACATACTAGGCATGGTTGAGACATAGGATGTAGAGAAAGTAAACATGCAGAATTGCACAAAATAGTCGCTCAATCAATTCCAACACCAAGTCCTTGAGTCCTCATTCACAACAAAAATTAAACGTAAGAATGGCGTGAACTTAAAGGCTAGATGTATTGTAATGGAACCGTTCGGAATGAATCACGTAAACATAAAAATAAACGTTGAATTAAATATAAACTTAGAAGCGTGCAAGGTCCTTTTTTCAAGTTTATGTCTAGGTCAAATATAAAAAATCTAGCCAATCAGAGAGCGACTTTCATCACGTGATCATTCTGCCATATCTCAAAAGATTTTTCCGTCGTCATGTGTTGATTCGCGAACGGCCTTTCTGTGTAAGATTATGGACTAGGGATCACTGAAATATCTAAAATAAAATAGCAGCAAAATAAATTGTGAGGTAGGTGGTGCTTTTTTGTGAATTTAATGTTCTTTAACTGGGTAGCCAGCTCCTGTTCATTTTGATACACGTACACTCGGTCGAACTAAAAGTATCCGGTCTCTTGGGCAGATAATTCTTTCAAAGTCTCTTCGAATGACCACGCGGTTCACAACCGTCAACTTCTGTGCGCTGCTTTGGCTAACTCTATAATAAGTCACCAAGGCACTGATTTGGGCTACCTCTATACTATGCTTGGCGTGGGGCAGTGTTAAGCTACGTAACTTCTATTGTTATCTTTAATTTTTTACAACTCGTTTTACTGTAGTATAGTTGAATAATAGTGCTTGTATTACTTCAGTTAACTTACAAATATAATTAAAATAATTGTGAAATTTATGGTTGTAAAATTAAATTGACTGAGCATGAAACCTCCTCCCAACCGATAAATTCTCACGGTTGCCACCTACCGGCTTGGCGGACTACTAAATAAACATCACATACATAAAATATGAAGAAAACCTGTTATATCTTTACTCATGTATTTAAAATGAAAGGGAGAAAAAGTTGAGTAGCCCCACGGAGATTTGAATTTGCCGCCCCAGGAACAATAAGCTCTCTTCCACTGAGCTAAGAGTGCTGCAGTAAGCGTGGTATTATAACGAGCTTTAGTCATACTCCACTCGAGAACCATCAATCAATAAAGTGTATTTTGGTTACGAATATTCAGTATTGAAACATCTGTCTGAAATCTCGCATATGAATTATTTTTCTCGAAAGACTTTGTGATTATAGTTGTGTTCCCCATTATAACTACTACAAGAATATACGCTGTCTTGTGACAAACCCTGGCTGTCCCGATTGCCCACGGAACTATCCGATTTGAGCTCTGTCTCTCAGACGCCGACCAGTTTTGAATTGACCGAGCGTACATAACCTCTTCTGTCGTGTGGCTACCATATTAGCTCAATTGTTTCACGCTCTCTTGCGTTTGGCTGCTGTTTATATTTCCGTTTGTCATTGTAAATGACAACTTATCGCGTTAAGTTCATGCTTAAGTTTTACGTCGTTGTGTTAAGGCTTAATTTTAATTGTGAATGGCCTTTTACTCTGCTGCGCTGTTTTGTTTTCTTAACTTCGATTTCGACTCAATGGAAAGCTGGTGGTCGTGTTTTAACTGGGCTAAAATGACTCGGTAACCTTTACCCGGGTTAAAGGCTCATGGTGAAACAGCAGTATGTTTTTCACATGAGTTGAATAAGTGTGCGATTGTTGGTTAAACCGCCTCTTATATTTAAAATGTCTAAGTCTTAGGAAACTATTCGTAATTAACATTTGTTGTATTTAATGCTGAAGGTTTTTTTTTCCCTGTCACCATTCCTGCATTCAGAGTGTAAATAGGAATCTGGATTATAATGGACAAGTGTTATCTCTATGAACAGTATAGAAATCAAAGCATCGCTGCCCCAAATGATGGTATAACGTTATATGTGTGGATAGTAACTGTAATAAGCTCTTGATTAGTAAACACTTTGTCCCCTTTCCCCTAAAATATTAATCTATCACAAAATTGCCTAACTGCTAACACAAGCATTGCCTTCATTATCGCAGAATTACCTATGTTAATTGCATTATTAATTACAGGGTGTTTAAGGTTATCAGAATGACCTGAAACCTCAAAATGTACTACAATACGTGGAATTGGGGTAGTTTAACGTTGCTGTGGTTTTGAGCCTCGCTTGTGGTATTTTACGGAGGTGTAATGTGTTGTTTACTGAAATTATCGTAGCTTATAGATTACATAAGTTTTATATAATCTCCACGTTATACATGTTTCCAAGCAATCGCAGCCGCAGCTTGCGTCAATGCCGTCTTTCAGCTTTTAGCGACAGAGAATAATGGGATCTAAAACAGGAGTGTTAGTGTTTGGATAACCCATAGTTAGGTTATTTTAATTCGTTCTATAAAAGTCATTTTAATGAAAAACATCTGATGTTACATGCCTTTCTGTATGTATCTTCTACAGACCCTTCTTACAAAAGCTTATATCTGCATTTTATGTTAATCGAGTATTATGAAATTTTTTCTTGAATTTGAAGGATTTAATTAAACATTTTAAAATGCTTAAAATAATTTTTAATTGAGTTTTATTAATAGAACTATTTTGGTTTGCAGAAATGATTTTATTGCACATTTTAAGGATGCATGAGGTTGAGACGATAGTCAACTATTTAAAAAAATCTGATGTGTTACACTCACATGACTTTCTCTACTCTTGTACAATCTATTTTTACAAACACCTATTCTCCATATGCTTCATATTAATCGAGATATCGAGATGTCAATCTTATTTGTAATTTTCTTGTAGATGCAAGGGGAATATGGTAGCTTTTAAGCGATAGTCAAATATTTTATCGCTGGTTGCTATGTGGCGCATTCCAATCGCTTTGCATGTCCAGGACATAAAAAAATCTGATGTGTTACACTCACATGACTTTCTCTACTCTTGTACAAACTATTTTTACAAACGCTTATTCTCCATATGCTTCATGTTAATCGAGATATCGAGATGTCAATCTTATTGGTAATTTTCTTGTAGATGCAAGGGGAATATGGTAGCTTTTAAGCGATAGTCAAATATTTTAAGTGCTGGTTGCTATGTGGCGCATTCCATTCTCTTTGCACATCCAGGACATAAAAAAAATGAATAACGAATATGAGAAAAAGTATAAGTATTGGAAAATTTAAGGGAATAACAAGCAATATCTCGAAAACCGTTCACTCAACAAAAAAAATGTATATGACATATATTGTATATTTTAACGCGATCTACATTTTTTGTGTAGTAAAATTTTGTCTCTCTCTTATGGTTTACCAGTTATGCAAAAGTCGTTCACAATGAAGAACACTTTTGGAGACATTCCCAGAAAATTCGAGATATACATTTCATTTGTCATGAAAATATCTTAAACATATGATATTTTAATCAAAATCGTTAGAGCCATTTTTGAGAAAATTAAAATTTTCGAAAAATGTTCTATGTAAAGGGTAGTCTGGGGTGGGGGGATTTTCTTGAAAACCTTCGTGTCGCATCTCTGGAAGATACTGAACCTAAATACCAAGTTTGGTGTTTATCCGACTGTTCGTTTTTGAGTTATGCTGTTCACAGACACACACACACACACACAGACACACACACACACAGACACACACACGGACATGTTTCCAAAAATGCTTTTTTTGGATTCAGGAGGTCTCAAAACGTGTATTTCCGGTGAAATCTCGGTATCGAATTTTTGGGTGGAATGCAATACTTCCCCTACTTACTATACGTAGTAGAGAAAGTAAAAATGAATAACGAATTTGAGAAAAAGTACAAGTATTGGAAAATTTAAGGAAATAACAAGCAATATCTCGAAAACGGTTCACTCAACAAAAAAAATGTATATGATATAAGTTGTGTATTTTAACGCGATCTACATTTTGTGTGTAGTAAAATTTTGTCTATCTCTTATGGTTTACCAGTTATGCAAAAGTCGTTCATAATGAAGAATACTTTTGGAGACATTACCAGAAATTTCGAGATATACATTTCATTTCTCATAACATTATCTTAAACATATGATATTTTCATCAAAATCGTTAGAGCCATTTTTGAGAAAATTAAAATTTTCGAAAAATGTTCCATGTAAAGGGTAGTCTGGGGTGGGGGGATTTTCTTGAAAATCTTCGTGTCGCATCTCTGGAAGATACTGAACGTAAATACCAAGTTTGGTGTTTATCCGACTGTTAGTTTTTGAGTTATGCTGTTCACAGACACACACACACACACACACACACAGACACACACACACAGACACACACACGGACATGTTTCCAAAAATGCTTTTTTTTGGATTCAGGAGGTCTCAAAACATGTATTTCCGGTGAAATCTCGGTATCGAATTTTTGGGTGGAATGCAATACTTCCCCTACTTACTATACGTAGTAGAGCAAGTAAAAAAATCTGATGTGTTACACTCACATGACTTTCTCTACGCTTGTACACACTATTTTTAAAAAACGCCTATTCTCCATATGCTTCATGTTAATCGAGATATCGATATGTCAATCTTATTGGTAATTTTCTTGTAGATGCAAGGGGAATATGGTAGCTTTTAAGCGATAGTCAAATATTTTAACGCTGGTTGCTATGTGGTGCATTCCATTCTCTTTGCATGTCCAGGACATAAAAAAAATGAATAACGAATTTGAGAAAAAGTATAAGTATTGGAAAATTTAAGGAAATAACAAGCAATATCTCCAAAACGGTTCACTCAACAAAAGAAATGTATATGACATAAGTTGTGTATTTTAACGCGATCTACACTTTTTGTGTAGTAACATTTTGTGTATCTCTTATGGTTTACCAGTTATGCAAAAGTTGTTCACAATAAAGAATACTTTTGGAGACATTCCCAGAAAATTCGAGATATACATTTCATTTCCCATGACATTATCTTAAACATATGATATTTTCATCAAAATCGTTAGAGCCATTTTTGAGAAAATTAAAATTTTCGAAAAAGCTTCCATGTAAAGGGTAGTTTGGGGTGGGGGGATTTTCTTGAAAACCTTCGTGTCGCATCTCTGGAAGATACTGAACCTAAATACCAAGTTTGGTGCTTATCCGACTGTTCGTTTTTGAGTTATGCTGTTCACACACACAGACACACACACAGACACACACACACACAGACACACAGACACACACACGGACATGTTTCCAAAAATTCTTTTTTTGGATTCAGGAGGTCTCAAAACATGTATTTCCGATGAAATCTCGGTATCGAATTTTTGGGTGGAATGCAATACTTCCCCTACTTACTATACGTAGTAGAGAAAGTAAAAATCTGATGTGTTACACTCACATGACTTTCTCTACTCTTGTACAAACTATTTTTACAAACGCTTATTCTCCATCTACATCATGTTAATCGAGATAAACATTTGCAGACTCTATCTTATTGCTAATTTTCTTGTAGATGTAAGGGGAAAATATATTTACAAGGGCAATATAGAAACACAGTAGCCTTTAAGCATGCACATATCTCTTAATAGCTGGTTGCTAGGTGCAGCACCATTCTCTTTGCCACAGATTATAACGCTTTGCATATCCAAGACAAAAAAAATGAATAACGAATTCCCATTTTAGAAAATATTGAAAAATTTAAGGGAATAACAAGCAATATGTCGAAAATGGTTCACTCAACAAAAAAATGTATATGACATAAATTGTGTATTTTATCGCGATCTACATTTTTTGTGTAGTAAAATTTTGTCTATCTCTTATGGTTTACCAGTTATGCAAAAGTCGTTCACAATGAAGAACGCTTTTGGAGACATTCCCAGAAAATTCGAGATATACATTTCATTTGTCATGAAAATATCTTAAACATATGATATTTTAATCAAAATCGTTAGAGCCATTTTTGAGAAAATTAAAATTTTCGAAAAATCTTCCATGTAAAGGGTAGTTTGGGGTGGGGGGATTTTCTTGAAAACCTTCGTGTCGCATCCTTGGAAAATACTGAACCTAAATACCAAGTTTGGTGTTTATCCGACTGTTCGTTTCTGAGTTATGCTGTTCACAGCGCGCGCACACACACACACACACACACACACACACACACACACACACACACACACACACAGAGACACACACACGGACATGTTTCCAAAAATGCTTTTTTTGGATTCAGGGGGTTTCAAAATATATATTTCCGGTGAAATCTCGGTTTCGAATTTTTGGGTGCAATACAATACTTCCCCTACTTACTGTACGTAGTAGAGAAAGTAAAAACTATATTTTGACTTTGAAATTCTCTACTCACGAGAGACAAAACAGTGGTAGCATAGCACTTTAAAAATATTTGATAAAGTATTGAGAAATTCAAACCAATAGCAGATATCTTGGATTACTTAATGCTACAAAGGATTTGTTTGACAATACGCGAGCTTTAACGAGATTTGCGTTTTTCGTGTAGTACTTAAGACTTTTGCCTGTCTCTTATGGTGTACCAGTTATACAAAATTCATTCAGAATGAAAGGCTATGGCAGAAAAATTCAAAATTTAATTATTTTAGTCATGCAAATATTTTAAATGAAGTTTTAATCAAAAATTACTAGGAATTTTTGAGAAAATGAAAAATAACGAAATAGTTTCTTTATAAATCGTAGTTTGGGGTGAGGAATTTTCTTGAAAATCTTCATGTTGCATTCTTAGAGGATGCTGCATATAAATTCAAAGTTTGGTATGTACTGTAAATTTCATTTTTGTGTAAATCTGTTGACAGACTTGCACCCGCGATTTTTTTTTCAGGGGCTTGAAGCATATATTAACGGTGATATTTCGACATCGAATTATTGGGTGGATTGTGATAAAATTAATTCTTGTTTTAGATTTTTTTTTGGTGAAATTATTACTTTACCTTTCATGCAATTGCGAGAAGGAAAGAAATGAGAACACAGCTGAATCGCACATTTAGCTGCACGCATATATAAACTGATTTATTTTATAGCTTATACTTAAAGCAGAAATATGCAAATTATGCGTGAATAAAAGCAACAATTGCATTTTAAACTTGAGATTATTATTATTCTGGTGTACAACCCGAGCAAAAAAGCTGTAATTTTAATGCCTGGTCTTTTAACAACCAATTATTTATTCATTTTTCGGTAATAGAATCTTTGGGGCAAAAATTACAAGGCTTATTTTTTCAAGAGGAAAACATTGATATGTAATTGAAATTACTTATTGCGGATAAGTATTTAAATCGATCAACATCACACTTCTGCTATATATTTGCATTAGATCGTATTCGGGGGTTATGCCATCTGGTGATCAATTTTGACAGATTTCTCCCCATTATCTAGTGAGGTAAAGTGCATTATTGAAGATATTTAAGAAATAACTATTTTCTAGGAAAAGGCTAGCACAGTTGTTATTTACGCATTTTGTGTCTGAAATGGAGTATTTTACGAGTGGAAAGATTTTGATTACGAGCGTAGCGATTGATGAAAATTTCACGAGTATACATATATAAACCGTAACAAAAATTTACAATAAACAGTTTTGCGAAATCAAAATGAATACACACACACACACACACACACACACATATATATATAGTTTAATGTCCTTCCTATGTCATATCGGATGATGAATGAATGAAATGGGTGAAATTAGGCTGAAATGAGCCCGAGGTCCATAGAGCTTATAGGTAACCGACATTCATCTTCAGGATAAGAGAAAACCTTATCTGTGTAACTCACCCTAACCGAGTTTGGAACTCGGGGACCTCTTAAATGTGAGGCAGACACGCTACCATCACACCACAGAGACGGGCCGAAAATATATTATGAGATTTAAGTTTAATGAACATAAACAGTTGAATATTATACACAGCGTGTCTTTGAGGGGAAGTTCCAGTTTAACACACTGAATTTGAAAAATCTGTACTCGGACTTGAAACTGTTTACATAGGCACTTGCCAACTTTTACGATTTGCCCGTAAAATGCACGAGAGCGCAGAACTTTTTACGACTTAACGGCAAAGGAGGCGTTTTTACAGCTTTGTGGGCAGATTCAGTGTTAAAGGTTTTTCACCACGGACATGACAAAATATTAAATTCTGTTGCATTATATTGTAACTTGACTGAATGTTCCACGCTATTGGTATACGCTATGATAGGCCAGTGTGTCCTTCGTCACGACCAGCCCTTTACTGGGCTGTAACAAAATGCATAGCGTGCAGATTTAAAATGTAATTGCACCATACTAATAGTAACCTCTAGTAAACGATAAGCGGTAAATAGGCACGAACATTCGGTAGTGAATGCCAAGAGCTGTAAAGTCAACCCCCTCATGTTGAGATAGGTGTTGTATTGTATTTCGACTGGTGGGGAGCCGAACTTGAAGTAGTTGCAACCGCACGTATGGTAAAAAGTTTTCGGTAGCCTTCGTCCCAAGTTTAAAAATATTAACTTTGTAATTTGACTGTTTGTTTAATTATTATATATTTATATTTGCCTCGGCTGTTTGAGTATTTATATTTTTTAGAGACATGAATGTCTTAGCAGGGAGGGGTGCGACTGAAGAATGTTGGCTTACACAGATTATAATTTTACTTCACTTCTTTTATTAATGCTTGACACGATTTAAATAACACTTCACTGATATAGAGAACTGTGAGATTTTTTTATTAATTTCTTGCACTTTTTAACATGTAAACTAAATACAAAATACGTATTAAATTTCTCGAGGACGCATCTCGCGTCTGGTTAGGAACCTGTCTACAAGCAACTGACTTTTGAATTTGTAAATTTTGCCCCATTTTAGTTTCTAATTGGCTAATCTTAGTCCATAGCATACCTTCATTTAACTAAAGCTTTTTCTGGTTGTTGATTGGCTATTTTATAAGCTGTCACAAAAATTACATTATTGCTTCCAAGAATCACAAGTAGCATTTAAACGTTCTAATTCATTATTGTCTCAACGTTACCTCATTGTTACCTCATTGTTAGCAACCTTTAATCTATTATTCTCACAGCTCCTACATTATTGAATTACGTAATACATTCACATAACATTATTGAACATGTACATAATAATATAAACATTAATACAATGACTTACATGCATTTTTATGTATTGTTACATACATATTGCTTCAAGGTGGGCTGTTATTGAATTTATATGTTATATAATTAGACTGAACTCATTTAAGTGTTGAAATACTGCCTCAATGGAAATTATTATTATTATTATTATTATTATTATTATTATTATTATTATTATTATTATTATTATTATTATTATTATTATCATCATCATCATCATCATTAATCTTATTCGCGTTCTACGGCTGAGGAATATGTTTCGTGACAGTTTTTGTTTGTAGTTCATGTTATGAAGCGTGAAACATGGACTAGAAATATGTGTATGGTCTTGGAAGTGGTGTTCTTTGCTTTAATTTATGCTTATTACGATAGCAGGTAAAATTTCAGTATGTGTGTCTCCAAGGATTACTATAAAATGAATTCATATTTATTTTACACAATTTTTATATATTTACTGCACTGAACATTTTACACATTCTAAATTTCATGTCATTGCAAAATTATTACGTATTTCTGGACGATGGAAAGTTTTACGGGTTTAATTTCAGGCATTTGGCAAGTATGTGTTTAGTTTTGCAGTGTTTCTTGTTATGATTGTAAATAAAGTAATTTGTTGCATTTATGCAACCCTCTCGCGAATATTTAACAACAGTTTTAATTTGGTGCGTTGCTGTTTGTACACCTAATAAAGCTCGCCTGAAATTTCGCACACCAATCTATGGTTCAGAATAGTTTAACATAGTTAATTGTGTTTGTACTTCCTGCATGTACGTACCGCCATTGAAATGTGCGTCAAGTATCACTCTCCTAGTGGGCATATCTTTGATGATGATGATATCTGATTTCTTGCGCAGTTTCCGGTGAAAGTAAAGGTCACTGGTCGGATTTAACCCGTCATGTTTTATTGGCTGTCCATCTCTTCCAGGAGGCAATAACTGTCGACCAAGTGCCAAACTGTTTCTTTCTTAGCGATCGTAAAAGTGAGTCTGACGTAGAGAGAGAGAGAGAGAGAGAGAGAGAGAGAGAGAGAGAGACGCAGAATGATATTATAACATTAGGTTTCAGGCTCCAGCGGAAATAATACTGAAAACCACTTACATGGAAGGTAAGATAAAAGAGAAAAGTCTTTTTTTATTTATTTATTTTTTATTAACTAATAATAATTTGTATCAGCAGTTTCCCGCTTTACAATCTAGGCAGCATACAAAATACACGAAACAGAAAAATCTGATGTGTTGAATTCACACGACTCTCTACTCACTCTTCTACAAACTATTCTTGTCTTGTTCGTCACAGATTTCCGCCATTTTTCCGAACACACTTCAGCATTGGGCTTATTGTGCTATCTATCGTTTTGAATAAGTCTCATAACAGATATGGTTTCAAATTCTTCTGGTTCTAAAAACATTTTCCCAAAGGCAGCACACACCCTCTCAAAAAAATCTGATGTGTTACACTCACATGACTTTCTCTACTCTTGTACAAACTATTTTTACAAACGCTTATTCTCCATATGCTTCATGTTAATCGAGATATCGAGATGTTAATCTTATTGCTAATTTTCTTGTCGATGCAAGGGGAATTGGTAGGCCTTAAGCAATAGTAAAATATTTTAAGAGCTGGTTGATATGTGGAGTATTCCATTCTCTTTGCAGGGCCAGGACATAAAACATGAATAACAAATTTAAGAAAAAGTATAAGCATATTGGAAAATTAAAGGGAATAACAAGCAGTATCTCGAAAATGGTTCACTCAAAAAAAAAATGTATATGACATAAATTGTGTATTTTAACGTGATCTACATTTTTTGTGTAGTAAAATTTTTTCTATCTCTTATGGTTTACCGTTATGCAAAAGTCGTTCACAATGAAGAATACTTTTGGAGACATTCCCAGAAAATTCAAGATATACATTTGATTTGTCATGAAAATATCTTAAACATATTATATTTTAATCAAAATCGTTAGAGCCATTTTTGAGAAAATTAAAATTTTCGAAAAATGTTCCATGTAAAGGGTAATCTGTGGTGGGGGGATTTTCTTGAAAACCTTCGTGTCGCATCTCTGGAACATACTGAACCTAAATACCAAGTTTGGTGTTTATCCGACTGTTCGTTTCTGAGTTATGCTGTTCACAGACAGACACACAGACACACACACGGATATGTTTCCAAAAATACTTTTTTTGTCTTCAGGGAGTCTCAAAACATGTATTTCCGGTGAAATCTCGGTATCGAATTTTTGGATGGAATACAATACTTCCCCTACTTACTATACGTAATAGAGAAAGTAAAAATTTATAAAACTAAAAATGAACAATCTGAAAAACCGCCAAAACACGTAAAGTGTTACCATTTGATCTTTATGTAATAGAAAAAATGTGATTTCTCTCCATTAATTTGGCTGCTAGAATTGTTTTAAGTACAGACTAATAGTTTATTAAGGGTGGGGGGTTATCTCCTGCGATCCAAGGCCTCACAGGAGCATATAATGTGCTGGACTGTTTCAGTTTCTTTAATGTACAGTCTGCACTCTGAGTTACTCTGAAACGCTCCCATCGAGCTAAGATGTTTTTTCACTGGAGCATGTCCTGTGAGAAACAATAATTGTTCTCAGCTGAAGTCTGTTACATTTAAGTAAGCTTTCAGCTTTTTCTTACATGGTTTTCTAATAAACAGTTAATCATGCTTGTTTTCTGGGGTTTTAGGCCAGGTTTTATTATATTCTACTTTGGACCAGTTCTTAATAGCTTCTCTTACTAAACATTGAGATGTTCCTAGAGCCGGCTCTGGCCCAATAAATTCCGAAGCTGCTCCTTGTCTTGTAAGTTCATCAGCTTTTTCATTTCCCTCTATGCCACTATGACCCGGCACCCAGGTGATTGAACTTCATTCTGTTCTGCCAAGCCTGCGAGCATGTTTAGGCAGTTTAACACTAGTCCTGACGTTACCTTATGACTACTTAGAGCCTAAGTGCAGCCTGGTTATCTGAAAAGATAAGGATCTGTTTACCAATGCAAGCTCTCCTTAAGTTTTCACGTATGCATCGAATAATGCAGGAAGAGCCAAAAGACTACGAACCGGCAGCGCGGTGTATTTCCTGTCCGCGTCCTCGGCGCTCGTTGCAGTCTGCCGCTGTCATAGAAAGGCGTGGATGAAACCATACAACATTTTTAAAAATACTTTTAAAGGTTTTACTTGTCAACTTTATGAAAGTGTGTTTGAGAACAGAATTATTAGTAGAGATTTGTGGCCCCCTTGGTCAGCCGTACTAACCCCCTGCGATTTCTATCCCTGGGGTAACTTAAAACAAAGTGTACAGACAAACCCACACACCCTGGAAGAATTAAAACAAAATATCCGCCAGGAAATGGCCAGCATTTCTCAACGTGAACTACGGCGAGTGAAGGATAGTTTCCTAAAGAGTTGCCAAAAATGTATGGACAACGACGGTGGCCAGTTCAGCATCTCCTTTCATAAAGTTGGTAAGTAAAGCCTTTAAAAAGTATTTTTAAAAATGTTGTATAGTTTCATCCGCGCCTGTCTATGATAGCGGCAGACGGCAACGAGCGCCGAGGACGCGCAGCCGGTTCGTAGTTTTTTGGCTCTCTCTGTAGCATAAATTTCTGTTTAAAAACAGTAGCATATTCATCCAAGGAGAAAAAATAAGTTTTACACCTTGGTTTTTGGCATATATTCCGGAAGCCGTTTCTGAGCCATTCTTTGAGCCGTCTGTAAACCACATAAAGGTTTCTCAGGAGTTTCCAGTTGGAGTTTTATTTGTCCAACGTTCAGGATCAATTCAGGAATTCTCAGTTGCTTAGCGTGTTGAGTCTATAGAGTGCCATTCTTCCTCCTTCGTTACAACTAAATGCCATGGAGTCGGATTCAAGAGGTCTCCATTGCTGCAATAGTTGTTTTCATAACTCCTGTAACAGCCATACCTACATGCTGTTCTATGAACTTTATTTAGTAGATTTGCATCTGTTTGAAGGACCTTAGGGCACCATATCAGTGCTCCTTAGGTTATCGATGGTATGATTATCCTGGTATATATCTAATGGATTATAGCAGGTTTTAGGCCCCATCTTTTACCTATCGTGCGTCTAACTACTTCAAAGGTTGTTTTGGAACGTTTTATTGTTTTCTAAAATGCTGATTCCAGTCATCTTGGAGTCAAAAGTGATTCCCAAGTATTTGATTTCCTCAGACATTTTAAGTTATTTACTGAAAGTATAGAGGTTCTAATCCCTTTGTCTCTTCTTCTGATAAACGGTACTGTGACTGTTTTATGGGGACTAATAGATAAGCCCTCATTTACAGCCGATTTTGTCACAGTATACAGGGCCGACTGCACGAGCTTCCTGACTTCCTGTATGTACCTCGAACTATGATGTCAGCATGACGCGTGATATCAAACACAGACTATTCTTACATAAGCTTATTATTCTATCTACTTGCTAACCCAGATAAACCTTCAATTCACATTTACACATTTCGTTGAAGGACACAGTAGTTGTGGGACAGAAGCTCAGTAGCATGTTCACATTTTTAAAGAGCGGGTCGCTATGTGATGGCTTTGAAGTTCCATGCTCTTTGAATTACTACGAGAAAAAAAAAATAAAAATAATAAAGCGAATAACAATTACCAGTTGAGAGTAGTATAAGTATTTGAAAATTCAAACGAGTCATAAGGAATATTTCGGAAATATTTAACTTAAAAAAATAACAATTGTGTGCTTTGATATCTGCATTTTTGGTGCAGTAAGATTTTGTCTATCTCTTACGTTTAGCAATTACACAAAAGTAATTCAGAATGAAGAGGACCTCAGAGGCAACCAGAAACAATTGTGAATCAGATGTTATAATTTCCAGAAAATTGTGAATCAGTTGCGACAATCTCAATTCGACAAGATTATGTCAAGCATTAAAGTTCTAGTACGAGGGCAGATTGATAAGTCCATGACTTTGACGAGAGATAGCGTTCTAATCACAGGTTTCTTGTTTGCACCCAAGTCTTACATTTATTCTGGGTATAATCGCAGAAATTCGTCATCTGTTTCTTAGAACAAATTTGAGAGCGTCTAAAATAAGCAGATGTGTATTGCTTTGTAGAAAATGGAGAAAAGTGAATTTCGTCTTCTGATAAAGCACTACTTTTTGCGTGGTAAGACGGAAGAAAACCTGAACAAGTATTATGGGAACTCTGCTCCATCACATGGCATGGTTCACAAAATTTTCGGAGGAAAATTATGTATTCATTCAATAGATCTGTTTATTTGAGATGAAAATAATATTAATCGGATGCTTATACATCATGAAACATTTTATCATCAATAGGGGCAATAATCTCTTTGAGTGCCGTTATTATATGTATTTTTATTTATGAGAAAGAAGTAGTTTAAATCGATTAATATTATTTTCATCTCAAATAATGTGGCCGTTCGAACACAAGAGATGCCGTGCGCACAGGATGGCCGGTTGAGGTCACAGCAGAAGAAATGGTGAACAAAGTTCACGATGTTGTATTGGACGACCGCCGAGTAAAAATCCGTGAGATAGCCAAGACCGTAAACATTTCGAGTGAAGGTGTGTATAACATTCTGCACGAATTTTTGGGTATGAGAAAGCTGTCAGCAAGATGGGTGCCGCGACTGCTCACAGTTGAGAACAAGCGGAGTCGTGTGACCATTACACAGGGATGTTTGAACATGTTCCAGCGCAACCCAAATGAGTTTTTGCGGCGTTATATCACGATTGGTGAAACTTGGATCCATTGCTATCAATCTGAAACCAAACAACAATCAAAGCAGTGGATTTCCTTCGGCGAACCTGCTCCAAGGAAAGTGAAGACCAGGAAAAATCATGGCAGCTGTCTTTTGGGATTCACAAGGGGTGATAGACATCCGCTACCTGGAAAAAGGTAAAGTGATCACAGGTTCATGTTATGTCGCAGTGCTGGACCAGTTTCACAAGGAATTGTTAAAGAAACGATCGGATTTGGTGAAGAAAACTGTTCTCTTTCACCAGGATAAATGCACCCGCACACAAGTGAGGCATTGCCATCGCAAAATTTGTGGAATTGGGCTACGAACTGCTACCTCACCCACCATATTCTCCAGATTTGGCTCCGAGTGACTTCTTCCTCTTCGCAAACCTGAAAAATTGGCTCGCTGGGGAGAAATTTACGTCCAGTAAACATATCATGGCAGAAACAACCTCATATTTTGCGGAATTCAAAAAATCATATTTTTTGGAAGGTTAAAAAATTGGAGAAACGCCGGACAGCGTGTATTAAATTGAAAGGAGATTATGTTGAGAAATGAAATTGATTTTTGAAAAAAAAATTATATTCTTTAAAAAGTCACTGACTTATCAATCCACCCTCGTATATGAGATGTATCTTCAGAGCCAGATCTGTCTTCCGAACAGGGACATATGGAGACCTGCTAGGTTTTGTAAAGTAATTCAATTTCTTATCTGCCGCTAGAGTGCAGTGATAAGTGATTTGCCCTATTTGCGTATGTTAAACTATACTCTCTTGTGATAGACCGTCGGATTATCAAGCCCGTTGTTGCTGCCCGCCGGCGGAGTGCGGCGATTCAGCAACTAAAGGATTCTTCTAGAAACAGAAGCTCCCAGAATGACGAAGCCAGCGATGGTGGTGCTGGTTGTTTGTGCGTCGACTGCTACGATGAGCAACAGGCGAGTGTGGTTGCTAATGCTCACATTCAAGTGGAGCCTGCGGAAGTGAACTAGTGTTGCCTTTAATCCGAGCATTGAGAAAATGGGGGAACTGGAATAACGGAGTTACTAGGTGAGAGCCATCTACAGAGTTCAGACTAATAAAGCCAAAGAAGCCAAATACTGACTTTATTATCTCGTGGTTTAAGTTAACTCAGATAATTATAGATAGTGTTGGCGGCCCACTGCATAGAAAATCGTACGCAGTATAACGAATATGGGACGTTCAGCAGCTTTAGTTAAAGCACACATGCACACACACACACATTTTTATAATTGTTGGATTACTTATTATTGTAACTAGTAGAGAAAGTAAAATGCTTTCATTGGTGTCAGTGAACCTCAGAACGTGTATTTCCGGTGAAGCATCGATATCGAATTTTTGGATGGAATAGAATATTTCCTCTACTCGCTCTACGTATGCGGCAGAGAAAGTAAACATTTGGGAATGGAGGAAAATGTTTGAAACATGCGAATGGAAAACTACACGGCACAACCAATACTGCGCCATAAAGCGCTCTTTTCTGCAATATTTTTATGTTTTCGCAAACGTTTCGTATCTGTAGTTATCCCAGCATCAAACTGTTTGAATGTGGATGTGTTGCAAGCACGTGCTGAATGCACCTTGCAACGCCGCCTACACTAATAGCGACAGTTGACAGTCGATTAGCCTGCTGAAGCGGTCCCATATTTGGCCCACCGTAACACAAGCCCGGGCTCGTCACGGTGATGGCTATACTTGGTCAGTTAACATGCTGGAGGTGTAACACCAGTAATTATATAGGTAACCATTGTTACATGCAGGGTTAAAGTACTGCTGTCCGTTGAACTAGCTATTTTTATAGCTTGATAACGAGTTCCGGTGCAGCTGTATTATTTTTTCCGCTAGCGGGTATCGTCGGATTAATTTGAAGCTCTCTCGCAGGCAATGTGGGCTGAAAAGCCACGCGCTTCTAATACCGCAATTAGAAAGGCACAACTTTGTCTTTTCCCGCTTCCTCTTTCTTCAGCGTAGGCTGAGGAACTCTTGGTTCGAATCCCTTGGAGCTGATCGTTCTGGCCATCAACTTCCTCGTGTACTGGTCCCTAGGAAAGTACTGCCCGTTTTTGGCTGCAAAGTGATGCGTTAATGGAAAGCTCAACCGAAGTTCTAACACAAATCTTCAAAAAAACATTTTTTTCCTGTTTGCATGAAACATCTTTAAATATAAATTCATAATGTGTTTATATGCTCGCCATTTTTCACATTTAAGCGAATTTTTCTACCCAATATCGTTATTTTCACATCTCTTCTACAAACTATTCTTACAAAAGCGTAGTTTTCTATCTATTTCATGATAATCGAGATAAATATTTCCAGAAATGGTTTCACACAGGAGGCTGAAGCGATTGCTAAAATTTTAAAAACCGGGCCTTTAAATCCAGGCTTTGAAATTCCATACTCTTTGCATGACTACGAGACATAAAGGATGGCGACTTCACTTTAAAAAATGTATGCTTAGTTAAAGGAAAATTCAAACTAATAGCGAATGTCCGAAAATGCTTAATACCACAAAAGTATATGACATAAATTGTTTTAATACATCTATATTGAGGCAGTATTCTTAACACTTAAATTATTTCAGTCTAATTATATAATATGTAAATTCAATAACAGCCCGCCTTGAAGCAATATGTGTATGTAATAATTTGTAAAGTATATGTAACAGTCATTGCATATGCTTGTATTATTGTATCCATGTGTAATAATGTTATGTGAATATATTACTAATTTAATAATGTAGGAGCTGTGAGAATAATAGGTTAAAAGTTGTTAACAATGAGGTAACCTTGAGGCAATAATGAATTTGAAAGTTTAACAATACTACTTGTGATTCTTGGAAGCAATAATGTAATTTTAGTGACAGTTTATAAAAAAATAACCAATGAACAACCAGAAAAAGCTTTAGTTAAATGAAGGTATTCTATTGGATTAGGAATAACCAATCAGAGACTTGAAATACAGAAATTTACAAGTTTAGGCGGTTGAAATCAATTCAGTTGCCTGCAGACAGTGTTTGTAACCGGATGCGAGATGCGTCCTTTAGAGATTTAATACGTATTCTTGTGAGGCGAAAAAATAAGTTTACGTGTTAAAAAGTACAAGTAATTAATAAAAGAATCTCACAGCTCTATATAAGTGAAGTGTTATTTAAATCGTGTCAAGCATTAATAAATGGGGTGAAGAAAAATTATAATCTGTGTAAGCCTACATTCTTAGTCGTACCACAACCCTGCCAAGACATCCATGTCTCTAACAATAATACTGACGCAGACGAGGCAAACATAAATATATAATATTTAAAGAAACAGTAAAAATACATTTGGGGCGAAGGCTACCAGAAACTGTTTACTATACGTATGGTTACAGCGAATTTCAAGTTCGGCTCCCCAACAGTTGAAATATAATACAACTCCTTCAATACGACCTACTTCAAATTGACGCCCAAAGCGTGTCGCAAACAAGTTACAACAAAATACCTTCTTCAAATTGGCTTTCCATACGTGAAGCAAAACATCTACTTCAAATTGGCGCCCAAAAATGTGATGCAAATAACGTAACAAAACAACCTACTTCAACATTTTTGGTTTAGCAAGTTTTTGTCTCATGATTAAATTCATTGCGTGTGAAGAGGACTTCATAGGTTGTTCGCGGACAATTCAAAATGTACGATTTTTTAGTCATACATATATCTGAAACATGTGTTTTAATCAGAATCGTTCGAGCCATTTTTGAGCGACTAAAGGAAGTGTTATGTATTACATTCACACGAGACTCTACTCACTGACACTTCTACAAACTACCATTACTAAAGCTTATTTTTCTACTTCATGATAGTCGAGATATACCTTTGCAAAAATAAGTTACGTTACAAATTTCGTTGTAAGCAGGTAGGTACAAGAGCGATAGAGAAAAGCGAATCGATAGTCAGATATCTAAAGTATAGTCGTCAAATTATCTTTCCATGGCATAGCAAGAAGCAACTGAATAGCGATAGCACTCAAAAAAGAAAGACAAATTATTGAAAAAAAATCAAACCTATAATAGCGGATATCTCGGAATTGTTTGATATATTAAAGATGTTTACGTAATAAATAAAATGTATTTCTTAAATTTTCTGGGAATATCCTGAAGTCCTCTTCATTCGGAAGGAGTTTTGTATAGTCTTATTTAAAAGATAAACCATAGACAAAAACGTACTAAACAAAAAATTTACATCTCTTTAAACCAATTTATTTCAAATAGCATTTTTGTGGCATAAGCCCTTTCCAGATATCCGTTATTAATGGTTCGAATTGTTCATACTTGTTATTCTTTTGAAGTCCTGACGTTTTTAATTGTTTCTCGCTATTGCATGAAAAGAGTATGAAATTTTAACGCCAGATATAGCGTCCAATCAAACTTTTGACTATAGCTATTTCCTTCGTATATACAGAGTGCACCATTTAAGTTGAGACTGTACAATATCTCCAAAACTAAGCGTTGTAGAAAGAAATATCTAAAAATTGCTTGATATTATGGGGGGAAAGTAAATGCCATTAGCCGTGTTTTGTTTTGAGGACGGCATGATAGTCATTTTAGGGCCAACTTATTTTTTTAAATGGGAACCTACAATTAGGGTCAAATTAAAATGACCATCAGTATTTAATTTCTCCCATAATTCAAACAACGTTTATTCAAGACTTCTTTCTACAACGCTTGGTTTTGGAGATATTGCAGTCTCAAATGGTCACTCTGTATAACGAAATGTGTAATCTCTAAAATGGAGTAGATAGAAAAATAAGCTTTCGTAAGAATAGTTTGTATACCCACTAATAAATGATGGATTGTAGAGAAAGTCATATGAATGTAATACATCAGAGTTTTTCCCCATATGAATTGCTTAGAATACCAACTGAAACGGCGCAAATTTTGTTGTGCTTAAAGTGTATATTCCATTGAGTTAATTTTGTCTTTATCCCGAAATATTCGCATTTATCTCGAAACGTTCCTAAGAATGTTCAGTAAATAAAGGATGGAGTGAATTGCAAACTTTGAGTTCTGCATCACATATAAAGCGAGAGCCGTATCCATGCGTAGACAATAAACCGAAAAGAATGCGAGTTATTATTTTCCTGTTCCATTTGGCTGGAGGCCCGGAATATGAATTCGTGATAAAATGCACTTTTGCCTCGCAGTTCACAGTAAATAAACTCGAAATGAAACGGAAAGTCCGTGGCGCGACGACAAAATATTGAAATCTTCAGTTCCGAGCGTCATCTGCGTTGAATCTTATATTTTAGTGATTTCTTGTCGGAATTTGGCGATAGCGTTTATCGCATTCGCCCTACAGAGAACAAGTTTCATTCCATAGATGCACAGTCTTCAATATACGAGGGCGGATCGAAAAGTAACGCACAATAATTTTATTACAAAAAAAGTTTAATAGTTAAAATAACAAAAATCACAAATGAAATTACACCTTTTACCTACTTTTCGATATAGTCACCAAGTTTCTCAACACATTTCTCCCATCGTGATACCAGTTTCAATATGCCCTGTTCGTAGAAGTCCGTTTCCTTGTAGTATAGATATTTGCGGACTGCTGATTTCACTTCCGCATCTGTTGCAAAGCGTTGGACGGCCAGAAATTTCTTCATGGAACCAAACAGATGAAAGTCCGACGGTGCAAGGTCCGGACTGTATGGTGGATGCTGGAGTACCTCCCAACCAAATTTGGTGCTTTTCTGACGAACAGCAGCAGCAACATGGGGGCGAGCATTATTATGAAGAATTTTGACATCGTCAGGATTCATGTTGGGGTGACGCAACTTCACCAAAGTTTTCATGTAGGCTGCAGCATTCATAGTGGTCCCGTGCTCAGCAAAGTCCACCAATACAACACCATGCATTTCCCAGAGCACCGTCACAAGCACTTTCCTAGCAGATTGAGTCACTTTGAATGTTTTTCTTCACTGAGGAACCAACATGTTTCCACTCCATACCTGCCTGCTTGGTTTCGGGCGTGTAGTGGTATGCCCACGACTCATCACCAGTGACGATTCCTTTCAGAAAGTAATGCCCTTCTGCGGTGTACCGCCCTAGGTGATCCAAGCTCGTCATCATTCGCTGGCCCTTGTGGTTGTCTGCCAGGTTCTTAGGCACCCAGTGAGCACTCAGTTTACGAAATTTCAACGAGTCATGAACAATATCTTGCACTGCACCATAGGAGATGTTGAACTGTTGCACACGCCAGTCGTTCAAAATTGCTGCCTCAATACCTCTGACATTCTGCAGGATTGCAGCTGTTAGCGGCCTCCCGGAGCGTGGCGAATGACTTAAGCTTCACACGGCCCTCTAGGAAGAATGCACACCACCTGGAGACATTGCTACGGCCAATACAATCACCTGCATACACGCCACGCATGTCTCTGGGAATATCACTCGGCCCACAAATATCGAACCACGCCTCTGCGCTCTTCACACGTGGACGACAGTAACATGCGCACTATCTTTGTTGCGTAGTTCACGCTTCTCTCGCTAGATACACATGAAACAAAAATACCCTCTGTAGAGAGAACTTCAAACTATATCTGTGTGAAATTGCAACATTCCAGCTACAATACCAAGGCAGAAAAACATTATTGTGCGTTACTTTTCGATCCGCCCTAGTATCTGCTAAAAACTAAAACTCCACAGTTTTCTTTTAACTTCAAATTGTTACCAAATACGCAGAACATAAAACAAATGAAACATACAAAGCTTTAATCATTTATGTAGACCTGTTTTTGAGACATTCTTTTTATATGATTTTAATATGTTAATACGTTTCTTGTACCAAAAGGTTTGTTCATTTTGAACTTCAAAAGCCAATTTAAAGAAGTTGTATATACATTGATTAGTGTTGTATTATAAGAAAACTTGTTTTGTGTATGTGTTACTGAGTTTTTCAAATCACCACCTTGAATCGTGGAAAATGCTTTATTGCAATTGAACTACTAAATATTTTTAATAGTTGCAGAATTTTAAAATGATTTATCTGAAATTTCAAGCATTTAAGTAAAAAACTGTGATACGCAAGGTAGGTATTTGAGTAGTGAAAAATAGTATGTTCTACATTTACATGACTTTCTTTACCCACTTAGGTACTTTCGTACAAAAACTTATTTTTCTATCCATTTCATGTTATCGAGATAAACGTTACAGAACTAGTTTCATTAATGTACACTTCGTTGTACGTACAGGGTACGTATAGGAGGCCGAAGCAATAGTTAAATCTTTAAAAGATCACCATATGCTCATCTTGAAATTCCATTCTCTTTGTATGGCATCGCGAGAAACAAAAGAATAATTACCAAACACCTAAAGTATTGGAAACTTTAAATCAGTAGCAAGGAATATCTCGGAAATGCCTAATACTACATTTTTTTCTCTTCATTTATATGCCACCTTTAACATCTAAGGGCATATCGGCGGCTTTACCTATGGAATAATTGCTCATTGGCAGTGATGCTTACGCGTTTGATTACGGTGTTAATGTTGGGGTTTGTTTATTCTGAGTTTTCTATTTAAACATTACGTTTATACTCTCATTCATGCTTCCAGATTCTAGGAAGGACGCGGAATAATTTTGGGTGAAGACAAATTCCTATCCCCCAGCCGGGAATCGAACCCGCTTCTAGATTTGGAAGTTAGTATACTAACCATCAGACTACAGACACCTTCGACCCCCCCAAAAAAAGTTGTGTGTTTAAAGAGATCTGCAATTTTCATCTAGTAAGCTTTTGTCTCGTATGTTACACCTGTTAAAGGACCTCGCAGGGTATTTCCAGAAAATTCAAGTTAACATTATATGAGTCATGCAAATGTGTTAAACGATTTGCTTTAAAATCTCCGTGTCACATCATTAGTAGATACTGAACTTAAATGCATAGCTTGGTGTTTTAGTTGCGCTGCTTCCAGAGAGTAAACAAATTAAATTGAGTTTGATTTATGGACGCTCTTTAACTACTATGGTTCTTAGCGTCCCATTCTATATTGGGCGTGAAAGAGCGGTAATTTTTCTCAGAGGCCTCTTTATCAGGCTTGATGTTCTTTTACGTGCCGTAAATCTACGACACGGGACCACCGGCTTTACTTCCCTTCCAAAGGAAGCCATGCTAAGGAGTTTTACGCCCGAAAAAAATCCGTCTGCCGGGTTTGAACCCGCGACCTCGGGAGATAGAGGCTAGCGTGGTAAACTTCAAGAGAGTGAGTTAGTGAGAGAGAGACAAACATGGGCCTTTATCTAATAGTGCTGCTTCTTGGTTCAGGGGACCTCAGTGTATTTTGGATGAAATCTCGATGCCGAATATTCAGCTAAATGGTTTGGGGGCATTTAAATTGCGGTACGGGGCTTTAAAATGACTGATATTAAGAAAACAGCAGTGCAGCATGAAAGTACATTAAAAATCTAAAGTTCTTTTGTTAAGTTTCAGCGTGCATTAACTTGAAAGTGTCTCTGGGTAAAACTGTAGCCAGGAAGTACGAACATTCATTATTCACGCATTTAATGATAAATGAAACTCGCGAGTTTGTGGTTGTTGATAAGTCCATAATGTTTCCAAAATAACTCCTCAACAAAACATATCCGGACGTACGATAATAGGAAGCTCTATGACTAAAGGAAATGCTTTCAAAGTTTAGGATGTGACATGTCCGTCTAAACGGAAGAATGTTTTGTAGTTCATTTACCATTAAATTAATGTACGATCCAATCAACGTTTACAGGACAGGTTAGAAGGAGCATCCCTTGTACTTACATTCATTTATTTGCAGTAGGTAGAGGAAGTATTGCATTTGTGCATATGTGAGAATAGCATTACTCAAAAACGAAATGTGGATAAATGCCACAGTTGCTATTTAAACTAAGTATCTTCCAAGTCTTCGACACGAGATTTTCAAAAATCTCCTCACCAGAAACTACCCTTTACAAGATAAATAAAATGTATGTCGTGAAATTTCTGGAAATATCCTGTGAATTCCTGTTCATTCATGACAAATTCTGCATAACTGGTAAACCATAAGAGATAGGCAATAACTGATTTCACAGAAAATGTAGATCTTTTTTAAAACACACAATTTATTTCTTCTGTTATGGCATGAACCACAACAAATCCTTTGTTATTAAAAAAAATTAGTTTTATTTATGGACGCTTCTATGGTTCTTAGCATCCCATTCTAAGAGAGAGTCTAAAAACTACGAACCGGCTGCGCGGTGTTTTTTCCTGTCCGCGTTCTCGGCGCTCGTTGCCGTCTGCCGCTATCATAGAAAGGCGCGGATGAAACCGTACAACATTTTTAAAACTACCCAGAGATAGAAATCGCAGGGGGTTAGGTCGGGGGACCGAGAGGGCCACAAATCGCTACTAATAACACTGTACTCAAAAACACTTTCATAAAGTTAAGTAAAGCCTTTAAAAATAATTCGTAGTCTTTTGGTTCTCCCTGTATATTGGGCGTGAAAGACCGGAAATTTTACTCGGAGACCTCTATCAGGCTTGAGGTTCTTTTACGTGCCGTAAATGTACAACACGGGACCACCGGCTATACTTCCCTTCCGAAGGAAGGCATGCCAAGGAGTTTTACGCCCAAAAAAAATCCATTGTCTTCCGCCAGGTTTGTACCCGCGACCTCGGGTACTAGAGGCTAGCATGTTACCCCTAGACCAAGGACGACCCCTTTGTTATTCAATTGAATTTGTCAGTGTTTGTCATTTTTGAATTGCTCTTACCATTCTTCTGGTCCTCGCGCTGTCATGCAAAGAATACGGAATTTCAATGCTAGCATATAGCTACCCACGTTTTAAAGATCTAACTGGCGCCTCAGCCTCCTGTTTGATTCTTGTGTCTACAACGAAGTATGTAATGAAACCATTTCTCCAAACATTTATTTCGACTAACTTGAAGTAGATAGAAAAATAAGATTTTGTAAAAGTAGTTTGTGGAAGTTATATAAAAATAAATAAATGTGGTTGGAGAAAGTCGTGTTAATGTAACTTCAGATTTTTTAAAAGTTTCTTTGTTTTATTATAAATCAATCAGCGCCGTTTATCTGGTTGAAAATAAGCAAAATGTCATCTAATAAATAGAAAATTGCAATAAAATAAAGATAAAAATGCAATAATGGCACTAGCTGGTGACATCACAGTGGTGATGTTTGGAATGAAGAGGACTCTTTCAGAACTAACTACTCTGGTGATGAGATCCTTTGGCAGGTAATGCCGATCCCGGTGGGAAGCTATGATCGAGTGTTAGTGAAGAGAAAACCGCACCTGGATGATTCAAGAATTTCTGAGTCTGGCGACGGTAAAGTCTTGATAGCGGTTTAACTGAATTTTGCTGCAGGCTGTAACCCCCCCCCCATACTGGGCTAGCGTAGTAGAGATGTGATGATGATGATGAAGAAGAAGAAGAAGAAGAAGAACGGTGGCACTGCGTAGAGATTTGCGATTTATTTACGGATAAAGCCCGCGAAAGGCTGAAGTGAATTTGCTGTTGACAGGAACATTCCAAATGAAGACGATCAAAGAGCACTCCAGGTGTTTTTCATTAAACTTTCATGGTATTGCTGTATCACCAAGCATAATAGATGGAGTTGGTGTAGGTCGACCATTGTTGCGGTTGAGAGATACGTGTCAAACTCTTAAGCCAAAGAGAGAAAGAATCTAAGGTTCTGGGTGACGATATTCTCATCATATGCGAGTATCGTCGCCCAGAACCTCATCATATGTGAGAACAAATCGTATCAGCAGTATGTATTTAGGTAAGTAGTGAGTAGCATATGACAAAGAAGGAAGATCCAAAGTGTAAATATTAACACTGTAACGTAATGCATTCGCACAACTTTCTATACTATTGACAAATTCATATATCCCGCGTGAGTCTTCTCATCCTGCGGATTGGTAACTAGGCATCCTGCATTTTACAGACGATACGAATTGCAGGTGCTGACACCGTAATCGCCAGCCCGCTGATTAGGGCTACGGTGGTGTTCGTTATTTCATGCTCTAGTAGCGCAATGGTTAACATCTTGAAAAGTCATGGTGAAGGTTGGAAGTTAAAATCACGCCTGCGAATAAATGATTTTTTTTATTCATTTCCGTTTACGTTTCGAGAACATTCTAGCAAATCAGATTACTTTTCGAATGCAATAGAAAGTAGATTTGCAATTCTAACAATATTAATGAAATTCACACAATTAAAAAAAATCTGATGTGTTACACTCACATGACTTTCTCTACTCTTGTACAATCTATTTTTACAAACGCCTATTCTCCATATGCTTCATGTTAATCGAGATATCGAGATGTCAATCTTATTGGTAATTTTCTTGTAGATGCAAGGGGAATATGGTAGCTTTTAAGCGATAGTCAAATATTTTAACGCTGGTTGCTATGTGGCGCATTCTATTCCCTTTGCATGTCCAGGACCTAAAAAATCTGATGTGTTACACTCACATGACTTTCTCTACTCTTGTACAATCTATTTTTACAAACGCCTATTCTCCATATGCTTTATGTTAATCGAGGTATCGAGATGTCAATCTTATTGCTAATTTTCTTTTAGATGCAAGGGGAATATGGTAGCTTTTAAGCGATGGTCAAATATTTTAACGCTGGTTGCTATGCGGCGCATTCCATTCTCTTTGCAAGTCCAGGACATAAAAAAATGAATAACGAATTTGAGAAAAAGTATAAGTATTGGAAAATTTAAGGGAATAACAAGCAATATCTCGAAAACGGTTCACTCAACAAAAGAAATGTATATGACATAAGTTGTGTATTTTAACGAGATCTACATTTTTTGTGTAGTAAAATTTTGTCTATCTCTTATGGTTTACCAGTCATGCAAAAGTCGTTCACAATGAAGAACACTTTTGGAGACATTCCCAGAAAATTCGAGATATACATTTCATTTCTCATGACATTATCTTAAACATATGATATTTTAATCAAAATCGTTAGAGCCATTTTTGAGAAAATTAAAATTTTCGAAAAATGTTCCATGTAAAGGGTAGTCTGGGGTGGGGGGATTTTCTTGAAAACCTTCGTGTCGCATCTCTGGAAGATACTGAACCTAAATACCAAGTTTGGTGTTTATCCGACTGTTCGTTTTTGAGTTATGCTGTTCACAGACACACACACACACACAGACACACACACAGACACACACACACACAGACACACACACGGACATGTTTCCAAAAATGCTTTTTTTGGATTCAGGAGGTCTCAAAACATGTATTTCCGGTGAAATCTCGGTATCGAATTTTTGGGTGGAATGCAATACTTCCCCTACTTACTATACGTAGTAGAGAAAGTAAAAAATGAATAACGAATTTGAGAAAAAGTATAAGTATTGGAAAATTTAAGGAAATAACAAGCAATATTTCGAAAACGGTACACTCAACAAAAGAAATGTATATGACATAAGTTGTGTATTTTAACGTGGTCTACATTTTTTGTGTAGTAAAATTTTGTCTATCTCTTACGGTTTACCAGTTATGCAAAAGTCATTCACAATGAAGAATACTTTTGGAGACATTCCCAGAAAATTCGAGATATACATTTCATTTGTCATGAAAATATCTTAAACATATGATATTTTAATCAAAATTGTTAGAGCCATTTTTGAGAAAATTAAAATTTTCGAAAAATGTTCCATGTAAAGGGTAGTCTGGGGTGGGGGGATTTTCTTGAAAACCTTCGTGTCGCATATCTGAAAGATACTGAACCTAAATACCAAGTTTGGTGTTTATCCGACTCTTCGTTTTTGAATTATGCTGTTCACAGACACACAGACACACACACGGACATGTTTCCAAAAATGCTTTTTTTGGATTCAGGGGGTCTCAAAACATGTATTTCCGGTGAAATCTCGGTATCGAATTTTTGGGTGGAATACAGTACTTCCCCTACTTACTATACGTAGTAGAGAAAGTAAAAATTAAGTGAAACGACACTTCCATGCTAAACTATCAGTTCTCGTTAAATTTATTAAACATAAAAAGTACCTTCAATTGGCTATATTTGAATCTGGGACCTTCACCATTGAAGGCCAACGCGCACACTGTTGCGCTACGAGTGCAGCGGCGCAGAGCAGTCATTTCGGTCGAAATTGATACGACGCGATGCAATGGACGATGTTTACGACATATCTGTACAACTGCATAAGTTCTCAATCCGCAGGCTGAGAAGACTCACCCGGTGTGTGTGTGTGTGTGTGTGTGTGTGTGTGTGTGTGTGTATATATATATATATAAAAGTTATTCTTTTATGTTAGCTACGTACGATATTGTGAATTATTTAAAATTATCAAGAAGGTTTCAGCAGGTGAAACATGAAGTAGGTTTATTTTAGGGAGGAGTTTTATTGTAGTTCCGTTGTTAGGGAGCTGAACTTGAAGTAGTTGCAACTGCGTATGGTACAAAGTTTCCGGTACCTTCGCCCCAAATTTACTTTCCGGTGGCCTTTGTCTCAAGTTTAAGAATCAACTTTGTATTTTTTGTGTTTCTTTAAATATTATATATTTATGTTTGCCTCGGCTGCGTCAGTATTAGTTTGTAGAGACATGTTTCTCTTTGCAGGGAGTAGTGCGGCTGAGAATGTAGACTTACACAGATTATAATTTTTAATTCACTCCTTTTTATTAATTCTTGACACGATTTAAATAACACTTCACTGATATACAGAGCTGTGCGATTCTTTTATTAAATACTTGTACCTTTTAAACACGTTAACTATTTTCGTCTCACACTGAATACCTATTAAACTTCTCGAGGACGCGTCTCGCGTCCGGTCAGGAACGCTGTCTACAAGCAACTCACTTTTGAATTTGTAGAATTTGCCCTATTTCAGTTTCTGATTGGCTAATCCTACTCCAATAGAATACTTTCATTTAACTTAAGTTTTTTTCTGGTTGTTGATTGGCTATTTATAAACTCTCAAAAATTACATTATTGTTGCTCCAAGAATTACTAGTAGCATTATTAAACTTTATAATTCATTTTTGCCTCAAGGTTACTTCATTGTTAGCAACTTTTAACCTATTATTCTCACAGCTCCTACATTAGTAAATTACGTAATACATTCACATAACATTACTGAACATGTACATAATAATATTGTCGTAACCTCTTTACTTATTCTAGCTCAATAGGTACCGTAGCCGGATCGAACATTCTATCAAATTATACGAGGTACGACGGGGCGAGCTCCACAAAATTATGAAAATATACCTAAAGGTCCCTAACAATATTCCTAATTCATTATGTGGATAAGGGAAGGATCTGTCTACTATAGAAATTCATATTAATCCGAACTGGATGGTAACTATTTATTATAATAAAAAGGAATTACAATACCTCCTTGCCTGTCGGTGGGGACGCCATGCTGTACGCACGGACAAGCTGCACATACTCTGACCCTGCTGCAAGTAGAACCTCGACTCGACTACTAAACCCACGCTAACTCGGCGTCAGCACGCTACACAAGGAACCGGTTTCCATCCCCACCACTCTTGCACAACACATCCGATCTGGGCCACCAGGTCACGTACGCAATAATGCCAACTATATTACAAATTTCACAATATAAACATTAATACAATGACTGTTACATGCATTTTATATATTATATTATACATATATTGCTTTAAGGCGGGCTGTTATTATATTTTATATTATATAATTTGTCTGAAATCGTTTAAGTGTTAAAAATACTGCCTCAAACAGCATTCAAATGTTTATTCGTGTAATTAGTTCTTGCATTGGAAAGAAAAGAAAGGGGGGAAGTAAGAATCGCAAACTTTCAAGTATGCGCATTAGGTGACGCTTGCAGCATGAAGTATTTCGAAAACGACTAACGCTACAAAAGAAAATAATTAATTTTACACAAATTGTGTATCTTAATGAGCTCTACATTTTTTCCTGATAAGTATTTGTCTTTAGATTTCCTTACTATAAAATTACACAGAATTCAATCATATAAAGGGAAAGTTCAGAGGATATTCACAAAAAATTCAAGATACAAATTTTCTGACGTCAATATATTAAAATGTGGAGTTTTAATCAAAATCTTTAGACCTATTTTTGAGAAAATAAAAAATAACGGATCATTTTCCATGTAAAGGGTAGTTTGAGGTGAACATTTTCATGCTGCATCCTTGGAAGATACTGAACTTAAATATGAAGTTTTAAGTCATTCCACTTTTCGTTTATGGGTTATGCTGTACACAGACAATCGTGCGGGCACGTACACAAGTGCGTGGGCGGACGTTTTACTAAAACGAATTTTTGAGGGTACCTCAAAACATGTATTTACCGTGAGATTTTAATATCAAATTTTATCTAGTATACCTGGAGTAGCGAAAATAAAATGTTTAGGACCCAGCACGGAGCCTTGAGGAACGCTGGCGAGAATTGATTGGGACGAAGAGCGTTCAGATCCCAAAGCGAAGTGCGTACTACCTTTTATGCAACAATTTTATCAATTACAAATAGATTTTAGTTAGTCTTAGAATGTTAGAAACTGATACATAAGAATGTATTGCTTTAAGGTTGACTGCCCCCTTGGCGGAGTGAACCTATTGTACGCCATACTGCACTCAGTTTTTATTTTGAAGATTAAAGCCATGCTACCTTATATATAATATTCAAAATCGCGAAGCTATTTTTCCCCATAAATGCTGCATAGAAACTTTGACGTAGTAATTCTGTCTTAATACTATAATAGAACATTTGTATGTGTATATAGGGTAAACTGTGAAATCATTCAACCGCTTTTGAATAGTTCTTTCACTATTGAAAATCACTGTTCTTCCCGGCCATAAGATGGTTTCAAAATATTTTTTTTTCTTTCCATTTTTTAAATCCCTTGCCCTGGAGCTCTATCAACGGCTATATGGCCGTACTAACTGTTAGACGCAAGAGTAAACGGCATTTTGGAGTTATAAAAGAACACGCTTGTAAAGGTGGGCCAACTTCGGTTATTTCACTGCAAGCAATATACATAGATGATCACGATTTAACAACTGAAAAAATAGAAGACATATGAAAATGGATCTGCTTATAAAGGTACGATATGTGATACTTTTGTCAAAAGTTTCAATGTTATGTAAGAAAGTTTTGCTGATTTTTGTTGATATGTTTTACCCAAGTTCATTACACCCATGCGGCACTCATAGCACCTTTGTGATTGAGTGACCAGCGCTCTGGCTTCTCAACACAGAGGTCCTGGGTTCGATTCCCAGTTGGGTGGGGAATTTTTTCTTTAGCTAGAATCATTCCCTATTCCCCATAGAGGCTGCGTGTGTGAATGTGGGAGTGAATGCCAGAGGTTTAATAGTAAACATGAATAAAACCAACGGAAAGAAAACGCACAGTTCAGTGAACAATAACACCATTGATTGCTTCTCAAGTCAAAGCCCCCGATATGACCAAAGAAGTTAAAGGGAGCTCCACAAATGAAACAATGAAAAATAAAAAATCTGATGTGTTACACTCAAATGACTTTCTCTACTCTTGTACAAACTATTTTTACAAACGCTTATTCTCCATCTAGTTCATGTTAATCGAGATAAACGTTTGCGGACTCTATCTTATTGCTAAGTTTCTTGTAGATGTAAGGAGAATATATATTTACAAGGGCAATATAGAAATACAGTAGCCTTTAAGCACATACATATCTCTTAATAGCTGGTTGCTAGGTGCAGCACCATTCCCTTTGCCACAGATTAGTAATACTCTTTGCATATACAAGACAAAAAATGAATAACGAATTCCCATTTGAGAAAATAAGTATTGAAAAATTTAAGGGAATAACAAGCAATATCTCGAAAATGGTTCACTCAACAAAAAAAAATGTATATGACATCAATTGTGTATTTTAACGCGATCTACTTTTTTGTGTAGTAAAATTTTGTCTATCTCTTATGGTTTACCAGTTATGCAAAAGTCGTTCACAATGAAGAATACTTTTGGAGACATTCCCAGGAAATTCAAGATACACATTTTATATGTCATGAAAATATCTTAAACATATGATATTTTAATCAAAATAGTTAGAGCGATTTTTGAGAAAATTAAAATTTTCGAAAAATCTTCCATGTAAAGGGTAATTTGGGGTGGGGGGATTTTCTTGAAAACCTTCGTGTCGCATCTCTGGAAGATACTGAACCTAAATACCAAGTTTGATGTTTATCCGGCTCTTCGTTTCTAAGTTATGCTGTTCACAGACAGACACACACACACACACACACACACACACACACACACACACACACACACACACACACGGACATGTTTCCAAAAATGCTTCTTTTGGATTCAGGGGGTCTCAAAACATATATTTCCGGTGAAATCTCGGTATCGAATTTTTGGGTGGAATACAATACTTCCCCTACTTTCTCTACGTTGTAGAGAAAGTAAAAAGAGTCGATTACCAGTGTATACTAAAGACTTATATAATCAAAGAAAGTTAACAACTGAGAAGATTACTTTTCTAGATGGTTAGAAACTGTGTGCCATGTTTAACTTGGTGCCCTGGCAGTGTTATCAATTTTTCGCCCAATTTTTTTGGGGGGTTCTGTATTATGGAAAACTGTGTGGCCTCTTGTGTTATTATTTATATGTTATTAATAATTACGGACCAAAGAGAAGGAACAAAGGTTTATAACCAAGCAGATGTCTGTGGCTCGCATTCGGGAGGTTCCGGGTTTAAATCCTATGGGCCGATCAGTCTTACTGCTAAGGTAAATACTGGATTGGATATTTAATACCACGACCCAAAGTTCCACCTTAAGTAAATAACAATAGTAAAAAACTGAAAATAGATGGTAATAGCGAATGCTACTCACAGATAATGAAAACAGGTAGACTGAACGGCATCCTAATGCCACCTGCCCGGCACGTGTAGAAGAAGAGATACAGTTGCCTAGCACTAACTTCTTTGTGGATACGTATCGAAGCAGTCATCTGCCCATCACGCATAGAAGCATAGGTACATTTACCTAATACAGGCCTCTGTGAATATAATGTCCTCCGTGTTCTAGGGGTACCATGCTAGCCTCTAGTTCCCGAGGTCGCGGGTTTAAGCCCGGCGAAGGGCGATGTATTTTTTCGGGTTTAAAAATCCTTATCATGGCTCCTTCGGAAGGGAAGTAAAGCCGTGGTTCGGTGTCGTAGTTTTACGGCACGTAAAAGAACCTCAAGCCTGATAAAGAAGCCTCTGAGTAAAATTAAGGTCTTTCACGCCCAATATAGAATGGGATACGCTAAAAACCATAGTAGTTAAAGAGTGCCCCCCTCCCCCCAAAAAGTCTGTGAACACACGACGTAGCAAGATGGTATGGTACAGGTATGAGACCTAGAAGATAACTGTCCGCCGCACACCGAGCCACGAGGTATCTCCAAATAAATTCATGTCGTTAATACCACGTAGTTAAAGCGACGTAAAATATCTCGAAAAATAAAGGTTTATAACTTAATCTACTCTGATTATCTAAAGCATTACTCCAGCATTCTGACAATAATTGTTTCACCGCTAAGAAATACGCTTATAAGTTTCGAAAACTTGGAAGACTATGAGGGTGAATGGGGGAGGTTAAGGAAATCAGAAATACATCATTCGCACTTATTTCATACCCATTTCTGTGTTCATCAGAGGAGTTTTAAGAAATTAGGATCTAAGGGGTAAGGGAGAGAGGCAACAACTTCTGAGTGGCCAGAAAATGAATGAAATAAAATGAGCTTTGAGGCTGAACTTAAAGAGGGTTACAACCTCATATTGCTGACTTAAGAAGAAAACGAAGGGAAGACACTGTAAAGCCGGAAAGAGCGTGCATGAGCAACGTTACGTCATATCGTGTTTCATGAAAATTAATACCTGCTGTCGCGAGCAGAATTATTAAGCTAATCTGCGGATACTCGCCAAAGGGCGGGGAGAGAACACGTGACCCCCGCAATCCACACTTGCTTCCGGTAAATTGTTACATATGAATTGGGAACTAGCCTAAATCAAATTGCTTGACAAAAATTTATGTCCCTCAGTTGGCATTCATTCCTTTCCTATAATCATTTTAAAACACGATGATATTTCTTGTTTCAATCAATTGAAAAGAAAACTTAAATGCAGGATGCTATAGTATCCAATATTTTGAAAGACACGCAGGATACCTTCATTGACATTCTGATGTGTTCCATTCACACGACTTCCTCTATCGTTTGTTATCCTATCCTCGTTTGCTATCCTCTATTGTTTTTTAATACGTTTCATTACGCATTTCGTTGTAGGGATAAGAGGGATAGAGAAACCGAATCGATAGTCATATGTTTCAAAGAGGTTCACTATAGGCTAGCCTTGATATTCTACACTTTTACCATGACATCTCGAGAAACAACTGAATGGTTGCAGCACTTCAGAAAATGACAAAGAATTGAAGAATTAAAAACAATTTGTGTAGTAAGTTTTTTTATTTATGTTATGGTTTAACAGTTATACAAAATTCTTTCCGAATGAAGAGGATTCAAAGAAAAAATTCAAGATATTGATTTTATTTATCGTGTAAATATCTTTATTATGACATTTAAATAAAAATAATTAGAGCTAGTTTGGACAAAATCAGAAGTAATGAACAATTTTTCATGTAAAGCGTAGTTTGGTACAATCAAAAATTTTCTGTCATTTTCGATTACAATTCGAAATTGATATTTCACCAGAAATACACGTTATGAGTTACGTTGAACCAAGATAAAGCATTTTTAGAAAAAGGTCCTGTGTGTTTGTGTGCGCGTGCTTGTGTCTATGAACAGCATCACTCAAAAACAAAATGTCTTGCAAATAAATTCCGTATTTAAGCTCAGCATCTTCCTAGGATGCGACTCGAAGATGTTCAAGAAAAATCCCCATGCCAAAACATCCGTTACATGCAAAATTTTTCGTTTTCGATATTCTAAAAATGGCTCTAACGATTTTCATTAAAATGCCATATACAGAGCCGTGTTTTTGTTGTTGTTTTTTGTTATTAACGACAAACTCAAAAAATGTTTTACAACTTCGGCTAGAGGTACCTATATGTTTCACAATAAATGTAGACGATTTAAACCTGTAATTTTTTTTTTTTTTTTGCGAATTTTGACGAATTTCTCGTTTTCTCGCAAAGTCTCTATTTGCGCCATAAACACAAAAATTGGATATTTTAAAAAAAATAATTAGAAAACTTACACGTTGACGATATAAAGCTAAACAAAGCATTCCAATTTGTTTTTGAGCCATCGAAAATAATTGCAAAATCTGTTATCAGTGCGATTCGGTGAAGATTATGTTCAAGCAGCTACCTGAATTTCAGAGTGAATATAATATGTACTTTTATGTTATATTGAATTCTATAACTATGTCCGAAATTTGTATCAGGGTAATAATGAAACTAGTGTATTACATGTTCTGTTGATATTTAAAGTTAAAGGTAATCAGTGAGAGACCTGTTCAAGCCTTATAACTGCCATACCCAGCGGAATGGCTCAGGCGGTAACGTCTGTGGCCTGCATTTGGGAGGTCGTGGGTTCGATTCCCGTGGTCGACCTTCCTGACCCCTAGGTTTTTTTCGGGATGTCCAGGCGAATGCTGGAAGGATCATTATATCCCTGGAATTTCCTGTCCCTCCATTTCATCACCATTCTCATTTCACTTCACCTTTCATCCACTTGGTTTCTTTCAGAGTTGCAAGTGTCGGCGAGAGGTCTCGGCGTATGCATGGCAGGGGAAAAACATGCTTTGAGGAAACCTTCGTCCCCCGGACTGTGAGCGGTCTCCGGGTCCCGGTCCCCCAGGAAATATAAAAGCCCACAGGGAGGAGGAGCGCCGGCTGCACCAGCCAGCACCCGGGGAGTTCGTATCTGTAAATGGTAGGGACCCTGCCCTCTGTCTGTCGTGCCTCCTGGTCCGACTGCCCTCTGTCTCCTCTCACCTCATCCCTTCCTCCCGGGGCGCCCCCTCAGGGGCCTAGGTACAAAAGATCTGCGTAGGTCGAGGAGCTAAATCCCCTTCCTATCCTACCCCATGACTGCCATCAAATGCAGAGGGTGAAAGGTTCTTTTCGCACTATAATTTAGTAAATTGACGAAATCTTCAATGGTCTGAAACATTGTAGCTTGTATGTTGCAATTTGGTGCCATGGAATAAATCATGGCGTGTTGGGCTAAACAATGTTTAATTTAATATTCCCTACCAAACATTATTATCCTTTCTAAATAACTTGCATCTGCGTTAAACGTCACATAAGCTACTGGTGCTATTAGTAATTCGATTTTATTGATAATACAATATTTTGTATTGTGTAAGATAAGTTAATATGATTTGTCCAAATGAATTTCTAAGTCGGTTATTCTATGAACTATGCATATATTTTGTTTTTAGTTTTGTCGCGAAATTATGGAAAATTTTATTGTATTATTATCACGAAAATGCGCAAAAGTAAAAATTAAACAGGAATTCTTTAAACAATTACCGTCAATGAAACCCGCCCCTGACCACATGTTTGAGATATTTGCATGACAAATAAAATGTATGGAATAGCCTGCGAGGCCAGCTTTATGTGATTGAATTTTCTATAACTAGTAAACTATAAGACATAGTAAAAAAACCTACTGCAGGAACTCATTATAATAAACAGATTATGCAATTTTGTTTTCGTAGCATTTGGAGTTTTCGAAATATTCCATGTTGCAAGTTTACAGTTTTCACAAGTGTGATAGCACCATCCAAAGGACATGCTTGAAAGTTTGCGTTTCTTTCCTTCCATTTCGAGAAGGAAAGAAGCTATATAACGAATATACATTTGAATGCTGTTTCCACATGTTGTAACTAAGCATTAATTGCTTCATTTTAAATAATTCCTAAGCAAACAAAAAAAAGTTTTCTCTTGTGTTACATTCACATGATTTTGTTCTACTCTCTATCTCTTATTACTGCATGTGCAAACTAAAGCTTATTTTTCTGTCTACTACATTTTAATCCAAATAAACAGATACAAAGAGAACAGTGTTAGTTAAATGTTTTAGAACTGGGCGCTACTGGGCTTTAAAATTCCAGTTTCCATGCTATCACGAGAAACAAATGAATGTTGACAGGACTTAAAGAGAATGGCCAAGAAATGAACAATTCGAAGCTTTAAAAACGAATATCTGAGAAATGGCTTACGCCACTAAAAGGCTTATTTCAAGTAAATTGTGTGTTTTAAACAGATTTATTTATTTATATATATATATATATATATATATATATATATATATATTTGTGTAGTATGTTTACGTCCATTGCTTTAGGTTTACCGGTTATACAAGGTTATACAAAATCTTTTCCAAATGAAGTGGACTTCACAGGCCATTTTCAGAAAATTCAAGATGCTCATTTATTTGCCATGTAAATATCTTTTATGTATGGTATTTTAACCACAATTGTTTGAACCATTGTTTAGAAAATAAAAATTTTCGAAACGTGTAGTTTGGGGTGAAACTCTTCGTGTCGCATCTTTGGAAGGTACTGAACCCAAATACCAAGTGTGGTATTTATCCGACTTTTCGTTTTTGAGTTATGCTGTTCATACACACACGCGCGCGGAAATTTTTCTGAAAATGCTTTTTGTATATTCGGGGCCTCAAAACATGTATTTCCGGTGAAATGTTGGTATCAAATTTTTGGGTGGAATACAATACTTCCCCTATTTATTCTACGTAGTAGAGAAAGTAATATACTTTTCGTGAGTAACTTAAGGTGCATAGAAGAATTATATACTGTAATATATAACCAATATATGTAGGAGAAAGTCGTATGAATGTATCACTCCAGAGTTTGTGTAATAATATGAATAATATAAATAAAAGAAGCTGTTCAAATGAGAAAGGGAAGAAAATGTCGCCTAATGTTACAATCAGAATTTTTATTAGTATCTGCAGATAAATTTTCGTAGTTGTGTTCGTAATGAAGTTTGAAGCGAGGAATAAATTAAATGTAACTTTTGGTTTATTATCTTAATCTGCGATTAAATCAACAATGTATTTATTTAAAGACGTGTTTCGATGTTCACTTGCATATACTGTGCTCAGTGTGATTTCTATCCGTTTTGGAACTGTTCTAAGGTTCACTAACCAGTTGCATGCGACTATAAAGAGTGAAGAAGCATCGAGAAGGTTGCTGTAGTGCTAATCTCATCCATTTGTGCATGTTTATCCGCTTCCTGGAAAGAACGTCTAACGAAGCCATAAATCCAAAAGCGTTTGTAATGTTCGATGCCACCTCTAATCACTACTTAAAATGGAGTAAAAGGTGTGCTGACGTTTTACGACAATATTTCATAGTGATATACACATATATAAGGATTATATTATTTCATTCCTATAAGGTAATTTGTGATACTAAGTTGGCAAGAAGCAAGTATGTTTCTTTAACTTGATTACACAGCGTATTAACACCAGACAGCGTCGGGAACAAGTAGTTTCCAACAAAAGTCAATGACAACTGCTGAGGTTTCATTTGAGAGGAATTCCAAACACCCGTCGCCTAGTTACGATTGATATATACCCATCGCGTGACAACTGCCGAGCGCAGATCGTTTTGAATTACACTGAGGGTTATCTGGTGCATAGCGTTATTCATCTGGCCTCCGGTAATGCATACAAAATGCCTTGTTAACGACTTTAGTAGGAGAAAATCATTAGGAATTAGAGGTCTTCCCATGCGTGCAACAAAACGATTTAGTCTGACATTGTATTGGTTTATTACTTTCTTTACCACCTGCCTATTCCACTCAAGAAATCGATATAGAAGTTTCTCTGAAATATTATTTTTTGACGTCTCCTGGGTAAAAAAAAAGTCTGATGTGCCATTGACTATCGTTTATTAGTGGGTACACAAATTATTCTTACTCAAGCTTATTTTTGTATCTACTATCTACATTTTAATCCAAATAAACCTTTGCAGAAATAGCTACATTACACATTTCGTTATACACTGGTGTGCAAAACCTAAGGAACAGATGGGTAAAGCCAGAGGTCTCTCACACTTACATAGAAAGCTGGACGTCACATGGCGTGAGTGTAGCGAGCCTATAGTGCCAAATGGTTCTGGTCCCACAAGAACTGCTTACCAACCTTGTGGCCAGCATGGGAGCACGATGCAGAGCATGCATTGCTGTCCGTGGTGATCATACACCCTTATAAGCACCATGTGTCTGTTTCCGCAAATCTAGAGAGTCATCATATGTCGTATTAACTTTAGTGTAGCTTATGGTCTATGAATAAAAGTGGCATTTCTGTTCGTTTCATTGCATATTTCGTTTAGTTGCCTACTGTAGCATACCGTAGCAGTTCCCTCTATGTATGATTCAAGTTTCATCAAGCTATGTTACTTGGCGGTGTCACAGCGAAGATTACTTTCGTCATTAGGTTTTGCACACCAGTGTAGTTACAAAGCGAACAGCTCAGTCAAATGTTTTAACAACTGGAGCTATATGTTGGCCTTGAAATTCCATGCTGTTTCCATGCAATCGCGAGAAACAACTGAATGTTGAAGGGACTAAGAGAATAACCAAGACATTAACAGTTCGAACTTTTAATAACGGATACCTCAAAAACGGCTTACACCACAAAAAAACTTATTTTAAATAAATTGTCTGTTTTAAAGAGATCTACAGTTTTTGTGTAGAACGTTTTTTCTATCCTTAACGGTTAGAAGTTATACAATATTATGTAAAATTCCTTCCTAATGGAGAGGAATTCAAAAGCTGTTCCCAGAAAAGTTAAGATTTACATTTTATTTGTCATGTAAATATCTGTAATCGATAGTATTTTAATCAAAACTGCTAGAGCCATTTTTGATAGAATCAAAACTTTCGAAAAATGTCCCATTTAAAGGGTAGTCTGGGGCGGGGTGATGTTCTTTAAAATCTTCGTGTCGGATCCTTGGAAGATACTAAACTCAAATACCAAGTTTGGTATTAATCCGACTTTTCGTTTTTGAGTTATGCTGTTCACAGACGGACACACAGACAAACACATAGGTACACGGACATGTTTCCAAAAATGCTTTATTTGGATTCAGGGCACCTCAAAACATGTATTTCCGGTGAGATCTCAGTATCGAATTTTTGGGTGGAATGCTTGCAATATTTCCGCTACTTACTATACGTTTAGAGAAAGTAAAAACGAAAATGCTGATAAATATCAAACTTGTTTTTAAGTTCAGCATCTTTTAAGGATGCGACACGAAATTTCCAAGAAAATTTTCTTACCCTAAACTATTCTCTATAAGGAAAACTGCCTAAGAATTTATTTTCTTAAAACGACTCTTAACAGTTTTGATTAATATGTATATGCCTAAGATATTCGCATGACGAAATCTTGAGATTTCTACCAATAGCCTGTGAAGTTCTGTTCCTTCTGAATGAATTTTGTTTACTTTTGTTCAGTTGATAAACAATAAATTGTAGCTATTAAAAAACTTAAAAAGGTAGACATTAAAACATGCAAATTATGTGAAATACTTTCTTGCCATTAACCATTTCCGAGATATTCGTTATTGGGTTGAATTTTCAAATGCTTTATGCTGTTTTGAAATGGTAAGTGGCATTCGTTTGTTTGTGGTGGTTATGCAAAGAGTATGTCATTTTAAAACCAGCAGTAGCGACCGGCATTCATGAGATTTCAAAACGTATATTTCCGGTGAAGTCTGGATATCGAATTTTTGAGTTGAATGCAATGCTTCCGCTACCTACCATATATAGGTGTTAAAGAAAGTAAAATAGCATATGGTAAATAAAATTGGATAGCTGCTGCATGTTCCTTAACGGATTACCCTCCTCTGTGTAGAACTTACACCCCCAAGGACTTACAAGCCATTCAATGCCTTGGTTCAGTAACCTGTCGAGGAGCAAGCAAACTTTGGATCATATTATATTCAGGATGGGAGATCAGCCTAATGCCTCGTATGGCGGTGAAAAGGGAAATAAAATGTAGTGATGAAAAGTATAGGAAAATTCGCGGATCAAATTACCCAACCCAGCATTCGCCTACCGACCGAGGAAAGCCGCAAAAAAACCTTCCGTCAGATTGGTCGGCCAGGGGCCTCCCGAATGAGGGCTACAGAATGTTACTGCCTGAGCCACTGCGCTCGATAAATTGGATAACAAAATACTAAAAATTATATGTGACTCTTAAAAATACCGCATTGAATACTTCAGAGATTTATGGTAATGTGGAAACAGCATTCAAATGTATATTCGTTATATAGTTTCCTACCTTCTCGAAATGGAAGGAAAGGAACGCAAACTTTCAACCATGTCCTTAGATGGCGCTATCACACTTGTGAAAAATGTAAACTTGCAACATGGAATATTTCGAAAGTTGCAAATGCTACAAAAACAAAATTACATAATCTGTGTATTTTAACGAGTTCCTGCAGTAGGCCTTTTTTTTACTATTTCTTATATTTTCCTAGTTAAAATTCAATCACATAAAGCTGGCCTCGCAGGCTATTCCAGAGATTTCAAAGCACACATTTTATTTGTCATGCAAATATCTCAAATATATCGTCAGGGGCGGGTTTTATTGGTGATAATTGTTTAAAGAAATCGCGTTTAATTTTCGCATTTTAGTGAAAATAATACAACAAAATTTCGCGACAAAACTAAAAACAAAATATGTGCGTAGTTCATAGAATAACCGACTTAGAAATTCATTTGAAAAATCAGATTAAATTATTTTACACAACATTCTCCATAAAAATGAATTACTAATAGCACCAGTAGTTTATGCGAGGTTTAACACAGATGCAAGTTATTTAGAAAGGATAATAATGTTTGGTAGGAAATATTAAATTAAACTTTGTTTAGCCCAACATGACATGGTTTATTCCATGGTACCAAACTGCAACATACAAGTTACAATGTTTCAGACCATTGAAGATTTCGTCAGAAATGACTAAATTATAGTGCGAAAAGAATCTTTCACCCTTTGCATTTGGTGGCAGTCAGAATAGGAAAGGACTAGAAGCGGAGGGGGTCTTAGCTTCTCGACCTACGCAGCTCTTTTGTACTTAGGCCCCTGAGGGGCGCCCCCGGGATGAATGGGGTTAGGTGAGAGGAGACAGAGGTCGGCCGGACCAGGATGCAAAACAGGCAGAGGACAGGGTCCCTACCATTTACAGATTTGAACTCCTTGGGTGCTGGCTGGTGCAACCGGGGCCCGGGACCCGGAGATCGCTCGCAGTCCGGAGGACGAAGGTTTCCTCAGAGTATCGTTTTCCCCTGCCATGCACACACCGAGACCTACCGCCGACACTTGCAACCCTTAAAGAAAGAGACCAAGCAGATGAAAGGTGAAGTGAAATGAGAATGGAGATGGAATGGAGGGACAAGAAATTCGGGGATGTAACGATCCTTCCCAGTATTCGCCTGACGATCCAGGGAAACCACGAAAAAACCCATGGATCAGGAAGGTCGACCACGGGAATCGAACCCACTACCTCCTGAATGGAGCCACAGGCGTTACCGCCTGTGCTATCCTGCTCGGTAAATTTGATAACAAAATACTGAAAATTATATGTGGCTCTTAAAAATACCCCATTGAATGCTTAGAGATTTATGATAATTGTCCAATTGCTTTATTGAGAATCGGACTATGGGAGAATTCAGTTCCAACGTCAACTGTAGGTACCTGTTTCATCAGTTGTAATCCTGAGATGTTCCATGTCTAAGTTATTACAACAAACTATTCCACTAGACTTAATCTCAGATGGTCTCTTCTTTGGGGAAATTTAACAGATGGGGTGTTTGAACGGAGTAAATCCTTGCATCCTTGAGGAATTGAAAATCAATATCATGAGAGGTGCTATACAAACGCGTTTCTTACCGGTAGGAGAACAGGGGCGATGCTCATTCAGGAGCAGCAAAATGTTTAACCAGATAGGTGTTGAAACCTGCTTGAAAGAGGGCTACTAACTTGGTTTTCCCGGCAATATGCAACGGTTTTCTCAGTATAGTTTTTACTTTGTCTTACCAGATACATAGTAGATAAAGGATGTATTGCATTCCACCCAAAAATTCGATACCGAAATTTAATCGAAAATGCATGTTTTGAGGTTCCCTGAATCCAAAAGAAGAATTTTTGGAAACATGTCCGTGTGTGTCTTTCAACAGCATAACTCAAAAACGAAAAGTCGGATAGATGCCAAACTTTGTATTTAGGTTCAGGATCTTGCAAGGATCCGACACGAAGATTTTCAAAAAAATTTCCCCACCTGCAACTACCCTTCACATGGAACATTTTTCGAAAGTTTTGTTTTTCTAAAAGATGGTTTTAACGATTTTGATTAAAGTACCATATATGGAATATATTTAGATTATAAATGAAATGTATATCTTGAAATTTCTGATAATACCCTTTGAAGTTCTCATTCGGAAGGAATTTTGAATAAACTTGTATAACTGGTAAACGTTAAGAGAGAGACGAACACGTACCGTACAAAAAATGCAGATCTCTTTAAAACACACAGTTTACTTAAAATAAGTTTTTGTGACATAAGCCGTTTCTGAGGTATTCAGGTTCGATTGTTCAAAACTTGTCATTCTTTTGAAATCTGAAGAAATATGATTTTTTTACATTATTTGCCCCACGCTTTGGGCGCCAATTTGTCGAAAGATGGTTTGTTACGAGTTGTTTATTTATTTAGCTCCACGTATGGACGCCAATTTGAAGATGTTTTGTTGTAGGAGTTTGCACCACGCTTTGGGCGTCAATTTGAAGAAGTATGTTTTTATTACGTCGTTTGCTGTTACGTATGAAAAAGCCGATTTGAAGTAGAATTGTTCTTTATTTCAACTGTTGGGGCACCGAACTTGTAGTAGTTGTAACCACACGTATGGTAAACAGTTTCCAGTAGTCTTCGCCCCAAACGTATTTTTAGGTGGCCTTTGCCCCAAGTTTAAAAATATTAACTTTGTAATTAAACTGTTTCTTTAAGTGTTAAATATTTATGTTTGCCTCGGCTGCGTCAGTATTATTGTTAGAGACATAAAAGTCTTGGAAGGGCGTGATGCGACAAGAATGTAGGCTTACACGGATTTTAAGTTTTAATTCACTCCTTTTTATTAATCCTTGACACAAATTAAATAGCACTTCACTGATATAGAGAGCTGTGAGATTTTTTTATTTAATACTTGCACTTTTTAATACATATACTATTTTCGTCTCACACGAATACGTATTTAATTTCTCGAGGACGCATCATGCATCCGGTTACTATCACTGTCTACAGGCAACTGAATTGATTTCAACCGTCTAAACTTGTAAATTTCTGTATTTCAAGTCTCTGATTGGCTAATCCAACTCCAATAGAATACCTGCATTTAACTAAAGCTTTTTCTGGTTGTTGATTGGCTGTTTTATAAACTGTCACTAAAATCACATTATTGTTTACAAGAATCACAAGTAACATTTAAACTCTCAAACTCATTATTGCCTCAAGGTTACCTCGTTGTTACCAACTTTTGACTTATTATTCTCACAGCTTCTACATTATTAAATTACGTAATGCATTCACATAACATTATTGAACGTGTTTACAGTAATATAAGCATATGCAATGACTGTTACATACATTTTACAAATTATTACATACACATATTGTTTCAAGGCCGACTGTTATTGAATTTACATATTATATAATTTGACTGAAATCATTTAAATGTTAAAAACACTGCCTGAAATCCTATCGATTTTCAGCTGTTTCTCGCGATTGCATGGAATCAGTATGGAATTTTAAGGTCAGTAGATAACGTCCAGTTCTTAAACATTTGACTAACGGTGTTCTCTTTGTATCTATAACGAAATGTGTGATGTAGATATTTCTACAAAGGTTTATTTGGATTAAAATGTAGTAGATAGAAAAATAAGCTTTAATAAGAATACTTTGTAAACCCCTCATAAAGATAGAGGGTAGAGAAAGGCATGTGAATGTATCCCATCAGATTTTTTCTTTCTCCACCACATACATAGCAGGTCGAAGTATTGCATTCCAACAAAAAGTGCTATACCGATATTTCACTGAATATGCGTGCTTTGAGGCCTCTAAATGCACAAAAATTTAGAAAAAAATATGATGTATTACATTCAGAATTCTTTCTCTGCCCACTATGGTTTATTACTTTCTCTACTACGTATAGTAAGTAGGGGAAGTATTGTATTCCACCCAAAAATTCGATACCTACATTTCAGCGGAAATACATGTTTTGAGACCCCCTGAATCCAAAAAAAGCATTTTTGGAAGCATGTCCGTGTGTGTGTGTGTGTGTGTGTGTGTCTGTCTGTCTGTCTGTCTGTGAACAGCATAACTCAGAAACGAACAGTCGGATAAACACCAAACTGTGTATTTAGGTTCAATATCTTCCAGAGATGCGACACGAAGGTTTTCAAGAAAATCTCCCCACCCCAGATTACCCTTTACTTGGAACATTTTTCGAAAATTTTAATTTTCTCAAAAACGGCTGTAACGATTTTGATTAAAATATCATATGTATAAGATATTTTCATGACAAATGAAATGTATATCTCGAATTTTCTGGGAATGTCTCCAAAAGTTTTCTTCATTGTGAACGACTTTTGCATATCTGGTAAACCATAAGAGACAGACAAAATTGTACTACACAAAAAATGTAGATCGCGTTAAAATACACAATTTATGTCATATACATTTTTTTGTTGAGTGAACCATTTTCGAGATATTGCTTGTTATTCCCTTAAATTTTCCAATACTTATACTTTTTCTCAAATGGGAATTCGTAATTCATTTTTTTAAGTCCTGGACATACAAAGAGAATGGAATGCTCCACATAGCAACCAGCCCTTAAAATATTTGACTATCGCTTAAAGCCTACCATATTCCCCTTGCATCTACAAGAAAATTAGCAATAAGATTAACATCTCGTTTAACATGAAGTATATGGAGAATAAGCGTTTGTAAAAATAGTTTGTACAAGAGTAGAGAAAGTCATGTGAGTGTAACACATCAGATTTTTTTTCTATAAACTTCGTGTTAATCGGGATAAACCTTTGCGAAAATAGTTTCATTACACGTTTCGTTGTAGAAGGGGGATAGAGTACTATATTCACACCCGTTCTTACTGCATATGGTACCACAGGGTCAACAGGGATGATACATGAAATAAAATTATAAATGGGTATGGAAATTTGGAAAGGAAACGTTCCAGCCTAAGGCTAGGGTACCTCACCGGCATTTGCCAGTTATGAAGAATGAGAAAAACAAAAAATTCTTAGTCAAAGAGGATAGTGCGTGCTGGATTTGAACTGCGCACCTCCAGTTCACGAGTCTATGCTTAACCACAGCATATGACAGAGGTGGACGATCATTCAACCTAAACGGGGAGATCATGTGGTCAGCATCATGCTTCCGCATTCGCAGTGTTGGTTCCCGTGACATACAGACCGCTACCTGTCGTAGCTCCTCGTACGCATCACCTTGCTGAGTTTTTACGGTCCTATACATGGTATTATACTTCGAATTATTGCGGTGAAAATTATCAACGATTTTATTCAACTTTCTCATTAATGTATCAGTTTTTAGGATTTTTTATTTCTCCGTCAGTTTAAATTACACTTCAGTGACATTATACGAAATTGCTGTGCTAAATTAATATAAAATAATTCTGTAAGCACTAGGCATGGAAAAAGTTGAAAAATCGGTGCAATTTTGAACAAACTATAAAATTTCTAAAATAAAAAATTTGGGAAAACTGTAATATGGTTTGTTCTTTCTCCATATTAAAATGAGAAATTTCTCTTTGTTAATTTGGCTGCTATAGTTTTGTAAATTGGAGAAGAATACTGTATTTATTTCTTGCTCAAAGTTGTCTACATTTAAGCATATTACAGTTTTACAAGAAGATGATGAGTAACCAAACCCTGAAGTAACGTCACGCCTCATGATATCCTTCTTAACGGCTTTAGATCCGATGTCCAGCTCGTTTAACGGAGTTATCACATTTCATTGGCTTCACCAGATCCTCTTAGTTCTTGCTATAAATATCCTGGGTCTAGCAGAAAGGGACAGAAAATATTCATTGGTGTATCCTTGTCACTAGTAAGGAATGTTTATTTGAAGTTTCTCATGCCAGAGGAAGTTATTGTTTAATATTGTGGGGAAATACCAAAACTTGAAACTCTGACGATTAAATCTGATACGGATAGAAAGCCATTAATTTTATTTTCTGTATATTGCGTTTAATTCGTTGATACTGCTGGAACAGCTTTCGCCCTTTCTGTTGCCTTTTGGACGGTCTCCTTTTTACTTCATTACTACGTATAGTAAGTAGGGGAAATATTGTATTCCACCCAAAAACTCGATACCGAAATTTCACCGGAAATGCGTGTTTTGAGGCCCCCTGAATAACACAGATGTGGAAGAAGGTCCTATGTATTATGTGTGTGTGTGTGTGTGTGTGTGTGTGTGTGTGTGTGTGTGTGAACAGCACAACTCAAAAACGAAAAGTCTGATAAATACCAAACTTTCTATTTAAGTTCAATACCTTCCAGAGATGGACACGAAGATTTTCAACCAAATCCCCCCAGCTCCAACTACCTTTAGATGGAACATTTTTCGGAACTTTTGATTTTCCAAAAATGGCTTTAACGGTTTCGATTAAAATACCATATATTAAAGGTGTTTACATGGCAAATAAAATGTATATCTGAATTTTCTGGGAACAGCCTGAGAACTCCACTTCATTCGGAAGGAATTTTGTATAATCTTGTATAACTGGTAAACGTTAAGCGTTAGAGGAAAATGCATTATACAAAAAATGTAATGTCCTAAAAACAGACAATTTATTTGAGGCAGTATTTTTAACACTTAAATGATTTCAGTCTAATTATATAATAAAAAATATAATAACAGCCCGCCTTAAAGCAATATGTATATGTAACAATATATAAAAAGTGTATATTACAGTCATTGTATATGTTTATATTATCGTATACATGTTCAATATGTTATCTTAATGTATTACGTAATTTAATAATGTAGGAGCTGTGCGAATAATAGGTTCAAAGGTGCTAACAATGAGGTAACCTTGAGGCAATAATGAGTAAGAAAGTGTAATAATGTTACTAGTCATTTTTGGAGCAACAACAATGTAATTTTTGTGACAGTTAATAAAATAGCCAATCAACAACCAGAACAAAAGCATAAGTTAAATAAAAGTATTCTATTGGATTAGGATTAGCCAACCAGAGACTTGAAATACAGAAATTTACAGATTTTAGGCGGTTGAAGTCAAGTCAGTTGCTTGTAGACAGCGCTCATAACTGGACGTTTCAGTCGTCTGATTCTACCTTTCCAACCCTGTCCAACACGCGGCTTGTGTGAAAGAACAATTATTTCCATTAATGTTGTGTTTGTTCAATACTTTTGGCATTATTTTCAAGTCCTGTCAATTTTCAGTTGTTTCTCGTGGCTGCATGGAAAGGGTGGGGAATTTTAAGGCCAGCTTATAGCGTACAGTCCTTAAAAATTTGATCATCGTTGCTTCCTTTGTATCTATACTGAAATCTGCAAAGGTTTATCTCGATTAAACTTAAGTAGATGGGAAAATAAGCTTTCGCAACAATAGTCTGTATACCCACTAAAGAATAAAGGGTAGAGAAAGTCATCTGAATGTAACACATCAGATTTCTTTGTTACTCATTGTATTAACATGGGAGGGAACTTGAAGGTAACACACACCTTTCTGATTATTTCCCGCACGACCCGTGAAAGAAATAGTACATTGCGATGTAAGTGTGCTAAGAGGAAGAGATTCACCAATGCACTTCACGCATGTGTATTGCATACTATTTTTTCCCCCCTCGAAAGTGAATGATATAATAGTACTTTCGCGAAAAAAAATTATTTACTAACCACTGTTGAACGTGGTGGTTTTTGTAGCAAGGTCACTAAAATTAATCTCGGTGGTGAACTGGTGATCGATTATCCACGTCTGTTGTTGACCTTAACAAAATAAATAACTTGTATCTCATACTTAGCTGCTGCATGAATTAAATTGTTAGCAAATAGCAATAAATCAAAAGGAAGTAAAGAGCCAAGTAATATTTAAATGGTTAAATTCAATTATCAACAATGATTAGATTCCATATTTGCAATAATAAATATAATAAAGGTTAGAGGATTTAATATAGTTCTTGCATATACGTGCAGTAAAATAGACAAAGCACGCAAGTGGGCTGTTACCGGCACTGAATACAGGAAATTCAACTTTCCACCGTAATAGCATGAACCAGAAGTGGATCAAACAGCAGTAATGTCGAAAAAAATAAACATAAGGATATCTTATTTTTCCGGAATCAGTGAAGAACAACCTGTTTTGCCAATATTTTTCTATACAGCCTCTTCCGTCACAGCAGGACCTTGTAGACAAGTATTTCTGCCAGTAATGTATTATTTACTACCTGCCGTTGTAGTACAACGATCTAGAAGAGTTTTTGGGAGAATTTTTCACTCCTTATAACTGTAATTTAGTCCCCGTGATATTCATAAGCAATACAACGAGTGAGTTCGATATTGTCTAAACACAGAACTCACGAGTGGTAGGGGAAAGGTCCCTATATTGAACCACTTACGCCTAAATAGTAAATAATAATTATAATTTCAAATCAAAAATCCTTGCGCTATCAATATCCTCAACACAATTTAAAATTAATGCAATTATCAATTAAATAACATTTAAAAAGTGAGATGGTGTAAATCGGTTCAAATTAGGAACGTGGTCCTTAAATCGAACCACCCATGTCTTAAAATGAACCACATACTTTTAAGTTTAAAAGTATTTTTATTAATACAATATACACATATTTTATTGTACATTCAAAACAAATATGCTATCAGCAACAAAAGAGAGTCCAAAATTGTGATAAGAATAGCAATTTCCTTGAACATTTTGAATTTTTATATAATGACAATCACTTGGTTTTTGGAATAGGTATTATTTGCAAATATAGAGTTTTTACTAATTTTTACTCTCATACAAAAGAGTCCAATTATACACAGTCTTCAAAATGAAACACTTTCTTCTTGGCACTAACTTTTGGTGAAGCCATATCCTACAACTCATACACTGGATCATGTCCATAATTTCAGACAATTCACATTCACATATTCATGTCTTCCACTGTTTTTAATATGCTTTTTTTTTAACTTAACTTATATCGATATTTATTCACAAGATATAGTATTCGCAGTTGAGCAATCCTAGAACTTCAATAGGTTTCCTAAATTAGACCAGTTCAATATAGGTGCCTAATTGGTCGTATAAGCTTAGCTAGATGAGCCAAATATTACTTCTGAAGCACCAAAAACACACAACACTTCATACAACTGAAACCACAGCTCAGAATGCAAAGTCAGCAACTCCAAGCATTTATATCTGCACACGCTACGCTTCTGCTAGAATTATGGTGCCATCTGTCGAACAGTTTAGAAAATATTGGGCGGTTCAATTTAAGATGCGGTTCAAATTAGGGACCTTTCCCCTATTTGCAAAGACTATTTACCGAATAAAACGTTATAAACAATACGAATAAAATGAAAATAATATAGGTATTTTATGTAATATTACTTAAAATGAGTTTGCATTCTAATATAACGTAGCACTAAGCCCTAGTACATAGGCCTCTGTGTACTTTAAGAAGGTTGTCTAGCTTACAAATGAGAAACAATTGCGAACCGGGTGCGACAATCTCATTTCGCCAAGATTTCAGTGACAATCTACCGTGATTGGTTCATACTGACACGCGCTGTGAATTGGATTGGTCAGTAGTGATGACTTGGCCCATGAATTGAATATTCACGGAAATGGCTATAACCTATTGCCGCATATGTATTTCTGTTTTCGTTAACCTCCGCCCCTACAATATTCCAAATTCTGGATATTGTGTATAGCCTCTTAAAGTATGTTTTAGCAATAAAAGAATAGTCGAAGTGGTGTAGTAACCTTTAGATAATCACAGGAGATCAAGTTTTAAACTTTTGTAACTTCTCTTTCATGATGATGATGATGATGATGATGATGATGATGATCATAATTTTCTCCAAGGTAACATCTATAGATCTATTCCGCCTACATCAAATTGATCTTGCCATCTTTTTATTGGCCTTTCAATTGATCTCTTCCTTTTGGGTTGTTCATTGTCACTTGTTATATTTGTGGCATTCTCCAGGTGTCTCAAAAACACCGACACGCTTAGTATGTTGTGTGGTACGACAAACCGATAATTTCTCAACACGGAACCCTTATCCGGAAAAAGCATGGTTTGGTCGCTGGAAAGCGTGAAGTTTGAGAATGGTTGGGTACGGTGATGGGTGTCTGTTCCACATTTCGTTAATAACCTCAACAAGAGCAATACATTACAAAACGGTTTCAAACTGCCTATGCCCTGCTTGATCTCTGAGTTCACATTGACGGTGCTGAGCCTGACGCACATGAGCTAATAAGTGCGTTTCTATCGCTCTTTGGATTCGTGCAATGAGTCTTTCTCTGATGTTACAGAAGTATTGTACCCCATATTCTTCATTTTATCCAACAGAAAATAGTCGAAAGGTGTAAGATCTGGTGAAAGTGGTGGCCATGGAACTGGTCCCCGTCTACCAGTCCATCGATTTGAATAATCCAGTAGGGTAGGCAATACATTCTTGTAGATGTGGGGTGGGTTGGTCCTGTCAGACTGTTTGCCAGTAGATATGGCCCAGTGATATCACCAATTATCCTAGCCCATACGTTAATATTGAACCTATGTTAATGGCCTCACTAACTTGCGTACTCGGATTTTCTTCTGTTCAAACATGCATTGTGTAAGTTTAAAATGCCGTTTCTAGCGTAAGTGCAACCGTTCCGTGAATACCACCGAACTCGGGAATGTCGTCCTCCGTGGTGTAGCGGTTACCATGCTAGCCTCTAGTTTCCAAGGTCGCGGGTTCAAATCCGGCGGAGGGCAATGGATTTTTTCGGGTGTAAATCCTTAGCACGGCTTCCTTCGGAAGGGAAGTATATCCGATGGTCCCGTGTCATAGATTTACGGCACATAAAAGAACCTCAAGTCTGATAAAGAGGCCTCTGAGCAAAATTACCGGTCTTTCACGCCCAACATAGAATGGGACATTAGGGACCACAGCAGCTAAAGAGCTCCATAAATAAAACTTAATTTAATTTAAAACGCACTATACAAAAAATGTATATCTCTTTAAAACACACAATTTATTTCAAATAACCTCTTTGTGGCATGAGGTACTTCCGATACATCCGTTATGAATAGTTAGAATTGTTCAATACGTTATTCTTTTAAGCTCCTGTCGACATTCAGTTGTTTCTCGCGATTGCTTGGAAAAAGTGTGGATTTTTAAGGCCAGCGTATAGCGTCCAGTTCTTAAACATTTGACTATCGTTGTTCCCTTTGTATGTATAACGAAATGTGTAATGTCGCTATTTCTTCAAAGGTTTATCTCGATTAATATGAAGTAGATAGGAAAATAAACTTTAGTAAGAATAATTTGTATACGCATTAATAAGGATAGGGGGTAAATTCATGTGAATGTAACACATCAGATTTTTTGGTTAAGCGTGCAGGTATGGCTTTAAATAGAACGCCTTCCTTGCGTTTCTAAAAGTCCAGCCCATAGTAGTAGCCAATGACCTAATGAAACTTGCAGAGAAGGTTGGTTCCCTATGTGAGCAGCACGAAACTCAAGGCAGTTTTAAACTGGAAGGAACTTGCAGAACAGTTGTGACATTTAGAAAGCCGTTATCTTCCTCTGAGCCGGATCCTTTACGTTCTCCTCAGGAACCATAACTTTTGCGAGAAAGTCATTGCAGAAATGTCCATTATTTCCAGCAGTGACTCGCATCTTCACACTCGCCCTGCTTTTGAAATCTCAAGTGAAACTAACGAAGGCAACTGCTGGAAATAACGTTTTTTTATAACATATTAATTAATTGACACAACAAGCTGTAAACAAAGTCGTACTTTCATGACACGCTTGCAATAACAATGAGCAGTTAAGACATGGACGTTTTATAGTTCTAAATGCATTTTACGTTCTCTTACGCTTACCTATTTGGTGACAACTTGACTATCGTAGTGATGGAGTCGGGTTGTAATTACCCTTAACACTGAGATATAAGGGTTTTTTATACAGGGTGATTTATGAAGATCTGACACATTTCCTTCTTTAATTATTCTGTTCGAAATTCACTCCGTGGCCCAATTTTAGCACCAAATTAAGCAGAATGTTCTGGAGATTCGATTGCCTGTCACTAGATGCGCAGATGTTCATGTTTTATTTGTAATTCTTAGTTTTATTGTTGAGATTTTGTTCTATCAACGTGAAAATGGAATACACATTAATGACGACTCTTCCTTGTAAAGAATACTGGATTACGAATTCAATTACAGCTACTCAAATGGTATACCAGAGAGAACTTGGTGTTCGAAATCCTCCCCAAAGAAATACAATACTGGGATTGGTAAACAAATTGGAAACAACTGGATCTCTGGTGAGTGAAAAAGTCAAAACTTGTTCATCTAGGCTTCCCACGGTTGTTGACGTAAGAGCACGATTGGATCAGTCACCCTAAAAATCATTAAGACGTTTGTCGCAGGAGACAGAGTACAGCTACTCAATGTGTCAGAGAGCTGTGAAAAGTGCAGGCCTAAAGCCGTATAGGATTACCGTTGTCCATCAGTTACAGGAACCAGATAAGGATAGACGACTGAATTGTTGTCGTTGGTTTGAGTCGTTCATTGCGCAAAATCCTGCCATATTGTCCATCACATGATTCGCAGATGAAGCATGGTTCCATTTATCCGGCTAAATGAACTCACATATGCACCCGGTTAGAATCGAAGTTTGGTGCGCAATATCCGCACAGAGAATAGCGGAACAATTTTTTTTAAACAATGTGAACACTGCAGAGTACCGACGGATTTTCATGGAGTTTGCTGAGCAACTAGACTCAGTCAAGGATATTTTCAGCAGGACGGTGCCACATGCCATACATCAAATGAATCCATGACACTAATTGCAAGTTTCTTTGACGACCGTAAATTTCCAAGAACCCGTGGCCACCGAGATCTCCGGATTTGACATCGCTGGACTTCTTTCTATGGGACTACTTAAAAGATAGGGTTTATGCCACACGTCTCCAGACATTGGATGATCTGAAGCACAACATTGCACAGGAGATTCAAGCTATTGACAACAGAGTACTCCAACGAGTGACCAGTAACATGGAACAGCGTGTTGAGTTGTGCCTTATGCAGGATGGAGGAAATTTACTGTGTCTGCTATAGAGGTAAATAATCTCCCAAAATTTTTCCGTATTTCATGTATAAGAAGTTGTCGCTAGCATAACTCGTTTTAAATCAATTAAAGAAATAAGCGTGTCAGTTCTTCATAAATCATCCTGTATTATCTTCTGTCACTATTGTTTAGTTAAATAGTTCTGCCACTTTAATTAGAGACAGTAACTTATTAACTAAGTTTTCTTTAGTAAAATCATCATGAACCAAATGTTCATACACTTTCCTACCCAGTGCTTCATATTTTAAATCATATGAGAAGCAGTTTCACCCTCTTTGTTACATAGCTTACATACTGGTTCCTCTCTATTCCCATTGTATGTAGGTGTTTCCGTAATCTACAATGTCCCGTCAAGAACCCGGTTATCAGGTTTATTTCAGATCTATACGTACACTCCTGGTCATAAGTATTCACACACCCCTTCAAAAAATTCTAGCAGCCAAATTAATGCAGAGAAATTTCTAATACGAGGGCTGATCAACAAAGACTGAGACTGATTTTTTTTACAGATGTTTATTACTCCAATTCAATGTTTACATGATCTTTTGCAAAGTAGTCCCCTCCTACTTCAATGCACTTTTTATTGCGTCTCTGCCAGTCCTTGAACACGTGCTGCAGACCATTCTTTGTCAGGTCCTTGAGAATCGCCTCACTTTTCTTGAGCACTGCTTCAGAGTTCTCAAATCGAATACCCCTAAGCTTTGCCTTTAGTGATGGGAATAAAAAAAAGTCACAGGGTGCAAGATCTGGGCTATAAGGTGGATGTGGTACACAGGTAATGTTGAATCGAGCCAGAAACTGCAGGACTTGATTTTCGACGTGAGACCGTGCATTGTCATGATGAAGTCGCCACCCAGTCCGAGAAAACTGGTCGTTTCTTTGCAATGTGCTTCCTCAGTGTAGCCAATACTGAGGTGTAGTATGCTGCTGTAACAGTAGTGTGAGGGGGAACTGCATGCTGGTAAATCATTCCATTACAGTCAAAAAATGTGATCACCATCACTTTTCATGTAGATGGAACAATTTTTGCCTTTTTTGGTGTTAAAGAACCTGGCGATTTCCACACTGTGCTGGCTTGTTTTCCTTCAAGATCATAATGATGCAGCCATGACTCATCACCGGTGATAATCGATTTAAAAAATGCATCACCTCCATTGTCTGGTATGCGAAATGCACGTAGGGTGTACAAAATAGAGCATTACTACCAACCTACCAATACGAGAGTGCTGCCGCCTACCAACATTATACATAAAAACCAGCTCTTTTCAAATATTTATGTTACAGATACGAAACTATCACGGAAGCTACAGGAAAAGATCAGTCTCAGTCTTTGTTGATCGGCCCTCGTATTTCTTGGCAGGACGTTCAAATTGTGATACATTTTACGTGTTTTGGAGATTTTCCAAATAGTTCATTTTATATTTGCCAAAAGTGCAACTTTTTTGTACGTGGTCTTTACAAAATTATCTTTCGTGCATTAGGTAATTAATATCTACCCGATTTTGTGTTGAAAATATGTTTTTATTTGACGAAGGAATAAAATGTCAAATATGGAAACTTTCAACGTTTTTGCCCTAATTCCTCATTTTCTGCTCACGCTTTACGATATCAGGAATTTATTTCTCCATAGTTTTAAATCGTATGTCGATAAAGTATGTGAATGTATATACACAACAATTCTGTATATAATGCATGTATTTAATGATAATTTTGTAAAGGCCACTACAAAAAGTTGCAAATTTGGCATAATTTTTAAAAAATTATAAAACAGATAAAATGAACGATTTGGAAAATCTCCAAAAAAATTAGAATTTTCTCTGCATTAATTTGGCTGCTAGAATCTTTTGAAAGGGAGTGTGAGTACTTGTGACCAGGAGTGTATGTGGTACGTAGTGAAGGTGTTGTATTCGCCCCAAAGATTTGATATCGAAATTGCACTGGATATGCATGTTTTCAGATCCCACGAATAAAAAAAAGTGTTAAATTCAGATGACTTTCTGTACTCACTTTGCGAGAAACTGTCCATAAAAAGTTTATTTTTCTGCTTCCTCTTAATCGAAATAACTGAAGTGCTTGCATTACATGTTTCCTTGTAGGTACAAGAGGGATAGAAGAGACAGAAGTGACAGTCAAATGTTTGAAAATCTGATGTGTTACATTCACATTACCTTCTCTATCCTATGTCGTTTATTAGTGGGTATACAAATTATTCTTAGGAAAGCTTATTTGTATGTCTACTTTATTTTAATCGAGATAAATCTTTGCAGAAATAGCTACATAACACATTACGTTAAGAGTACAAAGGGTACAGCGACAGTCAAGTGTTTAAGAACTGGATGCTATATGCTGGCCCTAAAATTCCATACTGTTTCCATGCAATCGCGAGAAACAAGTGAATGTCGACAGGACTTAAAAAGAATTGCTAAGTATTGAACAGTTCGAACAGTTAATAACGGATATCTTGGAAATGGCTTATGCCACAAAAAAGTTATTTGAAATAAATTGTGTTTCAAAGAGATCAACATTTTTTTTTTGTAATGTGTTTCCGTCTATCGCTTAACGTTTACTATGCAAGATTATATCAAATTCTTTCCGAATCAAGAAAACTTCACAGACTGTTCCCAGAAAAGTTAAGATGAACATTTTATTTATCATGTAAGCATGGTATTTTAATTAAAATCGTTATAGCCAATTTTTCAGAAAGTTAAAAAATTTAAAAAAATGTTCCATATAAAGGATAGTTTGTGGTGAGGTGATTTTCTTGAAAATCTTCGTGTCCCATCCTTGGAAAATGCTGAACTTAAATACCAAGTTTGGTATTTATTCGACTTTTCGCTCTCAAGTTATGGTGATCACAGACACACGCACACGCACGTACACGTGGACCTTTTTCTAGAACTCCAGTTTTTACTCAGGATGCCTCAGAATATGTATTTTCGGTGAAATCTCATCATCGAATTTTTGGGTGGAATGCAATACTACTATGGAGTATTGGCAGACAGTAGAAATGTCCTATGTCATGCCTCTGTGGGCTAGTGCGTGGTGCTTTGGTTCCCGGCCACGGAATACGTCCGGATTCGATCACACCCATGGGGCTGCGGATTTTAAGCCCGGGTTTAGGATCGGTGTCCATTCAGCATCGTGAGGAGCTGCGATATGCAGCGATCCCGGTCACGGAGGTCAACATTCTGGCTGGAGGATGCGTGATGCTGGCCACATCACCTCCCCGCATCGGTTGAATGATCGCCCATCTCTGCCGTGCTTATGTGGGCGTGAGGTCGGCAGTCGGGTTGTCAGGCTGAGGCCCTTCGTGGTCTGTAGTGCCACGGAGTTATTTTTTTAAGTCATAGGAATGGTAAAAATGACATGATTTTAAAGAGATCCACATTAATTTTTTTTTTATTTAGCTTCTTTTTAAGAACTTTGTCATATCGCGGCCATACATACGTTGACTCCACATTATACTTATAATAATTTTTGTCTATCTCATATGGATTACCAGTTGTAGAAATTATACAACATTCAACATTACTGTGTAGTAGTATAAACATTTTGTGTGCAAACCAAGATTTCATTTCTCCAACTTCTTCCAACGTTATTGGTGGAAAGCGGCGTTTTTTGTTCTAAATTCCAATTTTGCTTTCGGCATCCGTGTACAGATTTTCCGCTTTTCTTGCCTTCTCCTTTCTCCGTTTTTTGCTTTGAATGTTTTTTTTTCCTCCCCTTTCAGTGGTTGCTAAGAATTTTCGTGATTCACTCTTGCTTCGCCTTCACCTCACAAACAAACCTTATCCATGGACTGTAGATAGAGCTAACAGCAAAAACGGCTGCGATTTCTGCATTCAATTCTCTGGGTGTGCACATTAAGAAGCTGTATGAATATGAAGCTGGTCGAAAATCCGATATCGCAGGGCTGAGAAGACCAGATGGGAGTCGTTATTAAACACAGACTTCTAACCGACCCTGGTAAGAGCTATGCCGACACAATGACACCAGCTGGCTTACCCAGCGATAGTTTTTTTTTAAACTCGAATGGCATTGTAATTAATTTCTTTAATCTCCCCTTGTTCTTTATGAAATTATTGTAGATGTATAAGATTCTTAAAGTAATCCTCCCCATTACCCCTTATAACTGTATAATTTTCTACAGATCCGGCTATCACTAATAACGGTTGAAAATCCCCTAATATTCTGCAGAAGGATGTGAAACATTGGCGGAACGTCTGATTTCACTTACCTGCATCTGATAGTCTTCCAAGTTCTGGAAATGCATCCGTGTGCTGTGGAACTTCATCGATCGGAATGGTCGAGTAAGTTTTTACGTAATTACAGTACAGGGTGATTTATGAAAAACTGACAGATTTCTTTCTTTAATTATTCTGTTCGAAATTCACCCAATGTCACAATTTTAGCACCAAATTAAGCAGAATGTTCTGGAGTTTCGACTACCTGTCACTAGATGCGCAGATGTTCATGTTTCATTCGTAATTGTTAGTTTTATTGTCGGCAACTGTTTTTGAGATTTTGTTCTAGTCAACGTGAAAATGGAGTACACATTAAATGAACAACTCTTCCTTGTAAAACAATACTGGATTACGAATTCAATTACAGCTTCTCAAAGGGCATGCCAGAGAGAATTTGGTGTTCGGAATCCTCCCCAAAGAAACACAATACTGGGAAACAACTGGATCTCTGGTGAGTGAAAAAGGCAAAACTCGTTCATCTAGGCTTCCCACGGTTGTTGACGTAAGAGCACGACTGGATCAGTCAACCAAAAAATAATTAAGACGTTTTGTCGCAGGAGACACGGTACAACTACTCAATGTGTCAGAGAGCTGCGAAAAGTGCAGGCTTAAAGGCGTGTAGGATTACGGTTGTCCATCAGTTACAAGAATCAGATAAGGATAGACGACTGAATTACTGTCGTTGGTTTCAGGCGTTCATTGTGCAAAATCCTGCCATATTGTCCATCACATGGTTCACAGATGAAGCATGGTTCCATTTATCCGGCTATGTGAACTCAAATAACTCACGCTATTGGGCCAGCGAAAATCCACATGTTATTCATGAAGCACGTATATACCCGGTTAAATGGGGGTTTGGTGCGCAATATCCACACAGAGAATATTGGGATCAATTTTTTTAACAATGTGAACATTGCAGAGTACCTACGGATTTTCCTGGAGTTTGCTGAGCAACAGTAGGCGATGTACAGCTGAGTCAAGAATATTTTCAGCAGGACGGCGCTACATGCCATACATCAAATGAATCCATGGCACTAATTGCAAGTTTCTTTGACGACCGGATAATTTAAAATAGAAACCTCCGGATTTGATAGCGCCGGACTTCTTTCTATGGGGTTACTTAAAAGACAGGGTTTATGCCACACGTCCCCAGGCATTGGACGATCTGAAGCACAACATTACAGAGGAGATTCAAGCTATTGATAACAGAGTCCTCCAACGAGTGGCCAGTAACAAGGAACATGTTGGGTTGTGCCTTATGCAGGATGGAGGACATTATGAACATTTGCTATAGAGGTAAATAATTGCTCTGCCTTTCAGGTACAATAAGTCCCTAGCATAACTCGTTTTGAAATAATTAAGAAATAAATATGTCAGTTCTTCATAAATCATCCTGTAGATGAAATTTTAAACAGTTGTACCTTCTCTTCGGTCCCGTAGTTATTTAATAACATAGAAGTTACTCATTTTTAAATAATACAGGAACCCCTAATAGATACAACGAAATAGAGGTGAAGCTGTTGTGTATGAAGATTCTCCACTCCCAGGCCACCTAGTTAACCTCTTAGGAAAAGGCACGTAGTCTGCGACCATCGAGAAAAGTAATAAGCTTCTCAGTCGTAGATTACGAAATATCGATTCACTTATTTCTAATGTTAGCTGGACACTCTTTTCTGCCGTTATACAATTATTTAACATAACCTGCTAACGAACTTGATTACGACGACGAAAAAGCCTTTCTTGCTTAAAGATTATTAACATATTTTGGCATTGGTGTCGCATGCGTATCATAGCGTTGTAAAATATCAGTGTTTTCGTGTTATAATGCATAAGCTTTTTAAATCATTTTTAGTAATTCATGAATTGAAATTATATGTTTTATGGCCTATGTCCGTCGGAAAGAGTAGGGGTTTTCAATGGTGAAAAAATTATCAAAATGAATTAAATGGTTTTTTTGTGATTACCAACAAACGAATACCACACACATACATACATGAATACCAATTTTCCCTCTTTTATAATATTAGTATAGGTTATTATTACTAACAAGCGTGAACACTATGTCTGCGTACACTATGTACCTACCACATACAAAAAGGAAATATAAAAAATGTTTGTAAGGCTGTCTCCGGGGTCAAGGTGTCAACGAACTCTTTCACCTGTTGCCGGAGGTGGGAATTTTTCTTTAATTACGATTATTGCATACCTTCCATAGTGTCTAGAAGCGTGAAAATAAGTTAAAAACGACCAAAACCTACAGTAATCTAATTTTAAACTTCAAAAAGTAAAAACACCATCAAGCGTTTCATTCAAAACCCCCGATATGACAGTAGCAGTTAGAGGGGACTATAGAAAAATGAATGAATGAATGAATAAATAAATAAATAAATAACAGTATAAAATAAAATAAAAAATAAAAGCTTAAGTTCGAATATGTCTCGGAAACTACTCTTTTGGATTTGGACCCTTTCTTCAATGACGGAGAGTTTAATAAAGTATTCTGTAAAATATAATTTATTTTCTAAAACAAAATAAAACTCATTAGTAATATGAAATATTACATGCACGACTATGTGGATACCAATTCTGAGTATTTACGTTCCACGGCCGTCTTGATTATACTGTATTGTTCAATGCTGTTAAGTTGGCTAAAATTTTACCACCAAAGCAGCCATGTTATAAACATACAATATCCATATTTAAAATCAAACATTTTTGTTCTTCTCCTTTTCCCGAAAAACTTCACGTTTCTACTTCCAGGTGTTGTACATGAAGAGATTATTTTTTGTGTTGCTGTTATAAAATCTATAAAGGAAAAGCAAATCTCAACTGAGATGAAGGACTTTGACTGCAAGGAGAATTAAATGACGTCGAAATGGAGAATGTAACATCAGAAATATTTTCGACTGTGTTATAGGAAAAAGTGGATTAGATGCAATATTGAAACAATGTAAACGAATACCGATGCGATCAAAGCTAGCAATAAAATACAGTGCACATAATAAAACATACAATGTTCGATATTGGATAAATAATTCGTGTTAGTGTATAATCGGTTCTTGAAGCCTGAATTCTCATTGTAAACTTTGTTTATTTATTGTTATACGAGTATATATTGCCTTATAATACCAGAATGTGTGAACCAAATGTTATGCTGTATAACATATTTAGACGATGGGTCATGTGATATTTTAATAACGTTCCCAAACTGCGTGGATAACGCAGTAATACGCCAAAAGATTGAAATGCCTTGTTTGTTGCTGAGTTTTGTGAAAAATGTTGCAAGACAGAAGTTCACAGGCATAATTTTCTTTTGGAAAACTTCAATTTTTACATTACACAAGAGCTTCGTTTATCCGGCCCTCATTAATCCGGATTTATGTTTGCTTACTTTTTCAGCATGAAAATGTAGGTTCTTTGATAAATGCATATGAATGTAAATAGGGTTGTAGCGTAGAGATCGCCATCGGTCGGACGCTTCAAGCTGACGAATATCACATCATGATCAGTACCACAGAACAACAAAGTGTTGAGATTATGTTTCGTTAGTTTTCATGTCCTCCCTGTGGTCTAGAGATACCATTCTAGCCTGTAGGTCCCGAGGTTGCGGGTTCAAACCCGGCGGAGGTTGATGGATTTATTTCGGGCGTAAAAATCCTTAGCATGGCTTCCTTCGGAAGGGAAGTAAAGCCGGTGGTCCCGTGTCGTAGATTTAGGGCACGTAAAAGAACCTCAAGCCTGAGGAAGCCATGCTAAGAATCCATTCCCTCCGCTGGGGTTGAACCCGTGACCTTCGGAACCAGAGACTAGCATGGTAACCACTACACCATGGAGGACGACGAAATTATAGTGTGATCGACCAAAAACAGTCGTATACAACTTGACTATAATGGTAATTAAGACGCTCGTATAAAAATTATGAAACTCCCTACTACTCGTTTCATAAAAACACTCGCATCCAAATTACTACGATTATAGTCTTGTTGCATTATATACTATTCTCTTTTTTGTAGTGATCCAGATTTCACTATCGTACATTAAAGTTTGTATTCATTTAATAATTTGTTTCCGGATTATCCGAATTTTTATTAATTTAAATTGCCTCCTGTCCTACCGACCCAGATAAACGAGGTTCTTGTGTACTATAAGTTGAATGTAATTTTAAGGTGCTTTTAGTTTTTATAAGAGCATACAACTGGAACAATGTAAATCCCCAATTCTGGTCATCATGGAAACAGCGTGGTTCTGAATTCAAAATGTTGAATGAAAGGTCTTAGACTGCTTCTTTGGTCTGGTGGTTAGAATACTAGCTTCCAAATCTAGAGGTCTTGGGTTTGATTCTCAGCTAGAGTATGGGAATGTTTCTTTAGGCAGGATTATTCCTCATCCTTCCTAGAGTCTGGAGGATTAGTGAGAGACTATATGTGTGTATGTGGATGTAACAGAAATATGACAGCCTGATGGCTAATTGGTCCTTGACGACCAAAGGCAAAAACAAAATTAAAAAAAGAGTTATCGGTAGAATGAATATTAAAGTTTTTGCATACTTTTGTTTCTTAAGTACCACTTTTACCAAGTTTGGCGCCTCAAAATCAAAATATTTTCTGTTGCATTCTCTTTCTTGACAGCTCCTACGCCAAGAAGTAGATGACAAGCACTCAGGTTGTTGAATTGCCACCCTCCATTCCTATTACTTTGCTGTCAGCAAAGTGGCTAAACCGATTTTGTCAACATAGAGTCCTAAGTCCACCTATGGCGATCTCGCTTACCATGATGGTTTGCTAACAATGGTTTGTGCTTGGGCAACCCACGCGAAGGACTGGACTCGAATCTCCACCGGGGTTGTATATTTTATTGTGCCTTATTGGGTCTTAAAAGCGTTAGAGGTATTTTTAATCTTCTGCAACTTGACTAAAGGAAAAATACTATAATTTAATTTATTTCAAATGTGTTATCATAAATCGAGACATTTTAAAAGCATCCCAGCTCCATCGGCATGCGCTTGGAAATTCCTTGATTTTCTGGGCACCCCTTAACATGGAATTAATTGTTCTTTCACACAAGCCGTGTGTTGGACAGGGTTGGAAAGGTAGAATCAGATGACTGAAAAATTCAATGCCATAGCCGGGTTTTGAAACATGGATCTTCCGGTCTCCGTCCGGTTGCTCTAATTGACCTAATAGTGGTTGAAACTAAAAGCCCGGGACTTCAGTACTTACAAAGAATGTAAGTCGCCATTGGGGTATGACATCTCAATACAATTTGAGATCTCCTTGTGGTTTACCGGGAAAAATGCGAGTCAGCTGGAGAATTTAATGGCGTGCCGGCATGTTGCCATGGTAGCTCAGTGGTACTAATTGAGAAACATTTCTTTGCTGTTGCAGGTATACAGCCTATCTGCGATGAGAGAGTTGGTATGATGATTCTCAGCTACTAAAGGTAACTAACTATATGATACATTTTAAATTCAGATGCTGTAATTTATAGACGCATGATTGTTAAATCTTATGTTCCTTTAAATATTACAATATACTTGCGCTTATGTTTAATCCATTTTGGAATTTCTTGCAAGATATTTGAATAAAATGCATAAACAAATTTCTAATGTTTTACATTCACATGACTTTCTCAAGCCACTATCGCATAGTTTTATATACGAGGCCTATTCCAAAACTAAGGTTCGGTGAACAATATTTAATGGATGGTAGGCCTGAATGACGTTTCACGCCTGCAGCGCTATCTACCAACTCCTGAGAAACCTATCGCAATGGCCGCGATAATCGTAGATCCAGCCAGTTGTGAAGTGCGCGGTGTGATTGGATGTTTGCTGGTAAAAGGATCGTCAGCTGCAGACATCCATCGTGAGTTATGCCTCGTGTATGGACCGGACATAATGAGTGACAAACAGGTTCGACACTGATGTCGAGAATTTCGAAATGGCCGCACAAATGGGTACGGTAAACAGCGAAGTGGAGGCCCAGTATTCGGGCCGACGACATCGTTGAGCAAGTGAACTAAAAACTTCGAAGTGGTCGGCGTTTGACGATTAGGGGTCTGGCTGATGAATTCCCAAATTTTGCTCGAACCTCACTTTACAGGATTGCCAGTGAACAGCTTGGATGTCGGAAACTTTGTGTGAGGTGGGTGCCAAAACTGTTCACCGGTCGACACAAACAGCAACGAGTGCGCAGTGCATGACAATTTTTGGGGTGCTGTAGAGAAGATGGAGATGGTTTGTTTTCCACATTGTTATGGGCGACGAGACATGGATAGCATCCACCAACGCAGAATCGAAACAACAGTCAATGTAGTGGCGCCGTTCCGGTTCACCCAAACCAAAAAAGTGTAAGCAATCGTCGTACACGAATCGCAAAATGATGGCTACATGTTTTGGGATAAAAAGGGCGTCCTTTTGATTGATTTCAAGAACCGTGGATCAACAATTACAGCTGACGTGTACTGTGCAACGCTTACCAAACTGAGACGTGCGATCCAAAATTGATGCCGCGGGAAACTGGCATCATCCTCCTGCACGCACATCGCTGCCAAAACCAAACAGAAGATTCAAGTGTTTCGTTGGGAACTCTTTGATCACCCTCTGTACAATCCCGACCTGGCACCAAGCGACTATTTCCTCTTCTAGCATTTGAAACGGTGGCTGGGTGGACAAAGATTTGAAACCGACGATGAAGTCAAGACGAACGTTACCAACTGGTTCAAGACCCAGGCGATAGACTTCTATGCCGTGGTTTAACGAAATTGGTACAGTATTACAGCAAGTGTATAGATGTGAACAGCGATTATGTGGAAAAGTAAAGTATATATGTAGGCACATACTACTGTCAATAAAAAACCTTGTCTCATGAACGATGTTGTTATGACCAAACGGACCTTAGTTTTGGAATACGCCTCGCAGCTTCTACAAACTACCCTTGCTAAAGATTATGTTTTGTATCCACTTCATGTGGTCCTGATAAACGTTTGCAGAAATAGTTTCATTGCATATTTCGTTGTAGCTACAAGAGGGATACAGGGGACTAAAGCTATAGTTAGATGTTTAAAAGCGGGTCGCTATTTGCTGGCTTTAAAATTCCATACTCTTTCGATGACATCTCTAGAAACAACTGAATGGTGACAGCACTTCAGAAGTGAAAAAGTATGGAAAAGTGCAAACTAATAAAAATGAAATAGCTGACACCACGAAAGAGTTATATGATGTAAAGTGCGTGTTTTAAACAGATCTATAGTTCTTGATAAGTAACTTTTTGTCTAGCTCTTATGCTTTACCTGTTATTCAAAATTATATAGATTCATTCTGAATAAAGAGGATTCACAGGATATACGCGAAAAATTCAAGATATGCATTTATTTGCCATGTAACTATCTTAAACACATGTTATTTCAACCAAAATGGTTAGAATCATGTTTGAGAAAATCAGTAATCGCAAAATTTTTTCCATGTAGAGGGTAGTTTGATGTGAAGCGTTTTCTTGAAAATCTTTGTGTCAAATCCCTGGAAGAGTTTAAATTAAATAATAAGTTTGGTATTTATCCGACTTTTCGTATTGTAGTTATGTTGTTCACAGACGCACACGTACACACACACACAAGGACAAATTTAAGCGCTTTTGTTTTATTAATTCATTGTGCCTGAAAACACCTCTTTCCTGTGAAATATCTATGCCGAAATTTTGTGTGAAATGCAATACTTCCTCTATTTCCTGTATGTAGGTGTATAGAAAGTAATAAGCTTTTAAATAATAGTTTGTAGAAGAATAGGTAGGGAAAGTCATGTGAACGTTGATTTTACTCACAAAGTTATACAAGTGTTAAAAGCAGGGTTTAATTTTGCGAGTAGGAATGTTTGCGGAATGAGGCTGAAAGTACTATGAGGTAGCAATCGCACGAGCAAAATAAAATAATTTAACATGACGTGTTGTCATGTATTGTTTTTTAGATAGCGTGAATATTAAATTAATGTATCCTGCAGAAATTTGTGTGCAAATAGCAGTACACTTTCGAACATACGCAATGGTGAGTGGTCTGTTGTTGTTTGGCCTTCGTTGTTTGACCTTCGCAGCTGAGCCCGTGCTGACAACATTATCACTTACATAATCATTACGGTTTTTAGCGTGCACGATTGGGGGGGATCTGTTGTATCCAATATCGTAATGTTTCCTCGACTTCTTTGGTTACAATTCCAATGTTATCATCCTCTCCGCTGCTTGCAAAATGTTTTCTGGTCTGCCTAATCCATTTCCTAGTCCTTGTTCTTTTTAATATACACCTTTGGAATATTTAATTCCATTTAGGGCCTGGTTAGCAACCGTTTTTCTGTTTCACAACCCTGAGGTAGACAGGATTGCTCTATCGTCTAAGTCAGCAATGTTTTATTGTTCAACACATCTAGATTATTCCTTTTTTTTCAGATGTTATTATCCACCAAATTTTATTACACTTCAGTCACATAAATTATGTTTCTTTCTTCATTTACTTTTCCACTTTATCTTCTTATAAATCTAGATATAATTCTTCTTATAAACACACATTCTCTTCATTGCTAACGATGGTTATTTTTTTCATTTAAATAAATTATTAAATATATTTTCGCTTTTTAAAAAACTTCACTCCAAACATCAATAATCACATCACCTGCACGTATTAAATACTTAATATTTGCTTTTGTTAAAATAATACGTATTTTTTAATCCAGAAATTTCTTGCTTTTTCTCCTTGATGCAAACAATTCCGTAGTTTTAAGAAAGACAAATCCTATTTTCTTAGCTTTGACACGACATTTTTACTTTTGATTTTAAAATGTTCATCCATTCTTCATAATAACTGAATATTCCATTTTATTAATTTCGATAGTCAAATAATGTATTCCATTCTTTTTTTAATTTCCAAATTAATAATCACTCCAAACTACCCAATTTTTCAACCAGAACTAAAATAATCTGCCATTGCTTTAATCGATACAAGGCCGCCGCTTAATCTAGGTGTGTATAATCCTCATCGAGAAACAAGGGTGATAACAGTGGACTGTTATAAAATTGTTGTTACTCTATTTTATTTCGCTTTAACTGCAAGGTCATATCGCGACGGATCTGTTAGTGGATAAATCTATTGAGGTGTGGCGGACAGTTAGCCTTCTAGGTTTTATCCCGCAACCATCCGCTTCGTCGTGTCCACACAGGCCCTAGTGCATAGCAACTGGATCTTCTGCTTCGTGCCGTGCAGGCATTAGGGGCCGTCCAGTCCAACCATCGCCCTCATATGGAAAGGCTGACAGGTATTCCACTGAGTATTATAATGTTCCGTTTATAGTATGAATGGCTCGTTTTAAAAGTTATTTTAGTGCAGTTGTTTGTTTTTATTGTTTCTGTTTAGATGAGTTTTGAGTCACTACAATGTCATGTTTACAATATCGCTTTGTTTCAAGCATCTGAATTACCGTATACTCTTGAGACAAGCAGCAGACGTCGTATTCATTAGTTAAGAGCTGTTTACCAATGATACTGCATCAGCTGTTACGTCATACACACCTTACCTACAGTCAACGATTGTGTTTACGGTATTATTCTGTTCAGTAATTTCATACTTTACAGTATTCATTGTATGGTTATCGTCAAGTGGGAATGAACAATGGCGACCTTGTACACCGAGATGCTTATATACGGGTAAGCCCGAAGAAATGCAGGAGAGACTTGTCGACTCTGTCAACAACGTTACCCCAACAAGCATCACCCAGCCCACACCACGATTCCAAGATTGGAGAGGTGTGTAAGTGGAATTGTACATTACGCAAAGAATCTAATAATTGTGATAAATAATAATAATATGTATTTTTATATAGATTTAATATTAATTTTAGAGGTCTACATAATACCTTCGCTGGTAACACAGTTCTTTTAAAAATACAATAGGCAAGCTTTCTCAAGGACGCCAGCATGTTGGCGGTAGAATTCTTTGTAGGTACGCCGGACGTATAACAGGACCTAGGATTATATGTTCTAAAGTTAAGGTTTTGGCGAGAGGTGCTTTATCTTGAGATCGCATCAGTTCCCATGGGAACGTTTAGAATGTTTGTGCTTCAAACTCATATAAGAAGGCTAGGTGTGGAGTTTCTGTAATATTATCCACCAATAGGAAAATTACACTTATTTTAAGGAAATTATGACAATGAATAATATTAAAGGAAGAGGACGCGTGACTTGGTAGGAGAAACACAAGAATTACATGGCGAGATCTGAAATACACGGGTGAGATTACTCATAAACGGAACGTTTGCGAAGGCGGATCTGTATCAGTCGCAAGTTGGAAGTTCGCAGAGGCGGAATGTAAAACATAATTTGGAAGTAAGTCGGCACGGACATGTAAGACTTACAATTTGAAAGTACGTGGAAGGCGGGTATTTAGTCCATGAGGTAAACGATGTTACTTAGTGCCTGCAAACGTGAAATGCTTTGAGGACGGCAGAGGAAGTTCACCAAGAACAGCTCGCCAAATAGCCGGATAAAGCGACTCTATAAACGTGTGGTGAGTCAGGTTCGAACTGCGGGAGTAGAGCTAACAGAGAACAATATAATTTGCGTGTGAATAAAGTTATTTAGTCATAAACGGCATCTTTATTGAGCATCGGAAAACACGACCTGAGATAAGAGGTCCATCATTCCACCCACGCACCTCCTGTATCTCTCCCTCCACAAAGTCGGTTTCTGTTGCAACAGGCAGCTTACGTTCTATCAAACACCCCTGTGAACATTCACGGACACTCCGTACACTAGAGTTTGAACTCGTTTCAAGGGTTCGACATCAACTAACCAGGGGATGCACAAAATGTATCGAAGTTGGCGGCAGTAATTATTTTGAGCACTTTAGCAGTGGATTAAAATGTTTGTTTACGTACAGCATTAGTACTACCTATTAGTTCCATTCGGTACCTACAGCGGCGTTGTGTTTATTTACGAGAAAATGGCGACGCCACAGGAAAAGTCGTTTGGTATGTTGCATTATGCAAATAGTGAATCCATTGTTTTATTGCAGAGTGCATTTCATTGTAAGTTCCACAACGAGCCGCCCCCTCATAAAACATTTACAATTGATACAATAATTTCGTAGAAGATGGTTGCATGCAAACGGAAAAGTACTGGTCGTCCTCGCATAACAAATGGTGCTCATTTTGAACTTTTCTCTATTCACTGATGTATCGCATGTGTCGCCATCTATTGCCGTTCATTAGTAATCAATATTTAAGGTCTGTTCCTTCTTTTTGAATAATCCTGTATTTACTACCTGTATAGGCTAAGAGAATTTCCCCAAGTCACTGTAACTTTTATACGCAGATATCAGCAGTACAATCAAGCCGACATCATCTCCTATAAGAGGTAATTATTGTATTTTTGACAGAATACTTTCTTTCATGTCGCGTCAACCGCTCAAACTGGTCACATTCGATAAGCAGCCGGGATCTAGCAGCCTGGTCTGTCGGATAGCTGCCTCTGAAATGTTCGGGGCGCTGCCCAAAATCCACACCGTATTATGCTTAGGTATAACGTTTTCGTATGCAGTATTTCTGATAAAAAATCGGATGTGGTATATTCACATTACTTTCTGTAGCCAAAGTCATTCAATGACATTATTATGATTATTATTATTGAAGTTAAAGTGGTTTTATTTTTCTTAAAAATTGAAATAGGAGTCTCAAAACATAGTGATGCATTTTATGTCAAAGACATGACGCACTTTTTATAGCATATTATGTAAGATTTACCATTTTTCTGCGAACATTCAATGAGGCTCGCATGTTTCCAATTGTAGGCTGTATTTGGACTCGTGACGAATGCCCTTAAAGCAAGGCGTAGCGTAGTGGTGTGAATGGCGTTTAGTATTTCGAGGAGAATCGAAGCATAACTAAAAAAATCTTGTGTTTCACTCACATGACTTTCTCTACACATTACAAACTATTTTTACAAACGCTTATTCTACATATGCTTCATGTTAATCGAGATATCGAAATGTCAATCTTATTGGTAATTTTCTTGTAGATGCAAGACGAATATGGTAGGTTTTAAGCGATAGTCAAATATTTTAACGCTGGTTGTTATGTGGCGCATTCCAACCTCTTTGCAAGCCCAGGACAAAAAATATCTGATGTGTTACACTCACATGACTTTCTCTACTCTTGTACAAACTATTTTTACAAACGCTTATTCTCCATCTATTTCATGTTAATCGAGATAAACATTTGCAGACTCTATCTTATTGTTAATTTTATTGTAGATGTAAGGGGAATATACATTTACAAGGGCAATATAGAAATACAGTAGCCTTTAAGCACATACCTATCTCTTATTAGCTGGTTGCTAGGTGCAGCACCATTCGCTTTGCCACAGATTAATATTCTTTGCATATCCAAGACAAAAAAAATGAATAACGAATTTGAGAAAAAGTATAAGTATTGGAAAATTTAAGGGAATAACAAGCAATATCTCGAAAACGGTTCACTCAACAAAAGAAATGTATATAACATAAGTTGCGTATTTTAACGAGATCTACATTTTTTGTGTAGTAAAATTTTGTCTATCTCTTATGGTTTACCAGTTATGCAAAAGTCGTTCACAATGAAGAATACTTTTGGAGACATTCCCAGAAAATTCGAGATATACATTTCATTTCTCATGACATTATCTTAAACATATGATATTTTAAACAAAATCGTTAGAGCCATTTTTGAGAAAATTAAAATTTTCGAAAAATGTTCCATGTAAAGGGTAGTCTGGGGTGGGGGGATTTTCTTGAAAACCTTCGTGTCGCATCTCTGGAAGATACTGAACCTAAATACCAAGTTTGGTGTTTATCCGACTGTTCGTTTTTGAGTTATGCTGTTCACAGACACACACACACACAGACACACACACAGACACACAGACACACACACGGACATGTTTCCAAAAATGCTTTTTTTGGATTCAGGAGGTCTCAAAACATGTATTTCCGGTGAAATCTCGGTATCGAATTTTTGGGTGGAATGCAATACTTCCCCTACTTACTATACGTAGTAGAGAAAGCAAAAAAAAAAAAAAAAAAAAAAAAAATGAATAACGAACTTGAGAAAAAGTATAAGTATTGGAAAATTTAAGGGATTAACAGGCAATATCTCGAAAACGGTTCACTCAACAAAAGGAATGTATATGACATAAATTGTGTATTTTAATGCGATCTACATTTTTTGTGTAGTAAAATTTTGTCTCTCTCTTATGGTTTACCAGTTATGCAAAAGTCGTTCACAATGAAGAATACTTTTGAAGACATTCCCAGAAAATTCGAGATATACATTTTATTTGTCATGAAAATATCTTAAACATATGATATTTTAATCAAAATCGTTAGAGCCATTTTTGAGAAAATTAAAATTTTCGAAAAATGTTCCATGTAAAGGGTAGTCTGCGGTGGGGGGATTTTCTTGAAAAGCTTCGTGTCGCATCTCTGGAAGGTATTGAACCTAAATACCAATTTTGGTGTTTATCCGACTGTTCGTTTCTGAGTTATGCTGTTCACTGACACACAGACACACACACAGACACACACGCGGACATGTTTCCAAAAATGCTTATTTTGGATTCAGGGAGTCTCAAAACATGTATTTCCGGTGAAATCTCGATATCGAATTTTTGGGTGGAATACAATACTTCCCCTACTTACTATACGTAGTAGAGAAAGTAAAGAGTTACATCTCAGTACCTACAAAGATCTCATTCAATTTAAACAAGTCTATGGAACTGTGGTTTACAGCACCGCTAAACCTTTTTAGAAATAGCTGTTTTATAGGTTTATCTCGATTAAAATGAAGTAGACAGAAAAATACGCTTTCGTTAGAATAGTTTGTATGTAATAAACGACAGAGGTTAAATAAAGTCGCTATGTAAAACATCAGATTATTCGAGCCTCTCTTATGGTTTACCGATTATTCAAAATTAATTTAGAATGAAGAGGAATTTACAGGTAATCGCAGAAAAGTCAATATATTTTATGTTAATGTTTTAAACATATGGCATATTAATCAAAATTGTTAGCCAATTTAGAAAAAGAAAATCTAAAGTAAGGAAATTTTTCCATATAATTGGTAATTATAGGACCGAGTTCTTGAAAATCTTCGTGTTGCATTTTAGAAGCTGCTGAGCTTAAATAACAAGTATAGTGCGTTCACAAACACATACACGCAGGGACGTTTCTCAAAAATGAATTATTTGGATTCAGTGGAACTCAAAACATATATTCCGGTGAAATCTCTGCATCGAAGTTTCGGGTAGAATGTAATAAATTGAGTTTTTTTTATTTATGGACGCTCTTTAACTGCTGTGGTCCTTAGCGTCCCATTCTATATTGGGCGTGAAAGACCAGAGGCCTCTTTATCAGGCTTGAGGTTCTTTAACGTGCCGTAAATGTACTACACGGGACCACCGGCTTTATTTCCCTTCCGAAGGAAGCCATGCTAAGGATTTTTACGCCCAAAAAAATCTATCGTCCTCCGCCGGGTTTGAGCCCGCGACCTCGGGAACTAGAGGCTAACATGGTAACCACTACACCACGGAGGACGACACATGTAAGTAAGTATTTGGAAAAGTAACATTTTGATTACGTTTTGTTATTTATAAGAGATTACGAGTTTGGCAAACTGGATTGGAGGTTACCATCCGCCAACTGTATTTATTTTGGCAGATTTTAGAATCAGTTTAATAGATGTTAAAGCGATATTTTAAAAAAAAAAAAAAAGCGAGTTGAAAATTTGCAATGCTGCTTTAAACAGGTTAGGCAAGGCTTTGAGTGGAGGGCATTGGAGAAGGCTGGACGATTTTGGGGTATTTTAAAGCTCGGTATTTTCGCATAGAACATCCTTAAATAAGGCCTTTACTTATTACCTACGATCATGCAAGTTCCCAGTCCTTCTTCATACATTGATTCCGCTTTAGATACTTTGCAACTACGATAAGAACCTCGCAAGCCAGCTTCCAAGCGTTTATAAAGGACTTTTCTTTCCCCTGTGCTTATAACAGCGAACATTGGCCGGATGTTCACCGTTAAAGGACTGCGAGATTCAGGAGTACCGGAAGTGAGGCATTTAAGTAAAGTAGGTAGGTATATCTTAACATGCCCAAAACTCTGGAGCAGATAACTCAGCACTATAAACCCCAGAAAGTCTTTCTCTCCACTTGCACCCTGTATGGGGTCATTGCTGATCCCATCGATACTATAAAGTTAGTTTGCACTATTCTATTTGTAGAATCTCCGCGTATAAATATGCCTTTCTGAATCCTTTTCATGCCCTTTAAATAAATAATCACATTTTAAACAATGATGTCTTTATAATAAACAAAAAATTATTGATATGGGGTCATAAATACCCCTTAAAGGATTTACGACACTTTTTAATTCTTAAGCTTCTTTTATGCAGGATTTTTGCTGTTTTTTTTTTTTTTTTAGTTTTATCCAGGTCGTAACACTGCTACTTCCATATTTGAACATTGGAGACACTTGTGCTCTCCAGACCATTGTTGGTGGTATGCAGTTTGTATAATATTAAGCTCTGAAATACGACTTTTCGATTTGATGTTAGATACTCTAAAGGTGAGAAACAAATGAAGGAAGATTTAGAAAAAGAATAATAATTTACTCTGAGTGATATAAGAAAGTGAGGAAGAGGTCTCTGATATCATTGACGCTGAAAACAATTGCGATGAATTCAATTACAGACACGCCATGTACAAGCAGGGATGGTAATATAATTTACAGTATCGTTCAGCTGAAAGTTAGGAAGCGGGGTTCCAGAAATATTTTGACACAGAGGGCTTCAATACCTCCAAGAGTAAGAGAAAAAGTGACATTAAGAGAAGATACATTTTTGTGTTTCATGTCTTAGGACATTGGAAGAATTATATGTGATCAAACTAATACAGCGCATAAGAACTGGGGGGGGGGGTAAGTCTTATCTTCAAAGATGGCGAGAAATAAGATGATACTGAATTAGTAGCTTTCCTCGCTCTTCTGATGATGTACGATGTTCAGACAAGCAATGATAAGCCTCTTCACGAGTTCTGGTCTCCAGAATTTGGAATCCCATTGTTTCATGCAACCGTGAGTAGGACCAGGTTTGAAGATATACTTATGTTGCCATAGATTTAACGATAGAACAGCACGAGAAACAAGAAAAGAAATTTCTCACAATAAAGTTGAAACTATAAGAGCACTCTTCGACATGTTCACTGAAGCTTGTTACATACCATACACAGTATTACCGTCGACGAGCATTTATGCACATTTAAAGACAGGTGTGGCTTCAAAGTCTACATACCACCAAAACTGGGAAAATACTGTATCAAAATATGGATTACTATGGACTCTGAGGCACAGTACCTAGCAAGTTCACAAATATTTACAGGTCGAGTAGGCGACATAGAGAGTCCCAGCAGGGCAAGAGAGTTGTTCACGACATGATAGATCACTTGAGTGGTAGTGGAAGAAATATCACAATCGACAATTTCTTTACCAGCTTTGAGCTTGCCCAAGAACTGGAAAGATAGAATCTGTTTCCTTGTTGGTACCCTCCGCTCCAACCGTGGTGAAATTCCAAAGGAAATGCTGCATCCAAGACTAGAGAATAGTTTTCCAGCCTTTTGGAATTGCCAAAAAGACGCTGTTGGTGTCTTATTTTCCAAGAAAAAGTAAACCCTTCATGCTACTGTCTACACTTCATGAAACATTTGACACTAGTCAAAATAAGAAGAAAGAACCAAAAGTGATTTTATTCTACAACAGCACAAAGTCTGGGGTAGATACAGTTGACATGATGTCAAGGCAATGCTCAACTAAACGTGCTACAAGGAGATGGTTTTTTGCTGTATTTATGACATGATAGATATTGCAGCAATCAATGCACATGTTCTGTATAGGAACATATCCCTTTCACAAGAAAGAAAGAAAGAAAGACCAGAATAAGCAAATAGTTTCTAATAGATCTTGCTAAACAAATGGTAGAACATGAATAAGACTTCAAACTCCCCAGAAAAGAATCAAAGCCACCGTGCAATTGGATTTCAACACCTGATGGGAACTGTCGCAGGAACTGTGACACCGAAGGGAACGAAGAGATCCAAATGTGCCTATGTCCACGTGAGAAACAGAAAAACAAATTAAACCTGTCATCACTGTGCTAATTTTGTATGCAGAGAGCACATGACTCGCATACACACACACACACACACACACACACACACACACACACACACACACAAAATAAAAAAAATACTTTGTAATAAATGTAATTGAGCATTCTATGAGATAAGCTTATTCTGTTTTTGTGTTAATAATGTTTAACACCGCAATAACAAAGCATTTCCTACATCAGTAATATTCTTAAACTTCTTCTTTCTCTTTTTAACCTCCTCTTATGTAGGACTTACACCCCCCAGGACTTACAGGCGGGTGCCTGGGTCGAGGAGCAGACACTCATGGATCAGACAGAATATCCAGGATGGGTGATCAGCCTGATGCCTGGTATCGGAGGAAGGAAGTAAATGAAACTAAATGATGGTGAAATGGATGAAAGGAAAGGTGATGATGGAGCAGTTGGTGGAATGAATGGCGGGGGAAACCGGAGAACCCGGAGAAAACCCGCCCCTACGCCGCCTTGTCCATCACAAAACCCACATGCGGGTCCCTGGATTGAACCCGGGCCGCCTCGGTGAGATGCGAGCGGTCTAACCACTCGGCCACGGCGCCACCATTCTTAAACTTTTGAGTTTAAATTAATTGTTTGCATTTTTTATTTCTTTGATTTCCTATTATATATTATGTTTTATACCAATAAAGTAACATTAATAATTTTCACGTTTACTTATTTTTAATATAGTATATCCATTTTAAAAAGGAAAAGTAATTTGGGGTCATATATGACCCCATGCAGATTGTATTTCGTCCTCCGTGGTCTAGGGGTACCATCTAGTCTCTAGTTCCGGGGTCGCGGGTTCAAACCCGGCGGAAGGCGATGTATTTTTTTCGGGCGTAAAACTCCTTACCATGGCTTCCTTCGGAAGGGAAGTAAAGCCCATGGTCCGGAGTCGCAGATTTACCCCACATAAAAGAATCTCAAGGGGAAAAGAGGCCTCTAAGAACAATTTACGGTTTTTCACGCCCAGTATGGAATGGGATGCTATGAGCCATGGTAGTTACAGAGGGACCATAAATAAAAAAAAACTCAATTTAATACAGATTATGTGATCCTGGAAGAAACAGCGTACACACACAGCGTACATGTGTGTGTGCGTGCGTGTGTGTGTGCGTGGTCGTCCTCCGTGGACTAGTGGTACCGTGCTAGCCTCTAGTTCCCAAGGTCGCGGGTTCAGACCCGACGGAGGGCGATGGATTTTTTCGGGCGTAAAAATCCTTAGCATGGCTTCCTTCGGAAGGGAAGTAAAGGTGGTCCCGTGTCGTAGATTTACGGCACGTAAAAGAACCTCAAGCCTGATAAAGGGGCCTCTGAGCAAAATTACCAGTCTTTCACGCCCAATATAGAACGGGACGCTAAGGACCATAGTAGTTAAAGAGGGTTCATAAATAAAACTCAATTTCAATTTGTGTATGTGAATAGCGTAACTCAAACACGAAACGTGGGATCTTCTGTGAATATCCTTTTTTCATCTTCTTTACTGCACTAAAGTTTTTATAATTCTGTATATGACAACGAAACCACACAAAAAGATGGATGAGTATTCGAGAAAAATGCAGATATCGTTAAAATACAATTTATGTCAAATTACATTTATGTTAAATGGTCATTCGTTTATTTCTCGTGGTCATGCAAAAAGTGAAATTTCAAAGTCAGTATATAACGATTCATTTTTTAAGATTTTACTCTCGCTTCAGTACTGTATTCACTTTCCAACTACTAGAAATGTGTAATGAAATTTTTCTGCAAACCTTTCTGTCTATTAACATGAAGTAGATAGAAAATTAAGTACATCAGATTTTTTTTTTGATAAAATACCTGACAATGTCACCGATATAGGATATAAACTGAAGGTGGAATGAATTTGTGACGTCATAAGATCTGAAACGTTTAGTAAAAACGCTCATACGAGTAATTCCTGACTTTGACATGTTTTCTCCGTCAGAGAAATCACTCCCCCCCTCACCCTGACACACATAAGGACATATTTCTAAAAATACTTTCTTTAGTTTCAGCGTTCCAACAACGTGTATTTTCGGTGAAATCCCGGTATCGAATTTCGTTTCTACAGATGTTACCTAGCATGTTGTTTCAAATTTGTGAATACATTTTTGACACCCTGTAGAGTAAAACTCTGTTTTGTAAATAACAGAGTCGAGGTAAATTTGTGGCCTGAAGGGAACACGAGGAGTGTCACTTTTATTTCTGTCATTCTCATTTCTTCCACTGTCACTGCGCCGCGCTTCTTTCTCCCCTTCTGTCAAGACTCTCCTGCGTGCGGAACGCTTACAAATGCGTTCACGTTCTTAAATGTTTAAGCTTTTTTCTTAATTTTCCCCTTTTCTCTATCTTTCAACATTCCTCCTCAGGGTCTGTTGGACACTCAACGTTTGTAGCGCGATTATAAATGGCAGGGGAATAAATTAGGCTCCAGCTCTTGTGTTATACCTGCTAGTTTGAAACTAGAGCCGTGGAAAACGTCTTTGAGCTCTCTCGCTTCACCGAGTCTCTATTCTAGAGCACCACCATCTGAACGTTGGCCTTCGTTTTCTATCCAACCAGCTGAGAAAATTGACTTATTTATGGACGCTCTTTAACTAGTGGTTCTTAACGACCCATTCTATAATGGACGTGAAATTTTGCTGAGAGACCTCTTTGTCAGGCTTGAGGTTCTTCTACGTGCAGTAAATCTAGGACACAGGACCACTGGTTTTACTTCCCTTCCGAAGGAAGCCATGCTAAGGACTTTTATGCCCGAAAAATACGCTCCGCTGGGTTTGAACAATCGACCTTGGAATCCAGAGGCTATTATATTTCCCCTAGACCACGGAGGACAACAACCACTGAGTGAATAACATGCAGTCTCATGGGGCAATGTGGGAAAGTTAAGAAATACTTCATTTGTTTACAATTTTAGTGCTGACTAGCCACTGAAATAGCTCTTTTTACTTTCCCCACCGTGTACATAGAAGGTAGAGAAGGTATTGCATTCCACCCAAAAATTCGATACCTATTGTTAACCGGAAATGCACGTTTTGAGGCCACCTGAATAAAAAAATTAGATGAAGATTCATGTGTGTATTTGTGAACCCAAAAACGAAAAGTCAGATAAATACCACACTTGGTATTTAGGTTCACTACCTTCCAAAGATGCGACACGAAGACTTTCAAGACAATTCCCCACCCACAACTATTCTTTACATGGAAAATTTTTCGAAAATGTTGATTTTTTAAAAAATTACAACGATTTTGATTAAAATATCGTATATTAAAAATATTTACATGACAAATAAAGTGTATATCTTGAATTTTCTGGGAATAGCCTCTTCATTCGGAAGAAATTTTGTATAATCTTGTATAACTGTAAATGTTAAGCTATAGACGAAAACGTACCATACAAAACATGTAGATCTCTTTAAAACATACAATTTACTTAAAATAAGGTTTTCTGTGGCATAAGCAATTTCTGAGATATCCCTTATTAAATGTTCGAATTGTTCATTGCTTGTTATTCTTTTAAAGTCTCATCGATTTTCAGATGTTTCTCGGGATTGCATGGAAATAGTATGAAATTTAAGGCCGGCATATAGCATCCAGTTCTTAAACATTTGACTATCGCTATTCTCTTTGTATCTGTAACGAAATGAAACTATTCCTTTACGAAACGTAATGTAGCTATTTTTGCAAAGGTTTATTTGGATTAAAATGTAGTAGATAGAAAAAAAAGAATAGTTTGTATACCCCTAATAAATATAGAGGGTAGAACGAATTGAATTGTTGTATTTATGGACGCTCTTTAACTACTATGGCCCTTAGCATCCCATTCTATATTGTGCGTGAAAGACCTTAAATTTTGCTGAGGCCTCTTTATCAGGCTTGTGGTTCTTTTACGTGCCGTAAATCTACTACACGGGACCACCGGCTTTACTTCCCTTCCGAAGTAAGCCATGCTAAGGATTTTTACGTCCGAAAAAATTCAAGAAAGTCATGTGAGAGTATAATATCAAGATTGTTATTGTTAGAACTCGCAGCATTGAGTTATAGATAAATTTATTTTGAAGGCAATGCTTCGAACAAGTAATACGTATTAATCTTAAGTGGAAAAATGGCGAATTTCAAATGCGAGGATGAATTTTCTCATATTACCGCGTATAAATTGGATTTAGGGGTATTAGTAGTGGAAGATGGGGGGTGCTGTCCTGTACCTTAGGGTGTCTACTTACGAGGGGGTGTCATCAAAAAGTAACGGAATTATTTTTTTCTGTGTAAATACGCGCGCACCGAAATTCACCAATCGTGGTAGCGGAGAGTTCCATCTTGACTGACGCTGTGATATGCGCGACATTACCCATGAGTTCAGTTTGTCAGAGGGAGCCATCGTGTAATCACGTGTTTCTGTGACCCAGTATGGATTTCAATTAGGTTTTGCATTCTTCTGAAAAAAGTCAGGTACTGAAAAACTGCAAATGATACAAGAAGCATATGGAGGCCAAGCTTTATAAAAAAAAACATGTTTTTTTGAATGGCATAAAAAGTTAAAAAACGTGAAAAAGAAGCTTGAAGATGCTCCATGTCCAGGACGGCCCTCCAGATCAGAAACTGAGGTGAACTGCAACACCATCTACTGTATGTTGCAGGACTATCAACGGTTAACAGTAGCAAAGAGTTTCCAGAGATTATGCATATTTCGTAAGGGTCAATTGAAGACGTATAATTCATAATGATTTGGGCTACAGAATAGTCGCAGCAAAATTGGTTCCACGAGTGCTTCATGAGGAACAGATGTCTCATCACTCAACTAGGCATTGAAGTCATCCCCCATCCACCATATTCGCCGGATCTTGCACCCTGTGACTTCCACTTGTCCTTATGTGTGAGAGAGAGAAAGCCATTTCGTGGGTGCAATTTTCAAACAGATACTGAACTAAATAGTGCTATTTCGGATATACTGCAATGGTTGCGAAAATGCCTTTCTCGCTCGAGTCATCAAATATGCAACACGCACTACACCATTCATCAGCATATGGAAAACAAATGAATAGATGGCTAGAAAAGGAGTTGCGCCTGCGAGTCACAGTGCCCCGCGAGTCGCGCTTTCGCCACCACTGCTGTACAGGATGTCAAATAAGGCTTCTATGGCTTCTGTGAGTGTTTTGAAAAGTGGAGATAACGTTAGAACAAGCGTGTAGCCTCAGGAGGAGAGTATTTCGAAAATTTGTAATTTAATTTTATAAAAAAAAATCATGTTCAAACAATAACGGTTTTCTCATTATTTTTTGACAAACCTTCGTAAATTTTTTTCTAAATTTAGAATAGGGTTTTTAAACAGGGTGGAAAATCTTATTACTTTCTCTACTACGTATAGTAAGTAGGGAAAGTATTGTATTCCACCCAAAATTCGATACCGAGATTTCACCGGAAATATATGTTTAGAGACCCCCTGAATCCAAAAAAAGCATTTTTGGAAACATGTCCGTGTGTGTGTGTGTGTGTCTGTGAACAGCATAACTCAGAAACGAACAGTCGGATAAACACCAAACTTGGTATTTAGGTTCAGTATCTTCCAGGGATGCGACACGAAGGTTTTCAAGAAAATCCCCCACCCCAGACATGGAACATTTTTCGAAAATTTTAATTTTCTCAAAAATAGCTCTAACGATTTTGATTAAAATATAATATGTTTTAGATACTTTCATGACAAATAAAATGTATATCTTGAATTTTCTGGGAATGTCTCCAAAAGTATTCTTCATTGTGAACGACTTTTGCATAACTGGTAAACTATAAGGGATAGGCAAAATTTTACTACACAAGAAATGTAGTTCGCGTTAAAATACACAATTTATATCATAGACTTTTTTTTGTTCAGTGAACATTTTCGAGATATTGCTGGTTATTCCCTTAATTTTTTCAATACTTATTTTCTCAAATGGGAATTCGTTATTCATTTTTTTTTTGTCTTGGTTATGCAAAGAGTATTAATCTGTGGCAAAGAGAATAGTGCTGCACATAGCAACCAGCTAATAAGATAAATGTCGATGCTTAAAGGCTACTGTATTTCTATATTGCCCTTGCAATTACAAAACAAGGGGAACATAGTAGGCCTTAAGCAATAGTCAAATATTTTTAGAACTGGTCGCTATGTGTAAAATGTAATTCTCTTTGCATCTCAAAAGATCGTTTCTGCAAATGTTTATCTCGATTAATATGAAATAGATGGAAAATAATAATTTGTCAAAATAGTTTGTACAAGAGTAGAGAAAGTCATGTGAGTGTAACACATCAGATTTTGTTTTTAAATGTACATCTACTTTCAATTAATATTTTTATGTCCCTTATGAATCTGATTAGCCTTTCTTTTTTAATTCAGCTACAAGTCTAGTGGAAAACAATCAGTTAATGAAATATTAAAAACAACCGGAGGTTTAAATGCGAAGTTAATATAACGTAACTATGGATGAGGAACAGGACATAAACAAGCATTTGATGTGTTACATTCCAGGACTTTCTCTACCCTCTATCATTTATTAGTGGGTATACAAACTAATCTTATGAAAACTTATTTTTCTGTCAACTTAATTTTAGTCGATATGAACCTTTTCAGAAGTAACTACATTATACATTTCGTTATAGGCACAAAGGGGACAGCGATAGTAAAATGTTTAAGAACTGGACGCTGTATGTTGGCCTTAAAATTCCATACTCTTTCCATGCCGTCGCAAGGAACAACTGAATATATCGAAGGGACATTAAAAGAATGACAAAGCATTGCACTTAATAACGGATATCTCGGAAATGGCTTATGCCACAAAAAAGTAATTGGAAATAAATTATGAGTTTTAAAGAGAATTATGTAATTTTTTGTAGTATCTTTTCCTCTATCAATTAGCATTTATACCAGTTATACAGGATTATATAAAATTGCTTACAAATGAAGGCTATTCCTAGGGAATTCAAGGTACACATTTTATTTGATACGTAAATGTATTATATATATATATGTATACGTGGTATTTTAATAAAAATCTTTAGTGCCATTTTTGAAAAAAATAAAAAAAATTCTTAAGTTTTTCCATGTAAAGGGTAGTTTGGGATTTTCTTGTAAACCTTGTGCCGCATCTTTTGAAGACACTGTACTTTTCATTTTTGTTATGCTGTTCACAGACAAAGGCACAAACACGGACCTTTTTCTAAAAATGTGTTTTTTTTATTCAGGGTCTTAAGACATATATTTCCGATGAAATCTTGATATCCAATTTTTGGGTGAATGTCATACCATCGCTACCTACTAGGCATGTGAAAGTAATAAAAAAGCAACCAAATTTTCGCAACTGTTGGTACCCTAAGAATCGAAGTCCAATTTCCCAACCACTTGTATAAGCACAGAAATAGTGTAAGAGAAAAGTAGAACGAGTTTTCGCCGGAATTTCTTGTTACCTAACGTTCTTTTCAGGAGTAAGATGAAAGGATTCACATATTTACTCTGCAGTGAAGAACTTGGCATGAGTGGAGGGGTGGAATCTGCCTGAGGCCCTCGCATTTGTCTCATTCTCCCGGGTTTTAAAAACAGTCAAGTGTAACTTCTCCGTACATCTCTTAAATTCCCTCGTTAACGGGTAAGTGCAGCGTTTCAAACAAATACAGCATTGCTTCTTCGTGTACCGAAAAGCCGACCAACAGGATACGCTGAGCTTTTTATAATGTGGATGAGTGGTTAAGTGCGCACTGCATTTCAAAAATAACATAACATAAGTTTGAAAATAAAAAATACAACAAAATCATTTATGTTTCGGCAATCTCAAACAATCACAGGTTTCGTTTTTACCATGCGTTTTATTTATAGCCGGGCCACAGATCACATATATGCGTAGTTCCCTTTCACTGCTGTGACCTCCGTATTTTTCCGCTAGTGCACTAGCGGTGAATGGCCTTGCTCAAGGTTACGTTTATCAAGGCTATGTTATACTGTGTCAGTTGCTGCCTTCACTTCGAACTATAAAGACTAGTGTTTGTTCATCTCAAAAGTGAAAATTTATTCAAGACATCGGTGTTGTGTGTGAGTTACATTATTCTTATTAGTCCACTGAAATGTCTACCGAAAAATTAACGCTTGAATTCTCTATGTGCGATGCATACGTAAAAAGGAATCATGTAGACAGCTGTGTAGAAATTACAGCAGAAATTTCCTGGTATTGCAGTTCCAGATAGAGAAACTGTTAGAAGCGAACAAGAAATCTTTTAATAGAGGAAAAAGTTGACGAAATTTGTGCATGATTCGAACGCTGTCCAAAGAAAATTATGAAGACGTGTTGCACAGCAACTGGATGTTTCAAAAGCGCCTGTTCATAGAGCTACTAAACTTTTAAAATTGAAACTGTACTGGTGACTATAGTTCATGAATTACAACCTCGTGACGGTAAAAAATGTGTGAATGGAAATTTCATCTGAAGATACCACGGATGTCGCAATGCAGGTGGACACCACTTTCAACACGGCTTATAACTAGGTTAGTACTTATAGTGCATATTGCTAACGCTCTGAGTAAGCAACGCGCGAGTTTTAAGACGGAAAACCCCCGGTGTAATAGTGCGTGGAGTATATACGAGCGATCAGCGGCCCGGCTATATAACGAACGCGCTGTACTTTCTACTACTTGCTTATAGCAAGTTGAATTGTTCCACTAAAAAATTCGATACAGAGGTTCCACTGGAAATAGCCGTTTTGAGTTCCTCTGAATCAAAAACGGCATTTTTAGAAGATCCGTGTGTGTGTGTTGCGGCAGTAGCACCTCCTGTCCGAAGTTGTAGCTCGCGGCTTACCTTTCTGCACCCTCCACGTAGACTCCGGATGTTCGTCGTGGGCTGATTCTCTGCGTCTCTATCCTCGGCTAGCTGTAGTAATTACTGAAATATGTAAGAGCATGGACTTTTCCTCGGTAAAGGAAACGTAGATCTCGGGTGTGGTAACGGAGAGAAATAGACGTGCTTCAGTTACAAAAAGACGAACACCACTGTTTTCTTTATTTCATTACTTCTGGTAGTTCACAACACTGAGATTGTCGCCGTTAAAACACTGTCCACTGCTGTTGTAACACGGCGCTGATATGACGCGAAGTTTATATACTTAACAAATCTTTTTACTCGTAGCGATTCTTATGTGTAGCGAAACCTGTCTTAATTCACTAACTTTTGGCGCGACATCCCTTAAGTACCCGGCAGCAATCTTCTCTGCCTGTAGTTTCGAAGTAACCCCTCGATCTTTGGTCTTAGCAGATCTATTTATGGTCGCGGGCTTCTTAGGCTACTTAATTTCCTATTGGTGCATTTTTCGCGCCGCTCAACGCGTCTCACTATTTCATATCGATTTACTTGATTCTCATTGGTCCTATTCCATCCCCTCTTGCTCACTTTTAACATGAAATCGCGGCTTTTCCTAATTTTACCGTTAAGCTTGTTGTCTCACTCACTCTGGTCACGGCGAATTACCGTACAAAAGGACAATAGCTCTACACCCTCGATGTACGAACAATACTTTTGCTACCAGAGAGACATCGTAAAACTCACTTGTTGCCTTCGGAGACACTTTTCCTGCATCTAAAATATCTCGTCGTGGACAGTATTTTAACATAGAGCTTAAATTATTTACATTAAACAATTTGTACTCCTCTAATATTAGTAACATAAATACAAACATATGATTAAATCACCCTTCTTAAGCTACACAGGCGGTAAAAAGAAAAATAGTTGTACATAGCCTAATTTAATTTCACTGAAAGTTAATTACCCAAATTATTAATACTTCCATAGCTCGGGCTCGGCCTAGAGTTGCCGTTTCAGTGTGTGTATGTTTTAACAGCATAACTCAAAAACGCAAAGAGGGTTAAAGAGCAAACTTGGTTCAGCATCCTCCAAAGACACGACACGAAGATTTTCAAGAGAATTCCTTCACCGCAAACTACCCTTTATACGGAAAATGTTTCTCGTCATTCTTTATTTTCTCAAAAATGGCTCTAACAAGTTTAATTAAAATACCAAATGTTTAAGATATGGACATGACAAATAGAATGTTTATCTAGAATTTTCTAGGAGTAGCCTGTGAAGTTAGAGCTTTATGTTGAATGACTTTCACAAGGTAAATCGTTAAATATATAAAAAATCGTACTACACAAAAAGGACACAACTTGTCATTTTTTTCGTTAACTATTCACAAGATATTCTTTGTTATTAGTTTGAATTTTTAAATATTTATGCTTTTTACTTTCTCTACCGCGTACTTATATGTGTACATAGAACTACCTATATTGTATTCCATTAAAACATCCAATGTCCAGATTTCACCAGAAATACATGTTATGAGGAACCCTGAATTAAAAAAAATTTTTTAGAAAAAGAGTTCCGCGTGTGTGTTAACAGCATAACTCCAAACGAAAAGTCGGATAAATGCCAAACTAAGTATTTAAGTTCAGTAAATTTCAAAGATGCTACACGAAGATTTTCAAGAAAAACCAACCCAAACTATCTTTACATGGACATTTCTTTTTAAGCTTTTGATTTTCTCAAAAACGGCTAATGGTTTCATTAAAACACCATATATTTAAAATACATGACAAAGTGTATATCTTCAATTTTCTGGGAACAGTCTGTGAAGTCCCCTTCATTCTGAGTGGCCTACAATAGTTTCCCTACTTTCTATATTTAGTACGGAAAGTAATGTGCTTTCGTAAGAATAGTTTTAGAAGCTATGTATAAATACACGACAGTGGGTAGAGAAAGTCATGTGAATGTAACGGATCACATTTTTTAATGTTTCCGTATAGTTCATTATACACCCGTCACTTATGGAAAGCTAATATAGTTGGAAAGTATGTGCATTGAAGTTACCAGAAAGCAGCGTTTAGCGGTATTGAACGTATTAGGTTCATCACTAAGGATTTTCCATCAATCGCATAGCGTCTGAGCGTTTCCCGTTGGGAGGCTGGCGAAGTGGAGGAACAAAGCTATCAGAGCATCGATCTATATGGGGTTACTATATCCATGGTGGCACGTGTCCTGTACGCCTCCGTGCCTCTAACAGCACGTGTATGGCACAATCACATCTCTAGCTCCATTTTTGGGAATATGCTTCCCCCATCCTGAACCAATAACGTTGGAAACGTTAAAACTTTGGGGAGATGGCTCGGGGTAACGTGTGAGGCGGCCCGCATTCGGGAGGTCCTGGTTTCGAATCCTGTCGGACCGGCCATTCTGATATGGATTTTTTTCGTAGTTTTCCCGAGTCGGTATGCGCATTCTGGGGTGGTTTCCTTCTACCACAAATATCCAGTCCGCATAATTTCCTTTCATCTGTTTCACTCCATCTGTTTCAGGATTACAGTACCAGCGACACCATCTAACCTAACTCAGTTTAAACTGGACTCAACTTCATTTAAAAACCTAAGCTAAGCTGATCTGACCTGGCCTGGTCTAACCTCACATCATCTAACCTAACTCAGCAAGGGCTGGACTGAACCTCACTTTACCTCTATCGCGTCTCACGCTTAAAAGACAGTACAGGTTAAATGGGGCGCACTGTTGCCACATGTACTATAAGTACGCTCCAAATGTGGCGCTCAGTTGCAATCGATCTCCCAATGATACATTAAATAGTGAAGTATTTGCAGTGCTATTTAGGGCAATTAATTGTAAGACATTTAATTTTCACTTGTATTTTATGTCCTCTCTTTGTGCTTTTAGTACTTCGAAATACGATTTTACAGACATTATGTGTATATATATATATATATAAAATCAAAGAAATATGGAGATATAAAATGATAAAAGCTACAATTTGCTAGGGTATCATCACTGCTTACCTTTGACATAATTACATTCAACATATGTAGAATGTTTTCAAACAGCAAGGAATGAAGGATGCGCCACACTCTCCATTGCTCTATTCCATTATATTGCGTGTTTTTGTTTACCCCATCCTTTTCTGTATTCTTTTTGATGGGTCCTTAGAGGTCCTTTCATTAGTTCCATTTTTATCCCATACACTACAGTTTCTGAACACCCGGGTAGCCTTAGCTGTTTGTTTTACTGTCTTAAACTCATTTTACTTGAATAATTCAACACATTCATTATTACTTCTCTTAGTTTACCAACATTTCGTCTGTTTCTAGCTTCTCCCTTCATAACCATAAATATTTACGTGAAATGTTAAATAAATAATATACATAACACTTCACACTATAAACATACCCATTGCTTTACAACTTATGTTAACCATTACTGACTTCTACATTGCGCCTGGCTTTTGGTTGGATACATGAATGACTTTTGTTTGTCATATACAATAAATGCAAAAAGTTGCAGGATTCCGGCTTCATTTAAAAACTGTCTCCTACCCTACTCAACATTTTCTCTCGCTTGGTCCCCGTTCTAGACCCAATAACAAAAAAAGTCTTTCCCTGGCTGGCTTTTCTACTGCGTAGGTATAGAATTGTCCGAAAATATTTGATTTAAAAAATTATAACGCTCATCTCATTAAAGGTAGAGAATTCAAACTGGGCAGGTATCAACTGAGACGGTAATTTGTATCACAAATTACTCAAATGTAAATAATTATTTTAATATGAATATGTATTTTTATGTAACATTGATTTCAGAGGTTTAATAATTGTAATTATTATTGGTAAATAATAATATACGGCTCTACTGAAACTGTTAACAATAACACAATACTTTAGCAAGGGGGTGAGTTGTTTATCGTTACCGGGAACCAGGAAGTTACGTAATATTTCGCGCCTTTTCAGTAAAAAAAAGCTTCCAGAATGTTCTATAAAAGTAATATGTATTAGTGGTTTTCATTGGATAGTAAAATAGACGCTAATGTTGGCGCGTTTTATTAGCCAATAGCAGTTCATTTATAATCTTTAGGTGTATCTTGAGGCAAGCCTATAAATAGTCAGGATCGAAGTCGATCGCCCCGCAGTTATACAAAATTTTCCGTAAACTCCACGTCGATCCCGCAGTTCAACTACATGTCGCCAATCAGTCTTTCATTTTGTCATAAGTTACACGCAGCAGAAGTACGAGAAATCTTATAAAATATTCTAAAGTTAAACATACAAAGTTGAATTACGTGAGTTAAAAGTGATAAGAAGTTATTATAAACAGTTTCAATATGGCGATTATCTAGGTAAATCTGTGAAAGTGTTAGTGCACGTGTTCGACAATAAAACATTATAAAACACATTTCTTCACTAGTAATTTTTGGATAAAAGATTCCTTTCCGCTTCACAACCTGTAAGAAAAACATGCCTACCCAGATCAGATGATAGCTAGCCGGTGGACATTTAAAACTGATACAAATTGCTACGCCAGAGGAATCTACAAACAGAACAAATGAACCAACCAACGTATGACGTCACACAAGATGGCTTCGCGTGAAGAAAACACATATTTGCTCTCGTAAATTGGCTTCCACAACGTGGAGCTAACTATAAGATCTTCAAGATATAATAATTTACGTAAAACAGAATACGTAAGCTATACCTCCATCACAACACACTAGTTTACTCTAGCTAAGAGGAAGAGTATTGTTGCATTCTACCTTTTAGTTTATTAGTTACTGTGTGATAAGCATAAAAACAGCAAATATCGAACTTTTACTGAAAAAAACTAGTTTTCTTTAGAAATTTCTGCCCACAAAAATCTACAAAGGCTCTAAAATGATACATGATAGAGAAAAATTTTCTGCCTAGGGTAATGTTTTCAAAACTGACATTTATAACAAATGAATATTTACAGCAACTTATTAGCAACTTGGCGACAGCGCAATAGTAGAAAAGGACGACGCTAATGTCAACATTTATGCGTTAGAGACATATATCCCATCTACCTCCATACTTTTAAAGTTGAGACAAGCTAAACTAAGCCAACGTAATCTAACCTACCCTAATGTAACCTAGCTTGGCCTGGACTCAACCCGACTTCACCTAAAAAGCTAACCTAACCTATCCTAACCGGGTCTCCTGGCTTGATCTGGTCCAACCTCACACCATCTAACCTAACTCAACCTGACCAGCTACAAATCTGAGCTAGCTTAGCCTAACCTTACCCGTACGGTATTGGCCTAGCCTAGACTAGACTGAACTAGCAGTCTAGTCTCACCTCACCTTGCACCATCTAACCTAACCGAACATGGACTGGACTCAACCTGACTTCACCTAAAAAACCTAAGCTAACCTAATCGGGACTGGACTGGACTGGACTGGTCTGGTCTGGTCTAACTTTAGACCATCTAACTTAATTCAGCATGGATTGGACTCAACCTGGTCACTTAAAAACATAACCTAACCTAAAAAACGGCGACTTAGGGCTTCAAAAAAGTATGCAGTATTTAAAGATTAAATCAATAATAATGAATATCACGGAAGTGGTTTATGCCACAAAAACATTTAATTTGACATAAATTCTAAGTTTTAACGAGAATTATATTTTTTATGTAACAAGCTTTTGTCGAGGACTTCACAGGCTCTTCGCGAAAAGTGATTTGCATTTTGTTTGTAATGCAATCATCTTACACAAATAGTATTTTAATCGAAATCGTTAGAGTTGTTTTTTGAGAAAATTAAAGGATAGTTGGTGGGGGTAAATGTCATAAATATCTATGAAGACATCCTTGCAAGATTTTGGACTTAAATACCAGATTTGGATACATTAGTTTTTACTTTCTCTACCACGTAAATAGTAGGTTGAGAAGGTATTGCATTCCACCCAAAAATTCGATACCGAGATTTCAAGGGAAATACATATTTAGGGCCCTGAATCCAAATAAAGCATCTTTGGAGGTATGTCTGAGTGTGACTGTGAACAGCATAACTCAAAAACGAAAAGTCGGATAAATACCAAACTTCCAAGGATGGGCACGAAGATTTTCAAGAAAATTCCCCAACCCATATAACCTTTACATGGAAATTTTTCAAAAATTGTGAATTTCCTAAAAATGGCTGTAACGATTTTGGATTAAAATATCACATATGAAAGATATTTACATGACAAATAAAATGAATTTTCTGGAAATAGCCTAGGAAGTCTTCTTCATTCGAAAGGAAGTTTGTATAATCTTGTATAACTGGTAAACGTTAAGCGATAGACGAAGACGTCCACACAAAAAATGTAGATCTCTTTAAAACACACAATTTATTTAATATAAGCTTTTTGTGGAATAAACCATTTTTGAGATACCCGTTATTAAAGGTTCCAATTGTTCAATACTTGTCCCATATATTTTTATTTGTTTTTCATGATTGCATGGAAACAGTATGGAAATTTAAGAACAGCATATAGCGTCCAGTTCTTAAACATTTGACTATCTTTGCATGTATAACGAAATGCGTAATGTAGCTATTTCTGCAAAGGTTTATTTGGATTACAATGTGGCAGATAGAAAAATAAACTTTAGTAAGAATAGCGTATCCACTAATAGAGCTAGAGGGTAGAGAAAGTTATGTGAATGTTTCACATGAGATGTTTTTTAGTTCACTCACGTGTGCGCGACTGTTTTTCTAAAATGTTTTTGATTCAGGGAACCTCAACATTTGATTTCGGAATGTAGGTGGAATACAATACTTTCACTAGCTACCAGCATAGAGAAAGTAAAAATGGAACGTGCCTCTGAGAGTTATAACCCATACCATGACCAAGTATGTACCAAAGTTGTCATGAGTGCTGCATTGCTCTCTCCGTGGTCATCTAGTAACGATCTGTCGCTGCACTGCGATTCAGCACGGAAAACGGATGGATGCGCAGTATGGTGATGACGTCACTGCGCTTCTCCACGACTTCTTTTTCTTAAATAAGGATTTAGTCTAGGACTGGCGAGTAGACCTGCAAAATAACTGTGCCCTATTTCAGAATACGGCACTATACTTCTTCTATAATCCTTCTTTGAGGGATAGTTTAGTCACCACCGCTCCCCCCCCCCTCACAGCTTTCGCCCTTTCTTACTGCATACGCCACCACAGGAGATGAGCACTTATGATACACGAAATGAAATGATAATTATTAGAACAGGTAATTTGGAAAGGAGACGATCCAGGCATGGATTTAGACCACTTCCCCGGGATTTGTCAGTTATTAGGACTAAAGAAAACCTCGAAGAAACCTCAGTCAAGTTGCTGGCGCGATTTGAACCCGTTCACGAATTCGTGGCTTAACGATCTCGGCTATCATGTCGGTGAAAGTTTTTTTTTTTTTTTTTTTTTTTTTTTTTTTTTTTTTTTTTTAAAGGAGTTGGGTACCTGTACTTTTGTGAACTACTAATTAAAACCAACAGCTGTTAAAGCAACTGTCGGTATGTTTAAGAGTATCTGCATACCACCCGAGAAAGAGTCGCCTAGCCGCAAGAAGAATAAACAAGAGGTCTACCTCGTGCTCTGCCGGCCTTAGTCATGTGCAACCGGTGGCCCACGCAAAAATAGGTGAATTTTTGTTCTTACAGATGAAATGCAAAGATTTTCTTTTTTACTTTTAACAAAAGCATAGCTATACTTTTAATTTTAATGACAATGTAGTGTAGAAAGTAGTCCTCGGAACACGCTACTGGCGACTAGATTTATCACAGGACAATCGTGAGGTGGCGAGCGGGAAACGTTATTCATCACCTGTTACGTGTTTGTTACGTATTAGTTGGAAATGCTGCGAGTTCAAACGTACGGCATATGTTAAAGATTTTTCGATTTCACAACGATTCATGTGTTGTGTGCAAGTTCAATGATGTATGAGGTTAAGTTAATAAGTCCCCGCACATAATTACTTTCTCTACTACGTATAGTAAGTAGGGAAAGTATTGTATTTCACCAAAAATTCGATACCGAGATTTCACTGGAAATATATGTTTTGAGACCCACTGAATCCAGAAAAATCTGATGTGTTACACTCACATGGCTTTCTCTAAATCTTGTACAAACTATTTTTACAAACTCTTATTCTCCATCTATTTCATATTAATCGAGATAAACATTTGCAGAAACGATCTTTTGACATGCAAAGAGAATTACATTTTACACATAGCGACCAGTTCTAAAAATATTTGACTAATGCTTAAGGCGTACTATGTTCCCCTTGTTTTGTAATTGCAAGGGCAATATACAAATACAGTAACCTTTAAGCATCGATATATCTCTTAATAGCTGGTTCTAGGTGCAGTACCATTCTCTTTGCCACAGATTAATACACTTTGCATATCCAAGACAAAAAAATAAATAACGATTTCCCATTTGAGAAAATAAGTATTGAAAAATTTAAGGGAATAACAAGTAATATCTCGAAAATGGTTCACTCACCAAAAAAAAAAAAACGTATATGACATAAATTGTGTATTTAACGCGATCTACATTTTATCTGTCTCTTATGGTTTACCAGTTATGCAAAAGTCGTTCACAATGAAGAATACTTTTGGAGACATTCCCAGAAAATTCAAGATATACATTTTATTTGTCATAAAAATATCTTAAACATATGGTATTTTAATCAAAATCGTTAGAGCCATTTTTGAATAAAATTAAAATCTTCGAAAAATCTTCCATGTAAAGGGTTCTCTGGGGTGGGGGGATTTTCTTGAAAACCTTCGTGTCGCATCCTTGGAAGATACTGAACCTAAATACCAAGTTTGGTGTTTATCCAACTGTGCGTTTTTGAGTTATGCTGTTCACAGACAGACACACACACACAGACACAGACAGACACACGGACATGTTACATCTACAAGAAAATTAGCAATAAGAGAGACTCTGCAAATGTTTATCTCGATTAACATGAAGTAGATGGAGAATAAGCGTTTGTATAAATAGTTTGTACCAGAGTAGAGAAAGTCATGTGAGTGTAACACATCAGATTTTTTTTTACGTACTGGACATGCAAAGAGAATGGAATGCGCCACATCTTAAAAGATTTGACTATTGCTTAAAGCCTACCAATTCCCCTTGAACCTACAAGAAAACTAGCAATAAGATTAACATCTTGATTAACATGAAGCATTCATTCATTCATTATCTGTTTACCCTCCTCTCATGTAGGACGTACACACCCCAGGACTTACAGGCGGGTGCCTGGGGTCAGAGGCCCGTCGAGGAGCAGACACTCATGGTTCAGACAGAAAACCAGGATGGGTGATCAGCCCGTTGCCCGCTATGGTTTGAAGGAAGTAGATGGAGCGAAATGTTGGTGAAATGGATGAAAGGAAAGGTGATGATGGAGCAGTTGGTGGAATGAATGGCGGGGGAAACCGGAGAACCCGGAGAAAACCCACCCAGACGGCGCTTCGTCCACCATACATCCCACATGCAGGTCCCTGGGATTGAATGCGGTCCGCCTCGGTGAGAGGTGAGCGGTCTAACCACTCGGTCACGGCGCCGTCCAACATGAAGCATATGGAGAATAAACGTTTGTAAAAATAGTTTGCACAAGAGCAGAGAAAGTCTTGTGATTGTAACACATCAGATTTTTTTTCAAAGTTATTATAACAACAATAGAACCTTACAATTACTTCACTTTTCAACGTAGTCCGCTTGCTTCTCAATGTACTTGGTCCATCGTTGCACAAGCTTTCTGGATTTTTTTTTCGGCTGAGCAACAAACAATGTATACACCGCTTCCTTCACTTCTTGGTCTGTAGTGAAGCGACGACCTCTTAAGGCATTTTTAAGTGGACCAAAAAAAGATATGGTTTGTCACTTCATCGACAGTCATTCTTCGGTTCGTCTGAATCAGGATACGGACTTGGTCAATGTTGGCGTCACTGGTGCTTATGGATGGGCGACCTGCTCTTTCCTCGTCCTTCACATTGTCCAATCATTTTTGAGCTTTTCAATCCATTCCTATACACTTCGCCGTGTAAAACATTGCCCCCACATTGTGCGAAAACTCTTCGATGAATTTCGGCTCCTGGAAGACCTTCAAACGACCAAAAAAAATGGATAACCATATTATACTGTTCTTTGTTGCAAACGGTGAGCGGTGCAGCCATGTTCATTGTGCAACAGGCAACACTCGCTGGAGTGATAACGGTCAAACAGTCCAGAAGCGGAGACAAAGCAACAACATCTAGATGCGCGTGCGTTCAAACCGATACAGCCAACCTACAAAAACTAGTGTGCTGATACTTATGGACTTACCCTCGTGTGTGTGTGTGTGTGTGTGTGTGTGTGTGTGTGTGTACCGTAAAGTTTAAAGCTAATACGAATTAGCTGCTTAAACAGCTAAGAAAAAGTTTAATCGTGAACATTTTTAACACACACAAAAAATAGTGCTTTCGAAAATTTTCTTTAACATAAATCTTCAAAAACTCAATGAAAGTGAAGGGTGCTCAAAGATGGCAGCCTTTACAGTAGTGACTTCTCATCTGGTGGTTTAGGTGACAAAGAAAATTAAGGATTGGATTGTGACTCACCTGCTATCCCACATTCAAGTAAAGCCTTAGTAGTAGTGACAATGCAATAGGCACAGATCCAGGTACCTGACGCAATACATTAACTCCCCCCATCATTGACGAAATTGTGCAAAAAGGCCCTGCTAAAGTTATAAATTTTGATTTTCTTTAAAACAGTAGAACAGGAAAGATTTTTCGTCTCATTTTTACCTAAAAACTTCATCCAATGGAGAGGAAGGATATTGTAAATCGCTCGTGTATTAAAAATCTGTTGACCAAGCTTGTAGTTTTTATTGTAAACCCTTTGGATCTCCTTCAAAACGTAAGTGTGCATTAAAATGTGTACTTTCTTATATCTAAAAATAGATGGTGTAGTGATGAATACTTTAATAAGAGTGTATCCTAAACAATAAATGTGAACCTTATCTCATCTTGAATATTAATAAAATTGGAAGAAATCCCAACATAATTGATTTGTTTTTATCATTGACACTTCTTAATTAGTCTACCTATTTATATTTCCTGAATTCTTTGTATATATCTGTAGGCTATACAGGACTGCTGGTAGTAGTGTTTTGATATATCAATATTCTAGGATCCCCGTGATGAAGGTTTGCACAAGCCCCCACATCAGCTGAATCCGGACCTGGCTGTGCAGATCACTCCCTCACCTTTGTTACCCTTATTCTAATCAGAACCAGCATCAGGTTCTATCACATTCCTAGAATATTTGTTGCTAAGTTGTTTGGGGTTTACTTGTTATGGTTTCCGGTTTTCTGCCGAGGAAGTTCATGCGGTGTGCTCAACGTTGCAAGAAATTTCCGTTCTCTCTTCCTTCAGTTCCGGATATTCCTCCTTTCGAAGAAGCAAATTACTTTCCTTAATCCTTGGTTTGATAAGAAACTCAGTTTATGGACACTTTTCCCCCAACAAATCAAGAACTCAAACCTTTTCTATTTGTTTTAACATTTTGTTGCGATATGTACCAGGTGGCCCAACCGCGCCGTATTTCAAGTGTGTAGATATCTCTTCGTGCGTTAAAAGATTTGCAGAACTCAACGGGGCAATTTCAAGTAAACACAGGTCAGTGGGGAATTGGCGAATTAGCGTGAGCGAGCTTTTCCTTTTCTTCTTTTTTAAAGTTCCATAACCCGCCTTTAACTAGAATGGTATTGTCGGCGGCCTTTCCTTTGGAACATACATATTAACATATTATTGCCTATAGGCAGTGGTATTCCAATATTCGCTTGTCTTCGGGTTTCTAGCAAACTTTGGACTTTGATGATTAGATCTCTCTCTCTCACACACACACACACACACACACACACACACACACACACACACACACACACACACACACATATTCAGACTCTCATTCATACTTCCAGACTCTGGGGAGCATAGAGAATAAACTTGGCTAGAGAAAACTTCCCACCCCGGGAATCGAACCGAGGACCTCTCGCACGACAGCATGCCTCTTAAGAAGGTTTCTAAATTAAAAAAAAGTATGGCGCTTCAGTTTTTTGAAAACTTACATAAAAAAGTTTATAATCATGCTATTTCTGAAAGTTTTGTTATTTACAATATCTCGAAACCAAGCGAGGTGGCTCAAGTGGTTGCATCTCTAGCTCGCCTTTGGGAGCTCACGGATTCAAATCCCCTGCACCAGCAAATCTTACAGGATGTTTTGGCGGCTTACCTCAATTGCCAGATAAAAATACAGGATTGGATATTCAGTAGCACGACTCAAAGTTTTGCAGGCCAAAGAAATATAAATATATGGTACAGGAAGGCGACTAAGGTTATCTGTCCAGCATCACAATGACCAGGTACACTTAAAGAACAGCCAGCAGTTCAGGAACCCAAAGTCCACATTCCGCCAATATTTAATAGCAACAAAATTGATGGTACAGGAAGACGACTGCGCAACTAATGTCGTCTTGCCGGTATACGTTCACTGAGGTGAACCAAAGAACGTGCAGTTACCGTCGCTGTATGACCAGGAAGTGAAAAGGACGTTAAAAAATCAGCACAAGTTGAGTATTTAAATGCCAGTTTTACTTTCTCTATATTTATATTATACTTTTATTATATTTATATATCCTTCTATGCATTACATTTATATATGTATATACATATTTGTTTTATTCCGTGGCGCTACAGCCCATGAAGGGCCTTGACTTGCCAACCCGACTGCTGGCCTCACGCCCACCGGCGCACGACAGAGGTGGTCGGTCATCCAACCGATACGGGAAGATAATGTGGCCAGCATCACGCATTCCCCAGTCAGAATGTTGGCCTCCGTGGCCGAGATGGCTGCCTATCGCATCTCCTCACTTTCCTCACGATGCTGAGTGGGTACCGGTTCTATACCCGGGACTTAAAATCCGCACTGCCATGGGTGGGTTCTAACTCGGGGTATTCCGTGGCCGGGAACCAGAGCCCCACGCTCTAGCTAACAGCGCCACTGCACAGACTTTTTTACTACTTACTTATAGTAAATAGGGAAAAAAGTATTGCATTCCACTCCAAAATTCTATACCGAGATTTTATATAAAATACTCTTTGAAGTCCCCTGAATTAAAAAAATTAGAAAGTATCCTTGCGTGTGCGTACGTGAACAGCATAACCCAAAAACGAAATGTCGGATAAATACCAAATTTGGTATCGGAGTTAATTATGTCCCTAGAGAATGAGAAGAATGCTTTCAAGAAAATTGCATATCCCAAAAAACTCTCTACTTGGAATGTTTTTGTTTTTCCTCTAAAATGGCTCGATTTTGATTAAATACCAAATTTTAGGATATTTACATCACTAATAAAACTATTGTATTGAATTCTCTGGCAGTAACCTGAGAATTGCTCTTCATTCTGATTGACTATTGTTTAATTGGGAAACCATAAGGGAGAGACAAAAGCCTAGTACACAAAAGGTTGGCAAAATTTGTGTCAAATATTTTTTTGACACTTTGCTGAAATGGTCTTAGTTATGGGTTTGAATTTGTATGTACTTTGTCATTTCTTGAAGTTACCATTCAGTTGTTTCTCAGAAAGTCATGAAAGAGTATAACATTTGATTGCAAGCACATAAAGATTTAACTACGAGGCCTGTCCCAGAAGTACCTGCTAATAGTGGTTGTTGTTGCAAACAAATGACTGGTAGAAAGTACCAATCTTATAAAGCTTAAGTCTAAAGTTTGATGATGCTATGTCGTTTAGTAATTGTTTGGCAGCCATCAATGAACGCTCTTAGCAAATTTGTAAACATGGATAAAACTGGTCATCGTTATGTGATACAATACTTTGATTACATTAAGTGGTCTTACTCCCACTGATATTAAAGCCGACCTGGATTCTACTCTGGGGGAGTCTGCACCTCTATTTACAGCAGTAAAATATTGGGTGGCAGAGCTTAAGCAAGGCCGTAGGATCTTCCAAGACGAACATCGGAGAGTTCGACCAAATGAGGTGGCCACGCCAGAAATCGTGAGGAAAATCCACAAAATGGTATTGGATGACCGTTGACTGAAAGTGCGCGAGCTAGCAGACATCGTAGGCATTTCAAAAAGTGCTGTACATCGAATACTGACTGAAAATTTAGACATGAGAAAGCTATGTGCATGATAGGTGCCGCTTTTACTCAATGGAACAAAAGCAGCATCGTGAGGATGTTTCAGTCGAGTGTTTGGCGATGTTTCGCTGCAATAAAGCTGAGTTTTTGTGTCGATTCATAACCATGGACGAAACATGGGTCCATCACTTCACACCTGAGATGAAGGAACAGTCAAAACAGTGGATTGAAAGGGGAGAATCGGCTCCAAAGAAGGTGACACAGTTCCATTTGCAGGCAAGGTCATGTGGAATAATTTCCATTGATTATCTTCAAAAAGGAAAAGCAATCAATGACGAGTATTATGCAAACTTATTGTAGCGTTTTAATGATGAAATAAAGCATTTCCGTTTAGTGGAAAAAAACTTTTGTTTCATCAAGACAATGCACCAGTTCACACATCCATTATCGCCATGTCCAAAATAAATGGGTTAAAGTTCAAATTGATTCCTCATGCACCCTATACGCCAGACTTAGATCCCTCTGATTATATTCTATTTCCAAAATTGAAGAAATAGCTTGGTACTAAAAGATTTGCCAACAATGAAGAGCTGGAGTCTGAAGTTGATGACTATTTTGCAGAACTCGATGGTCTCATTATAAACAGGGTATTGAACACCACTGGGAAAAGTGTATCGAGCTGAAAGGAGACTATGTAGATAAATAAAGATGTTATTTCCCAAAATGTTTGTGTTCTCTTTGTTAGATCGGGTACTTCAGGGACAACCCTCGTATCGCTTCAGCCTCGGGATTCCCTTTGTACCTACAGCGAACTGTATAATGAAACAATTTTTGATAACGACTTATCTAAATTAACCTGAAGTGGATAGAAAAAATAAGCTGTCGTAAGAATAGTTTATAGGAGAGATATAAACATAAACGATAGTGAGTAGGGAAAGCCATATGAATGTAACAAGTTTTTAATTGTTACTATTATTCGTGTACGTAAACAAATTTACATTATTTTGTTTCTCGTGATTTGCTAACCATAAGGAATTTCAAAGGAAACCATAAGGAATTTTTCATATCGCTTCAGCCCCCTGTGTCCTTGTTCCTACAATGAAATGTATAATGAAGTAGGTAGAACGAAGATCAAGGCTTTTGTAAGAATAGTTTGTAGAAGACTGGGTGCAGCAAATCATGTGAATATAGTATATAAGATATTTTAATACATTTTAACCATAGCAAACAGTAAGAGTGAGTTTCCGCAATTGTGAACATTCTTGGACGTCTTTTCGTCTGGAATGTATTTCGGAGATTCCTCCTAAGTTACCAGCTAATCCAATTGTCCGTTTGGAAAGGATGGGAATCCCTTCCAAAATCCACGATTCCAGCTTGGAGGGACCTTTGTTAGGTTTCGGTAATTGCATTGGACTGACAATGGAATGGTTTCAGCTCCGATGGGGGATCTCTACTTTCTCTTACACCAACTTATGGTGGTTAGAGGAAGTATTGCATTCCTCCCAAAAATTCGATATCGAAATTTCACAGGGAATACATATTTTGAGGCCTGCTGAATCCAAGAATAGCATTTTAGACAAAGGTATCTCTGTCGCGTGTGCGGGTATTTGTGCATGTGAGAGAGAGAGAGAGAGAGAGAGAGAGAGAGAGACAGAGAAGAGAACAGCATAACAAACAAACAAGGATTTGACACAAGTGTGCCTGAGATTAGGACATATTTTTTCATAAAATAAAAATAAATATAATAATAATAGCAGTAATGGAGATTATTGATAAAATAATTATTTTCCCTTTCTACCGTATTACTTGGGATATTAGTTTATACTTTAATCTTATTAAGGAAATCCTCTCTCCCCAAACTACCCCTATGGAACATTTTTCGGTACGTCTAATCTCGCCGAAAATGGCTTTTGAGATCTTAATCAGGGATGTTTAACATTACAGAAAGAGGGGATGAAATGAGTTTCCCTTCCCACTTATTGCCACTCGTGCTGCCAAGAACTGAAACTTGATTGGCATAGCTTGTCATTCTCTTCAAATATAGTAGGTGGGGTGAACTATGGGCGTTGAACCTTAGCTCTTAAGAGAACAGGTTGGACTTCAATAATCTGGATTAAAATTCCATACGTTTTTAGATATTTACATAACTCATAAAACGTATACATCCTTGAATTCTGTGCGATTAGCATGTAATGCCCTCTTCATTCACAATAAAATTTATATATATATATATATATATATATATATATATATTTGTATATTAAACCGCAAGAGATGAAGAAAATTTACTATACAAAAAAGTATGTACTATCTCGTCAAAACACGCAATTTATACCAAATTGTGCATTAACCATTTTCGAGGTATTCTATGCTATTGCTTTGAATTTTCCATATCACAATTTTTACTTTTCTCTACTACGTATAGTAAGTAGGGGAAGTATTGTATTCCACCCAAAAATTCGATACCGAGATATCACCGGAAATATATGTTTTGAGGCCCCCTGAATCCAAAAAAAGCATTTTTGGAAACATGTCCGTGTGTGTGTCTATCTGTGAACAGCATAACTCAGAAACGAACAGTCGGATAAACACTAAACTTGGTATTTAGGTTCAGTATCTTCCAGAGATGCGACACGAAGGTTTTCAAGAAAATCCCCCACCCCAGATTACCCTTTACATGGAACATTTTTCGAAAATTTTAATTTTCTCAAAAATGGCTAACGATTTTGATTAAAATATCATATGTTTAAGATATTTTCATGACAAATGAAATGTATATCTCGAATTTTCTGGGAATGTCTCCAAAAGTATTCTTCATTGTGAACGACTTTTGCATAAGTGGTAAACCATAAGAGAGAGAGAGACAAAATTTTACTACACAAAAAATGTAGATCGCGTTAAAATACACAATTTATGTCATATACATTTTTTTTTGAGTGAACCATTTTCAGATATTGCTTGTTATTCCCTTAAATTTTCCAATACTTGCTTTTTCTCAAATGGGAATTGTTTATTCTTTTTTTTTTGTCCTGGTAATGCAAAGAGAATGGAATACTCGACATAGCAATCAGCTCTTAAAATATCTGAATATCGCTTAAAGCCTACCAATTCCCCATGCATCTACAAGAAAATTAGCAATAAGATTAACATAATATTTTGTACAAGAGTAGAGAAAGTCATGTGACTGTAACACATCAGATTTTTTTGTCGAGTGAACCATTTCCGAGATATTCCTTGTTATTTGTTTGAATTGTTTCACTAGTGAGAATTCGTTAGCAACCAGCTCTTAAAAGATTTGACTATCGCTTAAAGCCTTGCATATTCCTCTTGCACCTACAAGAAAATTAGCAATAAGATTGCTTCTGCAAATGTTTATCTCTAGTAGCATGAAGTAGCTGGAGAATAAGCGTTTTGTAAAAATAGTTTGTACAAAAGTAGAGAAAGTCATGTGAGTGTACCAATTCAGATTTTGTTTTTCAAGTGAAGACGTTTCTTTATCTTCTAATTCTCCGAGTACATAACCAAAGAAGAATTAAAAGCGCTCTACTCTGCAGGTGTGTTCGTTTAAGGTGTAGCGAAGCGTTGCAGTTCTTATTAGTCGATTTCTTTTTCCTGGAATAATTTTAAAGCAACGTTGCGCAGAACTCTTCAAAATGATTTGCTCTCGGAGCCAACAAACTGCGGGAGGTCAGACCGCTCCCTTTTTCGTGCATCTTGTCAGGAAAAAGGTTATTATGCCTCGTAGGACACTGTAATTCCAGCCACAAAGCACCTGGTTAAAGGTTAATCCTTCTACGTTACCCATAAACCAACCTGAGACTGGTAGCATTTGCGTTTTTCTGTCTAAAAAATGTAATTGTTGTACGACTGTTTCACTCATATTACATAAGAACGGTATGGTCGAGTAGTGTTTAAGAAAGCCTTGGATGTCAATTGTGTCTTGACTACCGTATACGAAGGAGGAGAAATGTTCGTCCCATAATATGTACGAGTATTAGTTTCGATTCCAACAGATTCAAAAGAAAATGTGAGCCGCAAGATTTGGTAAAGAATCATGCATATACAAGGGATGTTTTTGAAGTATGGTCCATTATGCAATAAAATAACTACTGAATGTTTTGGTTAACTAATTTTTACTTTCTCTGCTACGTATACTAAGTAGGGGAAGTACCTATTGCATTCCACCAAAAAAATTCGATATGGAGATTTCACCGGAAATACATGTTTTGAGGTGCCGTGAATTCAAATAAAGCATTTTTGGAAAGATGCCCAGGGCGTGCGTGTGTGTGTCAGTCTGTGAACAGCGTAACTCATAAACGAAAAGTCGGATAAATACCAAACTTGGCATTTGAGTTTAGTATCATTCAAAAATGTGACACGAAGATTTTCAAGAAAAGCTCCCAACCCCATACTACCTTTTACATGGAACATTTTTGGAAATTTAAAATACTTTCTTGGCAAATGAAATCTATATCTTGCATTTTCTAGGAATGTCCCCAAAAGTCCTCTTCGTTCTGAATAACTTCGCATGACTGGTAAACCGTAAAAGCACAGACAAAATTTTACTACACAAAAAACGTAGATCTCATTAAAACACACAATTTATGTAATATACATTTTTTTGTCGAGTGAACCATTTCCGACATATTCTTATCATTTGTTGAATTTCCAATACTTATACTTTTTCTCAAATGAGAGTTAGTTATTCATTTTTACTTTCTCTACTACGTATAGTAAGTAGGGGAAGTATTGTATTCTACCCAAAAATTCGATACCGAGATTTCACCGGAAATATATGTTTTGAGGCCCCCTGAATCCAAAAAAAATTTTTTTGGAAACATGTCCGTGTTTGTGTCTGTGAACAGCATAACTCAGAAACGAACAATCAGATTAACACCAAGTAATGCAAAGAGAATGGAATACTGCACATAGCAACCAGCTCTTAAAATATTTGACTATCGCTTAAAGCCTACCGTATTCCCTTTGCATCTACAAGAAAAGTAGCAGTAAGATTAACATCTCGATATCTCGATTAACATAAAGCATATGGAGAATAAGCGTTTGTAAAAATAGTTTGTACAAGAGTAGAGAAAGTCATGTGAGTGTAACACATCAGATTTTTTATGTCCTGTACATGCAAAGCGAATGTAATGCTCCACATAGCAACCAGCTCTTAAAAGATTTGACTATCGCTTTAAGCCTACCATACTCCTCTTGCACCTGCAAGGAAATTAACAATAAGATAGTTTTTACTAATGTTTTTCTCGATTAACATGATGTAAATGGAGAATAAGCGTTTGTACAAATAGTTTGTACAAGAGTAGAGGAAGTCATATGAGTGCAACATATCCGATTTTGTTTTTACATTGTATATACCTTAAGCTTTCTTTCCTCACAGGTTTTACAATAAATTAAGTTCTCATTGTGATACAGAATACATTTTAGTGGCTCCTCCTAATAGAACTTCGCCGCCAATCTATAAACCAACCGTACAGTTTCTAAGATACATTTTTATGTCTGAGATTTCGTGGCAGAAGAAATTGTGTTTTTGGTATCGATGGGTTCAGGAGGGGGATTCAAACTAGTGGTCCGAAAGTCAGATCATTATCAAAGAGTAGTTGAAAGAAAACAATTGTGTATCTTTAGGTTAATGTGATGTTAGCCAAAAACAGAAAACTCATTATTTATGCCCTTCAAGAAGCTTTCGTACATGTACCGCAAATGTTCCTAAGAGATTATTTTCAATACAGAAAAATTTAACTCCAGCAATAACTACACTTTTCCTAGATGTACTGGCGGCGGAAGTCTGCGATAATGTTCTAAAAACCGTGTGCTAATACTCGTTTAAGACAAATTTTCGAGAAAATATTGATAAGTGGTGTAAATGTAGTATTTATTACTTCGTACTATATTGCAAAACGGATCTTACTTTTAAAATAGTCCTCTTATTTAAGTAGCTTTGTGTAATAAAAAAAATATTTTGCTACATCCACATGGCTTTCTCTTCCCACTCTTCTACAAACTCGTTTTACAAAGCATCCCGTATTGATCAAGATAAATGTCTGCAGAAATAGTTTCATTAAATTTCTTTGTAGGTACAAATAGAACATGTAGGCTAAAGCCATAGTCAAATCTTTAAAAAAGGATGATGACTTTGAAATTCCGTATTCTTTGCATTAGCACGAGGGAAAAAAGAATCGCGACTTCGCATTTGAAAAGAGTATAAAGTACTTGAAAATTCAAACCAACAACGAAGAATATTCCGAATATAGTTAATGTAAGAAAAATGTATTTGATATAAATTGTGTTATGCAGTAACTTTTTGTGATTCTCTTATGGTTTACTGGTTATTTAGAATTCATTTAGAACGCAGAGGACTTCATAAAAAATTCCAGATATACATTTTGTTAGCTATACAAATATCGTAAGGGTATGATATTGGAATTAAAATCGTTAAGAGCATTTTTGAGAAACTAAAACATAACGAAACATTTTCCATGTTTGCAATGAGGGGATTTTCTCTAAAATCTTCTGAGTTACATCTCTGGAAGATACTGAACATAAATACCAAGTTTGGTATTTCTCCGACTTTTCGTTTTGAGTTAGCTGCTCTCTCTCTCTCTCTCTCTCTCTCTCTCTCTCTCTCCCCGTTCCTCACACACACGCGCGAACCTTTCCCCAAAAATGCTTTTTTGTTCTTTTAGGTGTTCAGGGGACCTCAAACCGTGAATTTCTGCTGAAATCTCAATATTCAACTTTGGCTTTAGCTATTGTTAAATGATAGAGAAAGTAATACATACAAAGTGCAACTTTTAAAGCTTCTCCAGCTGATTATCTTGAAGTTTAAAAGAAATTTATGGTGAAAGTTACATTTAAGGTGGAAAAACAATGATATTAGTTGCATTTCATATAGAGCAAAATTTATAGGTCATTTCATGGTGAGCTGAATGTTTTTAAAATGCGAACACAATTTTTTAAAAACAGATTTTGGTTTTACGCATAAAAACAAGCAATTATTGTCTCAAACATTTTTATTAAAGCAATCATTTTTAAAACATATTTATGACTCTTGAAACAACTTAATGTTAACACATTAAAAGACTACCTTAGATTTCATTTGTTTGAATTTAACAAAAGACAAATCCAGTTCAAATACGCACATAATATATTGTCTCTTGTGTGTCTGACATTTAGTGGGCTTTTAAGCAACAAATATATTTGTGCATTTATGATTTTTTTTAATCTTATGCTGTACAATACGCGGTGTTATTTGTTTTTAAGCAGAATTTAATTAGCAATTACATTTATTGTGTATATTTTATAATAATAACTCGTTATTTATAGGATTTTATTCGTGAAATACTCATAATAAATATCTCTCGAGACAAGTTCATCATAAACTTAAATTCTTATTCACTCGTGCCGTAATCTAAATAATTATATTTTTGTAGGGTCAGGAGTATGAAATATTTTCTTTTACATTTTTGTACAGTTTGTTTGCATCTTGAGCATCATTCAAGCGAGAGTCGGTTATGTCTTTCCCTCCTCCCTCATCAAATAATTAACTGCTTCCAGACGCTTGGCTTGCTCGTCAAGCATAAAAAAGTGTGTATAATTGTGGCAGGTTGACACATGGTTATAACTGCAATAGTTCATACTTAGGCTAGTTGAATAACTAGAACATTCAGACAACGTACCTACCCTGTGATGCAGTCAGTATTTTTGCTGTTTTGTTGTCTTCACATTATTGTGTTACGATAACTATTTACATACAGTTAACACAGAAAGTACTCCTCTCCACTTGGGAAGACTAATTGCTGAATATTGCCAAAAAATGACATTTTTGTGCAGTCTGTTAATTGGAATCTCCTCTTTAATTTGATATATGTTTTATTAGTGTAGGCACAATACTTTATTCACAGAAAAATACCATAACTCTAACACACTTTGGAGTAGACAGTTGGCCATTTTTAGGGGGAAGTTTTGCTCTACAAATTGGCAGTACTGTTTGACAGATTCTGTGTTCTCAAATTGTGGTTTCTCTCTTTGCAAACATTTGCAAGTTTGTTTTTTACATTTTTGCTTTGAACAGCTTTTTCAGGGAATCACATTTCTGGCATAAATGACTGATAAAAATGAAATTTTGTGATGATAAGATCAACCTCTGTTGTAGATCGAATTTGGTGTTAATAACATGGCTAGTTATGTTTTTTAAAAAAGAATTGCTGATAAATTTTAATCAAAAGATGGTATAATTCAGAAAGTAATCCTATCTTCCTTAATAAGCGAACTTATTGTATAAATGTAAATTAATTTAGAAGGCTTGCATCTACATCCTGTAACTATTTCATTCCGAAATCTTAAATACTTTCTGAGATAATAGGTCGTGAATTTAACAGAGTTAACATTGCGATAGGTTTGTTAATCTCCCCTTGAAATGCAGCAAAGCTTACATAAGACTTATTAAAAGGTTTTGGCATCCAGAAGCTTCACTGCATTCATCTGCAGAGTTAGAATAAGGGTTACTCTTGAGAGTTTGGTATTTACTTCGATGCAAACGTTTACAGTATTTGATAAATTGTCAATTGAAGTAATAAGTATACCATATGAAGTATACCGTTTAAGAAAGATTGTATTTTGTTTCGCTCTGTCAATTGTTTGCTTAACATTTTATCAAGACTTAGATGTTACATCGTGGCCTTCTAGATACAGTGCTTTTTCTTCACCTGTGGCCACCGCAGTGCAGCACGGTCGCCGCCCGTCACAGCTCGGATTCCCGCCGTAACGGTTATATTAACCCCGCAATCGCCTCACGTTCTCATAGTTACAATTACGATGATAGTAAGCACATACCTTATCAAAAGATATGTGGGAAATGTAACCTTCCTCTATCCGCATATTTCTGGCATCTTCTCAAGAAATTTTCATTCACACTCGAGGCTTCAGTATATGAAATTGAGTAAATTTTTTGCCAGATTTTTGTTTGCTTGTTTTTTGTTCTTATCTATGGGGTTTGTTGCATGCACATTATTTTTCATGTAATCATCAGAGTTAGATAAATTTCTGTATTTGAATTTTGCAAAATGATACCCACGCTTAATATTCTTCTTTAAGGTTGCATGGTTACATTTATACGGCTGGCTATGTTTCGTTGCAAAATGACAGATATCGGAGCACAGAGAGAACCGTATTTTAGACACGAGATTCCCTTGCATGACGTGAGAATTAATATGTAGTAAATGTATACATTATAATAGGAGCTACATTTCTTTTTGAAGAAACAATAAATGCAAAGACGCACAGAAATGATATACTCATAGGTAGATAGACAGATACGAGGACTGTCCCAGGAGTACCCGACCTAACAAAGAAAACACACAAAAATTTGAGAAAAAACATCTTTATTTCTCTACATAGTCTCCTTTCAGCTCGATACACTTTTCCCAGCGATGTTCAATAGCTTCGATACCCTGTTTATAGTGAGAACCGTCGAGTTCTGCAAAATAGCCATCAACTGCAAATTTCACCTCTTCACTGTTGGCAAATCTTTTACCACCAAGCCATTTCAACTTTGGAAACAGAAAATAATCAGAGGGGGCTAAGCCTGGCGAATAGGGTGCATGAGGAAGCAATTCGAACTTTAACTTATTGTTTGGGCCATGGCGGTAATGGATGTGTGAACGGTGCATTGTCATGATGAAACAAAACTTACTTTTTCGCTAAATGCGGCCGCTTTTGTTTGATTTCATCATTCAAACGCTGCAATAAGTTTGCATAATACTCGCCCTTATTTGCTTTTCCTTTTGGAGGATAATTAATGAAAATTATCCCACGCACATCCCAAAAAAACTGACGCCATGACCTTGCCTGTAGATGGAACTGTCTTCGCCTTCTTTGGAGGAGCCGATTCTCCCCTTTCAATCCACTGTTTTGACTATTCCTTCGTCTCAGGTATGAAGTGATGGACCCATGTTTCATCCATGCTTATGAATCGACGCAAACACTCGGCTTTATTGCAGCTAAGCATTGCGAAACATCGACTGAAACATCCTCACGACGCTGCTCTTGTTCCATTGAGAGTAAACGCCGCACCCATCTTGTGCACAGCTTTCTCATGTCTAAATTTTCAGTCAGTATGCAATATACAGCACTTTTTGAAATGCCTACGATGTCTGCTAGCTCGCACACTTTCAGTCGACGGTCATCCAATACCATTTTGTGGATTTTCTTCACAATTTCTGGCGTGGTCACCTCATTTGGTCGACCATTGCGATGTTCGTCTTAGCAGCTCGTACGGCTTCGCTTAAACTCTGCCACCCAATATTTTACTGTTGTAAACGAAGGAGCAGACTTCCCCAGAGTAGAATCTAGCTCAGCTTTAATATTAGTTGGACTAAGACCTTTCAAATGAAAGTACTGTATCATATAAGGATGACCAGTTTTATCCATGTTCACAAATTCGCTGAGAGAGTTCACTATTAATGGCTGCCAAACAATTACTAAACAACGTAGCATCTTCAAACTTCAGCTTTATAAGGGTGGTACTTTCTACCGTAGTCATTTATTTGAAGCAACAATCGCTATATCTATGTCAGCTCGGGTACTTCTGGGACTGCCCTCGTAGGTAGGTAGATCTCATTATTTGCCAAGACAATAAAAAATTGTATAACTACGTCAAAACATTAAATTAGAATTATATACATGCTACATAAAACATTTAAACATTCTGCTATCATAAACTTCATTGAGACTGTAAAAAGGGTTTTGTTAAAAAATAAAAACAAAACATCTTTTGCAATATTTGGAAAAAATATTCAACAAGCTTAAGAACACAGTTTCAAAACTATTCTGAAGTATTCACGTTCCTTTTTTTCAACAGCTGACCGACGTTGAATATCACTCAGGATTTTTCCAACAGGACTTGTTACCGCGCGTACAGCCGATGAGTTATTCAATTTAATTCAGGAAGTTTTTGAAGATAGAATGCAATAAAGGAATGTATAACGCAGATATTTCCTGCTTTCTTCGTGCAAACACAAATAGAGGGTGTGAACCAAATACGTCAGCCGCCCACGAGGGGACTGCACCTACATAGTAGTAAACAAACTGTAAAGGCGAGCAAATAAACTAGTGTCGATTCCGTTACAGTTGGCAATACTGCACGCAATTGTAAAACTGTCAGTATGAGCGGACTGATTCGTCCTGGCTCATGGTAAGAGTAGTTTCTCATCTGTGAACTACGTCTCTCTCTCTCTCTCTCTCTCTCTCTCTCTCTCTCTCTCACACACACACACACACACACAGAGAGAGAGAGAGAGAGAGAGAGAGGCGGAAATAAGGAAAATCTTCACATTTAAAACAATAACACGAACGAAGCTGGAAATACTGCCAGTAAATTATAAGTGCTTTAACGAGATCTACTTTATTACGTAGTAAGATTATTGCTATATCTAAAGGTTTACCGATTATACACAGAAGTCATTCAAAATGAAGAGGACTTTACAAGCTATTCCCAGAAATTTCAATATGTACATTTTATTTATCATGCAAATATCCTATCTTTAATCAAAATCGTTAGAGCGATTTTTCAGAAAATAAAAAATAATCAAAATGTTTGCATATAAAGGCCATTTTTGGGGGACACTTTCTTAAAAGATCTTCGTGTCAAAGATGCTGAACTTGAATAACAAGTTTGGTATTTACCCATTTTTAAGTTTTGAGTTATGCTCTTCTCTCCCTCACACACACATACGAAGATTTTTCTAAAAATGCTTTTATTTATCTATTTATTCAGAGGGTCTCAAAATGTGTATTTCTGGTGAAATCTCAATATTGCACTTTTGGGTGGAATACAATACTTCCTCTACTATAGATACTATTCATAGATCCATAGATACTATTTTCTAGTCTAATAGATAAAATAATAAGCGGTAGCGGCTAGAGAAAGTTATGTGAATGTAACACGCGTAGCAACAAGGCGAATACAAACACCAGGTTGGCAAACAGATAAATAAACAGGTTATTTGCTTACATCTTCAGCAGTCTAGAGTTCACGTAGGTGTCCAGGGTTTTAGGTGTGACCGGTCTGCAGGTGTGAAAACATCCACAGTTGTCTCATAAAAAGAAGGGAGAAGAAAAGAACCCACAAACATATATCTAAGTGATGTTCCAGCTTACTTTGAAGAGCTGGTTTTACACCTCCAAAGAACAGTTGTTAGAAAGCGTTTCATTAGCGGGTAAATGATGGTTCTACAATGAATAGGGGGTGGTTTCACCCTTTTCCACTCGTTACGGAGCATGACATGTTCATGCACTCTTCAAGTTCACAAACACCTTCAATGTCTATTGTCTTACAGGGGGTTGTTTCCCCCCCCGCGTGTTGTGACATCCAGTCTTCGTAATGAAAACAAGATCAGATCTTCTATTGTTCTTTGTTCCCATCAGTTTCTGTAAGAGGTTTATGTGGCACGTTTTTGTTTTAATGAGTCCATCAGTATTTTTATGATGTAAAAAGTGGATGCGCGAAGCAGGAAATACAAAGCATTCATCGCGAAGTCTTCTGTGATGCTGTTTCCCAGCCCTTGTTACAGAAAAGGCTAAAAGGTTCAAAACAGTTTTCCGCATAACGCCCATGTAAAACTAACCGCACCAGAAATTGAAGAGTTGAAGTTGATAATGGTTTGAACGGGGGGGGGGGATTGCAATAAATTTAAATCCCCTGCAGAATGAGTAAGATATGTTCAAATTGGCGCTGACAACGTTGGTGCCACAATTTGCAATGCTCCTTTGCCCTAACCCAAAATTCCAATACAGAGGATATAGGATGTGTTTATCGAAGGGAGACACCTCGACCAACTTGATCTATTGTGGCTACACCCTCCGGAAGGTAAAGATGAGGTGAAGAAGCCGTAGGAGGTCGCAGGTCGCAGGCAAATAAGTCCACAGAGACGCCGTGGAGGCTAAGAATCCCAAGGGAGGGCGACGAGGTGACCCTAACGGGAGGGACAACGCGTCCCGGCATTTACGGGGAGAAATCTTTCTAATGTGCAAGCAACTGCGCCATTTGCCCGACACCGGTAGAATACACCATCCCAGTATTCGTCTAGGCGAGCACGGGAAAACCACGAAACCCCATGGTCATAGTGGGCGGTCGAACCCGGAACCTCTCAACCCGGGCCACAGAGTTTGCCGTCTGAACCATCCCGCTCGGTTATAGTGTTGTATGCAGCTAATCCTTACCCTCTACGCCACATTCCAGGAAATATTGTGCCTTTATAACAAGTGCTAACTGCTTGCACATACATTCAATGCCATTTTGGTGTCGGTGTTGGTCAGTGTGGTTTATTTGCTTTAAGAGGTCAGCGAAATGAAAGCGCGTTGTAATAAGCATTGAGCAAAAACTCAAAACCGTTAGCGACAGTGAGACAGCGTACGAGGGATTCAAAACGTTAGAAATAAGAAAGACCCCCCCCTCACAGATCCACACACAGGATATCGAGATTACACCTAAAATACATGTTTTAAAGCCCCTTGAGTGGGTGTTTAGAAAAACTTTCGTGTATGTGCGAACAGCGTAACTCAAAAACGAAAATTCGGTTAACAGCCAAACTCTTCGGTAGTATTCCAAAGATGGGATTACGAATTACCCTTTACATGGAAAAATTATTGATATCTTTTATTTTCTAAAATATAGCTCTAACGACTTTGGTTGAAATTGAAGTAGGTAATATCTTTACGTTATTTGCACCACGCTTTGGGCGTCAATTTGAAGTAGGTTGTATTGAAGGAGTTGTATTATATTTCAACTGTTGGGAGCCCAACTTGAAGTTGGTTGCAACCACACGTATAGTACCCGCTTTCCGGTAGCCTTCGCCCCAAATGTACATTCCGGTGGCCTTTGCCCCAAATGTTTAAAAAATATTAACTTTGTAATTTTGACTGTTTCTTTAAATATTTAAATATTTATGTTTGCCTCGCCTGCGTCAGTATTATTGTTAGAGACATGGATTTCTTTGCAGGGTTGTAGTGCGACTGAAGAATGTAGGCTTGCACAGATTATAATTCTACTTTACTTCTTTTATTAATGCTTGACACGATTTAAATAACACTTCACTGATATATATATATATATATATATATATATATATATATATAGAGAGAGAGAGAGAGAGAGAGAGCTGTGAGATTTTTTTATTAATTACTTGCACTTTTTAACACGTAAAACTATTTTCGTCTCACACGAATACGTGTTAAATTTCTCGAGGACGCACCCCGCGTCCGGTTAGGAACAGTGCCTGTAAGCAACGCGTCCAGTTATGAGCTCTGTCTACAAGCAACTGACTTCTGTATTTGTAAATTTTGCTATATTTCAGTTTCTGATTGGCTAATCCTACTCCAATAGAATACCTTCATTTAACTAAAGCTTTTTCTGGTTGTTGATTGGCTATTTATTAAAATGTCTCAAAATTTACATTATTGCTTCCAAAAATTACAAGTAGTATTGTTAACCTTTCAAATTCATTATTGTCTCAAGCTTACCTAATTGTTACCTCATTGTTAGCAACTTTTAACCTATTATTCTCACAGCTCCTACATTATTAAATTACATAATACATTCACATAACATTATTGAACATGTATACAGTAATATAAACATTTCCAATGACTGTAATATACACCTTTTATATATTGTTAGATACACATATTGTTTTAAGTAGGGGAAGTATTGTATTCCACCCAAAAATTCGATACCGAGATTTCACCGGAAATATATGTTTTGAGATCCCCTGAATCCAAAAAAAGCATTTTTGGAAACATGTCCGTGTGTGTGTCTGTGTGTGTGTGCGTGTGTGTGTGTGTCTGTGTGTGTGTCTGTGTGTCTGTGAACAACATAACTCAGAAACGAACAGCCGGATAAACACCAAACTTGGTATTTAGGTTCAGTATCTTCCAGAGATGCGACACGAAGGTTTTCAAGAAAATCCCCCAACCCAGACTACCCTTTACATGGAACATTTTTCGAAAATTTCAATCTTCTCAAAAAGGCTCTATCGAGTTTGATTAAAATATCATGTTTGAGATATTGTCATGAGAAATGAAATGTATATCTCGAATTTTCTGGGAATGTCTCCAAAAGTATTCTTCATTGTGAACGACTTTTGCATAATGGTAAACCATAAGAGACAGACAAAATTTTACTACACAAAAAATGTAGATCGCGTTAAAATACACAATTTATGTCATATACATTTCTTTTGTTGAGTGAACCGTTTTCGAGATATTGCTTGTTATTCCCTTAAATTTTCCAAAACATACTTTTTCTCAAATTCGTTATTCATTTTTTGTATGTCCTGGACATGCAAAGAGAATGGAATGCGCCACATAGCAACCAGCGTTAAAATATTTGACTATCGCTTATAACCTACCATATTACCCTTGCATCTACATGAAAATTACCAATAAGATTGACATCTCGATATCTCGATTAACATGAAGCATATGGAGAATAAGCGTTTGTAAAAATAGTTTGTACAAGAGTAGAGAAAGTCATGTGAGTGTAACACATCAGATTTTTTTCTGTTTGTTTGGAGTTAACCATATTCCTTGTTATTGGTTTTCTCAAATGCGAAGTCGTTATTCGTTTCGTTCTAGTGGTCATGCAAAGAACACCGAATTTCAAAGCCACCACATAGCAACATGCCCATTAAAACTCTCGTTATCGGTTTATCTAGTGTTTCTTGCAATGAAATGCGTAAATGTGAATTGAACATTTATTTGGAGTAACAAGAAGTAGATAGCATAATAAGCCTTTGTAAGAATAGTTGTAGAAGAGTAAGTAGAGAAATTCATGCAAATGCAACACATACGATTTTTTTAAAGTGCTGTCGCTACTCAGTTGTTTGTGGTGATGCCATGGAAAGAGGGTGGAATTTTTAGGCTGGCGTTAGCGACCCACTTTTAAACATCTGAATGTCGATTCAGTTTCCTTTATTCCTCTTTTACCTGCAACGGAATTATTTCTGCAAACGCGTATGTCGATTAAGATGAAGTAGATGGAAAAATAAGCTTTCGTAACAATAACTTTTGAGGCAGTGTTTTTAACACTTAAATAATATCAGTCTAATTATATAATATATAAATTCAATAACAGCCCGCCTTAAAGCAATATGTGTATAAATAATATACAAAATGTATGTAACAGTCATTGTATTATGTTTATTTTTATTATGTACAGATATAATAATTTTATGTGAATGTATTAAGTAATTTAATAATTTAGAAGCTGTGAGAATAGAGGCCGAAAGTTGCTAACAATGAGGTAATCTTGAGGCAATAATGAATTGGAAAATTTAATAATGCTACTAGTAATTCTTGGAGCAACAATAATGTAATTTTTAAAACAGTTTGTAAATAGCCAATCAACAACTAGAAAAGCTTTTAAGTTAAATCAAATTATTCTATTGGAGTAGGATTAGCCAATCAGAAATTGAAATGCAACAAATTGTACAAATTCAGGCGCCAGTCGCTAGTAGACAGCGTTCACAACCGGACGCTATACGTGTTCACAAGCAGTTAAATACGTATTCAGTGTGAGACATAAAATTCATTACGGCGAGATTATTAGAACGTTTTCGTGTTAAAAACTGCAAGTAATTAATAATCTCACAGCTCTCTATATAAGTGAAGTGTTATTTAATTGTGTGAAGGATTAATAAAAGGAGTGAAGTAAAAATTATAATTTGTGTAAGCCTACATTCTTTAGCCGCATCACCCCCTGATAAGAGATGTTTCAACAAATTAATACTGACGCAGCCGAGGCAAACATAAATGTATAATATTTAAAGAAACATTAAAATACAAAGTTGATTCCTAAACGTTGGGGCGAAGGACACCGGAAACTTTGTACCATACGTGGGGTTACTTCATCAAGTTTTGGCTCCCCAACAGTATAACTACAATACAACTCCTAAAAAAAAACCTTCTTCAAATTGGCAACACCCTTCAAATTGGCTTCCATACGGGGCAATAATGCCAAAAACTATTTCACTTGTAACAATAGTTTGTCATTTTACATTTAACATTTTCTGTTTTAAGGGGGGAAAAAATGATTCTTCTCGATTCAGAATATATAGTTTTTTTTTTGTCATTTAAAACACTTAACCCTTTAAAAAACGTTTAAATGCACTGTGTGTTACTTTAAATTTTGGAGTTGCACGCCCCTTTTTCTAAAACGTTTAAATATCTCAGCATATGTTACCTGCTGAAAGGGTTCACAGGCTTTATGTAAGGAGTCCCAGGTCAAAAGGCATAGAATTGCAAATCAGGAGCAGCACAGGTTACAGCTAATTTTTACAACTTCTCTGGAATATGCAGTGCTTTCCCTTCACACTATGGCCACAGCACGCCGGCCGCTGCAGCTCGGACTCCCGCCGAATTTTATATCGCCGCAACCGCTTCATATTCTTAAAATTACAATTACACCTACAGTGATAAATAATCCCATACCTTATAAGATATGTTGGAAATGTTGTCCTCTATCCACATATTTCTGGCAAAAGCTCATGAAATATTCATTCAAACTGGAGAGTTCAGTATCCGAAATTGAGTGAATTTATCGCCTGATTTTTTTTTTTAATTCTTACAATGTAGGGGGTTTGTTGCACGCATCTTATTACTTTCTCTACTACGTATAGTAAGTAGGGAAAGTATTGTATTTCACCCAAAAATTCGATACCGAGATTTCACCGGAAATATATGTCTTGAGGCCCCCTGAATCCAAAAAAAGCATTTTTGAAAACATGTCTGTGTGTGTGTTTGTCTGTCTGTCTGTGAACAGCATAACTCAGAAACGAACAGTGGATAAACACTAAACTTGGTATTTAGGTTCAGTATCTTCCATAGATGCGACACGAAGGTTTTCAAGAAAATCCCCAACCCCAGATTACTCTTTACATGGAACATTTTTAGAAAATTTTAATTTTCTCAAAAATGGCTCTAACGATTTTAATTAAAATATCATATGTATATCTCGAATTTTCTGGGAATGTTTCCAAAAGTATTCTTCATTGTGAACGGCTTCTTTTGCATAACTGGTAAACCATAAGAGATAGACAAAATTTTACTACACAAAAAATGTAGATCGCATTAAAATACACAATTTATGTCATATACATTTTTTTTTGTTGAGTGAACCATTTTCGAGATATTGCTTGTTATTCCCTTAAATTTTCCAATACTTATACTTTTTCTCAAATGGGAATTCGTTATTCATTTTTTTATGTCCTGGACATACAAAGAGAATGAAATACTCCACATAGCAACCAGCTCTTAAAAGATTTGACTATCGCTTAAAGCCTACCATATTCCCCTTGCACCTACAAGAAAATTAGCAATAAGATTAACACCTCGATTAACATGAAGCATATGGAGAATAAGCGTTTGTAAAAATAGTTTGTACAAGAGTAGAGAAAGTCATATGAGTGTAACACATCAGATTTTTTTTCAAGTTCCCCTATAGATAAAAGTCACATACTTAAATCAGGGGATCGCGAGGGGTATAACCTTCTCCTGCGCAACCTTCTCTTAGAAGACTTCGACAGCGCCACTGAAGATGTCTACCGTAGTTGTAGACGAAACGTCTGGAACATCTATCTCCAGCAGACCACGTCAAAACAGCCCCGAAATAACTTCCAGTTATGCTTACTCCGGCCGTGAAAGCCTACGTTCTCTCATTCTAGCTTGAGTCAGTAGGTATATAACCAGAGAAATCACCAGACAACATATTTACAAAAGACGCATTATTTCGATCTTCTGCAAGTGCTATGAATCATTGTTATATCATATATAGGTACAATTATATAGTGTATGTATGATATACATTTAATATTCTTTTCTTTGGTGCAAAGTTTTGGTCATCACTGATCACCTTCCTTCTCTGCCATAATAGCTGATTATATATAACCTGGATGCACCTAAAGTTTTAAATAATCGCTGAACCATACTGCAGACTTAATTTATGTAACGTGCGTATGTTATAAACGTTGCAAATGACTGTACTGTAATAGTATGAAGAGCAGCTTATAGTTCCGTTTTAATTTGAATTCGGCGTACTTAACCTAAACCAACACATTTGTTGGCTTTATTCTATGCAAATCATCTTCCCGTTAAAAAAAAAAAACAATGCTTCCACCTAAAATTTAAAAAAAAAAACAATTCAAACGTAATAGTAATACCTAATAACCTAACCTAATAATAATTGATAATCAAATGCTCGTATAATTAACCTAATTAATATAATATATATTATATAATATACAATTAATATTGCGTCAGTTGGGGTCTTGATGGTTGGCGTGCAAAGTTGGAGCACCTGCGAATATAGGAACAGGGCGCCAACGTAACCGATACAATATAACTAACCTTCCTAATGCCTGTAAAAGATACGTTTTCTTGTGGAGGAGTTTCCGATTATGAATGGAAGCGAAGAGCCTGATTATCAGCAGATTCTGGTGACTTATCCCAATGATGGAAAAATGTCGAAGTTGCATTTAAGTAACCTCTATAAAATACGATGTTATATTTAGCACTGGGAATTTATTTAATCAACTGGTGTCGCTTCAAAACAAGATTTGATTTACTGATTGACATGAAACTACAGAGTGAGCCAAAAGACTCCGAACCGCCTGCGAGGTGTTTTTCCTGTCTGCGTCCTCGGCGCTCGTTGCTGTCTGCCGCTATCATAGAAAGGCGCGGATGGAACCATACAACATTTTTAAAACTACTTTTAAAGGCTTTACTTGCCAACTTTATGAAAGGAGATGCTGAAACTGGCCACCGTCGTTGTCCATACATTTTGGCATCTCTTTAGGAAACTATCTAGCACTCGCCGTAGTTCATGTTGAGAAATTTCCTGGCGGATATTTTGTTTTAATTCTTCCAGGGTGTGTGGGTTTGTCTTGTACACTTTATGTTTTAAGTTACCCCGGAAGGGGTATTTTATGAACAATATTACCGGCTGGGCGTGTGGAAATATGATAAAAACTTAACGCACTGCTGCTATAAACAAAGTCACGCTGTTGTGCAGTGTGAAGTGCAGTTTTGAGTTGACGGTGATGTGATGTGGTTCATTATTACGAGTTATTTATTATTTTGTCCTGTACTTAGTCACAAAGTATAATAAGGCTCAGTATATGTATTTTCTATTGCACCGCGTGTATTTATTTATGATTCGTATGTGTTAACTCGGTCAGCTCGCCAAGTGAAAGTACGATTTTCAGAAAGATTTTCAGGTGTAAAAGTTCCAGGCCGTAAAACAATCAATGAACAGTAAATTTAAGGCCACAGAAAGTGTTACAGGCTAAGAAATCTAAAAGACACTTTCGGTTCTTACCGAAGAAACATTAGACGACATCGGTCATCGTTTGGAAAATTCCCCCCCCCAAAAAAAATTTCATGATGGATAGTTTCCTAAAGAGGTGCCAAAAATGTATGGACAACGACGGTGGCCAGTTTCAGCATTTCTTTTCATAAAGTTGGTAAGTAAAGCCTTTAAAAGTAGTTTTAAAAATGTTGTATGGTTTCATCCGCGCCCGGCAACGAACGCCGAGGTCGCGGGCAGGAAAAACACCGCGCAGGCGGTTCGGAGTCTTTTGGCTCACTCTGTAGTAACTCCCATTGTAAGGTTGGCAGTACTTCAGTATTAAGTCGGCCAATTTGAATTCTTGGGAACTGCCATTAAATTGTTTCCTCTATAAATATTTTCTGATGACGCTGTAGGCAGAGCAAAACAGTTTCGATAAGCTTTAGCCATGTGAAGAGGTACCATGTTTGAATCTTGGCGAGGCAGAGGGCCTATAGCGCATCCGCCAGTGTTACGTGTGTTTATGCGCGAGTTTGTGTGCGCCAGTGTTCCCCCTCCATGTGGGCACTACCGCTCCCAATATCGGCTTCCAACGGCGCGGCAGTAGTAGACACAGAGACTACGTCGTGTGTACATTGTGATCGGGATGTGCGCGGCTGTGACAGGTGCTGTGTTGTGTAAAATGATAAAGTGATACCAAGCTCACGTTTGTAGGTATGTGGCGGCGTGTAACATCGCATTTTGTTTGTCTGTGCAACCACTTCTCTTGTGTGCCGGCGTAATTTCAGGATTGAGTCAGGAAAGAATCCTGTGTTTACACTTTTTTTGATGCATTTGAATATATCGCATGTAGCTTTTAATAGTTTAAAGGGAAGGGTCTTCTGGAATGCTTTCAAAGATGCAACAGGGCTTTTTTCACAAAACTATCCCCTAGAAAAATGTATTTTACTATGAGAAAAATATCCCATTCCACACAAAGATTCGAGATCAACATTTCATCGAAAATACACATTGTGAGGTCCCCTGTAGACAGTAACACTCGAAAACAAAAATTCGAATAAATACCAAACTTCTTATTTAAGTTCAGTATATTTCATGGCTGTGAAACGTAAATTTTTCAGGAAATCCCCCCACCCCAAACTAACCTTTACGTGACAAACTTTTCCTTATTTTTTACGTTCTCAAAAATATGTAGCTCTTACGATTTTGATTAAAATACCGCGGGTTTAAGATATTTACACGGCTAATGAAATACATAACATAAGAGTTAAACAAAAACTTAACTGCATTAAATGTAGACGTATTTAAACACACACCATTTATTTCAAATAACTTTTTTGTAGTATCAGTCATTTCCAAGATATTCGTTTTTATTGGTTTGAATTCTTCAATACTGTCATTTTTGAAGTGCTCTCGCCATTCATTTGTTTCTCGCTATCATGGAAAAGCGACCAGCTTTTAAAAGATTTGACTTTCGCTTCAGCCTCATGTATACACCTTGTACCCACAATGAAATGTGTAAGGAACTGCGTATTTCTGCAAACGTTTTAAGGGGAGTCGGAATGCCGATTTTTGTGATTTTTATTTTCATATTTAGGTTTTAATTGCATATGGATATTTCAAACCTTCCGCTCATTTGGGTATAACGCTAAGTGTATATAGTTAAAAAATATTATTGAAAATAATGCTGCGTATATCATTGAGATTCTCTCTTCTTAATACAATTTCTGAAGAATTACAATTTTTTACACAAATACTCCATTATGTCTAAAACCAATTGATACAGTGTGGGGCAAGCCCCACATTTGCAGGTAAATAAATTTTAATAAAAAGATTTTTATGTATGAGGTATTTTTTCAAATTAAAATAACATGATTTTTCAATTAATTTTAGGCAGTGAATTAACAAAATCATAGTTTTTATTGTTATTCATCAATCAAGTATTGCTGAACATACCTTGAAAAATTCAGTTAATTATCTCAGTTTCCTAGATAATGCGCCATCAATTAACATCGGCAAGATAAGGGCATCTTCATTCCCCTTAATCTCGATTACATAAAGTGGATTGAAGAATAATCTTTTGCAAGTAACACTATACATGTTTGACTAGTAATAATCTCAGATTAAGCAATATGGATTTGATTGCATGTTCATCACGTAAAACTAACAATTCGCATATCGTAGGCCAGTTTTGTTACTGATGAACCCTTGCTGTAATAAGGAAGGAGGTGCTATATGTTCTTTGTTACGCAGTGTGAAACTTTATAACTCTAATAAAGATGTAGTAACGAATTAGGTTATGATGTCCTCTTGTTTTGAAAATATACCAGATTTCTTAGACTAATAGACTTAATCTTTCGTTTCAGAGACGCATACAAAGCATGTAGGTACTTATGTGACCTTTTTCTTGAAACAATATATACTTCGTAATATAGAATAGTGTCCAAAATGAAATTGGCTTTTCGCATGCAGCTTTCAAACCAAAGTACGCGAGCATTACCTTTTCCTACACATTTTCTACGTTTTTCTTTGAACACCGATCTGTAAATGATTTATACTCCATACCTCATGCGGGATTTCGGTGGTACTAAACATTAAATTTACTATTTGCAACGTTTTCAGGATCTAATTCGTGGTTTGAACTCATTCTAGCAAGGTTTGTTTATTTCTATTATTACCACGGGTGAAAACCAATAAAACAAAAATATACCACGTTATTCAAACATAATTTAGCTAATATAAAGTTCTAAAATCAAATAAAAGTTTTGAACAAAGTAAATATGACGTTGTACGATACGCATTTCGTAACATTTTATTAGAAACCTCGATAGGTTGTGAAACTGGCCTCCGGCCTCGTTCGGCTGTTTTCCCAATCTTGTATTAATAAATAATAATTATATATGCCATAAGCCAGTTCAACATGGGGAAGCTTAAATACATAGCTATGTGTATAAGAAATGTTTCGATAAGGCCTAATGCTACAAAATTGTTTACGTAAGTTGTGTATTCCAAAGCGCTGTGCGTTTTTCGTGAAGTAGGATTTTATCAATGTCTTATAATTTATCAGTTAAGCATATACACACTTAATTCAGAAGAAGACTTCACAGAAAATTCAAGATACAAATTTTATTATTCATGCAAATGTCATAAACAGATGGTTATTTTAATAGAAAACAATGTTGCCGTTGCTTGCGAGAAAATTAGACTAACGAAATACTTAAAGCCAGCCTGACTCAAATACGAACCTTTCATTCTTAAGTTAATGCTTTTTTTGGTTGGGAGGGGCTGTTCAGTTGGCCTCAAAATGTGTATTTTTGTGGTAAAATCTCGATATCCAATGCTTGAGTGGAATACAGTTTTTTTCGTAACAAAAATAGCGAACATTTTATTAAAACATGGCGCAGTATGCATATTTATAATGTTATCTGCTAATGCAATTGTCTGTCTGCTTCACCACCTTCAATTTGTTATATTAGTTCAGTGGGCGAGAAAAAGTTTAAGCACAAAAAATAAAGTCGCCTAATTCTTGAAGCTTATGTCCATAACATTAATAATTTTCAAAATGCAGTAATAAAAGTTAGTCATAAGTAAGTACGTGTTAAGTAAGTGTGCAGAATTTTAGTTGCATAGTCGATTCAGTTTTTCAAAAATGTTTAGTGGACATTTTGACAAATTTTTGTATTCGGGAAAGCTTTTGTAAACTGAAGCACCTAACTTAAGAAAAAAAGACTCAATAATTATAAATAATTGCATCAAAATTAGTTTAGAATTTGAAGTGCAAGGATAAACCTTAGGTGCAGGGCAGGGGTGTAGTGGCATACAGCTGAGTACCAGACTAAACATCCCTTGTAAAATCTTTGGCATGCAGAGACACTGAAGTAATGGAGGTTAATGAGCCTGGGGTCCAAAGAGCTGAAAGTTGCCCTAGTTTTTTTACATTAAGGGAAAAGGACATAACGAAGCAGCTTGCCCCATCTAGGCCCTATTATACAACGACGCCATCCAAGGAGAAGGTTGTTGTAAACGGCCACACGTCTCATGACCATGATTCTAAACTGTCCACTTGAACGGCTATTTTTCTGTCCACATCATGTGGATCCCAATCACGGTAATACACTGTCATACGCAGGAGGCAGAGACAACGTTAGCTGTTTATAAAACAAGTGTACATGCGTTAGCCACACACATTGTATAGAGAAATACACAGCGTTAGTGTACACTGCATTTAATGATGTTCATCAAAGGGGTCTGTAATATAAATCCCATTATAGCAAGCATTTGTTTTACTCCGGAACAAAAACTCAATCAGAAACAAGTTTAAATATTACGTCAAATTAATTGCACGTCTCGATCACAAAAGAAAAATAAATTGGTCTTCTTCATCTACAAAAATTAAGACTTATTGGCCTGTTCGCTCTTGAAGGTCTACCCCTTCGTGATTGTATTCTTAATCTTTCAACATTTTATTCCATAATGAGCACAATTTAATATTTATTTAGGCAAGCAACTATCTTCCATTGATATGTGTGTACCGATTTATATCTTGATCTGCTATTTCTTTGAAGATTTTCAGTAATTAAATTGTTCCCTGGTAGCGTTACGAGCGCGACGCAGGGTTAGCTCGATGATTAGGTTGCCACCTTACTGTCAATCCAAGTACTGACCACGCCCAATGCGGCTTAAGTTCGGTGATTGGATGTTAATTCGGTGTTTGCTGCATCGTTTGGCTGTTGGCGGTTTAATATGTTAATTCCTTTAATGCCGGTTGTTCAGGCTGGGACGTTTTCTAGCTCTGGCACTGAAGTTTCTGTAGTATGTTACTTATCGTGTCAAAATTTACTGCTTAAAATTGGGAATATTTAAGGTTAAAACTGCGAATAGTTCAGAAACGCCACAAAAATATATTTGGCCTAATTTGAATATACAGAATTACTCACTGAAACCAAAATTTTACAGTTGTATAGTATATTAACTATATTATTTATTAAATTGACATATAAATGATTTATTCCAATAATGTGGTAATTTATTCAGTACAGTCCCCCAAATGTGCATTTTTGCTACGATAATCTTCTAGCCTGAGATGAATATCGTCAAAAGACTATCGTAATATTTCAACTGGAATATCATTAAGTTCTCTGCCATATTGTTTTTAAGGCGTACAGGTATTTTTGTACGATAGGAATAAACCTTGCTCTGCTCTAAAAAGTAGTCGCAAACAGAGAAATCTGATGATCCCGGAGGCCATACACTGCCATAATTTTTGGAAAATGACTTGAGCTGCCATGGAAATTCTAGCAGTATGTGCTATAGGACTAGCTTGCTGAAACCAATTTAGCTGTTCTCTTGTAGGGCTTAAAGACAATATTCTCAAAGAAATTAATGGTATTGTAGTTGAAATGTTACGAAAGGCGTTTGGCGATATACATAGAAGACTCGTCACAGAAATGTAGACCACATACGGGACACAATGTTTTCTGTATTGCATAAAATGGCACATAATTGCATATATCTATTATTTTTAATTTAAATACATAATATAGTTAATGTTCACTACACAAGTGTAAATACTTGGCTTCATTGAATTATGCTGTATTAATGGGACCACTGGTCTAGTAGATAAGGTAATTGTCTCCAAATCTAGAGGCCAGGAGCTCAAACCTCGGCCAACTTAAGATTGCCCACCTGCGGTGTGGGTTAGCTATGAGGTCTGAGTTCGAATCTCGGTTAGGGTGAGTTACCTGGATAAGGTTTATCTGGGGTTTTCCCTTAAAGATAAATGTCCATAACTACAAGCTCTAGTGAGCCCAGGCCCAATTGATCATCATTTCAAGCATTTCGTTCATTCACCGTCCGATATGACATAATCCAGTTAAAGGACGTTAAACTACAAGGGGAAAAGAGTGGTTTTAGATTGTAGTAGTACTTCTAATATCTCGTGAAGCTCCTGGGACCCCATCGTGATTCATTTTCAGCAATAGGTCCCTTCTGCTGGTCGTCATTATGATAATCGTCCTACCAGACATGGGGATAATGTATTACGCCCCAAGGGTTGTCCCCAGTTGAGAAATTCAGGCCAGAAATACTAGCAGGTAAAATATGATAGTGTTTGCCAACACATAATACTGGAGCACTTTTCCCTGTTTTGTGGTTTCCCAGTTACATGAAGTGTCACCACAATGAAAAAATATTTTAACACGTACGTTATAGAAGATATAACATTGTATTTGTCATGTAATTACAGCAAACTGTAACACTTTAATGATTAACAGTCGAGTCATGCTTAAAAAAACTAATGACTAAACTTTTTTTTTCCAAACAAATGGGTTGTGGTGAGGGAGTTTCTTGACCTATCCGAGACTGTAGAAAGCCCCTCAAGTTATTTAATACTTGATTTTTTTTTTAAATTGTAGTTTCATATGTATAGCTCCCTTAAACCTGTTAGGTTATATCGGGGCTTTCCCTTGAGAAACAACTAGCTCGTTGACTGTAGGTTTTTACCGATTTTTATTAGGAAACACTGTCGCATTCATACTTCCAGACTGCGGAGGATAGGGAATGATTCTAATTAAAGAAGCATTTCCTCACTCCAGCCGGGAATCGAACCTGGGACCTCTGGGCTGAGAGCCACTTGAATGCATAGGCAGTTGTGTACATTAATGTGCTCTACGTTGTTTTCTTAATAACTTATTGTCTATGGCTTATGATATCTAGGTTAAAACGAAATTCAGTAAGAATGAAAAAGGACTTCGTAGCCTATTCACAGAAAATGCATATGGGCATTTTATTAATAATGCAGTTATCTAAAATCTATGGTGTTTAATAAATATTTAGACATTTTTGCGAAAATGAAAAATAACGAAACTTGTTCTGTGTAAAGAGTTTATTGAGTTGGAGGGGAGATGTAGTTGTAAATTTTCTCTTTGCGTTCTTAAATGGCGTGCTCAAGTGTAAAATATGGTGCTTAATCGATTTTTCATTTTTGAGCTATACTACACTATCTCGTACATACATAGATATTTTCCTAAGAGGCTTTCTTTTTATGAATCTCTAAAACACCTATTTCCTGTGAAATCTGTGTGCACAAATGTGAACATTGTTTGATACTTGGATATCGAATGTGCAGCGTATATTTGCTCTCCCTAGTTGACGGATGCAGAAAGCAAAGCAGAGTATTTAATTACTCATAATGCTTGTTTACATTCAACAGAGTAAAGGGTTGATCGATATGCAGCGGAGCTTTGCCATATGTATCGCAGCAGAAATCTGCCATAAGTTTCGTGACGTCCCGTTGGGGTGGAGGACAGAATAATTGTACAGTCACGTGTGGGTATTATAAGTTCCAACCAATTTATGCGTCTTTAAACACGTAGGTACCACATAGACATGTATGTTTTCCCAGACCTAAAGTATTTATCATCGTAACACAACAAAAACAAGTTATTGTAGATGTATTCAGTATATCTGTAAGTTTAAAACATTATGATAAAAAAACTAAGCATTTAATTAGTCTCAAAGACTAACACTGACGTCTAAACTGGCGGCAATTCTGCCCTTGGCTAGCAGGACAGAGGTCCCTTAAGGAGACAAGGTATTCTGAAATGGTCAAAAATCACATTTTTTTGTTTTAGACACTAATAGAATCTCTATTATTTCCAGTTTCAGAAAATATTTACTTTTGGGGGTTAAGAGGTTTTCAAGACATTTAAATACCAGCCTGCATTCTTTTAAGCTGTCTTGCAACGCCTCTTTTAGAACATTTTTGTAACTTTCAACAACGAACGACTATATCATGCCCAGCGAGCAGTTCAGTAATTAACAAAAGAGGCCAAGACCAAGAGAAGGCAATCAGAAAAGCTGAAGCAATCCAGGAATGTAGCTGCAGATGATTATGACCCTCGAATGTACTGAAGTGTGTCAGAATTTTAATATTCAAACTTTAAATTCAGTTTTCTCAAAAACAACATTTTTGGATACGTATGTACCTTTTTCTCAGAAAGTATGAGAGGTAGAGAGCTGAAATTTTCAGTACATGTATACAACACATAAACTTTCTGAACCACAATCATAATTTTATAAGGTATATTAATGATATTAAGAAAGCCACAGCATTGCAAATTTTCCACATTTTTACTTTGCAAATATTTGTTTTTTTCAATTTCTAGTGAACTGATACACGTAACTATTGAGCTCCAGAAGATAGCTGATTATACTAAGAACAAGCATGCAAAAGTGTGATTCTGTATTGCAAGTAGTATCAGAGAAAAAGGTGCATGAATTCACATGTTTTAAGAGCACATTTTATTATTTTTCTGCTAAATGAAATAATTTGCAAACAACCACTTGAAATAATTGTCATGATTTATAAAATAATTAATAACAATTTCAGGAGAAACCATTGAGTTTAAGGGAAGTGGTAATTTAACACACTTAAGGTGTAATTTCCATGTGTTCAGACTACCTTGTCCCCTTAAGCGAGCGGGGGAAGATAAAAAGAACGCACCATGTATTCCCAGGAACCTTCATTTACTCCAAGATGTTTCTTAACCGTTTCACTGCTAACGACTTATGTATCCTTCGAAGAGCTTGTCTTCTCCAGTGGTCGTCTCCTGAGGTTCTGTTGGCTTTCTTTCTCCCTCATGACCACATCTGTGCGCTCTGGAATGTAATGTATCATAAATGATCAGCGTAATGGTTTAAGCCCAATTTTTATTTTCTTTACTATCTTTTAATAAACTACTAATTTAATTTTTTAAATTAGTTCTCTAAATAAAATATGATTAATGCCATTTACTTTCCGTCAAAATATTAAGCAACTTTTACTCAAGACATTTCTTTCTAAATACTTAGTATTGGAGATATTGTATAGTCTCAACTTAAATGGTCCATTGGACCATTGGTGGATCATTTTGTATGTTTTTTTAACATTAGAAAATGGCTTATTAAACGCTGTTTATTTTGTGATGAGGAATAAGGAAACAAAAACGTAGATTCACGGCACGTAAAAGAACTTCAAGCCTGATAAAGAGGCCTCTGAGCAAAATTACCGGTCTTTCACGCCCAATATGGAATGGGACGCTAAAGACCACAGCAGTTAAAGAGCGCCCATAAATAAAACTCAATTTTATTTTTTTTAAACGTAACTTGATCCTCAAATGATGATTCATAGGTGGTCCAACCATTCATTGCGCTCTTCGTACACAGCCATACAGAATTTTCGTTATTATTTACGTTGATGTAAGAGAAATTGAAAAGTGCTTTATGCAAATGTTGTTTAGTTTTTCATGAGAAGTGAGAAAACAACAAAAAGGGTAGGTTCCCATTTAAAAAATCTGATGTGTTACACTCACATGACTTTCTCTGCTCTTGTCCAAACTATTTTTACAAGCGCTTATTCTCTTCATGCTTCATGTTAATCGAGATATCGAGATGTTAATCTTATTGCTAATTTTCTTGTAGATGCAAGGGGAATTGATAGACTTTAAGCGATAGTCAAATCTTTTAAGAGGTGGTTGCTATGTGGAGTATTCCATTCTCTTTGCATTACCAGGAGAAAAAAAATGAGTAACGAATTTGAGAAAAAGTATAAGTATTGGAAAATTTAAGGGAATAACAAGCAATATCTTGAAAATGGTTCACTCAACAAAAAAATGTGTATGATATAAATTGTGTATTTTAACGTGATCTACATTTTTTGTGTAGTAAAATTTTGTCTATCTCTTATGGTTTACCAGTTATGCAAAAGTAGTTCACAATGAAGAATGCTTTTGGGGACATTCCCAGAAAATTCAAGATATACATTTTATTTGTCATGAAAATATCTTAAACATATGATATATTAATGAAAATCATTAGAGCAATTTTTGAGAAAATTAAAATTTTCGAAAAATGTTCCATGTAAAGGGTAATTTGGGGTGGGGGGATTTTCTTGAAAACCTTCGTGTCGCATCTCTGGAAGATACCGAACCTAAATACCAAGTTTGGTGTTTATCCGACTGTTCGTTTCTGAGTTATGCTGTTCACACACACACCACACACAGACACACACACACACACACAGACACAGACATGTTCCCAAAAACGCTTTTTTGGATTCAGGAGGTCTCAAAACATGTATTTCCGGTGAAATCTCGGTATCGAATTTTTGGGTGGAGTACAATACTTCCCCTACTTACTATACGTAGTAGAGAAAGTAAAATTAAATTGGCCCTAAAATAACCATCACAACGTCCTCCAAATAAAGCACAACTAATGGTATTTACTTTCCCCTGATAATATCAAGCAACTTTTATTCAAGACATTTATTTCTACAAATCTTAGTTATGGAGATATTGTACAGTCTCAGCTTAAATGGTCCACGCTGTATCTATATGCTAAAAAGATATTGTACAGTCTCAACTTAAATGGTCCACGCTGTATCTATATGCTAAAATCAGTATGCATAAAATTGTAGAGTAGAAAGGCAGTTCAAAATTAACTTTTTGAGGTTAGGAGCATGGAGTCACAGATGCATATAATACAAGGAGTGCTGCATGAACATAACTGAAATGTGACTTTATGAAACATCAAAATAAAATGCAACTCACACGACAAATGTGTACGTACTGTCTCAATTAAGGAGTACTGGTACACAATACATGCGCATACTGTACTGAACAAGACGGTATTACCGAACCATCAGTGAGCTTCTTATCAGACACACCTAGTGACAATGACTAGTATTGTACAAGAGTGCGTTTTCTTTACATCTGACATGCGGCAAATCGGAGAGACTATTTAACATGATGGATTTAATATTGAACATGTAGTGCAGGAAAAGAGCTTCTGCGACTCCTTGTTCTTAAGTTAAAAATGCTTACTCTGGTACTATCCACAATTTTCTGCATTGTTTTTCCATACCCAGTATATAAAACCCTAAAAAATAAAGAGTTTTGAAAAAAAAAAAAAAGGATTTCTAATGACTGTAAGCGGCGTGAGGATTGTTGAGCGCGCCAGTTTGGAAAATTTGCGAAACAGAATTAAAGCGTAAGTTGATATCTAACGCCTTTGCTCCGAGATCCGTAATCTCAGCATCTCCCAGCAAGTAGCCGGTTGCGTCAAGCGTTCACGGTAACGCTTGACTAGAGTTTCATACATCTTCATTTGTCTTTCAGTATTTCTCACACGCATAAGTTTCTCCTAGACTCGTTTTTCCTGAATCTTGAAGAATTTCATCATGATGTGGGAAAATCTTATTGGAAGGAAATCCACGCCCTGCGCCTTCGGTTGCATGTCTGAACGAATTGGTGATGAAAAATTCTCCCAGTGTTGGCATAGAAAGGATTCGCACATGTATGTTGACCTTTATGATGGCAGAGGTTGGGAAGTCATATTGATTGCCGAGAGATGCCTCTTTCACCCAAATGCGCAAAGGTTTCCTAAGCATCGCAATGCAGGTAATTTCTAGAGATGTGCTGCGTTTCGCTTTCTCAGCTTGCTTTGAGGGGTTCAGTTGGGCTGGTAAGATTTTCTAAATAAGTACCGGAGGACTCAAAATAACAAATATAACATGTAAGCACGCTTGTCTTATTATTCAAGAATGTATTCGAGTCGACTCAAAATTCAATGCTTAGAAAGGTTAAGCCTTAACCACATATTAAGCAACGGCTTAATTTTCCAACTTACATGTTTTTGCTGCGAAAAAGTCAGCTGATTTACGAACAGTGTAGTGGGAATGGTAAACCACCCATCCAGATTTGACCCGGATGGTTCCTAGAATTGCAAAATACTTATTTATGAGTATGCTATTAAATATTGCAGTTTCTGCATAAAAGTCCACTGTCTCTAACTATAAACTCTTTAATTCGCTCTGTTTTAAAACGAACTGATATGTTACTTTCGTATGACTTTCTATGTCCATTCTCATTTCGGTCGTTTTGTATGCTGGCTTTGAATTTTTTGGGGCGCGGCATCGCTAGAAACAACTGAATGCGACAGCACTTCAAAAATATTTGAACATTCAAACGACAGCGAATATTTACGAAGTGGTTAATGCCAAAAAGAAGAAAGAAAAAAAAAAGTCACAAAAATTGTGCGTTAAGGACACTTAGTTTTCGTGTTGTAAGCTTTTGTCCATTACTTATGGTTTAAATAATTCGTTCAGAATGAGGATTTCACCAGCTAGAAAATTCACCATATACCTTTTATAGGTAATATCTAAAAACTCAAAAACGAAAAGGCGGTTAAAAGCCATGATTTAGTATTTAAATTCAGCATCTTCCGAAGATGCCACAAGCATATTTTCAAGAAACACCCCTCTTCTTTAAACTACCCTTTGAATGGAAATGTTTTTCGTTCTGAAAAATGCCTCTTTAAGGATTTTGAACGATAAAAGTGCTAAGTCGGCATTCCTTTGTTTCTCGTGGTCATTCAAAGAGTGGAATTTCAAGCACCCGCGACCCGCTTTTTAAAGATTTCTTTATTTCTTCAGCCTACTGCATCCCTCTTGTACCTAAACAAAATTTGTAATGACACCCTTTCTGCAAATGTCTCCATTAACATGGAGGAGGAATAAGCAGCAGCTTTGTGGTGTGAGTATAATGCATCAGATTTTTATGTATCGTCTAAGCGGGATTCAGTGTTTATTAAATACAAAGTTTCGTGGTGCTTATATAGTTTTTCTTGATTCATGGCCTCAAAACGCGCATTTCCGGCGAAATTCTGATAAGAATTTGCAAGTGGAATACGTAGTATAAACTAGTGATAGAGAAAGTAATATATTTGAATGTTCGGAACGCAGCATATTTGAGTCGTCGTCCCAGATTGATGGTGGCCGTGAAAGTAGGGATGGACTGACTGCAAAAGAGAACCGCAGCAAGGGAGTTGCTAGCCAGCCACCCCAGGACACACAGTGTGGGGTCTGTGCGCCGCGCCGGGCCAGCAAATCGATAAGCATCGTCTGGCGCTGTTTACCTCGTCTGCACGTATACACGGGCTAGCTATTGCAAAAAAAATCTTGACTTTCTCTTCTACAAACTATTCGTACTGTCTACCTCCTGATAACCCAGATAAACTGTCATTGTAGGTATAAGGGTGCAGTAGGCTAAAACGATAGTCACACTTTTAGTTTTGTCTATCACGTAGAGAAGGATTTGCATTCCACCAAAAATTTCTGTATCGAAATTTCACCGAAAGTATATGTTTTGAGGTCCGTATGTGTGTCTGTATATGAACAGCATAACCCAAAACTGAATTGTCCGATAAATACCAAACTTGGCATTTAATATTTAGGTTCAGCATCTTCTAAAGATGTGACACTAAGAGTTTTAAGAAAATATCCCCACTCCAAACTATCCCTTACATGGAAGATGTTTCAAACTTTTCTAAAACAATTTTGATTAAAATACTATATGTTTAAGGTATTACATGACAAATAAAATATGTCTAGAATTTTCTGGGAGTAGCTTGTTTCATTCCGAAGGAATTTTTTGTATAAATAGTAAACCTTAACATACACAAAAACGTACTGTGTAAAAAAGGTAGATCTCTTTAAAATACGATTTATTTCAAATAACTTTTTTGTGGCATTAACCATTTCCGAGATATACATCATTGGTTTGAATTTTTCAATACTTCGCCATTTTTTGAAAGTGCTATCATTTTGAATTTTCTCGCGATGTAATGGAAAAGGTAATGGAATTTATAGGTCAGTTTATAGCTAGTAGCTATAATTTTAAACGTCCATCGCCTACATATATTGTGAAACATATAGATACTTCTAATGGATGTTCAAAACATTTTTCGCATCTATCGTTAATTAAACCAGCATGGCTGTGCCCGAGAGTTTTAGACATTCTGCTACCGTTGTTATGCAGCTGTTGCTTAATGTTGCAAGAATATACCTAAGTATTCGGCTAGCGTTGCCAAAGTAAGGAGTAGAGTCCGGATGTTTGGCAAAATGCTTATTTTACTCGGTAGTAATAAATAAAAAGTTATGTAAATATAATGGTGTTTTGAGATATTTAGAAAGGACAGAATTAGTTTTTATTTATTTTTTTAAGGTGTAGCTGTCTATTTGAGTTATAACTCACAATTTTTGCTTTTCTAAAATCAACCTAAATTTTTCAGGGGACTCTACATGATGGGCATCCTTTACGTTGGAATGTGACCATCTTGAAATATTTGCTAGCTACTAAGGGTTCAACATTTCTCTCTAAAAGTGGGTCCACCAGTATCAGGAAGAATTGTAGGGAAAACATTTTGACAAATAGTGATGGTCAGGTACTGTCGCGTGAAAGTAGGCATAACTTCATTTATTTAGGATGCCTAAATTCAGTCAACCATTGGAAAAACTTCACAGTTGCGTAAGTGAAGTTGATGCTTATGTGTTTTCAACTGATGGAATAGTTTTACTGTGCAAGGTCTGTAAAAATCAGTTAATCATAAAAAAAGTATTTTATCAATCAACACATGTTAACAACAAAGCAAAATCTGCTCTCGCTTCAAAGAGTGGTGATAAGAAAATAGGCCCATTCCAACAGCCGTTGACACACCTATCAAATAGTCAAAATTAGGTTTCTGAAAAAGATTTCTTGTGCACAAGGCCTGTACAACTAAAGGTGACTGTCTATCCTTTACAAATGAGCCATGTGAACGTTGCAAAGTGGTTTCAAGAAAATATAGCTCTTAATTATTCCGTTGTAGTCTTAGATAATGTCCACATCGCTCCGTAAAGAGGAAAAAACCCCGTCTAGGAGTTCCATGAAATTTGTGATATCATGGTTGCAAAACAGAAGTTCAGTGCGACAATTCCATGCGTGAATGGGAGCTGTAAAAACTGATTGAAACAAACCGTAAGAGATGTTTAAAGTGGGCGCAGTTTTGCTTTTGGGACACACTTGCCTTTCCTCCCCATGCATTTATGATCTGAATCCCATAAAATCATATTTGGTGAAACGAATGATTAGGGAAGGAAAAGTAACAGGTGAGTTATTGCCGTGAACGCTTGAGGTTATATCGCTTGTGACCGAAACAGACGCCAGGATTTTTGCAAACATAGAGAAGGTGGAAATGATTATTGGAGAGGGATGGTATAGTGGAAAAACGTTATCGACGGAATCCGTATCTACTAGTTAGCTTAACTTTATATTACTCCATATTTGTTTATTGCTTGCACCAATAACAAGAAATTGACTTTTGGGTGCGCGCGCGGGAATCGAACCCAGGACCCCTCGCAAGGCAGGCAGGTGCTCTACCCACTGAGCCACGGGGCCAGCAAGACATTTACTGTAGTATCATTTGTGCCAGTGATAAAAATTAACTCTCCTGGTTTCCAAATATTGCAGAAGGGCAAGTTTATATATGCTAACGTAATATATATTTCGATTAATGTACAGATGCCAGATTTTGACCTCTTATATAGGTTGTGGAAAAACACTGTGGAGAAAAATCGTAGAGTATAAATACAGCAAGTGAGCATTTTGGGGATAGGAACCAGAAACTTTTTTTTTAACTCAACTACATGCGTCAACATTAAATCCGCCATGTTGGAGTGTCTATTGTGGCGTTTCAGATTTAAACAAAACGCACTCCTGTATAACTCGACCACAGTATTACACTTCGTTGGGTTGGCTTCCGTGTGTATTTAAATGCAGGTTTCCGCAAGGTCAAGTGCAATGATATCGTGGTCCAATTATACAGTAGGTACTAGTCACTCACGAGGTTATGTCTGATAAATTTAATTGGGCTTTTATTTATGGAGCTCTTTAACTACTATGGTTCTTAGCGTCCCATTCTACAGGTAAACAAAAAGTATGGAATATTGGTCATAACTTTTAAATGAATCAATAAAGTTAAATGCTTATTTTTTTTATTCTCATGGGAGGTAAGGGTTCTCTAGACTGCATAAGGGGCAGCGACACAGTGGGCCCCTAGTGGGGGTGAGGGGGTGAACTTCAGAATTTTAAATGGAACCATGACATAAATTTGAGATATTCTGATAGTGAATGAATTAAGAAACTTTTGTTTAAAACATTTTTCTCTGAAATGAAAACTTGAGAATTTATAAGGCATTGAAATTTTATTTAACATGTGTGCGTAATCACATTTATTATCCAAGTTTGTAATTATTTAGAATGAAAAACACCTAGTAACTAGACAACAATGGGTTTATTTTCAAACATCATTTTTCATTGAGATTTTATGTATCGTGGCGAATCTCTCTGAAAGGGAAGAAATACAAACGTTAATGATGGTTAGTTATGGCGATAGGAAGAGGACTCAAAAAGAGGCATGTGATTTATTTAATGAGTTGAATCCAAATATAAATGTAACTAGTCCACGGTGTCAAAAATTGTAAAGAAATACGACGCGGGAGGTGTGAAGAACAAGGCTAAATCAGGAAGACCAAAATCTGCTACGTATGAAGAAAAGACCTTAATTTGTTATCTATTCAAGAAAATCCACACATATCCACAAGAGAACTGGCAAGGGATTACAATGGAAGTCAAGCATCTGTTTGTAATTTAATGAAATCGGTGAAATGACAGCCATATGAGATACAACTATTGGAGGATTTAAGTGAAGATGATTTCGATCGAAGAAGTGAATTTTGTGAAACTGTAATGAAGCTGTCAAACAAAAATTTAGAATTCGTAAGACACATATTTTCAGATGAGGCCACTTTCTATCTTAATGGTGCAGTGGGCCGTCTTAATGGTACAATGGACCGTCATAACTGCCGTCATTGGTTTCTGGAAAACCCATATTGGATGGTCCAACATCATACTCAACATCCACAAAAAGTTAATGTATGGGCAGGTTTGGTTGGTAATAACATAAGTGGACCATTTTTTATAGAGGGAAATTTAAATTCTGATATTTATCTCCACGTGTTGCAAAACAGCATCATTCCAGCTTGCCAACATTTGTTTCCAGACGAGAACAACATGCTCAGTGAAGAAATATGGTGTCATTAAGATGGTACCTCAGCAAATTTTGGAAGATATGTGACTGAGTTGCTGAATGCAACGTTTCCTGATAGATGGATTGCAAGAAGAGGACCCAGAGTGGCCACCTAGATCTCCAAATCTCAATCCATTAGTTTTTTATTTGTGTGGCTACTTGAAATCCAAAGTGTAATTTATTAGATCTAAAACGAAAGATCGGAGATAAGATGCGTCTGATTAGTCAAAAACCTGTGCGAAAGGCATTGGATAATTTAGTGACAGACTGGGCCATTGTTTGGTAGTGAGTGATGCTACTTTGAACATTTATTGTGAAATTAAGGATACCAACAAATGAGTAATTTCTAAATCTCGGTAGTTATCTAACAAAAACATTAATAAAACAATCAGATGAGTAAAATATTAAATAAAGGAAAACAAAGATCATTGTGTCATAATTAAGAAAATAAAAATGGATATTCAAACCCAGAATTCTGAGCAGAGCCCAAAAATGTTAATAGGTGTGCATTGCCATTTAAAAAAATATATTTTTTGCCATATCCTGTATATGTGAAGAAATTATTTTCCAAATTATGTGCATAATATCAAGAAACACATACTCGATAACTTCAATATTTAACATTTTTCAACAAAACTAAAATTTTAAAAGTTATGAACAATATTCCATATTACTATTTAAGAGCAACAGCTTTTAAATACTAGTTATCCGTAAATGTAAGCTTAGAGAATAAAGATGATTATGTTAAATAAAATTTCAATACCCAATAAATTCTCAAGTTTTCATTTTAGAAAAAAAAATGTTTTAAACAAAAGTTTCTTAATGTATTAAGGACTATCATAATATCTCAAATTTATACCATGGTTCCATTTAAAATTCTGAAGTTCAACACCCTCACCCCACTTGGGGCCGCTGGAGGACCCCCACCACCCATGAGAATCAAAATAGTCAGCACTTAACTTTATTAGTCCATTAAAAAGTTATGGCCGAGATTCCATACTGTTTGTTCACCCGGTATATTGGGCGTGAAAGACCGAAAATTTTGCTCAGATACCTTTATCAGGCTTGAGGTTCTTTTATGTGCCGTAAATCTACGACACGGGACCACCGGCTTTACTTCCCTTCCAAAGAAAGCCATGCTGAGCATTTTTTTACGCCTGAAAAAATTCCATCGCCTTCCGCCGGGTTTAAACCCGCGACCTCGGGAACTAGGGTGTTTCTGATGTGAAGTCTACTGATCGTGCAGTAATACCGTCTTGTTCAACGCAGTACAGCTAGTTTCTCACTGTGTACCAGTACTCATTAGTTGAGACAGTATGTACACACTTGTGCGGGTTACATTTCATTTCGATGTTTCGCAAAGGTAGATTTGAGTTATGTTCATGCAACGCTCCTTTTATTATATTGTATCTATGACCCCAGATCCTAACCTCAAAATGCTTAGCTTGGTATTGCCTTTCTACTCTACTCACCCACAGAACGTTCCGATTCGAGATATTTTAAATGTATACATCTTTTTGGTCTTTCCGGATTATAATCTGCTTGGCGTGTGCGAATAACAATGAAATGAAGTTTTAAAAACTTATGTCTGCTGATATATTGGGTTTATCTTAAGTGATACCACTGTTAGCCCTCCGCACCCAAGTCACTGCTATACGAGTCCATTTGTGCAGTAGCGGCAGGTCGGCACACCCTTTCTCCCCTTGATAATGCTAACGATGGGAAACAATATATGTTACTCTAACCTGTCATTATAAAAGGCCTAGGCACTTATTGAACACATTATTGAACACTCGTGCAACCGAAATACTGAAAAATGCAAACTATCTTCTAATTCGTTGAGCGTATGGTGATTTGCTGCATAATCTTTATTTTTAAGGAATTAATTATTCTTCCACACAAGCCGTGTGTTTGACAAGGTAGAAAAGGTAGAATCAGACGACTGAAAAATTCAATGCCATCGCAACCGGAACGGAAACCGGGAGACCGTGGTTCAAATCCCGGCAATGGCATTGAATTTTTCAGTCTGATTTATTTTTAAGCATTCCCCAGAGACAATCATATGGATTTAGATCTGGAGAGCGAGACAATTATTCTGCCATTAAAAACACGTTATAATGCGGGGCAGCTATTTTCTTGTACTTCTTTCCACGACTCTTCTAATTTTTTCCCGGTTAGAACTATTGTTTCTTTTTTCAACACGGATCCCGTCTGTTTAAATGTTTCTTAATATCTTATAAATTGTGGATTTGTAAGAAACGGTGACGCCAGGGAATTTCTGTATAAATTCAAGCTGACTGTCCACACGTGACTCCGTTCGAGCAAAACTTAACACAATAAACACACGCTGTTCTTTAGTATACGCCATGATAACTACACACAGCTTCAGATAACGTTATATCTACTATATGCCATGCTAAACAAACTTGGACTGAATTACAAATGCTGTTAACTCTATAGACGCGTAAAATAATACTGCCAATAAAACAGCGGGGTTGTTCGCTATGCGGTTTGTGACACCCAGAAGTTTAAAAATACTGTTCAGAGATAAGGTATCCAATCAGTATTGTTTTTGTGACTATAGATGAGTATCCGAGTTTTGATTTATTATATAACTTCACTCGTAGGCGTAATACAACCGGAACGTAGAATTACTTCCTTTATCCTCCTTCCTGTTCGTTCGTAATAGAAACGTCATAGAGGTGTGACTATTACGTCAATGAAATGACAGTGTCACATGAATGATATATCCAGCTTATTCATCGTCGCCTAATAACCAAATAAGAAGTAGACGAACACATCGTCACACCCACGCTGGAAACGTCGACACAGCAGGATTCGAACCTCGCCCTCCGCATGTGCAGTTGGGTCGATGCCCTAACCGATGTGCCGCAGAGCTGCACATCCTTTTTTGTCACGTTTGTCGCATAGTTTAGGGCGTAGATCTTCAACCTGGGCAGAGGGCGGGAGTTCAATTCTCACTTAGAGGTTCTGGCGTACTGTCAAATGTTGGCAAGATGTCAGTAGACTGTTATTACCTTCTCTACCATGTACCTAGTAGGAAGAGAGAGAATTTCCACCCAAAATTTCAATATCGAGATTTTACCGAAATAAATGTTTTGAAGCCCCATGAACCCAAAAAAGAAAGCATCTTCAGATAACAATTCAGTGTGTGTGTGTGTGTACAACAAAATTCAAAAACAAAACTCGGATGAAGACCAAACTTGATACTATTTAATTTCAGTATCGTCCAAAGATGTGACGTGAAGATTTTCAAGAAAATCCATCCACCCGAAACTACCCTTTACATGGAAAGTTTTTCGAAATTAGGTATCAAAAATTAGGTATCTCAAAAATAGCTGTAATAATTTTGATTAAGTATCTTAGAAATATGACCTAAGATATTTACATTATAAATAAAATGTATGACTTGAATTTTCTGGAAATAGCTTGTGAAGTCTTATTCATTCGAAAAAAAATTTGTATAATTTTTATATAACTGGTAAACGATATTGTTGATTTGATTTTTTTCAGTACCTTGACAGTTTTTAAAAGTGGTGTCATTCAAGTGTTGCTCACATTATCACGGAAAAAGTATGGCATTTCAAGGCCAGCATATAGCGACTCGTTTTTAAACATCTGGCTGGCGATTCTGTTTTCTCCATATCCTTTGTACCAACAACGAAATGTGTAATGAAAGAAACTAGGTTTATCTCGATTAACATGAAGTATACAGAAAAATGAGCTTTCGCAAGAATAGTTTGTAGAAGCTATATAAAAATAAGCGATAGTGGGTGGAAAGTCATGTAAATGTAACTCATCAGATGTTTATCATTTCAGACAGACAAGTAGCTGAAGCATAAAATAGATGGTCGACATTCAATGCATAAGCATATCGTAACATATACCAAGTACACATGACAGGCTTTCTCCAGGGGCGACCTCAAAACAGGATGACAAAAGGTCAATTAGTTTCCGTTCTTAGAACTAGCGGTTTACACTTGTTGAACAAGAATACCCAGCTCTCTTGGAAAATATTCCCAATAGATATATAGTGCTGCACTGTTTCTTGTATACTCTGTTTTGAGTCAAACTGTCTGTTAGGAGATATCCAGTCCTAATATGCGTTCATGCAATGACGCTTGCGATTGGATTATTGAATTTTGGTGAAAATCTTGAGAAAACTAATTTACGATTGGGTATTCAGAATCTATAATTTCAAAACTTATTTGCACTTTGGATATTGTGAATGCTTTACGTTTATATGCAACAAGACAACAATTTGTATTTAAGTTTTAAAATATGAGGTTTAGAAAATGTTTTACTCAGCCTTTTGCCCTTTAAAATGTTTCATGTACATTCTGAAAATTCAAACAATTAGAACATACATTTTTTTATGCTGTAAGGGTCTTTGAATTATTATTGTTAAAGCAAGTAGAAGATATAGAAAATGTAAATTTACCATGATGAATTTTTAAAAATTGGTTTCTTTTGATTTAAAACTAGCACAAAAAATTTACGTCTTAGGAATGACACGGATATTAAAAAAAAAAAAAATTATTTTTAAAGTTTCATCATGTAAAATATTTGGTATCGGACAGAAAATTTAAAAAATTGTATAAATTTTCCGTGTATGGGGTAGCCTATGGTGGGGGAGTTTTCTTGAAAATTTTTGTGTCTCTCCACTTAAATACCAAATTTACCTACTTTTCGTTTGAGTTATGCTGTTCACAAACACACACAGACCTTTTTCTAAAAAGGGCTTTTTATTTTTGGATTCTTGGTATCGAATTTTTGAGTGAAATGCAATAATTCGCCTATTTACTATAGGTGAATAATAGAGAAAGTAAAAATGTATTGTCATAAACACTCGGCTTTCTCTGCCTATTACATCACATAATCCCTTATATATTATACTATTAATATAATAAGTCATTCTATTCACGTTATGTTACGATAAATTCGTGACTAGAAATAATCTCAGTTAAGTAATATCGACATCGTCCATTTTATTCCATAGGAGCGTTTTAACCACTTCATAATCGAAAATACTATTTTTATGACGGTCACTTGATGCTAGGGGAAGGAGAAAACAATGTAATCGTTATTTTGTAACTGTACTGATGATGAAACGTTCAAAAAATAACTATAGGTCCAGTTATACAGTTCCAAAATAATATTCCTCTAGCTTAACACTAATGCGATCGTTTGAAAATTCCAAAAGTAACGCTGTATCATAATCCATTGCGTTACAATACAACAGTTATATGTATTTATAGGAGGGTAACCCAGAAAGTAGCGTCATTTGCGCATGCCCGTTGCGCAGATCGTCGTGCTTATATCCAAGGTCGAATGGTTTGCTTAATATCTTTTCTACGCATTGAGTGCCAGTCGAAATTAGTTATGCATTCTGTGACTGTTCATAATGAACTGTGATATAAAGTCCCGTCGACTGTAAGCTGAGAGGTATTGGATGCTTGTAATGCTCGGAAGTTGAAACCTGCAAAAATATACCATCAACTAAAGGGTATCGTGATACAGTAATAAACGAGCACAATGTGCATGACAAAACTCGACCTGGGCCTCCGTCAGTTGTCACAGATGATTTGAAGAATAAGTGAACAATTAAATCATGCAAGCTGACGTGTAACTCAATCAGATTTAATTATGCCACTGAGCTTCTGCGAAACAGGCGCGAAATGTAGATACCTGAGATGCCGTTTTGGAACATAATCATTACTGTTATGGAAACTGATTCAATGATGTCGATGCACATGGATTTCTTTAACATGAGAAATCATTATAGTAATATTTAGATGTAACACAGCAGATATTAGTTGCTAATTCGCGCATGAATGCTGAATGTTGGATGGGAGGGAAAAAGGAAAGGAGGGGAGCATCATCTTTCTGCTTGGCAATATTCGTAACAGAGAATAATCACGACCTGACACGAAAGAACCCGGGCCATTCAAATAATAGTTGACCAAGAGTATCTTGCTGTTACGGTTATGCGAAAATACTCGTGGACGTACTGTATTGTATTTTGGAACCTAGTTATTACTTTCTCTACTACGTATAGTAAGTAGGGGAAGTATTGTATTCCACCCAAAAATTCGATACCGAGATTTCACCGGAAATACATGTTTTGAGACCTCCTGAATCCAAAAAAAGCATTTTTGGAAACATGTCCGTGTGTGTGTCTGTGTGTGTGTCTGTGTGTCTGTGTGTGTGTGTCTGTGTGTGTGTCTGTGAACAGCATAACTCAAAAACGAACAGTCGGATAAGCACCAAACTTGGTATTTAGGTTCAGTATCTTCCAGAGATGCGACACGAAGGTTTTCAAGAAAATCCCCCCACCCCAGACTACCCTTTACATGGAAGATTTTTCGAAAATTTTAATTTTCTCAAAAATGGCTCTAACGATTTTGATGAAAATATCATATGTTTAAGATAATGTCATGAGAAATGAAATGTATATCTCGAATTTTCTGGGAATGTCTCCAAAAGTATTCTTCATTGTGAACGACTTTTGCATAACTGGTAAACCATAAGAGATAGACAAAATTTTACTACACAAAAAATGTAGATCGCGTTAAAATACACAACTTATGTCATATACATTTCTTTTGTTGAGTGAACCGTTTTCGAGATATTGCTTGTTATTCCCTTAAATTTTCCAATACTTATACTTTTTCTCACATTCGTTATTCATTTTTTTTATGTCCTGGACATGCAAAGAGAATGGAATGCGCCACATAGCAACCAGCGTTAAAATATTTGACTATCGCTTAAAAGCTACCATATTTCCCTTGCATCTACAAGAAAATTACCAATAAGATTGACATCTCGATATCTCGATTAACATGAACCATATGGAGAATAAGCGTTTGTAAAATTAGATTGTACAAGAGTAGAGAAAGTCATGTGAGTGTAACACATCAGATTTTTACTTTCTCTACTACGTATAGTAAGTAGGGGAAGTATTGCATTCCACCCAAAAATTCGATACCGAGATTTCACCGGAAATACATGTTTTGAGAATCACTGAAACCAAAAAAAGCATTTTTGGAAACATGTCCGTGTGTGTGTCTGTCTGTGTGTCTGTGTGTCTGTCTGTGTGTCTGTCTGTGTGTCTGTGTGTCTGTGAACAGCATAACTCAAAAACGAACAGTCGGATAAACACCAAACTTGGTATTTAGGTTCAGTATCTTCCAGAGATGCGACACGAAGGTTTTCAAGAAAATCCCCCCACCCCAGACTCCCCTTTACATGGAACATTTTTCGAAAATTTTAATTTTCTCAAAAACGGCTCTAACGATTTTGATTAAAATATCATATGTTTAAGATATTGTCATGACAAATAAAATGTATATCTCGAATTTTCTGGGAATGTCTCCAAAAATATTCTTCATTGTGAACGACTTTTGCATAACTGGTAAACCATAAGAGATAGACAAAATTTTACTACACAAAAAATGTAGATCGCGTTAAAATACACAACTTATGTCATATACGTTTCTTTTGTTGAGTGAACCGTTTTCGAGATATTGCTTGTTATTTCCTTAAATTTTCCAATACTTATAATTTTTCTCAAATTCGTTATTCATTTTTTTATGTCCTGAACATGCAAAGAGAATGGAATTCGCCACATAGCAACCAGCGTTAAAATATTTGACTATCGCTTAAAAGCTACCATATTCCCCTTGCATCTACAAGAAAATTACCAATAAGATTGACATCTCGATATCTCGATTAACATGAAGCATATGGAGAATAGGCGTTTGTAAAATTAGATTGTACAAGAGTAGAGAAAGTTATGTGAATGTAACACATCAGATTTTTTTTACTTTCTCTACTACGTATAGTAAGTAGGGGAAGTATTGCATTCCACCCAAAAATTCGATACCGAGATTTCACCGGAAATACATGTTTTGAGACCTCCTGAATCCAAAAAAAGCATTTTTGGAAACATGTCTGTGTGTGTGTGTGTCTGTGAACAGCATAACTCAAAAACGAACAGTCGGATAAACACCAAACTTAGTATTTAGGTTCAGTATATTCCAGAGATGCGACACGAAGGTTTTCAAGAAAATCCCCCTACCCCAGACTACCCTTTACATAGAAGATTTTTCGAAAATTTTAATTTTCTCAAAAATGGCTCTAACGATTTTGATTAAAATATCATATGTTTAAGATAATGTCATGAGAAATGAAATGTATATCTCGAATTTTCTGGGAATGTCTCCAAAAGTATTCCTAATTGTGAACGACTTTTGCATAACTGTTAAACCATAAGAGATAGACAAAATTGTACTACACAAAAAATGTAGATCGCGTTAAAATACACAACTTATGTCATATACATTTCTTTTGTTCAGTGAACCGTTTTCGAAATAATGCTTGTTATTTCCTTAAATTTTCCAATACTTATACTTTTTCTGAAATTCGTTATTCATTTTTACTTTCTCTACTACGTATAGTAAGTAGGGGAAGTATTGCATTCCACCCAAAAATTCGATACCGAGATTTCACCGGAAATATATGTTTTGAGACCTCCTGAATCCAAAAAAAGCATTTTTGGAAACATGTGCGTGTGTGTGTCTGTGTGTGTGTGTGTGTGTCTGTGTGTGTGTCTGTGTGTGTGTCTGTGTGTCTGTGAACAACATAACTCAACAAAGAACAGTCGGATAAGCACCAAACTTGGTATTTAGGTTCAGTGTCTTCCAGAGATGCGACACGAAGGTTTTCAAGAAAATCCCCCCACCCCAGACTACCCTTTACATGGAAGATTTTTCGAAAATTTTAATTTTCTCAAAAATGGCTCTAACGATTTTGATGAAAATATGATATGTTTAAGATAATGTCATGAGAAATGAAATGTATATCTCGAATTTTCTGGGAATGTCTCCAAAAGTATTCTTCATTGTGAACGACTTTTGCATAACTGGTAAACCATAAGAGATAGACAAAATGTTACTACACAAAAAATGTAGATCGCGTTAAAATACACAACTTATGTCATATACATTTCTTTTGTTGAGTGAACCGTTTTCGAGATATTGCTTGTTATTTCCTTAAATTTTCCAATACTTATACTTTTTCTCAAATTCGTTATTCATTTTTTTATGTCCTGGACATGCAAAGAGAATGGAATGCGCCACATAGCAACCAGCGTTAAAATATTTGACTATCTCTTAAAAGCTACCATATTCCCCTTGCATCTACATGAAAATTAGCAATAAGATTGACATCTCGATATGTCGATTAACATGAAGCATATGGAGAATAGGCGTTTGTAAAATTAGATTGTACAAGAGTAGAGAAAGTCATGTGAGTGTAACACATCAGATTTTTTTTTATGTCCTGGACATGCAAAGAGAATGGAATACTCCACTTAGCAACCAGCGTTAAAAGATTTGACTATCGCTTAAAACCTACCATATTCCCCTTGCATCTACAAGAAAATTATCAATAAGATTGACATCTCGATATCTCCATTAACATGAAGCATATGGAGAATAAGCGTTTGTAAAAATAGTTTGTACAAGAGTAGAGAAAGTCATGTGAGTGTAACACATCAGATTTTTTTTAACTGGGACGGTCGAAAATGTTATTCAAAAATTACTATTTTTCTCACCTCTAGTTGATGCTAATATACTACAAAAGTTGAATGGTTAGAGTTGCTTTTTTTTAACGAACTAAACATTATTCCTACGGCTCTAAAGCAACAGCGTTATATTGTTTAATGATGAAGAAAAAATATCCAGTTGCAGATACGGGGATTTCAATCAAATGCTTTATAAATGTTAGGCAAACGCTATAGCCATTCATTATGTAACATTTAGCATTAACGCGTATGCCTATCAAGACATTCTCTTGCGAGGCGAAATACGGACATCGGCGAGTAGGTATGCCAACGTGTAAAGGTGCTCTGAAAGCAGTAGAACCATCGCCTTATTGGCTTAGTGTACAAATAAAACCTTTTTCTAAGAAAATTATGGGCTGATAAAAAGTTCTACTTTGACAGATTTGTTTCTCAGTATATTAAGAAAGAGCTGACATTCCCTTTTACCCTGTAGCTGTACATTTAAACTTAAAATCTTATCAGAAAAGTGTTTCGAGTATAAACTTGCTTTGATAAGCGAACTATGGGAGGATGGGCGATTCCAAATTTAATCTCCATTGTTCTCGCAGATTTAATATTATAAATTTTGTTCTAAAAGCAACATAGATTTCTTGAAAGCTTTCTAAAAAAAGAGAACAGGCTTGCATATCAGCACAACGTAGAACCGGAAGGAGACCATTTGAATGAATTCCTGAAAGTGATAAGGGCTTCCGGTGTTTCCTGTGTGATAGAGCTCGAGTCTGTGGAAGAAGATAATATGGTTCATACTTGTCTTGTGTTTGGCTTCCAAAAGGACGCAACATATGTGAGAGGTGCGTGTTTAATAAGAACAGATGTTCAAAACATGCTATTCATCAGAGAGGGAAGTTCTCATATCGATGTTACGACATAATTACCTTCAAAATGAAACTCTTGTTTAATTTTAAAGGAAGAAGTTCCAGATAAAGCATAACTGAACAAATTTACAAATCGGTAGTTCTCAAACGGTTTATATGCCTCTGACAAGACAAAATTCTTCCCTAAACTTGTTTTAATACTTTCATGTTTTATTCATATTTTTATATTCTTCCTTGAGTAATTTGTCAGTTTTAGGTCACTGTGTCACAAAAGAAGCTTACAACAAAAACTAAACTGACTTATAATTGAACTTTTCAACTTCTAAGCTATTAAACACTGACTAAATGGCCAAAAATTACCGAATAATTACATTTATAGTTTTTTGTACACTCTTATACTCTTAATACCCTTATTTATCGAATTTTCTCTTTAATTTAAAATATATTTTATCATTGTAGGCGCATTACTTATATTTTGGTACTGCATTTGCCATTTCATACACTTCACAGAAAAAAAAAAACCATAACGTCCACACACTTCCGATGTCGCAGGTTCAAACCCGGCGGAGGGTGATGGATTTTTGTCGGGTGTTTCTTCGGAAGAGAAGAAAAGCGGTGGTCCCGTGTCGTAGATTTACGGCACGTGAACCTCAATCCTGATAAAGAGGCCTCTGAGCAAAATTACCGGTCTTTCACGCCCAATATAGAATGGGACGCTAATGACGATAGTAGCTAAAGAGCGTCCATAAATAAAACTCAATTTAATTTAATTTTTCCATTTTTCTTTGAACAACATGTCATTTATATCGGCAATTGTCTTAGATGTCTCAGCAGTTAGTGATCCGCTGCATTGATACTTATTCAATAACCTTTAGAATACATAAGCATGGAATTTATTCTTACCATTTTAGCTACGTTCACCAAAATTTAGCTCACAGTTTTAAAGAAATCACAATTAAAAGACAAAGCATTCCCCTGATCCACACATCCAACATGCACCCAACCTACACACCTGATACACTGCATTCATTGTTATTTAAATGCCTTCAAATGCAGTTTACAGCGTCTTATGTTAACCCATTACTTCAACTAATATCCTGCTTTCTTTGTCTCCGTGTAGTTGACTGTTCATGATCTCCCTCAGCGAGTTTTTCTTTTGGAGCACCTGACTTCAGGTCAACGTCTTTCAGACTTTCTTTTATCTAGATCATTTGTTCTTGCATTTCTTTTTATCAAACGTTCTTTTGAATCTGCCCAAGCGATAAGTTAATTTTACGGAATGACCTTGATTAATTGCCCTTATCCTATCTCCAGGTGCAGAAAACGCCTAAGATGCCTCCTTCGCGGTCATTTTATTATACATAATCTAGCTCACAGCTAGTTCCATGCTTTCTTCATTCCATTTCCTCTTTAGTTTTCTTATTTATTTTACCTTGAAGAAAGGAATTAACAAGAAGAAAGTATATTCTAAACGTTGAGATCACTTCTGGCCGATACTGCACGAACAAACACGTGATAGCTTCTATTCACACTGTACGTTCTTTTATAGAAATTATCATGAAACGTTTGTTGGATGTGGTTCCTTGAATAACACAGATAACTAAAACGTAAAAACGAAATTAAACCATTTACCTTAAAATGAAGTACCATGGACCTAAACATATCTTCTGTGCGCTAAGAGCTGCAGCAGCCACCATTAAACACTCAGAGCAGACAACGTACTGAAGATAGGAATATGGTAGCGGGTTATAGTGCACTTGGGTACACGAGCTTGCTACCGATTACTGCCATCTGGTAGCATAAGGAGAAGCTCAATACTGACCGGTAATGCTTGCCGGCCGATACTGCACGACTCCCCCTACAGGATGGGCTGTGTAACAGTACTACTTGTGACTAAACGCGTGCAGATAGTTAAATGAGCGGAGCGAGCTGTTTAATCAGTGTTGCCAACCAACAGATGAAATTATGATTTTCCAAAAGAACGAATTAAATTCCTTGTCATTCTCCAATATTTACCACTGTTTTAATGTATAATATTTTTGTGTAGTTGTTTATTAACTGTACAATGTGGTACAATATAAAGAGTTAAGTATAAAGAGTTAAAGAAAACAAAAACGACACTGCAGTGTTTCGATATTACGGTTTAAGGTACATGGGGTGAGGGCGTTGAGTTCTTGTTGATGAATCCAATCAGAAGTAACGTTCTCAACAGAAGTTTTTTACTTTAGAAGTAAAATTAACTGTCACTCGGCTCTGCTTTTGTATGAACGTCGGATGCTCTGAGTGTCATTATTTTTCCCCCAATCCTTTATTTCTCCGAGAACCGTTTATAACTCGCTGACGTATGTCTTGTATCCTAAATTAACACACACGGAAACAAATGGGGAGACCCTGTTACACATAGCCTCGATATATTACCGTCTCTCGTGCTGCAGATTCAGAGAAACTGATACTACAGTATTCACACGCAACAATAGCACCTGCTTAAAATAAACAGATCATATCTTCTGGTTCGCAGTTAGGTCAGCTGTCAACTCTTATGCTAAATGAATCAAAGTATAGTCTTCGTTGACTAACGTGGACCATTGTATTGCATCTACACAATCAGAGGGCCTCAAACACATACAGAGTGTTTCGTTTTGAATGCTTTCCAGCTGCTTATCTTGAAAACAACACGTGTTCAAGAAAATCTGTACTGAATGCTTCTTCATTTGAGTGGGAGAAACCATATTAGTTACATTTTATTTAGTGTTTCATCGTCAGCTCAAGTTTTTTTTTAAATGGGAACCCAAATTCTTTTAACAAACTTGGGGTTTACGCATAAAAGCAAACAAATTTTGTCTGAAATATTGCTTTTATTAAGGGGATACTAAACTTCTTATCCCGTCAACATTAAATCTGCTAAATTCTTGACCAGGCGTAGGACTAGCTAAGCATCAAAGCCAGCACGAGAGAAAAAAAGGTTTAACTGTTACTGGACTTCAGGCAGAACATCGTAGGTAACAAACCAACCCCACCATTCTTTGTACAGTCTTTTAAGCTACTTGTACATGATCAAATTTTAGTCACATTCAATACTTTACAAGACCTTTCAAGAGTTGTAACAGCTTCACAACTTTTTTTGTCAAATTGATTCCAATACTTTTAAACTCTTTGAAAGTTTTGAAAGCAAATAAGCTCTAAACGATCAAATATTTGACAAAGATTTGGTGGCTTTGGCCAAAGAAATGCGAGTATTTACAGTGGGTCACGAAATCTGCAACATGGCGGAAAGCGAAAAGTAGGTTTGGGAAGGAAAAGTATGCGAAATGATTAGGTTATACATAAGCTGGTCATGTGCGTATGTCTAGGACTCCGTGGATTACCACAAGATGAAGCAGATGAAGGCACATGAAGAAATAATTGCCAGGGAGATTTCCGAACTAAGTATACATTAATGCAATGTTATATAGTGTGGTTAACGTATATGTTATTTTCATTGTATTCCATAATCTTAATGTGATTTCATTGGATATAATACGTGAAAGTGCTGCATAATATTAGTAAAGAACAGTATTTCATTGCAAACTATTATACCGTGACGCAAATAGTAAATTGGTGATAAATTATTTATCAATGTGTTCTGAAGGGTTTCAGTTTGAAAAAAGACAACTTGTAAATACACGTTTATGACATTGTCAAGTATTGTCAAATCTTGTCACGTATTGAAAAATGTTTGACAATTTTTCTTGTAAACTCTTGAATTAAGAAAAAGTTTGGTCGTGTACAAGGGGCTTTAGAGCTTGCAGACAGCACCTATCAGACCGGTCAGTGAACTTTAGTCGCTGTTGTTTACATTCTTTGTTTTGATGCGTGGTTTGAGTGTACATAAGTTAAAGCCAAACTGCTTGAGAATTACCATGCCAGAAACTACGGGTTATTCAAAAAGAAGGAACAGACTTTAAATATTTATTTCTAATGAACGACAATAGTTGGCGACACATGCGATACATCACTGAATAGAGTTCAAAATTTTATGTTGTGTGTTCAAAATGAGCACCATTTGTTATGCGAGGACGACCGGTGCTTTTCCGTTTGCACACGCAACCATCTTCTACGAATTTATTGTATCAATTGTAAATTTTTTATGACGAGGCGGCTCGTTGTTGAACTTACAACGAAATGCACGCTGCAATGAAACAATGGATTCACTCTTTGCATAATGCAACACACAAAACGACTTTTCCTGTGGCGTCGCCATTTTCTCGCAAATAAACACAGTGTAGGCACTGGATGGAACTAATAGGTAGGGCTTAAAACTTTCCTTTCTACAATGATGTGTCGTATGTGTCGCTATCTATTGTCGTTCATTAAAAATGAAATTTTAAAATCTGTTCCTTCTTTTTGAATATTGTAGGACTTAAGTTTTTTACAGGGTGTAGATGCATGCCTTCTAAGTTTGTTTATTAATGAAGATGGATTTCATTCTTTTGATTAAAATTTATCAGAAATTATTTTAAAATATAACCAACCATATTAACACACAAATAGATCCACAGCAGAACTTAGGATTGTTTTTAGCATCCCAAAATTTAGTTTAGCTATTTTCAATAACTTCTGAGTAAACAGATCACTTATAACAGAAAATGTCCTTCACAGAAAAACCTGCTCAAAGTCAAAATGGAGAAGATAAACTCGCATATACTTGCTATGTATATGTTTCTTGCAAATGAAGGAACTCGTGGCTTGAGCACACAGAAGCTGCCACACTTAACAGTAGTACGAATTTGTAGAGCAAAACTTCCCCTCCAAGATGGAAGGGGAACCTCTAAAGTATGTAGGAGTGATGATTTATTTCTGTGAAGAGGTGCAGAATTCACAGTACAAAATGGCAGATGCAGTACCATTTTAAAAATATATTTAAATATATATGTATTGCACCTACAGTGATAAATATATCAAATTAAAGAGAAAATTCGAATTTATAAAACTGCACAGAAAGCAAAAATTAAATGGTTGAACTAAAAAGGAGTTCGTTTAAAAAAAATTGAGCTGACCATGAAATGGCCTTGAAAATACGTAGAAATAAAATGCCACAATATTATTATTTTCTCCTCCTCAAATTAGGAAACTTTCACCATAAATTTTTATGTTTTAAGTGTATTTTCAAGATCTCAACTGAAAAGTTTTTTTAAACACCTGTTCAGTTACTAAAAGCATTCGTGTGTTCATCTACAGTTTCAATAACTTGGAGAAACAATGATACTGTAGAATCACTTGTTCTATCAGAATATTGAACATGATAGTTTTCTCTCATATGACTGTTAGAACTTTTAAGTGAAGAAGAATACTTTCTCGCGTCTATGTGTGTTTTGAGGCTCTGAACCCAAAAACAGCTCTCTTAATGATCTCTGAATATCATGTCAAAATAACTCCCATGCAAAAAATGCATAACAATAATAGCAATAAATAAATTCATTGTACAACAAAGCTGTTTCCGAAATGTTTCTGGTACTTTTCGATTTTGGATGAATAGTCGATTACTGAAGTGTATAATGTGCCACCTTGAGACACAAAAATAGAATTTGTGTATGTGTTTTTCACACAGGAATGGCCAAACCGGTTGTTATGAAATTTATTTACTCAGAAAACCTTATATCCTATTTAGAGAAGCCACTATGCTGAATCTTAATTAGTTTCCTCCTGGGGGGGGGGAGATCCATTGAAAGGAGAAGCAAAAAATAAAAAACTTAGGATACGTTACATTCTCACGACTTTCTCTACCCATTATCATTTATTTTTATATCTATTTAATGTTATTCGTGAAATCGTTCGCAGAAATAGTTTCCTTACACATTTAATTGTAGATACAAGAGGATATTAAATGTTTAAAAAGCGGGTCGCTGTAAACTGGCTTTGAAATTCTTAACTTTTATGATATCGCAGAAAAAAGAATAGTGATTTAGCACTTCAAAAACGTAAGGATATTGGAAAATTGAAACCAATAGCAATAAATATATCGGGAAAAAACTATTAGACATATTGTGCGGTAAGTAGATGTAAAAATAGTAGATATATAGAAGAGAAATAAAAATGAAGGATAGAAAAAGTCATGTAAATGTTACGTATAAGATACTTTTTAAAGAAAGCCTGTCTTCTGCGTATAACTGTGTAGGTATATGTTGAAATAATCATAATTCCTGTTGAAATATTTATCAAGGTTGGCACCAAATGAATATAAACTCAAGCTATTGCTTAGAGTGGTCGTGAGATGTCAATGGGAAGAGGAAGTAGTATGCTTGTTCACACACGTAACACTTATTACGTTTTATTTACACAAAGTAATACTGTTGTGTAAGCAGCGTTATTCTCTCCCCAGCGGGAATCACTATGGTAGCGTGAAGCATCCGGCGGAATCATGGAACTTGTAGACGTGATAGCAGAAATCACAAGAGCACTTTGTCGGGAAAGGATATGACACATTGAGACAAGTATGTTATACAGCAAACAACCGCGGAGTACCTTAATGCAATGTTTCAAGCAGAGGGGATATTTCGGAAAAATGGCATTAAGATTCAAGCCATATTAGTTTAGGCTGTTTTGGAACGCATGTTTTATTCTCTTTCTTTCTTTCTTTCTTTCTTTCTTTCTTTCTTTCTTTCTTTCTTTCTTTCTGAGTAATAGCAGTGCTGCAAAATGATGGTACACTACGGTGACCAGCATTTCGTTTTCACACACGAGTTGAATTTCAAAAGTTGAACCGAATCACTGCAAGAAGGCGTTTGGGGCTGCAGGGGGATATGGCAAAGCATACCATTAGTAGTTGACTCGAAGAGCGGTATGATAGACTTGATGCCATCGTACTTTATCAAATACTGCTCACTGTCTCATAGCAGTTTGAGATTGACACTAAACATTCGTCCCCAATGTTAAAAATCTCATGTTATATTCAACTGACTTACACTACCCACCATATTTACTTTTTATATAGCTTCTACAAACTATCCTCACGAAAACATACTTTTCTATCTACTTCATGTTTATTGAGATAAACGTTTACAGATTTCATTAGAGGTACAAGAGGGATACAGGAAACTAAAGCGACAATAAGATGTTTGAGAACGGGTCGCTGTATGCAGGCTTTGAATTTCCATACTCTTTCCACGACACCGCCAAAAATAACTAAATGTGATTGATAAACTGAAAAGATATTGAACACTTCAAAACAATAATAGCGGATATCGCGGAATGGTTGATGCCACGAAAAAAGTTATTAGAAACACATTGTGCGTTTTAAGAAAATCTACATTTTTTGTATATTAAGATTTTCTTTTTATCTTATGGCTTACCAGCTGTATAAAATTCCTTCCGAATAAAGAAGGCTTCGCAGGCTGTTTCCAAAATTCAATGTATGACTTAATAAGCCATGTGTCTTAAATATTATTTTAATAAAATCGTTTCAGCTATTTTTGAGAGAATCACAAACATTTTCTATGTAAGCGGTAATTTAGTGTTAGGGGATTTTCTTGAAAATCTTCGTCGCATCTTTGGAAGATACTGGACTTAAATACCAATTATTTTCGTTTTTGAGTTATGCTGTTCAGACACACATTTACATGTACCTTTTTCTATAACTGCTTTTTTACTCAGGGGACTTCAGAGCATAATTATAACACCAGAAACTGCAATGATTATACACGGTCCTGACTTTTGCAACTTCAAAACCATCCAGAATAACTTACACTGTCACTGAAATTCTGTTATATGTTGTCTAGGTCAACGAAGGAACTTTGTGTTAATCAATTTAAAGCCTTGAGAGGGCTTGTATAACCGTAGTGTTTATTCTGAGAGTGAGTTTGTTGATCATATGGATACTTTTATGTAATACCATCCTGTAACTTCTGACATTTGCTAATCAATTTTGTTTCTGCAATGAAATTTACTTCCTCTTAAAGCCTTTTGGGTGTTATCTGGAGTGATATGAAGATCGTCGTTCGGTCCTCTAGCATTCGCAGCTGTCTCGTCACGTGGGATCCTAAGTCTCCATTTGAGCTTTGCGGTTCAAATCAGCCCATAGCTCTCTTTTTGTGTATGCAAAGTGCATATATTTTAAGAAAATCGTTAAAAAAATTACGTTTGTCATTTTATATGCTTATACTGTAAGAAAATATTAGTTTGAGCGCATATAATAATTAAAACAAACCGAAGATGCATGCGCAAATAGAAAGACTACAGAATAACGACAACATAGTTGTTGATTTCTTGCTGGACAATTCGCGTAACGAAGGTAAGATTTTACAGTATTTTTACAAAGCACGATCTTCTAAAAGGACCGGCTACTTGTTAAAATTCAAGGCTATATCGCGTTTCACGCTTAAAATACAGTAGAGGTTAAATGGGGCGCACTGTTGCCATATGTACTCTGCGTATGCTCGCAACTTTGGCGCCCAGTTGCGATCGGTCTACCAATTTAATGTCCTCTAAGTTATACATCAATAAATAGTGAAATATTTGCACTGCGATTTAAAGCAACTGTAAGACATTTAATTTTCACCTGCACTTTGTCTTTTTTCTCTCTTTTTTTTTTTTTTTTTTTTTTTTTTTTTTTTTTTTTGCACTCTGCGCTACTACGGGCATAAAAATTGTATATTATCGAAGAAATATGGAGATATAAAATGATAAAAACTATAATTTGGTAGGGTATCATCACTGTTTACCCTTGAGAAAATTACATTCAACGTGGGTGGAATGTTTTCAAAACAGCAAAGAATGAAGGATGCTCCACACTCCGCTTTGCGCTGTTCCATTATATTGCGTTAACGCAACGTATGTTTGTTTCCACCATCAGTTTTTGTACTTTTTATGAGTCCTTCGTTCCTTTTTTTTATCCCATTCACTACTGTTTCTGACACCCGGTAGCCTTAGCTATTTCTTTTACTTCCTTACTAACATTCATTTTACTTAATCTAACACATTCATTATTATTTCCTTAGTTTACCAACGTTTCGTATCTTCCTAGCTTCTCCCTCCATAACCATAAATGTTTACCTAAAATGTTAAATAAATAACCGACACAACACTTCACACTATAAACGTACACACTTCCTTACAACTGATGTTAACCTTTACCGAGTTCTACGTAGCACCTGGCCTGTTACCTGAATAGATGGATGACTTGTTTGTCATACACAATGAATGCAAGAAGTTACAGAATTTCGGCTTCTTTTAAAAAGTGTCTCCATCCCTCCTCAACATTTTCTCTTGCTTGGTCCCCCCTGTAAAACGAATAATAAAGTTTCTTGCCGGCTGACTTTTCTACTGCATAGGTATAGAATTTTCCAAAAATATTTAATTTAAAAAAAATTATAACCTCGGCTTATTAAAGGTAGAGAATTCAAACTGGGAGGTATCAATACACTAGTTTACTCTAAGAAAACAATTGTTGCATTCTACCCTTTACTTTATTAGTTACTGCGTGATAAGCATAGACACAGCAAATATCTAACTTTTATTGAAAAACTAGTTTTCTTTAGAAATTTGTGCCCACAAAAGTATATAAAAAGATATAATCTGATAGAGAAAATATTCTGTGTACGATAATGTGTTAAATGCTGATATATATATAAAACAAATAAATATTTACAGCATGCTACTTTATTAGCAATTTGGCGACAGCGCGAGAATAGGAAAGGACGAAGGTAATGACAACATGCGTGCGTTAGATAGAGACAGAGATATCCCATTTACCTTCATACTGTCTTTTAAGGTTGAGACAAAACTATGGAATGTTTTGGTTTCAAAAGTAATTTAATCTATCAGTTTAAAGGAAACGGTCGTCGTTTGTTTTCCTGTATATTCTTATGGCGGAATCAACACGACGAATGCACATTGTAATGCATCTGTTTTTAAAACGTTTGTTGTGGCGGAACTAAGCTTTTGCCTCCAAAAAGATATCCCGAAACGTCATTAGGATACTATTATAAGTCGGTTACAGGGTGTTAACTTAGTATAACTGTGCAGTGTTGTTGCAGACTTAAATGCTTATCTGCTGGTGGTAGAGTGTTTTGTCATGTATGCAGTGATCGTCTCTGAACATATTCCCCTGCAGAACACGCACTCAGTTGACAAGAACAAAGCGAAAAGCACTGGCAGGGCAAAATGCGATGTTAGCCTTAGCAAGTACGTTTCTCGCCACTACAAACAGCGAGTGCAATTTTCCTCTTAAATATTGGAATTTTTTCCTCCCTTGTGCAAGTGTGTCTTATTTCAGAATAGTTCCCAGAGTGATGTGCAAGTGACTCTTTAACTCAAATGAATTCGTGCACCGAGTTTGTGAGAAGTCCAGGGTAGTGTGTTAGTGTAGGTGTGTGGCAACAATGAAATGAAACATTTGGTGGATGAGAGAATTCTCAACGTAAGAGACTATGTCCGGCTGTGAAACAATTGCCAGCACAATTTTGTTACTATGATGGTGGAACGTGTCGACGGATTCATGTATCGCAGACCGGTATACAGGGTGTTCCAATACCTTGAAACGTAAGTACATTTATTTAATTTTTCTTACTCTCCTTGTAATTACATTCAGATGAATTTTTCTGTTAGCTGTAATTTATTTTTATATTTCTTCTACAAATTATTCTTGCATAACCTTGCTTTACTATGTACTTCACGTTAATCCAGATAAACATTTGCAGTGATAGATTCATTATACATTTCATTGTTAGTATAAGGGTGAAACAGGAGACTGAAGTGATAGTCAAACCCTTAAAAAGTCGGTTGGAAAATTCAAACTAAAATTTATGAATATTTGCGATAGTTAATGCCACAAAAATTGAGATAAATTTTGATTATACCAATTCTCATGTAGTACGCATCTCTTATGGTTTACCACATGTGCAAAGATATTCAGAATGTATTCGTAATGAAAAATACTTCACAGGCTATTCACAGATAATTCAAAATATACATTTGTTAGTTATAGAAATATCGTAAACATATGTTAAGTTTTAATAAAAACCCTTGTAATTTTTGAGAAAATAAAAAAAAGAACGAAACATTTTCTTTGTAAAATTGGTTTGTGTTAGGGATTTTCTTGAAAATCTTCGAAGATTTTGAAATGTATTCCAAGTTTGAGGTTTATCCAACGTTTCGTTTTTTAGTTATCCTGTTCACAGATGCACGTGCGGAACGTTTTGATGGGTATTTTGGATTCAGATAACCTCAAAAAGTGTATTTTCGTGAAAATTCTATATCGAATTTTTGTGTGAAATGCTGTATTACCTCTGTGTACTATAGAGAAAGTAAATCAAAACGTCTCAGTCCAGAACTAATGTCCCTTCTACTTTAATGGAAGTTTCTCTTCGCTATTAGTTCGTTAAATCCAAGGTTTACTGTAGAGATGGCAATTTGCGTATACGAGAGAACAGGACCCTTAACCGCACTCGAGTAAACGAAGGCGTCAACCAGCCCCTGGTCTATCTACCTGAACAAACATGGCAGATGTTACAAGTGGAAGGTGGATATCTCCCCCACGGCCTTTGCTTTCCGTGTTGCGTAGTTAGCAAATACTGTCACAATGTTTGTGTACAACTGTACACCAACGGTAGACCTGATCATCGCAAATAAACATTATTACATTAGGTACCGGATAATATTAACAAAATATTGTCGTAAAAGTTTCAAATTTAGCATACATGATCCCTCTGAGTTAATCATGGTAAATGTTTGCCTAGAAATGCTTTCACTCTTAAGGAATACATTTTTGGTTATATGCGAGAGGCGAACACAACACTCAGCTGTTATATGAAGTAGACATTGTTAGTAATAGCTCATGCGAAAGAAGAACCTTGCTTGCGCATTTTCAAACATGCGACATGAATAGGATGGCGCACTAAGGTGAACTTTCACCTCAGGAATTTAAACAAATATTTTGAAACCATTAATGCCAACATTCAAGGTAGTAGTAAATAAGACATATTTTTACAAAAATAATACTATTTTCCCTTTCTATTTTAATCTTTGGAATATTATTCTGTCAAAAACTGAAAATAAATTAGTTATCATTTTCAAATTAAGATTTTTAATATTTGTTACGGTTTGTTGGTAGTATAAAATTCAAAAGACTGGAAATAACTTCACAAGACAATTATATAAAGCTCCAGATATTAATTTTATTGGTAATATCAATATATTAAGCAGTCTGTCGCATGCGGAATGTGGCAAAAAAATTAAATTGTGTTTTATTTATGGACGCTCTTGAACTACTGTGGTCCTTAGCGTCCTATTCTATATTGGGTGTGAAAGACCGGTAATTTTGCTCAGAGGCCTCTTTATCAGGCTTGAGGTTCTTTTACCCGTGCCGTAAAATCTACCACACGGGACCACCGGCTTTACTTCCCTTGCGAAGGAAGCTATGCTAAGGACTTTTACTCCTGAAAAAAATCCGTCGCCCTCCGCCGTGTTTGAACGCGCAACCTGGGGAACTAGAGGCTAGCATGGTACGGAATGTGGTGGTTTCAAATCCCATGTATTGTTCTAATCTGACTGGACATTTTTCGTGGTTTCCTTCCTTAGCCAGGCAAATACCCCATTGGTTATTCAGTACCACAATCCAAAGTTGCATTTACAGAGCAATAATGAATATAAATAAAGTAGAAGGTAAGGTAAGGTGACCATGGGCATGTATCAACACGTTAGCTAAACCGATGTTAATGGAACGCGACTACGCAACTAAAACATTTTTCAGAATCACTACTTGTACAGTAAAGAACAGCCAGCAGTTCCACGATCTCAAAGTCCAAATTCCGCCAACATTCAATTGCGACCAAAAGAGATGTGCGAGAAGGTGATTACGCAAATTACGGCACTTGCAGGACATACTGTTCGTTGCAATATCACCAATAATAAGCTAACGTGACGTTAAACAATAAAACAATAAGTGTAATGTTAAACATCTTTTTGATGAACTTGCTAAGGTACAGCCAGGTTTTGACGCGGAAAGTACGTGTTCACATTTTCTTAACCACATTAAGGAATTTGATTAAAGCATCATACTCTAACGTTTTGGACAAAGAATAAAATCTATGTACTTATATCCTGAATTTTCTAGTTGCCTTTTGAGTTCTGAGATAGTTGAATGTCTCACTGTTAAAAGCCAATTTTAAGAAGTTGTATTATATTTCCACTGTTGGGGAGCCAAACTTGATAAAGTAACTGCCCCACGTATGGTACAAAATTTCCGGTGGCCTTCGCCCCAACGTTTAAGAATCAACTTTGTATTTTAATGTTTCTTTAAATATTATATATATTTATGTTTGCCTCGGCTGCGTCAGTATTAATTTGTAGAAGCATGTATCTCTTTGCAGGGGGTGATGCGACTAAAGAATGTAGGCTTACACAAATAATTTTTACTTCACTCCTTTTATTAATCCTTCACACGATCAAATATCACTTCACTGATATAGAGAGCTGTTAGATTATTTATTAATTGCTTGCACTTTTTAACACAAACTTTATAATATTCTCACCGTGCTGAATTTTCGTCTCACACTGAATACGTACCGAGCGAACAAACTGCTCAGGTACGATGCCTTCTACGGAATGGCGTTTACCGCTTAAATTTGTAAAATTTTCTATTTCACGTCTCTGATTGGCTAATTTTACTCCAATAGAATGATTTTATTTAACTTTCAGCTTTTCTAGTATTTGATTGGCTATTAATAAACTGTTTTAAATATTACATTATTGTTTCCAAGAATTACTAGTAGCATTATTGAACTTTCCAATTCATTATTACCTCAGGGTTACCTCATTGTTATCTCATTGTTAGCAACTTTCGGCCTCTACTCTCACAGCTCCTACATTATTAAATTACGTAATACATTCACATAACATTATTAAACATGTACACAATAATATAAACATAATACAATGACTGTTACATACATTTTATATGTATATATATATATATATATTGCAGTATACACATATTGCTTTAAGGCGGGCTGTTATTGTATTTTATATTATATAATTACTGAAATCATTTTAGTGTTAAAAATGCTGCCTCAGTTCCTATCAGCATAATCGAATTTTAATGATTGCTAAAGCTTAAGAGGTAGGTACATTAGGGGATGCTTTTTATGGAATGATCAGCACAACAATATGCTATACAACTCAGGAAGCAAAGCCAGTAAATAATAAAATAAATAATAACAAAAAAAACGGAGGTGAGCCACATAAAGATCCTCTGACACTAATCGGTATTGGATAAAGGCATAGGTAATTGTCGCACTAAAGATCTTCCTGTTCCAAGGGAGTGTTCGGAAGAGAGCAATGATTGGGAGACGACTCCTGATCTGAGGAAGTGCAGCAGTTCTTCTACCTAAGGAGAAATGCACTTCGCCGTGCACAAAGCTGAGCCGATGAAAAAATAGATGAGCCTAAGAAAGAATATTTCTAGATATTGTTCGGAATTCAAGTTCATGATATCACTTGTGCTACTTACATACCAAGGGACATTCGCGCAATGTCGGACGCAACAGCTCCACCCAAATTGGACAGGCATATACAAGCAATGGAAGAAGTAAACATTTGTACAAAAGAGAACTACACTGCATACGCAGGGATCATTTGCGGTTGAGAACAGGATACAATTTGGTAATGTGTAGTAAGCCAAGTTTAATTTGTAATTGATATGAGAGTACCAGGTCAAGAGGCATTCGGAGCGGACGTATCAGTTATTTAATAGTGTCATCTACTCGCTTCAGTGTATTGGAACAGATTGGAGCGATTGGGACTGTGTAATAACAGGACGACGTAACGTGAAAATGAGAGTTTCATAATTTTTGTGATGTAAAAAAGGAATCCTTCAGTTTTTAATCCAAGACGCCAGAGTATTGAGAAACGTCTGTAATCTTGAATCGAGGTCATCATGAGTAAGAAAAACGGCTTTGTCACTGGCGTACATTGGGACGCCAGCATGTGGCAAGTATGATGTATCACTTCGAATTGTTGACACCAAAATTGATAAACCAAGCACCTTCACAGCTGCAAAATATAAAAAAAAATCATTACAGGTGCCAAAATGAAACCTTGAGGCACTCCAGAAACTGTCGGCCACACTGTGTAGAACCAACTCGCACCTGAAACGTGAGATACAAGATGAATCCTATGATAACTCCATAAAGTTTATCCGCCAATTCATTGGTTCTAAATTTGTTTATTAAGTAGACCAGCCTGTCCTACTCAATCAAATGCTTTTTAGAAATTCTAAAATGCTGCGAGCGTGTGTTGGTTAAGTTCAAAACCCTATGTAATGCTTTCAGTTAAGCGTAGCAGTTGATGGGTCATAGAATGATGTCGCAAACAGAATTGTTGTAGCCGTATCGCAATGATAACAATGACCTGCTTTCTACTGTTCACTCAGATCATGCTGAACCCATCTGGCAGCAACTGTTCTCATGCTTAACTTTCAGTAATGATTCTGTAAACTGAAGTGACAGACACTGGCCTCATATACAACTTCCTCACTTGTTTTTCATTGATCCTCTCAAAATATCATTAAAAATAACCTGAGAGGTGTAATCTGTTGCAGTTGATGGCCTTCCACTTCTTGGGTTTTCCTGAATGTTTACCCGACCTTCACAGAAACGAGTAGACCACCGTGATACTGTGCTTCGATCCACTACATTATTCCCATACACCTCTCTCAAAGCGTTTTAAATTTCATTTGGGTTCTTTTCACGTATGGATTCGATTTTGATCTAGGAACTCTGGTCTGGCTTTCATTTTAAAACTGAATTACTCACGACACAGCCACGCGAACCATCAAACACATATACAACCGTCAAGCCTAAAGCCTGGCTCACAACTGACATACGTTTCTACTTGAACATACCACCGTAACGGTCGCGCATGCGCCGTGTGCAGCACTTTTGAAGTGATCCTCCTAATTCGGCTTTCTATAGTAAGGGGTGAAGAATTATTTGCACGTGTCGTTAAACTCGACAACTACGACGTTTATACGAGAGCTGTCATAGCAACTATAAAAACTTATTGCCACCATCGAACGGCAATAAGAAAATCTAGATTGAGAAAACTGTAGTGTAGCATGAAAGTAGAAGGCTTAACTGCACTAAAAGAAGAAAACGTTCTTAACTCTCGTCTTTATTTCTGCGTGTTTATCATATTTTTGTGCCCAAATTCAATGAAGCATTGTCTCAATGGTACTCCACTAGTGAGAAGATGGACAACTAGCTAGACAGTTCGGCCGTATTTTGGAGGAGGTAAAAGTACCCTGCGAATCCAGTGGCTAAAAATTATCCTCGAACAGAGGAAGCCACACTGGCAGAGGGTGGGGCTAGATTTGCCAGTACCAACATAAATAGCTAAAGAGTGCTGGGGTAACGCAATGGTTTCGTTTCCGGCTCTGAGGTGGAGATTTTAAGTCAGTTCTATCCACGCCTTCACCTCTGACTTGCTCATGTAAAGTACCGTTCTGAGTCCACCGTAAAAGCTGTAGGTCCTCTCATTTCTCCGCCATCCTCATTACCCTACCATCGGAGGTAATGGATACCATCCGTCGTGTGCTTCACCTCAGAAAGGGGTCCAATCATCACTTGGTGGGATGAGATATCCCCCGAAGATCATAGGCCATATGGAGACCGTTAGAAACGACGGGCCACTTTTTATGCACATCATTATACCTGCGGTCGTAGTACTGAAATACCCAATCCGATATTTACCTGGTAATTGAGGGGAAACAAAACAAAACCCCAGTTACATTGACCGGTGCATGGGATTTGAACGCGGGATCTCTCCAATATGAGCCCAGGTGCTACCGCTTGTTTTATAACGATTTTTGTGGTACCTTTTAAGTTTGAGAATATTGATATTGCCAATGAAGAATTTCCTGTTGCATGCCGTGAGAAATTAACTTCCGCCGTATGAGAGACAGACAGATGCCAAACCGCGAGTTCTCCACAATGCTTCATGAATACACGAAGCGATTAGCCAGGCATGATGCGATTGTGCTGCGATATGAATAATACATATCCTGGTGATTAGTCTGGTATAGGTACCGCATTGTCAGCTTTCAAGTTTCCTATAAATTAAAGCCAGCCGACACAGTTCAGTCTTAATTTTGGAGCTTTCTTCATTACTGACGGTATTAGTTTCTTTTTATGATGCCCGTTAGCATACTTTGTATTACTTTCTCTACCACCTACCTTTACTAGGTAGAGGAAGTGTTGTATTGCACCCAAAAGTTAGACAATATTTCACGGGAAATACCTGGTTTAAGGTTCCCTGAATCCAAAAACCGAATTTGTGTCTCTGTGTGTGTGTGTGTGTGTGTGAGAGAGAGAGAGAGAGAGAGAGAGAGAGAACATTAATAAAATTATTTAAGTTCAGGACTCGAAGGTTTTCAAGAAAACTCCTTCCCATTCCAAACTACCCTTAAATGCAAAATGTTTTGTTATTTTATTTTGTTAGAAATGATTAACGGCGGCGCCGTGGCCGAGTGGTTAGACCGCTCGCCTCCCACCGAGGCGGCCCCCTGCATGTGGGATTTTTGGTGGACGAAGCGGCGTCTGGGCGGGTTTTTCTCCGGGTTCTCCGGTTTCCCCCGCCATTCATTCCACCAACTGCATTTACCAACATTTCGTTTCATCTACTTCCTTCATCCCATACCAGGCATCGGGCTGATCACCCATCCTGGATGCTCTATCTGATCCATGAGTGTCTGCTCCTCGACGGGCCTCTGACCCCAGGCACCCGCTTGTAAGTCCTGGGGGTGTAAGTCCTACATAAGAGGAGGGTAAACAGATAATGAATGAAGAAATGATTAAAGATTTTGATTAAAACAATATGTTTAAGATAACTGAATAAAACAGTCTGTGAAGTGCACTTCATTCTGAATGAATTTCGTACATTTGGTGAACCTTAAGAGATAGACAAAAGGTTACAAAAAATACATGTATGTATAGACTTGGTTAAAACACACAATTGACTTCAAATTATTTAGTGGCAGTAACTGTTTTCGAGGTATTTGTTGATATTAGTTTGCATTTCCCAATACTTTTTATACAGTTTTGTATTGCTAGGTACCATTCATTTGTTTCTCGTGATGTCGAACAAAGAGTGGAATTTGAGTCAGCAAATAGCGATTTACTTTTTAAATATTTGACTTTGGCTTCAGGCTCCTGTATTCCTCAATTATTTCTGTAAACTTTTATCTCGATCAGCATGAAGTAGGGGAAAAAAAAGAAAGCAAGAAAAAAAAAAACTTTTCTAAGAATAGTTTGCAGAAGAGAGAAAGACTAAATTAATAATAAGGGTTAGAGAAAGTCATTTGAATGTATTGCAACATATGGTTTTTTAAAATTATTTGCTTGTTCAGCAGATTATGTCCTGCATCGTATCACTTGAATATTGGACCCTGTGATAGTATTTGTATGTGAACGCTGATTTCATCAGAACAAAAATTTTATTCTGAAGGTTTCGTCGCATTATATTTAAAACGCCTAGCTATTAAAGGAGGTTTACTGAAGTATATGACAACGGCAGCTAATCTACATGTTGTAATTATCCACAGTTTTCACTTAATCGCCTCGTTTCCCCAAAATTTAGTTTTCTTTTGTACAAATAGTAAAATTTGGCTGAAGTTACGAGGTTACAATATACTTCTCTCGCCTGCTCGCTTCGATATAAACATCCTTACCAATATGATACGTGTTTTTTTATTGTCATTTATTCGGTGTTTAAATAAAAGTACTTTATTTATTCTCACTGAATGCTTCAATAGAGTAATTTTATGTATCTGATAGTGACTGAGTACTGTACGTATTTGTTTTCTTTTATTGTTGTATTCAAACTAATAATGTTTTGATTTTATTGTCTCCGTCAAGAACGAAGGAGTAAATGACAGTTGCCACGCGGACAATTGGAGGAGGGGAGAATGAGAGTGGGCGCAAACACGTGACGGCTTGTTGTGAACCGGGCGACACATATTGTTATTAAATGTTAATGCACTGCGTAATACGGATCTTATTTAATTTTTCTTCGCTGGATTTTCCTTCAGTCAGAATTCCGGAGGTGTAAGCACAGTAGAGTCAATTTATAGCTCGAAATGTTAAAATTGCACTGTAAACCAGGAAGCAAATTCACACTAATACACTCTTGACTATCGCTGATTGGCTAGGAAACACGTGTCAATGTCGCCGTAGTGTTTTTGCTACTGCGCAACCAGTTTTGTGCCTGAGAAAGACTTTATTAAGCATTAAAAATGGATTAGAATATACCAAAGAACTAGCAACGTTCACAGTACAGTAACAGTACTGTTTACAGTAACAGAAGCAGCGCGGATTCTACTTAAGAATGCCACTTTAGTGTGATATTCCCACCCACCTGCAAGGGAAAGTATGCTGTTGCCAAATGTGTCCGCGTTTCATAGCGTTTTTCTACAAATCTATGAATCCCCCCCCCAAAAGGCATTCACTAACTTTTTCAACGTACTTGTCGAGATCTATCTTTGGTTTATAGGGATACTTCCCCGCTTTCACCTGCTATATTTTGGATATATGCGCACAATTTCTCTCCCCCCTCCTTCCCGTGACTAGCCCTCCCTTATTTCTAAAACTATGCCGGGTTTTGGAATTCAGAGCCTCAAAAATACATAACTAGATGTCTTGGGCCGAATTTAGTACTTCCCCTACAATACGCAACAGATACAGAAGTTACAGTATAGTTGTACAACGTTCAACAGGAAATGAGTATTTCACAGCCACTTTATACGGTATTCTTGTGTCATATTATCGCCAAAACAATTTCTGGAGACATTAAAATTTTCTCAGGCTGTTGTAAAATAGTTTGCGAAAATTTAATTCCAGAGTTTAATGATCTGTAGATGGCAGCACGCTTGTTCCCAATTGTTGGAATTCACTACATTCCGCCGGATATTACATTCCGCTTAAATAAACTCTGCAAGAAACGATTCTATGCAAATGAAACCGGGAATATGATGAGAATGAAATAACAAAAGAAGCGCGACAGTGGTGTCACGCTTCCGAGAAATTGTCATCGTCAAAATGTCAGGGGGCGGTAACGTGGTTCAAGGTTATGCGGAATTCAACTGACTTAACTTGCACTTCTACACTAGGGGCGTTCATCTTCCTTTTCCTTCGTTGCTCTACCTCTTCCTTCAAATCAATAAATGGACAGTTTCATTCATTAAAAATGTTCTGCAAGAGGCAGATCGATTTAAAATATAAATGTTTAGCGTGGGTTTTCTAGAGCAACAAAAGAAAAGCAGCTTCACAGTTCTTGGAAATGCTTTTACATTGTCGTTATAACATAAAATTCCAGTAACTGAACATTATTCGCATTATTTTATAATTCTATAAAAACCTTCCTTGTGAATCGTTTGATTTCTAGAATACTTTAAGAAAAATAGTTCAAATCAATCTGCTTACTTTCGAAACTTTTTAACGGCCACGATATGAGTGCGCTCGGAGTAGGGCGCCACTCTCACCAAAGCTAGGGATCAGAGGGTACGAGGGGCAAGGCGATAGGGGAATGTACAGTTGCACAATGCAAACAGTACTACATTTGCAGGCCTCAGCCTCGCTAGTAAATACAACTCGAAACTGCGGAGTTTTTCTTTACCTGACTGTCCTTCGAATGCCCCGCCCACTTATTCCATAACTGTTTAGTTCCTCTTTTCACCGAACGCACGCGAATCTTGGCTGTCTAGTATATGCATCCTTGATGCGCTGTTTGTTCTTCTTGTTGCTTTGTTTTTTCTTAGTTCTCTCTATTTAGTTCTCTATTTTGCGTTGTGTTTGTGTTTACTTAGGGACATACACAGGGCATTTATTCGAGTACAAAACGCCCATGCCCCAAGCCGGAGTTGAACAAGCAGTGCTGCACCTTATGAAGACAGCCGTGAAGACCGGTTAATGTTTTTCATGATATTCGGACGATTCTTACCAACATTCGATTTGTATGGGTATTAATTATAGTCAAAACTTAACAGTATGTGTTCAGAATTCCTTCAGGTTTAAAAAAAAACCTCTACGTTCATATTAGGAAATCTTAAACTGTTGTCTTCAAGTTATCTACACCCAAACCCTTATCACTACAAAGAACGTCAACAACAGCGATCAAGGGCCACTTGCAGGCAGTAAAAACCTGCGCTAGTGCTGTCTGCAAACGCTAAAAGACTGTACGAGGGATGGGGGTGGTTTGTTACTTGCGACATTCATGCCTAATAGTCCAGTAGCAGTTCAACTTTATTTCCTTCCATCCTGGTTTTAATCCTTAGAAATTCCTATGCCTGAATATGACTACCTCTTACTTTTATACAGTGTCTACTAACTATCCTTGCAAAAACTTATTTTTCTATCTACTTTGAAATAAACGTTTGCATAAATAGTTTCATTACATATTTCGTTAAAGGTGCAAAGGGAATAAATATATTCAAATGTGTAAAAATGGTCGCTATATACTGGCCTTGAAGTTCCATGTTGTTTCCATGACCTCGTGAGAAGCAATTGAAAGCGGCAGCACTTTAAAAATGACAAAATTATTGAAAAATTCAAACGAATAATAACATATATCTCAGAAACGGCTGATACCACAGAAAAGCTATTTGAAATAAATTATGTTTTAAAAAGAGATACTTTTTTGTGATACGTTTTGTGTATCTTTTGTAGTTTGCGAGTTAGTACAAAATTATATAAAAATCACTCCGAATAAAGAGGACTTTGCAGACTGTTATCAGAAAATTCAAGATATACAGTTTATTTGTCATGTAGATATCTTATATGATTTTATTCGAAATCTTTTAGAGCCATTTTTGAAAAGAGAAAAGGACATTTTTTCCATGTAAAGGGCAGTTTGGGATGGGAGAATTTTCTTGAATATTTTCATGCAACTTTGGAAAATATTGAAGTTAAATACGTGTTTGGTATTTATTGAATATTTAGTTTTTGAGTTATGCTCTTCACATTCACGTATCTTTTTCTAAAAATGCTTTTTTTTTTATTCAGGGGCCTCAAAACATTAATTTCCGATGAACACTCTACATTGAAGTTTTGGTTGAAAATGTATACTGCAAATATATTCTGAAGTTGCCTTTATGTAATTGAATTCTTTTTAAAATTTCGTATAATAAAATCTTACGATAGGAAAACATGTGTAGTTGAATAAAATAGTGAATTTGATCAAAGTTTATTCGTAGATTTGTTAGCGCATGCGAAATATTCCAAGTTGCAAATTTATCGTCGTACACAGCTAGGCATCACATAACGGGCATGTTTGTAAGTTTGCGTCTCCTGCTTTTTTTTTCTTTCCTTTCTTCTTTCTCTCATTCTTTTTTTTATCGCAAAATCATTGAATAATATAGCAGGATAGAAGATTATATTATTAGTATAATATATACTGAGTGAATTTGTCATTAGTAGAGAAAATCGTGTGTGAACACGTCATATCAGGTTTTTAAGTTTCCGTATCACGTAATCAGTTAGTACAGAAGGTATTACATTCCACAACAGAACAATTCGATATCGAGATTTCATCGAAAATACATGTTTTGAGGTCACTAATACAAATAAACCTTTTTTTAGAAAAAGGTGCACTCGTGTGTGTATGTGTGTGTGTGTGTGTGTGTGTGAGAGAGAGAGAGAGAGAGAGAGAAAGGGAGAGGGGGAACTGCAGTACTAAAAAACAAAAAACCCGGGTAAATACTGAACTTGGTATTTAATTTCAGTTCCAAAGGTACTACACGAACATCTTCAAGAAAATTCCCCCACCAGACAACATAGAATATTTTTCGAATTTTTTTATTTTCTAAAAATGGCTGTAATGGTTTTTATTAAAATACGATAAATTTAAGATATTTACATGGTAAATAAAATGTATATCTTGCATTTTCTGGCAATAGTCTGTGAAGTCCTCTTATTCTAAACAAATTTTGTATAATTTTGCATAACTGGTATACATTAAGAGGTAGACAAAAAACACGCCACTGAAAAAATGTGGCCCTCTTAAAAACACAATTTATTTAAAATAACATTGCTTGTCATCAGTCATTTCGGAGATATCCGCTATTATTGGTTTTAATTGTTCTGGTTTTTAAAGTGCTGTTCGCTATGCAATTGTTTTTCGCGATGTCATGTAAGAGGTATGGAATTTCAAGGCCAGTCTATAGCGTCCCACTTTTGAACAGCAAACTATCGATTCGTTGTACCTACAATGAAATGTGTAATGAAATTATTTCTACAAAGGTTTCTCTGGAATAACATGAAATACATAGGCATGTAATTCTTCGTAAGATGGATTGTATAAGCTGTATAAAAATAAGCAATACTGGTATAGAAAGTCATATGACTGTAACATATCTGTACAATGGTTTATTGTGGCACAGAATTTTTTCTTTCAGATTCTTTGCCTAAGCAAAGAAGCTGAGCAGAAACATTTCCCTATCAACTGATAGGTGTTCCCCCCTACCGTCTTTTGTTTCTCTTTGAAAGTTGCATGGAAACCATTACAGCACAGCAGATTAAAAAACATACCTCATTGTAGTTTTATTTTTAAGGCCATGAATAGGGCCCTTATAGGTGAAAATGTGAGATAATCATGTAAAATTAGGACGGAATCACAGCAGTGATCATTATTTTTTAATGGAGTCAATAATTTCGTAGCCCATCTTCACGTATCCTCAATCCTGAAAATTATACCTTACGTCAGGGATAATGAGGTACTAAATAATGGAAATTGTTGTCTCAAAGTCATCTACTGTGTATATATATCCAATCCAAAAGTGTAATCTGCAGGAGTAATCATTGTTTCTTGCCTACCTGAGCATTTTGTTGATTTACCAGTTACCCTCCAAGATAGACGCGTGGTTCAGAAGTAGTATTTTTTAAGATACAGCAGTGTTTATTTTGTAGAAGGAGTGCATGTAGCCAAGGGCAGAAATGTGCTCATGATAGCGTCACTGGATGCTTCCTGCAATTCTCATGACGTAATATAATTACAGGTAACAAGTATGCGTGATGGACTGTTGAACACACTCTTCACGGTGACCATTCCCTCAGATATCTCATTAGAATAGTCTCATTTTTTTTAGAAATACCCAGTGTTGTCCGGGGCTTTGACGGTTTTGGAAAACATCGATATTTCAAATATTTGTTTATTTACGCTTAAGTGAAATAAAGTAATATACTAATACCAATTCTTTTAATTTGATCACCTCACTTTGTGCTGATTTTCCTATTCGTACCGAAAATGCTCCACATTGTGTTCTGTCTAATTTTTCTTTCAATACAATCTCCATTAGGGGTGTTTTTTTGCATTACTAACGCTAAAAGAATGCTAGAGGGCAATATTTATCCTTTTATTATTGAGTAGACACGCGCGTTCGCGCCGAATGTCCTCAAAATCTCACTACCGAATATTTTATACGCCTATTCCGTTTGGTTTTTATCATTCCACCCTGAGAAAGAAAGAAGTGAATGAAGAAAATATGATTTATATTTTTATTTCACAAACGTATACAAAACGTATACAAAATTGCTTCCCGCGAATATATCCTTCGGAGGAGGTATTTTGTGATAGAACTCCCACAGTATTTGTACTCTTATCCTAAAGAATTTGTTTTAAATACAACTTTGGTCGAAATCGATACAGGAGCCTATAATGAACATTCTAATACATGACACATACAGGATGATTTATGAAGAACTGACACATTTCCTTCTTTAATTCTTTCGAAATTCACTCAATCCCCCAATTTTAGCACCAAATTAATCAGAATGCTCTGGAGTTTCGATTGTCTGTCAGTAGATGCTCAGATATTCATGTTTTATTCGTAATTGTTAGTTTTATTGTCAGCAACTCCTTTTCTTCTAATCAACGTGAAAATGGAGTACACATTAAATGAACGACTCTTCCTTGTAAAGCAATACTGGATTACGAATTCAATTACGGCTACTCAAAGGGTATACCAGAGAGAATTTGGTGTTCGGAATTCTCCCAAAAGAAGCACAATACTGGGACTGGTAAACAAATTGGAAACAACTGGATCTCTGGTGAGTGAAAAGGCAAAACTCCTTCATCTAGGCTTCCCAAGGCTGTTGTTGACGTAAGAGGACGACTGGATCAGTCAACCAAAAAATCATTAAGACGTTTGTCGCAGGAGACAGGGTAGGTACAGCTACTCAATGTGTCAGAGAGCTGTGAAAAGTGCAGGCCTAAAGCCGTATAGGATTACGATTGTCCATCAATTACAGGAACTAGATAACGATGGACGACTGATTATTGTCGTTGGTTTCAGGCGTTCATTGTGCAAAATTCTGCTATATTGTCCATCACATGGTTCCATTTATCCGGCTATGTGAACTCAAATAACTCGCGCTATTGGGTCAGCGAAAATCCACATGTTATTCATGAAGCACCTATGCACCCGGTTAAAATCGGAGTTTGGTGCGCAATATCCGTACAGAGAATAGTGGAACCAATTTTTTTTGAAAACAATGTGAACACTGCAAAGTACCGACTGATTTTCATGGAGTTTGCTGAGCTATTAGACCACGTAAAGGATATTTGCAGCAGGACGGCGCTACATGCCATACATAAATGAATCCATGGCACTTATTGCAAGCTTCTTTGACGACCGGATAATTTCCAAGAACCTGTGGCCACCGAGATCTCAGATTTGACATCGCCGGACTTTTTCTAGGGGTTACTTAAAAGACAGTGTTTATGCCACATGTCCCCAGACATTGGACGATCTGAAGCACAACATTACACAGGAGATTCAAGCTATTGACAACAGAGTCCTCCAACGAGTGGCCAATAACATGGAACGACCTGTTGAGTTGTGCCTTATACAGGATGGAGGACATTTTCAACATTTGCTATAGAGGTAAATAATCTCCCAAAATTCCTCTGCATTTCAGGTATAATAAGTTGTCGCTAGCATAACTGGTTTTGAAACAATTAAAGAAATAAATGAGTCAGTTTTTCATAAGTCACTCTGTATAACCAGGCTAAGAATTCGGGACAAGTTAAGAGTGAAATAAAGTTTACTGCGCATCGAGTAAGATCGAGTGAGGTGGCACATTAAGGTGTTGGTTACATATGCGGCCGCGTACAATCTGCTTCGTGATTAGAGATAATACACTTTGTCTCTCATTCCGATGTATGTGTCCTACTCAATTTTCCACCTTCGCTCGACTTTAGTGGTTACATAGGCGAATAAGGCAGCGCATTGGCGTCTTTGTTTACATCAGCATTACTGTGTTTACGGGAATCAATGGTAAGGTTGCACATACATTGGTTGCTAACTTGTCCCGGATCCTTAGCATGTAATCCAAGACTGGGAAACAACATGTACAGATCTAGAACGATCACAATAAGTAGTTGATATAGATACAAATAAGAAACGCAGGCGCGACACCAGAATTTAAAGTGTAGGAGAAACTTGGGAGCAATTTTGTTTCTCCTGGACTGAAAAAGGGATTCAGGTCCGAAATACGAGGATTGACAAGTCCATGACTTTGACGAGAGATAGCATTTTAATCACAGGTTTCTTGTTTGCACCCAAGTCTTACATCTATTCTGGGTATAATCGCAGAAATTCGTCGTCATTTGTTTTTTAGAACGTTGTTTAGACCGTCTAAATTGAGCAGATGTGTGTTGCTTCGTAGACAATGGAGAAAAGTTAAAGCACTACGTTTTGCGTGGTAAGGCGGTAAAGGAAATGGAGGAAAAGCTGGACAAGTATTATGGGGACTCTGCTCCATCACATGGCATGGTTCACAAGTGGTTCACAGAATTTCGATGTGGCCGTTCGAGCACAAGAGATGCCGTGCTCACAGGACGGCCGATTGAGGCCACAACAGAAGAAATGGTGAACAAAGTTCACGATATTGTGTTGGAAGACCGCCGAGTGAAAATTCATGAGATAGCCAAGACCATAAACATCTCAAGTGAACGGTGTATAACATTCTGCACGAATTTTTGGATATGGGAAAGCTGTCAGCAAGATGTGTGCCGCGATTGCTCACAGTTGAGAAAAAGCGGAATCGTTGACCATTTCACAGGAATGTTTGAACATGTTCCAGCGCAACCCAAATGAGTTTTTGCGGCGTTATATCACGGTTGATGAAACTTGGAACCGTTAGTATCAACCTGAAACCAAACAACAATCAAACCAGTGGATTTCCTTCGGCAAACCTGCTCCAAAGAAAGCAAAACCTATTCAGTCGGCAGGAAAAATCATGGAAGCTGTCTTTTAGGATTCACAAGGGGTGATAAACAGCCACTACCTGGAAAGGGGTAAAATGATCACAGGTTCATTTGCCGCAATGCTAGACCAGTTTCACAAGGAATTGTTAAAGAAACGACCCGATTTGGTGAAAAAATAGTTCACTTTCACGGATAATACACCCGTACACAAGTCAGCCATCGCCATGGCAAAATTTGTGGATTTGGACTACGAACTGCTACCGCACCCACCATATTCTCCAGTCAAGGTGTGTATGTGTGTGCGTGCGCGCGTAAATTATTTAATTGCATTTCAGGATTTTCTATCTTTCTTGTATTGATACAAGAATTAATACAAGCTGGAATTATTGAGAAAATGCCAGGTTCTGGCATATCAAATACTATGGATAGTTTTGTGATCGTGACTTTCTCTAGGTTTATTTTCTTTTCTCTACTGCCTACCTATCTATAATAGGAAGAGGAAGTTTTGTATTTTATCCAGAAATTCCATATCGAGATTTCACCGAAGATGCCTACATTTAGATCCCCTGAATCCTTCCTTCCAAAAAGACATTTTTAGAAAAAGGTCTGTGTGTATGTAAACAGCATCTTCCAAGGATACGACACAAAGATATTCAAGAAAATACCCCACTACCAATTAACTTTTGCATGGAAAATGTTTTCTTATTTTCTCAAAAAATGGCTCTAACAATTTTGATTGAAGCGCCTTAAATTTAAGATAAATACAGGACAAATACAATGTATACCTTGAATTTTCTGGATAGCTGTGAGGTGCTCATGAATTTTGTATACAGACCGTAAGAGATCTCGTTAAAATACACAAAGCCAAAAGTTTTTATGGCGTTAATCATTTCCGAGAAATTCGTTGCTATTGATGTGAATTTTCAAGTACTTGTAGTATTTTGAAGTGCTAAGCAAACATTCGCTTGTTTCTCGTGGTCATACAAAGACCCTTTCCTTAACACCTGACTATACCTTCAGCCTCCTATATCCCTCTTGTATCTAGAATGAAATGTGTAACAAACCATGGCTTCAAACGTTTGTCTCGATTAACCTGAAGTCGATGGAAAAATAAATTTTTGTAAGAATAATGTGTGGAAAAGTGCATGGATAAAATAATGTAATTTAAATAATCTGATTTGTTAAAATTTATATTTATCTGGGGATGAAACTGGGGTAATGGTACTAAATAGACAGTCGGGATTTAGCTAGCGACTGAGATACGAATAAAAAAATCTGATGTGTTACACTCACATGACTTTCTCTACTCTTGTACAAACTATTTATACAAACGCTTATTCTCCATCTACTTCATGTTAATCGAGATAAACATTTGCAGACTCTATCTTATTGTTAATTTTCTTGTAGATGTAAGGGGAATATATATTTACAAGGGCAATATAGAAATACAGTAGCCTTTAAGCACATACATATCTCTCTTAATAGCTGGTTGCTAGGTGCAGCACCATTCCCTTTGCCTCAGATTAATACTCTTTGCATATCAAAGACAAAAAAAATGAATAACGAATTCCCATTTGAGAAAATAAGTATTGAAAAATTTAAGGGAATAACAAGCAATATCTCGAAAATGGTTCACTCAACAAAAAAAATGTATATGACATAAATTGTGTATTTTAACGCGATCTACATTTTTTGTGTAGTAAAATTTTGTCTATCTCTTATGGTTTACCAGTTATGCAAAAGTCGTTCACAATGGATAATACTTTGAGACATTCCCAGGAAATTCAAGATATACATTTTATTTGTCATAAAAATATCTTAAACATATGATATTTTAATCAAAATCGTTAGAGCTATTTTTGAGAAAATTAAAATTTTCGAAAAATCTTCTATGTAAAGGGTACTCTGGGGTGAGGGAATTTTCTTGAAAACCTTCGTGTCGCATCCTTGGAAGATACTGAACCTAAATACCAAGTTTGGTGATTATCCGACTGTTCGTTTCTGAGTTATGCTGTTCAGAGACACACACACGGACATGTTTCCAAAAATGCTTTTTTTGTTGGATTCGGGAGGTCTCAAAACATGTATTTCCGTGAAATCTCGGTATCGAATTTTTGGGTGGAATAAAATACTTCCCCTACTTACTATACGTAGTATAGAAAGTAAAAACTCAGCCACCTCAGAAATATTGTATTAAGATTTCTTATATTAATTGTAGTTTCATGTATATAATATATTCGGTTTCATATGTAGAATAGCCCTAAGAATGACAACTTAAGCTGAAGCATTCGAGAAGTTCTTGATAATGTCAAACGTGAGTTAATTTTATGATATCTCTGGTATTCTCGCTTGGCAATACTGCAGAGTCTGCACAGCTGACTTAGAGATGGTAAATCAATACCTCGGCGGTTTGCTCAGCCAGATATACGTAGAGGAACAGGGGCAAACATTGGGATGGCATATGAATAAATTACCGCTTTCATCGCCTAGTGACTGATGGCTTTGAATTTGTGTTCTGCCAGTCGTATTCATGTTTATATATCACAGCGCCCAAATGCGATGCGACGGAAGGGGTCAGTGGTACAGTGCCAACGATTCCCGAAACTTATAGAAAAATAAGTTTTTGTAGAAACAGTTTGTAGAAGAATGGGTAGAGATAACATTCTGATAAAAATCCTTAGTGTTTTTGCAAAAATAAAATGTATCGAAATGTTTTATATGTAAGTGTAGTTTGGGGTTGAAGGAATTATCTAAAAACCTCCATGACGCAACCTGAAAGTGATGGACTTGAATTCAGCTCACTTTGATTTTTTTGAGTTATGCTTCTCCCAGACATACCTGTACCTTTTTGCAAAAATGCTTTATATTCGGGGAAGTTCTGGTGGCCTCAAAACCAACATTCCGTTGAAATCTTGATGCCAATTTTTTTGTTTGAATGTACTGCTTTTCGACCTACCTACCATCGAGAGGGGTAGAAAGAAGAGAAAGTAAAAGTATTGAAAATTCTCAGAAGACGTATGTGTTGTGTTGTGTTTTTTTTTTTTTGTGGAATTAAACAGAATTTTCTATCCATTAATTGGGCTCACCGTGTATTGAATGCTGTTCTAGATAAGAAGAAAAATCTGTTTGTTTTGGGCTGATTTTGGATGCTAAGAAAGGATTCGATAGGTGAGGTTTGATACACTGGACTGCTGTATAAAATAAAACCTTAATCACAGAACCTTGTTTACATTCCTTTCCAACAGAACTTTTCAGTTAGCTGCGAAAACACACCGTCTCTAATACATGTCACAAAAGCTGGTGTTCCTCAAGGAAGCACATGAGTGCCCTTATACTAATATACACCCAGGATCTTCCGAAAGCTGACAATCTAAAACCATACCACAATTTGTAGACGATATCGCTATTCTAAGCAAAGGCAATGGAACGCGTCGGCTGATAAACTCTAATTATTTGTTAATCCGTTGGGTACCTGGTGCTAATGATATTTAACTTTCATTATATACGAGGGCTGTCCTAGAAGTACCAGACCTAACAAAGAAATCAGAACAATTTGGGGAAAGAACATCTTTATTTTTCTACATAGACTCCTTTCAGCTCCATACACCTTTTGCCACCAAGCCATTTCTTCAACTTTGGAAACAGAAAATAATCAGAGGAGCCTAAGTCTGGCGAATAGGGTGCGTGGGGAAGCAATTCGAACTTTAAATCATTGATTTTGGCCATGGCGATAATGGATGTATAAACTGGTGCATTGTCTTGATGAAACAACTTTCTTTTTCGCTAAATGCGGCCGTTTTGGCTTGATTTCATCATTCAAATGCTACAATAAGTTTGCATAATGCTCGCCATTGATTGCCTTTCCTTTTTTGAAGATAATAAATGAAAATTATCCCACGCGCATCCCAAAAAAACTGACGCCATGACCTTGCTTTCTTTACAGCCGATTCTCCCCTTTCAATCCACTGTTTTGTCTGTTCGTTTGTCTCAGGTGTGAAGTGATGGACCCATGTTACATCTATCGTTACGAATCGACGCAAAAACTTGGCTTTATTACAGCCAAACATCGCCAAACACTCGACTGAAACATCCCCACGGCGCTATTTTTGTTCCATTGTGAGTAAACGCGGTACCCATCTTGTGCACAGCTTTCTCATGTCTAAATTATCAGTTAATATGCGATGTACTGCACTTTTTGAAATGCCTACGATGTCTGCTAGCTCGTGCACTTTCAGTTCGACGGTCATCCAATACCATTTTGTGGATCTTCTTCACAATTTCTGGCGTGGTCACCTCATTTGGTCGACCACTGTGATGTTCGTCGGTGCTTAAAATCTGCCACCCAATATTTTACTGTTGTAAACGAAGGAGCAGACTCCCCAGATTAGAATCTAGCTCAGCTTTAATATTAGTTGGACTAAGAGCTTTGAAATGAAAGTATTGTATTACATAACGATGACCAGTTTTATCCATGTTTACATTTGCTGAGAGAGTTGACTATTAATGACTGCCAAACAATTACTAATCAACGTAGCATCGTCAAACTTCAGCTTTACAAGGGTGGTACTTTCTACTATAGTCATTTGTTTGAAACAACCACCGCTATATATACGTCAGATCGAATACTTCTGGGACTGTCCTCGTATTATGTTTTAATTGTTTTTATATTTTAAAGCACCGTTATAATGCTAATGTAAAGTAATACAGTACTGGCTTGTATGTAAAATATTGTTGCTCATTTGTTATTTCCAATACTGTTTACTGAAGACAATATAATGTTATATGTACCTCACGTCGCTCATGGGCTAGTTGTTCATGCGACGTAAAATAAATACATTTAAAAATACCCTATGTTGAAATTTAGGAGTTCGGTTTCAGACTCTCAACTCAAAAACTCCAAACCAACTAGAATCGAAATCTCCGCCTGATAGCGGATGCACCTTGGTACATTCACAACGAAGCTCAACCTAGGCACCTGAACACCTCAACATTGGATTTCACTTTCACTCCTGTTATACTCGTCTTCATCGCTCCTAACACCACTCCAATGAACTACTGAGGAGAATTCCAACCCACCTGCCACCACCGCGACATCTTGGATGACTGAAACGCAAATGACATTCAGATTTACTGCAAGATTAAACATTTTCACACTAATGTAATGCCGCTGGGCTGCAACCGCAACACATTTGTCATATTATGTTTATACGTTTTTCCGCAGAATTGTGTTATACTCAATGCTAGAATGTTTTAAGTGGTGGCCGATTTCTATCTCTTCTGACTGTATGACCCTTGTTGGAAATGACGACAGGTTAACTTTGCCGGCTGGAAAGGCAGTGGCTTTTCTTCTTGCCTATGACTGCGGAATTAGAAGTTAGAATGCCAGTGATTTTGGGATTTAAGTCAGTTCAGGTCAAAGATACACAACAATGCCGCTGACAGCCACCTCCTCGTGTAATCTGAGACTTTTTGGAGATCAGAACATAACACCACCCTTACTTCACATATAAAAGAAGGTGGAGAACAGAAAAGAAAAGCTTTAAAAATGCTGACAGCAGAACCCCAGTTTATAAAGATAGGATTACCTCTAGGAATAACTTCTCTGTCCAAAAGAAGGCTTGCTTTTTTTACTCCTGTGCGTTTCTGCAATAAAATATCAGTTTACATGTAGTTTTGCATTTGCTGGCTTACCCGACGTTACGCAGGTGGCTTTTTAAAATTCAAATAATTTAATTCATTTTATTTATCCTCCCCCGATTTTTTTTTTAGTTTGTGAAATTATTATATACTGATATAGAAGATTTTTATGGTCAATCCTTCCCTTTAACCCTTCCTATTGCAATGCCGTAAAGGCCTAAAGTTATTCCTAATAATGTAAGAAAATTCCTTGCTTTTAATTAACTTTAACGCCCGCTGTTACTACATAGGCACTGTAGGCGGTGTCATTGGTGATACACGAAATGATAATTGGAAAAGGAAATTTGGGAAGTTCAAGGCCCAAATTTAGGGAACCTCCCCGACATTTGACACTTATAACTCAGGAGAACCTGTAAAAAAAATCTGATGTGTTACACTCACATGACTTTCTCTACTCTTGTACAAACTACTTTTACAAACGCTTATTCTCCATCTACTTCATGTTAATCGAGATAAACATTTGTAGACTCTATCTTATTGCTAATTTTCTTGTAGATGTAAGGGGAATATATATTTACAAGGGCAATATAGTAATACAGTAGCCTTTAAGCACATGCATATCTCTTAATAGCTGGTTGCTAGCTGCAGCACCATTCTCTTTGCCACAGATTAATACTCTTTGCATATCCAAGACAAAAAAAAATGAATAACGAATTCCCATTTGAGAAAACCTATAAGTATTGGAAAATTTAAGGGAATAACAAGCAATTTCTCGAAAATGGTTCACTCAACAAAAAAGCTGTATGTGACATAAATTGTGTATTTTAACGCGATCTACATTTATTGTGCAGTAAAATTTTGTCTATCTCTTATGGTTTACCACTTATGCAAAAGTTGTTCACAATGAAAAATACTTTTGGAGACATTCCCAGAAAATTCAAGATATACATTGTATTTATCATGAAAGTATCTTAAATATATGGTATTTTAATTAAAATCGTTAGAGCCATTTTTGAGAAAATTAAAATTTTCGAAAAATGTTCCATGTAAAGGGTAATCTGGGGTGGGGGATTTTCTTGAAAAACTTCGTTTCGCATTTCTGGAAGATACTGAACCCAAATACCAAGTTTGGTGTTCATCCGACTGTTCGTTTCTGAGTCATGCCGTTCACAGACACACACATGGACATGTTTCCAAAAATGCTTTTTTTGGAATCATAGGGCCTCAAAACATATATTTCCGGTGAAATCTTGGTATCGTTGGTAGTAGAGAAAGTAACTAGTACAACTATTGTAAGACATAGGGTAACCGTTACATAATTGTATAGGGAAGTGAGTTTTTTAGGATTCCCTTGTCGGAATATCGAAACGAGTTGTGAAAAAAACTTTCCTTTGGTTATGCACAATATTTTGTTTTATGCTATGTCGCAATACATTATAGTGGTTAAATATTGTACTGCATATAACGTTGGACTCAGGCATGTGTTTCATATGCTCATTGCAGGGCCATATGTATTCATATGTTGGTACTGGATACGGAAAAACGAAATTCCAGAGAGTATGAAAACAAAATCACATAAGATATCAGGTTTATTTTTCTTTAAACTTTTTTATGCTAAGTCATTCTTGTTTTCAGTTTTATAAAGCACGTCTTCTGCACTTATTAATATCAGCAGTTGGTATAAGCGAGTACAATGAAAACTGGGCCACTTCTTGAGGGTATAACTAATAGGGAAGTTGTTATACTGGCTCTAGTGAAATGAAAGAAGGAAGGAAGGAAGATGTGAGTGTGCAGCATCTCCTCGGTGTGTGGTAAGGGAATCCTCCCAAATGAGTCTCATCACCCGCCCACAAGAAACCTTATTCCTATTATTAGACGGATGAAATCCACCCCTTGCCGTGCATTGCACTGGTTTCTTTCCTAGACCACACAAGTAAGGTAGGGGACACTAGGTCATTTACCTCTTAATTCTCCTTATTTTAATGCTTATTTGGACTAGAAAAAAAAGGTGATACATTACATTCACTACACACAGTCGTTTATTTTTATATAGCTTCTAGAAAAATGTTTTTGTCTATTTCATGTAAATTAAGCTAAAGTTTGCAGAATTAGTTTTATTACCCACTTCGTTGTAGGTACAAGAGGGAATAGAGGAACCCGAAGTCATAGTCAGATGTTTAAAAGTGGGTCGCTATGTGCTGGCTTTTAAATTCCATACTCCTTCCGTTAAATCGCGAGAAACAACTGAACGGTAAAGTTAACAAAGTGTTCAACAATTAAAACCAATTATAATGGTTATCTTGGAAAGCGAATGCTCCTTGGTACATCCGCAATTCTTTACTTCACGAAGATCTTCGTATTCCTACGGTTGAAACTACTCTTCAGTCATCAACTATTTACATCCTTCATTGATCACCAGAACTCTTTATTGAATGAAATTCCTCAGAACGACCTCACGAGATTGAACAGAAAGCATCACATTGATCTTCTCGCTTATAAACCTTTGTATTATTTTCCTTTCTATTTTTACTTTCTCTGCTACGTATAGTAAGTAGGGGAAGTATTGTATTCCACCCAAAAATTCGATACCGAGATTTTACCGGAAATACATGTTTTGAGACCCCCTGAATCCAAAAAAAAAAACATTTCTGGAAACACGTCCGTGTGTGTCTGTGAACAGCATAACTCAGAAACGAATAGTCGGATAAACACCAAACTTGATATTTAGGTTCAGTATCTTCCGGAGATGCGACACGAAGGTTTTCAAGAAAATCTCCCCACCCCAGATTACCCTTTACATGGAACATTTTTCGAAAATTTTAATTTTCTCAAAAACGGCTCTGACGATTTTGATTAAAATATCATATGTTTAAGATATTTTCCTAACAAATGAAATGTATATCTCGAATTTTCTGGGAATGTCTCCAAAAGTATTCTTCATTGTGAACGACTTTTGCATAACTGGTAAACCATAAGAGATAGACAGAATTTTACTACATAAAAAATGTAGATCGCGTTAAAATACACAATTTATGTCATATACATTTTTGTTGTTGTTGAGTGAACCATTTTCGAGATATTGCTCGTTATTCCCTTAAATTTTCCAATACTTATACTTTTTCTCAAATGGGAATTCGTTATGTCTGGACAAGCAATGAGAAAGGAATACTCTACATAGCAACCAGCTCTTAAAATATTTGACTATCGCTTAAAGCCTACCATATTCCCCTTGCATCTACAAGAAAATTAGCAATAAGATTAACATCTCGATTAACATGAAGCATATGGAGAATAAGCGTTTGTAAAAATAGTTTGTACAAGAGTAGAGAAAGTCATGTGAGTGTAACACATCAGATTTTTTTTTATTTATTCTAAGGGCTATCACTGGATTGTATCCTCAATTAGTAATTCTTTGGAATTTATTTGTATGTTATTACCTCAACTGTAAACACTAATTCTGTACAATAAAGTTGACTGAATTAAAAAAAAAGTAATGGTTATCTTGGAAATAACTGAGGCTACAAGATATTTGAAGTAAATTATGTTTTAAGGTGATCTACATATTTTGTGAGTAAGTTTTTGATTATTTCTTAAGGTTTACTAATTATACAGAATTATGCTAAGCCCCTTCCGGATGAAGAGGATTTCATAGCCTCTTCCTAGAAATTTCAAGATATACATTTTATTAGTGATGCAAATTTCCTAAGATGTGGTGTATTACTCAAAATCGTTAATTATTTTTTAGACAGTATAAAATAACCAAACGTTTTCCATGTAAACAACAGTATCAGTATCAATATTAATTTTAATGTTATTAAACAGTTATACAACTGCAATAGACATTGTCAGTATGTATAATAAAATACAAATGAATAATATAATATAAACTACACCTTCTACAACTTTACAGCAAAAAAGTAAAAATTAAATATTAATATCTGATACATTAGGATCAATAAATGCATTAATAGAATAAAATGATTATCCACAAGCCAAGAATGCAATCGCTTACAAAATATTTTATAAGCAAAACATTTACAATTTGAGGAGCTTATTAAAAAAAATGTAATGCTAACATTGAGAAGTTTTTTTTAAGTCTATGTTGAGGAATATCAATCATTTGATCATTTCCGGTATTATAATTATGAATGTTGGATCTCATGTCATACACATGTTGATTCTGTTTCATAAAATCCAATACAGTATAAATATACAAATTTATAACAGTCAAGATATATATTTTAAAATAGGGTTTACAATGTGTTCTAGTGGATATCTTAGCCATAATTCTTATAGCTTTCGTTTGCACAAGTAATACATCTTGGATATATGAGCTATTACCCCAAAGTAAAATCCCATAATTAATAATACTGTGAAAGTAAGCAAAATATGAAACACGCATATACTGAAAAGGGTGCACAATTGACTAAATTCCTCAACAAGAATATAACCCTTGACAACTTTCTGCATAAAAATGTAATATGTGGCTCCCAAGTTAAACATCTATCAATAAAAATGCCTAGAAGTTTTACATCAGTACAAGGATTCCGGACAACATTATTTAAAGTAAAAATTATTTTTTTAGTTTTAGAATCATTAAGTAAAAAAGTATTTGCTTGAAACTATTGTGATGTATACTTTACATTATTTTGAACCTCAGTTTCAAGATACTGTATATTTACATTATTATGAATAAAAGTTGTGTAATCAGCAAATATGGTTTTAGATTAGTGAAAGTCTATTTGAAAAAATTTCCGTCGCATGCTTTGAAAATACTGAACATAATGCGTTTCGTATTTATCGGAAATTTTATATTAAGTTACGCTGTGCAGATTTTCATAAAACTCCTTTTTTTGTTTTTTAATTCAATCAATCTCAAAACATGTATTCCGGTGTGTATTTAAATGTGATTTTGCATTTTATTTGTAGTAAGCTTTTGTCAATCTCTTACGGTTTACCAGTTTACAATATTTGTTAAAAATGGAAGAGGGCTTTAATAGGTTATTTGCAGAAAATACTATGTCTACATAGTATATATATATATATATATATATATATATATATATTATTTTCCGTATTAATACCTGAAATATATGCTGTTTTAATCACAATTGTTAATTTTTTTTGAGGGACTAATAAAACGAAAACGTTTTGTGTAAAGGGTATTTTTGGGGTGGGGGTAATTCTTGTAAAGCTTAGTGTTACATTCTAGAAAGATGCTGGATTTAAATATGAAGTTTGGTATTCACCCGGTTTTTCGTTTTTAATGACAAACACACACGTGCACGCCTGGGCAGTTTTCTTGGGTTCAGGGGACCTCAAACCTGTATTTCCGGTGAAATCTCGATATCGAACTTCCGGGTGGAATACAATACTTCCTTTGTCTAGCTAGGGAAGTGATAGGGGAAGCAAGAATAGTTATTTACACAACTTGTGGCTGAAGTGGGAAAAACTCCCCGTTCCCCTTCAGCTGCTGCGGTGCGAGCGGTGCGAAGCACTCGTGGTACTTCTGATGTTACTAAAATTACGCTGGGCCGAATATCTGAGCCGATTTCGGAAGGGAGTCATTCGGATTGGGTTGTACTCGGCGGGTAGTGGTTCCTGAAACCCACCTGAGATTGGATATGTCTGTGCTAAGTCTAGGCGGGGTTGTGAGATGTCTTAATGTCCTCTGGCACCAACCTGGAGAGCTGGTAAACGGTTCTAAACACTATTGCCCCCACCGAGGTTGCTCGCCAGTCCCCCTATGGGATGGCCGCGCGTAAGTGGCCTATCCACTTCCCGTCCCTGCGAAAGCAGGGCGGCCTTTTTAAAAATTTGCAGATATTTCCCTAATAGAAAAACCCACGGGAGGGAAGGCCTTCCCCCTGGGAGGCAGAGGGAAGCTTCGGCTCTGGTAGACCAGACTATATCACAAACGTAAACACCCCCTCAAGAAAGTATTCGTCTACACTTTAAAAAATTCTAGCAGCCAAATTAATGCAGGGAAAAATCTAAATTTTGGGCGGGAAAATAAATATTAAACGACAGTTTACGTGTTTTTTTGGCGTTTTTCAAATCATTCATTTTATCAGTTTTATAAATTTTTGAAAAAATGGATAGATGGTGGTTTTAAAATTATCTTAAATGCATTGAGTAGAGCATTTTTTTTGTATTACTGGATTTTGCGACGAAGATAGGATTTTGTTTCACGGAGGAATAAAATGTCAAAGTTGGGAATTTTCGACGTTTTTGCCTTAATTCTTCATTTTTGGTTCATTTTTTATGACTTCACGAATTTATTTTTCCACCAGCTTGTCACGTCGATAAAAGTGTGTGCATGTATGCGCAAAAAATAAAACAAAATAAAATAAAATAAAAATGATAATGCTTTACCCAATGCATGAAACATAACTTTGAAATCATCACTTACAAAAAAGTTGCAATTTTGGCATTTTTTTCAAAAGTGTATAAAAGTGATAAAATGAACGATCTGAAAACCGTCAGAACACGTAAACTGCCCATTTTATCTTTATGTCCAAAAGATTAGATTTTCCCTTCCATTAATTTGGCTTCTAGAAGTTTTTAAAGTGCAAAGGAATACTTTTTTCAGGAGATGTATATCTGCCACATTCCACAAGTTACGTATTCGATTTTATTTACAAGCTATAACACAAATTCACACTAAACACATTTACTAAATCGAAAAGAAAAGAAATTGTGAGATTTAGGTCCCGTGTCGAGCGTAAACAATTGAATATCATACCCAGGGTGCCTTAAAGAGGAAGCTCTTGCTTTTGTATTTAAAATCTACTTCTCGGACTTGAAACTGTTTGATCTGTTGTAATGGTTGTAAATAAACAAAATATAAGAGTTTTATGCGTACTTGCACTTATTACTGCATTAACGAATGAAAACTAATTTCATTTTCGTTTGTTTTTGTCTTCTGCTCCTCCTGCACTTGTCGAGTCATTTGTTCTTGAGATTCACGTGCCAGGATGGGTTTAAATGTCGCCACTCTACCCTGGCACATCTTTCGTCTTGCATTTCCCCGACCAGGCGGTAACCAATAGATATTAATTCTTGTTCAGGCCGCAACACAATCTGTGAGGTCACCCTTCCCCCTCCATCCGGTCTTTTCATTGAAGATAAACGGGATTAGAAGAGAGGTGGGGAAATTTATCGCATCATCGCCTCCCATCACATGTTTCCAATCTTCTCTCTGAACGTCGATTTTCAGGTGCCCTTGTGTCGGTGCACCTTTCAGTTTTTTGAGGTAACACAGAAACAGGAATATTTTAAAATCTGTGTTTTCAGCTAAAGCCTCCACTGAAAAATGCTATTTCCTTAATTTTTCAGCTGATTTGGCTTAATTTTAATGTTAAGTTTGTCTTACGTAACCACAACGCTTTTAAATTACACTTCTTACTTTATTGTCCTATGCTAAACGTTAATAATCTTTAAGTATCCATGGCATTATTTTGTCTGAAAATAGCACATAAAATTGTCAATTAAGTTTTGTGCTAAATTTGGTTAAATTCCCAGCTTTGAAACTCATTTTTACTCTCTACCGCGTACATAGTAGATGAGATGGTATTGCATTCCTCCCAAAAATGTAATACCGATATTTCACCGGGAATATATATTTTGAGGCCCTCTGAATCCAAAACAGCATTTTGAGAAAAAGGTTCGTATGCATGCGTGCGTGCGTGTGTGTGTGTGTGTGTGTGTGTGTGTGAACAGCATAATTCAAAAACGTAAAGTAATAAACACCAAACTTGGTATATTAGTTCATTGTCTACCGAAGATGCGACACGAAGATTTTCAGGAAATCCCTTCATCCCAAACTACCTTTTAAATTGAACATTTTTCGAAATTATTTATTTCCTAAGAAAGCAGCTCTAAAGATTTTGATTAAAATACCATAAAGATTTTTACATGACAAATAAAATGTTTATCTTGAATTTTCTGGGAATAGCTTGCGAAGACTTTTCATTCGGAAGGAATTTTATATAATCATCTATAACTGGTAAACGTTAAACGATAGATGAAAACGTACTACACAAAAAACGTGGATCTCTTTAAGACAGGCAATTTATTTCAAATACCTTTTTTTGTGGAATGAGCCATTTCCGAGATATTCGTTATCACTGTTGGTTGTTCAATAGCCATTCTTTTAAAGTCCTGTCGATTTTCAATTGTTTCTCGTGATATCTTGAAGAGAGAATGGCATTTTAAGGCCATCATATAGCGTCCAGTTCCTATACATCTGACTCCTATTCCTTTTGTATTTATAACGAATACTGTAATGCAGGTATTTCCGGAAATGTTTATCTCCATTAAAATGAAACAAATAGGAAAATGAACTTTCGTAAGAATAGTTTGTATACAAATAAACGATGGAAGGTAGAGAAAGTTGTGTGAATGTAACACATTAGAATGTTTGCTTTAAAAATCGGTAACTTAAAAACCCTTCACTTAACAAACGATGTATAGTAGTTTAATGGTGGTAGCATGTAAATTTTCAGAGCTGGATGTGTGAGAAATGTTTTAAACAAGAAAACTGCTGAGAAAAATGGTCTAATGACTAAGATTATAAAATGAAAATAATTTAAATTCAGCAGTCTTACCCCATTGCGTATAAATGTAAACAACCTTAATATTCAAAGTTAAAATTCATTTTGAAATTAGGGCTTTTGAGTACATACCTACTACTTTTCGTCACCTAATTTCAGTGGTGACTTCCCTTATGGCATTGTATTTGCAAACATTCTAAAACTATCATGTTTTGAACAATTAGCAACAAAATTGGCACACACCTTAGAAATATAAAACGACCACCAAAATGTTGTGTAACTTTTATGTTTTTAGAGAAATTAATATCTTTCTTGTAATTGTTTCACTTGTATAGCTTCCTTTAACTTCTGCGGCCATACTGGGCGCTTTTACTTCAGAAACACTTTTTTTTTTTTTTAAATTTAGTTCCATTTATACCCCACCTTTAACTCTGCATTGGTCTTATTGACGACCTTTCCTTTGGAACTTATTACCTGTTGGCAATAGTGTTAACTCGTATTCTCTTGTCGTTGGGTTTCTTGCACTTTTTGAGTTTTAATCATTAATTCACACTCCCATTCATACTTCCAACTCTGGGGAGGATAAGGAATAATCTTGGCTAGAGGAAAGTTTCCACCCTCGGCTGGGAATCGAACCCAGCACCCCTTGCACAGTAGGCAGGTGCTCTACCGACTGAACTAGGGTCCAACCATGATGGTGTTGCTACTAAACATAACTCCCATTCACTCCTACATTCATACTTCCAGACTCTGCGGAGGATAGAGCACAATTATCGTTAAAGAAAAATTCCTCGCCTCCGGAATTCGAACCCGGCACATCTGAGTTGAGAAGCCAGATCGATGATACTCGACCACAGAGGATGTCAAATTAATTTTGTTATTAAAATCTATCTTAAAACGTTCAGGCGACGAACCAAGACAGGATTCAATGTTCTATAACCTGAGGATTTTAAATTATTTTTTTTCTTTTTTTCAGAGGTTTTTATTTTATTAATTAATTTTTGGAACTTTTTTTTGGACCGATTCTTCAACTTTTCATGTGTGATGTTTACAAAGCTATTTTATATGCATTTGATAGAGCAACAGCGTTCCCGTGTATCATATATGATGCCTAAACAGGAGTTCATATTTTTTCTCACTCTGAACGAGTCAGTCACAACGTTTGGTTATATCGTATTTGATGCATTCTGCACTTTACAATCATAATGTTTGCTATCTCTATCTGCTGTGTATCGATTGCTAGAATTGAAAAGACCCTGAAAACCCTACATAAACCCCATGTATCGTATGTAATACAACCCCTAAAACCCCTTTGAACTCCACCTCAAATTAAAACATTTGATCTGTTGAACATTCGTGTCATATTGCTACTTAATTTCACACTTTGATTCATAGAATAAAGTTTACAGATGTCTAAACCTCATTTTATACCCCCAAAAATGTTACCCAAAATTTTCAGAAAATATTTTTTTGCCAAATTTGTGTTATTTCAACCAGATAAACTCATTAATCATATAAATATAAATACAACTATCTGAATTTGATCTCAACTTTCTAGAGGGTAATACCTGATGATATGATTTATAAAGGATGATTTAAACTGACGAATCAATAAATTTGTGAGCGTTAATGAGGAAGTTCAGTAAAAACGTTGATAATTCCTCACTGTAGAGGATGTTTGCTCTGTCAGATTAAAATCAATCTTCACTGCAATTTTGGGTAATATACTAAACCATTTTCTCTTCTAAATGATTGTAAAATACTTTTAACCACACACAAAAAAATTTAAAATTCATGTAATTTTCAAAAGAGCAAAAGCAATAAAGCTAATGAAATAAAAAATATGAAAAACTATCAGAACACATAAACTGCAATATTTTTTGTTCTTATTATATATTTAAAAATATCTAATGCGTTACATTCACACGTTTTCTGTACCCATTCTTCATAAACGTTTCCAGAAATGGATTTATTTCATATTTCCTTGTAGGTTCATGGAGAAGAAGGGAATACGGAAGGCTTTAAGCGATGTCAAATCTTCTAGAAGATGGTTTCGAAATTCAGGGCTCTTTGCATGATCCGAGAAAAAGGAAAGAAGAAACGGAGAACGAATAGCGATTTTCCAGTTGAAACAGTATAAAGCATTTGACAACTCAAACCTATAAACAAGAATATATCGTAAAACATTTTAAAAAATAACTGTTATGTAACAAACTGTGATTTAACCATATCTGCATTATTTATGTAGTAAGTTTTTTTTGTACCTCTTAAACTTTACAAGTGATATAAAAAAATCATTTAGATTGATGACAACTATTCCCAGAAAATTGAAGATACACATTTTATTTGTCTCGAAATAACCAGTTTTGAGAAAATAGAATTTACCGAAAAATGTTCCATATAGAGAGTTGTTTTGGGGTGGGGGATTTTCTTAACGTTGACCTTAAATACCAAGTCTGGTATGTAACCGACTTTTCGTTTTTTAATTATGCTGTTTACACATTTTTTCTAAGATGTTTTTATTGAGGGGATCTCAAACCTTGCATTTCCAGTGAAATCTTATGGAAGTTTTGGGTGGAATGCTATACTTCCTCTACATACTATAGATTCGCAATAGACAAAGTAAAAATGAGAGTATTTCTCTCTTACTTTGGCTATTAGAATTTTTACTTTCTCTACCACGTATAGTAGGTAGGGGATGTATTGCATTCCACCCAAAAATTCGATACCGAGATTTCACCGGAAATATATGTTTTGAGACCCCCTGAATAAAAAAAAAGCATTTTTGGAAACATATCCGTGTGTGTGTTTGTGTGTCTCTGTCTGTGAACAGCATAACTCAGAAACGAACAGTCGGATAAACACCAAACTTGGTATTTAGGTTCAGTATCTTCCAGAGATGCGACACGAAGGTTTTCAAGAAAATCCCCAACCCCAGATTACCCTTTACATGGAACATTTTTCGAAAATTTTAATTTTCACAAAAACGGCTCTAACGATTTTGATTAAAATATCACATGCTTAAGATATTTTCATGACAAATAAAATGTATATCTCGAATTTTCTGGGAATGTCTTCAAAAGTATTCTTCATTATGAACAACTTTTGCATAAGTGGTAAACCATAATAGTTAGACAAAATTTTACTACACAAAAATGTAGATCGCGTTAAAATACACAATTTATGTCATATACATTTTTGTTGTTGAGTGAACCATTTTCGAGATATTGCTTGTTATTCCCTTAAAGTTTTCAATACTTATTTTCTCAACTGGGAATTCGTTATTCATTTTTTTTGTCTTGGATATTGCAAAGAGTATTAATCTGTGGCAAAGAGAATGGTGCTGCACATAGCAACCAGCTATTAAGAGATATGTCTGTGCATATATTGCCCTTGCAAATACAAAACAAGGGGAACATAGTAGGCTTAACGATAGTAAAATATTTTTAAAACTGGTCGCTATGTGTAAAATGTAATTCTCTTTGCATGTCAAAAGATCGTTTCTGCAAATGTTCCAGTTGGAGAATAAGAGTTTGTAAAAATAGTTTGTACAAGAGTAGAGAAAGTCATGTGAGTATAACACATAAGATTTTTTAAAGTGGAGACGAACACATCTTGCGTTCATTTGCGCTTTCATTTTACATGTTCAATAGCAGAAATACCCGGGTTTCCTGAGGCTTTGACGGTTTTAGTAAAATATCAATTTTCCTAATATCTGTTTATTTACACAACCGAAATAATGTAATGACAGTATTGCTGGTATTCAGTTCTTTATTTTGATCACCTCACCTTCATTGTGCCAAATTTCTCATTCCTGCCGAAAATACTCCAAATTGCCTCCCATCCAAAATTTTTCAACCCAATCGCTGATTAGGGGTGGTTTTTCGCGTTACCAGCCTAAATGAAGAGAGCAATATTTGTGCGTTTATTATTGAGGGAACAGGGCAGTTCTTGCTGAATATCACCAAAATGGCTCCCCGCCGAACGTTTTCCACTTCTAAAGTAATGAGAACATGTTGTATATTTTTATTTCAGAAAAGTATTGAGAAAACATTCCTCAAAATTGCTTCCCGCCGAACATGTTCCACCCCTTCCTCCGTTAGGGGTTCTTATTGTGATAGCACTTCCCATTCGTACTGAAACTCCTTCATAGTGCCCCATCAACAATTTTCCACCCCGTCTCCCATTAGTGGTTGTGTTTTTTTTTATTACCGTCCTTAAAGAAATAAACGAGCAACAATAATTATGTTTTTGTTTAGGAAAAGGATTGAGTAAACAGAACCAAACGTGCTGGAATCTTCAAAATTGTGCCAAAGTTTACCAGTTTTGGCAATTTCGTACCAATAAAACTTCATGATGTTCAGAGGGAACTGGACATCCCCCTCCCCCATCTAATGACCTAATTTAAATGTTTTTTATTCCTTTTAGTTGGAACCTTTAAGTATATCTACATGTTCGCAATAAAGAGCTAGAAAATATCCTGCGATATTCAACTCGAAACTTGGAGCGTATATGAAGATAACTCCTACCTCTTACAAATTTTCGGAAGTATAAAAGCCTATATAGTCTGGAAGAACAGTGCTTCTCAACAATGAAACATTTATCAAAATCATTAGAATGGTTTATGAGATTATCCCTCTCCCTCTCTCTCTCTCTCTCTCTCTCTCTCTCTCTCTCACACACACACACACACACACACACACACACACACACACACACACACACCTTTTCTCTGTATAATGTTGGTATAGATTACTTTGATCCTTCACTGACTGGTACAGAACACCACAGTAAAAGGCTACCTTTTGCCCGCTTGGCAACAGGGATAGAGGAAAGAAAGAAAGGGAACATAAAGAGGAGGAGAGGAGGATTGGTGCGACAAGAAGAGGGATGGAAAACAAAGAAAGCCGCACAAAATACTTTGCTCTGCTGGAACACGGAGGGTGATGCACTCCCCAACAACCCTCTCTCTCTTCCCCCATTCCATTCCACGTGCACAATGACGTAGCGGTGAAAAATAAAAATTGACTCGCTTATGGAACGCTTTTTTTCTTGCAGCAAGCGCTGTGGGAGAGATACTGAGAGGTTAGTTTCCACTTCTGTCTAGATCAGTTAGAACTAGGTCTGTAATTCTTAGTTTGAACGCGACCTCTCTCTCTCTCAAAAAAAAATTATATATATATATATATATATATATATATATATAAATAAGTCACCCATATTAATGGTATAAAGAGAGAAAATTTGTGTGTGGGAGGGAGGTCATCCTTTCACCTTCGAAAATCCCAAATGCTTTCTGACGAACATGGTCTATAAAACATTTCATTCATTTCATAAATTACTGGAAGTTGTTAAAAAAAAATTTACAAAGCTGTTGTAGTTGAATACGAAGACATTAAGCATATAAAAGGTTTTGCCTGCGACGAAGGCTTTGGCGTTTATTTGAGAATGTCAAACAAGTAGAAAAACGTTCTTGTTACTCCACAGAATATGTATATAAAATAATACAAAGGCCGCAGAAATTTCGTTTAAAGCAATGTGTATACGTAGATGGTCACGCTTTACCAACTAAGACGCGGCAAAACAAGAGAGAATCGAATCTGGTTTTATCGGTACGATACGCCTGGGATACCAATGTCAGCGTATTTTAATGATCCTTAATTAAGAATTTTTTGCTCTATTTCTTTTTCTTTTTTTGATTAAATCAAGATCTGTAACAGCGTATGTTAAATATTTGTATTAAGAGAGGAAATTGTCTTCAGCTAACGTTAGAAATCAGTCAACCGATATTTTATAATTAACAGCAGAAGATTATTTTTCTCCATGGTCGCAGACTACTTTTTACATTCTCCACTACGTATGGTAAGTAGGGAAGTACATATTGTATTCCATAAAAAATTCCTGTCGGGATTTCACTGGAGACATGTCTTTTGAGGCCCTCTGAGTAAATTATAAAAAAGTGTGTATGGGTTTGTGTCTGTGAACAGCACAACTCAAAAACGAAGTATCGGATAAATACAAAACTTGGTATTTAAGTTCAGTATTTTCCAAAGATGTGACACGAAGATTTTGAAGAAAATTCCCCGCACCCCAAACTGGAACATTTTTCAAAATTTATTTTCTAAAAAATAGCTCAAACGATTTTGATTAAAATACGTATATTAAAGATATTTACATGGCAAATAAATGTATATCTTGAATATTCTGATAATAGCCTTTGAAGGCCTCTTCATTCAGAAGAATTTTGCATAATCTTATATAATTGGTAAACCTTAAGCGATGACGAAAACGTGCAACACAAAAAATACACATCTCTTTAAAACATATAGTTTATTTTAAATAACTTTTGTGTCGCATATCCATTGTTAATGTTTCAAATTGTTCAGTACTTAGCCAGCTATTCTTTTCAAGTCCTATAGATTTTCAGTTTGTTTCTCTCATTGCAGGGAAAGAGTATGGAATTTTAAGGGCAGCATATAGTATTCAGCTCTGAAACATTTGACTATCGCTATTCCTTTGCATCTATAACGAAATGTGTAATGTAGCTATTTCCAGAAAGGCTGATCTCTATGAAAATGAAGTCGATAGGAAAATAAACTTTAGTAGGAGTAATAATTTGTATACGCACTAATAAGCGATAGAGGGTAGAGAAAGCATGTGAATGAAACACATTAGATTCTTGATAATACAAATAAATTTTCGTTATATGTTTACTTATTTCGTTGTAGCTATAAGAAAAAATCTGATGTGTTACACTCACATGACTTTCTCTACTCTTGTACAATCTAATTTTACAAACGCCTATACTCCATATGCTTCATGTTAATCGAGATATCGAGATGTCAATCTTATTGATAATTTTCATGTAGATGCAAGGGGAATATGGTAGGTTTTAAGCGATAGTCAAATATTTTAACGCTGGTTGCTATTGGGCGCATTCCATTCTCTTTGCATGTCCAGGACATAAAAAAATCTGATGTGTTACACTCACATGACTTTCTCTACTCTTGTACAATCTAATTTTACAAACGCCTATTCTCCATATGCTTCATGTTAATCGAGATATCGAGATGTCAATCTTATTTGTAATTTTCTTGTAGATGCAAGGGGGATATGGTAGCTTTTAAGCGATAGTCAAATATTTTAACGCTGGTTGCTATGTGGCGCATTTCATTCTCTTTGCATGTCCAGGACATAAAAAAATGAATAACGAATTTGAGAAAAAGTATAAGTATTGAAAAATTTAAGGAAATAACAAGCAATATCTCGAAAACGGTCCACTCAACAAAAAAAAATGTATATGACATAAGTTGTGTATTTTAACGCGATCTACATTGTTTGTGAAGTAAAATTCTGTCTATCTCTTACGGTTTACCAGTTATGCAAAAGTCGTTCACAATAAAGAATACTTTTGGAGACATTCCCAGAAAATTCGAGATATACATTTCATTTCTCATGACATTATCTTAAACATATGATATTTTCATCAAAATCGTTAGAGCCATTTTTGAGAAAATTAAAATTTTCGAAAAATGTTCCATGTAAAGGGTAGTCTGGGGTGGGGGGATTTTCTTGAAAACCTTCGTGTCGCATCTCTGGAAGATACTGAACCTAAATACCAAGTTTGGTGTTTATCCGACTGTTCGTTTTTGAGTTATGCTGTTCACAGACACACACACACACACACAGACACACACACACACACACAGACACACACACACACACAGACACACACACGGACATGTTTCCAAAAATGCTTTTTTGGGATTCAGTGGGTCTCAAAACATGTATTTCCAGTGAAATCTCGGTATCGAATTTTTGGGTGGAATGCAATACTTCCCCTACTTACTATACGTAGTAGAGAAAGTAAAAAATCTGATGTGTTACACTCACATAACTTTCTCTACTCTTGTACAACCTAATTTTACAAACGCCTATTCTCCATATGCTTCATGTTAATCGAGATATCGAGATGTCAATCTTATTGATAATTTTCTTGTAGATGCAAGGGGAATATGGTAGCTTTTAAGCGATAGTCAAATATTTTAACGCTGGTTGCTATGTGGGGCATTCCATTCTCTTTGCATGTCCAGAACATAAAAAAATGAATAACGAATTGGAGAAAAAGTATAAGTATTGGAAAATTTAAGGGAATAACAAGCAATATCTCGCAAACGGTTCACTCAACAAAAGAAATGCATATGACATAAATTGTGTATTTTAACGCGATCTACATTTTTCGTGTAGTAAAATTTTGTCTATCTCTTATGGTTTACCAGTTATGAAAAAGTCGTCCATAATGAAGAATACTTTTGGAGACATTCCCAGAAAATTCGAGATATACATTTTATTTGTCATGACAATATCTTAAACATATGATATTTTAATCAAAATCGTTAGAGCCGTTTTTGAGAAAATTAAAATTTTCGAAAAATGTTCCATGTAAAGGGTAGTCTGGGGTGGGGGGATTTTCTTGAAAACCTTCGTGTCGCATCTCTGGAAGATACTGAACCCAAATACCAAGTTTGGTGCTTATCCGATTGTTCGTTTTTGAGTTATGCTGTTCACAGACACACACACAGACACACACACAGACACACACACACACAGACACACACACACACAGACACACACACGGACATGTTTCTAAAAATGCTTTTTTTGGATTCAGGAGGTCTCAAAACGTGTATTTCCGGTGAAATCTCGGTATCGAATTTTTGGGTGGAATGCAATACTTCCCCTACTTACTATACGTAGTAGAGAAAGTAAAAATGAATGACGAATTTGAGAAAAAGTATAAGTATTGGAAAATTTAAGGAAATAACAAGCAATATCTCGAAAATGGTTCACTCAACAAAAAACATGCATATGACATAAGTTGTGTATTTTAACGCGATCTACATTTTTTGTGTAGTAACATTTTGTCTATCTCTTATGGTTTACCAGTTATGCAAAAGTCGTTCACAATGAAGAATACTTTTGGAGACATTCCCAGAAAATTCGAGATATACATTTCATTTCTCATGACATTATCTTAAACATATGATATTTTCATCAAAATCGTTAGAGCCATTTTTGAGAAAATTAAAATTTTCGAAAAATCTTCCATGTAAAGGGTAGTCTGGGGTGGGGGGATTTTCTTGAAAACCTTCGTGTCGCATCTCTGGAAGATACTGAACCTAAATACCACGTTCGGTGCTTATCCGACTGTTCGTTTTTGAGTTATGCTGTTCACAGACACACACACACACACGGACATGTTTCCAAAAATCCTTTTTTTGGATTCAGGAGGTCTCAAAACATGTATTTCCGGTGAAATCTCAGTATCGAATTTTTGGGTGGAATGCAATACTTCCCCTACTTACTATACGTAGTAGAGAAAGTAAAATACAGTAGGCTAAAGTGATTGTCAGATCTTTTCAAAGCCGGTTGCTGCGAGACGGTTTTGAAATTTTGTTCTCTTTGCATGAAAAGTAAAAAAAAAAAAAAAAAAAAAAAAAAAAAAAAAATCTGATGTGATACTTTCACATGACTGCTTCCTCTACCTTCTATATTAGTGGATGTACGAACTATTCTTACTAAAGCTTATTTTCTGTCTGCATTTAATCCAAATAAACCTTAGCAAAAACTAGTTAGCTACAGTACAATACAAGAGAACAGCGATATCAAATGTTTAAGAACTTCCATACTGTTTCCATACATTCGCGAGAAACACCTGAAAATCGACGGGACTTTAAAAGAATGACAAGTGTTAAACAATTCGAATCGTTAATAACGGATATCTCAGAAACGGCTTATGCCACAAAAATCTTGTTTTAAGTAAATTCTGTGTTTTAAAGAGATCTACATTTTTTTGTTTGGTACTTTTCGTCTGTCGCTTGAAGTTTACAAGTTATACAAGATTATACAAAATTCCTTCCTAATGAAGAGAACTTACTGGACTATTCCAGAAAATTTAAGATATACGTTTTATTTATTATGTAAATATCTTTCACATGGTATTTTAATTTTAATCGTTAGCCATTTTTAAAAAATAAAAATTTTCGAAAATGTTCCGTTTAAAGGGTGATTGGAGTTTTCTTGAAAATCATCGTGAGGCATCCTTGGAAGATACTAAACTCAAATAGCAAGTTTGGTATTTACCTATCTGACTTTTCGTTTTTGAGTTATGGTGTTCAGACAGACACACATGAACACACACACGGACATGTTTCAAAAAATGCTTTATTTGGATTCAGGGTGTCTCAAAACATGTATTTCCGGTGAAACGTCGACATCGGATTTTTGGGTGGAATGTAATACTTCGCCTACTTACTATATGTAGCAGAGAAAGTATGAGGCAGTATTTTTAACACTTAAATGATTTTAGTCAAATTATATAATATAAAATTCAGTAACAGCCCGCCTTAAAGCAATGCGTGTATGTAACAATATATAAAAAGTGTATATTACAGTCATTGTATATGTTTATATTAGTGTATACATGTTTAATAATGTTATGTGAATGTATAACGTAATTTAATAAAGCAGGAGCTGTGAGAATTAGGTCAAAAGTTGATAACAATGAGGTAACCTTGAGGAATGAACTTGAAAGTTTAACAATGCTAGTTGTAATTCTTGGAAACATTAACGTAATTTTTGTGACAGTTTATAAAATAGCCAATCAACAACCAGAAAAAGCTTTAGTTAAATGAAGGTATTCTATTGGACTAGGATTAGCCAATCAGAAACTAAAAGGAAGCAAAATTTACAAATTCAGAAGTCAGTTGCTTGTAGACAGTGTTCCTAACCGGACGCGAGATGCGTCCTCGAGAAGTTTAATACGTATTCAGTGTGAGACAAAAATCGTTTACGTGTTAAAAAGTGCAAATAATTAATAAAAAAAATCTCACAGCTCTCTCTATATCAGTGAAGTGTTATTTAAATAGTGTCAAGCATTAATAAAAGGCGTGAAGTAAAATTATAATCTGTGTAAGCCTACATTCTTCAGTCGCATCACTCCCTGCTAAGACATTCATGTCTCTAAAAAAGAATATAAATACTGACGCAGCCGAGGCAAACATAAATATATAATATTTAAAGAAACCGTCAAAATTACAAAGTTAATATTTTTTTAAACATTTGGGGCGAAGGCTACCGTAAACTTTTTACCATACGTGTGGTTGCAACTACTTAAACTTCGGCTCCCCAACAGTCGAAATAAAATACAACTCCTAAAATAAATAACTTAAAGTAATAGTAGCGATTTGCAGTTGAGAAAAGTATAAACTGAAAATTCACCATTACCAAAGAATATCACGAAATGTTTAGTGCCACTACACATTTTATTTTACATAAATCGGCTGCTTAAACGAGATCTCCGTTTTTTATGTAGTAACATTTTGTCTATCTCTTACCAATTATACAAAAGTCACTCAGATGAAAAGAGGGCCTGGCAGGCTCTTCCCAAAAAATTCAAGATATATGTTTTTAATAAAAATCTGATGTGTTACACTCACATGACTTTTCTACTCTTTTACAAACTATTTTTACAAACGCTTATTCTCCATCTACTTCATGTTAAACGAGATAAACATTTGGAGAGTCTATCTTATTGCTAATTTTCTTGTAGATGTAAGGGGAATATATATTTACAAGGGCAATATAGAATAACAGTAGGCTTTAAGCACATACATATCTCTTAATAACTGGTTGCTAGGTGTAGCACCATTCCCTTTCCCACAGCTTAATACTCTTTGCATATCCAAGACAAAAAAATGAATAACGAATTCCCATTTGAGAAAATATGTATTGAAAAATTTAAGGGAATAACAAGTAATATCTCGAAAATGGTTCACTCAACAACAAAAATGTATATGACATAAATTGTGTATTTTAACGCGATCTACATTTTTTGTGTAGTAAAATTTTGTCTATCTCTAATGGTTTACCAGTTATGCAAAAGTCGTTCACAATGAAGAATACTTTTGGAGACATTCCCAGGAAATTCAAGATATACATTTTATTTGTCATAAAAATATCTTAACATATGATATTTTAATCAAAATCGTTAGAGCCATTTTTGAGAAAATTAAAATTTTCGAAAAATCTTTTATGTAAAGGGTACTCTGGGGTGGGGGGATTTTCTTGAAAACCTTCGTGTCGCATCCCTGGAAGATACTGAACCCAAATACCAAGTTTGGTGTTTATCCGACAGTTCGTTTCTGAGTTATGCTGTTCACAGACACACACACGGACATGTTTCCAAAAATGCTTTTTTGCATTCAGGGGGTCTCAAAACATGTATTTCCGGTGAAATCTCGGTATCGAAATTTTGGGTGGAATACAATACTTCCCCTACTTACTATACGTAGTAGAGAAAGTAAAAATAGCTTAATCACATTATGGTATCTTAATCAAAATGGTTTGAAACTTAAATACCAACTTTCGGGTATAACCGACTTCATTTTTGAGTTACGCTGTTCTCGCGTGCGTGCGCACGAACACACACACACACACACACACACACACACACACACACACACAAAGGCGCGCGCGCGGACCTTTATCTCAAAAGGCTTTTTGGGGGGGTTCAGGGAGCGTCAAAATACACATCTTCAGTAGAGTCCCATGAAATTTTTGGATGGGATATGGAATACAATATTTCCTCTGCTTACGTACGTAGTAGAAAAAGTAAACATTGTTGTATCGTTTTAGCAATTCTGTGAATCATTTCGATTCATTGAATTCTCAAATTGCTTCTGGCAACAGTTTTCCCCATTGGTATTCCATATCTGTAGTGCTTCCTTCACTTGGTGGCCCAGCTGGTGAGATCCTAGTGCAGAAGATTTTTGCCATGTTGAATAATGTTATGCGCTGGGAGAAAACAGGCGCCAAGGATATGCATTGTTCGTCCGTTTATATGAGGAAAAAATTGCGTTTGTCGGGAAGTGGCAGCACACAAGTTTCTTATCTTACTGTACTTCTGAAAACAGGAATCCCGGGTGATCAGAATACGCGACAGAGTTGCCAAACATCACCTACTAATCGCAATCACTACGTAACTTGCGACAGGCTTACTTGTTTTCCAAACTGAAAGTACAAAAATATGATTTTTTTTATTTATTTTATAAAAGTATATGTTTATCTACTTCGTGTTAATCCAGATAAGCGTTTGCAGAATTGTTTCAAAACGCATTTCATTGTAGATACAAGGGGATACAGGAGATTGATGAGATAGTTAAATATTTAAAAAGCACGCCGATATCCTAGCTTTGAAGTTATACACTGCGTATGAGATCACGAGAAGCAACTGAGTGGTGATAGCACTTCAAAGCATTGAAACTTTCGAACTAATAGCAACGAATATCTCAGAAATATTTAATGACGTAAAACAAATATTATTTGAAATAAATTGTTTAGTTTAAAGAGATCTACATTGCATGTGTAGTAAGTTTTTGTCTATCTCTTATGGTTTATCAAGTTATACAAAATTATGGAAAACTCATTCAGAATTTTACAGCCTATTTGCAGAACATCAAGATTTGCATTCGATTTGTTATGTAAATATTTTAAATTTATGGTAGGTGCTTTAATAATAGGTTTTTGAGCCATTTTTAATGAGACAGTATTTTTAACACTTGAATAATTTCAGTCTAATTATATAAATATGTAAATTCAATAACAGCCCGCCTTAAAACAATATGTGTATGTAGCAATAATTTATAAAATGTTTGTAACAGTCATTGCATATGCTTATATTATTGTAAACATGTTCAATAATGTTATGTGAATGCATTACGTAATTTAAGAATGTAGGAGCTGTGAGAATAATAAGTTTAAAGTTTCTAACAATGAGGTAACCTTGAGGCAATAATGAGTTTGGGAGTTTAAATGTTACTGGTGATTCTTGTAAGCAATAATGTGATTTTAGTGACAGTTTATAAAATAGTCAATCAACAACCGGAGGGGGTTTTAGTTAAATGAAGATATTCTATTGGAGTAGGATTAGTCAATCAGAGACTTGAAATATAGAAATTTACAAGTTTAGATGGTTGAAATCTATTCAGTTGCGTGCAGAGTGTGCTCATAACTGGATGGGTTGCTTGTGCTTCCTTGAGAGATTTAATACGTATTGCAACTACTACAAGTTCGGCTCCCCAACAGTTGAAATAAAATACAACTCCTTCAATACAACATAATACATCTTCTTCAAACTGGCTTTCCATACGGAGCATAATAAAATAACTTCTTCATTAAATAATAAAAAATTACGAAGGGGTGGTAGGTTTAAAATCTTTTCGTTTTAGTTACAATGTTCACACACACACACAGGGAGAGAGCGGAATTTTTGTAGAAACCTTTTACTTTTACACTTAAGGCGACCTCAAAAGATGCATTTGCATGAAATTTCGATATCAAAATTGTAGATCGAATACAATACTGCATCTACTTACTATGGGTAGGTGTTAGAGAAAGTAAAATGGAGTCAAAGGGCAATTGAAATAAAATATTAGTTATGGAAAATAATGATGAGATTTTCTTTCTTGTAGTACCTTTTTTCCGCACTGTACGTTTAGCAATGTGTACCAAGAGAAATGTAATACAGGGCGCTTATAAAGTTTTCGTTACATTTGAAGTAGAACCAACAATCTGAAAGTAATATGTATCATATAAATACCACAGTGCAACGCACAACTCTCCGCGAAGGAACACTGCACGAAACGCATTTGCGAATATAACACGTTTAATTACCTAATATGAAACCAACTTAAGATACCCATCTGTGAAATAAATTTTTAAAAAAATTCTGAATTTTTGTTCGATTCATTTGAAATTTCAATACAGCAGTACAGGGTTTAACTTATAACGCGTGGACAAATTTCATGCACATTTTTAAAATTAGTTGAAATTAGTTATAATAACAATAATATGTTAACTGTTTTGGAGAATTGTACCACAGGATGCATAATTATTTTGAAAACTTTTTAATACTGCATTAATAAATTGTGGAGTTGAATATTTAATTCTCCTACTAGTTTGGAGAAAGTAAAGTTCAATATTACACGTTAGCGCTTTGCTTAAAAATTTACAAAAATATTAATATTGTTATTTAATAACACCACAACTTAGAATGTTAACAAAAATTCATTCAGTTTTTGTCCTTTTGATAACAGGGAGGCATGCACATATAAATCCATGGTTTGGAACAATTTGAAAATCCGACAAATGCAAATGAAACCCCCAGAAAAGAATTTAAAAGTTATTCCAGTAAAGTAACACTGTTTTTACTAGGTGCTATTAAAAAACACATAATGCATATACAGGCTGTCGTTCGTCTTTATCTGTTCCTCTGCAACTAATTTAGTACATATCTGAAGATTCCTGAGTTGCCTCTTGAATGGTTTGTTCACTTTTATATTTGTAAAACTTATCATTTTTACTACGATTTTATAAGAAGCTAACCTTACAGATTTAACTCGCTATATGGTGCGCTTTAAAAGGCCGTACAACTAGAAAAGCTACGTAGAACTGAAGTATGAGGTTTATAGACCATAAAATGCATATTTATGAATTTTGGCAATTTTTGGCCCTTTTTTTTTTTAAATGGGTATCCTTAATGGGAATGGCTGAGTAACGAGTAACACTCTGTTATCAAAATAAATTCATCTAACAAGATAGATTTAAGGGTACTTAGTACTGAAATTGCCAATTTTTACAAATTGCAACAACTTTTGTTGAACTTCACATTTGTTCAAAATAATTATGGCATAAAATTAGTATCAAAGTTCTTGTACACCTAACTCTCCAAGAAAGTAATTCTCAAAAAATTAAATTAGAGACTCCTGCAAGATAACATGTGTGATGAAAATTTAGCTGATTATGCCTCGAATATAACTTTTTTATGCTAAATGATTAAAATTCTAAATTAAAAAATATACGTGATTTCAAGCAAAGGCTGTATACATCTCATCAACCTTCAAAGAGCGTATTCTGAAAATCTGAAAGAAACTGAACAAAAATTGCATAATGCGAAAATTTCACAGCGGCAAAAGGTGCAAGAATAAAAGATTACCAGAAAGAGAAGTTTCTAACATTTCATGCGCTATTTGCATACACTTACGCAGTCCATTTAAATGTTCTGGCTTGAACATTTAAATGGCAATGCAAAATCCCAGTTAGATCTCTATACTTTAACAATGTTTGAAGAATTTTTTCCATCAGAATTTTAAAGCAGTTATTTCTTATGGAAATTTAATCGAAATTTCGATATCGAGTACCCATTTTTGAGCGGACTCATTTCGAACGCCGTGACTATTATTACTATTATTATTATTAACTTTATTTATTTTCATTAATGAAATACACACCGCAAATGCTATAGTTTTAATGTTTTCAATTTGGCCGAAAATGTTACCTCAGTTTTTTCTAATTTAAGGAATGAGGGGTTTAAAATTTCGTTTGATCTCTGTTTCAGTTTTTCATGTATTGACCTTCAAAAACGTTTTTATTTTTCTGTCCTACGCCAAAGGTTCCACACGACCATGCAATTTTAAAAAAAAATCTGATGTGTTACACTCACATGACTTTCTCTACTCTTGTACAAACTATTTTTACAAACGCTTAATCTCCATATGCTTCATGTTAATCGAGGTATCGAGATGTCAATCTTATTGATAATTTTCTTGTAGATGCAAGGGAAATATGGTAAGTTTTAAGCGATAGTCAAATATTTTAACGCTGGTTGCTATGTGGCGCATTCCATTCTCTTTGCATGTCCAGGACATAAAAAATGAATAACGAATTTGAGAAAAAGTATAAGTATTTGAAAATTTAAGGTAATAACAAGCAATATCTCGAAAACGGTTCACTCAACAAAAGAAATGTGTATGACATAAATTGTGTATTTTAACGCGATCTACGTTTTTCGTGTAGTAAACTTTTGTCTATCTCTTATGGTTTACCAGTTATGAAAAAGTCGTTCATAATGAAGAACACTTTTGGAGACATTGCCAGAAAATTCGAGATATACATTTTATTTGTCATGACAATATCTTAAACATATGATAGTTTAATCAAAATCGTTAGAGCCGTTTTTGAGAAAATTAAAATTTTCGAAAAATGTTCCATGTAAAGGGTAGTCTGGGGTGGGGGAATTTTCTTGAAAACCTTCGTGTCGCATCTCTGGAAGATACTGAACCTAAATACCAAGTTTGGTGTTTATCCCACTATTCGTTTCTGAGTTATGCTGTTCACAGACACACAGACAGACACACACACGGACATGTTTCCAAAAATGCTTTTTTTGGATTCAGGGGGTCTCAAAACATATATTTCCGGTGAAATCTCGGTATCGAATTTTTGGGTGGAATACAATACTTCCCCTACTTACTATACGTAGTAGAGAAAGTAATAACCTTTCTTTTAAACGTCCCATACCATTTACCATTCATCTTATCAAAGAAAAATAAATATCTGTTTTATACTGTAGCTTTTAATTCGAAAGAATGGTTCTTTTAAAAAGATTATGAATAGTAATATCACAAGTGTGTTTTTTTCTTGAAGATGAAACCACGCGTGGTGTTTGCTAAGACTAACAGTGAACTTAAATACGAAGTTTGTTGTTTATCCAATTTATGTTTTTGAGTTATGCTGTTCAAATGCGCGCGCGCGAACATTTTTCTAAAAACGCTTTTTTGGAGTTTATGTGACCTCAAAATATGTATTTCCGTTGAAATCCTAATATCGAATTTTTGGTGGAATACAATACTACTTATTGTAATGCGTGATAAAGAAACTAACAAATGTGACCATCATTTCACCCTCTTGTACCTACACGAAATGTGTAATTTAAATATTTCTGCAAACATTTACTCGATTAACATTACTAATAAGATTCTGTAGAAGAGAGTAATTAAGCGATAGTGGATGTACATGTAACACTGCTTTTTCTCCTGTTGTGGACGCGCTATCTAAATTTTACCCAAGATTTTAACCAAATTTCAATGATGCATTCTCTTAAACATCTTAGCATCTCCAATGAGGGTATAATGTATAATCAATCTAGAAAACTGATTAGTGACTGCAATCTTTCTAATACGCTACACACTAGTGCAGCAAGAAATCAGCGTTATCCCGGCTCTGTATGCATCCCTCCACACACGGCAATGATGCTGGTGGTTTGAACTGCAGGCGAGTTCAAGACAATCGACGCGAGACCACGATGTTCACTTGCGTGTCGAGCTAATAGAGCACGTCGGCTCCTGCTTCTCGTGGGAGGTAACGAAAATGGAGGTAATTTGTGTGTTTCCGCTCTGGAGATATGTCCCAGACAGTTGTAACAACATAAGTCTCATGCTGTCTAAAAAAAAAAAGAAAATTGCCTTCACAAGGGAATTACGTTGTATTCTGTTTAGCAGCTATTGTTCTTTATCCCTGGGAATGCAACAAGGGCTATGAAAGCTTATTCTTTCTTTCTCTCTCTCTCTCTCTCTCTCTCTCTCTCTATCTGTGGTAGAGGAAATGTTGCAACATATTCACAAATTCCATATTATGGAGATTCCGAAACTACATCCACGTGATCTTCTCTACTCACTATCATTTATTTTTATATAGCCCTCCACAAACTATTCTTACAAAAGCTTATTTCCTAGCTATTTCTTGATAATCCAGATCCACTGTTTACAAAAATAGTTACATTCCATATTTCGTTGACATCGCGAGAAACAATTGGACGTGACAGCACTTCAGAAAATGGCGAATGTGTTGAAAAAAATCAAACTAATAGCACGGATATCTCGGAAAAAGCCTCATACCTCTAAGAAGTTTTGTGAAATAAATTGCGTTTTTAAAGAGACCTACTTTTTTGGTGTTTGCCAGTTATACAAAATTAATTAATAAATAGGATTCAACATTCTATCCTCTATTCAAGGACTACAATTTGATGCAATCGGAATATCTTAAATATATAGTATTATAATCAAAATCATTAGAGCTATTTTAGAGAAAATAAGAAGTAACGAAAATTCTTATAGAGTAGTTTGGGGTGGGGTTCTTGAATGTCTTCGTGTCGTATCCTTGGATGTTGCTGAACTGATATTTATCTGACATTTCGGTTTTGAGTTATGCTCTTCACAGAGAGCACGCCCACGCGCGCATCTTCTCTAAAATTATTTTTTAAGGTTCCTCAAAACATATGTATAATAAATAGGTGCCAAGAAAGTAAAATTTAAACTCGCCCAACTTTAACTTTTACAAATTCACAGGCATACTTTATATATTGAGCATTAATTAAAACATGACTCGTTCCCCCTCCCTCCTCTCTCTCTCTCTCTCTCTCTCTCACTGAACAGGCAGAAATCGAAATCGAAGAGTGGTATAAATACCAAACTTTGTATTTAAGTACAGTAACTTTCAGGCATGGAACACGAAGATTTCCACGAACTTCCACTAAAATGAGAGTTTTTCAATTTTATTTTGTCAAAAATTACTCAGATTAAAACACGGTATGTTTGAAATATTTCGAGAAATAATAAAAAGTGTATATTGAAATTCTAAGAAAGTTTTGTACAGTTGGTAAAGCACAAGAGATATACAAAAGTCTACAACACGAAAAAAAAAATAAACTTGTTTTTTTTTGTATGTGTGTGAATAGCTGTTTTAGAAATAGTCGTTAATGTTTTAAGTTTTTACATCTATAAGGGAGCTTACGCGATTTTTTTCCCTTGTAAGTGTTCATTAGTAATAAAAACTGACTTGCGCACAGTGTACTTACTTTTTCGCATTTTTGTTGTATCCAAGTCCATATTGCTTTATTAGATTATTCTGTTAAATCTCCATCGTGAGTATCGTAACGTAAATAGAAGAATGGCTTTTTATGTGAATACCATAAGGGATTATTTGAAGCTTTAATGGGCGGAGAAGGTCGTGTGAGCGTGAGACATCAGAATTTTGTTCATTTTATCGCAAATAATTGTCCTTGAAAGTAGCACATGCCTAAACTTTCTTTCCAGAATGTTGAAAATATTGCATAAATACCACACCGTTACTACCGACCTATAAATACAAAGGCTTTGTTCCTATGCGTAGCCAAATTACAGGGAATTATTTGCCCTGCACTAGGCTGTTTCACGGATCTGCTCTCCCTCCTCTTTCCCTCCTTTCCGTGGCCGGATAATCAGTTGACCGAAGTCTTTGTACAGAGATTGATACGCCGTGAGACCACGTATAGTGTTGCCATAATGCCAAAATGTTTGTATATTTTAGTGCACACAATCTCCACGTATGATTCCAATCTGACAACAGCCTGTTGTAGAGAAGCTCCGCTGTGCGCCTCACAGAGATACGGTTCGTAATCTTGTAAATGATTTAGAGAAGCAGCATCTATTCTGGATAAGAAACAGAAATTAAACCGTAATGTTCTTACAGAGGAAAACTCGTGACTTCGGAGAAAAGTTAGAAGGAAGTCTAGATAAATCTCTTAAAAAGCGTGTACAGGCGTTCGGGAATTTCGCAACTCTCAGCTTGGAATGCCACAACATTTTTAAAATTAAAACCCTATAACTGCAAACTGCAGTTCAGAAATTGCAACTACGCGATAACGCGAGTAGAGCTAATTTCTGCAATGTTAATGATCATTGATCCTCGACTTTTTTTTTTTTTTTTTTTTTTTTTTTTTTTTTTTTTTTTTTTTTTTTTTTACTTTCTCTACTATGTACATAGTAGGTAGAGAAGGTTTGATTCCACCCAAAAATTCGATACCGAGGTTTCATCGGAAATACATATTTTGGGTCCTCCTAAATAAAAAAAAGCATTTTTAAAAAAAAAAAAAGGTCTGCGTGTGTGTGTCTTGAATAGCACAATCCAAAAACGAAGAGTCGGATCAACACCATACTTGGTATTTAAGTGCAGTATCTTCCAAAGATGTGACACGAAGATTTTTAAGAAAATTCGTCGACCTCAAACTACCTTTTACATTGAGCATTTTTGAAAATTTTGATTTCATAAAAAATGGCTCTAATGATTTTGATTAAAATACCATATATTAAAGATATTTACATGACAAAATGTATATCTTGAATTTTCTGAAAATAGCTTATAAAGTCCTCTTCATTCGTAAGGAATTTTGTATAATCTTGTATAATTGGCAAACCTTAAGCGATAGAGAAAAACATACTACACAAGAAATGCAGATCTCTTTAAAACACACAATTAATTTTCAATTTTTTGTGGCGTAGGCCATTTCTGAGATATCCGTTATTAGTGGTTGGAATTGCTGATTACTTGGTCATTCAGGTGTTTCTCGCGATTGCATGGAAAGTGTGAAATTTTGTGGCCAAGCATATACTGTCCAGTTCTAAAACATTTGACTATCACTGTTATCTTTGTATTTATAAGGAAATGTCTAACGCAGCTATTTTTGCAAATATGAATTTGGATTAAAACATAGTAGTTAGAAAAATAAGCCTCGTAAGAATAGTATGTATACCCACTAATAAAGATAGACGGCAGAGAAAGCCGTGTGGATGTATCTCGTCAGAATTTTTTTTTAATAAGTTTAATGAAAAATGTCTTGAAAGGTGTGACGGATGTGACGAACTGTAGTTATAATTTCAATGCTAAATCTATGCAGTTGAATTTAAGGGTAACGTGAATATCCGACTCCGCCGCAGTGTGCTTCGCGGTGCAAGAACATTATTGCCTTATAAACAGTATACATCTGGCCCTTGGGTGGGCGCCTAAAGGAATTTTAGGCAATGAAAAAGCAGATACCCTGGCAAGGAAATGGTCTACTCAAACTTTTACTGGGCCTGAAGCAGTATTTAACATTCCTTTAAATTCTGTTCTATGAACCATTGCTGAGTGAATTGTCGCCACTAATTGCAGTAGGTTAAAACAGAGAGATGCAGGCACAATAAGCGAATGTTGAGTAAAACATCCTTTTCACTCAATTTCAATAGATCCCAAATAAACTTGATAACCGAACTCTTGAGATACACTGTAGTTTATGGAAACACCTATACACAATGGGAATCTTTAAAGAAGAACCAATGAAGAGGACAAAACTGCCTGTCGTAGGTATAATCTTCAAATGCAAAGCGCTGTGTAGCAGAAGATATGAACTATTGGGTTGATAAATCTAGGTGATCATCTCCCCAAGGAAAAATTAATTAATAACTTATTGTCCCTTATTAAAGTGACAGGGCTATTTAACTAAGATATTAGAAATAGGAAATAATACAATAAATCTTATAGGTTTCAGCGTTAAGGACAATCGTAACCCGACTCCATCTCTGCAAAGTCAAGCTAAGCCAAGAGAATTTCTGTTAGACCGGCCACACGTTCAAACGAAGGCTGTGTAGTTAATGGCATATTAAATGCTGGCATGCCTTTGCTTTTGAAAGCAGCCAGTAGGAAATATTCCTAAACTTTTGTGAAACCGAACGTTTCTCTGCCTTCTCAGCTTTTTGAACACTTAACAGCGTTGAATATGGGTAATTGTTATGGATGAAACGCTGTTGCATGTTATGTTGGTAAACGACGCCATCGCTTAGGAGCCATTTACCAAAACGCTCATGAAAATGAAATTGCTGCAAGAGGTGTTATGTGAATTGAGGGTTTTATCCCTGATATTGATCCCCATCTCCCTTCTTCGCAAGGAGGATGTTAACGTTTGCATGGAATGGAGGGTTGCTGGCTGAGTTTCCCAGTTTATCTCCATTTCATAATGGTGTGTCTTTAATTACCAAGGGGATGTTGTATGCTGCAGTTGGCTGTTCACTATAGAAATTCAGCAGCCCGGGTAGTATGTGTTAGGTTCACATACCTTTCTCTATTCAGTATCGTAGATTTTATATAGCTTTAACAAACCATTCTTACGTAAGCTTAATCAGATGTCTATGTGCTGGCCTTGGAATACATATTCTTTCCGTGTCATAGTGAGAAACAATTGAATAGCGACAGACTTTAAAATAATGACAAAGGTATGGAAAAATTCAAACCGATGGTAACGGATATGTCGGAAATGGCAGATGCCACAAAGCAGTTAAAGACAAATTATGTGTTTTAAACAGATCTACATTTCTCTGTAGATTTTTCAATAGGTTTTTACCTGTTTCTTGTGGTTTACCATTTATACACAATTATGCAAAGTTCCTAACGAATGAAGACTTCACTGGCAATTCCCAGAAAATTGAATATGTAAACTTTATTTGTGATGTAAGTACATTAAATATATGGTATTTTAATCAAATCGGTAAAGCTGCTTTTTTTAAAAAATAAAAAATATCGAAAAGTGTCCCATGTAGAAGGTAGTTTGGAGTGGAGGGATTTTGTTGAAAACCTTTTTGTGGTATCTGTGAAAGATACTGAATTGAAATATAAAGTTTAGTATTCATTCGACTTTATTTTTACTTATGCTGGTCACAGGCATAAGGACCTTTCTCTAAACATTCTTTTTTATTTAGGGCGCCTCAAAACATGTATTTTCTATTCAGTCTTGACATCGAATTTTTGGGTGGAATGCATTACTTCCTCTACCTAGCATTTTGTAAACGTGGCTATACAACTTTACTGCCATGGTGTGTGTTTGAATGTTTTGTAATTCTTTGAGATTTTCTAAGATGTTATTCCCATTTAATGTTAGCTCGTACTTTATTTTAACTTGTGAAGGTATCTCAAAGTGTGCCCAGGCAAAACCAGCATTTCTGAATGGGTGCTAATTATCATGAGCTAATTTTTTTTTAAAAAAAACCAATTCAAACAATACATTTAGAATAGAAAGTGTAATTATGTCTTTCCGTCTAGTTGCAGTAAAAGTTGTTAAATCGTCTAACTTTTACGAGGGGCGCTATTTATATTTTGAGCCTTGGCAACCCTCAATGTTGTAGGTGCCATCTGACCTTTCCAATGGAAAGTTTGACATTTTTGACCATAATCTACTTCAAACATTTTGTGAATAGAGCGTCATTTGTTTTGTTTACACTAACTTGAAAATTGTTTGTCAACAGGAACATGGTTAACTCGTGAAAATGTTCGTGCAATGATTTATTACGATTTTCGACGTGGATTATCAAGACAAGAATGCATCGATCAACTAACCTCCACATTTGGCGACGAAGCTCTATCCTTTGCTACTGTGAAACGCTGGTATAACGAATTTAATCGTGGCCGTCGTTCACTCAATAATGAAGTTCGTGAAGGTCGTCCAAAATCAGTTGTGCCAGAAAACATTGATGCTGTGCAAAAGCTAATAATGAAAGATCGTCATGCGACATATTGTGAGATTGAGGCAACCCTAGGCATTAGTTGCACCAACATATATAAAATATTGCATGATTATTTAGCTATGAAAAAGGTTTGCTCTCGTTGGATCCCACATAATTTGACGCAATCTCAAAAAGATGCTCGTGTCGATTGGTGTACAAAAATGCTCAAGAAATACAATGGAGGTGTCTCAAAAGACGTATATAAGATTGTAACAGGTGACGAATCATGGATCTATGCGTATGAGCCGGAACGTAAACAGCAGTCGACTGTATGGGTGTTTCAAGATGAAGCAAATTCAACCAAAGTTGTTCGCACTCGAAGCACTTCGAAGCAAATGGTCGCCTGCTTTTTCAGCAAAACTGGCCATGTGGCAACAGTGCCTTTAGAGGAACGTAAAACGGTCAATGCCGAATGGTACACAACCATTTGTTTGCCGGAAGTCTTCGGTGAAGTAAGGAAAACCAACAAGAACCATAGGACCGTTCTTCATCAAGACAATGCGAGCGCGCACACATCTCGTCTAACAGAGTATTTGAAGGCTCAAAAAATCGAATTGATGGGTCATCCGCCATACAGTTCTGATTTGGCAGCCAATGACTTCTTTTTGTTCCCCAACATCAAGAATAAATTGTGTGGACAACGATTTTCGTTGGCAGAAGAAGCCGTTGATGCCTTCAAAAAACCATGTTTTGGAGGTGTCTCATGAAGACTGGAATAAATGCTTTGACAAATGGTTCAAACGGATGCAAAAAGTGTATTGATCATAAAGGAGAATATTTTGGAAAACAATAAAGCAGTTAGTTTTCAATCAGAAATTACTTTGTTTTAATTATTAGGCTCAAAATATAAATAGTACCCCTCGTAATAAGGTACACTGACATCTTAATATTCGGAGAAGAAGCGAAAAAGTGGTCTCGCACTACAACCGGGAGCATAAGGCATTACACCACTTAGCAAATATTTCGAATGGGGGTCTATAAACAAGTTAGCAGCGTTTTGGCCACTGCCTTCTATTCCATTATAATTATTCTGCTTGCAATGATAATGAAAATCAAATAAAACTAATAAACAGCGTATTTATTTCCTTCCGCTAGACAGCAGTTAATTACATGTATAGTCTATTGTGGTATTTATTTCAGGTAGCAAAGTGTCATTCGGAAGTTCTTTATTTCAATTAACCTTAATTTTGTACCCATTTCAGCCAAATTTGAAATGTGTTAATAAATGTTCAATCTCTTGTGAATAAAATTTCAACTTCATACATGCAGTGATTCGTTTAAAATTTGACTCACTGAAAGTGTAGCAGGCTCTTCACCTGAACAAATCCTAATTTTATACGCACTTAAAATGGCTTAAGTCTTAGTATATGTCCTCATTGTAATCAAAGAAAGGCTTTAAGCTATGCCAGGAAAAACCTAGTTTGATAGAAACAGACTCCGAATTTGAAAAGTAACCTTGTTAGGTGTTAACGTTCACATGATTATACCCACTCTTCTAAAAACCATTCTTACAAAAGCTGATTTTCTGTCTACTTCATGTTAATCGAGACGAAAGTTTGAAGAAATAATTTCATTACCATTTCGTTGTAGGCACGAGAGGACTACAGTAGATCGAAGCGATAGTCAAATGTTTAAACAGCGGGTCGCGGTATACTGACTTCGATATTCAAGCACAAAGAATAGTGACTTAGCTCTTGAGAAAAATATAAAGTATTTGAAGATTTAAACCAGTAACAACGAATATTTCGGAAATGGTTAATGCTACAGTAGTTATTTGTGCAACTTTGGCTGAAGTGGGATCTTCTAAGAGTTTTTTTTTGTAAATATAAAAAGATCCCACGTTCCATAAGTTGGTATATGATTTTATTTACAAGCCATAACAAGAATTTGCAATAAACAGTTTTGCGAAATATATATATAGTGAGACTTAAACCTTGGGCCGGAACTGAGCATATACAATTGAAGGCATACACATATTGTTTTAAACAGAACTTCCTGTATAAAATACAAAATTTGATACATCTTTAGGTACCTTGAAATTGTTTTAGTTATGCATTTTTTTGGTACCTTTGGAAAATATTGCATATCGGCAATGGTGTTAACTCGTGTACAGTTATCTTTGGGTTTTATATATTAGATCACACATATTCACACTCTCATTCATACTTCCAGACTCTGGGGAAGATAGGGAATAATCTAGGCTAGAGAAAAATGCCCACCCCTCGATGGGAATAGAACCTGGGACTTATCGTACGATTGAGGTACGGGCCCAGCTTTATGTGTTTTTTGTTATGGCTTTAAATAAAATGTTTTATTTGACATGAATTGAGTCTCGTATGGTTTACCAGTTATACAAAAGTGTACAAAACCCGCTCATAATGAAGAGGACTTTACAACTATTCGTAGAAAATATATATAAACGATTTTATTAGCACCGAAAGTATTTGAACGATGTAGTCTTAAAAATCATTTTTGAGAGAATAAAAATTAAGGAGTAATTTTCCATGTAAACATGTAAAGCAAGTTTAGAGTGGGGAATTTTCTTGAAAATCTTCGTGTCGCATTTCTGTATTTCTTGTGAAATCTCGATGTCGAATTTTTGGTTGGAATGCAATACTTCTTCCATTACTATAGGTAAGTATTAGAGAAAGTAAAAATTATAAATTTTTAAGGCTTTCATCCATTCTTTTATGGTTTCTTCCATTAATGATTACCAGAACTTAGAAGAGAAGGACGAGGCAGTATTTTTAACACTAAAATGATTTCAGTCTAATTATATAATATATATAATTGAATAACAGCCCGCCTTAAAGCAATATGTGCATGTAACAATATATAAGGAGAGTATATTACAGTCATTGTATATGTTTATATTATTGTATCCACGTGTAATAATGTTATGTGAATATATTACGTAATTTAATAATGTAGGAGCTGTGAGAATAATAGTTTTAAAGTTGCTAACAATGAGGTAACCTTGAGGCAATAATGAATTTGAAAGTTTAAATGCTACTAGTCATTATTGGAGCAACAATAATGTAAATTTTGAGACAGTTTAAAAATAGCCAATCAACAACCAGAAAAAGCTTTAGTTAAATGAAGGTATTCTAATTGGAGTAGGATTAGCCAATCAGAGACTTGAAATACAGAAATTTACAAGTTTAGGCGGTTGAAATCAATTCAGTTGCCTAAGACAGTGTTTGTAACTGGAAGCGAGATGCCTCCTCAAGAAATTTAATACATATTCTTGTGAGACGAAAATAGTTTTACGTGTTAAAAAGTGCAAGTAATTAATAAACTAATCTTACAGCTCTCTCTATATCAGTGAAGTGTTATTTAAAATCGTGTCAAGCATTAATAAAAGGAGTGAAGTAAAATTATAATCTGTGTAAGTCTACATTCTCAGTCGCACCACAACCCTGCCAAGACATCCATGTCTCTAACAGTAATACTGACGCAGCCGAGGCAAACATAAATATTAAATATTTAAAGAAACAATTTAATTACAAAGTTAATATTTTTTTAAAACTTTGAGCAAAGGCCACCTGAAAGTATATTTGGGGCGAAGGCTACCAGAAACTGTTTACCATACGTGCGGTTGCAACTACTTAAAGTTCGGCTCCCCAACAGTTGAAATATAATACAACTCCTTCAATACAACCTACTTCAAATTGACGCCCAAAGCGTGGTGCAAATGACGTAAAGAAAGCAACCTTCTGCAAGGAATAAAAAGCAAGAGGTGGAACTACGAGTTAACCATCTTATAGGGACAATGACCCACCTTTCCATGTTATTCAGTACATCTTGAGTTAAACGTGATTATGAAGCGTGACGTTACTTCCGCTGCTTCATAAACTTGTCAGCTCCGTCTAGTTTCTTTTCTTCACGTCTTGTTACATGTGGGAATGAACAAGTACACTGAACTGGTCTTGAACTGGCAGCACCTAACATAATAGCTGAGCGACTGGAATTCCGGTTGTCCTAGACAAAAACTGCCTCTCAAAAATCTGATGTGTTCCATTCACTTGAGTTTCTGTACTCATTCTTCTAAATATATTCTTACAAAAGCTTATTCTTCCTTTTATTATTTTAAACGCAATGGTTGTGATGGAAAATAACATGCAGTTGTTGCATTACAATAGCTGAATTACATCCCGAGAAATTGTAATGTGAAGTTAAACGCTTGAGATACAGCGAAAGAGGTAAACATTTATTTATTTTCTTTTTTTATGAATGAAAACCCTGTTATTTCCAGTGTAATTGATAATAGGGGAAATAACATTAAGGGTAGCTTTTGTAGCATTGTAATCTGTCAATCACCTCGCGATTAACTGGAACGTGAAGTTTGTGTTTGAGATTCAACGACGCGGTTGAACCTCAGATGCGCAAGTGATGCGCGTTTCGTTGCATCTCAAGTGTCAATTTTGCGTTACAATTTCTAGGGTTGCAATTCACCTACTGCGAAGAAACGATCGCCATTCTTAATTTTCGATGTTATCAATTGCGTCAAAAATAATAAAACATCTGATGTGTTGCACTCATATGACTTCCCCAACTCTTGTACAAGCTATTTATACAAACCCTTATTCTCCATCTACTTCATGTTAATCAGTAAACATTTGTAGAAACTATCTTATTGCTAACTTTCTTGTAGGTGCAAGGAGAATATAGTAGGTTTTAATCGATAGTCAAATCTTTAAGAGCTGGTTGCTATGTAGAGCATTCCATTATTGTCTTTGCATGTCCAGGACATTAAAAAATAAATAAATCGAATAACAAATTCTCAATTGAGAAATAGTATAATATTGGAAAATTCAAACAAATAACAAGAATATCTCGGAAATGGTTCACTCAACAAAAAAACTGTATATGACTTAAATTGTGTATTTTAACGCGATCTACATTTTTTGTGTAGTAAAATTTTGTCTCTCTCTTATGGTTTACCAGTTATGAAACAGTCGTTCACAATGAAGAATACTTTTGGAGACATTCCCAGAAAATTCAAGATATACATTTTATTTGTCATGAAAGTATCTTAAATATATGATATTTTAATCAAAATCGTTAGAGCCATTTTTGAGAAAATTAAAATTTTCGAAAAATGTTCCATGTAAAGGGTAATCTGGGGTGGGGGATTCCCTTAAATTTTCCAATACTTATACTTTTTCTCAAATTCGTTATTCATTTTTTTTGTCCTGGTAATGCAAAGAGAATGGAATAATCCACATAGCAACCAGCTCTTAAAATATTTGACTATCGCTTAAACCCTAACAATTCCCCCTGCATCTACAAGAAAATTAGCAATAAGATTAACATCTCGCTATCTCGATTAACATGAAGCATATGGAGAATAAGCGTTTGTAAAAATAGTTTGTACAAGAGCAGAGAAAGTCATGTGAGTGCAACTCAAGATTTTTGTAGCAGGGATTTTTGCAGTGGAATTTTTAGGTGATCCCTCTCTCTCTCTCTCTCTCATATATATATATATATATATATATATATATATATTAATCAAAATCGTGTATACACACACACACACACACACCCCACATTTACACATACTCAGGGTGAACCAGAACTTCACCGACAAACTTTCAGCGGTTGTTCAGGGATACCTTCCGAGTATTTTGTGTAAAGGATCTGGTCTCCGGTGGCTCGTTACAGAGTAATAATGTAATTATGATTTATTCGGTTTGTTACTCCAATCACCCTTGTTTCTGTGAAAATGCCTTCACAACAGTGAAGAAGCCTGTATAATATGCAATAACCAAAACGTAGATCATACACGAGTAATGCAACATCCCGCAGGCGAAACACGTTCTTTTTTTGTAGTGTGTGCAGTCTGATCTTTCAGTGTACAGTACATTACATAACAAATGCAGAACCGTTCCTTTACAGGTACCTATTGTTCAAAATATCCACCATGCTCACGGGAGAGATTACAGCGACGCACCAGCGACTGTCTTACACGCTAAGCATTCCAGAATTTGGCGTACTACTACTGCGGCTGGGATAATCCTAGCAACCAGGTCCATGCGGATATCGACCGGAGTCTCGTAAACTAGGCTCTTCGCATACTCCCAAAAGTAGTAGTCCATTGGTGTTATGTCTGGTGACCAAACTGGCCATGGAACAGGACCGGGGTGACCAATCCATTGTCGCCCAATCTGTACATCAATGCGGTTTCTAACATTGCTGTCAAAGTGTGCCGGCGCCCCGTAATGTTGAAACCACATAAGCTGACGAATTCTCAGCGGCACATCTTCTAGGAACTGTAGGAGGATATGTTGAAGGGACGTTTTGTACACGATTCGGTTGAGTGTATCAGGAAGTACATAAGATCCAATCACAAGAGCATTGACAATACCAGCCCATACATTCACAGCAAACTGTTGATAGGATTGGCACGCCTGTGCGTGTGGATTTTCGTAATCCCATACGTGGCTATTCCTACTGTTGAACATACCCTCTCTTTTAAACTTGGCCTCTCTATAAACAACATCAAAGCAGGAAAATTGTGGTTTTCTGCACATTGCTGTAGGAACCAGTTTGCAAATTCCACTGAAATGGGAAGTCCGCTGGTTGCAATGACTGCACTTTCTGTGAATAATACGAGTGCAATTGTTGTTGATTGGCGTGCGTTCAGAGCTCGTGCAACACGCCGACTACTAGCGGAGGATTGTCACCAATCGCGTGCAACACATTCTCATCCAGATCGGGTGTTCTGGCATACCTCACACGGCCAGTATTGTCCATTTTAACACGAAATAACCCAATTTCTCCTTGACTATGTACAGATGCAAAAGTACTATTATGTGGTTGCCATCGGTGCGGGAACAGCTTGCATAGCGCCTTTGTGCCGCTCTTCCATTGCATTCAGTAAACCTATACCTGAGTTGCATATCGGACAACTCATCAGTAAACCTATCCATACTACTGTATAGCACTGTTAACGCACAAATACCACTCGGAAAAACAGAACCCTAGACAGAACCGAGCAGTACTGAATGCACACTTGAGGGCAACAAATTAAAGATGGCATTACTGTTGTCAACAGCAGGAACCGTGAGCGAATTGAAACAATTTGTTAACAAACAAGACACACAGCGCATACGGTGGACATTTGCACTGTTGTACAGTATTTTCAGTGCAATACAGATACAAAGCTAACTGGGGTAAGAAACCAAACGAAATGCAATTACTCTTGAGCCGCGGGAGGCTGTGGGTCTCTTATACCAAAATCGTCGGAAGGTAACCCTGAACCACCTCTCAAAGCTTGTTAGTGGAGTTCTGGTTCGTCCTTTGTATATAATTCCACACATACATTTTATTACTATATTATCTTACATGTAATAAGTGTACTTAAACAGTTTTATTTTTCTGTTTCAGGTGAGTACATACTCAGTATCCTTCAAGTATAGGGTAAGTTCATTATCATAATAAATAGGACTCTCTTCCTAAAAAAAAATTCTGATGTGTTACACTCACATGACTTTCTCTACTCTTGTACAAACAATTTTTACAAACTCTTATTCTCCATCTATTTCATATTAATCGAGATAAACATTTGCAGAAACGATCTTTTTACATGCAAAGAGAATTACAGTTTACACATAGCGACCAGTTCTAAAAATATTTGACTATCGCTTAAGGCGCACTATGTTTCCCTTGTTTTGTTTTTGCAAGGGCAATATAAGCACAGACATATCTCTTAATAGCTGGTTGCTATGTGCAGCACAATTCTCCTTGCCTCAGATTAATACTCTTTGCATATCCAAGACAAAAAAAAAATGAATAACGAATTCCCATTTGAGAAAATAAGCATTAAAATTTAAGGGAATAATAAGCAATATTTCGAAAATGGTTCACTCAACAAAAAAATGTATAGGATATAAATTGTGTATTTTAACGCGATCTACATTTTTTGTGTAGTAAAATTTTGTCTATCTCTTATGGTTTACAGTTATGCAAAAGTCGTTCACAATGAAGAATACTTTTGGAGACATTCCTAGAAAATTCAAGATATACATTTTATTTGTCATGAAAATATCTTCAACATATGATATTTTAATCAAAATCGTTAGCCATTTTTGTGAAAATTAAAATTTTCGAAAAATGTTCCATGTAAAGGGTAATCTGGGGTGGGGGGATTTTCTTGAAAACCTTCGTGTCGCATCTCTGGAAGATACTGAACCTAAATACCAAGTTTGGTGTTTATCCGAGTGTTCGTTTCTGAGTTATGCTATTTACAGACAGTCACACACACGAACATGTTTCCAAAAATGCTTTTTGTGGATTCAGGGGGTCTCATAACATGTATTTCCGGTGAAATCTCGGTATCGAATTTTTGGGTGGAATACAGTACTTCCCCTACTTACTATACGTAGTAGAGAAAGTAATAAAGCTCAAATGTAATCTTGCATTAGGAGGAGTGCCAATACTTCCTAAATAATAGAAATCACTTTACATGATTTTCAAATTATTACTTTCTCTACTACGTACTTACAGTAGAAGTATCGTATTCCACCCAAACATTCGTGTTGAGATTTCACCTTAAATACGTGTACCACTAGACCACGGAGGACGACTGTCTGTGTACAGCATAACTCAAAAAGAAAAGTCGGATAAATACCAAAGTTGGTATTGAAGTTCATGTTTCAAAGATGCTACGAGAAGATTTTTCAAGAAAATCCCCCACCCACAACTAACCTTCACATGGAACATTTTTCGAAATTTTTTGATTTTCTGAAAAATGGTTCTAATGATTTTGTTTGAAATACCATATATTGAAGATATTTACATGACAAATAAAATGTATATCTTGAATTTTCCGGGATAGTCTGTGAAGTCCTCTTCATTTGGAAGGAATATTGTTTACTCTTGTATAACGTAAACGTTAAGCGATAGACGAAGATGCACTACACAAAACATGTAGATCTATTTAAAATACACAATTGATTTCAAACAGCACTCTTTATTGCGTCAGTCATTTCGGAGATATCCGTTATGGTTTGAATGTTTAAAATATTTTTTCGTTTTTGAAATCCTGTCAAATTCAATTGTTTCTAATGATGTCATAATGTATTTCAAAGGCAACAAATAGCAAGCCGCTTTTAAATAGCTGTTGATTCGATTTCCTCTACCCTCTTGTGTCTACAACGAAAAGTGTAATGAAGCTATTTCTGCAAATGTTTATCTCGATTAACGCGAAGGAGATAGAAACATAATTTTCGTAAGAATAGTTTGTACAAGCTATATACAAATAAATGATGGTGGATAGAAAGTATGTGAATGTAATACGTAAATTTGTTTTTCTTCTATAATTTTGCTGTAACGTTCTCCATTTCTTCAGAATGTGCTGAAAACACATAGTTTGGCAAAATGAATAGTTTTATAATTTTGCTTTTACTGCACAACGGTGTGTCGTGGGAAGTTTTGTGTATCAACATTGTAATTTATTAAATTTTATTAAAATTCAGAAAAAAAATCATTATATGCATTTTAAAATTCTATTTATTTTTAGATGCACAGTAATTTTTAAGATTACAGTGTAATAATTAGTTACATAAGTGTAGCTATTGTTGCAAAAACTGAGCTCGTAAAAAAATAAAAAAGAGAAGGAAGGAAAGAAAAAGAAAAAAATCCCAGCTAATTCTCCATTTATTCACTCTATAACGCATGTGCTTTTCTCACTTAGGGCGTTTATATATTCAGAATGTGGTATACGGAGTCGCATGGAGTTAGATATGGACAATCCATAATTAATAAAAGTAAAAACTGAAAGAGGATTTTTTCGCATTCCAGTACACTTAGGGGAATGCATTACTGACATTTTGCGACACTCTCGGGAAAATTAACTTAAGGATTGGGCGCCCAAAAATATTCAGAACGTATGATTTCAAAATTTATTTTGAATATGTATCGTGGTCGTTAACCCTTAAATGCAGCAAGGTAACAGACTAATGTTAAAGTTATTTCCATTTTAAAATTCGAGTTTTTGGATTTTTTTTCTCTGCATTTTTGCTCTTTATAAACGATCCAAGCGAAGAGTTTTCATCTTACAGTTCTTAAAATTTTCATGCACATTCTGAAAATTTAAACAGATAAAACTGTCATAATCTGTTCATGCTCCTGCAGATTCGTTAGTACATGATTGCTATTTAAATCAAAAAGGAGGCGTAAAAAAGAAATTTACAATGATTCGTTTTTTTTAACAAATAGTTTTTAAAAGCTAAACTAGGAATAACAAGCTATATAATTTTGTGCGATATGAGCAGATAAATAGCATGGTTATTTAAAATAAATATTGTTTTAAAAGTTTCATCGTATGGAATATTTAACATAGGACAGTAAAATTCATTTTTAAAATCGGCAACTTGAAAACCAAAGAAGATACCGAAACGAAATTTAAAACCGTTCAACCTTTACGTAAGACATACTCGATATAAAATTTTAGCCAAATTAATCGAAAACGTTTAGAAAATGGCAGTTTCAGTGATGCATATGCATCCTTAAGAGCATGTATGCTCATGTGTTTCCCAGAGAAAGAGGTCTGGTAATGCGTAAATATGAGTTGAGATGATTAGTCAGAAATGTTTTAGATGAGGAATATATTCCCAGATAAGATGTAAAGTAATAAAGTTAACCAACCGCATGCTGTAACGTCCAGCCGGCACATCGCTATTGATTGGCTCACCAAGGGTGTGTCCTTCCTGCCTGTATGTACTACCTTTCCTGCAAACATGACGCTCACTGCGTCCAGGAAACAAAGGCACCGACAGCATCTCGCACAGTGTATTCATAATTTAAAGGAAATTTATAGTTATTTGGAGAACGCTTTACCAGCGAGAGGACTCAAGGCAGAACATGACCGGAGGGAGTTAACTGCGAGTTATCAACGATAATTTTGTAACGCGTTGACCACAATATTTGTCTACGTTTCGTCTATTTAATGAAAGCTATCATAAAGATATGCGGAATACGTATGTAACAAGCGACTTTCTCTACTCTTCTTCAGGCTGTTCTTACAAACGCTTATTCTTCTGTCGACTTCTTGTTATTCATTACACATTTCGTTGATACAGAGGTTAAAGCGATAGTCAGATTTTTAAAAAGCGGGTCGCTATGTGTTGACTCTGAGATTCTATGCACTTCGCTTGATCATAACCATAACAATTTTTGTCTGCTTTAACCGGATCTACATTTTGTGTGTAGTAAGATTTTGTGTATCTCATTGCGGTTTACTAATCTCAAAATCTCATCCAGAATGAAGAGAACTTCACGGCCTATTCCCAGAAAATTAAGATAATTTATTAATTTGTCATGCAAATACCTTAAACATGTATTTTAATCAAAATCGTTGGAGTTGTTTCTGAAAAATAAGAAATAAACGAACATTTTCCCAAGAAAAGTTTAGTGTGGGTTGGGGCATTTTCTTGAAAATCTTCGTGTCGCTTGCTTGCAAGACAATGAACTTAAATACTAAGTTAGGTGTGTAAACGATTTTTCGTTTACGTACACATACGCAGCTTTTTTTTTTTTCTTCAAAAAATGTTTCTTTTTAGGATTCAGGGACACTCAGAATGTGTATTTATGGTGAAACCTCGCTATCGAATCTACTTCCTTTACTTACCTACTATAGATAAATAATAGAGAAAGTAAAACTATGCAGTTTACGACAAATTTCCTATTTTGTTGGACTTTCAGTATTTCAAGTTAGACTTCTGAATGTGTATGTTCGTTCAAGCGAGCTTCATTTTAAAGATATGCCAGTCGTACTAGCTCCTGTATGCTTCTATGTAATTGCAATTGACCAACTGTAGACCAACTGCCTGCTGTGTGAAGGGTCCCGGGTTCGATTCCCGGCTGGGGGTGGGAATTTTTCTCTAGCCGAGATTAATCCTGTATTCCCCAGAGTCTGGAGTGTGAATGTGTATATGATCTAATGATTAAAAAATAAAAAGTGCAAGAAACCCAACGACAAGTGTTACACGAATTAACACCATTGCCAATAGGCTGCTGATGAGATCAATTATCATGACTAACAAGACTGTCTCTGTGGTCTGATGGTCAGTATGCTAACTTCCAAATCCAGTGGTCCCTAGTTCAATTCCCAGATGGAGGTTGGGTGTGTTGTTGCGCGCGCATGCGTGTCTGTAAAATTGAAGTTTAAATAGAAAACCCAAAGTTTAATAACATAGTAAAACGAGTGAACATCATTGCCGATGAGCGATTGTTCCAAAGGCAAAGCCGCCGATATGATCTTAGATGTTAAAGGCGGCATATAAATGGAACAAATAGAAAAAAAGTAGAAATATTTGTACAATATTAGTATTTAAGAGATCAGATTTTGTCTTATGTTACAGTAAACTACCCATAAAGGCTCAACAGGCAACTGACTGCCATTGCGGTCTAGTGCTGAGTGTTCTAGCTTCTGCACCCGGATCTCCCGGAATCGATTCCCGGCTGGTGCGGGGAATTTTCCTGTAATTCGAGGTTTCCCCACCCTCGGTAGTCTGGGAGTGTGAATGCGAGGGTTTCAGTGTAAAAATAATGCAAATCTCACATAAATCCTGGTAAAAGAGTTAATACCAAGCGATTGTTTCTAAAGACTAAGCTAAATAGTGGTTTAAAGGCGGCTATATAAATGAAATAACATACTGCTACTATAAGAGTATATTACTATTAATCTTAATACCTTTGCTGCACCTAACTATTGGTGCCTTTATAGTTGTCTATATTAACTGTAATAAATTTTAAGAAAATGAAATTAAAAAAATCTTATGTATATATTCACATGACTTTCTCTACCTTCTGTCTTTATTAGTGAGTATATAAACCATTCTTACTAAAGATTATTTTCTATCTAGTACATTTTAATCCAAATAAACCTTTGCAGAAATAGCTACATTACACATTTCGTTATAGATACGAAGAAAACAGCTATAGTCAAATGTTTAAGAACTGGACGCTATACGCTGACTTTAAAATTTCATGCTGTTTCCATGCAATCGCGAGAAACAACTGAGTGTTGAAAGGACTTAAAGAAACGACCAAGTGATGAACCATTCGAACCATTAATAACGGATATTTCAGAAATGGCTTGTGCCACAAAAAAACTTATTTAAAATACATTGTGCGTTTTAAAGAGATCTACATTTCTTGTGTGGTACGTTTTCGTTTATCTGTTTAACGTTGACTTATGCAAGATTATACAGAGCTATTCCCAGAAAATTCAGGATATGCATTCTATTTGTCATGTAAATATCTTTAGTATAGGGTATTGTAATTAAAATATATAGAGCCACTTTTTAGAAAATAAAAATGTTTGAATAACGTTCCATGTAAAGTAGTTGGGATGGGGAGATTTTCTTAAAAATCTTCGTATCCTTCAAAGATACTAAACTTAAATGCCAAGTGTGGTACTTATCCGACTTTTCGTTTTTGAATATGCTGTTCACACACGCACACGCACACACGGGCCTTTTTCTAAAAGTGCTTTTCTTTTTTTTTTATTATTATTATTCTAACCCGGAGGCCTCAACACATGTATTTACGGTGAAATCTCGGTATTGAATTTTTAGGTGGAATGCAATGCCTTCTCTGCCCACTATGTACGGGTAGAGAAAGCAAACATTGCATGGAAAGGGTATTTAGGGTGGGGGAATTTTCTTGAAAATATTAGTTTAGGCATTCTTAAGGAGTGTTGGTCTTAAGTTGAATTTTTTTTTTTAGTTTAGCATCCTGGTAGGTCACATCGAAAAATGAAATGGGTGAAATGATGCTCAAATGAGCCCGGGGTCCATAGAGCTTAAAGTTACCAGACTTATGAAATTTTAAATAGTGTATACGAATATGTCTCACTCATTCATACTTCCAGTATCTGAGGAGGATAGGAAATAATCTTGGCTAGAGAAAAATTCCCAGCCAAGAGTCGTACCTGAGACTCCTCGCACAGCAGGAGGTGCTCTATCGACTGAGCTACGGGATTAATCCTGCAAATATCCTAATTATATAGTATTTTAATGAAAACAGAGCCATTTTTACTTTCTCTACTACGTACAGTAAGTAGGGAAAGTATTGTATTCCACCCAAAAATTCGATACCGAGATTTCACCGAAAATACATGTTTTGAGACCCCCTGAATCCAAAAAAAAAGCATTTTTGGAAACATGTCTGTGTGTGTGTCTGTGAACAGCATAACTCAGAAACGAACAGTCGGATAAACACCAAACTTGGTATTTACGTTCAGTATCTTCCAGAGATGCGACACTAAGCTTTTCAAGAAAATTCCCCCACCCCAGACTACCCTTTACATGGAAGATTTTTCGAAAAGTTTAATTTTCTCAAAAATGGCTCTAACGATTTTGATTAAAATATCACATGTTTAAGATATTTTCATGACAAATAAAATGTATATCTTGAATTTTCTGGGAATGTCTCCAAAAGTATTCTCCATTATGAACGACTTTTGCATAACTGGTAAACCATAAGAGATAGACAAAATTTTACTACACACAAAATATAGATGGCGTTAAAATACACAATTTGTCATATACATTTGTTTTGTTGAGTGAACCATTTTCGAGATATTACTTGTTATTCCCTTAAATTTTTCAATACTTATACTTTTTCTCAAATGGGAATTCGTTATTCATTTTTTTGTCTTGGATATGCAAAGAGTATTAATCTGTGGGAAAGGGAATGGTGCTGCACCTAGCAACCAGTTATTAAGAGATATGTATGTGCTTAAAGGCTACTGTATTTCTATATTGCCCTTGTAAATATACATTTCCCCTTACATCTACAAGAAACTTAGCAATAAGATAGAGTCTGCAAATGTTTATCTCGATTAACATGAAGTAGATGGAGAATAAGCGTTTGTATAAATAGTTTGTACAAGAGTAGAGAAAGTCATGTGAGGTTAACACATCAGATTTTTTACTATCAAAGCTAAAAAAATTCTTTCGTGTAAAGAGTAGTTTGAAGTGGAGGAATTATCTTGAGATTATTCATGTGGCATCTTAGGAGGATGAATTTAAATACCTAGTTTGATACTTATTTGCATTTCCTTTTTTGGGCTGTGCTGTTTACAGGCACACACACATGGGACGTCAAAACGTGAATATTTTAGTGAAATCTGGATACCGATTTTTTGGTTGCAATACTTGCTCTACTTACTGTAGGTAAACAGTAGAAAAGTAATAAAAACTCTTTTTATTATGATTTTTTTCTTCGTCTAGAAACTGGAAGACTTACATAAGTCGAGTAGGTATTATCTTTCCAACACATGCCGAAGCCAAAATCCGCATTTTCAAGTTATAGCCGACATATAAAACGGAAAACGCCCATCGTCCAGAGAGTAGGTAGGTAGGCATGTTCTCAAATGATACCATCACCGCCAGCCGGCCCCTAAAATGAACTTGTAAAACAAATGAAAGCCACACCCTGCGTGTGAACTGCTCTATGGCTTATTTTCCTTACATTCGCCTTCTGCTGAACTTACAGCTAATGAAAACTAAAAACGGAATTTCCTTTGTTTACTAACTCTTAATTCATTACTTGCTTTTAATAATCTTCCTGTTTCTTTTCCAAGTTGTGCACGTTTGTTTGTCTTTCTGCAAACATTACATTATTTTCTTCACGATAGCATCTCTAAAGTCGATACCTTTTTGTTTGCATTGTATACTGAACTTGAAAGAAATCTTTATGGTTATGGCTGGAAAATCGAGAAGCCCTGCACCCCTTGGATTTTAAATATTGCCTACATTTCATTGTTTTCCCTTGTTGTGAAGATTGTGATATTGATGTAGAATACTTAAGAATTACACATGTGTATTAGTATTCCTTTCATATATTCAGTATTGGAACCGTAAAAGGAAAGAAAAGTTGTTTTAGAAAGGTAGAGTAATTTCAAGTAGACTAGGTACCTACAGATAATATTACTATAACAAGTTCTCAGTATTAAACATATTAAACAAAACTAAAAAAAAAAATGTAATAACAATCCGCAGCAAAATTTGTTTCAAGTAGGTAGGTAACTTTTTTTTCGAAAATTCTTTGTTATTGGTTTTAGTTTGGCAATACTTGTAATTTTTTAAAGTGCTGCCAGCATTAGTTATTTCTCGCGATGTCATGGGGTGAGTATGGAATTTCCAAGGTCAATGTATACCGACCACTTTTTAAATATGCCACTATCATTTGTGTGTTAAAAATTTCCTGCAAACGTTTATCTCGATTAACATAAATTAGGTAGAAAAAGCCAGCTTTCGTAAAAATAATTTGTAGAAGAGATGCAATATCGATAGTGTTATGTGATTACATTTTTTAACTTGTAGCTTCTTGGTTACATAGCGACGGTTACTGCAGGTCCATTGGTTCACTTGAGTTTAGGTACGCAGATACATAGGCTTAGTGAAGTAGTCGCCTTCCTGTACCATCCATTGTTGCTAGAGATCGATCGTGGAATCGGTGGCCGTTTTGTGTCGCTTGACAGATGGCCTTAGTTGCGTAGTGTCTACCTATATCACCTACGCTTTTATTTATGTTACTTTTGATCTCTATGTGGAACTGTGGGTCGTGGATTGAATATTCAATCCGATATTTACCTGGCAACTGAGGAAAACTACGGGAAAAAATTGACCGGTACGCCGGGTTTCAACCCGCGACCTACAGAGTGCTAACTGCAGACTCTATCGCCTCCAAACCTTAATAAATAAAAATGCATACAATATTTATTCTGTTGTTTCTTAACTGTTGAGTATCCTGAAGGAAAGTGTTTAAGTTATTCAAGACCTTTCAGGGTGAATGAAATCAACATAGATTATACATTTATAGTGTTGAATGTCGTTTATATTCATTATGCATTTTAGCAAGTGGTGGTGCTGGTGGAGGAAATATTGAGATTTCACGAAAATATACATTCTGAGGTCCCCTTAACCCGAAAAAAATTGTGTGTGTGTGTGTGTGTGTGTGTGTGTGTGTGTGTGTGACGAAATGCCCTATTAATAGTAAAATGGTATTCAAGTTCAGCGTCTTCTAAGGATGCTGCACGAAGATTTTCAATAAACCCTCCCCAACCACCACACTTTACACACACACACACACACACGCACACGCACACACACACACGCACGCACACATATGTTTTAGTTCCATTTGTACCCCGCTTTTAACTGCATTGGTCTTATCGATGGTCTTTCTTTGGAGCTTATTGCCTAATGGAAATGGTGTTAACTCTTGTCGTTGGATTTCTTGCACTTAGGCTTTTAATCATTAGATCATACACACATTCACACTCTAATTCATACTTCCAGACTCTGGGGAGGATAAGGAATAATTTTGGCTAGAGAAAAATTCCCAACCTCCCAGCCGGGAATCGAACACAGGACCTCTAGCACAACAGGCAGGTGCTCTCTTGTAATTGTTTTTATTCCAAAAATTGTTCCCAAGTTTTTATTAAGATGGCATACGTTTGACAAATAAACATGAGAACCAACGATTTTATCTTGCATTTTCTGCGAATAGTCTGTTATAGTTCCCTTCTTATAATTGAAGTTTGTGTACCTTCGTAAAACCTGGAAAACATAATCGCCACAAGTTTACTGGATAAATGCAGATCTTGTTAAAACGCACACAGTTTATATAAAATTAAATATTTCTGCCATTAACATCCCCAAGATACAGTATGAGTTGCTATTGGTGTAAATTTTCTAATATCTACTTTATTATTCGATTTCTGAAGTGCTAATCCCCATTCTTCTTTTCCTAGCAATTTCTGCAATTTTTACTTTCTCTACTACGTATAGTAAGTAGGGGAAGTATTGCATTCCACCCAAAAATTCGATACCGAGATTTCACCGGAAATACATGTTTTGAGACCTCCTGAATCCAAAAAAAGCATTTTTGGAAACATGTCCGTGTGTGTCCGTGTGTGTGTGTGTGTGTGTGTGTGTCTGTGTGTGTGTGTGTGTGTCTGTGAACAGCATAACTCAAAAACGAACAGTCGGATAAACACCAAACTTGGTATTTACGTTCAGTATCTTCCAGAGATGCGACACGAAGATTTTCAAGAAAATCCCCCCACCCCAGACTACCCTTTACATGGAACATTTTTCGAAAATTTTAATTTTCTCAAAAATGGCTCTAACGATTTTGATGAAAATATCATACGTTTAAGATAATGTCATGAGAAATGAAATGTATATCTCGAAATTTCTGGGAATGTCTCCAAAAGTATTCTTCATTATGAACGACTTTTGCATAACTGGTAAACCATAAGAGATAGACAAAATTTTACTACACAAAAAATGTAGATCGCGTTAAAATACACAACTTATATCATATACATTTTTTTTGTTGAGTGAACCGTTTTCGAGATATTGCTTGTTATTTCCTTAAATTTTCCAATACTTATACTTTTTCTCAAATTCGTTATTCATTTTTTTATGTCCTGGACATGCAAAGAGAATGGAATGCGCCACATAGCAACCAGCTCTTAAAAGATTTGACTATCGCTTAAAAGCTACCATATTCTCCTTGCATCTACAAGAAAATTACAAATAAGATTGACATCTCGATATCTCGATTAATATGAAGCATATGGAGAATAGGCGTTTGTAAAAATAGATTGTACAAGAGTAGAGAAAGTCATGTGAGTGTAACACATCAGATTTTTTAATGGTTTGATTATTGCTTTAGCCGCCTCAGATTTTCAGAAAATGGCCTGCAGACGCGAATATTTGTATACTTGTAAACGGCGTAGCTCAAAAACGAAAAGTCTGATAAATACCAAAGATGGTGTTTAAATTTAATATCTTCCAAAGAAGCTACACTAAGATTTTTCAGAAAATCCCCCACCTCAAATTACCCTTTACGTTGAACATTTTTCGAAGTTTTTGTTTTTTTTAAAGGCTTTAACGATTTTGATTAAAACACCACATACTAAATATTATTACATGACAAATAAAATGTATATCTTGAATTTTATGAGATCAGCCTGTGAACTCTTCTTCATTCGGAAGACATTTTGTATAATCTTCTATTACTAGTAAGCGTTAAGGAATAGACGAAAACGTACTACTCAAAAAATGTAGATCTTAAAACATACAATTTGTTTCAAATAATGTTTGTGGCATCAGCCATTTCCTAGATATCCGTTATTAATGGTTCCATTTGTACAATAGTTTGCTATTCTTTTAAAGTACTGTCGAGGAAGGAGTGTGGAATTTTTAGGCCAGCGTATATCGTCCAGTTCTAAAACGTTTGACTATCGCTATTCCCTTTGTATCTCTAAGGGAAAGTGTAATGTAGCTATTTCGAAAAGGTTTATGTCGATTAAAATTCAGTAGATAAGAAAATACAACTTTTGTAAGAATAATTCGTATATCCTCATGTAAGTGATAGAGGGTAGAGAAAGCATGTGAATGTAACACATAATTTTTTTTAATTTTCTTGTGATCCAAGTCGCTTTCTCGATGTAAATCAAGCTGTAAATTTAGTTTTCGGCGACAATATTTACGTCTCCCGTGTAGGGTCCGTTGCCTATTTCATGTAAATACGTTGTTAGAAAGTTTTGCTGAGGGCTGTACTAATACTCCTCCCGCCCGCGGCGACTCCCCAGTTCGTGATCTCACACATCCTTGATGCGGATGCTGACTGCTCATTTCCCATAGTGCATCGGAGTACGGTAACTCTACCCCTGTCTCTCGTAGTTTATGTGCGCTTCTGCAGTGTTTTGTCCTAATATACTGACAACAAGAATGTCCATTTTTACTTTCTCTACTACGTAGGGGAAGTATTGCATTCCACCCAAAAATTCGATCTGAGATTTCACCGGAAATACATCTTTTGAGATCTCCTGAATCCAAAAAAACTATTTTTGGAAACATGTCCGCGCGCGCGCGTGTGTGTGAACAGCATAACTCAGAAACGAACAGTCGCATAAACACCAAACTTGGTATTCAGGTTCAGTATCTTCCAGAGATGCGACACGAAGGTTTTCAAGAAAATCCCCCCACCCCAGATTACCCTTTACGTGGAACATTTTTCGAAAATTTTAATTTTCTCAAAAATGGCTCCAACGATTTTGATTAAAATATCATATGTTTAAGATATTTTCATGACAAATGAAATATATATCTCGAATTTTCTGGGAATGTCTCCAAAAGTATTCATTGTGAACGACTTTTGCATAACTGGTAAACCATAAGAGACAAACTTTACTACACACAAAATGTAGATCGCGTTAAAATACACAATTTATGTCATGTACATTTTTTTGTTGAGTGAACGATTTTCGAGATATTGCTTGTTATTCCCTTAAATTTTCCAATACTTATAGTTTTTCTCAAATGGGAATTCGTTATTCATTTTTTTTTGTCCTGGTAATGCAAAGAGAATGGAATGCTCCACATAGCAACCAGTTCTTAAAATATTTGACTATTGCTTAAAGCCTACCAATTCCCCTTGCATCTACAAGAAAATTAGCAACAAGATTAACATCTCGATATCTCGATTAACGTGAAGCATATGGAGAATAAGCGTTTGTAAAAATAGTTTGTACAAGAGTAGAGAAAGTCATGCGAGTGTAACACATCAGAAATTTTTTCTGAATTCTGATTTATATGCTGATTATAGGAGGTCAAGAAATGTAACAGTATTCGTATGATTAGACGAGTAACGGCGATTGTATTGATCTGCCCAATAATCGGTGCAAAACCAGTTGTTCATTTTCTTACCACTTAGGGCCGTTTCACAGTTTAAGCTGAAGCCGAAGCTTAAGCAGGACTTTAGCCTTTAGTTTAAACTTTGCGAGTTTCACAGTAGGACAACCAGGTTCGGCTTTACTGACGTCAACGTTTCCACGGAGCAGTAAATTTGGTAACGCATGCACATCGAGTGAATTCCTTTTGTATGTTTATTGCGACGCTGCCCCTAAAATAAACTTTGTACGAGGGCGGATTGATAAGTCAGTGAACTTTCAAAGAAAATAACAATTTTTTTTCCAAAAAATCAATTTATTTCTCAACCTAGTCTCCTTTCAATTTAATACACGTTGTCCAACGTTTCTCCATTTTTCTAACCCTTCCAAAAATATGATTTTGGAAGTCCGCAAAAAATGAGGCTGCTTCTGCCATGATGTGTTCACTGGACATGAATTTCTTCCCAGTGAGCCAATTTTTCAGCTTTGCAAAGAGGAAGAAGTCGCTTGGAGCGAAATCTGGAGAATATTGTGTCTGAGGTAGCAGTTCGTAGCCCAATCCGCAAATTTTGCGATGGTAATGGCTGACTTCTGTGTGTGCATTATCCTGGTGAAAGAGAACCTTTTTCTTCACCAAATGGGATTGTTTGTTTAACAATTTTCTTTGAAACTGACCCAGAATTGCAGCATAATATGAACCTGTGATCGTTTTACCCATTTCCAGGTAGTGGATATCTATCACCCCTTGTGAATCCCAAAAGACAGCTGCCGTGATTTTTCCTGCCGATGGAATAGTTTTCACTTTCTTTGGAGCAGGTTCGCCGAAGGAAATCCATTCCTTTGCTTGTTGTTGGTTTCAGGTTGATAGTATGGATCCAAGTTTCATCAACCCTGATATAACGCCGCAAAATTGCATTTGGGTTGCGCTGGAACATGTTCAAACATCCATGTGAAATGGTCACACGAGTCCGCTTGTTCTCAAATGTGAGCAGTCGCGGCACCCATCTTACTGACAGCTTTCTCATACCCAAAAATTCGTGCAGAATGTTATACACCCGTTCACTCGAGATGTTTTCGGTCTTGCTATCTCACGGATTTTCATTTGGCGGTCTTCCAACACAATACCGTGAACTTTGTTCACCATTTCTTCTATTGTGCGCACGACATCTCTTATGCTCGAACGACCACGTCGAAATTCTGTGAACCATGCCATGTGATAGAGGAGTGTCCCCATAATACTTGTTCAGCTTTTCTTCCGTTTCCTTCACCGTCTTACCACAGAAAAAGTAGTGCTTTATCAGAACACAAAATTCACTTTTCTCCATTTTCTACGAAGCAACTCACATCCGCTTATTTTAGACGCTCTCAACAATGTTCTAAGAAACAAATGACGAATTTCCGCGATTATACCCGGAATAGATGTAAGACTTCGGTGCAAACAAGAAACCTGTGATTAGAACGTTATCTCTTGTCAAAGTCATGGACTTATCAATCCGCCCTCGTAGGTTATCCAGTAAAATAAAGTTAAAAGGACCGAAAAATCACAGTAAAAACGTAGAACTTTACTTCTCAAGAAGTCAGCATCTCTTAGAAATTGTGAAGCAGCATAAACATGTAATAAAGTGCAAGCAATCGGACGAATTACTATGGAGTAAGAAAAGCCAAACGCGGCGAAAAAAGTTCTATCCGAAAGGTGCATTAGAATGGTGTGAAACAATTTTGATAGCTCTGCAAGCTGTAAATTTGAGATGCCGAAAAAAATCCCAGCTGCAATGAGCATGCTTTCACTTATATAATCTCAATGTTAAGAGAAGCATTGTTTCTGACGAGAGGGCCTTGTTACTGAAATATAAAGGAAAACGTTATATGTAGATGTTACGGCAATGAGTGCACAATGTATACGATAAAATAATGACATGTAAATTTAAAATTAAGAGCAAGGCAAAATAAGTTTGCTTCCTACCAGTCGGTTTTTGTTTCAATAATTTCTGGTACCGACCGACCAACGGTCATTGCTGACTGTTTATTTGATTGAAATTATGAAATCTTTTGTAGAATTCTCGGTCATTCCATACATGAAAATGGTTTGGACGCAATTCTAAACATTCGTTTCTCTTGTGTTTATGGGTTAAAATAATTTTCATTTCCTCGTTACTAATATGTCTTCAGATAATATGGCGACTCCTTAGCTTAAACTACAATTCAGTACGGTTTAAGCTAAGCCACGTATAAGGTTAGATTATTACTTGAACTGCGCACTGTAAAACTCCATTTTAGCTTAAGCCTCCGTTTAAGCCCGATTCGGAGCTTAAGCTTAAACTGCGAAACCGGGCCGTGGATATTATCTAAGGTGATGTTAGTATTGCTATTGATTTTGCTACCTACTTAAGGTAAACGAGACAAAGGTTTGCAGAAGTGGTTCCATTAAACATTTCGTTTTAAGTAGGTGCTATATAAGCGAGCGCTCTCGCGGCAGTCAAACAGTGCGAGTGTGAGCCGAGTGGAGTTGAGTCAGTCAGCGAGCGAGTTAGTAGTGCGTCTCTGGTGCGACATAAATAGCGATTCCTCCAGCGAGTTGGTGACGACGGTTGTGACGTGCAGCGAATGCTACTGCGGAGCGACGGCTTGTGGAGGTCTTGTGTTCGACTCCCGATGAGGTGAACCCTCCGGCCTGAAGAGGCTACATCACGAAGGAAGCGAAGTAGATAAAACAAAACAGTGACAGCTGAAAAGCTGGACTGTCACAATAAGTACGTACGTTTCAACAGATTTATTACGTCATTGTTAGGCAGCCATTATGGGCATCCGTGCTAGAAAGACTATTATGCACGATTTTGACCATCATAACATGTTTCTTTTGCTAGGATTGCATACAACGTTTTATAGACCAAGGGAGTTGCTTAAATTTCTGCTTCATCAGAAGAACTACTCCTCCAAAAATTGGAAACCTCACATTGGAACACCCAACTTTTTTAATGATTTTTGTATACCTACAAATATTTGATTAAATTAATTATTGCTCCAATATATCAAGTTTCAAGAAAAAAATCTTACTTACTCATAAAAAAAGTATGTTTTTTTTTTAAACAAATTTCTCGTGAAGGAAGGGATGTAAAGTTGAACTACGGGAGGTAACCGAATACGAGCAGTTAATTTCGGTTGCGACTTTTCTTTTGTTGTGCAAACTGACTCATCTTCCCATATATGTTACTTTAACCTAGAAGACAACCTTCGTACCATTTGTTCAATGACTCATAATGACAAACGCAATGATAAGGGGGTGAGGGATGTAAGGGTTGTTCCCCTTTTATTTACTTGCAGCTGCACAACTGTCACCACATAGTAGTACCAACGTCATAACAAATTAATGATGACGACCCTGTTTGAGGGATGCAAGTGTGCAAACACAGGTCTCGAGGGACGAGAAACAAGGTAAAGACAAAATATAAATCCTAAGGGAGTACTTTATTAAATCATTTTTGTGTGTATGATTGGTAAGATAAGACACAGGAAAATCCAGAAAACAAATTCAACTTTTTATCTGTTAGGCTGCAAGGTTGCATCTTGATGCCATTTTCTCAGAAAAGGTTTATTTTATGCTAGCTGGCGTACCAGACTGCGCGAGCAACTTTTAACCTCGGATCACGATTTAATTAACTTTATGTACTACCTGCGGTTTTTTAATGAAATATTGCACATTCGTCTAGAGAATTTTTATGGTTTAATTCTTCCGTATACCCTTTATAAATATAATTTCGCACAGTCCCGGCTATCCATAATAACGGATGAAAGAACCTTGGTATTTACGCAAAAGTATGTGAAATATCGGCGGAACGTGTGACTTCCTTAACCTCCCTCCCCAACAATTTCCATGTTTTGGAAATGCTGCATAACCTATTAGTACCCCTTTGGCAGTGGAACTATCATAAGTCGGAATGTTCGAGTATTTTTTACATAATTACAGAAGGTAACAACTTAAACCTTGTACCTTTTCTTTGGTCCCTTAGTTATTTAATAACATAAAAGTTAGTTTTCGCATAATATACAATCCCTTAACATACACACTACGTGATGAAAAGTATCCGGACACCTGGCTGAAAATGACGTACAAGTTCGTGGCGGCCTCCATCGGTAATGCTGGAAGTCAATATGTGTTGGCCTACCCTTAGCCTTGATGACAGCGTTCACTCTCGCAGGCATACTTTCAATCAGGTGCTGGAAGGTTTCTTGGAGAGTGGCAGCCCATTCTTCACGGAGTGCGGAACTGAGGAGAGGTATCGATGTAGGTCGTTGAGGCCTGACACGAAGTCGGCGTTCCAAAACATCCCAAAGGTGTTCTATAGGATTCAAGTCAGGACTCTGTGCAGGCCAGTCCATTACAGAGATGTTATTGTCGTGTAACCACTCCGCCACAGCCCGTGCAGTATGAGCAGGTGCTCGATCGTGTTGAAAGATGCAATCGACATCCCCGAATTGCTCTTCAGAAGTGGGAAGCAAGAAGTTGCTTAAAATATCAATGTAGGTCTGCGTTGTGATCGTGCCATGCAAAACAACAAGGCCTGCAAGCCCCCTCCAGGAAAAATACCATAACACTACCACCTCGGAATTTCATGTTGGCACTACACACGCTGGCAGATGGCGTTCACCGGGCATTCGCCATACCCACACCCTGCCATCGGATCGCCACATTGTGTACCGTGATTTGTCAGTCCACACAACGTTTTGCCACTGTTAAATCGTGTAATGTTGACGCTCCTTACACCAAGCAAGGCGTCGTTTGGCATTTTCCTGCGTGATGTGCGGCTTATGAGCAGCCGCTCGACCATAGAATCCAAGGTTTCTCACCTCACGCCTAGCTGTCATAGTACTTGGAGTGGACCCTGATGCAGTTTGGAATTCCTGCGTGATGGTCTGGATTGATGTCTGACTATTACTCTTTACGACCCACTTCAAAAGTCGGCAGTCTCTGCCAGTCAACAGACGAGGTCGGCCTGTACGCCTTTGTGCTGAACATGTCCCTTCACGTTTCCAATTCACTATCACATCAGAAACAGTGGACCTAGGGATGTTTAGGAGTGTGGAAATCTCGCGTACAGACTTCTGACACAAGTGACACCCAATCACCTGACCACGTTCGAAGTTTGTGGAGCGTCCCATTCTGCTGTTTCACGATGTTTAATGACTACTGAGGTCACGGATAATGAGTACCAGGCAGTAGGTTGCAGCACAATGCACCTAAGATGAAAAACGTATGCTTGTCGGGGTGTCCGCATACTTTTGATCACATAGTGTAGATACAACGAAATAGAGGTTAACCTGGTGAATATGAGGATTTCGTACTCCCAAGTTAACATCTTTGGAAAAGAGAGGCAGTCTACGTCCATTGAGAAAAATAATCTTCTTGGTTGTTAATTATAAAATATTGTTCACTGATTTCTAATGTTCGTTGCACACAATATATCTCTTTTTATGTAATTATTTAGCATGGCCTGCTAACGAGCTTGAAATAAAAGGAAACAAACCAAATTTACTTATATAGGGTTATTAGAAGATTTTGGCATCCCAAACTTCATTGCAGACATTTATAGTATCAGAAAAGGGTTATTCAGAGCTTTTGACACGGTTTTATTGCATACACCTGCAATATTTCATAAATGACAATTAAAGAAATAAATATAATATGCGATTCTTACAGTTATTAATAGGATCATTGTCGCTTTCTAAGCACTCTTCTGTATGCTTAATTGTTATTGCCATCTGTATGTATTGCTTGGAATAAAATGTAACCGGCTTTTGTTTTTACACCATTCTCTGCAGAGCAACAGCAGCAACTGGCTTTTGTTTTTGTGGAGTACGCAGCTATGTTCGTCTCCATGGCATTCCCAACGAAGGCTTACTATATGCTTTTTAGTTTTAGTAATTTATGAATTACAATTACAAGATGTTTTATAGAGCGGGTCCTTCAGAAAGAATAAGGTTTTTTCAATGGTGAAAGAATCCTTAAAATCTGTTATGTGCTTTTTGAGATTATCCTACGCATGCATACAAAATAAATAAATAAATAACATATATTACATCTACGTACAAATTCTCTCTATAATATGAGTAGATATAGATGACACATAAAGGTAGGACTAAAATGTCCTCCGTGGTGTAGTAGTTACCATGTTAGCCTCTAGTTCCCAAGGTCGCGGGTTCAAACCCGGCGGAGGTCGATGGATTTTTTTCGGCCGTAAAAATCCCTAGCATGGCTTCCTTCGGAAGGGAAGTAAACTAAAGGCGGTGGTCTCGTGTCGTAGATTTACGGCGCGTAAAATAATCTCAAGCCTGTTAAAGAGGACTGATCAAAATTACCGGTCTTTCACGCCTAATATAGAATGGGACGCTGAGGACTATAGTAGCTAAAGAGCGTCCATAAATAAAATCAATTTCAATTTAGGACTACAATACGTAATCATTACTTTCGAACGGTTCCGAAAATAGAACTTTTATTAAAAAAATCTGATGTGTTGCATTCATATGACTTTCTCTGCCCTCTATCGCTTATTAGTGGGTATACAAACTATTCTTACTAAAGCTTATTTTTCTATCTACATTTTAATCCAAATAAACCTTTGCAGAAATAGCTCATTACACATTTTGTTATAGATACAAAGGGAACAGCGATAGTCAAACGTTTCCGAACTTCACGCTATATGCTGACCTTAAAATTCCATATTGTTTCCATGTAATCGCCAGAAACAACTGAATGCCACCAAAAAGCGTTTTGAAATAAAGTGCATTTTAAAGAGATTATATTTGTTGTGTAGTGCGTTTACGTCTATCGCTTAACGTTTATCAGTTAAACAGAATTATACAAAAATCCTTCCGAATGAAGAGGACTTTACCGACCCCCAGAAAATTAAAGCTAAACATTTTTTCGTGTAAATATCTTTAATATGTGGTATTTTAATCAACATCGTTAGAGCCATTTTTTAGAAAATAAAAACAATTCCAAAAATATTTCATGTAAAGGGTAGTTTGTGATGGGGGATTTTCTTGAAAATCCTTGTGTCGCATCTTTTATAGGTACTGAACCCAAATACCAAGTTAGGTATTTATTTGACTTTTCGTTTTTGAGTTATTGTGCTCGTAGACATACACACCGGATCTTTTCTTAAAAATGCTTTTTTTTTTTGGAGGGGGGTGCTTCAGGGATCTCCAAAACTTGCATTTCCGGTGAAATCTCGGTATGGAATTTTTGGGTGGAATGCAATACCTTGTCTACCTATTATGTACGCGGTAGAGAAAGTAGTGTGTGATATAATAAAATAACTTTTTCTGTCTATTTCATGTTAATCGAAATAAACGTTTCCAGAAATAGTTTCATTACACATTTCGTTGTAGTTACAAGAGAGATATCGAGTTGATAATCAAATCTATAAAAATCTGAAGTTTCATTGTCATGATACTTTCTCTATCCATCAATTTTACTGTTATATAACATCTACAATATTCTTACAAAAGCTGAGTTAATCGGTGAACCTTTGTATAAATAGTTACATTACACATTTCGTTGTAGGTGCAAGGGGAATAAAGGAAACCGAGTAATATGTTTATAAAAACAGGTCGCTATAGGCCGGCCTTGAAATTCCATACTTCTACATTACATCGAGAGAAGCAATTAAATAGCGACATCACTTTAAAAAAATTGCGAAAAATTCAGTTATACGTTTTATTTGTCATGTAAATATCTTAATATGTGGTGCTTAAATCAAATTCGTTGGAACCCCAAAAAAAAAAAAAAAAAATATCGAAGCATTTTCCATGTAAAGGGTAATTTGGGGAGAGAGGATTGTATTGAAAATCTTCATGCCGCGTCTTTGGAACCAAGTTTCATCTTTCTTTGGATTCAGGGAGTCTCAAAACATGTATTTCCGGTGACATCTCAATGTCGAATGTTTGGGTGGAATGCAGCATCTAGGTATGTGGTGGAGAAAGTAAAAATATGAACGTATTGAAAAATCGAAAACAGTAGGTAGTTAATGGATATGGAATGTCTGATGCCACAAAACAATTTGTTTGAAATAAATTATGGTTATAAGAGATCTATATTGTTTTGTAAAGTAAAGTGTTTGTCTGTATAAAATTCATTCCGAATGAAGAGGACTTTAGAGGCTATTCCCAGGAAATTAAAAATATACATTTTATTTATTTATTTTAGGCCGCGTGAACTAGGTCAGGAGCGACAATGTAAAATACACATAACATGACATTGTCTTTCAGTAAAATGTGTTGGAAATAACAAATATCACATCACATTGCATTGGCATTATAACTGGGTTTTAATTATTTGTCTTGTAAACATCTTAAATGTATGTTATTTTAATCAAAATCATTAGAGCCATTTTTGAGAAAATAAAAAATTTAGAAAAATCTTTCAACAAAGGGTGTTTTGGGATGAATTTTTCTTAAAATGTTCATGACGCATTTTTGGAAGATTCGGACTTAATACCAAGTTTGGTATTTATCTAACATTTCGTCTTTGAGTTAGGTAGTTCATAGGTTTCTCATGTTATCTGGATATCGAATTTTTGGGTGATATGCAATCCTCCATCTGATTACAGCAGAAACAGTAAAAACACCATAAATACCGCATTTTTGTTATTACTTTGCATCATTTCGAACATCGTCAGTGTCATCGTTTGCTTGAAATTTAAATGAAGAGGTTTTCAGTTTAAAATGTTGCCTAAGCAATGCCAAATGTAACGTTTAAATGGACATGCTCAGGTGTGTGGAAATAGCGCGTGAAATTGTAAGACTATTTCTCGTAATCTTGTTTTCTTAAATTTTTGCCATGATGTAATTTTTGTTTAGTTTCTCTACTGAGAAAGAGCCTTTTCTTGATATCAGTCATAGCTTGGGTTTAGGATTTTAATACGCTTTTTTTTTCCTCCGTCCCGGAATTTCTACTTACAAAGGAGGCAACCGTAAATGCGTTTCAGATGTTTAAGCTGTGCGAAATAGAGAAGATAAACTTCACTTTCATACATGAATGCTTTTGTTTTGCAAAGAGAGAATACAGAATGGCTTCGCTATCAGTTACAACACTTGGTTTGGGTTTTACAGAACTAAACTTGACGACAGGGACTCCAGGAATTAACATGCTTTTCCATTGTTCATGTTAGCTTGAGTAAATGTATAAATTCGCAGTGCTTTTTGGTGTAACTGGTCTAGTTAGAAGTGTTGAGATAATGAGCGGCAGGATAAAGCTGTCCAACCGACCACCACAAGTTGTATCCCCAAAACTTGTGATGGTATCTTTGTCGCCTGCTTGACAGTTACAATCGATCGTGGCGCTCTGGCAGTTCTGAGTTGATGAAGCCTTGATAATAACCACCAGTTTACAACTGCTCCAGGGTGTGAAAACGTTTCTGACCCTTCTAGAACACGCTGAAAGAGCATGAGGTTTAAAGGAAAGACCATTTTTACTTGCATTCTATCCAAAAATTCGATATCGGGATTTCACCGGTAGTACATGTTTTGAGGCTCCCTGAATTAAAAAAAAAACATTTTTAGAAAAAGGTCCGTGCGCGCGTGCTTGTTTGTTTATGAACAGCATAACTTAAAAACGAAAAATCGATTACATACCAGGCTAGGTACTTAAGTTCATTAACTTCCAAGAATGGGATATTAAGATTTTCAAGACAATCCCCACACCCAAAGTACCCTTTACAAAAAATGTTTCGCTAATCCTGGTTTTCTCAAAAATGTCTCTTATGTTTTTGGTTGAAATATCGTATATTTAAGATATTTGCATGACAAATAAAATTTATGATGTGGCGTATTGGGTAATTAGTAGCTATTGTCATGCCAGACACATTATTGCGTCGTATTGGTGACAGCATTGTTGGGGTAATTTCGGCTTTGGGTTTTGAAGTTATTTTGGCATGACCCTCTCCAGCTAGACCTAGCGGGTCTAGAGAGGGTTGCGGAGGGAGAATAGATTAGCGTTACTTTTCTTTGTGTTGTGTTAGCGTCCCTTTGGTTTGAGAGTCGAGTGAGTGAAGTTGTTTGTGAAGAGTGTTAATGTAGCTCATGTGTATAGCATCTCCCCTCATTTCTTTCTTTATCTCTTTTGTGTGCGATGTAGGGGCACTGTGTTTTTATTGACTAAACCACAGTTAATGTGATTAATGTGAATTCTGTGTATTTTGTTATAAATATCCCACTCCTACACTAGAATGTGATGTTCAAAGTTCTGGTCCCCTCACTGTCTCTGCAGCTACGTCTCCCAATGTGCATGCTGGGGTAATTAAAACTTAATATTTTAGATGGAAACCTTTTGGCCCTAACCCCAATATGTAACAATATCCATCTTGAATTTTCTGCTAATAACCTGTAAAGCCTATTGGCAGAATCGTATTGTTAATTCGTAAGAGATAGACAAAATCTTACTATTAAAAAAAATGGATCTCGTTAGAGCACACAATTTAGGTCATTGTTATGGTGTTAAGCTTTCTGAGACGGTATTTGTTTGAATTTTCAAATGCATACACCTTTTCCAAGTGGTAAGCCGTTATTAGTTTTTTTCTTGTGGTCATGTAAAGAATACGGAATTTCAAAACCAGTCGTCCTCCGTAGTGTAGTGATTACCATGCTAGCCTCTAATTCCGAGATCGCGCGTTCAAACCTGGCGGACGGCGATGGATTTTTTCGGACGTAAAAATTCTTAGTATAGCTTCCTTCGGAAGGGAAGTAAAACCGGTGGTCCCGTGTTGATTTACGGCACGTAAAAGAACCTCAAGCCTGATAAAGAGACCTCACAGCAAAATTACCGATCTTTTAAGCCCAATATTGAACGGGACACTAAGAACCACAGCAGTTAAAGAGCGCCATAAAAAACTTGTTCTCTTTTTTAATTTCAAAGCCATCACATAGTGATACGCTTTTTAAAAATCCGACTATCGCTTTAGATTATTGTATTCTTCTTAAAGAAAAGACATACGGAAAAATAAAGAGAAAATTACTATAGGATATATTAGAAAAGAAAGGATACTCCAGGCATAGAATTAAAGTACTACAAAATATTTATAAGACAACTAGAATCACAATTAGTGTAGGAAATGGAGGATTTTCAGAGGAAATAAAATTTAGTAGCGGTTTAAGACAAGGGTGCAGTTAGTCCCCGCAATGTTTTAATATATACACTACGTGATGAAAAGTATCCGGACACCTGGCTGAAAATGACGCACAAGTTCGTGGCGCCCTCCATCGGTAATGCTGGAAGTCAATATGGTGTTGACCCACCCTTAGCTTTGATGACAGCGTTCACTCTCGCAGGCATACTTTCAATCAGGTGCTGGAAGGTTTCTTGGGGAATGGCAGCCCATTCTTCACGGAGTGCGGAACTGAAGAGAGGTGTCGATGTAGGTCGTTGAGGCCTGGCACACGAAGTCGGCGTTCCAAAACATCCCAAAGGTGTTCTATAGGATTCAAGTCAGGACTCTGTGCAGGCCAGTCCATTACAGAGATGTTATTGTCGTGTAACCACTCCGCCACAGCCCGTGTAGTATGAGCAGGTGCTCGATCGTGTTGAAAGATGCAATCGACATCCCCGAATTGCTCTTCAACAGTGGGAAGCAAGAAGGTGGTTATAATATCAATCTAGCTCTGCGCTGTGATCGTGCCACGCAAAACAACAAGGGGTGCAAGCCCCTCCAAGAAAAACACGACCACATTATAACACCACCACCTCCGAATTTCACTGTTGCGACTACACACGCTGGCAGATGACGTTCCCACACCCTGCCATCGGATCGCCACATTGTGTACCGTGATTCGGTCCTGCACACAACGTTTTGCCACTGTTCAATTGTGTAATGTTGATGCTCCTTACACCAAGTGAGGCGTCGTTTGGCATTTTCCTGCGTGATGTGTGGCTTATGAGCAGCCGCTCGACCATGGAATCCAAGGTTTTTCATCTCACGCCTGTCATAGTACTTGGAGTGGATGCTGATGCAGTTTGGAATTCCTGTGTGATTGTCTGGATAGATGTCCACCTATTACTCTTTACTATCCTCTTCAAATTCGGCGGTCTCTGTCAGTCAACAGACGAGGTCGGCCTGTACACTTTTGTGCTGTACATGTTCCTTCACGTTTCCACTTCACTATCACATCAGAAACTGTGGACCTAGGGATGTTTAGGAGTGTGAAAATCTCGCGTACAGACATCTGACACAAGTGACACCCAATCACCTGACCACGTTCGAAGTCTGTGGAGCGTCCATTCTGCTGTTTCACGATGTCTAATGACTACTGATGTCGCGGATAATGAATACCAGGCAGTAGGTGGCAGCAAAATGCACCTAAGATGAAAAACGTATGTTTGTGGGAGTGTCCGGATATTTTTGATCACATAGTGTACATGTATGAAGTTCTTAGTGAAATAAAAGAAGTGCCATCTGGAATCAAACTAAATAGAAATATGTACTGCAGTGAATATACTACTCTATGCTGACGACATTATAGTAATTCAAGAAACAGAAAATGCTTTGTAGAAAAATGTTTTCGAACTAGGAGATGTGCTAACAAAATGTGGAATATAATATCAATTAATATGACAAAAGTAATGGCCTTCCAAGGAAAGTATCCTATAAGATCCAAAATAGTAAAAAATAACAAGTACTAGAACAAGTAAAAAAATTATTTATTTAGAATGTAAAAGTAGTTTACCTAGACAATCAAGATTTAAATAGTAAAGTAAGTAAATTCCAAAATAATTCCGGAAGATTAGCAAGAACACTAAAAAGAACAAGAAAAGAAACTAGCCTAACGTGCTATAAGAGTGGCGATTTTAATCCTAATCTATGGTTTTGAGACGTGGACTATTAAAAAAATCTGATGTGTTACACTCACATGTCTTTCTCTAGTTTCTTGTACAAACTATTTTTACAAACGCTTATTCTCCATCTACTTCATGTTAATCGAGATAAACATTTGCAAACTCTATCTTATTGCTAATTTCCTTGTAGATGTAAGGGGAAAATATATTTATAAGGGCAATATAGAAATACAGTAGCCTTTAAGCACATACATATCTCTTAATAGCTGGTTGCTAGGTGCAGCACCATTCCCTTTCCCACAGATTAATACTCTTTGCATATCCAAGACAAAAAAAATGAATAACGAATTCCCATTTTAGAAAATAAGTATTGAAAAATTTAAGGGAATAACAAGCAATATCTCGAAAATGGTTCACTCAACAAAAAAAATGTATATGACATGAATTGTGTATTTTAACGCGATCTACATTTTTTGTGTAGTAAAATTTTGTCTATCTCTTATGGTTTACCAGTTATGCAAAAGTCGTTCACAATGGAGAATACTTTTGGAGACATTCCCAGAAAATTCAAGATATACATTTTGTCATGAAAATATCTTAAACATATGATATTTTAATCAAAATCGTTAGAGCCATTTTTGAGAAAATTAAACTTTTCGAAAACTCTTGCATGTAAAGGGTAATCTGGGGTGGGGAGATTTTCTTGAAAACCTTCATGTCGCATCTCTGGAAGATACTGAACGTAAATACCAATTTTGGTGTTTATCCGACTGTTCGTTTCTGAGTCATACTGTTCAGAAACACACACACAGACACACACACACACACACACACACGAACATGTTTCCAAAAATGCTTTTTGTGGATTCAGGGGTCTCAAAACATGTATTTCCGGTGAAATCTCGGTATCGAATTTTTGGGTGGAATACAATACTTCCCCTACTTACTGTACGTAGTAGAGAAAGTAAAAATAAATAAATGAGATACTTAATTTATTAGTGTGTGTACAATAATGTATTAAACAAAAAATATAGAGAGGAAGTAAGTATTTACCCTATAAAAGAAAAAAATAAAGCAATATAGAGAAAGGTGGACAAAACCCGATAACCCAACATGACATGAATACCGACCATGTGGGAAAAGAATATTGGGAGATCGATGAGAAGATGGAAAGCGATATCAGGCCGGAACAGGAGATATCTTCTAATCCATGAAGAAATGATGATGACTTGCAACGGGATGTGCAAATGTGTAATGAAGGTTTATTTTTATTGCCAAGAGGCAGGTAGAAGAAGCATTTGTAAGAATAATTTGTAGAGAAAATCATGTGAATGCAATACATCACATTTTTGTGAAACCATTTTCACCACAAACTGCATGTTTGCTTAATTATATGTAGTTTCACCACATTCCTCGAATCACTCCAGAATTCCTGAAGGGATTCAACAGGAACAAGGCATTGTTTTACCTCTGCGAAAAACTGCTGCTAAGCCTGAGGCCTCTTTCTGAAGTTTCTTGTGACAATCCACCAATGAATGTCATTAAAATAAAGTCTTGAAGTCGACAATTTTTTCGTTGCTTATTATGCATACACACTCTATACTTGACTAATTTTGGAAGTATTTTTACGCTATGTGCAGTCATTTAAATTCTCTTGAGCACAGAATTGTAATGCATATTCAAATTTGTAAGAGTCCTTTTTTGTCAAAACAGTATTCTCGGCATTTTTCATTAGTTAAAATGCTCCAAGTGTCATAGCTTTTAACTAATTAACCCCTAATTTTCAATAAACTTTCAGGAATGATAATGCATACCCATTTTTTGAATTACGTAGTTATATATTTTTATTTCAGATTTTAATGGTTTTATTTCATAAAATGAAAAATGGTTCATTCTTGTTTTCTTGTAAATTTGAATAAAATTGTAAACAAATGAAACAAGTAATGTTATGCAGTTTAGATTAAATCATAATAATAATAATAATAATAATAATAATAATAATAATAATGAAAGCTTATAGCTTATTTAATAAAGCTATTTGAGCTTATGAAGTTTGATTATGCATTAAAACGGAGTATTTAGCAACATTTCATTTAATTTTTTTACTTTCTCTACTACGTATAGTAAGTAGGGGAAGTATTGCATTCCACCCAAAAATTCAATACCGATATTACACCGGAAATACATGTTTTGAGACCCCCTGAATCCAAAAAAAATTTTTGGAAGCACGTCAGTGTCCGTGTGGGTGTGCGCTTGTCTGTGACCAGCATAACTCAGAAACGAACAGTCGGATAAACACCAAACTTGGTATTTAGGTTCAGTATCTTCCGGAGATGTGACACGAAGGTTTTCAAGAAAATCCCCCCACCCCAGATTACCCTTTACATGGAACATTTTTAGAAAATTTTAATTTTCTCAAAAACGGCTCTATCGATTTTGATTAAAATATCATAGGTTTAAGATATTTTCTAGACAAATAAAATGTATATGTTGAATTTTCTGGGAATGTCTCCAAAAGTATTCTTCATTGGAACGACTTTTGCATAACTGGTAAACCATAAGAGATAGACAAACTTTTACTACACAAAAAATGTAGATCGCGTTAAAATATACAATTTATGTCATATACATTTTTTTTATTGAGTGAACCATTTTCGAGATGTTGCTTGTTATTCCCTTAAATCTTTCAATACTTATTTTCTCAGATGGGAATTCGTTATTCATTTTTTTGTCTTGGATATGCAAAGCGTATTAATCTGTGGCAAAGAGAATGATGCTGCACATAGCAACCAGCTGTTAAGAGATGTCTGTGCTTATATCGCCCTTGCAAATACAAAACAAGGGGAACATAGTAGGCCTTTAGCGATAGTCATATATTTTTAGAACTGGTCGCTATGTGTAAAATGTAATTCTCTTTGCATGTTATAAGATCGTTTGTGCAAATATTTATCTCGATTAATATGAAATAAATGGAGAAGAGGAGTTTGTAAAAATAGTTTGTACAAGATTAGAGAAAGTCATGTGAGTTTAACACATCAGATTTTTTTTTTTTTTTTTTTTTTTTTTTTTGCGGTCCCTTTTCGAGCAAAGTAATGTTACCATTTACCCTATTTTGAAGTTCGGAATCAAGGTGTTATACTGGGTGCGGAAAAATAATGTGCAGAAATTTGTTGAGCACTAAGGCAGTACCAAAAGAAGCATTTTGAGGTTAGGAACCTGGTTTTTATACTGCACTACATGCTCAACATTAAATCCGCCATATTAGTGACGTGTCAGATGTAAACAAAACACACTCATGTACAGTACTTGTCATTGTCTATAGTTGTGTCTGGTGTGAAGGTACGGTAATACCGCCTTGTTCATTATAGTACGTGCATGTAATGGTAGTTTCTCATTATACACCAGTACTCCTTAGTTGAGACAGATTGTACACACTTGTGTGGGTTACATTGAAGTGGGTTTTATTATTACGTTCTTTGCCCCACGCTTTGGGCGTCAGTTTGATGAAGGTAGTTTCTGCCACACGTATGGAAGCCAATTTGAAGCAGAGTAATTTTATGGTGGTGTTGCATTGTATTTCGACTGTTGGGGATCCGAACTTGAAGTAGTTGCAACCGCACGTATGATACCCGGTAGCCTTCGTCCCAAGTTTAAAAATATTAACTTTGTAATTTGTTTCTTTAAATATTATATATTTACTTTTGCGTCGGCTGCATCAGTATTATTGTTAGAGACATGGATTTCTTTGCAGGGTATAGTGCGGCTAATAATGTAGACTTACACAGATTATAATTTTTACTTCACTCCTTTTTATTAATTCTTGACACTATTTAAATAACACTTCACTGATATAGAGAGCTGTGAGATTGTTTTTTATTAATTACTTGCACTTTTTAACATGCAAACTATTTTTGTCTCTCACAAAATATGTATTAAATTTCTCGAGGACGCATCTCGCGTCTGGTTAGGAACACTGTCTACAAGCAATTGACTTCAGAATTTGTAAATTTTGCTCCATTTTAGTTTCCGATTGGCTAATCCTAGTCCAATAGAATACCTTCATTTAACTAAAGCTTTTTCTGGTTGTTGATTGGCTATTTTATAAACTGTCTCAAAAATTACATTATTGTTGCTCCAAGAATTACCAGTAGCATTTAAACTTTCTAATTCATTATTGCCTCAAGGTTACCTCATTGTTAGCAACTTTGAACCTATTATGTTCACAGCTCCTACATTATTAAATTACGTAATACATTCACATAACATTATTAAACATGTACATGTTAATATAAACATTAATACAATGACTGTTACATACACATATTGTTTTAAGGCGGGCTGTTATTGAATTTATATATTATATAATTAGACTGAAATCATTTAAGTGTTAAAAATACTGTCTCAACATTTCATTTTGATGCTTCATAAGGTCAGATTTCAATTATGTTCATGCAGCGTTCCTGTTATACAGCATCTGAGATCCCATGCTTCTAACCTCAAAATGCTTAGTTTGCTACTGTCGTTCTACTCTACAATTTTCTGCCTGTATATAATCTTCGGTTTGGCCAGTCTTCAATGAAAAGTTTAAAACAAACGTATAAATAAATTAGTAATTTTTGCTTCAGAATAGACAGTGCGTTAGTATCAATTGTTTATCCAAAATGGGATATTGCCAGAAAATGTTTGGTTACACTTTTATTGTGTATATGATAATTGTATACTAATCTTGGGGCATGCTGCTAAACTAAACAAGTAAATTAGTTTTTATTACGGCTGTGTACTGTGTATCAGAGTAAGGGCCCCTCACAACAGCTCATTTACAATAAATGGTACATTGAGTGAAACCAGAGAAGCACATCCTTTCTCCCGGAGCTAACATTCAGGGTGCACTGACCTCCCCCTTTTGTTTTTTGTGCTTTTGTTTTCTTTTTCCGCTAACGCATAACAAAAACATCTTCCTCTTTCTTCAGTGTTTTTGAACTTCGCCTGTCTCAGAGCATGCATCAAAACACTTCAATAATATACTCTTGCCGAGCGAGATGGCTGCTAGCATTCGGGAGGTTGCGGGTTCAAATCCTCCAGTACACATTGTGTATACTGGAGTTTTCGATAAATACTGGATTGGATGTTCCATATCACCGTCCAAATCCACCCGTACATACAGTACTAGCCACGGGCAGAATAATACAATAACTCATTAATGTTATAAGATATCTAATTCACAGCTTCTCAGCATCAACACATTAATAATTTCTTTCTTTAATATTTTGTTCTAAGTTTTACTTGTTATGTATTCTTTGCTAATATTGTGTGTATAATAATTAAGAGGATGTTAAAAACACGCATATTCATAATGTACACATGTAGAGAACAAGTTTATAACGTTATAACATATAAAATATAATATAAGATAGAAAGGCAATCGTTAGCTATATAACCAGTAATATAAAATTTCGAGAAATGCAGTAGTATCTACGTAAGCATGTAACGAATCTTGAATTCATAATTAAGCTGATGGAAGTCTGTAAACATATATGCAACATAAACTGTTATTGGACTGTAGCACCAATCAGGTACATTGATACATGCCTATAATTCAAATACGTACGTTAAGAAGAACGGTTGGAAGGAACGCTAACAGAAGCTTGTCAGTGTTCGAGCAGGAAGGTAGTGTTTAAGCTCTTCTCTAAATGGACGCTAAAACTACGTGTTTAAATTCTACCAGTTATATATATTTTAAAAATGACAAAGGTAATAGTGAATTGTGAATATCATATGTGGTTTATCTAAAATACAAGTAGAATAATTAACAGAATACGTGTGTGCAAAGTATCTTAACCTTCTCCATACCCAACCCGACAAGACACAAGTGTTCTCCGATACAAATACAGCAGCCGTGGCACTGTTATAAAATAATAAGTACAACGTAGTAACACACACACACGCAAGAATACAGATATACGATCATCAGATTCAAGTCTGCGAGAACGTCGAAATACGTCACGAGAGTACGGGCATCAAGACGACCTACAGGTGCGTAACACAGCATCCATCATCAACGTAGTGGGGTCCTAACAAGGGGAACCGCTACAATGAAGTAGTATAAAATGGATAGAACAGGAATGAGACTATGCAACAAAGGCCATCTGTTCGACTTCACACTGGCTACGTGTACAGCCACTGATGGTGTCTCCATACAAACAAAATAAGGTCGGTTTGTCCTTGTCAATGCCCGGTTTGAAATGAACGACACCTACGTTTCCTTTAAAGCAATGTAGAATAGATTTACGTTCTGTAATAAGTTTTGTAGAATTGCCTGACTTTTACAATATATAAGTTATACAAAGTATAACTTTTTAGGGATCTCAACCATTCAAACGAAAGTACAATACTATGTAAGCTTGTAAAAATCACTTAAATATTAGTTGACGTCTTTAACACTCATACAGCTTTATTTACTGAAATATGTAAATAGTAATATATACATCTTTAAAACTTATGTAGGACATATTAGGACTTTATCCTTTTTAAGGGAACACGGTCAGCTAAAGTCTCAAAAAATAAATTTATTTTATTTTTGAAAAAAATTCGCAAATCTTGAACAGAATATGTGGGTTCTGTTTAAATTAAGAGAAGAAAGTTGAATAATAATTTATGGGATATTGGGTTTAATAATTTTTGCAGTAATTGGAGGAAGAATGTTAACTTGAACAATTTTTTTAACTACTTATTTTATTTGTTTACCATTGTTTATGATAACGATATTATTTATGTCCTTGAATGGCGCTTTAAATTTCTGCCACGCCTCCACTTTAAATTGGTTTTTTCTCAAAACTACATTTTCTTTGCTTTATGTACTACCTTTTTTCTGAAAGTATGGGCCAATCGTGGTGAAACTTTGCAGGAACATGTAACAACGATACATGTTATTTTGAACTACAATCGTGTGTGTATCTTTAATATGGACATTGGTGAATGCTATTAGTAAAAAAAATTATGCATTTTTTTCGAGTGTAATTTTTTTTTTTTTTTTTTTTTTTACAATTTTTTGTGAAAGTTGTAATTAAGGTATTAGATTCTTTCTTGTTCGACTCGAAGAAAATATTGCTGAAAATGTCTGTACGGAATTTCAAAGTTGTATCATTGATAGTTTCTGCAAAAAGGAACATAAAGTTATATTTAAAAAATATAACCTTAAGATAAAGTAACTGATTAATGAAAGATACTTATCAGATATATACAACATTTCTGTTGTGTATGTAGCAGATGTTAGTATACATGCACATGAAATTTGGTGAGTTTTTCTGTAATAGCTTAAGAGGAATTGGTGTTTTACTAAAATGATACACATTTGCTTATTTCAGTCATCTATCTCCCCTTAAACAGCTAAAAGGCGCTTTAAAATGTTGCTTTTAGTGTGTATAAGACTTAAGTTACACAATTCAGCATCACAAATGTTATTTAAACCATCGTAAAAGAAACTAAGGGTTTATTATTGATACAATTGTATAACATTACTTTACGAAAGTGTCTACCACTTTTTCAGTTTAAGTTAGGGAAAGGACTGGACTTAAGACTTTTTAAAAAAATTCACACAAAAATTTCTCAAACATTGCAGAATAAGCATCAATTTGAGAAAGTTTTTATTTAGCTCCACGTATGAACGCCAATTTGAGAAGATGGTTTGTTTACGTTATTTGCACCACGCTTTGGGCGTCAATTTGAGAAATGGTTTTATTGTTATTTTGAAGGAGTTGTATTATATTTCAACTGTTTGGAGCCGAACTTGTAGTAGTTGCAACCGCACGTATAGTACCCGCTTTCCGGTAGCCTTCGCCCCAAATGTACTTTCAGGTGGCAATTGCCGCAAGTTTAAAAAAATATTAACTTTGTAATTTGACTGTTTCTTTAAATATTATATATTTGTGTTTGCCTCGGCTGCATCAGTATTATTGTTAGAGCACGTTTCTCTTAGCAGCGTTGTGATGCGACTAAGAATGGCTTACACAGATTATAACTTTTAATTCACTCCTTTTTATTAATTCTTGACACGATTTTAATAACACTTCACTGATATAGAGAGCTGTGAAATTCTTTTAATTAATTAATTACACTTTTTTAACACGTAAACTTATTTTTCGTCTCACACGAATACGTATTAAATCTCTCGAGGACACTTTTTGCGTCTGGTTAGGAACACTGTTTGCAGGGAACACGTCCAGTTATGAGTGCTGTCTAGAAGCAACTGACTTGAATTTGTAAATGTTTTCTCCTTTTTAGTTTCTGATTGGCTAATCCTAATCCAATAGAATACCTTCATTTAACTAAAGCTTTTTCTGGTTGTTGATTGGCTATTTTATAAACTGTCACTATAATTACATTATTGTTGCTCCAATAATGACTAGTAGCATTATTAAACATTCTTACTCATTATTGCCTCAAGGTTACCTCATTGTTACCTCATTGTTAGCAACTTTTAACCTGTTTCTCACAGCTCCTATATTATTAAATTACGTAATATATTCACATAACATTATTACACATGGATACAATAATATAAGCATATGCAATGACTGTTACATACATTTTACAAATTATTGTTACATACGCATATTGCTTTAAGGCGGGCTGTTATTGAATTTATATTATATAATTGGACTGAAATTATTTAAGTGTTAAAAATACTGCCTCAAGTTTCGTTTTTGCCTTTCTGGCCATTTAAATACCCAAACGCGACGTTTAAATCAACGTGCACAGATATGGATATAGCGCGCGAAATTTTAAAAAAATTGTTTTTCCCTACATTTTTACCATGCTCCCCATCATCCAGTTTTTATTCAGTTTCTTTTACATTCTCATTTGAAAGTCGATGAAGGGATCTAAAGAGCGTTTTCTTGATATCAAGTGTAGTTTTAGGTTTAGGGTTACTATAATTTAATAATGGTTGATTGATAGAAAATGTAAAGCATTAAAAAGTATTATTAATTTTTTCAGGAAATGTTTTAATGTCATAATAAATTTAATATTTAATTGTAAAGAAGTATATTCGAGGTAAAATTTAAAAGTTTATATTCCAAGCTTTCATCACTTGGGCATTTCGTATGACACTCGAGTTCTATTTCTGGAAAATTATTTTCTTGGAAAGAATTATTTTCATGGAACCATGCAAAATAATTTAATTATTTTGTACTCTTCTGTGGTAACAATTTGACTAAATTGGTTGAAATTTGTAAAATTTAGATTGCAGTTCCGGATAGGTGCTCTTAAGCATTTGGAATGCAGCCGTTTCAGTAGTGAGTCCCGGCCCCATTCCTGTGCAATATCTTCATTTAGGCGTCTAAGAACTGAATCCAAACTATCCACCTCTGAACGATAAAGCGAATACACTGTTCTTAGCAACTCCATCCCCCTACAGCATGCCGGTGAAATCGCGTTTGTTTACATAGAGCCACCTTCACCCATAGAACAGCTATCCTGACGGAGTTTTACAGATTAAGGTGACGTAAAAGTTACCTTTTAAAAGTAACTGAAGCATTCTTGGATCTCATAGTTTATGAGAATGAAAGCTGTGTAGTATCAATGGTTCTCTAGCAATTAATGATTATTAGCTAAAGACTGACCTGATGCATTCACACTACTTTCTCTACTAATGGCAAATTCACTTACATATTATAAAGGTAAAGGTACGTATGAGCACGGAGGGGCCCGCAAAACCTGGGCAGAGCACCGCAAGTAGGCTGTAACGGCTCTTTTTGCTTCCAACGTGACTGGGAGGGAAGGATGAGGGAAGAGACTCGAAGGGGGACCAGATACGGATGCAAACGGGCGCAAGCATGGACGCATCCAACGTCGCACGGTCCCTGCCTACAAGCCACCAATCTCCTCGTAGCGGAGCCCCACGTTGAGGAGAGACCTAACTGAGCGGTACCGTGGCATTGCCGGGGAGGAAACCTCTACAGTGCGTAAGCTACCGCCCAGCCGCAACCCGCAGAACACCGTCGCCTGGTTCTACAACGCTGAAAAGATGACAAGGAAGATGATGGGTGGGGCAAATGAGAGGAAGGAGGGTCGTGGTAGAAGATGAATCACTCCAGCATTCACCTGGCGATCCAGGGAAACCGCAAAAAAACCCATGGGCAGAGTGAACGGTCGTCGGGTATCGAACCCGGGACGTACCGAATGCGGGCCACAGACGTAGCCGCCTGATCCATCCCGCTTGGTTATATTATAGTGTGTTAAGAAAGAGAGAGCGAAATTTATTAATAAATCATCTGTTCTCCAGTAAGGTTGACCACGTGAATCCAAAATACATGGACAAAATTTTAAAATTGTTTACAACTGATTTTGAAAATAAAGTATCCTAGCTATTAACAATTGTTTGTGGAAATAAGCATATCCTGGTTATTTCTATTAATATTTTTATATGTTTACAGAGTTTATTTAAAAATAATTATCTTAGATGTCCATTTTTCTTAAAGTATAAATGGAAATGCAATATTTGATTGAATCTCTTAGTATCTTTATGAGAATCTTCTTTTTCTCGTCGAATCGCAATTGAAATACTTTTGTTGAATTTAGGAAGGTATCTCTTTCTTAGCACAGAAGACCTCTAGTAGGCCGTTTATTTCTTGGGATATTGAACTTCGCAGACAGGAGTGGAATGTATGCCTCATAAATTGCTTCTTTTTCTAAATTTATCTCCTCTACTTGTTTTACGTCCCGCTATCCTCGCTACGTTGCTCACTATATATTTTTAGCTATGCATTGTTTCAATTTTAGCAAGAAGCGGAAATGGCATTTAACCCGAGATTGGAAACCAAAACGGAAACGAGAACGGAAAGTAAAACAGCATACAATCTTTTTGGTTCACGATAGCCTGGTAACGAAAACCGGAATGCATATCGATGGCCGTATCGATAAGATAGTGGAAAGTCCATTATGCGCATTGGGATTTCATTTGTATTTAACTGACCAATGGTACTTTTTCACCTGCTTCCAAATCAACCAACATAATGCGAGTTAGTCAGTCAAAATTCGATAGAATAAATGCTGATCCCTTACTATATAAGATCCCCGTAGTCATACATTTATTCCTGTATTACGAGGGCGATTCTGAAAATTTTTAGAATGCCGAGTTTGTAAAAACAAATGAAGTTTCATTATACTTGACAGCTACTTTCTAATGACTTGCGAGTTCATTGCCATGTAGTTTTTCGATTTGTTCTAATAGTTTGTGAATTATCATTTAAAGATTTTGTATTCACTCAAAAATGAGCTTGACTAGAGAACATTTCTGCGCTATTATTTTTTACGACTTTATATCTCATTAACGTCTAAACAATGTGAAGTCTGGCTTAGAAATACATTTGGCGAAGAAGCCCCATTTAAGGCAACAATTTATAATTGGTACAGCGAATTCAAGAGAGATCGGTTTTTACTTTTCCTACTACGTATAGTAAATAGGGGAAGTATTTTACTTTCTGTACTACGTATAGTAAGTAGGGGAAGTATTTTACTTTCTGTACTACGTATAGTAAGTAGGGGAAGTATTGTATTCCACCCAAAAATTCGATACCGAGATTTCACCGGAAATATATGTTTTGAGATCCCCTGAATCAAAAAAAAAGCATTTTTGGAAACATGTCCGTGTGTGTGTGTGTGTGTGTGTGTGTGAACAGCAAAACTCAAACGAACAGTCGGATAAACACCAAACTTGGTATTTAGCTTCAGTATCTTCCAGAGATGCGACAGGAAGGTTTTCAAGAAAATTCCCCTACCAGATTACCCTTTACAAGGAAAATTTTTTGAAAATTATAATTTTCTCAAAAATGGCTCTAACGATTTTGATTAAAATATCACATGTTTAAGATATTTTCATGACAAATGAAATGTATATCTCGAATTTTCTGGGAATGTCTCCAAAAGTATTCTTCATTGTGAACGACTTTTGCATAACTGGTAGACCATAAGAGATAGACAAAATTTTACTACACAAAAAATGTAGATCGCATTAAAATACACAATTTATGTCATTTACATTTTTGGTTGTTGAGTGAACCATTTTCGAGATATTGCTTATTATTCCCTTAAATTTTTCAATACTTATACTTTTTCTCAAATTCGTTATTAATTTTTTTTTGTCATTGTAATGCAAAGAGAATGGAATACTCCACATATCAACCAGCTGTCAAAATATTCGACTATCGCTTAAAGCCTAGCATTCCCCTTGCATCTACAAGAAAATTAGCAATAAGATTAACATCTCGATATCTCGATTAACATGAAGCATATGGAGAATAAACGTTTATAAAAATGGTTTGTACAAGAGTAGAGAAAGTCATGTGAGTGTAACACATCAGATTTTTTTCTTAGTGATGAATTTTGAAGAACGCCCAAGAACTGCTGTTACTGATGAAAATATAGCCGCTGTTCGAGCAATGCTTGAAGATCGGCGGACATTTTATGAATTTATTCGGACGACTTTGGCCATTGGTACGAATCATATCCAAAATATTTTACATCAACAGTTGGACGTGTGAAAACTGTCGATGGAAATTAAATTGAATTCAGTTTTATTTATGGACGCTCTTTAACTGCAGTGGGCCTTGGCGTCCCATTCTATATTCGGTGTGAAAGACCGATAATTTTGCTCAGAGGCCTCTTTATCAGGCTTGAGGTTCTTTTACGTGCTGTAAATCTACGACACGGGACCACCGGTCCGAAGGAAGCCATGCTAAGAATTTTTACGCCCGAAAAAAACCATCGCCATCCGCCGGATTTGAACCCGCGATCTCGGGAACTAGAGGCTAGCATGGTAACCCCTACACCACGGAGGACGACTCTGTCGTTGGATTCCACATAAACTGATTCCCGATCAAAATCAACAACGCATTGGTTGGTGCAAAAAGCCTGGAAAAATTCCAAGACGGCACTTCGAATTTAGTTTGGAATATCGGTACTGGTGATGAAGCTTGCATTTATTGTTATGATCCTGAAAAGAAAAGCCAATCGGTTAATTAGGTCTTTCGAACAGAAACTAAGCCTACAAAAGTCCGACGAATTCGCAGTGCGGGTAAGAAGATGGTTACTATTTTTTTTTGTCTAAAACGGGCCATATTGCTATTGTAGCATTAGAAGATAGACGTACCGTTATTGCCAATTGGTACACAAATGTCTACCTCAAATGTTTAAAAAGTTCCTGAAAAACGCCCAAAAAGAAAAATAATGTTACATCGTAACGCATCGTCGCATACAGCAAAACTTAACAACCCAGTATCTGGATGGCCTGAAGGTCAGCACCATGGACCCTCCACTAAACAGCCCTGACCTAATACCTTTTGATTTATTTTTGTTTCCAAAAATTGAAGACAAAATGCGCGAAATCACTTTTTCCTCATCAGATGAAGCAGAGGAACATTATGAAAGCCTGGTTTCTGAAATGCCTCAGGAAGAGTGGCATAATTGCTTTAAGGATGGTTTCATCGAATGCAAAAATGTATTGATGTTAAACGGAAATGAAGTGAAAAACAATAAAGCAATTTAGAAATTTTAAAACTAATTTCTATGTGATTTTCTAAAAATTTTCAGTGTTGCCCTCGTAATAGCGCGATTGAAGTTTTTTGTTGTTCTTTGTCAGTTTCTTCAGCTTTCGCTTTTTTTTTTCTTTTTTTTTTAATTAGTCAATGCAAATTATGAGTTCCATATAAACAAACTAAAAGGACTCCTTTGCTAGAAGAACCAATCTGAGGTGTCAGGATCTAAGTTGTGATGCACATTTGCCAGAATTTCTTCCATTTTCATTCTCCCAACTTGCGACTAGAGAGAGCTCTAGCGGCTGTTTCATGTCGCGGCCCCTGGGATAATTTCTACAGTGAAGAGTCTAATTTGCATAATATGAATCCAGTATGCCGTGCCCGGGAACGAGAACGACAATGTTTACACTTGGCAAGTTTTCTTTCCCGTTCCCCGAACCCGGGAGAGCTTCCCGTTAACTTAGTTTTTATGTGTTATAAAAAATACGAGGGCTGTCCCAGAAGTACCCGACCTAACAAAGAAAACACAAACATTTTGGTGAAAAGCATCTTTATTTCTCTACATAGTCTCCTTTCAGCTCGATACACTTTTCCCAGTGATGTTCAATAGCTTCGATACTCTGTTTATAGTGAGAACCGTTGAATTCTGCAAAATTACCAAACAAAAAAAAACTGACGCCATGACCTTGCCTACAGATGGAACTACCTTCGTCTTCTTTGGTGCCGATTCCACTGTTTTGACTGTTCCTTCGTCTCAGGTGTGAAGTGATGGACCATGTTTCAGCCATGGTTATGAATCGACGCAAAAACTCGGCTTAATTACAGCGAAACATCGCCAAACACTCGACTGAAACATCCTCACGACGCTGCTTTTCTTCCATTGTGAGTAAACGCGGCACCCATCTTGCGCACAGCTTTCTCATGTCTAAAATTTCAGTTAGTGTGTGATGTGCAGCACTTTTTGAAATGCCTATGATGTCTGATAGCTCGTGCACTTTCAGTCGACAGTCATTCAATACCATTTTGTGGATTTTCTTCACAATTTCTGGCGTTGTCACCTCATTTGGTCGACCACTGCGATGTTCGTCTTGGCACCTCCTACGGCCTCGGTTAAACTCTGCCACCCAATATTTTACTGTTGTAAACGAAGGAGCAGGCTCCCCCAGAGTACAATCTAGCTCAGGTTTAATATTTGTTGTATTGAGACCTTCAAATGAAAGTATTGTGTTACATAATGATGGCCAATTTTAAACACGTTTACAAATTCGCTGAGAGCGTTCGCTATTGATGGCTGATAAACAATTGCTAAACAGCGTAGCATCGGCAAACTTCAAACCTAAGCTTTATAAGGTTAGTACTTTCTACCGTAGTCATTTGTTTGAAACAATAACCGCTATATATACGTCAGGTCGGGTACTTCGTGACCTGCCCGCGTATATTCAAATTCAATCAAATAAAAGGAAAATCATAGGACATTCACTGGAAGTTAAAAATAAGACATTTTATTTATGTTAATATGTTGAATATACGGCATTGTAATAAAAATAAAGCAGTTTTCGAGAAAATAAATAACGAACATTTTTCCATGCAAAAGGTAGTTTGGGATGGGGGAATTTTCTTGAAGATGCTGAATTAAGTAGCAAATATTTCATTCCACCGAGTCTTCGTTTTTGAAATATGGAGTTTACACACACACACACACACACACACACGTACACGTACACACACAAACACACACAAACACACACACAGAGTGTACCAGTGAGAGCAATATAATCGGTAAGAGATCTAACATTCGATGCTTAATGTTGGTACTGTAAAACAGTTGAAGCCAATGCATTTTTAAATGACTATACATACGTTCGGAGATTTGATTGTTTCATTCCAATATAGGTCTTTGTGCGTGGTAACTCGGGTATGGCGGATCAGTATTGTGTGGGCCTATCATACACTGCTTCCATGACAACCCACCACTGCGCCGAAGGCTATTCATTAACTGCATGCTTCAATAGAAACGCCATTAAAAGCGGTTTCCAGCAAATCTACAAACACGGGTAGACAGAGCAGGTAAAAAAGTGCATTACACCAATATGAGCTACGTGCAATTCGAACAGGAAGATCAGAAAGATTCTGATAGAGATTCACTTCTGTTGTGACTAACTGGTGCCTAAATTATCGTCATCGACGAGTGTGCCTGCAAATTAGAGATTGCTTGTGAAAGCTACAACCGCTCGAAGGCGACCGCATGATACCAAGTTGCACAGCCCTTATGATGTGGTGTATTAATAATTTGTGGGGTTACATTATTGTTCTACATTGTCATTATCAGACACATTTGTTTACGTCACTCTTGGCTGGTAGCTTTGCTAGCCACAAGTAGTGGGGGATAGCGTCCGTCTCAGTTAGGATTCCGTGAGAAACGGACGGCGTGTGTAACCCGTGCTTTGGATCGGTGGACATCTCCCACCTTGCATTTTTAATAATGTAAGAACCCCAAACGGTTGGGAAATAAACCTAGGAATGTGTGAGTAGATTTGTGTCATGGATTTTGTACAGTGAAAACCCACGCCTTCCTCTTAACCTCCACACCACGCCTCGGACCTCCGCAGCCAAGTAAGTATACGTCCCCTCAATGTGCGTGCTGGGTACTCAAAATTAATTTAATTTTCATGTGAACTTTTAGGCCATCTAACGCATGTAACATTTTATCTCTCAAAGTTGATTGGCATATTATGCACTATAGATCAGCAAGGTTTTGAGCATGTAATCCAACCTATGGCTCGACCTTAGTCAAATTATTTTAAAGAAATAGGTTTTATAAATACCATTCATTTAGCTTATTTAAGTGCATCTGGTATTATCATTTCAGGTATTGCTCCAGCCGTGACATAACTGCTTACTTGTGTTTCATTCCCTTGTGTTCATTTTAGGTTTTTTGAATAAATAAATAAATCCAACTGACAAAAGCTGACAGCTCAGCTCTGCCCTGAACCAGGGAGCTAAACCTCCGAGAGCCTTTGATTAGGGCGGTATCTATGTTATGTTCCACCTCTCCCCTGCTTGCTTAAGGACGGAAGTGGATATGCCTGCCAAAAGGGAAGAATACCGAAGACCTCGGTGGAAGCGACAATGTCTAGCCACCTTCTACCAGCTCTCCAGGTTGGTGTCGGGGGACATTGTGGCGTCTCACGACTCCGCCTAGGATTGCCAAATGTACCCAATGGGTATCAGAAACCATTGCCCTGTCGAGTCCAACCCAATCCGAACAGCTCCTTTCTCGGAGGGACTCAGATGTTCTGCTCAGCGTAGTTCTGATAACGTCAGAGTGCTAGGGGTCTGCAACGCCCGCACCGCGGCAGCTGATGGGTCGGAACCTCCCTCTACGGGTAGGTTTTCTGCATCTATAATTTGTATTCTAGCATTTATACAATAGGCAGTTACAATGAAAGGTTTCCGTTATTTATGGTAACCATAAAGTTGGAATGGTCAAATATGAACTTGTTTTTTCCCTATCACTTTTCAGTGGTATTCCACCCAGAAATTCGATATTGAGATTGCGCCATAAATATATGTTTTGAATTTTCTGGAACCCAAAGAGAAACATTTTTAGAAAAAATATCCGTGTATGTGTTCATTGCGTTTGCGCGTATGGGGAGAGAGAAGGGAGAGAGAGAGAGAACTAGCTGAAAATCGAAAAGTAGGATAAATACGAAACATGCTATTTAATTCCAGCATCTTACAAAAATGCGACACGAAGATTCAGAAAATCCCCACCCCAACTACTGTTTTTTTTTCTTTCTAATATCACATATTTTACATATAGACATAACAAATAAAACGTCAAGCATTGAATTTGTGAACAGCGTTTCAATCTGATTGTATTTTGTACAGTTTTGTATAACTAAGAAAAACTTACCTGAAGAAAATTTTGCACTCTCAGCCCAAACTATCCTTTACATTGAACACTCTTGCTAATTTTGATTTTTCCAAAACTGGACCTAAGGATTTTGATTAAATGCCACATGTTTAAAATATTTGCGCGACAAAATGTATATCTTGAATTTTTATGGATTAACCTATAAATGGTTCTCCATTCTGAATGAAATTTGTACTATAAGTTTGTATTACTGGTGAACCATAAGAGACAGACAGCTTGCCACACAAAAATTCTAGACCTCGTTAAATCATTCAGTGTGTAATTTTTTTCTGTCGTTAACTATTTCCGAGATATTCGCTGCTACTGGTTTCAGTTTTCCAATGCTCTTACATTTTTGAAGCGCTGTCACTATTCATTTGTTTCTCGTGGTCGTGCAAAGAATGAAGTTTCAAAGTCCTCACAAGCGACCAGCTTTTTTACACATTTTGACTATCTCTTTAGCCTCCTGTATATCTACAACGAAATGCGGTATGAAACCAATTCTGCAAACAGCTATTTCGAACTTGAAATAGAAGAATAAGCTTTTGTAATTATAGTCTGTAGAAAATTGGGTAGGAAACGTCATGGAAATGCAATACACGCGCGTGCACACACATATATTATAATATATACTTTCTCTACCGCATACCTAGTATTGCATTTCACCCAAAAATTCTATACCGAGTGGAAATTGTATCTTCCAAATTTTAAAGAATATCCCCTATTCCAAATTACCCTCTACATGGAAAAGGTTTGGGTGTTTTTGGTTTCCTCAAAAATGGCCCTAACAGTTTTGATTAAAATACCATAATTGTTAGATATTTACATAACAGATAAAATGCGTATCTTGTATTTTCGGAATAGCCTGTGAAGTCCTCTTCATTCGAAAGGAATGAACGAAAGCCTTACTACAAAAAATAAATTAAAAGTATATTTCTTTAAAGTGCCATTTGTTTTCAAATAACTTTCTTTATGGCATCAACCAATTCCAAGATATCCGTTTCTATTGGTTTGAATATTTCGATACTTTGTCATTTTTAAAATTACTATCGATATTCAGTTGTTTCGCGCGATGTTCAGAGAAACAATAAGGAATTTGAAAGCCAGCCTATAGCGATTCGCTTTTCTTTCCTTGGCGAGAATTGTTAAAACGAATAAACATTTGAATACTGTTTTCATGTGTTGTAAATAAGCACTCTTTGCTTCATTTAGAATCATTCCTAAGCAAAAACTTATTGTGACTAACGTAACGTGGTTTGAATATTAACTTTTTATTTGGATACTGTAATTTTATATGTTCGAGCTTGTCATCGGTAGAGAGAGTGATAAGAATGTAGTGTTTAACGTTCCCCATATGGTCTATGACCTTCGGGGTATACCTCATTCCAACAAGTGATGGCTGGAGCCATTCCTAAGATGGATATACCCAACGGGCGGAATCTGTTGCCTCCAATGATGAGGATGGCGGTGGAATGAGAGGACCTACAGCTTTTACCTTGGACTCCGAACCACCTTGGGGATACTTCACACGAACAAGTTCAGAGGTGAAGGCGTGGATAGGGCCGACTTAAAACCGCTAGCCCTGTTCCCGTGATGTAAATCAGACTTTTTTTTCGGACTGACATATGAATGTAAGATAGCTGGATGTATACTGATATAGTAGTGTTTTTTCCACCCCGATCTTCTGGTTACACATAGAAAGATCCATGTTTATTGTTGATCCACATAAACCATATTCTTCCTGGTTCCTATATACGCCAGACCGCCATTATCTAACCTTGACACTTGCCAGGGATATAAACCGCTATTAAGCGTGCTTATTGTACAAAGAATCAGTATGATGGAAGAAGAAACAAGAGATGAAATGTGCTGTTTGGGCAGGGTCGCGGTATCGATCTGTCTCTTAGAAGTTTCTGCAACCGCGTGTTGAAACAAAGCAGACCATGCATAATGAATTGCAAGTCTCTGACCCGACAACATAAGTGGCAGTACTAAAAACTAATTTCAGCTGCAAGCGAAATGCTTTATACTTATCAAAGGTTTTCTGCCATGTGTGGGTGCCAAAAAGCTTTGAATACCATTACCAGACTGGCTTTTGTTTCCTCTCTTGCTTTTTTCGTGCATTGTAGCTGTGGAGCGCTGCTAGGCTTCCAGATCCGGATTATCTTTGACGTTAATTCACTGAACACGAGTTCTACTTCTGGTGCGGAACTCGGGCGCTTTTCAGAGTCTTTATAAGTCAACCCGTCTGCTATCCAATCCATTAAGTCTCACTTTTATTTTCCATATTGCAATGAGGATCCTCCTTTGATGTAGCTAAGCTTGCGATGTTCGTGGATGACTTATTGTGACGAAGAAGAAAAGTCTAAGGTAGGCATATTCATGTGGCTTTCTCTATCCATTCTTCTACAAACCATTCTTATAAAGGCTTATTCTTCTAGCTACTTCATGTTAACCAAGATAAAAATTTGCAGAAATGGTTTCATTAGATGTTTCGTCGTAGGTACAAACGGGAATACAAATCTTAAAAACGGATCGTAATGTGATAGCTTTAAATCCGTCCTCTTTGCTTGGCCACGAGAGAGAGAGGCGACTTAGAACTTGAAAAAGATATAAGTACCTGACAATCAGGCCAATAATAAGCAATATCTCGGAAATGATAAACGACTCAAAAATTATTTGGCATGAATTGTGTGCTTTAGTAAGATCTCCATTTTTTGGGTAGTAACGTGTTGCCTGTCTCTTAGCTTTTTAAATAGTTATACAAAATTCAGTCAGAATGAAGAGGATTTTACAGGCTAGGCCGAAAAAATTTAAGATATACATTTTGACGTGCAAATGTATCAAACACAAGGTATTTTATAACATCCTTGAAAAACGCTGAACTTGAATGATAAGTTTGGTTTTTATCAGAGATTTCGTTTTTGAGTTACGTTGCCCCCCCCCACACACACACCATTCACACAAACGCGCGCGCTTTCACTGAAAATGCTTTTTTATTGTCGCGGTATCGTTCGTGTTATCTTATTTGCTGAGCGCCTGTTATTGTTTTACTATTTTAAATTGTGAGTTCTTTGTCCTCCGGCTAGCTATTATTACCCAGTCGAGCAAATCTCTTGAACAGGGTGTGTAAACGGAAAGGAGATATGACTAAAAGATAACTCTGATAAAAGAATTTGTTTTTACACTTTTATTGCCGTCACACTTTATTTATTTCACATAATTACTCTTGATACACGCCCGACTGAAACTGTTACATTTTCGAATGTAACTATAATCACTTATTTGCCGCACATTATTAATTCGCGTATTTCACATCTTTTAACTAACTTTACGACGCGAGAGATTCTGTAGAACTGCGCGAGGTGTAACCCGTGGATGATTCTGTTGAACTGCGCGACGTTTGCCTTGTGAATTATTCTGTAGAACTGCGCGACGTGTAACCCGTGGATGATTCTGTTGAACTGCGCGTCGTTTGCCTTGTGAATTATTCTGTAGAACTGCGCGACGTGTAACCCGTGGATGATTCTGTAGAACTGCGCGACGTTTGCCTTGTGAATTATTCTGTAGAACTGCGCGACGTGTAACCCGTGGATGATTCTGTAGAACTGCGCGACGTTTGCCTTGTGAATTATTCTGTAGAACTGCGCGACGTATAACCCGTGGATGATTCTGTTGAACTGCGCGACGTTTGCCTTGTGAATTATTCTGTAGAAGTGCGCGACGTGTAACCCGTGGATGATTCTGTAGAACTGCGCGACGTTTGCCTTGTGAATTATTCTGTAGAACTGCGCGACGTTTGCCTTGTGTATTATTCTGTAGAACTGCGCGTTACTTGTCTTTGGTACGGAATTTATACTCCCTCACCCCGATATGCCTAAACATTATAACAGAGCTGCTATTGGTTAATAAAACGCGCCAACATTAGCGTCTATTTTATATCCAATCAAAATTGCGAACACATATGCTCTAGGGAAGATATTCCCTCCATTTATAAAGAAAAGCGCGCTAATCTGACGTCATTTGTTTGTCTCTTCTAATTGATAAACAACTCACCCCCTCGCTACATTGTTATCCGCTCCTATTGTCAGTTTCAGTGAGGCCGTGTAAACTTATTTCCTAACAATGCTTATAATTAACAAACATCTCAAATCATTGTCATACAATAATGTTAATTTACACTACAATCACTCTGGCATTTACATTGTTGTGATATAAAATACTGCCTCATTATCTACAAAACATATATTTCCGGCGAAATCTCGAGATCTAATTTTTGGTTGGAATACAATACTACTACTGCTTGCTTAAAGGTAAGCAGTAGAGAAAGTGAAAATTAAAGATAGAGGTATTCTTTTGTATTAAGTATGGTTTTGGATTTAAGATTTTAATAATTTAAAACTTATTTGAAAAATGCCTGAATGGCGAGGATGTGCCGGAAGATTGGAGAATAGGATATCTTTACCAACGCATAAAAAACTATAGAGGAATTACAAGAAATAGCACATTAGGTAGACTATATGGTAAAATAATTAAGCATTTCCTTTAGTTTTAATGCAAATATTTGGAACCAGAAGAACAACAGTCAGGCTTTAGAGCAACACAATTCCTCCATTTGGTGTTCATGATACAGAATTAGCCGATGATAATGTGCCATTATCACAATTATGGTTAGCTTTGAAATTGGCGGAAATTAGACCTATTCTGCTAATAGCAATTAAAAAATTATACAAAAATGCATATGTAAAAGTAAAAATGGGAAAATATTTGTCAGCAGATTTCATATTAATAAATGATTATGACAGATACTGTGTATCTCCTAAGTTATACAAAATTTACACAGAAAAAGTTACAGAAGGTTGGAAAAACAGGTGTAAAAATATGATAATTCCAGTAATGATGACACAACAATATACTCCCTGCAATTTGCGGATGATCAGTGAACTCTGAGCAAAGAATATGAAGATGTAGAATATCTTATAACGAAATTTATTCAAGAATACAACAAATGGGGCCTGAAAGTAAATATGAGTAAATCTAAATATATGGTCATTGGCGATGTTCATCAAGATTTAGAACTGGAAGCCGAAATGGGGATAATTAGACACACAGGGAAATAAAAATACCTGGGAGTAAAAATTAGATAAGATGGGAAACCAGAAAAGGAATTTAGATCAAAGATAAACTCAGTGCTATATCCACTTTGAATGGTATCGTATTATGGGATAAACAGGTCTCAAAAGAAACTAAAACTACTATTTTTAAAACAGCACTTAGAAGTATTATAACCTATGGCTCCGACGTGTTGACTCTGAAGTATTAGTTAAAAAGAAAATTATTGGACAGAAATGTATTATTGGAGGAGATCTGCTAGGATATGTAAAAGAGAATCAATTTAAAATGAGATTATAAAAGAAAATATGAATATTCAAAATTCAGTTTTAGATTTTATTCAACAGCCAATTAGAATGATATGGGTATACTAAAAGAATGTAAGATGGAAGAATACCCAAAAGAATAATGGAGTGGACGCCACCAGGGAGGAGGAGAGAAGGAAGACCGATTTTTCCAAATAAAGACGAATAATTTCTGGAGGCGCTGTGTACAAAATAGCTATTTGTGTTAACAAGTGGCGAAAAGATGGAGCTTTGAGTACACTCGTTTCCATTTATGCCGTTCTCGCAGCTTTGGGAGACACACTACTGGCCTTCACAGGAGGAGGTGTGTGTTCTGTTTACTTTTTCGACATTGTGCTTTTTACTCTCAAATAGGACACATTTACTAGACATTATTGTAATAATCTCCATTCTTGTCCAATACCTGATTTAGCCGCCTAGGCACTGAATCACTCGTCGCCCTCTGGGAGCACTGTCATGAAGTGTGGGAACATATGCGTTTAGAGTCGAGAGTTCTTCCAGCATCTAAACGATTAAAACATGGTTTTATTTAGTTATATAGTATTTTAATATAGTTATTGTAAGTGATGAATAAAGCTATTGCTTTATATATAATAAAGTTATATATTCATATGAGGGCAGTCCCAGAACTACCCGATCTGATGTATAGATAATGGTTGTTGTTGCAAACAAATGACTGGTGGAAAGTACTACCTTATAAAGCTTAAGTTTGAATTTGACGATGCTACTTTGTTTAGTAATTGTTTGGCAGCCATTAATAGTGAACTCTCTCGGCGAATTTGTAAACATGGATAAAACTGGTCATCGTTGTGTGATACAATACTTTCATTTGAAAGGTCTTAGTCCAACTAATATTAAAACTGAGCTAGATTCTACTCTGGGGGAGTCTGCTCCTTCGTTTATAACAGTAAAATATTGGGTGGTAGAGTTTAAGCGAGGCCGTACGAGCTGCTAAGACGACCATCGCAGTGGTCGACCAAATGAGGTGACCACGCCAGAAATTGTGAAGAAAATGCACAAAATGGCATTGGATGACCGTCGACTGAAAGTGCGCGAGCTAGCAGACATCGTAGGCATTTCAAAAAGTTCTGTACATTGCATACTAACTGAAAATTTAGATATGAGAAAGCTATTTGCAAGATGGGTGCCGCGTTTACTCACAATGGAACAAAAGCAGCATTGTGAGGATGTTTCAGTCGAGCGTTTGGCGATGTTTCGCTGCAATAAAGCTGAGTTTTGTGTCGATTCATAACCATGAATTAAACATGGGCCCATTACTTCACACCTGAGACGAAGTAACAGTCAAGACAGTGGATTGAAAGGGGAGAATCAGCTCCAAAAAAGGTGAGACAGTTCCATCTGCAGGCAAGGTCATGGCGTCAGTTCTTTAGGATGCACGTGGGATAATTTTTATTGATTATCTTCAAAAAGTAAAAGCAACGAATAACGAGTATTATGCAAACTAATTGCAGCGTTTGAATGATGAAATCCAGCAAAAAACGGCCGCATTTATTGGAAAAGAAACTTTTGTTTCATCAAGACAATGTACCAGTTCACACATCCATTATCGCCATGAACAAAATCAATGAGTTAAAAAGTTCGAATTGCTTCCTCATGCACCGTATTCGCCAGATTTAGCCCCCTCTGATTATTTTCTATTTCCAAAGTTGAAGAAATAGCGTGGTGCTAAAAGATTTGCCAACAGTGAAGAGTTGGAGTTGGTTATTTTGCAGAGCTCGATGGTTCTCAGTATAGAGTAACGAAGCTATTGAACATCGCTGGGAAAAGTGTATCGAGCTGAAAGGAGACTATGTAGATAATTTCCCAAAATTGTTGTGTCTTCTTTGTTAGGTCGGGTACTTCTGGGACAGCCCTCGTATGTGAACTGAGCACGTAAACAATACGCCACTGCATGAGTGAAAAGGCAAACAAATACGCGCACCTCATCCTTGATATACATCCCCACCTGTAAAGGCCAATAAAATGCCTCCCAAAGCTGCGGGGACGGCACAAATGTAAGCGAGTAGAAGTACGAGAAGTGAAGATTGTCCACCGAGCTGAAAGTTAGGTGAACAACACCCTAGTTTTTAAAACGCTAGTTTCGCTAGGTTTCACACAAGATATTTTGCTAGTCGCTCGGCGATCCTCATCGTGTTTATATTTCAAAGAATGTTTGATTCACGGTTCAGGCATTCAACATTGATCAATCCAATTCACAACTCTATTAGTTTGAACCAATCACGTTAGTGTATCACTGAAATCTTGTCGAAATGAGATTGCCGCATTTGATCCGCAATTGTTTGGGAATGGTAGGTAATTTGCAATTGTTTCTGAGCTGCGAGTTAAAGAAACTACTCTTGACATTCTTACACGTAATCTCGTGAAAACAAAAGAAATTTAAATACTGAAAAAAATTACAAGTGACACTAGTGCCGTAAATAATATCATAAGTAAAATATGTCATTTTCAAATATTTATCGATAACTCGGTATATCCACTCATTCAAGCCTCTTCGATTTACACACATTAACTATAAACTTTTCTATAATAAGAGAAGTAAATTCCAAATCAAGTTGCTTATATTACAACCTTCACAAGCTCAAAATATGGCGACATGGATAACTAATTATTTACGAACATATTACCATAACGACAGGTATTCGCGACTAACCTTAACCCGGCCTATTGGAAAAATTAAATTGAGTTTTATTTATAGACGCTCTTTAACTGTTGTGGTCCTTAGCGTCCCACTCTATATTGGTCGTGAAAGACCGGTAATTTTGCTCAGAGGCCTCTTTATCAGGCTTGAGGTTCTTTTACGTGCCGTAAATCTACAACACGGAGCTACCGGCTTTGCTTCCCTCCGAAGGAAGCCATGCTAAGGATTTTTACGCCCGAAAAAATCCATCACCTTCCGCCGGGTTTGAACCCGCAACCTCGGGAACTAGAGGCTATCATAGGCCTATTGGAGTACGACGCTTCTAGTTTTTATTAGTTCTATGGATTAACACTTACAATATCTAATTAAAATGTAAATTATTGTAATCCAATTTACATAAATAATTATCGTGCGAAAATAGTATGCAATATTAGTGTAGTAAGTATATTAAAAAACTCTTTTTCGTAATCCTTACGACACTAATATCGCAATAAACTATTAAAAGACACAGAATGGTATGTTAAGTTATGATACGGCGTACATCAAACTCAATTAAACAATATATAAAATACCCAATTAATTTTCATGTTATTAATATTGCTTGTTAAATTGAATAATCTTAGCATATACTTACGATAATAGTATTGGTAATTCGTTCTCTGACACTTAAGTTAATCATGCAAACTTCTGATGTTAAAGACAAGAGAGAATTGGACTCGTGGGGGGAGGGGGTGTCAAGCAACAAGTACAACATATTCAACTTTTTGAGTTTAATACAGGTGTAAACACAACTGAGGGGGCTCGAAACATGTGAATTCTACGGGGAGAATTCCATTGAAAGAAGCACAGAAAAAGCAAGTTCTGTCATTTTAATGCGGCTTTGTCATGTTGAGGAAGATCATGAGGTTGTGATGAAGACTTGAACTCTTTAAATCCATGATGATGCATGTCAAACAAACTGATGACCAGTTGAAGTAGGGTGTTGCTTCACATATGTAAAGCCGATTTGAAGTAGGAGTTGTATTGTAGTTCTTATGTTGGGGAGCCGAACTTGAAGTAGTTGCAACCGCACGTATAGTACAAAGTTTCCGGTAGCCTTAGCCCTAAATGTACTTTCTGGTGGCCTTTGCCCCAAATGTTTAAAAAATATTAACTTTGAAATTTTGACTGTTTCTTTAAATATTATATATTTATGTTTGCCTCGGCTGCGTCAGTATTTATATTTTTTTAGAGACATAAATGTCTTAACAGGGAGTGGTGCGATTGAAAAATGTAGGTTTACACAGATTATAATTTTACTTCACTGCATTTATTAATGCTTGACACGATACTTCACTGATATAGAGAGCTGTGCGATTTTTTATTAATTACTTGCACTTTTTAACACGTAAACTATTTTTGTCTCACACAAAATACGTATTAAATTTCTCGAGGACGCATCTCGCGTCCGGTTAGAAACACTGTCTACAACAAACGCGTCGGTTAGGAGCACAGTCTACAAGCAACTGACTTGATTTCTACCGCCTAAATTTGTAAATTTCTGTTTTTCAAGTCTCTTGATTGGCTATTCCTAATCCATTAGACTACTTTTATTTAAGTAAAGCTTTTTCTGGTTGTTGATTGGCTATTTATACTATCTCAAAGTTTACATTATTGTTGCTCCAATAATGACCAGTAACATTATTAAACTTTCTTACTCATTATTGCCTCAAGGTTACCTCATTGTTAATAAATTTTAACCTATTATTCTCACAGCTCCTACATTATTAAATTATGTAATACATTCACATAACATTATTACACATGTATACAATAATATAAACATATACAATGCCTGTAATATACACTTTTTATATATTGTTACATACACATATTGCTATAATTAGACTGAAATCATTTAAGTGCCTCACAGTAGACCATCGAACGACATTTGCGTGTATGGCAAGGGTGAAACCGTTACGAACTTATGCAGCAACGCAATATAAATCCAAATCTTCCTCCAGAAGTGGTCAGTGTAATGGGAAAGAGGGGAACATTTTATCTACTGGTTCTCGAGATTAGAATCTTCACCAGATAACCACTCGAACACAAGTGGAATTACTTCGCAGTCCGGAGGGCTTGACTTTACCTAGTGTTAATATTTTCAGATTCTCTAAAACTGAAGGCAACCTTTTCCCTGCGGGGTTGAACTCCACGTAAGCTTACTACAAATTATTGACTATAATGTAGTAAAGCAACCAGGAATAGTTGTTGGCCGAAAGTTTACGGAAGCGAGAATTGAAGGACAAAGGCCCGTTTGGGCTCATAATGATTTTTCTTTCTTTCGTTTTGTTTTCAATAAATTAACAAAAAACCAAATAATTTAGCTACACGGAACAGGTTAGCTTGCAAGTAAAAACACTTGTGACATGTAGAGAATTTATTGTCTGGGCGTGTACGTAATAACCTGAGGCGAAGAATTCCTCAGTTGTATCGGCAGGACCTCTGCTACCATGTGAAATCAGGGGTTAACCGCAGTCATTTTTATGAAGGTTCGTTGAGAAAGGAAGCAATGGACCAGAAAAGTGAACAAGTTACAGGATGTCTCAAAATTTATCAAAAGGTAACATGATCTGCTTTCTTGATACTGTTACATAGGATATTTTACTTTCTCTACTACTCATTTATAGAGAACGTATTCTATTCCACACATAAAAATAATTTAATATCCAAGAATATCCAAAAATATTGAATATTCAGCGAAAATCAATGTTTGAGATTCCCGAACACAAAGTAAGAATTTCTAGAAAAAGGTCTGTCCGAATATCCAACCCAAAGATTTTCAAGAAAATTTCTCCTCCAAACTACTCCTAACTTGGATTCTTTTTTTTAATTTTCTGAAAAATAGGCCTAACGATTTTGATTAAAATATGTGTATGCCTAATTAATAAAACGTACATTTACAATAGCTAATTTCTTCATTCTGAATGAGTGCTATATCATTTTGTATAACTGATAAACCATAAGAGGTAGAGAAAACCTTAAAATAAATAAATAAAAAGAATAAATAAAAAACTTGATCTTGTTAAAATCACTATTATATATATTCGTTGTTATTGGCTTGAATCTTCAAGTACTTATACTTTTTTTTAATTGCTAAGTCCTATTCGTTTGTTTCTCTTGATGTCATACAAGGAGTATGTAATTTCAAAGCCAGCATATAGTGACCCGCTTTTAAAAATTTGTTTACGCTTGAGCCTCCTTTATCCTCTTTGAACCACTGCAAATGATTATCTCGATTAATATGAAATAGGTAGAAAAATAAATATTTATAAGAATAGTTTGTAGAAGAATAGGCAGAGTAAGTTATTGAATTCAACACCAATGACGTTTAAAGTTTATATTTGTGGGAAACTTATAGCTACTTTTAACAAACAAAATGTCCAATCTTTCTTAACCGCAGGTAAGGATCTTCTTTCTGATAGCATTTTCTGTGCTCTTAGTGCGCTAAGTCGTAGATGAAACGTGAAGTTCAGACGCTTTTACTTTTCGACGACTACATCCTAGGCCGGAAGAAATGGTTTGCTTAATTATTCCACATCCCGTAGGGGGAGGGTTCTGACCCCTACAGCTGCCGCAATGTGGGCGTAGCGGATCCTTAGCACTCGTGGTACTTCTGACGTTATTCGAAGGGCCAACCAGTTGAGGTCCTCCCTCCAGAGAGTTGTTCGGTTTGGGTTAGACTCGACGGGGCAGTTTGTCCCGACATCCATGGGAACCTGAACGAGGTTGTGTAGACGTCCTAATATCCTTCGACATCAGCCTGGACAGCTGGTACACAGCGAGCTGGACACTATCGCTCCACCGATTTTTTTTTGGTATTTGCCTTTTGGGTTGACGCGCGTAAGTGGCGTATCCGCTTCTGTTCGTAAGTGGAATGGGGCTGGGCATTTTAGAGAGACAGATATCGACTCAAATGGAAAAACTTACTTGGTTGTTGCCTTTCCTGGATTTAGAGAGGGGGCTTTGCCTCCGGATTAAAATCTTGCACCGCTAAAGGACACAGGGTATAAGCAGTTCTAGAATTTCGAGTGTTGTCTGGGGAGATTAAAGAGTTCTGAAAAACATACCTTGGAGTAAAAAATCATAGGATTTATTGTTATTATTATTATTATTATTATTATTATTGCGAACATCATAGGGCAGTTTTAAGCTAGAAAAACCGTATAAACGTCTTTCAAGTCAGTAATTTCATAGAGTACCGAAAGGTTGGTAAATGAAATATAGTAGTCATTCCAGACTTTAAAAGCTACCCGTAAAGGGCAGGGTAAGTCGGCTAGTTTGTAAATAAAAAGAAAATAACGTAAATACCGTGGCATTGTCTTTTGACACTTAGCTAATGCTATAAATATTTTTATCCGGTTTTTTTATTGTACTTGATTTATCATAGCATACTTCAGTATGAAGTTACATAATAAGATTTATAAATTAGAGGAAAATAAAGTAAACGAGGCATCCAATTCCAACGCTAACCTACGTAAGTATACAATGGACGAACTAAGCGAGCTAACTGATATTAAAAGGAACGAAATAGTCAAATGTGGAAATATATAATTTGACAATCCTGGATTGTCTTTAGATTTTCAAACAATTAAGTTTTTCTGTATATGTCAATGCTCGGTAACTCCAAGAAAACTACAAATCGAGCAAAACATATAGGTTTTCAATCTTAAAGATTTGATGTGTAACCCCCACGTGGCTTTCTCTACTCACTCTTCCGTAAACAGTTACTACAAAGGCTTATTTTTCTATGTACTCCATATGAATTGAAAGATCCAAATTTCCAAATTCCGTTGTAGGTATTAGGGGAATACAGGAGACTGAAGGGATAATCAGATCTTAAAAAAAATATGGAGAGGGGATCACTGACTATAAAATTACATACTATAACATCTTGAGAAACAATTTGGTGATAGCACTTCAAAATATTGACAAATTCAAACTAATAAATATCTCGCAAATGGATAATGCCATTCATTTTTTATTTGAAATACTTTACGTAATAAATGAGATCTACGTTTCACGTGTAGCAAGCTTGCGGTTTATCAGTTATAGGAAGTGCGGTTTATCAGTTATAGGAAGTTCTTTCTAAATGAAGAAAGCTACATTTTATTAGTTGTGTGAATATTTTAAACATATGGTATTTTAATCAAAATATTCATAGTAAATTTTGAGATGAAAAATAGCGAAATACTTTATCAATAAAGAGGAGTTTTGGGTGGAGGGATTTTCTTGTAAATCTCGGTGCCGAATACTTGGAAAATGTTTTAACTTCTAAATAAACGGATTTTTTGTAAAAATATATTTTTACTTTCTCTACTACGTATAGTAAGTAGAGGAAGTATTGTATTCCACCCAAAAATCCGATGCCGAGATTTCAACGGAAATACATGTTTTGAGACCCCCTGAATCAAAAAAAACCTTTTTTGAAACATGTCCGTGTGTGTGTGTGTGTGCGTGTGTATGTGTGTGTGTGTGTGTGAACAGCATAACTCGGAAACGAACAGTCGGATAAACACCAAACTTGGTATTTAGGTTCAGTATCTTCCAGAGATGCGACACAAAGGTTTTCAAGAAAATCCCCTCACCCCAGATTACCCTTTACATGGAACATTTTTCGAAAATTTTAATTTTCACAAAAATGGCTCTAACGATTTTGATTAAAATAACATATGTTTAAGATATTTTCATGACAAATGAAATGTATATCTCGAAAAGTATTCTTCATTTTGAACAACTTTTGCATAACTGGTAAACCATAAGAGATAGACAAAACTTTACTACAGAAAAAATGTAGATCGCGTTAAAATACACAATTTATGTCCTATACATTTTTTTGTTGAGTGAACCATTTTCGAGACATTGCTTGTTATTCGCTTAAATTTTTCAATACTTATTTTCTCAAATGGGAATTTGTTATTCATTTTTTTGTCTTGGATATGCAAAGGGTATTAATCTGTGGCAAAGGGAATGGCGCTGCACCTAGCAACCAGCTATTAAGAGATATGTATGTGCTTAAAGGCTACTGTATTTCTATATTGCCCTTGTAAATACAAAACAAGGGGAACATAGTACGCTTTAAGCGATAGTCAGATATTTTTAGAACTGGTCACTATGTGTAAAATGTAATTCTCTTTGCATGTCAAAAGATCGTTTCTGCAAATGTTTACCTCGATTAGTATGAAATATATGCATTTTTACGTGGAATACAATATTTCCTATATCTACTATAAGTAGGTGGAAGAGAAATTAAAAATAAGACGATAGGTGCAAATCCCAGGATCTTAGGACACTTTTTTTAATAAGTTTTCTGATATTAGCTTAAGGGACTCGTGTCGATTTTTAGAAGGATTTAAACATAGTGCACATAAAGAATACATTCCTTGTTAAAGCTCCAAATTATCCTCAAAATATATTACGTTGTTGACAAGGTTTTAAAATGGTGTACATGTTCCACCCCGATAAGAGTTTTCAATCCATCCACCAAAGTTTAGTACACAATCAAAAGGACCTGGGCCAAACCACAATTTGCCGTCTCATCAGTATTGAGGTCCACCTTCAACGTAAGGAGCTAGTTTTTGTAGCGTTCTTTCTGTGCTCAAGGTCAGGCGGGTTTTAGAGATTGGCACATGTGTATAATTGAGTATTTTATTAATTTTTATTTGTGTTTAACGAACTAAAACAAAATGAAGCATTTTAGAATTCGGCCACACTAAACGATTGAATTTGCGCACCGCTTAAAATAGAATTTTTCTAACGATAATACTAAAATATTTGGCATTCCTTCATGTTTATATATGTGGTTAATTTGAAAGTAATTGTACTACGGAGTCCTATCCGTTTTTAAACTTTTGTTATATTAATACTTTCTTACTTCATCTGTTTTTGGAGAGTGCTCCTAAAATAAAATTATAGTTCCAGTATAAACATACTCTGTCGATGCAAGTACTGTAAAAAAAATCTGTGTTACACTCGCATGACTTTCATCTTGTACAAACTATTTTTACAAAGGCTTATTCTCCATCTACTTCATGTTAATCGAGAGAAACATTTGCAGACTCTATCTTATTGCTAATTTTCTTCTAGATGTAAGGGCAATATAGAAATACAGTAGCCTTTAAGCATATACATATCTCTTAATAGCTGGTTGCTATGTGCAGCACCATTCTCTTTGCCACAGATTAATATTCTTTGCATATCCGAGACAAAAAAATGAATAATAAATTCCCATTTGAGAAAATAAGTATTGAAAAATTGAAGGCAATAACAAGCAATATCTCGAAAATGGTTCACTCAACAACAAAAATGCATATGACATAAATTGTGTATTTTAACGCGATCTACATTTTTTGTGTAGTAAAATTTTATCTATCTCTTATGGTTTACCAGTTATGCGAAAGTCGTTCACAACGAAGAATACTTTTGGAGACATTCCCAGAAAATTCAAGATATACATTTTATTTGTCATGAAAATATCTTAAACATATGATATTTTAATCAAAATCGTTAGCCATTTTTGAGAAAATAAAAATATTCGAAAAATGTTCCTTGTAAAGGGTAATCTGGGGGGGATTTTCTTGAAAACCTTCGTGTTGCATCTCTGGAAGATACTGAACCTAAATACCAAGTTTGGTATTTATCCGACTGTTCGTTTCTCAGTTATGCTGTTCACAGACAGACACACATACGGACATGTTTCCAAAAATGCTTTTTTTTGAATTCAGGGGCTCTCAAAACATATATTTCCGGTGAAATCTCGGTATCGAATTTTTGGGTCGAATGCAATACTTACCCTACTTACTATACGTAGTAGAGAAAGTAACAAACCATGTGTGTTGCTTTAGTGGTTCCTAAGAAAATGTGCCTAATATTTCACATGGTTCTACATAATGAGAATAGGAATTTCCGTATATCCTTAAAATTCTACGGGGTTTTATTATGTTTAAAGTTTTTGTGTTATATTAACACTGTTCTACTTCATCTGTTTTACTTCACCGCCTTTTCCTGATTTAGGCAATGCAACTGTGTAAATACAATTCTTGAAACTGTAATCATACTACTGTATATTGTTTTAAAATTGTGCATAGTTTTATCTCTGCACAAATTAAGCCTTTAGGTTATATTAATATTTTATTTCATCTACGTTTGGGGAGTGGTCTATTCTTTTATTGTTTGTTTCATTTATATGCCGCCTTTAACATCCAAGGTCATATCGGTGGCTTTGCCCATTGACAGTGATGTTCACTTGTTAACTATTGTGTTTATCGTTGGATTTTTACTTTAGGTTTTGTGTTATAAACGTTAAATTCATCACGCGTATTTACACTGTCACTCATACTTCCAGATTCTTAAGAAAGATGGAGAATAATCCTGGCTATAGAAAAATCCCACCCTCGCCGGGAATCGAACCCAGGACCCCGGGATTTGGAAGCTAGCATGGTAACCACCAGAACACAGAGGCAGTCCTCTTATCTTGATTTAGGCAATGCATATGTGAAAATGCAACTCTTGAACTATAACATATTTTGACCTTCTAGTAGAGGGAAATATGCCACGTGCAAATTTGGTAGCTCTACGTTGAACCGTTATTGAGAAATTAATTTTCGTTAACTAATATTGAGTGTTATAAAAATGCTTCTCGCAATGAATCACTGGACATTTCTGACTCAGAGTTTTACTTGCACAATTTGGTTTGGGTTTTTAAGAAATTACAATTATTTTCTACTTAGAAATATCAAATATCATTGTAACCCAATCCCCCATCATTTAAATTGAGTCATTGGAAATGTTTAATTATTTGTTCTTCATTTAATTTACGCAAAACGTTAGAAACCTTTATTAGACTCAACTTTAATATACCGGAGATGAAATTTTCAGAAAAAAAGCATGAACATTGCATAAGGAGAGGTTTTCAGCACCAAAAATGCTCTACTCAATGCATGAAAGATAATTTAGAAAACATCACGTACAATTTTGGGATATTTTCAAAAATTATTAAAGTGATAAAATGTACGATCTGAAAAACCGCCAAAATATGTCAAGTGTATTACCATTTGATCATTATGTCCAAAAAATTAGATTTTTCCCTCCATTAATTTGGTTGCTAGAATTTTTTAAAATGCAGATAAACACTTTTTTGAGAGGGTGTAAATATTATCATTGTAGACACAATACGTATATTTTTAATGTATTTGAGAATGATTGTGCAAATGCCATTTTATACCGTGAATGCTTTGCCATTCCAAATAATAATAATAATAATAATAATAATAATAATAATAATAATAATAATAATAATAATAATAATAATAATAATAATAATTAATAAACTCCCACGTACTTTGAACTAGAATGGTGAACTTTAGCCCATCTTTTAGGAGAAGTTTCGCTCTACAAATTGGTACTACTGTTAAGCTGACAGCTTCTGTGTGTTCAAACCATGTGGTTTCCTTGTTTGTAAATACATGCGAGTTTTTCTCTGTTTTGGCTTAGAACAGCTTTTTCTGTGAATCACACTTCCTGGTATAATGACCCGTTTTCTCAGAAACTATTGAAGATTGTTAAATTAAATTATTGTCGTATGATAAAAACCTCTTAAGTGCCTCGGTGGTACTACTTTGGTGTTAATGACATGGTTATTTAAAAAAAAATCCTCATGGATTTTAATAAAAATATGATGCACTTAAGGAAATAATCCTATCTTCCTTAATAAATGAACTTACTGTATAAAATTAGATCAGTGAACTTACAAGGCAGGCATCTACATCCTGCAACAATTTCAGTCTGATATCGTAAATAGTTCCTAAGATATGCATCTATCATTTGGAATTCTAAGCCCATAAAACATGCCTATGTAATAGAAAAAGTACAATAATTTTCTTTAAACCATTTACTGTATAAAAGAATTGGGTATTATCCCACGTATACTAATTGCAAAATCCTTTTAAAAGTATTTATTGATATGTAGAGCTTTAAATTTCAGAAGAGACATTATGGGATTAATATTTCTTAATATGGTTCTGCATTTGATTATTTATCATATGTATACTACAGAGAGAGCCAAGAAACTACGAACCGGCTCCGCGGTGTTTTTCTCGTCCGCGTCCTCGGCGCTCGTTGTCGTATGCCGCTATCATAGAAAGGCGCGGATCCCCTTCACAGCTTCCATTTTCATTTATAACTTTCGTCTTTTCTACATTAGCTAGATATGAAGTATCGTGATATATTTACAATGAACATTATTGCGCTAATGCTGTTATGTACATAAATAAATCCATGTGCCATGAATTTAGCAGATTTAACATTGGCGGGATAGGGCTTTTAATCTCCCCTTAAAGAATGTATTTTGGAATTATATCAGGTACTCCGCACGACCCATCGTGGAGGACCAAATGTGTACGAAATGATACTGGAGGTAGCTTTAGCTCAAGCTGGCAGCTGAACCCCAGGGTGACTAAGCGCAGGTCCATTCAACACAAAGCGGCTTTCATTTTTGTAACGTATTGTTGTCACGTTCAGTGTGAAAGAAATTAAGATGAGGATCACACAAAGATCCAACCTTTGATTCCATGGTATCCGCCCCTCTGCATATGACTTGGTCCCTTTTCACTGCCATTGCTGCCTACCGTTTATAACGTGCATTTTTAAGCAGCCCTCGAGGCAGCAGTGGGGATACACCCATTAGAGCTCTATAATTACACTTTCAAAAATAAATGCGTCTACTGTTACTCCTAAATTTAAAAATAAGCCATTAAAAGAGACAAACGCACGGCTTGCTGTGATTCCTCTGCTTTGTATAGCCGTATTGTCTGCCAGTGTAATCTTGCCAACATTGCGCGCGGCCCGGAGCCTACCACTTTAATATACTTTTCTCTACAAAAATGTAGTTGTGAATTGCTCAGAGTCATAATTTCTTTATAGACCCTTTTTAGGTGCGTGTGCCAATGCGTCGCTTTGTCCCTCCGTCCTTCCGTACGCATAACATAACGGGAGCAACTACGGAGTTAATATTTAATATATAGAATTTCGAACAAATTTTGTCGACGCTTTTCAAATTTGGTTTAAACCGGTAGAAAATTAAGGGTATTTAAGATAAAGAACTTCCGAAGCCGAATATTTCCGAAACCAGGCTTTGAAACCTTGCTAGTTTAAAGAAACGTGTTAAATCTGCCACACTGCAGCCCTTGTGGGTTTTGGGGAATGCTAATCCGGCTGCCGACCTCACGCCCACATACGCAAGTCAGGTGAGCGGTCACCCAGCCGATACAAGGAGATAATGTGCTCAACACCATCCTTACAAAGCCGGAACGTTGGCTTTCGTGGCCTACAGAACGATACCTTTCGTAGCTCCTCAAATACATCACGATTTATTTATTTCTTTATATTTTTACTTTCTCTACTACGTATAATAAGTAGGGGAAGTATTGTATTCCACCCAAAATTCGATACCGAGATTTCACCGGAAATATATGTTTTGAAACCCCCTGAATCCAAAAAAAGCATTTTAGAAACATGTCCGTGTGTGTGTGTGTGTGTGTGTGTGTGTGTGTGTGTGTGTGTGTGTGTGTGTGTCTGTGAACAGCATAACTCAAACGAACAGTCGGATAAAAACCAAGCGTGGTATTTAGGTTCAGTATCTTCCAGAGATGCGACACGAAGGTTTTCAAGAAAATCACCCCACCCCAGATTACCTTTCACATGTAACATTTTTCAAAAATTTTAATTTTCTCAAAATCGCTCTAACGATTTTGATTAAAATATCATATGTTTAAGATATTTTCATGACAAACAAAATGTATATCTGGAATTTTCTGGGAATGTCTCCAAAAGTATTCTTCATTGTGAACGACTTTTCCATAACTGGTAAACCATAGGAGATAGACAAAATTTTACTACACAAAAAATGTAGATCGCGTTAAAATACACAATTTATGTCATATACATTTTTTGTTGTTGAGTGAACCATTTTCGAGATATTGCTTTTTATTCCCTTCAATTTTTCAATAATTATTTTCGCAAATGGGAATTCGTTATTCACTTTTTTTGTCTTGTATATGCAAAGAGTATTAATCTGTGGCAAAGGGAATGGTGCTGCACCTAACAACCAGCTATTAAGAGAGATGTATGTGCTTAAAGGCTACTGTATTTCTATATTGCCCTTGTAAATATATATTCCCCTTACATCTACAAGAAAATTAGCAATAAGATAGAGTCTGCAAATGTTTCTCTCGATTAACATGAAGTAGATGGAGAATAAGCCTTTGTAAAAATAGTTTGTACAAGAGGAGAGAAAGTCATGTGAATGTAACATCAGATTTTTTTTATTTATGGACGTTCTTTAACTGCTGTGGTCCTTAGCGTCCCATTCTATATTGGGCGTGAAAGATCGGTAATTTTGCTCAGAGGCTTCTTTATCAGGCTTGAGGTTCTTTTACATGCCGTAAATCTACGACACAGGACCACCGGCTTCACTTCCCTTCCGAAGGATTTTTACGCCCGAAAAATAATCCATCGCCCTCCTCCGGGTTTGAACCCGCGACCTCGGGAACTAGAGGCTAGCATGGTAACCACTACACCACGGAGGACGTCTACACATCACGATGCTGATGCTGAGTGGTCACCGGTCCTATGTATGGTCCGAAAAATCCGCACCCGCATGGGTGGGCTTGAACTCACGCGCATTCCGTGGCTGGCAGCCGGAGCACCTCGCTACAACCCACTATGCCACGGCGCAGGACAGTTTATATGAGGGGTTAATAAATATATATATATTTATATACATATATATATATATATGTGTGTGTGTGTGAATGTTTGTAAGCATTTTGAGCCTAGGAGTATGGCGTCGCAGATGCAGCATAATAGCAGGAGCGATGCATGAACATAATTGAAATCTGACTTTGTAACATCAAATCAAATATAGCTGATACACGTCAGTACGTATTGTCTCAACTAATGAGTGCCGGTACATGGTGAGAAAGTAACCTCTACATGCGTGTTCTGTACTGAACAAGACAATATTACCGTACTATCCGTCACATTAGACACACTTAGGGACAGTGACTATTATAGGCTGAGTTTTTTCGTCCTGACCTGGCCTATCTATATGCGCAGTAGCTGGATAAGTCCATTATATTCTGGGAGGGGCTTGGGTCAGTAGTAACAGAGTAGCAGGCGCGTATACAAAACGCGAGGTAAGGTGACAGCACCATACGTTCCGAGCGATTGTAGTACAGTTGCATGCATACTTGTGTTAATATGTCTGCAGGTAAAAGTAAATTGGGTGGAAGTAAAGTTCTGCATTCTCAGACACGGTAAGTGATACACAATGTGTATAATTACTTTAAGAAGAATTTAGATCAAGGACAGCCACTTTACAAAGCAGTTGAAGAATCTACCGGTGTATCAGCGAGCAGTACCATTTTGACAGTGCTGTATGTGTATTTGTGGTTCGTTGCGAACCTTACGCTTTCCTGTTGTTCCATGCAAGAGGAATACTGCCAGCCGTTCGCCCCACCCTAGACTATCTTCTCTGCATCTCTGCAGGGTCAGGTCGAAAAAATCGACCTATAATGTACTGTCCTGTCTGAGGAATAAGTGCAGACGGGAGGCAGAGGAAGCTCGCGCAGAAACATTACAGACAGGCCGTATTACGTCACCATTCCCGCTGCGTAGCATGTAAAGGGAATGCAGCAGGAATCTGTTAGTCACAGTGGACGGGTTCGTAAACAAGTAAAAATGCAAACACCGCTACACGAATTCATACGCTCACAAAGTAGAAAAATAATATTCAGTATGTTACAATTTTGAAAAGAAGAAAAGCGTAGAGGTCTAAAATTCCGTTACGTGCGTTGTGTTGATGTTTTGATGGTCATACTGTACATTGACAGCTACATTGATAATTATCAATAAGTAGATAGAAGTATAAGCTTTTGTAAGATTTTTTTTTGTAGAAAAGTGGATAGAGGTCATGAAATTATATCATATTTTTACTTTCTCTAATAGTTACCTATAGTAAAACAAAAGGGTCCTCTGTGTGTGAGAGAGAGAGAGAGAAAGAAAGAAAGAGAGAGAGAGAGAACAGCATAACTCAACTTAAAACTCGAATAAATATCAAACTTGACATTTAAGTTTACCATGTTTCAAGGATGTGACTCCAAGATTTTCAGAAACCCCCCACCCCAAACTACCCTTTACATGGAAAAAATCGTTATTTTTTCAAAAATGGCTCAACGATTTTGATTAAAATATCATATGTTTAAGATATTTGCGTGGCAATGAAATCTATATCTTAAATTTTCTCTTCACTCTGAATGAGTTTTGTATGATTGTTAAACCATAACAGATGGACAAAATCTTACTACACAAAACATGCAAGTACGAGTATATCTCGTCAAAGCATACAACTTGTCAGATACTATTTTGGGGAGTTAACCATTTCTGAGGTATTCCATTTAGTGGTTTGAATTTTCAAATAATTATACTTTTTTTCTGGGAAATTGGTATTATACTCGGCGCCAATTAAGAGGGTGATTGACATTTCGGAGAGAGAGAGGGGGGGTGGGAGGGAGGGAGAGAGAGAGGCGACGTTGCCGCTCATCGCGACCACGTGGGGAGCGTGCTTGAACTGTGTCGAAGGCGACTGGGTTGCCCCTGCATTGTAGAGCGGGTATTACTTATATTCGTATATGACGGCAATTGTAAAATAATGAATCTACGTGCAGAGGATAGAACATGAAAGAATATTTCAGTGTAAAAATATGCGTTAACAGAAGAGACATACCTGTGAAATATTGATGCTTATTCTAATGGCAAAAATGCCAGATTTCCGAATCGCTAGCATCGCTGTTGTTGTTGCTGCTGCTCGTTTGATAGACAATGTTGCCACCTCCACCGTCGTCGTCATCTGAAGAGCTGCTAGAATTCCCCACGGAAATGATAAGCTGTTCTACAGTTTCTTCCGAAAGTCCTTCATTTTCCCAAGCTGCACTTATTACGCCCTTTTCATGAGTCACCGCTTTTTTCTTCAGTTTTAAGTTTTTACTGCTGTTAGTGCCTCTTCTGTAAGCTTTATTACTGACGACACAGTGAAACCTTTGTTGTTTCGCCCAACATAACCCTTTATGTCGGCCCAAATTAATTCAATCGAGCTAAAATGACAATAATAAGGGGGAAGCCTAACTATTTTGTGACCATGTTCTGCAGCAATGCCATCGAGTTCATAACTTGGAAACCGCGGTTTGTTTGCTTTCACAGGTTCCAGTAGCTCACTTTTCTTCAGTCCCTGCTTCATCGGTATATTGCGGCGAACAGGCCACTGAATTATTTTCTACTCTTCGAAATATTCTCTCACAGAGCATATTATTTCCCGCGCCTGTCCTTTAATTGGGATACCTTTACCAAATACAATTTTATTCGGTTCCCGAGTGCACTCAGTTTTTCGTTTGACTGCACTATCCTTGTCACTATTTTTGGACATTATTAAATATCCATTATACGTGTTAACACAATTATAAATGCTCACACAACACACGCACGCACAAATACACGAACTCAAACACACGTAACACACAAATACCATACAAAAAGGACGATGCAAAAGAACTTTTCAGTACGCAGGCAATCTCTAAACTGATACAAAAACATAAGCAAAGGGCTAAAAGGAGGGCGTTGTTTATAACTGCAGTGACAGCAAAAGATAAGACTGCAGTTCATGTTTACTGCAACGGTCGCTCGCCCGGCACGTCATGTCAATCACGTGTTACGATATCGCAACAAGGCATTTGCTTCTATCGATGCTATGGAAACGTCTTAGTTCTAATTGGTCCTTCTAATGGTTGCTATGTCGACCGCTGTGACGTATTCATCCCCTCCCATTCATTGAAAGCTTTCCGCCACGTGGTTAGTAACTGTCAATCACCTTCTTGATTGGCGCCGAATATAATTTTTTCTGTGGCCATGCAAAGAATATGGAATTTCAAAGCCATCACATAGCGACACGCTTTTTAAAAATGTGTTTAACGCTTTGTATGGTCCAACGAAACGTGTAAATGTGAATTGAAAGTTTATCTGGATTAATATGTAGTAGATAGAATAGTAGATTTTTTAAAGAAAAGTTTGTAGAAAAGTGGTTAGAGAAAGTCATGTGAATGTATCACATATCCAATTTTTTTATTTTATTCTACCACGTGCATAGTGGGTAGACAAGGCATTGCATTCTACCAAAAAATTCGATTTCGAAATTTCACTGGAAATACGTGTTTTGAGGCCCCCTGAATCAAAATAAGCATTTTTAGAAAAATGTCAGGTGTGTGCATCTGTGTTTTCTGCGAAAATGAAAAGTTAGATAAATACCAAACTTGGTATTTAGGTTCATACCTCCCAAAGATGCGACACAAAGCTTTTCAAGAAAATCCATCCAGCCCAAACTAACCTTTACATGGACCAGTTTTCGAAATTTGTATTTTTAAAAAATGCCTAACGATTTTAATTAAAATCCCTTATATGACAAAATGTCTATCTTGAATTTTCTGGGAATAGCCTGTGAAGTCGTCTTCATTCGGAAGCGACTTTGTGTGACCTGTATAACTGCCAAACCTAAGCAGTAGAGAAAACGTGGTACACAAAAAAGGTAGTTCTCTTTAAAAAACACAATTTATTTCAAATAAGTTTTATTGTGGCATGAACCATTTCTGAGATATAATTTAGTAATCGTTCAAATTGTTCATTACTTGGCCATTGTCTTCAAGTCCTGTCAACATTCAGTTGTTTCTCGCGAATTGTATGGAAACAGCATGAAGTTTTAAGGCCAGCATATAGCGTCCAGCTCTTAAACGTTTCACTGTTGCTGTTCCCTTTGTATGTATAACGGAATGTATAATGTAGCTATTTCTGCAAAGGTTTATTTGGATTAAAATGTAGTAGATAGAAAAGTAAACTCTTGTAAGACTAGTTTATATACCCACTAATAAATGATAAGAGGGTAGAGAAATCCATGTGAATGTATCACATTAAGATTTTTTAAATGTCTCTCTACATTTATTAAACCTGAATATCTTTACCATGGTAACATGGCTTCTGCCAACCCTCTACGCAGGGAAATCTCTGGGAACCGCGGTTTCTATAGCTACCACACAAGTGGGCTGGAGAGAGGACACTGTACCACTGCAGATGTTGCGAAAGCACTAGAGCTACCCTCATTGATTTTCCCCTTCATGGAAACCTGTGGGACAACTGCTCTAGGGGTTGATGTGTTTAAAGAAAGGGTGAGCTTAGGGGGAGTGAATGTTACTTTAAGAGAAATGATCGTTATGTACCTATACAGGGGCATAGCCCCACGAGCATCGATTTGATGCCTCGCTGCTGTGATTAATGTGGTTTTGATGCCAGGAGGCTGAGCACGTTAATGCAATTCACGGTAACGGTACAACTTTAACTTTCCCCTTACCATCGACGACCAAATCTCTAGTAAGCTCCTGTATCGAATCAAGCCCCGTTGAGCTCACGGTCTGTTGAGAATGCATAGGTAATGTAGACCTCTTGCCATGTGCTAATCCAGCTGTTAGCATTTTTTACTTTCTCTACCATGTACATGGTAGGCAGATGCATTCCATCAAAAATTCGATACCGAGATTTCACCGAAAATACTTGATTTGAGGTCCCCTGAATCCAAAAATACATTTTTAGAAAATGGTCCATGTGTATGAGTGTGTGTTTGTGTGTGTGAACAGTGTAATTCAAAAACGAAAAGTCGGATAAACACCAAGCTTGGTATTTAGATTCAGTACCTTCTAAAGATGCGACACGAAGATTTTCAAAAAATCCCCCACCCCGAAACACCATTCATGGAAGATTTTTCGAAAATGTTTATTTTATAAAAATGGATGTAATGATTTTGATTAATATAACATATATTAATAATATTTACATAAATAAAGTGTACGAGGGCGGATTGATAAATCAGTGATTTTTTTAAAGAAAATAATTTTTTCCAAAAAATCTATTTTATTTCTCAACATAGTCTCCTTTCAATTCAATGCACGTTGTCCAACTTTTCTCCAATTTCTTTAACCCTTCCAAAAAATATGATTTTTCAAAGCCTGCAAAATATGAGGTGTTTTATGCTATGATGTGTTCACTGGACGTAAATTTTTCTCAGCGAGCCAATTTTTCAGGTTTGTGAAGAGGAAGAAGTCGCTCGGAGCCAAATCTGGAGAACATGGTGGGTGAGGTAGCAGTTCGTAGCTCAATTCCACAAATTTCGCGATGGCAATGGCTCTGACTTGTGTGCGGGTGCATTAACCTGGTGAAAGAGAACCTTTTTCTTCACCAAATGGGGTTGTTTCTTTAACAATTCCTTGTGAAACTGATCCAGCATTGCGGCATAATTTGAACCTGTGATCGCTTTACCCTATTCCAGGTAGTGGATGTCTTATCATCCCTTGTGACTCCCCAAAGACAGCTGCCACGATTTTTCCTGCCGACGGAATGGTTTACGCTTTCTTTGGAGCAGGTTCGCCGAAGGAAATCCACTGCTTTCATTGTTGTTTGGTTTCAGGTTGATAGTAATGGATCCAGGTTTCATTAACCGTGATATAACGCCGCAAAAACTCATTTGGGTTGCGCTGGAACATGTTCAAACATCCCTGTGCAATGGTCACACGATTCCGCTTGTTCTCAACTGTGAGCAGTTGCGGCACCCATCTTGCTGACAGCTTTCTCATAACCAAAATTTCGTACAGAATGTTATACACCCGTTCACTTGAGATGTTTACGGTCTTGGCTATCTCACGGATTTTCACTCGGCGGTCTTCCAACACAATAATTCTTTTCACCATTTCTTCTGTTGTGACCTCAATCGTCCATCCTGTGCGCACGGCATCTCTTGTGCTCGAACGGCCACATTGAAATTCTGTGAACCACGCCATGTGATGGAGCAGAGTCCCCATAATACTTGTTCGGCTTTTCTTCCGTTCCTTCATCGTCTTACCACGCAAAAGGCAGTGCTTTATCAGAACACGAAATTCACTTTTCTCCATTTTCTATGAAGCAACACACATCTGCTTATTTTAGACGTTCTCAATAATGTTCTAAGAAACAAGTGATGACGATTTTATGCGATTATACCCAGAATAAATATAAGACTTGGGTGCAAACAATAAACATGTGATTAGAGCGCTATCTCCCGCCAAAGTCATGGACCTATCAATCCGCCGCCGTATGTCTTGTATTTTCTGGGAGAAGGTCATATGGATGTATCACATCAGACATTTTATTTTTTAATATAACTTCTATAAGCTATTGTTACGAAAGCTTATTTTTCTATCTACTTCATGTTAATCGACATAAACCTTTGCAGTTAAATTATACATTCAAGGGGGATAAAGGAAACCGTATCGATAGTCAGATGTTCAAAAACGGACCGCTTTACGCTGGCCTAAAAATGGCACTCTTTCGCGAGAAGCAGCTGAATAGCGACAGAACTTTAAAAAATGGCAAACGTATTCAAAAATTCTAACCAATAACAACGGGTATCTCGGAAACGGCTAATATCATAAAATAAGTATTTTGAAATAAATTGTGTGTTTTAAAGATCTCTACACTTTTTGTTCAGCACGTGTAGTACGTCATTATGGTTTATCAGTTATACAAAATTATTCAAATTCCTTCCGAATGAAGACGACTACGGGCTATTCCCAGAAAGTTCAAGACATATTATTTTATTTGTCAGGTAAATGTCTTAAATATATGGCGTTTTAATCAAAATATTTAAGTCATTATAAGTAACATTTTACAAAAATGTTCCATATAAAGGGCAGTCTGGGGTAGAGAATTTTCTTGAAAATCTCCATGTTGTTTCTTTAAAAGAAGCTGAACTTAACTGCCAAGATAAGTATTTATCCGACATTTCGTTCACAGACATGCACATACAAACACGCAAGGTTCTTTTTCTAAAAATGCTCTTTTGCATTTAGGGATCTCAGAACATGTAGGTATTTCCGGTGAAATCCGACATCGAATTTTTGGGTAGAATACAATACTTCCTCTTACTATAGGTCGGTGGTAGAGAAAGTAAAAATGCAGAAAAAAACAACTGAAGATTCTTGCTGAATTCGCAAAACACTCTTTATTGGGCTTTGATAGCAATTTACTCAACTGTTAGCATTAGAAATACGCAGTTAACACCATTTTTGTTCTAATTTTATTTTATTTCACGTTTGCTGTATTTGTGGATATTGATATGAAGTGTGGAGACAAAACAAGGTTTGTCCGTGTTGTCTTCTTAGAAGCCTTAGGTTTATTGTGAGGCATCTCTTTCAGTTTCGCTTGCTGAACCAGGAGTCTTTCAACTAGATTTTTATTAGACACAACTGCTTCTGAGTCTGAGGTCACAAACAAATTGAATCAATTAGTTTCCAATGTATCATCCGCTTCCTGTTCAATTTCGTATTCTTCTTGGACATTGTTTAGCTTGCCATGTTTTTGGTTTTGGACTTCCGTCCTGTGTTCTGCGTGTTTCTTGGGATTCGGTATTATAGGTTTGTTGTCGTTATAGTTTTAGTGAGGCCCAAGACAGGTTCTGGCCTCAAAAATGGGCTTGCGCCCCTGCTTTGGCACGGGGCAACCGAAGTGGTTCCCAATGGCTTTATAAGATCCCGCGGTGGCCTCCGAAAAGAACATGGTAAACAACTGGGAAGTAACCGAAATGGTTCCTAAATAAAAGTTGATAAACAACTAATAACTGTGCTGATTTTTCTAGTAGAAGAAAATGAACCCACACTAAGCATGAATATAAGCATTATGGATCAGAGTTGAGTTGAAGAATTTGAGGATTGCTTCACCGATGATCTGATATCAAAAAGGCCTAGCCACTCTCAAATAGATTGTTTATTAAGGATGATAGGATTTTTTTCTCAGTTATACCATATTTTCAGTAAAATTGTATTAGCAATTATTCTTTTAAAACATTAACCAACCATCTCATTGACAAACAATTAGAACAGCAGCACTTACAGGCCATCATCTTAATATTTACTGAAGCTATCTTTCTGAGCAAGCGGGTCATTTATAGCAGAAAATGTCATTCACAGGAAAAGGTTTTCAAAGCGAATTGGAGAAAACAACCTTGCATATAAATGCAAAGAAGGATATCGCAAGGCTTGAGCACACATAAGCTGTCATGCTTAACTGAAGTACCACGTTTTAGAAAACTTCCCGTAAAGGATGCGCTGAAGTTTACCTCTCTGCTTCAAAATGTGTAGGAGTCATGATTCGTTACTTTGAAATGTTGCAGAATTTAAAGTGCAAAATACCAGATGTAGTGCTATTTTTAAAAATATATTTAAAACACGTGTATTGTGCCTATAGCGATACAACAATGTCTGCACAAAAACTAGAAACGCATTTTTGGGTGGCAATTTTCGCCATTTAGTCTTCCCTTAAAAATCTAGGGTACAAATAATGTCTTAGCAATTCAGTGGAAGAAATATTTATCAGGCTGTCATAACGGGGCAAAATTTCTGTAAATTTTAAATACGCTGTTTAGCATTTTGCATAACTACTTGCGTATGGAGTATCGCCATTTAAAATACACGTAGTAGTGCATTCCAAGTCAACTTACTGCTAACTATTGATATAAAGGTGTAAAGCGCATACGATGTGACGACGTCTGGAAGGCAATTTCCGGAGCCGCCTTCACTAATTCGACATTAAGTCCCGCCTCACTTATCCATTTCCGCTAATCACCTCACTCTCTATGATGTGGAGGGCGTTTAATTATTTCCCTTTAAGGTACTGGAAACTCATAAATCTATATCGGCTGCTTTAGTATTGAATACGGATCGGACAGAGTTGAAGCTTTCTAAAGAAAAGTGGACTTAAAACACATTAAACTTCTAAAAGAAAATGTGCCAGTTTTTAGTTCCTGCAGGTAGAACGGAAAGTAAACCATTAAAAAAAGCTTGTGTTACATTCGTATGACTTTCCTGCCCATTATTCAACAACCAGTATTACAAAAGCTTATTTTCGTGTACTTCTTGTTAATCGAGATAAACATAATTTTGCAGAAATGGTTTTATTCCATATTTCCTTGTAGGTATAGGTTGGTGCTCGCTTCCATTTATATCACTACAGCTTTGGTGGGCATTCTACTGGCCATCACAGGTACGGTATATACAGGGTGGACCATTTGCACAATATATCCAAAACTAAGCAGAAAGAAACGTATTGAACAAAAATTGCTTGATATTATGGGGGAAAGTAAATGCCATTAGTCGTGTTTTATTTGAAGGACGTGTGGTCATTTTAGGGTCACTTTAAATTGATCCTAATTGTAGGTTCCTATTTAAAACATTAAATTGACGCTAAAATGACCATAACGTCCTCTAAACAAAACACGACTAATGGCATTTACTTTCCCACATAACATCAAGCAACTTTTATTCAAGACGTTTCTTTACACCTAGTTTTGGAGATATAGTAGTCTCAACTTAAAGCAGGAGGAGTGTAGCAAGGAGGAGTTATGGGTATCTGTTTACCCTTTCGCGCGTGCACTGGCGTCCTGTTCTACATGAGCAGTTCTGGATTATTCACATGAATATATAACTTTAAGCAATAGATTTACTCGTCATCACTTATAATAACCATGTTTAAATATACAACTAAATAAAACCCCGTTTTCTAGGATATCTCCACGAAAAAATATTTTTAATGGCGACATAATGAAATTGAAAGAGGTTATACATTTTACTCCCAAAGAGGATACTCGTACTGGACATCATTTTAATAATCTGTAAAATCTCCATTCTTGTCAAATACCTGATTTAGCCGCCTAGGCAGCTAATCGCTGGAGGAACTCCGGTTCTAAACGCAAATGTTCCCAAGTTTCATGACAGTGTTCCCAGAGGGCGACGAATGATTCAGGGTCTAGGCGGCTAATTAAGGTATTAGACAAGAATGAGATTGGACAGATTATTAAAACAATGTCTAGTAAATGTGTTCTCTTTGAGAGTAAAAGGTATAATTACCTCAGCTTTACACCAATATTGTCATTAAAACATTTTTCATGCAGAAATGTGCAATACATTGTTTTATTTAGTTGTATAGTTGAATTGAACAGATGATTCCAATAATGTCTAGTAGACGTGTCCTCTCTGAGAGTAAAAACTATAACGTATTTCAGTTTTACATCATGTTGCCATTAAAATATTTTCTCGAAGATGTTGTGCAAACAGGGTTTGTTTAGTTATATATTTAAACATGGTTATTGTAAGTGATGACGAGTAAAGGTTGAAGTAGATTAGTATCTTTACGTTATTTGCACCACGCTTTGGGCGTCAATTTGAAGTTGTATTGTTATTTGCCCCACGTTTTGGGAGCCAATTTGAAGAAAGTTTGTTGCTGCTACGTATGGAAAGTCGGTTTGAAGATGTATTGAAAGAGTTGTATTATATTTCAACTTGAAGTTCGTTGCAACCACCCGTATAGTACCCGCTTTCCGGTAGCCTTCGCCCCAAATGTAATTTCCGATGGCCTTTGCCCCCCCCAAATAAATGTTTAAAAATATTAACTTTGTAATTTGACTGTTTCTTTAAATATTATATATTTATGTTTGCCTCGGCTGCGTCAGTATTATTGTTAGAGACATGTTTCTCTTTGCAAGGTTGTGGTGCGACTGAAGAATGTAGGCTTACACAGATTATAATTTTACTTCACTCCTTTTATTAATGTTTGACACGATTTAAATAACACTTCACTGAGATATATAACTCAGTTCTCTCTCTCTCTTCATATATATATATATGAAGAGAGAGAGAGAACTGAGTTTTTTTTTTTTAATTTCTTGCACTTTTTAACACGTAAAGCTATTTTCGTCTCTCACGAATACGTATTAAATTTCTCGAGGACGTATCTCGCGTCCTTAGCAACACTGTCTACAACCAACGCGTCCAGGTATGAGCGCTGTCTACAAGCAACTGAACTCTAAATTTGTAAATTTTACTATATTTCAGTTTCTGATTGGCTAATCCTAGTCCAATAGAATACCTTCATTTAACCAAAGCTTTTTCTGGTTATTGATTGACTATTTATAAACTGTCTCAAAATTTACATTATTGTTGCTCCAATAATGACTAGTAGCATTATTAAACTTTCTTACTCATTATTGCCTCAAGGTTACCTCTTTGTCAGCAACTTTTAACCTATTATTCTCATAGCTACTACATTATTAAATTAGTAATACATTCACATAACATTATTGAACATGTATACAATAATATAAACATTTACAATGACTGTAATATACACTTGTTATATATTGCTACATATACATATTGCTTTAAGGCGGGCTGTTATTATATTTTTTATTATATAATTTGACTGAAATCATTTAAGTGTTAAAAATACTGTCTCAAGATCTTGCTCAGTTATATATTCATATGTAGATAATGGTTTCTAATGGTTTATTTTGACGAAATCTATTACTATAGCTGAATGGTGAAATAAATATATATTATATTATGTGAATAGCCTAGAATTACACACGCAAAAAAGGACGCAACTGCTTGCGCTTAAAGGTAAACAATTATACACACCTCCTCGTTGCTATACCCACCTGTGAACGCCAGTAGAATGCCTCCCAAAGCTGTGGTGACGGTATAAACGTGGGAAACACGGCACAGTGGAGTTAAGCGATAGTCAAGAATGGATCGCTGTGTGATAGGTTTGAAATTCAAGTTTTGCATGACCACAAGGGAAGAAGAAGAAGAAAAAATAACAGGATAGCGATTTTGCTGTTGAAAAAGTATAGATAACTATCTAACAATTTAAAATACCATCTAATAACATTTTATCTATTTCTTACGGTTTACACGTTATAAAAAAATCATCAGAATGAAGAGGTTGGTCCCAGAAAAATCAAAACATATATTTTATTTGTCATCTAAATGTGGTATTTTAATCAAAATTGTTAGACCCATTTTTATAAAAAAGAATCGGAAAACCTTCCATGTAAAGAAATCCTCGTGTCACATCTTTGGAAGATACTGAACCTAAACTACCAAGTTTTGCATTTATGGGACATTTGGGTGTTGACTGTGCTGTTCACAGACACACGCACGCGAGATTCTTTTCTAAAAATACTAATTTTGGATTCAGAGAGCCACAAAACGTTATTTCCAGTGAAATCACGATATCGAATTCTTGGGTGGAATGCAATACCTTCTCTACCTATTAAGTACACGGCAGTTTTCAAAGTAAACCGACAATCTCTGAAAATGTCATTGGATTATCATTCAAACTAATGGAGAAATAAATTAAACTTTAGGAATTTCTCCGTCATTTTAAATGACATGTTCTTATCATTTTAAAGTTTTAGCTGTTCTATAAAATTTATGCAAGATAATTTTGAAGGTACTGCATATAGAAGGTTGTAAATGCTAAATTATTTTCCAAAACTCATAAAATTTGTGGAATGAAAAATAGAAAATCGCTAAATAGGTAAACTGTATTATCGTTTGTTCTTTGTATACCCTAAGAAAGAAAAAGAAGGAACCGATGTCTTACATTCATAGCAGTTCCTCTGTTCATTATCGTTTATTTGTATATTTATTCTACACACTAATCTTTAAAAAGTGTATTTTTCTGACTACTTCAAGCTGATCGAGATAAACTTTTGAGAAAAGTAATCTCATTACAATTTCGTTGTAGTTAAAAGAAGGATACGGAAGATTAAAGCGGCTGGTCGCTATGTGCTGACACTCTTTGAATAATACGAGAAACAAAAGAACGTGAACCAGTACTTCAAAATGCGTAATAAAGTATAGGGAAGTTCAAACCAATAGTAATAAAATATATCTTGGAAATGGTCAGTGCCACAAAAAAAATCTCTCTTAGATATACCTATAAAATATTCGTACGATATGTTTTTGGTGTATATCTTCTGCTTATCTACTAGAGTACGCAGTAGAGAAAGTAAAAATGTCTTATGGTCTACTGTAATCCTGTTTCTGAGGAAATAATCTAGAGCTTATTTAGATAATCAGATTAAATCATCAGCAACAAACCGGAAGGTGACTACGCAGCAAAGGCCCTATACGATGGTATAAACTAAATTCTGTGTGTCAAAGAACCTTAAAAGTAACAGTTGCGTTATAGCATATTATATGTTAAAGCTACGTTATAATAATTATCATTCTCAACATTTGTTCATTCAGCGTATTTTATTATTACATGATGTAGACTAACTATATAAATATTCTAGCTACATGAACATTAATAACTTTTGTTTCATTGTTTCAGGTGAGTACCACAAGAATACGTGTTTTCAGAAATGGCGAATGTCAGCTGGGGCAAAGGTACGTTATCTGTGTAAAATAATTTCTCATAGTTTTTTGCGTATTATATTTTCGGGGTTTTCAACTATGCAGCGTTGCATACCTGAACTTTACAACGTCTGATGCCTGGCTTATGCACTATGAAGAGATTCATCGCCAGAACGAACCTGCAATTCTTTGGTATTACTGATACGAAAGCTATGTCGAGTCTGGGATCCGCTACATCACTACCTGATGGCAGAAACACGAACTAATAGCAGCCGACACCGATAGCTCAACTGTAAAGAGGAGGCTGAATGAAGAAGTAACTTAACCTCAACTCTACTCCCATTCTTTTACAAGAGGAATCGGAGAGCCGATCTGTATGCAGTATTGATGATGAAAATGCAATTATAATAGCAACTTAATACAGTAGAGCTGATGTTAATGATGCTAGTGCGTTTGATGTATACAATATTAGAATATAATAAGCATAATATAAAACAACGTAATTCAATTGTTGCAGATAATGATAACATCGTATTATATTACCTTTAATAATATGCAACAACAATAATAATTAAAACAGCTCGGAACAATTAAACAATTTGAAAGGTTAACAAGGATTACTTTAAGTCTCAATAGATGCTCTTCTCCATGATGTATGTATTGGTAGCTGAAGTAGTCCCGGAAGCAATAAACCTGTTTTCTTCAAGTCTCCAAGGCAGCCTGCGGAACCAAAGACAGCGACGGTACATGATTCAGATTAGGGTTTGTCAGTAGTGTGGGTTGCCTAATGTGCTGGGCATTCCGGTTATATTTTTAACCAATAGAGGTTTGGAGCGGGACGTTTTTAAGATAGCGTTTAACTCCCGTTCTTACTGCAAATGGCACGCTGATACACGAAATTTAATAATAATAATAATGAAATTCGGGAACTAAACGTGTAAAGCTTAAGTTTAGAGTACGTCCCCGGCATTTGCCAATTATTAGGACTGAAGGAAACTTCGAAAAAATTCAGGCAGAGGATAGTTCTGGCAGACTCCCGTTCACGAATCAGTGCCTTAAAATGTCTTCGTGTAAAATCAGAACTACTTCTATTTGTTACTTTCTCTACATCTACTCGTAGATAAAAGAAATACTGTATTGTGCTTAAAAGTTAATATCCAGATTTCATCCAAAATACATGTTTTGAGGTGAATAGAAAAGGATGTTTAGAATAAAGAATGTGTTATGTGTGTGTGTGTGAGAGAGAGAGAGAGAGAGAGAGAGAGAGAGAGAGAGAGAGAACATGCGAAATTCGAAAACGAAGTCGGATAGATACCAAACTTTGTATTTAAATTTACTAACGCCGAGAATGTAACACGAAGATTTTCAAAACAAAATTCCCATACCCAAAACTACCTGGAAGACTTTTCCTTATTTTCGATTGCTTCAGAAATACCTAACGACTTTTATTAAATCACCACATGTATAAGATATTTGCTTGACTAATAACATTTATATCTTGAATTTTCTGCGAATAGGTGTACTGTGAAGTCTTCATTCTGAATGAATTCTCTATAATTATAACTGTTAAACCGTGAGAGATAGACAAAGAGTTACTTAAAAACAAACACGCACACAGATTCTCTCTAAAACACACAATTTATATCAAATGTTTGTGTCGACTGACTCTGGTCGAGTGGTCAGCGTTCCGGCTTCTCAACCCAGAAGTCCCAGGTGGGGGGGGGATTTTCCTTTAATTAAAACCTTTCCCTATGCTTCTCAGAGTCTGGAAGTATGCATGTGAGAGTGAATGGGAGTGTGTTTAATAAGTTAAAAACTGATAAAACCAACATTGAGAAACCTTACAGTTCAGCGAGCAATAACACCATCAATTGTTTCTCAAGTCAAAACCCCCGATTTGACCAAAGAAATTAAAGGGGACTGTACAAATGAAACAACGAAAAAAAGAAATCTTCGTGGTATTAACCATTTTCAAGATATTCGTTGCGAAGTCCTCATTTTTGTTGTTTATAGGTTATGCAAAGAGTATGGAATTTCAAAACCAGCATATATCGACCCTACTTTTAAAGCTTTGACTGTCGCTTCAGCCTCCAGTATACCCATTGTACGCTCGATCAAACTAAAAGTGGCCGGTCTCTCTTTTTTTCGAAATCCCTTCAAGCGAGCGCGCGGTTCACAACACTCAACTTATCTGCGCCGCTTTGGATAACTATAATACAAGCTACAAAACACTAACTAGGTCTATCTCCACACCGTGCTTGGCGTGGAGCAGTGGTTAAGCTATTTAACTTTTGCGCAAGCTTCTGGTGTTCGATTCGCCGCAGTGGAATGTTATCGTTTATGTTTTGTTATAACTCCTTTTACTGTAATATGGTTAAATAATATTGCTTGTCTTCGTTTTACATACAAATATGATTACAATAAAGGCTGGTTCACAACCGCCCGAGAACGGTAACCAGAACGGAAACGAGAACGGGAAGCAATGCATATTGGTTCACAACAGTCCGGTAACGAGAACGGGAATGCATATCGATCACAAAGTGAAAGTCGATTTTGCGCATTGGGATTTCATTTGATTTTAACTGACCAATGACATTTTTTCACCTACTTCCAATTTAGCCAAGCCAACGTCAAAATTCGATAGAGTAAACATTATCTAAATGTACATCCATTACATTTCCGATCCCTCTACTTATGCCAAGCTTTCATTCCTTTATTTAATGGCATACATTAAAATTGTTTATTGTTCTTTTTTCATTTCCATCGGTTTTAGCCGTCCTTTGTAGTTTTTGCCATTGTTTTTTTAGGTAATAGCCAGTTTTTAGTTGCATATAAACAAACTACAAATGATCCCTTCACCAGAGGAACCAACGTTGATTACATTTGCGGGTGTCGGGATGAGGTTAGGAAGCACATTTACTACTAATTTTCTCCAGTTTCATGTTTCCAGCTTGCGACTATAGAGGGCACTAGTGGCTGTTTCATGTCACGGCCGCTTAGAATAACCTCTAGAATGAAGAGTCTAATATGCATAATAGGGATCTAATTTGCCGTGCCCGGGAACGAGAAAGTTAAAAGTTGGGCAACTCTTCTTTCCCGTTCCTGGGCCCCGGGAAGGCTTCACGTCGGTTGTGAACATTCCCATTTGAATACATGTATTTCAACTTTCTCGTTCTGGTTACCGTTCTCGTTGGTTGTGAACCAGCCTTAATAGTGAAATTTGTGGTTATAAAATTAAATTGACCGAGTGTGAAATTTGCTCCCGACCAATAAATTGTCATGGTTGCCATCTCAGTATGACGGACTACTAAAGAATGACACATACATAAAACATAAAAAAAAAAACTCATTTTTACTCGTGTATTTAAAATGAAAGGGGGGAAAAAGCTGATCAGCTCCACGGAGACTCGAACTTGCAACCTCAGGAACAGTAAACTCTTACCAATGAGCTGCAGTAAGTTTGGCATTGTAACGAGCTTTAGTCATACTTCACTCGAGAACCATAAACCTATAAAGTGTATTTTTATTACAAACATTTAGTGTTGAACCACTCTGAAACACCTGTTGTTTGAAATCTCGTATATGAATTATTTTCTCAGAAGACTTTTGTGATTGTAGCTGTGTTCCCCAATATAACTACTACAAGAATATAGATAGTCTTGTGAACGAAACCTGGCTGTCCCGAGCGCTCACGAAGGTATCCGATTCGAGCTCCGTCTCTTTGACGCCGGCCAGTTTTAAATTGACCGATTGCATTTATAACGAAGTTGGCACAAAATGAGAGGGGCAAAACGACATGGCAGTGGGTTGACAAAATCGTTAATTTAACACATACCAGATTTTCATTTGCGTCTTTGCAAACAGTTTGCCCAGTCATTTGCGCGAAACTTTAACATATCCTCGTATAGATTTGAGGAAGAAAGCAGGGATAATTCCATTTCGTTTAGCCTCTCTGGCGCCGGGCATTCATCCATAACATCTAACTCGTATAAACATACTACTTATCTGAACTGGACAACACTTCAACATGCTTTGCCTTAATGGCAATCTAGTTCTCTCAAATATGGAGCTGGCTGTCCTCCGGGATGTAGAACGAGGCCCGAATAGAAACATATTTTGATCCTCGGTTGGGCGCGTTAAAAAAATCACCTCGTTAGGATTTGGGGTCTTTGAGGTTACAGAATATTTTTAATGCAAATCTATGCCAATATTGTAAGAAGCTAACATTTTGAATGTGAATATAGGGGGGACGTAATCTCGGAAACAAACCATTAAACCCATTTTGGTAATTTTTAAACTTTGAAAAGCACAGCTCTTCTGCACATACATATGCTGCTATAACATATTTCCAAAAATTGTAAACCTATGGCAGAAATAGGGTGGTTCATGTCGCACATTGTAATCCTGTGGATATAGAGGATTTTTCGACACTTGACTGTGATTTTTAATGACTTCCAGCCCAAAACCGTAAATGGGGAGACCTATAATGTTTTAAACTTGAATTTTTGGAGGGTGCAGTTGCATTTCTTGTGTATATCACTAAATTTTCTTCTTATTTTCGCTGAGCTTTGTTATAGGAAGTATTTTTGGTACGAAACATGATAAACTTGTGTTTTTGAGAACCTGTGAAATATAAGCCACCCATATTTTCAACCCTTAGAGCGGATACGGAGGCGAAAAAACGAAATTTCTCAACACTAATTAACAGGCCCGGATTTTGATGAACTAAAAATGTTTGAAAAAGACCTATAAAATGACTAAAATGTTTAAAATTGACATAATGATTACAAAAATTACCTAAAACTAAGATTTATTTAATTTATTAAAATTAGTATACAGAAAATTATAAATTAACGTATACATGGGTATAACGGCTATACAAGTAAAAACGTAGATACAGAACAATCATTAGATAATTTATGAAACTAATTAAGAATGTATAATATTTGTTACATGTTCGTGTTTGAGGGATCTGAAAAGAAAATTAAGAAAATCGTTTTTGAAGCAGGTCTTACAAAACTGTACGAGTTCTCAGATTATACAAAATTCATAGCGAATGAAAACTTCACGGCCTATAACACGACATAAAAACAAAGACAATAGCAACGTGACCATATGAGAGCGATACTGAAAATGTTTAGAATGTCATGCTCCTAAAAACAAATAAAATTTGTTAATATTTGACAGCTGACAGCCAGTTTCTAATGTTTTGCGAATTGACTGCCGTGTAGTTTGTTCAATTTGCTCTAAGATTTTGTTAATTATCATCATTTAAAGATTTTGTGTTCACCCAAAAATGAATTTGACTAGAGAACATTTCTGAACTACAATTTTTTTACGATTTGAAATCGTCATTAACATCTAAACAATGTAAAGTTTGGCTTAGAGATGCATTTGGTGAAGAAGCAACAATTTATAACTGGTACAACGAATTCAAGAGACATCAATTTTTACTTTCTCTACTACGTATAGTAAGTAGGGGAAGTATTGTATTCCACCCAAAAATTCGATACCGAGATTTCACCGGAAATACATGTTTTGAGACCCCCTGAATAAAAAAAAAAGCATTTTTGGAATCATTATCGTGTGTGTTGTGTGTGTGCGTGCGTGCGTGTGTGTGTGTGTGTGTGTGTGTGTGTGTCTGTGACCAGCATAACTCAGAAACGAACAGTTGGATAACACCAAACTTGGTATTTAGGTTCAGGATCTTCTAGAGATGCGACACAAAGGTTTTCAAGAAATTCCCCCCACCCCAAACTACCCTTTACATGGAACATTTTTCGAAAATTTTAATTTTCTCAAAAATGCCTCTAACGATTTTGATTAAACTATTATATGTTTAAGATATTTTCATGACAAATGAAATGTATATCTCGAATTTTCTGGGAATGTCTCCAAAAGTATTCTTCATTGTGAACGACTTTTGCATAACTGGTAAACCATAAGAGATAGACAAAATTTTACTACACAAAAAATGTAGATCACGTTAAAATACACAATTTATGTCAAATACATTTTTTTTTTTGTTGAGTGAACCATCTTCGAGATATTTCTTGTTATTCCCTTAAACTTTCCAATACTTATACTTTTTCTCAAATTCGTTATTCATTTTTTTTATCCTGGTAATGCAAAGAGAATGGAATACTCCACATAGCAACCAGCTCTTAAAATATTTGACTATAGCTTAAAGCCTACCATATTCCCCTTGCATCTACAAGAAAATGAGCAATAAGATTAACATCTGGATATCTCGATTAACATGAAGCATATGGAGAATAAGAGTTTGTAAAAATAGTTTGTACAAGAGTAGAGAAAGTCATCTGATAGTAACACATCAGATTTTTTTCTTAGTGATGAATTTCGTGAAGGACCCAAGAACTGCTGTTGCTGATGAAAATATTGCCACTGTTCAAGTAGTGCTTGAAGATCGACGGACATCTTATTAATTTATTTTGGCGACATTGGGCATTGGTATGAGTGAAATCCAAAACATTTTACATCAACAGTTAGACGTGAGAACACTTTGTTGTCTATGGATTCCACATAAACTGAGTGCCGATGAAAATCTAGAAGCTTTGGAAAAATTCCAAGGCGGCACTTCAAATTTGGTTTGGAATATCTTTACTGTTGATGAATCTAGGATTTATTATGATAATCCTGAAAAGAAAAGTAGTTGGTTCAATGGGTCTTTCGAGCAGAATCTAAGTCTAGAAAAGTTCGCGGAACTAGCAGTGCTCATGACGGGCCATACTGCTACTATAGCATTATTGACGTACCATTACTGCCTATTGATACACAGATGTCTGTTTACCGTAAATTTTTGAAAAAGTTCTTGAAAAACGTCCAAAAGGAAAAATCTTACATCATGACAACCCATCATCGCATACAGCAAAACTAACAACTGAGTATCTGGTTGCCCTAAAGGTCAGCACCATGGACCCACCATCATACATCCCTGACCTAGCACCTTGTGGTTTCTTTTTGTTTCCAAAATTAAAGATCGAATCACGTGGAATCACTTTTTCGTCATCAGATGATGCAGTGGAACATTATAAAAAGAACCTGGTTTCTGAAGTGCCTCAGAAAGAGTTGCAACATTGGTTTAAGAAAAATTAAATTGCGTTTTATTATGGACGCTTTTTAACTGCTGTAGTCCTTAACATCATATTCTTTATTGGGCGTGAAAGACCGGTAATTTTGCTCAGGGGCCTCTCATTGCTTTTACTGGTTTCATCGAATGCAAAAATGTATTCATGTTAAAGAGGAATATTTTGAAAAACAATAAAGTCCTTGAAAATTTCTAAAACTAACACTTGTTTGATTTTCTAAAAAAAATCAGAATCGCCCTCGTGCGCATTTTTAACACAAGAAAGGGAAAATTGACCTGTCTTATCCGTAGTTTTAAATTCATCCTTATAGTTACACCTGCTTCCCTGACACTAGCGATCCTCGGCCCATAAGTAATCCTTTGCAGACTAACCAATAAATATAAATGTGATTTTTTTCCCCCAAGAATGCGATTAAAGAATGTACAAAGTTATATTTATTTCTCAGTCTTGAATTTTCAAATTTCTAGGTAATGTTTTAAGTTATCCTTACGTAAAATGACGTTAGCATAAAACTCTTTATTTAGTGAATATAAATTCAGGAAATGCGAAGGGCAAGAAAATGACAAAATAATAACCTAAAATCGAAAAAAATTGCACTAAAATAGAAAATGCCATAAAATGTTTAAAAAATGGCTGAATTAATATATGTATTTTCATAATGTGGGGCACATGATAACGATTTGTGCAAACTTTAGCAGTGCCTATGATGCAACAATTAAAAGGTAACATGTCGGTCTGGGTGGCTCAGTTGGTAAGGGCCTTCTGATCCAAAAGTCGCTTATTCAAATCCGACCCAGACCGATGGTTTTTAAGTGTTCTTAAAAGCCACAGTTCCATATCAGTAGAATTACGAGCATTAAAAAAACTGCAGGACAAAATTCCGGCACACCGGCAGCTCTGATATCCTGGCAATTGAGATCGTTAACAAAAAAAAATATATTTTTACTTTTTCTACCATGTACGTAGTAGGTAGAGAAAGGTATTGCATTCCACCCAAAAATTCAATACCGAAATTTTCACAGGAAATACATGTTTTAAGGCCCCCAGAATCCAGAAAGCAGTTTTAAAAAAAGGGTGTGTGAATATCGAATAAGTACCAAACTTGGTATTTAGGTTCTGTACGTTCCAAAGATGTGACACGAAGATTTTCAACTTCCCCGACTCCAAAGTACCCTTTACAATGAACAATTTTTAGAAATGTTTGATTTTCTAAGAAATGGCCCTAACAATTTTGATTGATATTTACATAACAAATAAAATGTGTATTTTTAATTTTCTGGGAATAGCTTGTGAAATTCTCTTTATTCGGAAAGAACTTTGTATAATCTTGTATAACTGGTAAACGTTAAGGTATAAGCGTAAACGTACTCCATAAAAAATGCAGATCTCTCCAAAAACACACAATTTATTGCAAATAATTTGCTTTTGTGGCATCAGCCATTTCCGAGATTTCCGTTATTAATGGTTCTATTTATTCAATGCTTTGTCATTCTTTTTAAGTCCCATCAATTTTCAGGTGTTTCTGGCGATTGCATGGAAACAGTATGGAATTTTAAGGCCAGCGTATAGCGTCCAGTTTTAAATATTTGACTATCATTGTTCTCTCTGTATCCTTACGAAATGTGTGATGTACCTATTTTTGCAAATGTTTATCTGGCTTAAAATGAAGCAGATAGAAAAATAAACTTTCGTAAGAATATGTAATAATAGATAAGAGGGCAGAGAAAGTCATGTGAATGTAACACATCAGGTTTTAAAAAAAATAATATGTTCATCAGAATCCGGCCCTTCTAATTACTGCATCACATTTGAAACTTGCATAACTTGTCTGTGCAAATCCTGCCCATTGTTTTGTTGTAGATGTTTTAGCTGAGAAATAAGAGATGGTATTGATTAAATATGCGTTGGAAACAGATTTAAACTCAGGAATGCAGCTAAATTGAGTTTGGAACTTAATGAATGACTGAGTACGGCACTTAGTCAAGCTTTATGGCCTAGTTCTGAAGAAAATAAAGCGGTCGATGAACAGATGAAGAAAGCGAGTCTGTTTTATCCAATTAAAAAGGGAATTGACTGGAATTGAATGAATGTTGGAAAGGATTAAGTTTGTCATTGTTTTGAATCGCACTGGTACTTTTGTTTTCTTTTAAGGGCAATAAAAGAACTTCTCCATCCACTAACGTTTTTTATTTTTAGATAGCGTCTACAAAGTATTGTTACGAAAGCCTATTTTTCTTTCTACCTCTATGTTAATCAAGATAAACCATTCCAGAGATAATTTAATTTACAGATTTCGTTGTAGATAGGAGGATAGAGGAAATCTAATCGAGACAATATTTAAAAGCGAAACGCTATATGCTGACCTTGAAATTCCATACTTCATCTTGCATTTCAAAACGACCCGCCTTTAAACATTTGACTATCGCTTCAGCCTCGTGTATACGAGGGCTGATCAATAAAGACAGACTGATTTTTTTTTCACATATATTTATTAGTCCATTTCAATGTTGACATGTACTTTTTCAAAGCAGTCCCCTCCTAACTGAATGCACTTTTTATAGCGTCTCTGCCAGTCCTCGAACACATGGTGCAGGCCATTCTTTGTCAGGTCTTTGAGAATCGCCTCACTTTTCTTTAGCACTGCTTCAGTGCTCTCAAATCGAATGCCCCGGAGCTTTGCCTTTAGTAATGGGAATAAAAAGAAATCACAGGGCTAAGACCGGGGCTTTAAGGCGGATGCGGCACACAGGTAATGTTGAATTTAGCCAAACATTCCTGGACTTGATTTGCGACGTGAGGCCGCGCGTTGTCGTGATGAAGTCGCCACCCATTCCAATGATGTTCTGGACGTTTCCTTGTAATATGCTTCCTCAGTGTAGCCAATACTGACGTGTAGTAGCTGCTGTAACAGTAGTGTGAGGGGGGGAACTGCATGCTGGTAAATCATTCCATTACGAAACACCAGGCCCACCTTGCTTAGCACAGAGGACTCGCCCTTCTTTGAAGTCCTTGACCACCTAAACACCGTTGCACGAGGTAGTGCATCTTCAACGTATGCTTGCTTCAGCTTTTCGAAAGTTTCAAGGCTGTATGATTTAAACGAAAATAAAACTCTATTGCGCTATATTGCTCCTCTCGTGTCACCTCCATTTTGTGGTACACGAAATTCAAGTAGGGTCAACAATATACAGCATTACTACCAAACTACTGTTATGAGAGTGCTTTCGCTTATGGGCATTATACATCAAACCCTGCTCTTTTCAAGTATTCATGGTATAGAGACATAAAACTATCAAGGAAACTACAGAAAAAAATCAGTCTCAGTCTTTATTGATCAGCCCTCGTACTTCTTGTACCAGCAATGAAATATGCAATGAGGCTATTCCTACTTCTACTTCATCTTCTTGTTTGGCTTATCCCCCAAGGACTTACATGCCTTGGGTGATAAGTCCAATGCCTGATATGGTCGTGAAGAAGAAGGAAATGAAATGCAGTGATGGATCTGATGATTGGAAAATTCGCAGATCAAATTATCCAACCCAACATTCGCCTAGCGACCCAGGAAAACCACGAAAAAGCCTTCGGTTAGATTGGTCGGCCCTGGGGTTTTGAATCCGGGACCTCCCGAATGCGAGTCGCTTACGTTATCGCGGCGCCACCTCTCGCTCGGTGAAGGTATTTCTACAAATATATATATATATATGTTTATTTATATATATATATAAATAAACGATAGTGGTTAGAAAAAGCCATATAAATGTAACGCATAAGACTTTTTCAGATGAGAATTATCTGCTGATTAGCATTCTAATGGTATTGGCAGCAATTTTATTGGTCTGTTTCCGTGCATAAAGACACGTGTGTATACCTCAGGGTAAATGCTGAATCAAGAAATACGCAAGCCAACAGCAGCTGCAGACTAAGCATCTTGTTTCACCTGCTTCTTTCACACCAAAAAATCAGGTTTGTCTTGATTTATTTTTCGATGGCAGCTTTTTAAGCGTACAAGCTGTCTTCTCTAACTGGTTTGACACACAACAAGAATGCGATATATAGAAATTCCTTCATTAATCTGCTGGTTACTCTCATTATATACACACAAGCGTTTCGTTTTGAGGCAAATGCATTCCATTGTTCTCTAAATTCAATGGCCTTAGTACGCTTTTTTATTTATTTGTTAACTAACACTTTGCAACGAAGACTTTAGAGAAAAAAATTGATGTTAAATTCGTATAACTTTCTGTACCCTCTACCTTTATTACTGGATGTACAAATTATTCTTACAAAAGTTTATTTTTCTATCTTCCTAATTTTAATCCAAATATATTTTTGAAGAAATAGCTACATTACATATTTCGTTAGCTACAAAGAGAATAACGTTAGTTGAAAGTTTAAGAACTAAACGCTATACCCTGACCTTAAAATTCCATACTCTTTCCATGCAATCCCGAGAAACAAATAAATAAATAAATAACTGAAAATCTGTGGGACTTAAAAAGAATGATAAAGCATTGGACAAATAGAACAATTAATAACAGATATCTTGGAAACGGATTACTCCACAAAAAAGTTATTTGAAATAAATTGTGTGTGTTTAAGGAGATATATGTTTCTTGTGTAGTACGTCTATCGCTTAACGTTTACCAGTTATACAACATTATACAAAATTCCTTCGGAATGAAGATGAATTAAAGGGCTACTCCTAGAAAATTCAAGGTATACATTTTATTTACCATGTAAGTATGTTTAATATGTGGTATTTTAATCAAAATCGCTAGTCATTTTTTTTTTTAGAAAAATCAAACATTTCGAAAAATGTTCCATTAAATTGTAGTTTAAGTAGGAGGATTTTCTTGAAAATCTTCGTGTCGCATCTTTGGAAGATACTGAATGTAAATACCAAGTTTGGTATTTATCAGGCTTTTCATTTTTGAGTTACGCTGTTCACAAACACACACACACACACACACACACATATGAGCGTTTTCTAAAAATGCTTTTACTTTTATTCAAGGGCCTCAAAATATATATTTGCGGTGAAATCTCGTATCGAATTTTTGGGTGAAATGCCGCAATACCTCTCTACCTACTATTTAACGATGTAAGTATTATAATCACACAACTTTCTTTACCCTCTAATAGATTACTTTCATATGTACTCTACGAATTATTCGTTTAAAAGTCTTGTTTTTCTCCTTTTTAACCATGATAAATGTTTTCTGAAATAGTCGTCACTGACGCTCCCTATATATGGACCTTCTGGGATTATCTCACTCCTCCAGTGATGACTGGACCCATTTCTGAGGTGGAGGCACCCAGCGGTTGGAATCCGTACCTCCTATGTAGGGGTAGGATGAGGATGGCGGTGGAATGAGAGGACCTACAGCTTCTACCGCCACGTTGGGCCTTGGAGATACTTCACATGACCAAGTCAGTGGTGAAGACGTGGATAGGGCCTACTTAAAATCACTACCCCAGAGCTGGGAATCGAACCCTGGACCCTCAGTACCAGAGCCGGAAACGAAACCACTGCGCTACCCCTGCGCCTTTTCCGAAATACTTTCATTACAATTTCGTTGTAGGTGCATGAGGGAAGCACCTGCTTCAGGTGCACCGAAGCGATAGTCAAATCTTTGAAACGCAGATCGCTATATGCTGGCTTAAATTTCATCTCGAGAAATAATGAGTTAGTACTTCAAAAACTGCAAAGTATTGGAACTTTCAAAACCAAACATAACGAATATCTCGAAAATGGCTAATTCCACCAAAAATAAATGAATAAAAGTAAATAAATTGTGACAACCAGATATACGCATTTTCTGTAGTTAGATTTTATTTATTTTTAATTCAAAATTCGGAGATACTTTCGAACATGTGACGCGAGAAAACGCGAGAAATTTTCCAAGTCCGAAGGTTCTCCAATACGCATGCGCAAGCAACTGAAAGGACTGGTGATGATGCAGTAATTTGTATCACAAATTACTTAAATGTAAATAATGATTATAGTATGAATATGCATTATTATGTGACATTGATTTGAGATGTTTGTTGATTGTAATTATTGTTGAGAAGTAAGTTTTTAATGCCTTACTGAAACTGACAATAATAGCGTGCAATAATGCAGCGAGGGGGTGAGCTGTTTATCATTATTGGAAACGAGGAAGTTACGTAATGTTGGCGCGTTTTTCTGTTAGAATATTCTGGAACATTTCCCTAGAGCATATGTATTCATAATTTTCATTGGATATTAAAAATAGACGCTAATGTTGGCGCGTTTTATTAGCCAATTGCAGCTCAGTTATAATCTTTAGGCATATCGGGGTGTATAAGTATAAATAGAGGGTAGGTTAGAGGTAAAGTCCTTCGGTCCGCAAGTTCATCAAAATTCTTTGTACATTACACGTCGCCTTCAGTCCCTCAGTTCATCGAAAATATTTGTAAAGTACACGTCGCCTTCAGTCAGTCAGTTCGTCGAAAGTATTTGTACGGCACACGTCGGATATCAATTTGCAGGTTACGCGTAACAGAGTTATGAAAAATCTCAAGTGTGATAAAGTTAATTATACAAAAAGTTGAAGTACGTGAATTAAGAAATATCAGTAATGAAGTTATTATAACAGTTTCAGTTTGGCGAGTGTCTAGATCAATGTGTAAATGTGATAGTGAAAGTGTTCGACAATAAAAGTATAAAAGAAATTCTTTCATCAGTGTTATCTTTGGATAAAAGATTCCTTTCCGTTTACACAACCTGTATAAGGAGAAGTGCTCGACCCAAAAGCTAGCCGGAGGACAAAGAACCAAAATTAAATAAAATAACTAGCATTTTTTTAAACAAAAAACTAATACTGCCGCAAATTGCTAACACCAGATGGAGCTAACAAGCCTAACAAATGAATCACGTCACAAGATGGCTTCAACGCGTGAAGTAAAAACAAATACACAAACATTATAAATTTACCATCGCAAATTGGCTACCACAACGTGGGGCTACAATAATGTTAAATAAATAACATTAAACCACCTACAAATTGGCACCCAGAACGTGGGGCAGAATAACCAGGAAGGGGCAGAATTAACCAGGAAGAAGTGAGATGACCAGGAAGGGGCGAATGGAGAAGTGAACTGAACTACAAGACGCAGATTTTGAAACAACAAAAGGTACGACAGACTACGCGGATGATTGGACATCGTAATTCCGAGATTAAAAGGCAACAGGGGAATTCAACTACAAAACAACAAAACGACGTAGATTCATCGTAATACAACGCAGAAGCAACATATAATCTAGGAGAGAGGGGCAGGAAGCTGGACATCAAAGTAACAGCAACAGACAGCATCAGAAAGGTTAGAAAAGTGTTATGTTAATTCTAAAAAAAAGGGTAAAAAAATTTAAATGTACCTTAGGAGCGGTAGGATAAAGAAAATAATGTCCACTAATAATACAGAAGAAATAATTATGGAGGGAGATAGTGTTACAGTTAGCTGTAATTCAGTACAGGTTACAGAAAATAGCTCAAACAATGTAGTATTTGAGGGAGGAAATGTTAGTACAGAAAGTGAGAATAGAACAGCAGGATATGTTAATTTTGATGCTAGTGTGATGATGGAAATTATGGGAATGCTGAGAAATATTAGTGAGGAAATGCAAAAGAGTCATAGGGAATTAAGGGAAGATATTAGTAAGTATAATGAGAACTTAGATAAACTAAATCAGAACATGGAAAAGAGAAATGAGATATTAGAGCAAAAAGTAGATCAAAGCAGGGAAGAAATTGAAAAGAAAGTTATGAAGCTAGATAGTAGTATGATGAGAATGAGAAATGATAATCAGGAAATGATAGCAAATGAAATAGGTGAAGTTTCAAAGAAAATGTCAGAAATGAGAAGGGAAATATCAAACAAAAAAAGTGAGGTTAATAATAAAATAGAACATGTTGATGTAGAATGTACAGAGTTAGGTAGTAGAATGAGTAACATTTCAAGTGAGATGAGAGAGATGAAAGAGGTTATGAATGTAGATGTGAATCAGGCGCAAGTTAATTTCAGAGGGGAGATATCTGAAATTGAGAAAGAATCAGTAATGCAAAGAAATAAATTGTAGGAAGAAGTAAAAGTTTTGCCTGTAAATAATCAAAAGCTAACTTCTGAAATTAACAAGTACCAAGCTGTTAAAAATGAAAACTCCAATCCAGTACAGTTTAATACAGATTTGTCAGAGTATTCTCAAATTAAAGAGATAGTAGAAGAATTGAAAATGACAGTTGTTAAAAGATGTGTTGTTAAGGAAACTTTAGATTGTTTTCAAATGTTATCATGGGACGAAATTTCATATGAATACAAGAGGTTATTCATGAACAAATTTTTGAAGGTTAGGATACGGCTACGAGTAATGTTTAGCCACACACAATTTGATCCAGGAGGGTAAATAGCAATGAGATGTAAAGTAAATGCTGGATAGTTAAAGATGACCTGCAGAGCAATGTATTGGAACGTAAGAGGGTTAATTATTTGTATATGTCATGTGAAAAGAGAAATAAATTCTGGACGAAAATTAAATGTTTAAAAAAAAAAAAAAAAGGGAAAATTAACATTTTTTTAGTAACTTTTACAGTATTTGAAATTAAAAATGTAAAAATTGAAACTTAATGTGATATTAAAGTAAAAGTACGTAGAGATAATTCAAAGAGTATTGTGAATATAATGTACAAAACAACAAAAATGGGGTAAAAATAATTAAAAAAAACCAAATACTTATGTAGCAAACAGAAAAATGTGAAACGAGTGTCTAGATTTAAGAGATGTAAATATATTTGTGTAGAGGGTGAATATTTTTGGTAAATATGTTTAATAATTACAAAAATTCTTAAATGTACAAATTTTTGTCAACAACTTAAGAAAGTAAACAATTTTGTAACAGTAATTAAATAATTCAGGGTACAGTATTTGCTATAAAAAATTGTAAATGTCAGATTAATGTCTAAACACATTAAACCAGAGCCAGTAAGTAGTGGCAAGATAAAGACAAAACATATGTCGTGTGTTAAATACGTGTGAAGTGTTAAGTGAAAGTGATAGCGTGTGTTCCAAGATTTAGGAGACTAAAAACCCAATTATAAAATTTCCAAACAAGTTGTAAATATTTATAATTATGTTTCTAGTGGGGCATATATGAATATGCATTATTATGTGACATTGATTTGAGATGTTTGTTGATTGTAATTATTGTTGAGAAGTAAGTTTTTAATGCCTTACTGAAACTGACAATAATAGCGTGCAATAATGCAGCGAGGGGGTGAGCTGTTTATCATTATTGGAAACGAGGAAGTTACGTAATGTTGGCGCGTTTTTCTGTTAGAATATTCTGGAACATTTCCCTAGAGCATATGTATTCATAATTTTCATTGGATATTAAAAATAGACGCTAATGTTGGCGCGTTTTATTAGCCAATTGCAGCTCAGTTATAATCTTTAGGCATATCGGGGTGTATAAGTATAAATAGAGGGTAGGTTAGAGGTAAAGTCCTTCGGTCCGCAAGTTCATCAAAATTCTTTGTACATTACACGTCGCCTTCAGTCCCTCAGTTCATCGAAAATATTTGTAAAGTACACGTCGCCTTCAGTCAGTCAGTTCGTCGAAAGTATTTGTACGGCACACGTCGGATATCAATTTGCAGGTTACGCGTAACAGAGTTATGAAAAATCTCAAGTGTGATAAAGTTAATTATACAAAAAGTTGAAGTACGTGAATTAAGAAATATCAGTAATGAAGTTATTATAACAGTTTCAGTTTGGCGAGTGTCTAGATCAATGTGTAAATGTGATAGTGAAAGTGTTCGACAATAAAAGTATAAAAGAAATTCTTTCATCAGTGTTATCTTTGGATAAAAGATTCCTTTCCGTTTACACAACCTGTATAAGGAGAAGTGCTCGACCCAAAAGCTAGCCGGAGGACAAAGAACCAAAATTAAATAAAATAACTAGCATTTTTTTAAACAAAAAACTAATACTGCCGCAAATTGCTAACACCAGATGGAGCTAACAAGCCTAACAAATGAATCACGTCACAAGATGGCTTCAACGCGTGAAGTAAAAACAAATACACAAACATTATAAATTTACCATCGCAAATTGGCTACCACAACGTGGGGCTACAATAATGTTAAATAAATAACATTAAACCACCTTCAGTGATTATTAGTTTTATTGCTTCTCGCATAGCAGTCAACATGTGCTTCATTTGTAACAACAGTAGCCAGTCTCCGAAAAAGATTCCCAAACATGTGCACAACAATCTGGAAGCGATTAGCAACCGGTCACTTTTGGAAAGTCGTAAGCATGCTTTCTCTCGGTTTTATTGTTTTTGGTTTTATTACACGGTCATGCAATGATGTAGAATTTATTGTTGTGTGAGAAGCAAAGTTTGTATGTTCTTGGAGATATTCTTGCAAATAATAACTTTTTTAGAAATGGCTTATCCGATTAATAAGACGCATCTGTCGGTTTGCCTCAGTGATACAGAGAACACCTAGATGCTCACATTTGTGAGTATCTGTGACATCAAGAACCATTCAGCCCAGTAACTAATGGGAGACATTAGGCAGGTCTAACCTGTGGTGTAGTGATTGGGTTAGCCAAAGTTTAGGCTAGACGTAATTAAATTAAGGTTTAGTGTACATTGCTAGTCAGCATAATTCAGGAGCAATGTATATAATTATATAGTTAGTGTAATTTAGTGACAAAAAAAGTGTGTTGGCTGCATTACTTTGAGTGATCCAAGATGAATTTGGCTGCTCTGCATTCTTCAATATGACTACATGCGCAGTAAGTAAATAAATAAATATAAGGTTTAAATTATGTTAATAAAACGTTTTCCAACAGGAAATCATCCAAATAAATAATTCTAAATACATATTACACCAAAAAATGTGAAACTGTACTTCGAAAAAATATGCCACAGACTTGGAAAAAATCTCGCGTCACATGTTGTAAAGTTGAGCCCAAAATTCTTTCAGAATGAAAAAAATATAGACTATTCTCATAAAATTCAAGATAATTAAAAAATAATGAGAACTTTACCTTGTAAACTGTAGTTTGGGGTGCTGTTCTTTAATACTAACTTTGTTATTTTCCGTCATTAGTTTCTGACTACTATAGTATTTGCCATTTATTATCATACCAATTTTCTGCGAATACACGTTATCTTAGACAAGATAAAACAAGTTTTCATTTATAATATATTTATGGGTAATAGAACATTTTTTGTGTTTAGTTTACGCACACATACACGAATAAAAAAAGTTTTATTTATCCAGGGAACCTCAAAACAGGTATTTCTGGTGAAATCTTGATATCGAAATTTTGAATGGAATACGGTACTTTCTCTACTTACTTAGATAAGTGTTAGAGAAAGTAAAATATAAAACATGTTCCCTGAGTGACATTATAGTACACTAGCCAATTAATAGCTACACTAAATATTAAATTACATGGCAAACAATTTAAATTTGCATCATTTGGGAAAAATACGAAAATAAAAATTCGTCCAAACTATTATAATTTGGAAACGACTGCACCTAAACTCGCCGATCCGACCGGACGTCTAATATGCAAAAATAGTAGTGTTCTTGTAGGTTTTGTTTTAAATCTCAAAATTACTTATTCAGGGTCTCCAACTTCTGTGGATTAGTTTGTTTTGACAGATCCCTCATCAGCAGCACATGTAGCACGTTCTCTCCAATTTATTCTGAATCCTTTTATTGTAAGGTGTTCTAGAATATCGCTCCTTTTGTAGGCTTTGGGCGTATCCCGTTATTCCAGCTAAACCTCATTTTCAGCACACTCCATTCTTCTCACACATTTCTTGCGGCGTGTAGTGTCGAAGATGTTTCTGTCTAAAGAGGAGAGAGAGAATTTACTGCTTGAGTGATAATGCAGTAAAATTATAGTTAGTTTAAGACCTACTAATTTTCTTCGATATATCATAGCACGATAAAACAAAACTTCAAAATTAAGAATGTAACACATTGTGGCCAGCAGTGAACATGGTGAGCAGTTAAGGCTGGTTCACAAAACCTACAGTGGAAACCAGGACGAGAATGGCAAAGTTAAATACATCTATATTCATATTATAAAGACAGAAACTTTGTGTGATATATACGTGGGCGGATCGAAAAGTAACACACAATAAATTTTTTACAAAAAAGTTTAATAGTTAAAATAACAACAAAAAAATCACAAATGAACTTGCACCATTTTACCTACTTTTCGACATAGTCACCAAGTTTCTCAACACATTTCTCCCATCGTAACACCAGTTTCAATATGCCCTGTTCGTAGAAGTCCGTTTCCTTGGAGTATAGCCATCTGCGGACTGCTGATTTCACTTCCGCATCTGTGGCAAGGCGTTGGCCGGCCAGGAATCTCTTAATGGGACCAAACAGATGAAAGTCCGACGGTGCAAGGTCCGGACTGTATGGTGGATGCTGGAGCACCTCCCAACCAAATTAGGTGATTTTCGGACGAACAGCAGCAACATGGGGATGAAGCATTGTCATGCAGAATTTTGACATCGTCAGCATTCATGTTGTGGCGTTTGTCACGAAGGGCACGACGTAACTTGACCAAAGTTTTCATGTAGGCTGCAGCATTCACTGTGGACCCGTGTTCAGCAAAATCCACCAATATAACACCATGCATATCCCAGAACACCATCACAAGCACTTTCCTAGCAGTTTGAGTCACTTTGAATTTTTTCCTCATTGGGAAAACCAGTATGTTTCCACTCCATACTTCCTGCTTGGTTTCGGGCGTGTAGTGGTATGCCCACGACTCATCACCAGTGACGATTCCTTTCAGAAAGCCATGCCCTTCTGCGGGTACCGCTCGTCATCATTCGCTGGCCCTTGTGATTGTCTGACAGGTTCTTAGGCACCCAGCGATCACTAACTTTACGAAATTTCAACGCGCCATGAACAATATCATACACTGTACCATAGGGAATGTTGAACTGTTGCGATAAGGTTCGCAGTTGCACACGCCGGTCGTTCAAAATTTCCGCGTCAGTGCATCTGACATTCTGCGGGTTTGCAGCTGGAGCGTGGCGAATCACTAAGGTTCACACGGCCCTCTAGGAAGAATGCACAGCACCTGGAGACATTGTTACGGTCCGTACAATCATCCCCATACACGCCACGCATGTCCCTGTGAATATCACTGGGATTGTACCCTTTGGCCCACAAATATGAACCGCACCTCTCTGCTCTTCAAACGTGGACGACAGTAACATGCGTGTCATCTTTGTTGCGTATTTCGCGCTTCTCTCGCTAGAGCTGCACTTGAAACAAAAAATACCTTCTGTAGTGAAAACTTCAAACTATATCTGTGTGAACTTGCAACATTCCAGCTGCAATAGCAAGGCACAATATATATATATATATATATATATATATATATATATATATATATATATATATATATTTATATATATTGTGCATTGTGCGTTACTTTTCGATTCGCCCTCATTTAATATGTCAAAAACCGCTCAACCGATTTTGATAATACTTTCACCATAGAGAAGCCCAATTCTTTCTCACGGACATGGGGTTATAAATACCTACTAGTTTCATTATATACATTACTAAAAGATTAAAAAGGATTTACAAAGCCCTTGTACTTGAATACGAACACACTGGAGTTGTAAAAGAACATGCTGGTTGAAGCCTTACCCTTTTCTTTAAATGGTGATAATGATAGCATTTAATGCTACCTGCTCTGTTGAGTTCTACGTCATCTCGTAGCTCGTTCTGCCAGCTTTGCTCCAGGGTACAGCTATACGTCCTTTATCTCAAGGTATGCGTGATTGTATTGTGAAACGATAACACCAGTTTAGTTAGCTGAGAAATTTTAATGTTGACTTAAAATGTTCAGTGTGAGAAGAGTCCCCGAGTGAATTACGAATTAAATTACTTCTATAACAATAATTAAGCAAAGCGTCAGTTGCTGTAAAAAATTATACTTGGAAAGATCCCTCTCAATAGCCGCTAAATCTTCCTAACACCGACGGTTTATGTGCACTACACAACTTAAAAATTACATACGAGGGTAAGTCACTTGAGAGTCAAGAATCTCAGGAGAATCACGAATATGTTACGAATGTATGCACGGATGTGTGTGTTTGTGATTAAAATGCGTGCTCTTTTCTTAACTTAAGCTCCGTCCACATTCAATACCCCTACCAAAGTTCCTTCTCGCGCGGTCCAATCTTAAAATCCTACGTATGCGTCTCTTACTTGTTGCTAAGCCGTACCTGCCTGAAGTTCCTTTCACTTTTTCAATTTACAGAATTGCTGCCTACGTGACTTTGCAGACGTACTGAATTAAACCCTAGCTGCATTCCAAGAATTTTTAAGCTAATGTGTTCTATACTCGGCTGTTACTAATGTCTTCCTTACACGAGTTGCTAATTACCTTTTTCTTTCCGGACAAATCTATCAACTTAGGCTTATTATATTATACATTGATTTAATATAGAGAAATTATTTATTGCAATTATTTCTCTATTCATACTATCATTTCTTTAATTATTTATATCCTCTCAATAATTACGGTATCATTGTAAAGAAGGCCCTGACTTTTAGACCATAATGCAATAAAGTAGCAAATACTTGTTATTGCACAATATGCACGTAAAGTAAGACAATTACCGCCATATTTGATTCCAAGCAATAGTTATGGAATGTGTAGATCATCACGATTTAACAACTAAGACAGCAAAACCAAAGATAATCGAATCTTCTTATAACGTTGCGATATGCATGCGAAACCAATGTCAACTTGTATTTTAATAACCCTCTTGTAAAAAACCTTTTGCTTTTTGTCTTGCTTTAATCATGTTCCTTAGCAGGGTATATTAATTACATAAAGAGAGGTTAACGTTAGAAATCACTCAACCGATATTTTATTATTAACAGCAAAAAAGTTTATTTTTCTCAATGGTCGCAGACAGTCTTTTCAAAAGAGGTTAATTTGGTGACCTGCGAGCATGGAATCTCTATATTCACCAGCTTCACCTCTTTTTCATTGTATATGTTAAGGGTCTGTGTATTACGTGGAAGCTATGTAGCTGTGTCTTATTTGTAAGTGCTCCAAGTTTTTAATTTTATTGAAGTTAGTCACTTTTGGTCGTCCCGAAAATAAAATTCTATATACGCCCTTGATAGAGAATGTTATTTGAATGAGACATCAGGGTTTTTGCGGTCATTTGTCCCTCGTTGTTAGCCTACGAGATGATCAGTTTGTACAAAAGAAAAGTCCCCTGCAGTGGTAGGTTTTGAGAATCGTAAAGAACAAACGATTTCAGGGGTTAGAGGTAAAGCGTTTGACATAATGCGGACTAGCGGTATTGTGGTCACAGCCTAAGCCGCCAGGGAGAGCCGAAGCGTGAAAGGATCGGAGTTTTGCACCTGGCTTTGGGTGAGGTTCTAATCAGCGGTGTTTCCCGCCTGCCACATTTGCATACAGCTGTCCATCATTAGCAGCGTGTAGAAGCCAGATGAATACAAGGGTTGGGGGATTTTGCTGCCCCAAGAGGAGGAGAAGCAACCATAAACAAAGTTGTGGATTCTTAAGGATGCAAGGTGAGAGAAGCAGGTTTTGAAACGAAATTAACAAGTGATGCAGCCTCTTAAACTGTGTATACTTAACTAACCCACATGTCGCTTCTAATCTACGATTTTGGATCAAGGATTGTCACTAACGTACACAATGGGCTGCCCTGAGAACAGAAATTACACGTTTACTTTCTCTTCTACTTATCTACAATATTTAGGGGAATTATTGCATTCCATCCAAAAATTCAATACCGAAATTTCATCGGAAATACATATTTTGAGGCTCGCTGATTCCAAAACAAAATCATTTCTATATAAAACATCTGATGTGTTACACTCACATGACTTTCTCTACTATTGTACAAAATATTTTTACAAACGCTTATTCTCCATATGCTTCATGTTAATCGAGATATGGAGATGTTAATCTTGATGCTAATTTTCTTGTAGATGCAAGGGGAATTGGTAGGCTTTAAGCGATAGTCAAATATTTTAAGAGCTGGTTGCTATGTGGAGTATTCCATTCTCTTTGCATTACCAGGACAAAAAATCTGATGTGTTACACTAACATGACTTTCTCTACTCTTGTACAAACTATTTTTACAAACTCTTATTCTCCATCTATTTCATATTAATCGAGATAAACATTTGCAGAAACGATCTTTTGACCTGCAAAGAGAATTGCATTTTACATATTGCGACCAGTTCTAAAAATATTTGACTATCGCTTAAGGCGTACTATGTTCCCCATGTTTTGTATTTGCAACGGCAATATAGAAATACAGTAGCCTTTAAGCATAGGCATATCTCTTAATAGCTGATTGCTATGTGCAGCACCATTCACTTTGCCACAGATTAAAACTCTTTGCATATCCAAGACAAAAAATGAATAACGAATTCCCATTTGAGAAAATAAGTATTGAAAAATTTAAGAGAATAACAAGCAATATCTCGAAAATGGTTCACTCAACAACAAAAATGTATATGACATAAATTGTGAATTTTAACGCGATCTACATTTTTTGTGTAGTAAAATTGTGTCTATCTCTTATGGTTTACGAGTTATGCAAAAGTCGTTCACAATGAAGAATACTTTTGGAGGCATTCCCAGAAAATTCAAGATATACATTTTATTTGTCATGAAAATATCTTAAACATATGATATTTTAATCAAAATCGTTAGAGCCATTTTTGAGAAAATTAAAATTTCCGAAAAATGTTCCATGCAAAGGGTAGTCTGGGGTGGGGGATTTTCTTGAAAACCTTCGTGTCGTATCTCTGGAAGATACTGAACCTAAATACAAAGTTTGGTGTTTATCCGACTGTACGTTTCTGAGTTATGCGGTTCACAGACACACACACGGACATGTTTCCAAAAAGACTTTTTTTTTGGCTTCAGGGGCCCTCAAAACATATTTTTCCGGTGAAATCTCGGTATCGAATTTTTGGAGTAGAATACAATACTTCCCCTACTTACTATACGTAGTAGAGAAAGTAAAAAAGGTTCGTGTGTTTGTCTGTGAACAGCATAATTCAAAAACGAAAAATCTGTTAAATACGTAACTTGGTATTTGAAATTCTGAGTGTACCAAAGATTTGACACGAAGTTTTTCAAGAAGTTTCCCCCACCCCAAACTACCATTTACATGGAAAAAAATCGTTAATTTTGATTTTCTCTAAAACACCTTTAATGATTTTGATTAAAATACCATATGTTTAAGATATGTGTCGCAAATAAAACGCTATCGAATTTCCTGGGAATAGGCTGTGGAGTGCTCTTCATTCTGACTGTGTTTGTGTAACTTGTAAACCGTAAGAGATAGACAAAATCTTCTGCACAAAAAATGTAGATCTTAAAGCACATCATTTATGTCAAATACATTTTTTTTGTAGTGTTAACGATTTCTGAGATATTCTTTAAAATTGGTTTTAACTGCCAAATAATTATTATATAATGCCATAGCCGGGATTTGAATTTTTCATTGTCTGATTCTACCTTTTCAACCCTGTCCAACACACGGCTTGTGTGGAAGAAAATTAATTCCATTAATTGACCTAATAGTGGTTGAAACTATGATGTCCGGGACTTAAAGTACTTACAACGTTGTAGAACGCCATTGGGGTATGTCATCTCAATACAATTTGAGATCTTCTTGCGGCTTAGCGGAAAAAATGCGAATCAGTTGAATCTAATGTACCGGCATTTTGTCATGGTAGCGCGTGGAGCAACCGGACGGAGACCGGAGATCCGTGGTTCAAATCCCTACTATGACAATGTATTTTTCAGTCGTCTGATTCCACCTTTCCAACCCTGTCCAACACACGGCTTGTGTGAAAGAACAATTAATTCACCTGTAGTATTGTTGTTCAATATCTTTCAGATTTTCAGTATACATTTTTGAAGGTTGGTGAAGAAATCTAAAGGACCTTTTATTGGCGTCAAAGGTTTTAATAATTTAATACATGCCTTTTTTTTAGTAAATTAAGAAGTGTTTCTTATGTGCTTTATAATTTTTCAGGAAAAGTTTTAACGTTAAACAAAAGTTGATACTTTATTGTAAAGAAAGATTTTCGGGGAATAATATGCAACAGTTAAAAATTTAAGCGTTCCAAATGTTCATCACGTAGGACATTTCACATGAATCTGGATTTTCATTTTTTGAAAATTATTCTCTTTGAAAGTTGATGCATTGTATCTTATGTAGCATAGGCTGGGGAAAATTAGTTTTGTGCTCTTGAATTGAACAAGTCTGTGATAAAAATTACAGCTAAATTGGTTGACATTTTCAGACATTAGCAATTTTCAGTACCGAGTACCCTTAAGTGGCGGTCCTCTTGGTTATCGTGAGGTCATGCAAACGTACAAGGCCAGCATATACGTACCTGCCTTCTTTTTAAACATTTGACTGTCTTCTAGCCTCCCGTACCTACAGCGAAATATAGATTGAAATATATCTTGCTTTAATAAGTTTTGGAACGGTTATGACAAAAACAGTTTTAGAAGCCTTGCTGTCTGTTGGCTGTTCCACACATAGCCAGTTCATGCAACATGGAGCACTTATGTGTAAGAATATGGTAGTTATAAAAAAAATCAGAGCCATGATTCATTGAAAAATCATCCCATCGTAGTTATGGCTTCATCAAAAGAGATACCTTCTGTGAAAGTACCAACCAACATTAACTCTAAACAGGTTGGTGAATTTCATAATATGTTACTTTTTAGTTGGTGACTACATGCATTTAGGACAATTTTGTAGATGTATATTTCCTTCAAAAGTTTTGTATTTTTGTTTTCTTCTTGGCTAGAGTAGACATTCTGTAATTTCCTTTCGTTTAAATTAGCTGCTTGTTTTGTGATGCTTTTATACAACATAATTTCTGTGTGAAATTTCAAACTACAAAATTGCTGCTTGTTACTCATATAAATTGACCAGCTGTTTTACACAACATTGCACGGGAAGGGGTGAAAATAAAGATAGGGATGGTTTCTTAAAGCCATGGGTAGCCTACAATTTTTACTCGTACCTAAAGCGAAACTGTCTAAAGTTTTGTCCGGATTGGTCAGAATTCTGAAAAGGGTTAAAAATTGAGCAGAGAGTAGTTTTTGAACTAAGGTATGCTTAATTTTCGCCAAGCCCTATGGTTCAAGCGCACAAATTTGTACCTTGATCCAACAAGTATAGTTTTGTGTATAAAGGGGTTGAAAATAAAAGTTTAAGGGCGGTTTTTAAAAGTCGAGGTACTATATGTTTGAAAATAAAGCTCGATTTTTTTTGTTATCTGTAAGGTAAGCTGTGGTTTTTACCAGATCCTATAATATAGGTAATGCCACAATATTTTGACCAGATGGTTTAAACAGCGCATATTTCTAAATGGGAGTTGAAAATATGCCAGACGTAGTTTTTGCGAGTTTTAAGGTAGATAGTTATTGAGTCATATACTATAAGCGTGAGAAGTTTTGTATACGCCAAAGAGAGTAGATGTGTGTATTAGGAGTTGCAAATAAGAGTAGCGGAAATTTCTGCAATTTTTAGGGTAACATACATAACTTTTGCCAGATTCTAAAACCAAAGTTCCAATTTTTGCTAAAAACCATTCCAAATCCCTTGATACAATGTTCGACGAAATTTGGACCGATGCGGTAGCCGAGGTCGTTAAGGCAATGATTGGTGAACGGTAGGTTTGCGGTTTAAATCCCGCCAGGACGTCTTCCCTGACCGAATTTTTTTTTTCTTTTTTTTACAGTTTTTCGTCAGTCCTCATAATTGGCTAATGCTGGTGAGTTACCCTAGGAACGTTTCATTCCCAAATTTCCTTTCCCATCATAATTCAATTTATGTAACACCAATATTATCACCTATGGTGTCGTATGTAGTAGCAGCGGGCGTTGAACATAATAAAAAAACAAGAAGTTGGAGGGAAATTTGGTGAGAACACGATGTGCAGCTCCCCTCCCGCTTCCAGTAACTCGTATAAAGGATTATAAAGATCTCCATTTAAGGGACACTGGGCCTGGTTTTTAGGTGAATGTTACAACATTTTCGATTTTTTATTTATATAATATAAGCATTCGGTAGACACCCGTGAAGAATTTTGACCAAACATTTTTCACAATCCGCCATTTTTAAAAGCTCAGTGAGATGTTTAAATCTCCCTTGCTCTAACTTTTAATCTCACTGGATGCTTTCCGTATGTTTTCCTCCCCTCAGTTTTACATTTTTGCGCACAAAATTTATTCCTAGCATTTCAGTTTTGCTCTGATTAAATTTTTCTGTGCAAATTTACATACAAAATCCAAAATGTGCGATCTAAAGATTCAAGGGTAATTTTATGATTGCTTTATTTATTGACTCTCAATACATTAAATTTATACTAAAACAAGGAAAGTTTTAATAAACAACTTCATAGAAACAAAAATTTATTTCTCTACAACCAACAAAGTCAACTTTAATCCAATCCATACATTTATTTTCGCTGTACCAAAGTACAATGTCATGTCAGTATCATCTTCTCTGACAAATTTGCATGGGCAAGGCAATTTTTGCTAGTTTAAAATATTCAATCGTATTATATGAGAAACTATTTGAGCTAGAGCTTTGGGCTTGTGCATAATAATTTGCTTATACACTCATGTTAAGCATGCCAATTTTCAGGTAAATAGCTTTCAAATTAAAAAAGTTAGAAAATTCGGTGCAATTTCCCTTAACCCTTTGAATTGAAACGCATTAAATATGCCCATGTTAGCAATAAAATGCTAAAAAAGATTCCTCTGATGCTCATATTTAATGAAACGGGATTGAAATTGAGTGACAAGAATAGGAACCCCCTCGCAGTTGTAAACTGGTAATATTTTATAACCTAGGTCCTTCCAAAAGAGCAGTGCTTTCCAATATGGAAATTCTTATCAGATTGTATTAAATAGTTTTCCAGACTTAAAAAATCTATTCATTCTATCCCCACCGTTTATATATATATAGTTTCTACAAACTATTCATAAGAAATATTATTTTTCTGTCTACTTCATTTTAATCGAGATAAACCTTTGCAGAAATAGCTACATTACACATTTCGTTATAGATACAAAGAAAACAGCGATAGTCAAATGTTTAAGAACTGGACCCTAGATGCTAGCCTTAAAATTCCATACAGTTTCCATGTCATCGCGAGGAACAACTGAATGTCGACAAGACTTAAAAAGAATGATGGAAGTGTTCACAAATTCAATCCATTAATAATGGATATCTCGGATATGGTTTATGTCAAAAAAAAGTTAGTTGAAATGAATAGTGTGTTTTAAAGAGATCTATATTTGTTTGTGCAGTACATTTTCTCTATTGCTTAAGGGGACAAGGTACTCTAAAATGGTCAAAAATCACATTTTTTGTTTTAGACACTAATAAAACCTCTATTTCCTGCTTCAGAAAGTATATACATTTGGGGGGGTTAAGAGGTTTTACCATTTAAATGCTAGTCTGCATTCGTTTAAAGCTGCAATACCCCTTTTTAGAACATTTTTGTGTCTTTCAACAACGAACGACTATATCATGCCCAAACGAGCAGTTCATCAATTGGCCAGGACCAAGAGAAGGCAATCAGAAAATCTGAAGCAATCCAGAAATGAAGGTTCAGATAGTTATGACCTTTGAGTGTACTGAAGTGTGTCAGAATTTTAATGTTCAAACTTTAAATTCAGTTTTTTCAAAACAAAATTTTTGGATACTTATGTACCTTTTTCTCAGAAAGTACGAGAGGTAGAGAGCTGAAATTTTCAGTACAAGTATACAACACATAGTTAAACTTTCTGAACCACAATCATAATTTTATAATGTATGTTAGTGATATTAAGAAAGCATCAACATTGCAAATTTGCCACATTTTTACTTTTTTGACTTTGCAAATATTTTTTTTTTCAATTTCTAGTGAACTGTTATACATATAACCAAATAACTGAGGTTCAGAAGATAGCTTATTATACTAAGAACAAGCATGCAAAAGTGTGATTCTGTATTGCAAGTAGTATCAGGGAAAAAGGTACACGAGTTCACGTGTTTTAAGAGTAAATTTTATTATTTTTCTGCTGAATAAAATCATTTTTACGGACTCAACTACATAATAAGCTATCGATGCAAATAACCACTTCAAATAATTGTCATGACTTATAGAATAATCATAAAAACTGCATGAAAAACCATTGAGAACTTTAAGAGCAGTCGTAATTTAACACACGTAAGGTGTAATTTCCATGTGCTCCGAATGAAGAGAACTTCGCAGGTTATTCCCCCCAAAATTCAAGATATACCGTTATCATGTAAATATCTTAAATGCATGGTATTTTAATCTAAATTTTTAAAGCATTATTTGAGAAAATAAATGTTGAAGAGTTCTCCATGTAAAGGGTAGTTTGGGGCGACGCAACTTTCTTGAAAATATTCGTGTCGTATCTTTGAAAGATATTGAACATATACCAAGTTTGGTTATTTATCCGACCTAGGTTTTTGAGTTATGCCGTTCATAGACACCACTCGCGCGCGCGCATACACACATACATGAACCTTTTTCTAAAACTCTGATGTGTTACACTCGCACAACTTTCTCTACTCTTGTACAAACTATTTTTACAAACGCTTATTCTCCATCTACTTCATGTTAATCGAGATAAACATTTGCAGACTCTATCTTATTGCTAATTTTCTTGTAGATGTAAGGGGAATATATATTTACAAGGGCAATATAGAAATACAGTAGCCTTTAAGCACATACATATCTCTTAATAGCTGGTTGCTAGGTGCAGCACTATTCCCTTTGCCACAGATTAATACTCTTTGCATATCCAAGACAAAACAATGAATAACGAATTCCCATTTGAGAAAATAAGTATTGAAAAATTTAAGGGAGTAACAAGTAATATCTCGAAAATGGTTCACACAACAAAAAAAATCCGATGTGTTACACTCACATGATTTTCTCTACTCTTGTACAATCTAATTTTACAAACGCCTATTCTCCATATGCTTCATGTTAATCGAGATATCGAGATGTCAATCTTATTGGTAATTTTCTTGTAGATGCAAGGGAAATATGGTAGCTTTTAAGCGATAGTCAAATATTTTAACGCTGGTTGCTATGTGGCGCATTCCATTCTCTTTGCATGTCCAGGACATAAAAAAAATGAATAACGCATTTGAGAAAAAGTATAAGTATTGGAAAATTTAAGGAAATAACAAGCAATATCTCGAAAACAGTTCACTCAACAAAAGAAATGTATATGACATAAGTTGTGTATTTTAACGCGATCTACATTTTTTGTGTAGTAAAATTTTGTCTATCTCTTATGGTTTACCAGTTATGCAAAAGTCGTTCACAATGAAGAATACTTTTGGAGACATTCCCAGAAAATTCGAGATATACATTTCATTTCTCATGACATTATCTTAAACGTATGGTATTTTCATCAAAATCGTTAGAGCCATTTTTGAGAAAATTAAAATTTTCGAAAAATCTTTCATGTAAAGGGTAGTCTGGGGTGGGGGAATTTTCTTGAAAACCTTCGTGTCGCATCTTTGGAAGATACTGAACCTAAATACCAAGTTTGGTGCTTATCCGACTGTTCGTTTTTGAGTTATGCTGTTCACAGACACACAGACACACACACACACAGACACAGACACACACACACACACACACACACACGGACATGTTTCCAAAAATGCTTTTTTTTGATTCAGGAGGTCTCAAAACATGTATTTCCGGCGAAATCTCGGTATCGAATTTTTGGGTGGAATGCAATACTTCCCCTACTTACTATACGTAGTAGAGAAAGTAAAAATGTATATTACATAAATTGTGTTTTTTAACGCGATCTACATTTTTTGAGCATTAAAATTTTGTCTATCTCTTATGGTTTACCAGTTATGCAAAAGTCGTTCACAATAAAGAATACTTTTGGAGACATACCCAGGAAATTCAAGATATACATTTTATTTGTCATAAAAATATCTTAAACATATGATATTTTAATCAACATCGTTAGAGCCATTTTTGAGAAAATTAAAATTTTCGAAAAATCTTCCATGTAAAGGGTACTCTGGGATGGGGGGATTTTCTTGAAAACCTTCGTGTCGCATCCTTGGAAGATACTGAACCTAAATGCCAAGCTTGGTGTTTATCCGACTGTTCGTTTCTAAGTTAATGCTGTTCACAGACAGACACAGACATACACACACACACACACACACACACACGGACATGTTTCCAAAAATGCTTTTTTTGGATTCAGGGGGTCTCAAAACATGTATTTCCGGTGAAATCTCGGTATCGATTTTTTAGGTGGAATACAATACTTCCCCTACTTACTATACGGAGTAGAGAAAGTAAAAAGACATGGAATGCTAGAATATACAAAATGTTTGTGTAATGTTGTTAATGGATCCCGTTATTTTGAATTTCCCTAGAAGTAATAGCTGGAGTACCGCAATATCGCACTCTGTCGGGTACTTCAATTTTCTGGAATACGTTGACCTCCCATCTGGTTATTATAACATATCTGGGTCATACACGGCCATGCCATAAACAAGAGTTTTGACGGAAGAGATCAGGAGAGCGGCTATCCATTCAACCGTATCTTCACTTCCGATCCACTGCCCGGAATAAGTCTGATTTTGACGCTCATTCATGGTTGTTTACGCATGATAAAATAGCATGTCCTTAATATGGCTGTGGAGAATTTTCTAATATTTCGGCGAAGTGAAACACTCACGACGGAAGTTGAAATTCATATTAATGCGAGGGCTGTCCCAGAAGTACCCGACCTAACAAAGAAAAAACAAAACATTTTGGGGAAAAACATTTTTATTTCTCTATATAATCTCCTTTCAGCTCGCTACGCTTTTCCCAGCGATGTTCAATAGTTCGATACCCTGTTTATAGTGAGAACCGCCCAGTTCTGCAAAATAGCCATCAACTACATCCTCCACCTTTTCATTGTTGGTAAATCTTTTACCAGCAAGCCATTTCTTCAACTTTGGAAACAGAAAATAATCAGAGGGGGCTAAGTCTGGCGAATAGGGTGCATGAGGAAGCAATTCGAACTTTAAATCATTGATTTTGGCTATGGCGATAATGGATGTGTGAACTGGTGCATAATCTTGATGAAACAGAACTTTCTTTTTCGCTAAATACGGCCGTTTTTGCTTGATTTCATCATTCAAACCTGCAATAAGTTTGCATAATACTCGCCATTGATTGCTTTTCCTTTTTGAAGATAATCAATGAAAATTATCCCACGCGCATCCCATGACGCCATGACCTTGCCTGCAGATCGAACTGTCTTCGCTTCTTTGGAGCCGATTCTCCTCTTTCAATCCATTGTTTTGACTGTTCCTTCGTCTCAGGTGTAAAGTGATGGACCATGTTTCATCCATGCTTATGTATCAACGCAAAAACTCCCCTTTATTGCAACGAAACATCGCCAAAAAATTGACTGAAGCATCCTCACGACGCTGTTTCTGTGAGTAAACGCGGCACCCATCTTGCGCACAGCTTTTTCATCCTAAATTTTCAGTTGGTATGGAATGTACAGCAGTTTTTGAAATGCCTACGATGTCTGCTAGCTCGCGCACTTTGAGTCGACGGTCATCCAATAGCATTTTGTGGATTTTCTTCACAGTTTCTGGCTGGTCACCTCATTTGGTCGACCACTGCGATGTTCGTCTTGGCAACTCGTACGGCCTCGCTTAAACTCTGCCATCCAATATTTTACTGTTGTAAACGAAGGAGCAGACTACCTCAGAGTAGAACGTGGCTCAGCTTTAATATTAGTTGGACTAAGACTGGCCAGTTTATCCATGTTTACAAATTCGCTGAGAGAGTTCCTTATTAATGGCTGCCAAACAATTACTAAACAACGTAACATCATCAAACTTAAGCTTTATAAGGGTGCACTTTCTACCACAGTAATTTGTTTGAAACAACGACCGGTATATATACGTCAGGTCGGGTACTTCTGGGACTGCCCTCGTAGAACTCGGCATTTGCGTATTTTGTTCCTTTGTTTAGATTCGTAGGCTTTGTATGTATAAGTAGTGTCTTGCTTACTGGAGTAAAATATACTTACAGTGCCTGTAATTGCCTATTTTATAGTGTGTGCCTTTTCGTAGCAAAGAGCCTATTACGACTTTATTTTTTTTCCTGCTTGTAATGGAAACTTTTATCAAGGTTGTTGCTCGTCATAGTTTCATTATTTTTGTCATTGTTGTTCATCTATTAATGCAATGTTGACCTTAGTATTGCAATTAATATTTCGCTCTCTGAGCCAATGAACCATTGTTGACAACGTGCCTGAGGAAGTTTGTAACACCTGCATTCCTTTCCTGCACTTGCATTGTTTCTTGTAATAATAAAATAGTGAACATATAATAGTCAACTACAAAATAACTATTTGTTTCGACTGAGAAATTGATTATTTTAGTAGTAACTTGTCACTTTATTCATTAATACAATGACTTTATTGTTTTTATTTCCCTCGTGGACGCAAACATGATACTGGCCTAAAAAGACTAGATTTATTCCATTGCAAACCCAACAATAGCCTGCTTAAGAATAATACATAACGACTTAATAATTACAAACCAGCATAAGAGTGAAATTACTTAAAACCGATAATATTTATTTGCCATAAAAATACATAGTAACTGAAGCGAGCAAATTTAAAGAAATGATGTTTTAGATTGGATTAGAATGCGTTCGATAGGTTCTTTGATGGCCAAAAGGCCTTGAACATAGAACATGTCCAAAGCTTTTATATTTCTATTCCATTGAACTTAATATAACTTGGCTTTTACAGCCTGCGTCATTGCACAGGGTATTACATCCTTACTTGCATGCAAGAAGTGTCAGGATTTTACAAAATTGTCAATTATGCACGGTAAACTTATTCTTTTTGCACACACAAAGTTTACAACATTTTAAGTTATGATGCTAAAATGTAAACAGCAAGCGTCAAATTTCTATTACATTAAAAAAGTGTTATGTCTACTGAATACACTCTTACATACAAATATATATATTTATAAAACAATGTTGCATATAATATATATAAGTGCACAATGTTTCAGATTGTGGTGGTAAAATATACAGTAAATATCAAATTTCTACTACTTTGAAGGTTAGCATGGTTAGGTACTGAGTATAAAATGCACTTTGTTTAGCCTTTACAGCCTGTGTCGCTGCTCAAAAATTACACCTTTACTTATATGAAAATATGGTCAAAATTCAGTGTTAAGATAAAAATATCATACATTTATTTATTAAAGGTATTTCTTATTTGGCTTAATACAGTAACTTAACATTATAGAAATTGTTGTTTAAATGTTATTCTAGAGAGTAGAAAGATACAGAGATACTCTTTTAGGGAGACTTTAAAAACTTTGAAGTTACTAATTTTTTCCTTGAGATAACTGGGGAGAGCATTATATGTCCTAATTGTTTCATAGAAAACGGCTTTTTGGAAGCAAGATAGTTTGGCATTTGGACGATGGATATTACCCTTTTGCCTAGTGTTAAAGTTATATACTTCCATGTTTGTAATAAAGTTACGTCGATTATTTGCATAAAATAGTACACGCTCCCTAAAACATCTACTTGTCGGACTGTTAACACGCCGAAAAATAGTACTTGAGCAGTAAAAATCCAGTTGGTAGTGACTAGTCACATCAACTTTAACAGCTTTTTAAACAAAATACACGATCATAAAGCAAGAAATATAAGCCAACATAAACATATGTTTTATCAGCATTTTTCATAAAACAATTCATCACTTAAAAAGCGAGGAAGCTTTCATTGTCTTTGATTTTTCACGTAAATAAGTCAGTATCACATCTTCGTTCATAAGAGAAACGCTGCTTACCTAGCATCAGTCTTTAAATGCAATATATTCTTCTCAAACTACTGCCGAGATTTTGTTGCCAACAGCTCCGATTCAATATTTTTGGCCCAGATTAAGATTTCCTCGGAAGTTTCACCCATGTTTTCAGTCATAAGCTTGTTATTTAGAAACGAGCGCTGAGAATAAGCACTACCATCTATATTCGGATTCCGCATTATTACGGTCAAGCTTGCATGGAGGCGTTGATACGGTTCATAGCGTAGGATTCAGGTGGCTGTGAGAATGCCAGCAAATGACTGACTATGCCTTTTATATTTATACAATACGTATATTGCATTTATTTTATTTAATATGGAGACCGTTTACTGAAAATTATTGTATGACCTGTACGCAAAAGCTTTAACGAACACATCCGCTTACTCTCGTCCGAAATACTTAATTCGTCCGTTAAAGCCTTATTTTGTGTACTTGATACATAAACATATATTACAGTTTACACTTCATTAAGATAATGGGATTACATAAGTTTAATGTATGGTATATGGATATTTGAGATTTCTATAGTGTTCTGTAAAAATGTGTTTTTGAGTGGTAAATAAATAAATAAATGATTCTGCCTACTTCAGCACTTTTCATTATTCATAGTGTCATTAGTGCATATTTTGAACTTGTTGTAGTGCCTATTTGCTTAGGTATTTAAGTTTTTTAGCGTCTTTCCATAGGGTTGCCACCTGTCTCGATTTTGTCGGGATCGTCACTCATTTTTAGTAACTGTGTGTCCTAAATATTTTCTGTTTTTGGGTTACAATCCGAGTTCTTAAGGTTTTACTCAGATAATATTAGTAATGTTTATTTTTTCTTTAAAATTCTAGAGTTGGTCATCTTGATAAGTGGTTACATTTAGACTTACCAGCTGACAATAAATGGATCGGTTTTTTTCTTTTTAACAAATATGCAGCCCGTAACGTATTAAAAATATTAAAATTGAAATTCTCCGTGCCTGACAGTAACACACATATAGAAACTGGGTTTTATTTAATGAAAAACCTGTGGACACGTAAAATCTGTGGAAAGTGAACTCCTGGTTAAAAGAAACAATATGAGTTGTTCCTAATGTCATCAATATGCTCTGTATGAAAGACAACTTCTGTAGGTCCCTGCAACAGATAAGAAGTACGTCTGTATGTTCCAGCCCCATGGTTGGTAAAATTCATAGTGTTCATACTAAGATAAACATAGAGATGCTCAATATAATGTTTGTAGTTTTGTTTTTGATTGAAAATATTTAAAGTTTAATTTGTAAAATGGAATACCGCCAGCATTGTCTCGCGAATTTTGACTTCTACAAGGTGGCAACCCTAGAATAGGACTTTCTTAGTAGCTTCGTGATATAGTTCGTTCCAGACATATTGGAGTCAGTCTCCGTTACTTGTTAATATTGTCACGAACCAACGTAACGCATGACTAATGGGGAGTCATGGATAAAATTTATACCTATTTTCCACACATTTTTACTTTCTCTACCACGTACATAGTAGGTAGAGAAGGTATTACATTCCACCTAAAATTTCGATACCGAGATTTCACCGGAAATACGTGTTTTGAGGTGCCCTCAATCCAAATAAAGCGTTTTTGGAAACAAGTCCGTGTGTGTGTGTCTGTGAATAGCATAACTTAAAAACGAAAAGTCCGATAAGTGCCGAACTTGGTATTTAAGTTCAGTATCTTCCAAGGATACGACACGAAGATTTTCAAGAAAATCCCCCATTCTTACTACCCTTTACATGAAACGTTTTTCGAAAATTTGAGTTTACCAAAATGTGGCTCTAACGATTTTGATTAAAATATCATATTAAAGATATTTACATGGCAAACAAAATGTATATCTTGAATTTTCTGGGAATAGCATATGAAGTCCCCTTCATTCACAAGAAATTTTGTATAATCTTGCATAACTGGCAAACGTTAAGCGATAGATGAAAACGTACTACACAAAACATGTAGATCTCTTTAAAACACACAATTTGTTTCAAATAAGTTTTTTGTGGCATAAGCCTTTCTGAGATATCCGTTGTTGATGGTTCAAATTGTTCATTACTTGGTCTTCTCTTCAAGTCCTGTCAACGTTCGGTTGTTTCTCGCGATGTCATGGAAACAGCATGAAATTTTAAGGCCAGCATTAGCATCCAGCTCTTAAAAATTGACTATCGCTGTTCTCTTTGTATCTGTAATATAGTTATTTCTGCAAAGGTTTATTTGAATTAAGACGTAGTAGGTAAAAAAATAAGCTTTAGTAAGAGTAGTTTGTATACCCACTAATACAGATACAGGGTATCAATAAGATGTTTTTAACGCAGAGATTTAATTCTTTGTCTACAGTAGTCTATTGTTAATAGGCAAACAGTTTATCCTACTCTTTCTACGGATCTAATTAAAATCTCAAGCTGTACTGTTATGGTTTAATAGTTAATTTTCATTATTGAAAAGTTACAGCGAAATGTATAATGAAACCATTTCTGCAAACGTTTATGTCGATTTACATGAAGGGGATAGAAAAATAACTGGTGTTACATTTACATGATTTTCCCAACCAATGTCTTATACGTCCTTTAATATTATAGTATTCATGTAAAGGTGATTCTTCTGTGCACATTATGTTAGGATATAAACAGCTTTGCTTTCAAATTAACCAAGGAATGCTTAGATCAACATGGGAAAACATAACTCAATTTTTATTCGTGATAATAACCTCATGCTATAGATAGAAATTGGAAGGAATAACCGCAAATTTTGAAGCATGTCCTTTAGATGACGCTTGGGAAAGGTCTAAGCTTACAACGTGGAATATTTCGAAAACGGCCAATCTCTCTCTCTCTCTCTCCCCTCTATATATATATATATATATATATATATATATATATATATATATATATGAGTGTTATACATGTTTCGCACAGTGAGTTTTGTTTTCTATATAACATTTCTTAGTATGCAAAATTCTATCGAAGGGTATAAACAGAAAATTCAATATATGCATTTCATTTCTCATGTCAGTGTATTAAACATACAATATTTTATATAAATAGTTGTAGACATTTTTTTTCTTCAGAAAATAACAACTGAACCTTTCCAGGTAAACGATAGTTTGGGGTGAGGCGATTTTTCTTGAAAACCTTTTCGCATACTTGGAAGACGCCGAATATAAATATCAAATTTGGTATTTATCCGACTTCTCATGATTAATTTAGGGCCCATTCATAATGAAAATTAAGCATTGACATGGCAACGTGACACTTAACATAAACGTAACGCGGTATGTTGTCGTTCAAACCACAAACAGAAACGTAAACAATAGCCAATCGAAAGAGAGCGTGAGATAGCTGAACTAATATGGCGGCTTGCGAAACGACCATAAACACATACATACGACAAAATAGATTATGTACATGTATCAGGAGTCGAGTAATAGTTAAGGACCTTAAACTTGCCAAAAAAAAACAAAAAAAAACATTTGTTTGACTGCAGTTTTATAGAAGTCCCAGTGATCCATAAACAGAAGGGCAGTTAGTTATTCAACGCCTGGCGACGGAAAATCTGATATGAGGTGGCAAAAGCATCACGTGATGAGAATCGCTAGTTTTGGCTAGTTTCTTACATTTAATGCAGACATAAAGTTGAAAGCTTGGAGCTTGCAAACTTGAATGTTTACGTTATAAGTTCATTGCAATGCGTACGCCAGCTCAGCCAATGTGAACGTATGCATTAAAATAACATGTAAGAAGCTTGTATGCTTACGTTATGCTTATATCTTAAGTTTCACTGCCAATGGCATCGCGCGCGCGCGCGCGCGCACACACACACACACACACACACACACACACACACACACACACACACACACACACACACACCTATTTCGAACACCCTCGAATGAGATTGCTAATGGAAAGCTTCAAGAAGGCAACCCTGATCTTAATGAACGCCGTGTGTTTGCCATCACATTGTTTATTTCGACCGACTATTTCTGGACTTGTTTGTACACGAACATTGCCCTGCCGGTACGCCACTGGATTAGTGCCTTACCTTTGTGAAAGAAAAAAGATTAGGTTGGCCTTCGTGAGGAGCTTGGAGGAGGGAGAGAGAGAGGCTGGGCGAGCTCCTCCAAACCAAACCAGATTCAAAGGATGACGTGACCGAGTCAGTTGCTTGTCAGTTGAAGAAGCGGTTGCGTGGTGGTGCTGTTGCGTACCCGAGTGTCTACTAGTGCAAGTGTTGTGTGTGTATGTGTGTGGGAAATTCCCCTGACGACGCGGCGTTGTGTTCAAAATATTCTGTGTTGCTGTTGTCACATTCAGGGGCAAGTCAGTACTTGTTTTCAGCAAAACTAACCCAATGTTTATTTGTACCTAGTTTCTACCCTTAATCTGGGGCAGTATTGCCCAACCTTTTTGCATTGAAGTGATTCAACAAGCACACCATCACACCATGCTAATAAACTGAGTAAAACTTTGATGTGTTGCATTCACATGGATTTATATACCCCGACTTACCCAACTATTCATACAAAGGCTTATTTTTCTACCTGCTTCATGTTAATCATGTTAACATTAGCAGATATTGTTTCATTACACATCGTTGCAGGTGTAAGGGGGGCACAAGAAACCGAAATGATAGTCATGTTTAAAAGCAGTAAATGTTGGCTTTAAAAGCTTCTTTACTGACCACGTGTCTGAAAATTTAAACCAATAACAAACGGTTAATAGCACAAAAAAGTATTTTAAATAAATTGTTTATTTTAAACAATATGCATTTTCTATTGCGGTAATTTTTTGTCTATCTCTTACTGTTTACCAGTTATACAAAATTCATTCAGAATGAAGAGGGCTTCACATATTGTTTGCAGAAAATTAAAAATATACATTTTATTTGTCATGTAAATATCTACATATGGTATTTTAATAAAAATAAAGGCAATTTCTTGAGAAAATCTAAAACGAACATTTTTCCACCTAAGGTATAGTCTGCGTTGGGTGATTTAGTTGAAAAAAATTTCTTGTCTTATTTCTGGAAGATGTAAAAGCATATTTTCCGAGAAATCTCATATAGAATGTTGGGTGGAATACCATACTTTCTCGACCTACTATAAGTAAGTGGTAGAGGTAGTAAAAGTTATGCCCACATTTTAAGACATGTGTTATATATTTGCGAAAATTAGTAATATTCTGGTACAAAATAAAATTTTCAAAATGTTTAATTTTAACTGCATATAATGCAAGGGCGATCGCGCACCTCGTAAAAGCGTAATATCAACAATTGGCCTGCTTTGCCCCGCCCTAATAGGGAAATATGTCTCTGCAGAAATACTTGTTGGGAAATTTACACATTATAGAACATTGCATTTAACTTTGTAAACTGTCAGAAATTTTGATAGCTTAAAACTATGTTAACATACATCTTTTACCAATATATTAACTTCTAATGTTTATTCTTCCACTCAGATTTTGTTTCATAATATGTTCCCTACTACATTGTACATTATTATTATTACCTATTATTCCAGTTTTTGTTTTTATTTAGTAAATATATTTGACAAACTGAGCTGAACCATCCTCCCAACTGCTTGCAATCTCTATCCCAATAGACAACCCTCCCCCTGATATAGGTAGAATAAATTGAAAGAAACAATGAATGCAGTGTTTGGAAAATTTACTGCACTAGATTTATTGGAAAGGGTAGTGTGAAATTTTAGCTTGAATGTTGTAAATTATGCTTCCCATTCTCTCTCTCTCTCTCCCTCTCCCCTCCTTTCTTTTATTTTTTAATTATTAATGGCGCCCCAAGGTTGCGTAGCATTGACCTGTAGCACAGAAATCGTTCGTTGCATTCGATCCAAAATTTCGGCAACGGAATTGCCCAGAATAATTGCTTTGAAATTTTAGAAATAAATTAATTTGTGGGAAAAAATAAATTATATATGTTCGTCTACTTCTTTGTGCTTCTATAAAACTTGCCCAGAAAATGTTCTGTTATTTTTTTAGCTTTCCAAAGGTAATTCTGTTTTGATTACTTATTTACATACTTAGTTGGCTTACACCCCATAGGACTTACAACCGGGCCTAGTGTCAGAGGCGTAGAGGAGCAGACGGGCATTAATCAGAGATGAAGAACCCGGGGAATCGGCCCATAGCCAGGTATGAGAAAGAGGAAGAAGATGATATGAAATGAAAGCGAAATGGATGAAAGGAAAGGTGGTGATGGAGCAACCCGAACATCACTTCCCACATGCGGGTCCCTGGGATTTGGACCCGGATCACTTTGGTGGGAAGCGAGCGGTCTAACTACTCGGCCACTGCGCCGCCTCTGTTTTGATTAACATATCCAAAATTTAAGGAAAAGAAACATTTTTTAAAGAGCACTGTAAAATCGGTCTCCTTCATTTTTCTTATTCCGGAAGGGGCGTGAATTTAATATTCAGAAACGGTAATTACTTCATGGGCATTTTATATAGGTTTTCATCAAAATCCTCCAGAGCCAAAATAGGATTAACTAATAGATATTGTTACTAATGTTACAATTAGTTAGCTTTATTATTATCGTTTAAAGTTGGCTTTCTTTAACATAATGAGTAAGTAATAAAACATAATTAGATAAACAAATACCAATTTTGCTACCTCGAAATTATAACTTCGTATGTCGTAATTACAGCTAAGAACAAAAAATGAATGGGCTGTTCCCTTAACTCAATCGGTAGAACACCTGCCTGCTGTGCGAGGGGTCGCCGGTTCGATTTCCGGCTGGGGGGTGGAGATTTTTTCTAGCCAAGATTATTCCCTATCCTCCCCATAATCTGGAAGTATGAATGAGAGTGTGAATGTGTGTGTGTGTGTGTGTGTGTGTGTGTGTGTGTGTGTGTGTGTGTGTGTGTGTGTGTGTGTGAAAGAGATATCTAATGTATAAAACCCAAAGAAAAATCAGAAGTTCAATGACAACTGTATACGAGTCAACGCCATTGTCAATAGGCTATATGTTGCAAAGGTAAAAGGCAGCCGATATAACAATTTCAGTTAAAGACAGGTTATAAATAAAACATTATTAAAATAAACAAAGAAACTAAATAGCATGCAGAGAATTTCAGGCTTATTTAAGCATTACTTACTAAGTATTAATTTACCTATTTGTTTATTTTATTTCTTTTGTGGGTACGATATTGACTGCTTTCAAGGCAGCAAGATTGCAGTATTTCCTCTACCTTAGCCTTTAGTGAAAGGGTATAAAGAATGAACATATTTAACTCTTCCCGTACTTCATACCATTAACCACACGAAGTGGCGCTTGTAGCAATTATTGACAACTAGTATTTTGAAGCAATTTTCTCTCAATGACATACATTTACCTTATACAAGCTGACCTATGTCCTTGTGGGACTAATTCCCGCTACGTGTGTATAACGGAGTTCGTTTATTCTTGCCTGTACTAAATGGAGACGTTCAAGTATGCATCTCTGCTAAACGTCTTAGGTGCTACATTCACACGATTTCTTTTTCCACCAACTACTGTACAAACCTTTCCTACAAAAGCTTATTCTTCTATTTCGTGTTAATCGAGACAAACATTTGCAGAAATATTTAATTACAAATTTCCATTGCAGGTACAAGGGGAACAGGAGGCTGAAGGAATAGCCATATAGTTAAAAGGGAGTCCTGTATGCTGGTTTTGGAATTTCATGACCACGGGAAACAAACGAATGACTACATAGCATTTTAAATAAGTATTAATGTATTTGAAAATTCAAACCAATAGGTAGAAATAGTTAATGCTACAAACAATTTATTTGACATAAATTATGTGTTTTAACGGAATCATAATTTTTTGTATGGGCTCTTTATGTTTAGCAAAAAATTAATTCAGCATAAAGAGGACTTTAATAAGCTATTTCCAGAAAATTCAATATATACATTATATTAGTGATGCAAATATTTTAAACATAGGGTATTATAATTAAAACCATTAGAGCCAGTTTTGAGAAGATCAAAAATAGCGAAACATTTTCCATGTAAAGAGTAGTTTGGGGTGGGGAATTTTCTTGAAAATGCCCATGTATCTTTGGACTGAATTTAAATACCAGGTTTGGTATTTAATGGACTTTTCGTTTTTGAGTTAGGTTCACACACATTGGATACTTTTCTAAATTGTTTTTGGATTCAGGGGCTTCAAAACGGATGTTTCCGGTGAAATTTCGATATAAATGTTGAGTGGAATACAATACTTCCTCTATTTACTATAGGTAGGTGGTAGAGAAAGTAAAAATGCTATGAGAATTAATAGAATTTTTCATATAATAATGTGAAGGATTGTTCGGGATGGGGAATTTTCTTGAATAGCTTCCCCTGACACTTGAAAGGTGAGTAACTTTACTATCACATTAGTTATTTATTCGACGTTTCGTTTTTGTCTTAAATGTTCATGCAAGCACAGATGGAATGCAGTGCTTATATACCTAACCGGTATACAAAATAAAAAGAGGGACCATGTTAATCTGCACTGGGTTATAAAATGAGAATTAAAGGGGATACAGGTAAATACGCAGCATATGGTGACGTCACTCCTCCTTGGAAGTGTGGAAGATATACACTTGCCGCAGGTTGTCTGGATGTCTGACAGTTTTTCTTTAACGCCGCTGCTTGCTGCAATCCGGAAGGCTGTAAGCGCGATTTGTTTATGTCGTAGCACCACCCATAGGTATTAATACCGGTTGCATTGTAGCCAACCTCACGGCTTTAGACTCTAGGGATTTGTATAGGCCACACAGCATTCGTAACTGCTTTGTGTCGTTACGTTAGTATTTTGCTTAACAAGCATGGTAGCAAAGAAAACGCACTTTAATTTCTTAAAGAAATAAATGATGTTTTGAGGCCCCATGAATACACAAAAAACATTTTTTTGAAAACGGTCCTCGCGCGCGCGTGTGTACAGCTTAATTCAAAAGCGTAAAGTCTACTAAATACCAAACTTGAATGCAGTACGAAAGATTTTGAAGAAAATTATCACACCCCAAACTACCTTGTACATGGAAAAGTGTTTATTTTTTCCCTAAAATATGGCTTTAATAATTTTGATATTCCTATGACAAATGTATATCTTTAATGCTCTGGGAATAACTGTGAAGTCCTACTTCATTCTGAAGGAGTTTTGTACAAATTGCAAATTGTGAGAGATAGACAAAAAGTTAATACACAAAATGATCTCGGTAAAACACACAACTTATGTAAAATAAATGTTTTTATTGAATTAACCATTTCTGAGATATTCTTTATTATTGGTTTGAATTGTCAAATACTTCTATTGCAAGGAGAACGAAATTTAAAAGCCATCTCAGAGCGATGGATTTGGCTATAGCAAGTCCACTTGTACCTTCGACCAAATAATGTAATGATACCGTTTGTGCAAATGTTTATCCTTGATTAAAATGAAGTAGAATAATAAGCTATTATAAGAGTAGTTTGTAGAAGAGCGGGTATAGAAAAACAGTTAAATATAACATCCAGTATATTATTATTATTATTATTATTATTATTATTATTATTATTATTATTATCGGAAATATATTTTTAATCTTGGTACCTGCTTTCGCGTTCGAGTAAGAGTAGCCAAAAAATGCAATTTCGTAAATATTCATCCTATGGAGCATTTTTAAACAGGAAAACTTGTTACAGTCATCTTTAAAAACTACGCTTACACCGCGTTTTTTTCTTAAAAGGCTTAGTAAACTAGATATTTCAAATTTTTATATTTGTACCCCAATAAAACCCCCTCCCCCGCTGCTGGGTAAAGCAGTTAAGATGTCATACACACATTTTCTTTACCATCAGTTCTGCCATTCTTGTATGAAAAGGTAACTCTCATACACTACGTGATCAAAAGTATCCGGACACCTGGCTGAAAATGACGTACAAGTTCGTGGCGCCCTCCATCGGTAATGCTGGAAGTCAATATGGTGTTGGCCCACCCTTAGCCTTGATGACAGCGTTCACTCTCGCAGGCATACTTTCAATCAGGTGCGGGAAGTTTTCTTGGGGAATGGCAGCCCATTCTTCACGGAGTGCGGAACTGACGAGAGGTATCGATGTAGGTCGGTGAGGCCTGGCACGAAGTCGGCGTTCCAAAGCATCCCAAAGGTGTTATCAGGATTCAAGTCAGTACTCTGTGCAGGCCAGTCCATTAATGGGATGTTATTGTAGTGTAGCCACTCCGCCACAGCCCGTGCAGTATGAACAGGTGCTCGATCGTGTTGAAAGATGCATTCCCCATCTCCGAATTGCTCTTCAACAGTGGGAAGCAGGAAGGTGCTTAAAATATCAATGTAGGTCTGCGCTGTGATCATGCCACGCAAAACAACAAGGGGTGCAAGCCCTCTCCAGGAAAAACACGACCACACTGTAACACCACCACCTCCGAATTTCACTGTTGACACTACACACGCTGGCAGATGACATTCACCGAGCATTCGCCATACCCACACCTTGCCATCGGATCGCCACACTGTGTACCGTGATTCGTCACTTCACACAACGTTTTGCCACTGTTCAATCGTGTAATGTTGACGCTCCTTACACCAAGTGAGGCATCGTTTGGCATTTTCCTGCGTGATGTGTGGCTTATGAGCAGCTGCTCGACCATGGAATCCAAGGTTTCTCACCTCACGCTTAACTGTCATAGTACTTGGAGTGGATCCTGATGCAGTTTGGAGTTCCTGTGTGATGGTCTGGATAGATGTCTGTGTATTACTCTTTACGACCCTCTTCAAATGTCGGTGGTCTCTTGTCAGTCAACAGACAAAGTCGGCCTGTACGCTTTTGTGCTGTACATGTCCCTTCACGTTTCCACTTCACTATCACATCAGAAACAGTGGACCTAGGGATGTTTAGGAGTGCGTAAATCTCGCGTACAGACTTCTGACACAAGTGACACCCAGTCACCTGACCACGTTCGAAGTCCGTGTGTTCCACGGAGCGTCCCATGTTTCACGATGTCTAATGATTACTGAGGTCGCGGATGAGTACCAGGCAGTAGGTGGCAGCACAATGCACCTAAGATGAAATACATATGTTTGTGGGGGTGTCCGGATATTTGTGATCACATAGTGTATAAACAATAGAAACAAAATTTTTAAAAAACTCTATCATACACTCTCATAGCTTTCTTTAACCTCTATTAGTGGATATACAAACTATTCTAACTAAAGCTTATATTTCTATTTACTACATTTTAATCGAGATAAACCGTTGCAGAAACATCTACATTACACATTTCGTTATAAATACAAAGGGAACAGCGATAGTAAAATGTTTAAGAACTGGACGCTATATGCTAGCCTTAAAATTCCATACTGCTTCCATGCAATCGCGAAAAACAATTGAATTGTTGACCAAGTGATGAACAATTCGAACCATTGGTAACGATATCTGAAAAACGACTTATGCCACAAATATCTTATTTGAAATAAATTGTGGGTTTTAAAGAGATTCTTTTTTGTGTAGTACATTTTCGACTATTGTTTAACGTTTACCAATAGTAAAAGATTATCGGAAATTCCTTCCAAATGAAGAAGCTTCACAGGCTATTTCCACAAAATAGAAGATATACATTTTATTTGTCATGTAAATATCTTTAATATATGGCATTTTAATCAAAATCGTTAGCCTTTTTTTAGAAAATAAAAAATGTCGAAAAATGTTTCATGTAAAGGGTAGTTTGCGGTGGGGGATTTTCTTGAAAAGCTTTGTGTTGCATACTTGTTACACTTTCTCTCTCTCTCCCCCCCCTCTCTCTCTCTCTCCCACACACACACTTCCCCCAAAATATTTTATTCAGGGGACCTCAAAACATGCATTTCCGGCGAAATTTCGTCATCGTGTTTTCGGTTGGAATGCAGTACCTTCTCCACCTTCTACGTACGTGGTAGATAAAGTGAAAATCACATTTCTGGCCACGAAGTAGACCATTTTGTGTGTTATAAATTCTATTCATTCAGACTTTAAAACTACCAGGAATTTCATTTACATTGTATCTGTAGACCTTTTATACTTTCTCGACAACTTACCTGTAGTAAGTAGAGGTAGTATTATGTTACTCCTAAAATTTGAATGAGACTTCGTCGGAAATACACTGAAGTCTCCTGACCTCCCCCCCCATGAAAAAATTAAAGTGACTTCATTGTTTGTGAACAGTTTAACTTTAAAACGAAATCTTGGATGTATACCAAACTTGGTATTTAAGTTTATGTTGCAAGACTGCGGCATGAAGATTTTCAAGCCTGTTAAGTCTCTTAATTCTGAATATATTTTGTGCAACTTGAAGAGATAGGAAAAAAGCTTACTCTACAAAAAATGTAGATCTGTTAAAATAGCACAATTTATGTCAATTTTTATGGCATTAAACATTTCCTTTATTATTGGTTTGAATTGTCAAATACCTCACACTCTTTTCAACTGGCAAGTCGCTATTTGTTGTTATCTCGTAGTCGTGCAAAGAGAAGAAATGTCAAAGCAATCATACAGCGATCCGCTTATAAAAGATTTGACTCGGTATCATTTAAGCCTACTGCATTCCCCTTGTACCTACAACGAACTATATAATGAAACCATTTCACTAAATGTTTCTTTGATTAATATGAAGGAGATAGTTGTTGTAAGAATACTTTGTAGAAAAGTGGGTAGAGAAATTCACGTGAATGGATGCGCAATTTATTACTTTCTCTACTACGCATTCCACCTAAAAATTTGATACCGAGATTTCACCGGAAAGATATGTTTTGAGGCACCCTGAATCCAAAAAAAGCATTTTTGGAAATTGTCCGTGTGTGTGTGTGTGTGTGTCTGTCTGTCTGTGAACAGCATAACTCGGAAACGAACAGTCGGATAAACACCAGACTTGGTATTTAGGTTCAGTATCTTCCAGAGATGCGACACGAAGGTTTTCAAGAAAATCCCCCCACCCCAGATTACCCTTTACATGGAACATTTTTCGAAAATTTTAATTTTCTCAAAAATGGCTCTAACGATTTTGATTCAAATATTCTATGTTTAAGATATTTTCATGACAAATGAAATGTATATCTCGAATTTTCTGGGAATATCTCCAAAAGTATTCTTCATTGTGAACCACTTTTGCATAACTGGTAAACCATAAGAGATAGACTAAATTTTACTACACAATAAATGTAGATCGCGTTAAAATACAAAATTTGTCATACATTTTTTTTGTGAACCATTTTCGAGATATTGCTTGTTATTCCCTAAAATTTTACAATACTTATACTTTTTCTCAAATTCGTTATTCATTTCTTTTGTCCTGCTAATGCAAAGATAATGGAATACTCCACATAGCAACCACCTCTTAAAATATTTGACTATCTCTTAAAGCCTAGCAATTCCCTTGCACCTACAAGAAAATTAGCAATAAGATTATTTCGATTAACATGAAGCATATGGAGAATAAGCGTTTCTAAAAATAGTTTGTACAAGAGTAGAAAAAGTCATGTGAGTGTAGCACATCAGAATTTTTATTTTTAAAGTGCTCTCACCTTCAGCTGTTTCCCTTGGTTGTGGAAAGATCATGAAATGTCAAAGTCATCATATGGCGACCCGGTTTTTAAATACCTTGACTATCCCCTTGTAGCTACAACGAAATGTGTAAAGCAACCATTTCTGTAAATATTACCTCGATTAAAATAAATTAGGGGAAGATTTCGTAAGAATAGTTTCGTAGATGGGTAGAGAAATCATGTGAATGTAACACTCAGATTACTTTAACTGGGACGTTTTGCAAGCGATATCGGTAACGTCTAATGAGACTGGAAACATTTTTATTTATTCTGCCTTGACAGAACAAGAAACAAGGGCATTGAAATAAGCGAAAGTCGCTTCGAGTGCTTCTGGTTAATTTACTTTTCGTAATCAAAAGACCTTGTCGTCTGTTAGAGCCAACAGTAACAGATGCCTGATGATGACAGACAGGTTCGTCGTTCTGTTCAGCAGATCGGATAGACGACAATCGTGCGGAAGCACTTTCAGTTGATCTGTGAATTCCTGTGCTTTAACCTGCTTGCTTCTTGATTGGATATATTTGTATTGTCCATGAGAAGGAGATTAACCGTTTGCAGCCGAGGCCACTCGCGAATTAACACCTACAAACTGTTGCCAGGATTTTCATTAAGAAGGTTGTACGGATCTTTGAGAGGATTAGCGCCGATCAGCAGGACTGATATCCTTATTGAGGCACCAGTGTTCAAACTGACAAGGGAACCGCCCCTTGTTATAAAAAAACTTTACAACTACCTAATTTTGCATCGAAAAGAAACCTGGTGCCGAACTGGAGGTGAAGCCCACTTAAAGGAGGAATTACTGTACCGACCAACCTGACTAGGGTTTCTCCCGATTTTCCTTATGTATACTGCAGGTTGGTATAAAGTTTCCACTACCCCAAATCCACATGGCATCAAAAAGACTAAAAGTTCTGATGTGTTACATTGGCATACTTTCTCTACTCACTGTTCTAAAACTATTCTTAGGAAAGTTTATTCTTCTATGTGCTTCACGTTAATCGAGATAAACTTTCATTAAACATTATTACTGCTCAGTCACGTTAAAGGAATTCACGTCAATAGTAATAACAATAATATTAATCATATAATAATCGTAATAACCATCATGAATCAATTTTCATGGCAATCAATGCTAATGATTGTGTGCTCCAAAATGGCATCTCAGGTAATTTTCTTTCGCGCGTGAATCGCAAGAGAATAGCATAATTGTCTGTGATTGGCCAGAAGATTTCTATTGGGCGTTACCCTCTATTGGAAGCAGGAATAGTTACAGACAGTTACACAGTGGAAGGGGGAGATAAAGGACTTCGCGAGGCCGGTGTGGCAGCTATCACAAAGAGCCGCCACATGTAGCCGACCTGCGCACGAGCAACCTTCCTCTATCCTCTGTCTCAAAAGACTCTGAACAAAGAATAAATGTTGTACTGTAACACAACGTGCTCTCTACGATAAGGGCGTTGCTTTTGGGACTGGTTATAAAAACACTCAAATCGTGTTAGTGCAAGTATGAAAAATTGTTATTTTGAAACTGTGTAACTGTAATGACTATGGTTATTACTTTTTCTAGTACTTGCTTATAGAAGCTCGAGGAATTATTGCATTGCACCAAAACTTCGATATCCAATTTCGCCGGATTTTGAGGTCTCTGAATCCAAAAAAGTAGTTTTAGAAAAATTGGATAAATAGTTTACTTGGCATTTAAGTCGAGCATCTTTCAAGATTCAAACATGAAGATTTTTCAGGAAAATCCCCACTCAAGCTATCCTTTACAAGCAACAATCTCGTTATTTTGTATTTTCTCAAAATTAGCTCTGAGGATTTGCCCTATGTTTAAGATATGAATATGATTAATAAAATGTATACATTGAATTTTCTGCGAGCAGTCTGAAGTCCTCATTTCGAATGGATTTTGTACATTTCTGTATTACTGGTAAACCGTAAGTGATAGACAAAATCTTGCTATCCACAGAAAAATGTAAATCTCGTTAAGGAAACGGTAGGTCGAGATGCTTCAAAGATTCGATTTTTCATTTTCTATGTAATTAAGAAATAGAAATATTTAACTTTAATAGCATTGAATTCATTGACCAGTTTGGTCCTTTAAATTGTGAATTTAAACAGGGCAACACATAACCATGTCCATGTATTTTTTTTTCTTACTTCTCAATTTCCCTTAACTTGATTTCTTTTATACCTCAGGCGCATTTTTCTCTAAACATATTAAATATATGTTCACAAAAATTTTACTAGCTATTTTTGTTAAACATTAAAATTAAATTTAGGTATTTATGGACGCCCTTTATCTGCTATGGTCCTTAGCGTCCCATTCTATATTGGGCGTGAAAGACCGGTAATTGTTCTCAGAGGTCTCTTTATCAGGCTTGAGGTTCTTTTACGTGCCGTAAATCTACGGCACGGGGCCACCGGCTTTACTTTTCTTCCGAAGGAAGCCATGCTAAGGATTTTTACCTCGTGAACAGAGGCTAGCATGTTAACCACTACACCATGGAAAAGACGGCTATTTCTATAAATTATCTCTTTATGTTCAACTACTTTTTGTTCCGATTTTAAAATAAACGTCAATAAAAACTATGAAAAATATTGGCCTTTTTATGTTGCACAAACCGAATTATTTTTTTATTCCCGACAGGTTAAATATATTGGAATTTTTCTTGTTTACAGTATAACATTATTTTTTATGTGATTTAGGGGAAAAAAGTGGTGATTATAAAAACAAAATCATAGGAGGAAGGTGCACCAGAAGTACGAGTTGCAAAATTTTGAGTTAAGAAACAAGATGTCTGTTAGATCTTTTTTGCACAACTTTAAGCCAGTGTTACCATATATGTTTATAATAATTTGCAGAAACATATTTGGTTACCATTCATTCAGTGGTTGTTGTGTAACCAGCAAGTGATGTTTGGCCAGTGCCCTTATACACAATTTATGTAATATTTCTGTAGCATTGGCCATTTCTGAAATATGTGTTGTGGTCTTAATTAGCTGATACTTTAGACTTTTTGAAGTGTAAGTCGACATAGAGTGGAATTGTTAATCAGCTTATGGCGACTCACGTTTTAAATATTTGACTATCGCTTCAGCCTCCTGTATTTCTCTAGTACCTGCCTTGCTATAATTTGTTGCCTCTACGGTACAACCAAATTTCGTGTGGTAAATCGCGTATGCCTCTTGCATGCAGCGGTTGCTTCTTATGACTTGACTAACCGACAAAGTAGCGAGGTTCAATAGAAATCCATCGACTATGCACTCTTAGAAATTGAGGCGGCAGAATGATTCAGCCATTGACGTTGTTTCCTAGTAACACCGCCACTGCGAGGGCAATTGTTACAACGGAAATAGAGGAATTCTTGAGGCCAACAAAATAAAGCAAAAAAAAGTTTTGATAAGCATGGTGTAGCTTACTAATGGCAGAGTGCACTGCTAATTCTCTTCGTGCTGCGTTTTGAGTGACATCATCCTTTGGCTCGGGCACTGATGCGATACGGCCAAGTTCAAGAGGATCGCCTATGTTGTGCTAGAACAGATATGATGCGCTTAATGAGGCCTGTGTGGTACATTATCCTCAGAGGAGCAGGGTGGACTAGAGGTTGGAAAAATCTTATGCGTTACATTCGCATGACTCTCTACCCAGTGTCGTTTATTTTTATATAGGGGGATAAAGGAAACCGAATTCATAGTCGGATGTTTAAAAAGAGTCGCTAAATGCTGGCCTTGAAATTCCATAAGTTTTCCTTGATATAATGAGGAACTACTAAATAGTGACAGCACTTTTATAAATGAAAGTACGAAACATTCGAACCAATAATAACGGATATATCGGAAATGGTTGATCCCACAAACAAATTATTTAAATTAAATTATGTGCTTTAAAGATGTGTACATTTTCGTGTAGTACGCTTTTGTCTATCTTTTAACATTTATACATTATACAAAATTACAATGAATAGGACTTAACCCGTGATTACCAAAATCTTGAACATAAGTTATTTTAATAGAAATCATTATTTTTTGATAAAATCAAAACTTTTTCCATGTAAAGAATAGTTTGGGGTGAAGGGATTTTCTTGAAAATCTTGTTGCACCTTCGGGAGTACTGAACTTAAATACCAAGGTATTTGTCGGACTTTTCGTTTTTGAGTTATGCTGTTCACAGACACACACACACACACACACCACACACACAGATATTATTCAGGGGGCCTCAAAACATACATTTCTGGTGAAATCTCGATATCAAATTTTTCGGTTGAATGCAATATGTTCTCTAACTTATTAGGTATGTGGCAGAGAAAGTAAAACTATAAACTTAGTCCAGTTAATACAGTAGGTACTATGTAGTGTGAAATTTGTGATACACTTATTCATTCTTAAGTGTTTTTCAAAAATAGTGCATCTAAGAGAAGAGCATAGCGGTAAGCGCAAGAGAGCACGGGATCTGCAGAGCCTATGAAGGAATGCGCCAGCTGGCGAAAGTTTGGAACGGTAGTGCCACGCTATCTTGAGAACCAATGTAATATTGCCCAAATGCTTTAACTACAAGTTCTAGCGATAACAACAGGAGCTAGTTCCAAGCACTGTTGCCAACTCCTAATGATGAAAAGTGCCTAAAGGTACAGAAAGACCAAAATCGGCTAAATATGAACCAGCTTATAAGTAGCTAATGTATCAAGGCAAATCAGGTTTCACGTTAGTGAGAGAGATGGTAGGAATTTTCCAACTTTGTAAAATATATTTTCTGGCTTCTAAAATAAATCTGTTTCTTTCAGGATAATTTTCTACCGCTCTATCACAAAATGCTCGTGAGTAGTGTGATTATGCTAGCAAGACAGTTAAAGAGACAATAAATAGGGTGATTCCGACCTCACCGGCCGTGCAAATTTCATGTGCAATGCCACATATAAATATTAATCCTCACAAATTCTAACGTGTAGCTTACAAATGCCCACAGGCTACAACCGGGTAGAAATTCTTTATTTCGGAACCTCCCTGTGCCGTCTCCTCTGCGCAGTCGCCAAAATATGGAAATTAGCAAGTAAGAGATGATGACTCACGTTTCACACCTGATCGTCTCTTTTTCATTAAACTATGTAATAGAATGAACTAAAAGACAGTACAGATTGAATAGGGCGCACTGTTGCCACATGCACTATACGTACGCTCGCAACTTTGGTGCCCAGCTGCGATCGGCTTACCCGTCTCATGTTGTCTTGTGAATGATACATCATCAAATACTGAAATATCTGCACTGCTATTTAGGGCTATTGTAAGACATTTAATTTTCACCTGCACTTTATCTCTCCTCTTTGTATTCGAAATACGATTTTACGGCATAAAATGTATATTATCAAACAAATATGGATATATATATATATATATATATATATAAAATGATAAAAGCTTTAAGTTGATAGGATATCATCACCTTTTACCTTGACAAAATTACATTCGCCATGGGTGGAATGTTTTCAAACAGCAAAGAATGAACTATGCCGCACTCCGGTTTTCTTTATTCTCTCATATTGCGTTAACCTAGCGTGTTTTTGTTTACCCCACCCTTTTTGGTTTCTTTGTTGATGACGTTTTTAGAGGTTCTTTCATTTGTTCCTGTTTTATCCTATACACTACTGTTTCTAAACATCCAGTAGCTTAGCTGATTATTTTACTGTCTCTTTTAACACACATTTTGCGTGAATAATCGAACCCCATTATTTTGAGTTTCTTCTTATTTTATTAACATTTCGTCTCTTCCTAGCTTCTCCCTCCATAACTATAAATATTTAGTTAAGTTTTAAATAAACCTTTATAATGCCACACAGTGTTCCACACGCTATAAATGTACACACTTCCTTACAAACTGATGTTAATCTTTATTGCCTTCTGCCTCTCGCCTGGCTCCTGTTAGCTGAATAGATGGATGGCTTTTGTTTGTCATACACAATGAATGCAAGAAGTTAAAGAATTCTGGCTTCTTATAAAAACTGTCTGCAATCCTCAACATTTTCTCTAGATCGGTCCCCCATGGTAAACCCAATAACAAAACAGTTTTTTACTGGTTGACTTTTCTACTCTAGTACAGGGTTATTGAAAATGAAGGAACGGACCTTAAATATTTATTTCCAATGAACGACAATAGTGACACATGCGATACATCACCGAATAGAGAAAAGTTCAAAATTTTATTTTATGTGTTCAAAATGAGCATCATTTGTTATGTGAGGACGACCAGTGCTTTTCCGTTTGCATACGCAACCATTTTCTACGAATTCACTATATCAGTTGTAAATTTTTTATGACGAGGCGGCTCGTTGTTGAACTTACAACAAAATGCAATGAAACAAGGGATTCACTCTTTGCAGCACACAAAACGACTTTTCCTGTGGCGTCGCCATTTTCTCGTAAACAAACACAGCATCGCTGTAGGCACTGAATGGAACTAATAGGTGCGGCTTAAAACTTTGAACTTTCCTCTATTCAATGATATGTCGTATATGACGCTATCTATTGTCGTTCATTAAAAATGAATATTTAAAATCTGTTCCTTCTTTTTGAGTAACCCTGTATTTTCCGAAAACTTTTTAATTTAAAAAATTGTAACGCCCATCTTATTAAAGATAGAGAATTCAAACTAGGCAGGTATCACCACTCTAGTTTACTTAGCTAAGAGAAAAATATTGTTGCGCTCTACTCCTTTAGTTTAGCAGTTACTGCGTTATAAGCATAGAAACAGCAAATATTGGACTTTTACTAAAAAAAAAAAAAAATACATTTTCTTTAGAAATGTGGACCCCCAACAATCTATATAATGTAGCAACTGAATATTTATACCATGTTAAAGCATGACGACAGCGCCAGTTTAAAAGACGAAACTAATAGCAAGATGTATGCGTTTGATAGAGACAGAGAGTCTAGATTTAGCCACAGAAGGGCTAAAGTTGGCATCACTGGTTATAAGTAGGTCTGCCCCTATTCAGTGAATGTATTCTGAGACAGAGTAGTAAATTTTTGTCCCCACTACTTAAGGGGAGACTAAAAGCTCTATCCTGCCAATGTTAAATCTGCTAAATTCATGGCCCATTATCTCAAACTATTTAACATATCAGACTGAATTTTGTACAGGATGTAGACGAATGCCTTCTAATTTCACTGATATACAATAAGTTTGTTTATAAGGAAGTTAAGATTATTTTCGAAATGATACCATCCTTTGATTAAGAGTTATCAGAAATTATGGTCTTAAAAATAACCATCTTATTAGCATCAAAGTAGATCCACAATTGTTTTTATCATCCTAAAATGTAATTTAGCTATTTTGAACAGTTTCTAGGAAAACGGGTCATTTATAAAAAAAAATCTCATGTGTTACTTCCCATGACTTTCTCTGCCCTCTATAGCTTATTAGTGAGGTATACAACTATTCTTACTAAAACTTATTTTTCTCTCTACTATATTTTAACCCAAATAAGCCTTTGCTGAAATAGCTACATTACACATTTCGTTACAGATACAAAGGGAACACGATAGTCGTGTTTTAGGAAATGGAGGCTATACGCTGCCTTACAATTCCATACTGTTTCCATGCAATCGCGGGAAACAACTGAATGTTGAAAGGACTTTAAAGAATGACTAAGTAACGAATAACTCGAACCATTAATAACGGATATCTTGCAAATGGCCGATGTCATAAAAAAAGTTATTTGATAAATTGTGTGTTTTGAGTAGTTCTAAATTTCTTGTGTAGTACGCTCTCTTCTGTCGCTTAACGTTTACTAGTTAAACAGGATTATGCAAAATTCCTTTCGAATGAAGAGGAATTCAAAGGCTATTCCCAGAAAATTCAAGATATATATTTAGTCATGTAAATATCATTAATATATGGCACGTTAATCAAAATCGTTAGCCATTTTTTTAGAAAGTAAAAACCTTCGAAAAACATTCCAATTAAAGGGTATTTTGGTTTGGGGGGGATTTTCTTGAAAATCTTCGTGTCGCATCTTCACAAGGTACTGAACCTAAATACCAAGTTTGGTGTTTATCCTACTTTTGTTATTTGAATTATGCCGTTTACACACATTCATACACATGGACCTTTTCTAAAAATGTATTTTTTAGGGCGCCTCAAAACATGTATTTCCGGTAAAATCTCGGTATAGAATTTTTGGATGGAATACAATACCTCTTCTACCTATCTAAGTGGTAGAGAAAGTAAAAATAGGTATTGTGCCTACAGTGATAAGTGATAACATGTAAATCGAATTAAAGAGGCAATTCCAAGTAGTAAGGCTGAAAAAAAAAGTAATTTTTGCAATTTAGTCTCCCCTTAAGTTTTTAGACAACCCTAGAGATCATAAGGAGATTTTTGTACATAGTGTTACAGTGGGAGAATATCGGAAATAGAAAGATCGCCAAAAACAGTTCAGAGCATGAACAGGAAGCAATGGAAGTATGCAGAATAAGGCTGCTGGAGTCGAGCGGGGTCCCCTGAAAATAGCACCGCCGTGTTTCCCACTAATAACGTAACTTCCGTGAGTTTCCATTCGAGAATGTGAATTGGTAAGGGTTTCCTAATTTTCTCGCCTTTTCAGAGAACTCCACGCTGTTCTTTGATGATGCAATGGAAACGGGATTTAATTAGCGATCTTTTGAATGTGTTTTGTAATCGTTACTAATTGCGAGGTCCTTTAAAGCTAATTTAAGGAGAAACTCCCCGACTGCCAAAGAAAGTTTATAAAGAAGAACTGTTGGTGTTTTCCGGTTTGAATGTATACCTTTTCTATAACTAGAAACTTTCAAAAACTCTTAACCTACTTCCGTCTTTAACAGTTGCAGTATTTCCCCATTCGATATTGCCAGGATGGCTGCAGATCCGCAAATATCGTAATAGCAAACAAATATGAGATTTTTTGAATAATCGCTTCCTCTTTACGATTGTATGTGAGCTCAATTGTATGTTAGAGTTAAGATTTGGAATGCTAATCCGCACTAATACTATTAAGAGAGAAAATGTGAGAGAGAGAGAGAGAGAGAGAGAGAGAGAGAGAGGGAGAGGAAGATATCAAAGCCCTCTATTCCTAAAAATGCTTTTCCTTTTTTCCTTTATTTAGGGGACCTCAAAACATATATCCGGTCATTTCTCGATATGGAATTTTTGGTGAAATACAATACTTCTACCTGCTAGAGTGTATTTGTTTCCTCCCGCCAGTTTGCATTCAAGTATAGGGTTATTCAAAAAGAAAGAACGGACTTTAAATATTTATTTCTAGCGAACGAAAATAGATGGCAACTCGTGCGATACATCACTGAATAGAGGAAAGTTCAAAATTTTATTTGGTGTGCTCAAAATGAGCACCATTTGTTGTGCGAGGACGACCAATGGTTTTTCGGTTTGCATACGCAACCATCTTCTACGAATTTATTGTATCAATTGTAAATATGACGAGGCGGCACGCTGCAATGAAACAATGGATTCACTCTTCGCATAATGCAGCACACAAAACGACTTTTCCAGTGGCGTCGCCATTTTCTCGTAAATAAACACAGCGCCGCTCTGCACTGAATGGAGCTAATAGGTGGGGCTTAAAACCTCGAGCTTTCCTCTATTCAATGATGTTTCGTATGTATCGCTATCGATTGCCATTCATTAGAAATAATTATTTAAAGTCTGTTCCTTCTTTTTGAATAACCCTGTATATTTTATTGTTGTATTTCTTTTAGTTAGTAAAGTTTCAAAGCCTTTAGCCTCGATGGTACGAAATATTTCACAGCAACTTCGGTCTAAACAACCGTACCGAATTCAACCAAATTTGACATTGTCGACAAATTTTCTTCAAACTCCTATATTTAAAATCTGAACTCTATACTTGCAGCGGTTGTCGAGTTGTTTCATCCGCACAAACGACTGACAGACGTAAAGCGATGGCACTTGCTGCGCCGTGTACCTAACGTACATATAAATACCAAACACACTTCGTTATTAATTTACATTTCTCAGGTTTCCATCTTGGATATATACGCTTACCCAAAATTGAGTTATAATGTTACTACTTGAAACCATTGAAATTTGCAAATCAGTTAGCGTTCATTAAAGTAAAAGATCACAAAAGTCGACCCACTGAGAAACTTGCACGTTAAATGGTAGATGCTTTTTTAAATACCATAGATATGAGTGACATGGTTCCGTGCCGGTCTTTGCTAAATCTTGGGTCGTCTATCTTTATCAAAGGGAAGCAAAGTGAAACGTATTATCGTACATTCATTCACTTGTTTGTCGCCTGCTTCCTTATATAGCACTGGACTTCTTTACAGATGAGGTAAATACACTGTTGCATGCCTTCACGCACTCAGCGTCGTATACGGATGTTATCAATCAACCATTGAATTGGGAATGTGATGTCGGCATTTCATTGCAAACCTGTCCTACTTTTTTCTAAATAGGAAGTTTTAATGTCACCGTAGCGACTGAACTGAGTTTTCTTCATCATACGTCGTATTGGTGATAAATGGAATGGATTAATGGTTGTGCAAATTGTGCCTGCAGTCCAGAGGGAGTTGAGTTAAATGGGAGAGAGTATGTTATTGCCCTGCTTTGCGAGCTTAAACAGTTCTATTGCGCTACTCCAACCTGCTTTTCTCAATTTCACAGTTTGATCACGATGAGCTGAATCCAAATCGGATTGAGACGGAAGACAATTCTTCAAATTTTGGGAATCGTTTCCCAAAAACAGAGTTTTTGATGAGCGACTGCAGGGCACTCGCATAGTACAGGAGGTTCATCTCCCTGATCACACAGACAAGTGGGATAGGTGTGCTACCCTGTCTTATACAGAGTTCCATTATCGTGTAAGAAGACTTACCACATATGAGAGTTTGTTCCTGCTTAATTTTAGCAGTTATCGCTACCTGCACTTATCAAGCTGTTGATGCCTGGAACACACTGTAGAGTCCCAGTATCTTTATCCTCTGAATACTCCTTCCCTGATGGCCAGTTGAAGTGGTCATAAAGAAAACCCCAGGGCTGGTTAGGTCCAATATCTGATTATTTTCTTGGCAGACTCGTCTGCCCTTTTATTACCTAGGATCAGTACATAACCTAGCACCCATTTCAGACGAGCTAATTATGTTCAGCCAGTGTCACGAGGGAACTCCTGGCACCCTAAGACCAGTTTTGATTTTAATAAGAAACTCTAAACGGCCTTAAGGCTTGCTTGAGTTAGAACTCCCCTTCCTTTGTAATCCTTGCCGATTCTCTCCCCAACACTAGCTAAGATAGCAAATATCTCAGCCTGAAAAATAGTGGCAATTTGACCCAACCTAAATGAAAGCCCGGTGCCGTTTCCACACAATCCAGCACTTGTTCCTGAATTGTTTATAACCAACAGTGTACCGGGCTGGATCCTCATTCTCATCACTCATCAGGTTTTGTTTGGCCTTCCCATTCATCGATCCTAGTTTTAGAATATCAGTCCTCTTGTAGAGTATCTGACACTTCATTAATCTAGGGTAACTTGAGATGATCTAAGTGGGGAACTCCTGTTTGGCGGCTTATGGACTATGGAAAGTCAAACAGTCCTTAGTCTCAACCCAGACGGGTAAAGGAGCAAATCCTAAAGCGTTTCCATCGCCGCAGTTAGGTAAGCCAGTGAGAGACTTCACCTCACTATTCATAACCCAAATTTTCCTGCGTGTCCTTATCCATTTTGCAGTGTCGTTTTGTATACTCGTGGTTTGTAACATAAACAATGCTCATTTGTTGCTTGTGTGGTTGCTTGTGAGTCGCCGGACATGGTGAAGATTTACGCCTATCTCGCTTTCATGTCCTCACGCAGATATGTATAGTTTGATTGGTACTCAAGGCAGATTGACATTTTCTTTGCACTTCTCAATAGAGAAATAAGTGGTAATTTTACTCAGATTTTAGTGGCAACTGCAGGCGGTAGAGTATGAGACTCGCACTCTGGATGTCTCGGGTCCGGCTAGACCAACCTTGAGTTTTTTTGTGGTTTTCCCAGATCAGCAGGAGAATTTTGGGATGGATTATATACTACCGCAAATTTTCCTATCCCTCATTTCGTTTCCTTCGTCATTATTAAGAATTGGACGGTGATTTGCGGTGTATGAGAGAACTTTCTTGACTTCTTCCTTGACTAATGGCGGCGACAATGTTCAATCTGGAAACGTTAGGGACTGCACTGCGCCTGCATCTTTAGATTTTATTTATTTATCCACTGTTGATGCTGTATCATCCCTGCTAATTTTGGCCACAGTTATTATTAATTCCAGCCATATGCGGAACAATTAAAGGAACTTTAGGGGAAAAAAGGTTAACAAATGAAGTACAAGGTGATGGCTGTTCCTTCTCGTGTATGGTTCCGAATCGTGGATAACAAAAACCAGAACGCATATTCAGTCTGCGGAGAAGAAAGCTTTGAGATATACAAGAGGAAGTAATAGAGCTGATAAAATAAATTAAGCTATACGACAGATTTGGATATATTTTCAACTAACGAAAGAATGATGATGGTAAAATAAAATGGAAAGAGCACATGGATAGAATGTCAGATAGTAATTACCTTAGAACATAGTGAAGTGTCAATCAACTTAAATACGAAGTTTGATGTTTATTCATCATTTTTCTTTTTAGTTACCTATCCTGTTCATGGACATACACACACATGGACCTGTTCTAATTTTTTGTTTTGTGGGAGGAGCTTCAGGAGACCTCAAAACGTATACTTCAATGAAATCTCGATATCGAATTTGGATGGAATATTTCCTCTAACCACTATAGTAAGTTGTAGGGAAAGTAAAGGGGGTATTTCTAGTATACATTAACAGTCGGTACATAAAGTAATCGTTTTTTTTTTCTGTCCAGTCAAGTAAAATTTATGGATTTCATTTAACACTCGTTTAATTGGATTTGCAACATATAACTTTCTCGACATCCAGCACAAATCTATCGCGCGAGCTTCATTCAACATTTGCGAGGTATTTAGTCGAGCCTATTAGGAAATTCCCGGTTACCTTTATTGGCAGTGGTTTTAACCATTATTTCTACTTGATTATGTTGAGCCTGCGCGTTCTACTTCTGCACAATGAAAGCATGAGAATTGCAACTTTGCTCAATTGCATCGACAGAATTATAAGCACAGTCGTATGGCAATTCTCTATGGCAGCGGGCAAGGCCAAAAACCATTTGCAATCTGAGCACACTACCGAAATGAACTGAATGCTTGTGATAAAAGCTTTATTGGGATAGAAGCTTATGTGTTATCGATTCTTCATTCGTTGTCCATTCAGGCTTCACAATTTTGAACTGGGAGTAGGCATATGTTTTGAGGTTCTCTGAATCCGGAAAAAATAATTTTTAGAGATAGGTCCGCGTGTGTGTCTGTGTACAACATAACTCAAAAGCGAAATATCGCATGCGTAATACTTATATTTAAGTTCAGCATCTTCCAAGGATGTGACATGGTGATTTTCTGTTTATTTTTTATTTTCTCAGACACGACTCTTGACTAATTTGATTAAAATATCATATGCTTAAAATACTTACTTAGTAGTAAAATGTGAGTATAGGCATTTTCAATTTGCTGCGAATTGCATGTGAAATCTTCGTTGTGAATGATTTTGTATAACTGGTAAACTATGAAACAAAAGTTACTACACAAAATGTGTAGATCTGGTTACGCCAAATAAATTGTCTATGGCATTAGCCATATCCGAGATATTCGTTGTTGCTTCGAATTCTCAAATACCTACACTTTTTTCATATGCTAAAGCACTATCAATTTATTTATCATTGCCATGCAGAGTATGAAATTTCACAGACAGCGTATAGCGACCAGCTTTCTAGCATCTGACTATCGCTTCGGTTTCCTGCAATTCCCTTGTAACCTGTAATGAAACAATTTCTGCAAACTTTTCGTGATTAATATGAAGTAGTAGAAGAATAAGCTTTTTTAAGAATAGTTTATAGAAGAGTGGGTGGATAAATTCATGTGAATGTAGCATCAGATTTTTTTAAACTGAAATAATTGCGGATTTTCTTAATCTTACAATGCAGTTTTTCTGTGATGTGTATGTAGTCTAGAAGCCAGTTTCTTTTCGTCTGTTTAACGGTGCTTTAAAGAACTAGTTAATGTCGCTACGGTTGCCTGTAGTATACACAAGAGCGAATGTGCCGGATAAATGGTCCTGGTTGCGTAGTTGCCTTTCAGTACCATCTGTTTTGTGCTGGACCTTAGCAGAAACTACTTCGTAAATGGCTAAAGCCATCCCTCTCTGAACAATGGAGTCAACATGTTTTAAAATTCTTTATACCTTTTACCTTCTCTACCACTGCCTATAGTAAGTAGAGGAAATAGATATTGCATTTCACCCAAAAATTCCATACTGAGATTTCACTGGAAATGCAGGCTTTGGGGCTCCCAGAATAAATAAATAGATATTTTTTAGAAAAAAAGGTCCGTGTGTGTGAGAACAGCATAAGTAAAAAACGAAAAATCGATTAAATACGAAAATTGATATTTAAGTTCAGCATCTTCCAAGGATGCGATACTAAGATTTTCAAGTAAATTCTCCCACCCCAACTACTTTTTACATGAAAAGTGTTTTGTTATTTTTTATTTTCTCAAAAATGGCTAACGATTTTGATGATATTTTCATGATAAATGCGTATCTTCGATTTTCTGGAAAGTCCTCTTCATTCTGAACGACTTTTGTATAATTGGTAAACTGTAAGAAATAAACACAATCTTACTAAAACGAAATCTATAGATCTCGTTAAAGCATGTAACTTATGCCAAATAAATGTTTTGTGGTGTTAACCATTTCCGAGATATTCTTTGTTATTGGTTTCAATTTTCAAATACTTGTACATTTTTCCCGAGGTCATCCAAAGAACATGGAATTCAAAGCCATCACATACCGATCCACTTTTTTAAAAATCTGACTGTGGTTTTAGCCTACTGTATCCTTATACATGCAACGAAATTTGTAACAAAAAGTATGTAGAAAAATAAGCTTTTGTAAGAGCAGTTTATGTAGAAGAGTAAGTAGGTAAAGTCAAATAAATGCAACAAATCAGATCACTGTGTTCCTCTTATACCCCGCCTTTAAATGTAATGGTCATATTGCGGTTTACCTTTGGAACATATGTATTGTCTATCGGCAGTGGTGTTAACTCGTATACAGTTGTCATTGGATTTCTGTTTTTTTTTTTTATTCCTTTGGGATGCACATTGACACACTCATTCATACTTCCAGACTTTGGGAAGTATACGAAATAATCTTGGCTAGAGAAAAATTCTCACCCGTCAGCCGGAAATCAAACCTGGGACCCCTCGCAGGTGCCCTACCGACTGAGCTACGAGGCAGACTTTTTATTTTTACTTTCTCTACTACGTATAGTAAGTAGGGGAAGTATTGCATTCCACCCAAAAATTCGATACCGAGATTTCACCGGAAATACATGTTTTGAGACCTCCTGAATCCAAAAAAAAGCATTTTTGGAAACATGTCCGTGTGTGTGTCTGTGTGTGTGTGTGTGTCTGTGTGTGTGTGTGTGTGTGTGTCTGTGTGTGTGTGTGTGTGTCTGTGAACAGCATAACTCAAAAACGAACAGTCGGATAAGCACCAAACTTGGTATTTAGGCTCAGTATCTTCCAGAGATGCGACACGAAGGTTTTCAAGAAAATCCCCCCACCCCAGAGTACCCTTTACATGGAAGATTTTTCGAAAATTTTAATTTTCTCAAAAACGGCTCTAACGATTTTGATTAAAATATCATATGTTTAAGATAATGTCATGAGAAATGAAATGTATATCTTGAATTTTCTGGGAATGTCTCCAAAAGTATTGTTCATTGTGAACGACTTTTGCATAACAGGTAAACCATAAGAGATAGACAACATTTTACTACACAAGAAATGTAGATCGCGTTAAAATACACAACTTATGTCATATACATTTCTTTTGTTGAGTGAACCGTTTTCGAGATATTGCTTGTTATTCCCTTAAATTTTCCAATACTTATACTTTTTCTCAAATTCGTTAATCATTTTTTTATGTCCTGGACTTGCAAAGAGAATGGAATGCGCCGCATAGCAACCAGCGTTAAAATATTTGACCATCGCTTAAAAGCTACCATATTCCCCTTGCATCTACAAGAAAATTAGCAATAAGATTGACATCTCGATATCTCGATTAACATAATGCATATGGAGAATAGGCGTTTGTAAAAATAGATTGTACAAGAGTGGAGAAAGTCATGTGAGTGTATCACATCAGATTTTTAGTTTCATTTATACCCAGCCTTTTACTACATTGGTCTTATTGGCGGCCTATCCTTAGGAACTTATTACTTAGGTAATGGTGTTAGCTCGCATTCTCTTGTCGTTTGGTTTCTTGCACTTTTGGAGTTTTATCAATAGATCTCTCACACATACACACACACACACACACACACACACACACACACACACACACACACACACACACACTTCACACTCTCATTCATACTTCCGGATTTTTGGGGAGGATAAGGAATAATCTTGGCTAGAGAAAAATTCCCATCCTGTCCCCTAGCTGGAATCGAAACCGGGATCCTTCGTACAGCAGGACTGCGCTACGGGGCCAGCCGCAGATGTTTTTATGAGCTAAGGTTTTGTCTATTTCCTGTGGTTTCATAGCCACGTAAGTTTCCCTTAGAATGAACGGTTCTTAACATGCTACTAATATAGAAAATGCTAGATGATATACATTTTATTCATGTCAGTATGTCAAACAAATAACATTTTAATAAAAATTGTAGCTATTTTTGAGAAAATTAAAAGCAGCAGAACTTTTCCCATATAAACGGAGTATTTTGGGGCGTGAGGTTTTTCTTAGCGCAGCATCTTTGACCAATTCGTTATTCACTTATCTATGCTCTTCGCAAACTTTGTTTGAGTTCAGCTGAATTCGACATATATTTCCGATGAAATCCTTATATTGAGTTACAATACTTCCTCTACCTACTCTTGGCAAGTGGCAGAGAAAGTAAAATATTTTGGAGCTTCTCTGAATAGGACATATACTTGCACGCCTTTTCTACCAAGCCTGCCAATTGATTTTGCTATCAAGCAGTACACTTGAGTTGATTGGCCGCTCTCTTGGCATTACTGAATTTGATATTGGGTTAGTAATCCCCGTTCGATTCCTGGCATTAACTCTGTGGATGCCTGTCGAATTTACTGAATATTTGCTGCCACCGCAAGCGCTTTTAGGGACATGGCAGCAATCATTGCTTATTGCATCAATCAGCAAATTGCCATTTAAAGCTTCCACAGCATAAACCACGTTTTATATTTCCGTTCTGTGATTTGGCTTGTCTGTATAATGTATCTACTGATTGCAATTTACATTTGATAGGGAGCAATCGAGGCTAAGCTCCTATCTCTCAAACATTCCCATACATTTATGTTCTTTAAAAAAAAAAGAAAAAAAATGGTTGAGTTGCATTCAAACTACTTTCCATATCCATTCTACCACAAGCTATTCTTCCAAAAGCTTATTTTTGTATCCACGCACTTCATGTAAATTGATATAGAAGTTTGCAGAAATAGTTTCATTACATCTTAGCTGCAGGTACGAGGGGGCTACAAAAAATTGGAAGGGTTATCAAAACTTTAAAAAGTGAGTCTTTGAAGGTCCATCCTTGCTTAAGTACAAGAAACAAAGGAATGCGACTTAACACAAAGTATAAAGCATTTAAAAATTCAACCCAATAAGAAATATCTCGAAAGTGGTTAACGAAACCAAGTATTTATTTCATATAAACAGTATTTTAACGAGCTCTAAATTCTTTATATAAAAATGTTTTATCTATCACTTATGGTCTTCCAGTGATAATAGCTGTCCTACAAAATGTAATCAAAATTAAGATAAATTCACAGTTATTTGTACAAAGTTCAAAGTATACATTTTATCATACAATTATCCTAAACATGTGGCATTTTAACCAAAATCATTAGTCTTTTTTTCAGGAAATAAAAAATAACGAAATTGTTTCCATGTAAAGATGTTTTGGAATGGGAGAATGTTTTATGAAATTTTTGTGTCACATCTTTGGAGGATACTGAACTGAAATGCCAAATTTGGTATTTATTCGATATTCCGTTTTTGAGTTATGCTGTTCATATACGGAGCTTTTATTATGATGTATTTCCGGTGAAGTCTGGATGTCGAATTTTTTTATGAAATGTCAATACTTCTTCCACTTACTAAGGAACTTGATAAAGGAAGTAAAACGCGATTCTTCTATCCAGTTATTGTATTCAAGATATGTTTTCGGCTAAAAACGATTTCAAATTAATTATAATGACCCAATTGCGTCAGGAAACAACGTTCAAATGTTTGTTGGAAGCACAGAATAAATACGAGGCGGATTGATAAGCTAGTAACTTTTTAAAGAAAACAACGATTTTTTCCCAAAAAATCAATTTTATTTCTCAACATAGTCTCCATTCAATTCAATACACTTTGTCCAGCGTTTCTCCAAGTTTTTTAACCCTTCCAAAAATATTTTTTGAAGTCTACAAAATATGAGGTTGTTTCTGCCATGATGTGTTCACTGGAGAGAATTTCTTCCCAGCGAGCCAATTTTTCAGGTTTGCGAAGAGGAAGAAATCGCTCGGAACCAAATCTAGAGAACATGGTGCATGAGGTAGCAGTTCTAGCCCAATTCCATAAATTTTGCGATGGCAATGGCTGACTTGTGTGCGGGTGCATTATCCTGGTGAAAGAGAACCTTTTTCTTCACCAAATGGGGTCGTTTCTTTAACAGTTCTTTGTGAAACTGATCCAGCATTGCGGCGTAATATGAACCTGTGATCGTTTTACCGTTTTCCAGGTAGTGGATGTCTTATCACCCCTTGAGAATCCCAAAAGACAGCTGCCATGATTTTTCCTGCCGACGGAATGGTTTTCGCTTTCTATGGAACAGGTTCGCCGAAGGAAATCCACTGCTTTGATTGTTGTTTGGTTTCAGGTTGATAGTAATGGATCAAAGTTTCATTAACCGTGATATAACGCCGCAAAAACTCATTTGGGTTGCGCTGGAACATGTTCAAATATCCCTGTGAAATGATCGCACGATTCCGCTTTGTATCAACTGTGAGCAGTTGCGGCACCCATCTTGCTGACAGCTTTCTCATACCCAAAAATTCGTGCAGAATGTTATACACCCGTTCACTCGAGAAAATTTGGCTATCTCACGAATTTTCACTCGGTGGTCTTCCAACACAATATCGCGAACTTTGTTCACCATTTCTTCTGTTGTGACAACCGGGCGTCCTGTGCGCACGGCATCTCTTGTGCTCGGACGGCCACATCGAAATTCTATGAACCACTTGTGAACTATGCCATGTGATGGAGCAGAGTCCCCATAATACTTGTTCAGCTATTCTTTCGTTTCCTTCACCGCCTTATCACGCAAAATGTAGCACTTTATCGGAACCTGAAATTCACTTTTCTACGAAGCAACACACATCTGCTTATTTTAGACGCTTTCAACAATGTTCTAAGAAACAAATGACGAATTTCTGCGATTATACCCAGAATAGGTGTAAGGCGAATGCAAACAAGAAACCTGTGATTAGAACGCTATCTCTCGTCAAAGTCATGGAGTTATCAATCTGCCCTCGTACAGAAGTTGCAGTCGTGGAAGAATAAATTACTCCTCCAAAATCATAGTAACAGGCCCTTGTACCGATAATTTCAAATTCTGGCATAGTATGAAGCTACACAGTAAACATGATGACACAAGAGAATCATAAAAGGGTTCATTTCAACATAAATGATCTTATTCTGCTGCAACAGGTTATTGCCACAAATCCTTAAGTGGATATGAATTTATGGAAGGGAATTCAATGAAAACTAGTACATACAAGTTAGAGTTCATGTCACGATAAGCTTAAAAGTATCAGATATCTTTGTTGCTTAAATTATTTACATCCGATCAAGCATTCTCTAAGCCTCGTTACGCTTTTTCTTTTAATATAATGTATAGTCATAGTCTTTAAACAATGGTTCCTAGGTCTTGAAATGTGGCGTTTTAAGTAGGTGCTCCATTATTTTTATATATATATATATATATATCCTTAGCTCGCTTACCCAGGTTTCACTTGTAGCTTTTTAAACTCGAAGTCTTCCAAGTTGTGGAAATGCTGCATAAACTAAAAGTACCCTTTGGCGGTGGAACAATCATCGGTCGGAATGTTCAAGTAATTTTTAGATAATTACAGTAGATATAATTTTAAACGTTTCTGCCTTCTCTTTAGTTCCACAATTATTTAATAGGTAACACAAAATCTATAGTTCTCACATAATACAGAAGCACTTAAACATATACAGCGAAATAGAGGTGAAGCTCGTGAATGTGAAGATTCTCCATTTCCAGGCCACCAATTAACTTCTTTGGAAGAGACTATAGTCTGCGACAATGGAGAAAAATAATCTCAATATTTAATTAGAAAATATTGGTTCACTGATTCCTAATGTTAGCAATTTTCTCTCAATATACAGTTACTTAGCATGCAAACATACAAAGGAAATAAAAAAAAAATATTGCTTTACATGAGATTTACTAAAATATTTTGGCATTGGTATCGCATGCGTATCGTGCTATTATGCACATTCGATTCTATTTTCTTTTGCTGCGTCTTAGTTGCTAAACATCTGCATTACTTGGAATGAAATTCTAGGCATTTGTCTTAATTCTGTGAAGTAAAGCAACTGTTTTCTATTCCGTGGCATTCACAACTAAAAATCAAAGCCTTGTTTACAAGGTGTGTTCTTTCATAACTAGTGGCTGGATTTCTGGTATTAACAATAACAGCAAAATTTTCAAATGACACGTTTAAAGTTACTAAAATCACATATTTGTACGAGATAAATTTAATTTTTTTAAAAGTGAAAGCCAGGAAATATCGCGAAATGTTTTTATTTAATGAAACCTACTTTAAAACATGAAATGTAACGAAATGCTGCAGATGATGTCAAGTTTTTATTGTTTATTTGTGCATTCTATGGTTAAGCCAGCCTTCAAGAATGCTAGGAAGAAGAAGCACCAGTATATAACCTTCTTGAAACATAAACATGCTGGTGCTAAAGAAGCAAAGATGTTTCCGATTGCTGTGTTCACTCGGTGGGGTTAATGGTAAAATCTGTTCTGTATGTTGGACATTACTTCAATGATCAAGTACTTCAAGCAAGTACTTCCTTGATTCTATTCCGGCAGTCAGCTACTTTAAAGGGTTTCAAATGATGACAGAAACTGCGTTTGTTTTGACGCTGCTTTTGTGAAAGGGCATTGCTGCATTACTTCTGAGATTAGTCAATTTTTCTGCCAAGAGTGACTGCTTTGCTTGGCGAAGTGCGGCTCGTACAAAAAACAAGATGTCTGGAGAGGAACCATCCTTAACTCTGCGTAAACTGAAGGATGAAACCAAGCAGAGGGAAGACGCTCAAGTGGTGAAATTAGCCAAATGCTGGAGAAGCTGTTTGCAGAAGATCCTACATGAAAAATCTTTCAACTGTCCAGCTTTTTCATTTATCTAATTTACTGGTAGCACCAGTATCCAATTTGCTCATTGTCAGACGTGAATCAGATTCCACTGCTGAAGTGCCTCTCTAAAGATGCATTTCTAAAAGGATACCTAGCAGGCATTGGGCAAAGACAGCTGATGTGAAGCAGGACGTGGAAAAATATTAAATCGGGTTCTATTTATGGACGCTCTTTAACTGCTCTGGTCCTTAGCGTCCCATTCTATATTGGGCGTGAAAGACTGGTATAATTTTGTTCAGAGGCCTCTTTATCAGGCTTGAGGTTCTTTTACGTGACAAAGCTACGACACGGAACCACCCGCTTTACTTCCCCCCTTACGCCCGAAAAAATCCATCGCCCTCCGCCGGGTTTGAACACGCAACCTCGGTAACTAGAGGCTAGCATGGTAACCACTACACCACGGAAGACGGCGCAGAACGTGGAACTGAATTATGAAGGGGTTGATTCAGGAACATCCCTATTTTTCAAGCCGCTGCGTGGCAGTGTGGTTTCGAACACTACAGATGTGGATAGCGAGAGAGCTTTTCAGCACATGCAGACTTATTGTTAGACAGGGGAACAAATTTACTCCCAGAAAATGTAGAAACAATGCTGTGTTTGTGCTTCGGTGACACTTTTAGCTAGATTTTATTGTACTTCCTGTCCATTTCTATGTAATCCTTTTTTTAAAAGATAAGTGTAATTATGATCATTTCAATAGAAAAGCAATACTTATTCCACTTAGTTTTCATTCCTTGATATTTTATTTCACCGCTCTGAGTAGTTTATTTTACCACTTTGAGCATTTTATTTCATCACTTTTGTTCATTTTATTTCACCATATGTCCTGGTCTCCATTTATAACTCCATTGTGTTCGTATTGTAAATCCTATTATCTTTTAATAATTTATGAAATGAGGTATTTTATATTCTATGTCAGCAGAAAGAATAGGGGTTTTTAATGGTGAAAGGATTGTCAAACTCGGTTGAGTGGATTTTGAGATTATCCCACATATATTTATAAAATTTTCTCTCTGTGTTAATATTAGTATTCCTGCGTCGTGGCGCTATGGGCTAGAACGTGGATCCCTGGTTCGATGCCACTCATGAGGCTACGGATTTTAAGTACCGGATATAGATCCGGTGCCCCTCAGCATTGTGAGGAAAGTGAGGAGCTGCGGTAGTAGTGATCCCGGCCACGGGCCAACATTCTGGCTGAGGAGTGATGCTGGGCACATTGCCTCCTCGTATAGGTTGGATGATCGCCCACCTCTGCCGTGCGTACGTAGGCGTGAGGCCGGCATTCGGGTTAGCGGGTCAAGGGCTGTAGCGCGACAGGATTATTATTGTATATAATATTAGAATAGACGTTGACTGCACCGTATTCAGTGACGGGGCAAAAACTCGTATCGTGGTAAAATACGTCTTTGTATTAACGCCATTGGCTGATTTGGTGAAAGCTGTTCTGTATCTTGATAACCACAATACACAGATACGGTAGCCATTTCTAACTTTACTTTTGAACTCCATTTCTATACCGGAACTTACATAAACCATATGCCCGACGGAGGCCCAACTATTATAAGCAATAATTGTAGTTTACCGTGACCTTTGTGCATTGGAAAAGCGGAAATTGGCAGTGCACAGATTTTACCAAGGACAGATTGATATTTGTACGGCCATGTCCCTGTAGTAGTTTCCATTCCACAAGGGTTATTGCCTTAAATAGCGTTCGAACATCTCGATAGGTCAGCAAGTTCGTGAGTCAGCCGGCGCCTTAATAACACACGCTACATGTTCTTGACTACCACTGACAACTCTTTCGCTTCAACAGTTATTCTTATTTATATATGCAGGTACTTGCAGAAGTCTCACTTTTTAATTTCTCTATCACATACTCTTGGTAGGTAGAGGAAGTGTTGTATTCCACACAAAAATTCGTTTTCGAGATTTAATCGATCAACATTCTCTAAGCATCCGACGCGAATAACATTTAAATGCTAAAGTGTACGTTATTTTTTATTATTTCTCAAAAGATGACACTAACGATTTTGATTAAAATAAAATGATCATGATCATCAGTTCAAACCGATCACAGCCGCACACCGAGATCGTTAATGTACGGACTCGGATTGGGAGGTTTGCGGTTCAAATCCCACCAGGAGTCCTCCGTGACAGCATTTTTATCAGGTTTTACTCAATCCTCATAACTGATAAACGCCGGGGACGTACCCTAAATTTACCCTTTCCCAATTATTTAATTTAATTATTTAAAAAAAAATGCGATGTATTACACTCGCATGACTTTCTATATTCACTCTTCTACATTCTTACAAAAACTTATTCTTCTATTTACTTCTTGTTAATACAGATAAATCTTCATTACTCATTTACACATTTCGTTGTATATATACAAAGAATACAACAGTCAAAGAGATAGTCAAATCTTTTCAAAACTGATAGCTATGTCATGACTTTGAAATGTTGTTCTCTTTGCAAAAACACGAAAACAAAAGAAACTAAGAAAAAAGAATAGCGATTTGAAAAAAGTATAAAGTATCTAAAAATTCATTCAAACCCATAACAAAGAGTATCTCGGAAATGGTTAACACCACTAAAAATCTTATTTGACATAAGTTGTGTGCTTTACCGAGATCTGCATTTTTTGTGAATAAGATTTTGTCTATCCTTTGCTGTTTACCAGTTATACAAAAGAAGCTCAAAATAAAGAGAACTGCTACTCCCAGAAAATCCAATATATACCTACATTTTATTTGTAATGAAAATAGTTTATACATATGGAGAGAAAATAAAAAAAAACAACGAAACATTTTCTGTGCAAAGTGCAGTTTGGGATGGGGAGGGGATTTTCTTCAAAATCTTCGTGTCACATCCTTGAAAGGCCCTAAACTTAAATACTGAATTTCGTATTTAAGCGACGTAGATTTTGAGCTATGCTGTTCGTACAGACACACACACGGACTATTTTATAAATGCGTTTTTTAGTTTCAGAGAGCCTCAAAGCACGTATTTCCGGTGAAATCTCGAGATCTAATCTTTGGGTGGAATAAGATATACTTCCTCAACTTTAAGTGCATAACAGAGAAAGTAAAAACCAGCAGCCGCACTTTTCGATAATTTTGCAGGGCTATTCCTTTGTTTAAGAAAATCGCAGCTTTCTCCTTTTGTTTTCTCAGTGTGTTCCAACAATAGAGAAATGTTAAACATAAAACTTGATTTCGGTTATGTAATCGTATTACGATTGTGCGTTTTCTACGTCTTTCCGATGAAATTTAGAATTCCAGCATATGAATTCGTTTCCAAGGAAACCCATAACTACCAGCATCAATTTGATGTTTAGTAATATACAATAGACACTAGGATAAGAAGTAAAATACAGTATGATTTATGAAGAAATGACACATTTATTTCTTTAATTGTTTCAAAACGAGTTATGCTAGCGACAACTTATTATACCTGAAATGCAGAGGAATTTTGAGAGATTATTTACTTCTATAACAAATGTTGAAAATGTTCTCCATCCTCCATAAGGCACTATTCAACACGTAGAAATGTTACTGGCCACTCGTTGGAGGACTCTATTGTCAATAGCTAGACTTTCCTCTGTAATGTTGTGCTTCAGATCGTCCAATGTCTGGGGACGTGTGGCATAAACCCTGTCTTTTAAATAACCCCATAGAAAGAAGTCCGGCGATGTCAAATCCGGAGATCTCTGTGACCACAGGTTCTTGGAAATTATCCAGTCGTCAAAGAAACTTGCAATTAGTGCTATGGATTCATTTGATGTATGGCATGTAGCGCCGTCCTGCTGAAAATATCCTTGACTCAGCTCTACATCGTCTAGTTGCTCAGCAAACTCCATGAAAATCCGTTGGTACTCTACAGTGTTCATATTGTTTAAAAAAAATTGGTTCCACTACTCTCTGTGCGGATATTGCGCACCAAACTCCGATTTTAACCGGGTACATAGGTGCTTCATGAATAACATGTGGATTTTCGCTGGCCCAACAGCGTGAGTTATTTGAGTTCACATAGCCGGATAAATGGAACCATGCTTCATCTATAAACCGTGTGATGGACAATATGGCAGGATTTTGCACAATGAACGCCTGAAACGACAATAATTCAGTCGTCTATCCTTATCTGGTTCCTGTAACTGATGGACAACCGTAATCCTATACGGCTTTAGGCCTGCATTTTTCGCAGCTCTCTGGCATATTAAGTAGCTGTACCCTGTCTCCTGCGACAAACGTCTTAATGAGTTTTTTGGGTGACTGATCCAGTCGTGCTCTTACGTCAACAATAACCGTGGGAAGCCTAGATGAACGAGTTTTGACTTTTTCACTCACCAGAGATCCAGTTGTTTCCAATTTGTTTATCAGTTCCAGTATTGTGTTTCTTTGGGAGGATTCCGAACACCAAATTTTCTCTGGTATGCCCTTTGAGTAGCTGTAATTGAATTCGTAATCCAGTATTGCTTTACAAGGAAGAGTCGTTCATTTAATGTGTACTCCAGTTCATGTTGACTATAACAAAATCTCAAACAGTTGCGGTCAATAAAACTAACAATTACGAATAAAACATGAACATCTGTGCCTCTAGTGACAGGCAATCGAAACTCCAGAACATTCTGCTTAATTTGGTGCTAAAATTGGGGCATTGAGTGAATTTCAAACATAATAATTAAAGAAAGAAGTGTGCCAGGTCTTCATTAATCATCATGTAGATATAACCCAATTTCCTGCATTTTCATAACCCACATCTTCGGCATCAAATTCTTCATAAAACACTGAATCTCTAATATCGTCTAAATTATCAGTGAGTCACTGCATCAATCATCAAACATTTGACTCAAAGGTATTAGTTATAGTATTAGTATTAGTTATTGCTTATTGAATTGGCAGTATTGCATTACCCGAAATCCGAGGTGACGATGGGCAAGTTGATTAGAAAATATTTTAAATAATAATTCATCCAAAATAATAAAATACAGGATCATGCAAAGAATAGTATGCAGTGCATATGTGTGAAATGCATAACAGAATCTCGGAAATAGAAAAGACTCAACTTTATCCCATTTTTTTCAGGCTATTCCTTATGCATATTGCAATATACTCTACTGGTATACTTAAGAGAAAATTGCAGTACATACGCTTAGGACGATTAAACCCGCATTTCGCTTTTTCTTTGCAGCCTTAAAATGACCGAATGGGCTAAATACTCATAAATATGCAATTATTAACATTCTGTGAGCTGATTTTTGGTACATTATATTTAAATTCTTATTTCATTCATGCAACCTCAGATCCTTTTGCGGTAGTCGATCGTGATTTGGTCAAACTTGCAATGGTAATGAATTGGATTGATCAAAATTTAATGCCTGGTCCATGTAGTAAATACGAGTAGTCATTGAAATTTGTTAGTAGTTTTGATTTGTGTGACTGTTTTTATGGAATGTGAAGTAATGCCATTTCAACAGGTAAAACAATTATAAGTGAAAGAAATCGGGACGGAATGTCCTGGATTAGCGATATAGGTGATCCATTTACTGTACTCCCTTCCTCCTCCCTCCCCATAAAGAAGTAAAATCCAAAATCAGTTTGTCAAATCTGTGGAAATTTGTTTTGCGAAGCCCCTGAATGGCAACAGAGAATCGCATTTCTAATGGCATTTGTTATGAAATAGGAAGCAGTATCAGGAACTGGAAGAGCAGTTATGTGAATGTGGAAAAGTGAGTGTAAATGAAAGACAATGTTGGAGTTTGTGAAACGTGGCGACGTGCCGCCTTCACGATATTACTCTCAGCATGTGAATGTGAACAGTGGACGTCAGCACAACAGAACAAGAGAGCATCATCATCACCAGCATTGCCAACATTTGGCTGCTAAGCTCCTTTGTTCACTGCACTGTGTCGACAAGTACGCCAAGGATCAAACGGCCCACACTTGGCACTTTCGTTTTGGAAGGTAGGTTGCTGAACCTGAATGATGATTTCTTTGTTTGTTGTTACTAACCACTAACATTTAGGCTTTGATGCAACTGACAACGTAATGTCTACAGCTGACGTAACTGCAGAGGCTTCGTTTGGACGCGCGGCCAGCATAACGGAAATCTTTTCGGCACCAGGAAGCACGCTGTTTGACGGCGGAATCGGATACTTATAACCCCTTAAGTTCAAGCTACAGATTTCTCTTGCAAATTATAACTACAATAACCACATATCTTCATCATAGAAAGTGTCAACAATCATGTCCTTGTGCCGCTATTCACAGCTTTTAATAAAATGTGCATTAACACTCATTGAATCGTCATGGACATGCAAATAAAACCATGCATCGTCCGTAAAAATCTCTGCGAAATCTCTGTGCTTGCTTTCTCACAGACTTTTTTACTTTCTCTACTACGTATAGTAAGTAGGGTAAGTATTGTATTCCACCCAAAAATTCGATACCGAGATTTCACCGGAAATACATGTTTTGAGACCCCTGAATCCAAAAAAAGAATTTTTGGAAACATGTCCGTGTGTGTGTGTGTGTGTGTGTGTGTGTTTGTGTGTGTGCGCGCGCGAACAGCATAACTCAGAAACGAACAGTCCGATAAACACCAAACTTGGTATTTAGGTTCAGTATCTTCCAGAGATGCGACACGAAGGTTTTCAAGAAAATCCCCCCACCCCAGATTACCCTTTACATGGAACAGTTTTCGAAAATTTTAATTTTCTCAAAATGGCTCTAACGATTTTGATTAAAATATCATAAGTTTAAGATATTTTCATGACAAATGAAATGTATATCTCGAATTTTCTCGGAATGTCTCCAAAAGTATTCATTGTGAACGACTTTTGCATAACTGGTAAACCATAAGAGATATACAAAATTTTACTACACAAAAAATGTGGATCGCGTTAAAATACACAATTTATGTCATATACATTTTTTTTTGTTGAGTGAACCATTTTCGAGATATTGCCTGTTATTCCCTTAAATTTTCAATACTTATACTTTTTCTCAAATTCGTTATTCATTTTTTTATGTCCTGGACATGCAAAGAGAATGGAATGCGCCACATAGCAACCAGCTCTTAAAATATTTGACTATCGCTTAAAACCTACCATATACCCCTTGCATCTACAAGAAAATTAGCAATAAGATTGACATCTCGATATCTCGATTAACATGAAGCATATGGAGAATAAGCGTTTGTAAAAATAGTTTGTATGAGAGTAGAGAAAGTCATGTGAGTGTAACACATCAGATTTTTTGGACTTCTCTTCTCCTATGTCATTAAGTTTTTCATCTGTAAGATGATGATTTACTTTCTGTTTCTTATCAAGAACAGATCCTATTTACCTAAATGCATTCAGAATATTACGAACCGCTTCTGCGTGTGGCGCACGAACAGCAGGGGATCTGTCTGTAAATCGCCAACTCACTTCTCTACAAGAGTTTATTCTCTATGGTCTTGGTGGTTAGCACATTAGCCTCCAAATCCAGAGGTCCTGAGTTCGATTCCCAGCTGAAGAGTGGGAATTTTTCTTTAGCTAGGATTATTCCCCATCCACCCTAGAGTCTGGAAGTATGAGTGAGAATGTAGTGTGTGTGTGTGTGTGTGTGTGTGTGTGTGTGTGTGTGTGTGTGAATGTAATGATCAAAAAGAAAACCAAATGTAAAATCTCCAAAATTAACACAATAGTTAATCAGTGAACATCATTGCTCCAAAGGTAAGCCGCTGGTATGTCCTTAGTGCTAAAGTATACGGGCTTTTTGGCATTATAACACCGCTGACACGCTGTAACATTTAAACGCGTGGTCTCACAAATTAGTATCAACCTCTGTGCAGCACAGACTTCGCGTCAACTGATTAGTCGGCTCACGGAGAGGAGAGAGTGGGGAAAACAGAAGTGTTTAGAAACAGCGCAGTGCAGGGCAAGTAATTCTCCTTAATACGGCCATGCGTCGAAACGAAAGCTCTGTATTTTGTAATCACACTTTATTTGATTGTTCCTGGTTGCTGTGATTGAAGTAATTGTGCTGATCTGTGACGGAATTAAGAATTCCAAATTACATGATCCAGCTTAACCCGTAGCTCTGCTCATGGTATTGCATTAGGAGGAGTCTAAAATTGTTTTTTGTGCGGTCACATAAATTCTAATTTGCTCTCTAACTCGATATATATCTATCGTTGTAGGTGCAACACTTATATTTTAAATATATTTTTAAAAAACTGTACATCATCTGTCATTTGATACTGTGAATTCTGCATCAAATCAATAACAAATATATCGGAAGTAGTCAATGTGCATAAATATTTTCACATAAATTGTGTATTTTAACATTTTAACATATTTCGTGTCTAAATTGTAATCCATATTTTCTGCTTCGCTAGCTGTGAGAATGAAGTGCACTTCACAGACTATTTAAGGAAAATTAATTACATACATTTTATTAGTAGGCAGAAGCATTTTATTCAAAATATGTAGACCCATTTTAGAAAGTAAAAAAATAACCAAAAATACTGCATGTGAAGAGTAGTTAGGAGGTACATATTTTCTTGAAAAACTTAATGTACCTTTGAACGATGCTTTGATGTTTCGTGTTTGAGTTATGGTATTCACAGACGTAAAGGCAGAGTAAAAAGTGTTCGTTAGTGTTGGTTCTACATTAAAATAATAACTTGGGTTTCGGTTGTAAAGAAAATTGCGTAAATCATGTTCACTGATAACTGTGCATGATGAACAATGGGCCTTTGTATGTTAAGTGCGCATGTGTTTTGTTTTCTGTCTGGACGCCAGCAGGTAAATTAAAATACCTTTCAGTCCTCACTCCATTTTGCATAACTGAACTCGGGGAAATTCCAAGCATCCAGAGACAGCTCCCTAATGACTCTGCAAATGGGAAAGAATACAAAATTGGCAGGGATGCCTTTCCTGTCAGTTTGGTTTCATATTTTCAGCCCATAGAGTGTAACGTTTGTTTACTTTGGGAAATATCTACAGCAAAGTTCTGCTTTGTAAGCAAAAATGCTTGGAATTACTGTTTAAAGCTAGTATGGTATATAATTTTAACTTAATGGACAGTCCATCCTAAGGTAGTGGAACTATTGTGTCTCGCATAAAAATTCGGTGCAAAGATTTTATCGCAGATATAATTTTGAGCTCTCCTGAATAACAAAAATATATTTTTAGTAGATGTTCGCTAAAACAATAGCTTGTCAGACTATTAACGAGCCGTTAAACTCGTCATGGCAACATATAGCGGAATTTTAAACAAAACTAACACAGCGCCGTTCCCATTCATTGCTTCTTGCTCGGTTGAAATTTTCTGGATTAGCACTCATTTCCACAAAATTAAACGCCTTTATTTATCAAAGTGCTTCATATGTATCGTTGCACACAAACGAAATCCGCATTCATATGCAGCTTGTAAACATGAAGAAAACAATATCATTTATGTAAGACTCACAGTTTTAAGTTGTAACTGTCTTACTTATTATTTTCTTTTGATAGTAGCATATTACATAGAAAAAAGCAAACGCCAAGAATTCCAAATCTTACTGAAAATATTTTCACGGGGCCCCTTGAATACAGGGTGGGGGTCGTCCTCCGTGGTCTAGGGGTGCCATGTTAACCTCTAGTTCCCGAAATCGCGGGTTTAAACCCGGCGGATTGCGGCGGATTTTTTCGAGCTTAAAATTCTTAGCATGGCTTACTTCGGAGGGTAAGTAAAGCCAGTGTGCCCATAAAAAAATATCAATTTAATTTTTTTAGAAGACAACCTTAGAATTTTAAATGAAACCACGATCTTAATTTTTTTATACCATGATTCCCAAATAAAGAGTATGGAATTTCTGAATTTTGAAGAGGACCAGCGAATAATCAAACTGGCAACAGTATTGTTTTTTGAGAGTTCAGGTGACTTTGAAATCACAATACCCACGACCTTTCAATTATACTGTGTTTCCTCCCCGAGTGATAAGGTGTACTAACTTCAGTGAAAACATCCTATAAAAGGTTTCTTAGTTTATTAGGAAGAATTAAAGTATCATGATTCCATTTAAAATTCTGAGGTTAGTCCCATGAAGGCCTCCATTTTCCATACCAAACTTGGTAAGACCCCTTGTTCCAATACGATTTGGTATTCTTGACGTTTGGTTTTTTTCTATTCATTTAAGAGAGATTTACCTGTAACAGCGTATGTGGGCCACCCTGTACAATGTAAAATAACAAATGTAAGGACCTACCTCTGTTTTGTGGGGTAGCGTGTTTACCTCGCATTCAAGAGGTCCCGAATTCAAATCTCGGTTAGAGGAGTTATTCGGATAAGGTTCTTCTGGGGTTTTCCCTTAGTTACCCGACGTTCATCTTTTCAAGATAAGCTGTAAGGACCCCGGACTCGTTTGAGCATCATTTCGTTCATTCATTGTCCTATATGATTTTACAGGTTAAAGGACGTAAAATATAAGGAATACACAAACTGGTAAGTCATTTGTTTAATTGCTCATATAATCCAGAGTGCGTTTACTAAAATCTTACGCCTCGTCCGGAAACACACTGCCTAATTTTGCATAATTGATACACAAATAGTGAGGCAGTATATCACAACACTGTGAATGTCAGAGTGATTGTAGTGTAAATTAACATTATGACAATGATTTTAGATGTTTGTTAGCTATAAGCATTGTTAGGAAATAAGTTTACACGGCCTCACTGAAACTGACAATAGGAGTGGGTAACAATGAAACGATGGGGTGAGTTGTTTATCACTTAGAAGAGACAAACAAATGACGTCAGGTTAGCGTGCCTTTCTTTATAAATGGAGGGAATATCTTCCCTAGAGCATATGTATTAGTAATTATGATTGACTGACAAAACAGACGCTAATGTTGGTACGATTTAGTAACCAATAGCAGCTCTCTTATAATGTTTAGGCATATCGGGGTGAGGGAGTATAAATTCTTGAGCCAAAAGCAAGTATCGCGCAGTTCTAAGAAATCATTCACGAGATACACGTCGCGCAGTCTTGAGGAATCTCTGTGAGGTGAATGTCATACAGTTTGGATGAATCTCTCGCGTCGTAGAGTTGGTTACATAATGTGAAGTACGCGACAACTATTACGACAGTAATTAAGTACGTTCGGAAATATAACAGTTTGTCAGGCGTGTATCAAGATTAAAGATGTGAAATTAATTAAGTGTGACGGCAATAAAAGTGTAAAACAAATTCTTTTATCAGTGTTATCTTTTAGTAACAAATCCTTTCCGTTTACACACCCTGCTCAGAGATATTTGCTCGACTGAGTAATAATAGCTAGCCGGAGGACAAAGAACCCAAAATTCAAAATAGTAAAACAATAACAGGCGCTCAGCAAATAAGATAACACGAACAGATTACTGCGACAATAGATATGAGTAAAATAAATGCAAGAAATAAATGCCAACCAAATGTGCATTCAATTGCATACAATGAAATAATGATTACTAGGAAACTATTATTTCACTTGTGAATAACGACTGATTTCTATTGTTTCCAAATAAGTGTGCATGCTGTGTAGAAAAAGCGTATAGTGTAATTTAAAGTTAATATTGTTTGTTCTAGTTGTAACTAGTAATACGAAATGATACTTCATATTTTGTTGTTGTTTTTAGGTGGAAAACACTTGAGCTACTATCAGGCATTGAGTGCTTAAGCCCGGATGCAGCTGTTTACATTAGTATCGAAAATTCCAGGCGACTGATGAAATGTAATACAAGCAATATCGTAGGGAACGCTTTGCGGTGCACAGAGACAAAAAAGAAGACGAAACCAAATTACTAAACCTCATTAACCACAATACCTCCCCCCGCGTTTATGAAGGTGCTTTGCCTTCCATTCATTGAACTTGTTAACCGCTGAAACCGACAGCTTATAGACGCTGATGGGAGACATAATGTGTGTGATACTCACATCACTTTCTGTACCCACTATCGTTTACTTTTATTTCTCTTTTACAAACTTTTCTTACAATAGTTAATTTTTTTTTCTACTTCACGTCGAGACAAGCATTTGCAGAAAGACTTCCATTACAAGATTTCGTTTTAGATGCAATTTGACTGAAGCGATAGTCAAATCTTTAAAAGTGGGTAGCTAAGTGCTGGTTTTCAAATTTATTACTCTTTTCATACCACGGTACAAAATTTGATGGGTTGCATTGTCATGACTTATTCAATAGCTATAGTATATATTTTTCTGTCTCCTGAAATCTGTTACAGAAGCTTTATTTTTCTAGCTATTTCATGTTAATCGAGACAAACATTTGCAGAAATAGTTTCATTACAGATTTCGTTGTAGGCACAAAAGGGAATGTTACGAAAAGAATAGCCAAATGTTTAAAAACCCATCGCTATATGCTGGCTTTGAAATTCCATACTGTTTCAATGGCATCTGAAACAATTGACTGTTGGCGGCACTTCAGAAATTAGCAAAAGGTATTGAAACATTCAAACCAATAACAACGCCTCTCTAGGAAGTTTCTGATGCTCCCACCTCCCTAAAAGCTTATTTGGAATTGTATTTTTAAAGATATCTACACTTTTTTGTGTAGTATGCTTTTGTTTATCTCTTATGGTTTAAGGTAACACAGAATTATCGAAAATTCATCCCGATAAAGTGGACTTCACACGTTATTCCCAGAAAATTCAAGCTATAAAGTTTATAGGGCAGTAAATATTTAAATACAGGCATTTTAATCAAAATCAGCAGCGCTATTTTGACAAGAACGAAACATTTTCCATCTAAAGATAGTTTGAAGTGGGTGAATTTTGTAGAAAAGCTTCTTTTTTTGCATCTGTGGGCGATGTCGTACTTAGGTACGAAGTTTGGTATTTATTGAAGTTTTTGTTTTCTTAAAAATGATTGTTCAAAGGATCTCAAAACGTGCATTTTCGGTGAAATCTGGATATCGACAATCCTAATTTACTACAGATAAGTAACCTAGAGAGTTAAATTCTTATGTTAGAATCTCACTACTTTTTTTCTATCAATTTCGATTTGTTTCTGCGTGCGTGCGAGAGAGAGAGAGAGAGAGAGGGGGGGAGAGAGATCTAAGACGAAAATTCGGACAAGCATTAAGGGTTGTATTCAAGACCAACATCTTTGAAGGATGGAACCCAAAAAGTGTAAGGAAATTCACGCTCCCAAACTGCACTTTACATTGATTTATGAGGATTTATACTTAACTCTCACAATTTCACAAACTTAGATGAAGGTCCATCTTCTCAAAGCCGTATCGTCCTCCGTGGTGTAATAGTTACCATGCTAGCCTCTAGTTCCCGAGGTTGCGGGTTCAAACCCGGGTCAGGGCGATGGATTTTTTCGGGCGTAAAAATACTTAGCATGCTTTCCTTCCCGTGTCGTACATTTATGACACTTAAATGAACCCAAAGCCTGATAAAGAGGCCTCTGAGTAGAATTACCGGTCTTTATTGCCCAATATAGAATGGGACGCTAAGGACCGCAGCAGTTAAAGAGCGTCCATAAATAAAATTCAATTTAACTTAATTTAATTTTCTCCCAAAGCCGTCCCCCTTGGGTAGTATGTGATTCTCCACGTGTTTTGGAGTCTCTCTTCACTCTCTAGAATAAAATGTTCCGAATAGTCGTACTCACCACTAAAGAATCACTGCTCCTAGAGGTGTCCAAGGTGTTGTGAAAGGAAGCTCTTGCAGCGGTGTTTTCAAAGCTCGGAAAGTAAATCAGATGGGCCCAAATTGGGAGTATACAGAGAGTATCCAAAACCCAACTCGGTTATGTCACCGTCGTTATCCTCCAGGAATTAGACTTCTCCTCTGCGAATACGCTGTTCTTTTTTTCTTCCGCCTTCCAAAAGTTTTTTTTTAGTTCCATTTATATCCTGCCTTTAGCTACAATGTTCTTATCGGCGGCGGGCTTTCTTTTGGAACATATTGCTGCCTATTGGCAATGGTGTTAACTCGTATTTGCATGTCTTTGGGTTTCTAGTAAACTCCAAACAGTTGTACATGCTTTTCCGTCATAGTTAATGCCGCCCAAACACTTCACTAATCGGCGGGAATCCCCACTGTGTTGGTGACATGGATGACAGATTGTTAAGGCACGGAACGGACTCGTGAACTTGGAGATCGGTTTTTCGCATCCCGCCAGTACTGTCTTCATTGTCTCCACTTTTTTTTCAGGGTTTTCTCGTCCTCATAATAGACCAATGCCAAATGTTACACACGATGAAATTTTAAAGCTAATATTTATTTAACTATGCTATTTATCTGTTCACAGCGCACAAACTGTTGTGTAATGTTTTATTCGTAATTTTTAGTTCAAAATAAAACATTTTCAAAACTTAACATTGTAACTTTCTACTTGTTTACATCCCCTTAAAAAAATCAGTAGCTCAAAACCCCTAAAACCATGGAAAGACTTTCTGATAGTTTTAATAGTTTGCATTTTCAAAATCTGCATGGTTCATTTTTTGACCTTTCAAATTTGTATTATAAGATTTGCGCAGGAGTATACATTTTAGGGACCAGAATTTAGACCATGCTACTGCGATGCGTCGTGCTATTACCTATTTTATCCACGTATTCTTAAAGGAAATTGTTTGAACTAAATATTGTTACATGTTGGGGTGAAGACCAAAGGGTTACCAGGTAAAACGAATTAATTTAGATCACTCCAACATGGGAGCAACTCGCTGGCAGCGAAAGTCCGGGACCTTGGTGTGGAGAAGGGAAAGGCGTGGGTTTTATGCTATGTTCAGAAATTATATAATACACATTACCTTTACATACCTGAGTTTTATTCACAACACATCTGGCGACTCTACATATTGAGCAAAGGAAAAAGGGTGGAGGGAGATGTCACACACACGTCTGGCTCCATCGTGCACTTCCACTAGAATGACGCTATCTTACCCCTACCAACCGTGTCTAGCCGAAGCCAGACAGGATTGACGTCATACCAGACAACTTCAAAAAGGTCTTTCCCTTTGGCGTGGCCCTCGCCGACAGGAAACACTGTTAGGCCGAAATATTAGTAAAGAAACACAACAATGCTACGTCTGGTAGCAACAATACAGCACAACAGTGCGTCTGATAATGGCAATAAAATTAATAATACGCCACAGTATGCAGTTTCTTGTACGTATTCCAGAGGCTCGTTGCATACTAATGTGATTACCTCTTTGCTGTTGATCAACTTAATCTTTGTATGGTCCATTTTTAGGCCTACCGCTGAACTCAGATTCTTTAGTTCTGTAATATGCGCCTTCTATTTGTCTAGTGTTGCGTTTTTAATGCAAAAGAAGATATATGACCAGGGTTTAATGTGATTGTCAAAAGTGGCAGGGTTTTGTGTTTGTGATGGTGAAATAAGACATTAAAATGTCAACATGTTGCCGCAAATTCGGAAGTAAATTCTGACCATTGTGGAATTACCGATTAAGAGAGTCATTTAGTAAATCCTCTTTCACAAAAAAGGTAACATAATTATTATTATTATTATTATTATTATTATTATTATTATTATTATTATTATATACAAACTTTTTGTATTAGCTTTTTAATTTGAATAACTAGTTTTTGTCTGCGTTGACTGTTTTTAATACTTCTTACTTTCTCTATCGTGCACAGGGTGGACCATTTAAGTTGAGACTGTATAATATCTCCAAAACTAAGCGTTGTAGAAAGAAATGTCTTAAATAAAATTGCTTTATATTATGGCGGAAAATAGATGCCATTTGTCGTGTTTTATTTGGAGGACGTTGTGATGGTCATTTTAGGCTCTATTTAAATTGATCCTAATTGTAGGTATCCATTTTTAAAAAAAATGAAATTGACTCTAAAATGACCATCATAACGTTCTCCAAGCAAAATACGACTAATGGCATTTACTTTCCCCATAATATCAAAAAACTTTTATCAAAGACATTTCTTTCTACAACGCTTAGTTTTGGAGATGTTGTACAGTCTCAACTTAAGTGGTCCACCCTGTATAGTAGGTAGAGAAGGTATTGCATTCCACCCAAAGGTTCGATACCGAGATTTCACCGGAAATATGGTTTGAGGCCTTCTGAACCCAAAACAAAAAAGCATTTTGAGAAAAAGTTCTTTGTGTGTGTTTTTGAACAATATAACTCAGAAAGGAAAGGTCGAATACCTACCATACTTGGTATTTTAAGTCCATAATCTTCCGAAGATGCGACACGAAGATTTTCAAGAAAATCCCCCACCCCAACTATCCTTTACAAGGAACATTTTTCGAACTTTTGATTTCCTAAAAAGTAAATCTTTAACGATTTTGATTAAAATACCACATATCAAAGATATTACATGACAAATAAAATGTATACTCCGAATTTCTTGGGAATAGTCTGTCAAGTTCTCTTCATTCGGATGGCGTTTTGTATAATCGTGTATAACAGGTAACCTTAAGCGATAGACGAAAGCGCATAACACAAAAATGTAGATGTCTTTAAAACGCAAATTTATTTCAAATGACTTTTTTTTGGCATAAGCCATTTCTAAAATATTCTTTATTAATGGTTAGATTTGTTCAAGACCTTGTAATTCTTTTAAAGCCCTGTCGATTTTCAGTTGTTTCTCGCTGTTGTATAGAAAGAGTGTGTCATTTTAAGGCCAGCATATAGCGTCCAGTTCTTAAATAAGTGACTATCGCTGTTCCCTTGGCATCTATAACGAAAATTGTAATTTAGCTATTTCTGCAAAGTTTATTTCGTTTATAATGAAGTAGGTAGATAGTAAAATAAGCTTTAGTAACACTAAACGCACCCTTTAATAAACGATATAGGGTAGAGAAAGTCATGTGAATGTAACACATTAGAATATATTTTTTAAAGAATTACATCCCCGTAACAACCAGCCAGGAGTTTGTTCATATTATTTAGTTTTAAGGTTTCTTTCGTTCCCATGTTAACTATCGACTAAGGATGATTTTTCTCACGGAACTACTCTTCTTGCGTGGGCAGCGTGTTTGTCGAGATTCCGATTCCTGCCACGTGAGGCGAATTCTTTAGATTCTTTCAGTTGCAAGCTATCGCCCGAGGCGCAGAAAGAAAGCTGCAAGAATCAGAGCTCTAGTTCTGACTAGAATGGAATATTTTCCTAGAATTTAACAAGTTCCGTTTATTGCTCGCTCTACAGCTTGCGTAGATAAGTGGAGGAAACATTCTGTACCGTCCAAAATTTGATAACATTTCACCGGAAAAAGACTGTTTTAAGGTCCCCTTGAAACCAGCAAAGCATTTTAGAAAAAATGTGTGTGCGTACGTTCTTTTGCACCGATGTCTTGGTTTTCAAACTTAAAATCAGATGTGTCACATTCACGTGACTATTTATTTTACGCCGCTTTAACTCATATCATGACGGATCTGTTAGTGGATAACTCTTAGAACGATGTGTGATGGACAGTTAGACTTCTAGGTCTCATCCCTGTAACCACACGCGATGTCACGTGTCACAGATCCTAGCGCATAGCTACCGGATCTGCTTCGTGCCGTGCAGATGACATTAGGGTGCCGTCCAGTCCAACTTCCGCTCTCGTATAGAAAGGCGAACAATTAGCCTTCGAGGTCTCATCCCTGTAACCACCTGTTTCGTGCCATGCAGCCGGCATTAAAGTGCTGTCCAATGTAACCGGCGCCCTCACACAGAAATGCGGACAGTTAGATGAGTGGAAGGGGTGGATATCTACAGTTTCGAGGTCACCTTAGTGAAACGCGGCTTGTATCGCACCTTTCCAGTAGTAACATTTGGAACTTCTTTTGTTTGCTTCTCGTAAATTCGCAATCTCAGCATGTATGCTGATGAGTAACTCAAATAACTGGGCGGTTTTTGTAGCGTAGAGCGTCTCGGCTTTAATGGCACAAGTTTAACTTTTTTTAAATAAAAAAAACAAGTAAATCTGAAGACCCGATGCAAAATTAATTGAAAATGAATTTTGAATAACAAGTATTTGTGTTGCAAATATCTGTATTTTAATTTAAATTATTTTAATCTTAAAGTCTAAGCCATTTCTCATTAAATGAACTAAAAAAATCCACGGAAAAGGTAGTTTAGGTTGGGGATATATCCTTGAAAGTCTTCGTGTCACTTCTTTGAATGATGCTGGACTTAAATATCAAGGTGGTATTTATTCGACACTTGATTTTTTGAGCTATGCTATTAAGACACACACATGGATCCTTTTCTGAAAATGTTTTTATGGATTCAGGGGACCTTAAAATACGTATTTCCAGTGAATCTGGATATCGAATTTCTGAATTGAATGCAATACTTTTCCTACCTACTATAGGTAGGTGCTGGATAAATTAAAAATAGAATTAAATGAAATAATATGGGGAGACTTTCTTGAAATGTTCATTAATTTTTGGTTGGAATACAAAACTTCCTCTACTTACTATAGATAAGTTAAAGAAGTTCGGTGATCTTTTTTATTATCATTTATTGTGTTATAATGCCTTAATGCGTTCCTTAAAACTGACAGTTTAAGGCAATTGTTCGTTAATAAGCAGCAAGTCAGGACAACAACGCATGTCTTACGTAAGTTGCTGATTATTAATTCTTCCTTTTTGCATAAGATTAGGTTCACAAGGACACGATAAATAATTCACCTCGGTTTTGACGAGAACGTCAAAGATATTCAACCTCCCGTTTTAAAATCCGAGGGCAGTCCCGACCTGTTGTTGTTTCAAACAAATGACTATGATAGAAAGTACCACCCTTATAAAGCTTAAGTTTGAGCTTTGGCGATGAACGTTGTTTAGTAATTTTTGGCAGCTATTAATAGTGAACTCTCTCAGCGAATTTGTAAACAAGGATAAAACTGGCCATCCTTATGTGATACAGTACCTTCATTTGAAAGGTCTCAGTCCAACTAATATTAAAGCTGAGCTAGATTCTACTCTGAGGGAGTCTGCTCCTTGTTTACAACAGTAAAATTTTGGGTGGCAGAGTTTAAGCGAGGCCGTAGGAGTTGCCGAGACGAACATCGCAGTGGTCGACCAAATGAGGTGACCACGCCAGAAATTGTGAAGAAAATCCACAAAATGGTTTTGGATGACCGTCAACTGAAAGTGCGCGAGCTAGCAGACATCGTAGACATTTCAAAAAGTGCTGTACATCGTATAGGTACTAACTGAAAATTTAGACATTCGAAAGCTGTGTGCACAATGGTGCCGCGTTTACTCTCAATGGAACAAAATCAGCGTCGTGAGGATGTTTCAGTCGTGTTTGGCGATGTTTCGCCTCAATAAAGCCGAGGTTTTGCGTCGATTCATAACCATTGGTGAAACATGGGTCCATCACTTTACACTTGAGACGAAGGAACAGTCAAAACAGTGGATTGAAAGGGGAGAAAGCGAAGACAGTTCCATCTGCAGGCAAGCTCATGGCGTCAGTTTTTTTGGGATGCGCGTGGGATAATTTTCATTGATTATCTTCAAAAAAGAAAAGCAATAATGGCGAGTATTATGCAAACTTATTGCAGCGTTTGAATGATGAAATCAAGCAAAAAGGGCCGCATTTAGTGAAAAAGAAAGTTCTGTTCCATCAAGACAATGCACTAGTTCACACATACATTATCGCCATGGCCAAAATCAGCGAGTTAATGTTCGAATTGCTTTCTCATGCAACCTATTCGCCAGACTTGGCCCCCTCTGATTATTTTCTGTTTTCAAAGTTGAAGAAAAGGCTTGGTGGTAAAAGATTTGCCAACAATGAAGAACTGGAGTTTGCAGTTGACGGCTATTTTGCAGAACTCGACGGTTCTCACCATAAACAGCGTATCGGAGCTATTGAACGTCGCTGGGAAAAGTGTATCGAGCTGAAAGGAGGCTATGTAGAGAAATAAAGATGTTTTTTCCCAGAATTTTTGTGTTTTCTTTGTTAGGTGACTGATTCTGGGACAGCCCTCGCATTTCGCAAATTAGCTTTCTTACAGCGTGAACTATTCGAATAGTGCGCTTACATTTCAGAAAATAAGGATGAATAAATAAACATGTGCACAAGGCACAAATTTCGTCAATTAACTTCATAAATAGTTTGCTTTTAGAATGTGGTGTTAATCTGAACCACTTGTCACCTAAGTCAAACTGTGTTGGTGTGGCGAGAACTACATGATGTTCGTGTGCGTTCTTGATAAATGCTTGGCTTAAATACCAAATCTTATCATCCAACTATTCATTTTTACTTGTGTCACCCACTTATACTAGGTAAAAGTATTCCACCCAAGCGTTCAGTGTCGAGATTTCAACGGAAAGACGTGCTTATGAGGTCCACTTTAAAAAAAAAAAGTTCGTGTTTGTGTGCACAGGATAACTCAGAAACAAAAAGTGGAATGAATACTAAATTTGTATTTAATCTCGGTGTCTTTCAAAGATGCGACGCAAACATTTTCAAGAAAAGCCCCCACCCCAAACGACCCTTTAGGTACCTAACTACATGGACATTTTTTGAAATGTTCTATGGCTCTAACGATTTTGACTATAGTACCGTATATTAAAGATATTTACATGACAAAAATATCTGATGTGTTACACTCCCATGACTTTCTCTACTCTTGTACAAACTATTTTTACAAACACTTATTCTCCATATGCTTCATGTTAATCGAGATATCGAGATGTTAATCTTATTGCTAATTTTCTTGTAGATGCAAGGGGAATTGGTAGGTTTTAAGCGATAGTCAAATATTTTAAGAGCTGGTGGCTATGTAGAGTATTCCATTCTCTTTGCATTACCAGGACCCCCCTAAAAAACAAAACGAATAACGAATTCCCATTTGAGAAAAAGTATAAGTATTGGAAAATTTAAGGGAATAACAAGCAATATCTCGAAAATGGTTCACTCAAAAAAAAAATGTATATGACATAAATTGTGTATTTTAACGCGATGTATATTTTTTTGTGTAGTAACATTTTGTCTATCTCTTATGGTTTACCGGTTATGCAAACGTCGTTCACAATGAAGAATACTTTTGGAGACATTCCCAGAAAATTCATGATATGCATTTTATTTGTCATGAAGGTTTCTTAAATATATGATATTTTAATCAAAATCGTTAGAGCCATTTTTGAGAAAATTAAAATTTTGAAAAATATTCCATGTGAAGGGTAATCTGGGGTGGGGGGATTTTCTTGAAAACCTTCGTGTCGCATCTCTGGAAGATACTGAACCTAAATACCAAGTTTGGTGTTTATCCGACTGTTCGTTTCTGAGTTATGCTGTTCACACACACACACACACACACAAGCAGCAGTGAAGTTATATATATATATATATATATATATATATATATATATATATATATATATATATAATTTTCTGAGTATAGTCCTCTTCAATCGGAAGGAATCTTGTATAACCGTTAAATGTTAGCGATAGAGGTAAACGTACAACCCTAAAAGTGTAGATCTGTTTAAAGCACATAATTTATTTCAAATAACTTTTTTGTGGCATCTGTCATTTCCACCTTTAACTACATTGGTGGCGGAGTTACGATTCCTAGCTGGTGACGTTAAAGCTATGTGTCCACGCCAGAGCATCTCCGTGTTTGAATATTCGAAACTGAGAATACAGGAACCTAAATGTCTGTTGTGTATAAACTTCCTTCCACTGTTCCGAGACGTTATAAGCACACCTGTTGTGCCGGAGGCCTTGTTTATCTACGTCTGACATAGGCGGCACATACCGCAACAGCGTCGCACTTGCCAAGGTATACTTTCACCGCTCTGTGTTTACGTGTCAGTACACTTTAATGAAACTCCTCTGTAAACAAAGTCCGTAATTTTTTTTTCAAGTTCCTAGAAATACTGATGGAATGGCCTTGCGTGCAACTCGCAGAATGATGAATGAAACTTTTATTTGTGCCACTTCGTCTAGATCAGAGACGCCCAACCCTCGGCCCGCGGGCCTACTAATTTAAGACATACTGAATGTCCCGCCGATAGCATAAGATCATAAGATCCGATCTGAAAAGAGTAACATAGATTTATTCATAAATCCATGTTGCATTTCCCCATCCTTGCAAATGGAAATAATAGAAATTCAAGACCACTTAGGACTTTGTGTTAATTTAGAAAAGCATAGTGGATCACCCACTTCTGATTTGACTGAATTTCCTGAAATTTTACGATCTTGTTCCAAGGCTCGTGTGCAGATTTGGCTCCCTATACATTTGTGAGCAAGCATTTTCTGCCATGAACGTTATTAGGAATAAATAATGTTCAACTATTACAGATGCATATCTTGCTAATGTACTTATTCTGTGCACAAAGCTAATATTGGGAAAATGGTAAATGAAAAGCAAGTTCAAAAGTTGCTAACATTACAGGTCTTCAAAATTCATTAAATATTGTTATTAAATAGTGTAATAAGGAGAATTTATTCTATTATAATTCAAAGTGTTTGCTTTAATATTAATTTAAAATATATAAAATTATGTTTTCAAAATAAAAAGGGAATAATAAGAGTAACTGAATTACTTTTAAATCATTATGTTTATAAATCAGCCTTCAGCTTTATTTACCTAAATACTCTACTAATACTTTACTTATAATACTATGACCGCGCGCGCTAAGTTAACTGACCGGGGGTGCGGGCGCCTTTCGTCTCATCTAACTGGGCGTGGATTATGCAAAAGGCCCGCCCCCCTCCAGAACATTAGGCTTGCGGAACAACAGCCATTTTGGCATCAATGGGCTTGCAGAACCGTAGGCAATGTGACATAATAACCCATTATGTGCTGCTTACCTGTTCCGGAACATTCGTTTTGGCATGTTCTAGTAGATTCCTTCTCTAGAAAGTTCCGCTTTGTACTACTACTCTTACCCGGACAGGCAGTTCAGTCGGTTAAGAAGTGACGAAGGGAAAAGTGGAGTACAGTGCAGTTGTGAGTAAGCAGTTCAGTTTGAGTTGTGATTCGACGGATCAATTGTGTTTTGTTCCAAGTGTGTGCCAAAAGTGACTCAAGTGTAACGTTTGTGCTACGCTGAGTACTTAAGTGATAAATAAAGTGTGTTTGAAAGTAACTGGTGTTCTCATTATTACAATACTTCAGTTTCAAATTAGCTGTTAATATGAATTTAGTTAATGACCCTCAAACAATTCTGTCAATTTACTGCCCAAGCTCAAAATAAGTTGACCACTCCTGGCTTAAACCCTCGTTACTGATTTAAACTGTTGCTTTATAAAAGTGTCTGATTATTTGAAAAGAAAATGCCATAAAACTATATTGTACAAGCATGAGCAGCTGTATTTGAATTGTGAACGTTAATGTTTCACGGCCGTCTTTATCTTTCTGAAACGGCATTCGGTGACCATTCAGATAGCCGAAGCAATGGATATTATAGTTTGTAAGTAGACAATAGCAAATCCAGGAATAACCTTGATAAAATCACAACTGTAATGGTTTAAACTGAAAATATAGATATTAAAATAATAGACGTAATATGAATGCGTATTTAATAAATTTACTGTAAACTTTTGTAGAAAATAAGCTTCTGGACGCGAATTCACCCTTGACACTTGAAGTAGATGGTTTGTTAGCCCCACGTTTGGGAGCCAATTTGTCGCGGTCACTTCCTGTTATCTTATTTCTGAGCGCCTGTTATTGTTTTACTACTTTCAATGTTGGGTTCATTGTCCTCCGGCTAGCTATTATTTCTCGGTCGAGCAAATCTCTTGAACAGGGTGTGTAAACGGAAAGGAGTTTTTACTAAAAGATAACACTGATAAAAAAATTTGTTTTTACACTTTTATTGCCGTCACACTTTATTCATTTCACATATCTTTTGATACACGCCAGACTGAAACTGTTATGTTTTCTAATGTTATTATAATCACTTATTTGCCGCACTTTATTAATTCGCGTATTTCACATTTATAACTAACTTTACGACGCGAGAGATTTTGTAGAATTGCGCGACGATTCTCTTAAACTTTGTGACGTATAACCCACGAATACTTATGTTGAACTGAACGACGTATTACACGCGAATGCTTCTGTTGGACTGTGTGCCACCCGCTTCTCGGCTTTAGCTTTTTATACACCCTCACCCGATATGATTAAAGATTATAACCGAGCTGCCGAGATTATAACGCGCCAACATTAGGGTCTATTTTTATATCCAATCAAAATTATGAACACATATGCTCTAGGGAAGAAATTCCCGCCATTTCTAAGAAAAGCGCGCCAATCTGACGTCATTTGCTTGTCTCTAATAATTGATAGACAACTCACCCCCTCGCTCATTGTTGCCTGCTCTTATTGTCAGTTTCAGTGAGGCCGTGTAAACTTATTTCCTAACAATGCTTATAATTAACAAACATCTCAAATCAATGTCATACAATTATTCTTATTTACACTACAATCACATTGTTGTGATACAAATTACTGCCACACACTTTGTTAGGTCACCTCTGCAAAGTCAACGGAATTGAAATTTCATCCTTCTCTCCCGGGAAGCAAGTTTGAAGACCACCTCCTAAAAGAGCTGTTTCTCTTTTCTGAGTTGCCTAGTAGGCGAGCTACGATTGAAATAATTCCAAGATGAATTTTCTCCAGCAGAGTTTTAAGAGCAAAAACTGATTCTCCTCGGTTACAGGACAGATCCGTCGCATGACATCATCGCTCATTCTCCTTACGGCTTTTAAGTCGGCTAAGAGTCTCTCTAAAATATTTATGAAATCAGTAAAACACATCGAGGCACCACTCGAATTATATACTTTATTTCTCTGCACTTAAAGTAGGGGAAATGTTACATTCCACCCAAAAATTAGATACCAAGTTTCACCGGAAATATACGTTTTGGGGTACACTGAATCAAAAAAAAAAAAATTGGAAAAGATGCGTGTGTTTGTATGTTGTTATTTTTCTTTATTTATAGTCGCTTGACTAGTAGATCATATCGCGACTTGTATCCATACATGCGAGTACAATAATAATATATTATATACTTTACATTGATTAAATGCGTAAATTGTAATGCATTCCTACAAACCTATTTTACATTATTAAGTCTTGAACACAGAACACATTTTTATTTGATGTGTTATATTTCAATCTTCTTATACAGTTTGATGTCTTTAAAGAAAAAGAAAATAATGCTTTTGAAATGAGTGGGATGTTTAAAGCTAAAAATATATCTTCAGGGATGTTATGTCCTCTTCTCTCTATAACTTCTGCATTTAGTGATGAGGTGTTCGATGGTGATACGGCAATTGGAGGTCTCGCAGTGAGGAGCATTTTGCTTGATGTTTGCTTGATGTTTTAATGTTCCAGTCTTGCTTCCATTTGACAGTTGGTCTGCTAAAAAAATAACAGCATATTTAGAGCACTGGCAATTCTTCCACTGGAGGTAGCAAAGTTGCTTTTTTGGTTTTCCATTCTGCTTCCTCATTTCCTGATATTCCACAGTGGGACGGAATCCAGAAGAATATAACTTCTCGATTATATGTAGTAATTTGATTAGAATTGCACTGTGTTTATGCTGTGCTGAGGTAATGTAAATCGAAGCTTGTTTGACAGCATAGGGCTCAGAGGAGAAAACAGAGAACAAGTCTGGAAGCTGTACTTATGTTTAGCATCCGGAGTAATTATATCACAGCCATTACCCTGATCAGATTTGGAACCAACCATCTGTATATATAAATATGTGTTTAGCATATGTGTTACCGATTTCCTACAGAACTTTTGTTAAACCTAGCCCAAGACACTTCAACCTGTGTTTACGCAAATCCCTGCAGTTCAAGGATAAGTTCTGGCAACAATGGTCCATTACCAGTGGAAATAACATTACTGCCGGGGGCTGCAGTTTACACTGTTATGTACGAATGACAACACAATCTCTTAACTGGATCTGTGATAGCTGAAGCACATAATCACTTCCCGCCTCTCGGCAGGAGGCTTATTCCAACCTGAAGGACGAATTGCTGCGAAGGTTATCCACCTCCAAGGAGGAACGTGTTGGACAGTTATTTACTGGCGACAGCTTGTCACTGGATGTCCTGGGCAGCATATGGTGGAGATGTCACTGCAGGTGGTGATCGTCGCGTCCAGGTGCTTCAGTGTTCATCCCGCCGGAGTTGGGCGACATGCTTGAAGAGTCCAAGTCCAGAAGTATATTAGTACTGATGTGTTACATTCACATAACTTTCTCTACCCACTCTTCTACAAATTATACTTAGTATAGCTATTCACTTAATTATAGTCATAAAGGTAAACGATCAAATGTGTTACATTCACATGACTTCTCTACCCACTATAGTCTATTCTTATATAGCTTCTACAAAATATTCTTACCAAAGCTTATTTTTCTAACCACTTCATGTTTAGATAAACATTTGCAGAAATAGTTTCATTATACATTTCGTTGCAGGTACAAGGGCGATAGACGAAACCGAATAGATGGTCATGCGTTTAAATGCGAGTCACTATATACGAGTACTGACCTTAAAATTCCACACTCTTTCCACAACATCGAGAGAAACAACTGAATACCGACACAAGCTTAAAATGGCAAAGTACTGAATATTTCAAACCAGTAATAACGGATATCTCGAAAATGCTGATGCCTCAAAAAGGTTATGTGTAATATGTTGTGTGTAAATGTGCATTTTTTGTGAAGTACGTTTCTATCTGTCTCTTACCAGTTATACAAAATTATACAGCATTTCTTCCGAATGAAGAGGACTTCACAGGCTATTTATATAAATTTTAAGATATTAATTTTGTTTGTCATGTAAATATATGACATTTTAATCAAAACTAAGCCATTTTGGAGAAGATACAAAATCTTCGTATCGCATCTTTGGAAGATACGGAACTTAAATACCAAATTTGCTACTTACCCGAGTTTTGTTTTTGAATTATGCTGTTCAGACACAAAAACAAACATTTTCCTAAAAAGACTTTTTTGAGTAATGGGCTTCAAAACATGCATTTTCTTTGAAATCTCGTTATCGAATATTTGGGTGGAATCTAATGCCTTCTCTATGTATGTATTAAGACATGAAAGAGAAAGCAAAAATCTTATAGATCATTGTACAATAATTTGACAAAGAATATGAGACTAGGAGCCGGTTTCACCAACTGATGTTAAAAATACTCTTAACACCTTGTTTGTTAACAAGATGTTCAATGTTTAACATAAGGTTAAAACTTTTGCGTTTCATCAAGCTTTTATAGCAAATTGTTAGCTAACATTTTGTTAACCTCAAAGACAACTGCGAACTCCAGCTTTCTAGAAGGCGGTGGCCGAGCTACACTGCTTCTGAACATACTCCTATGCACTTTTGTCTACGTATCACTGCGCTCTCTATGTCAGTAGCCAACAAGTATTTACACTCATGGCAATAGGCATGTGATGTTCGTGATTGTTTGAGGTTAGAATCACGATGTCAATTAAAATAAATGTTTCGTCGTTTGAAGCGCGTTAATTAACACCTGGTTAATTAGTATAGACATATTATCAAGTGCGAGAAAGCTGACAGTCTTGCATTAAAGGATAAAATTGCAACCTGGGACAAAATGCACGAGTAATTTAATTGGAATGGACGCGTTTCTCTTAAGTCCAATAAGCAACTCCTGAAATTTAAGCTAACATAAAGTGCTGCACCAGAAACGTTAGGTGCGAAGAGCATTTAAGACTTTAAAACTTGTGTGAACTCTGCATTGAAACTAAAGTGGACGAAAATGTGTTCTCTGATTAATCAAGCAGCCCCCCCCCAAAAAAAATATTTGCTTCTTGAAGCAATTGCTTTGGAAACCTTCCGGATAAACCCACAAATGTAGCTTTGGAAACCAACATTATCACCCACCAAGTAAATGAAAAATGTTAGTAGCATAAAATCTTGTTACTTAATTAACACTTGTAGCATAGGAGAAAGAGGCATGCTTCTGTTGATAGTATTATAACCTCTCGTATTTTCCGTAAAACCATGCTCATGACCCCTTGGGCAGTGTATATCACTTTAAAAATTCCTCCTTTTGCAGGGTTTCAGATTTATTATGACGTACGACTGCACTTCTATTAGGAATGTCATTCAAAAATGCCAATTGTAGCAAACTCGCATCAACAGCTTGGTTTGCGGCAGCCATTTTCCAATTTCTAACATTTGTTAAACGCCTTAACACAGGGGTATGGAGACGTTAACTTAACACCGACCCTAACACGTTGCTAAAGTTAACATTGTGTTAAAATTTAGCATCTGTTAGTGTAACCGGAGGAATATGAAATAGATTAAATATTTCGAAATGAATGAGAGAATGCTCGTTAAAGTTTTGTGTGTATATATCATAAAAAGACAGAATGTAACAAATTCCTTCACATTGAAACGACTGGAAAATGCGTATTAAGCCATACTCACGTGACCAAAATGTCGAATCCTAAATGTCGCACATTTGCCAGTTACACTTAGTACGAAGCTTATCAACGTCTGGTTTGATGAATTTCATACGTAGATTGCATTATGGAATTGTCCAGATGCTTTATAACGAAATAAATACACATAGCATATGGTTATTTGCGGTGGGGATAATTCCCTGAAAATTGTCACTTGTTAGGGTGATGTGATAAACTTGAGTATGCCCCCCCTCCCTTTTACTTTCTCTACTACGTATATTAAGCAGGGGAAGTATTGTACTCCATCAAAAATTCGATGTGAGATTTCACCGAAATTATATCTATGTTTTGAGTACCCCTGAATCCCCCCCCAAAATAAAAAAAATTAGAAAAATGTCCGCGCGCTTTTATATGTGTGAACAGCATAACTCAAAAACGTAAAGTCGAACAAATACCAAACGTGGTAGGGGAAAGGTCCCTAATTTGAACCGCATCTTAAATTGAACCGCCCCGATATTTTCTAAACTGGTCGCCAGATGGCACCATAATCCTATCAGAAGCGTAGCGTGTACAGCTATGAATGCTTGGAGTTGTTGACTTTGCATTCTGAGCTGTGGTTTCAGTTGTATGAAGTGTGTGTTTTTGGTGCTTCAGAAGTAATATTTGGCTCATCTAGCTAAGCTTATACGACCAATTAGGCAAGTTTGAGATGATCTATATATATTGCATGTTATGAAGTGTTTCTTTAGCAACAATATTCATGCATACGTTTTTTCAAGCAACTTCTCTCCTAGTCAAATAGATGCTAAAGATTCCAAAATGGCGTGGCCCGTAAATTGAACCACTGTTTGAACCTATATTGAACTGGTCCAATTTAGGAAACCTATTGAACTTCTAGGATAGTTCAACTGCGAATAGTATATCTTGTGAATAAATATCGATGTAATATGTTAAAGTTAAAAAAAATCATGTTAAAACAATGGATGACATGAATATGTGAATTGTCTGAAATTATGGACATGATCCAGTGTATGAGTTGTAGGATATGGTTTCACCAAAGTGTGCAAAAGTTAGCGCTAAGAAGAAAGTGTTTTATTGTGAAGGCTGTGTATAATTGGACTCTTCTGTATGAGTGTAAAAATTAGTAAAAACTCTATATTTGCAAATAATACATATTCCAAAAACCAAGTGATTGTCATTATATAAAAATTCAAAATGTTCAAGGAAATTGCTATTCTTATCACAATTTTGGACTACTTTTGTTGCTGATAGCATATTTGTTTTGAATGTACAATAAAATATGTGTATTCTGTATTAATAAAAATACTTTTAAACTTAAAAGTTTGTGGTTCATTTTAAGATACGGATGGTTCAATTTAAGGACCACGTTCCTAATTTGAACCGATTTACACCATCTCACTTTTTAAATGTTATTTAATTGATAATTGTACTAATTTTAAATTGTGTTGAGGATATTGATAGCTCAAGGATTTGCCACTTTAACGCTTGTATTTCTGAACATTTTGATTTGAAATTATAATTATTATTTACTATTTAGGCGTAAGTGGTTCAATATAGGGACCTTTCCCCTACCTAAGTTCAGTATCTTCCAAGGATGCGACACGAATGTTTTCAAGAAAATCCCGCCAACTACCCTTTACATGGAACATTTTTCGAAAATGTTGAATTTTTAAAAAGGGTTCTTAGCGATTTTGATAAAAATCGCATATACTAAAATATTTACATGAGAAATATATTAGATATCTTGAATTTTCTGGGAATAACTTGTGAAGTCCTCTTCATTCGGAAGGAATTTTGTATAATTTTTTATAACGGGTAAACATTAAGCAACAGACGAAAAAGTACTAAACAAAAAATGTGGATCTCTTTAAAACACACAATTTATTTCAAATAAGGTTTTTGTGGAATAAGCCATTTCTGAAATATCCTTTATTAATTATTGTTCTTATTGTTCATTTCTAGGTCATTCTCTTATACCCTGTCAAAATTCAGTTTTTTTCTCGCGATTGCATGGAAACAGTATGCGATTTTAAGGCCAGCATATTGTGCCCAATTCTTAAACATTTGACTATCACTGTTTTCTTTGTAACTATAACTAAATGTGTAATGTAAGTATTCCTGCAAAGGTTTATTTGGGTTAAAATGAAGTAGATATAAAAATAAACTTTAGTAAGGCTAGTTTGTACATCCATTAATAAATATAAAGGATAGAGAATGTCAAGTGAATGTATCACATCAAATGTTTTACCTACAGGAAGTAAAGGAAGTGTTGGATTCTATACAAAAATTCGATACAGAGATTTTACTGTTAGTACAAATTTTGAGGTCTCCTGAGCGAAAACATTTTTAGAAAACGGTCTGTGTGTGCGTGTGTATGTGCGCGATGTGAACAGCATAATTCAGAACGAAATTTCTGATTAATAGCAAACTTGGTATTTTAGCTCAGCATCTTCCAAGTTGCGAAGATTCTCAAGATAATCCTCCTATCCCATTTATCCTTTACATGGAATATCTTTTGGTTTATTTCCTTAAACATGGCTCTGACGAGTCTGAGTATGCCATACGTTTAAGATATTTGGACGTCAAATAACATTTATATTTTGAAATTTTTTGCGAATAGTGAATGAATTGTGTATACTTTTGTACAACTGGTAAACAGCAAGGGATAGGAAAAAACATACTACAGCTACAAAAAATGTAGATCTCGTTACAATAGACAATTGATGTGAAATTACTTGATCATTTACTTCGTAATTAGAGGAATAATTGCATTCCACCAAAGAATCTACCTCCAATTACCCTTTGCGGCAGTCACCTCCTTCGTCCGTTGCTTTAGGCTTACCTTGATGCTTCTCCCGTTGGTTCCAGAAGTTCACAGTGTGCTGGTTCTCTTCAATTTTATCCTCGGCTAGCTGCAGTAGTTTTCTTTAACCTATATAGGAGCATGGACTTATCCTCGGTAAAGGAAAGCGTAGATCTCGGGTGATGATATAGGAAGACATAGACGTGCTTTGTTTTGAAAAGATGACACTGCCGTTTCTCTTTATTTAATTAACACTCGTAGTATACAACACTGGTATTGTCGCCGTAAAATACTGTCCACCGCTGTTAAAATGCGGCGCGGATATGACACGAAGTTTAAATATGCTTATTATCTCTTTACGAGTAGCGGATCTTAGGTGTGTTTCTAAAACTATCTTGATTCCCTTTTTGGCGCGATATCTCACACATCCTGCACCATCTCCCCCTGACCACACATGAAAAAAACTGTCGAACAAACTGCAATGCTAAACTGACATGACAAAACTGTCCCGAATTTGCTCCAACAGATCCATTTATAGTCGCAGGCTTCTGGGGCTGCTTCCTTTCCTATTGGTCCAATTTTAGCGCCACTCGACGCGTCTAACTGTTTCGTATAAACTTCCAGGGATCTCATTGGTCCAAGTTTAATATAAATCGCGGCTTTTCCTACATTTACCGTTAAGCTATCTGTCTCTCTCACTTGGTCACGGCGAATTATCAAATAAAGGGACAAAGGCGTTACACCCTCGCTGTAGGAATAATGGCACTGCGACCGAAGAGAGGTCATAAAACTAGATTTTCCGCCTTCGAAAGCACTATTCCTGTAGCTAAAACATTTCGTCGTGGACAGTATTTTAACATAGCGCTTAAATTATTTACATTAAACCATTTATAACTACTAATATTAGTAACCTAGATACATACATAACGTTAAATCACCCTTCTTAAAACATACAAGCAGTATGAGAAAAAGATATTTACATAGTATGATTTAACATCAATAAAAGTTAATTAATAAATTATCTATAATTACAGTTCTCGGGCTCGGCCTAGAGTTGCCGTTTCACCTTACATGGAAAACTTTTCGATATTTTTGATCTTCTTAAACATACTCTAACGATTCTGATTTTAATGCCATATACTTAAGATATTTACACGAGAAATAAAATGTACACCTTGAATTTTTTGGGTGTAGCCTCATCATTCTGAAGGAAATATGTATAAGGCAAGCCATTAGAGATAGAAAAGAAAAGAAAAGTACCTACTACACAAAAAAATGTAGATCTCTTTAAAACACAAAACTTATTCTAAATAACTTTCTTGTGGCATCAATCATTTCTAAGATATCTATTGTTATTGGTTTGAATGTTTCAGTGCTTGTAATTTTTAAGGTGCTGTCATGGAAAGAGCATGGAGTTTCAAATCCAGTACAAAGCGACCAATTTTGAAACAGTTGACTATCACTATTCGCTGTGTATCCACAAAAATGTGTAATGAAAGTATTTATGTAAGCGTTCATCTCAACTTGAGGTAGATTTTTTTGTAGCAGTAAACATTTCCGAGATATTAGCTTTTGGTGACTAGGATTTTCAAATAATACCTTTTTTTAAGCTAACTCACTATTCAGTTATTTCTTTCAATGTCATGGCATTAATATGGAATTTCAAAGGCAGCATATAGCGACCGCTTTTTAAAGATTTCATATCACTTCACTCTTATGTATCCCTCTTAATGAAACTGTAATGTACCTGATTTTCTACCCTTGGATTACAAAACGACGTTATATCACAGCGACTATCCTTCTGTTGCACGTTCTGTCACGTGCTCGAGTTTCCTGCTGACATCCAGGTGAATTAAACACATACAGTAATTCTGTATCTTGGAGAGTAGGCCCCAAATAGCAGCCCCACATTCTTCTCTGCTGACGTAGGCCCTTGATGCGCGAAAAACTTAACATCACAATACTGGATGACCTTCATTGCTTGAGACTTGAATGTTAACAAGTGCGATCTGAAAGTTGGGTTTGCGTTCCAGAAGAGTCTGTATACGGTCTTCATTCATAAGCTTGTTTCTCATTCACAAGTCGGTAATTTTCCCATAACACAAATACGGGACCTATTCTAATTCATTATCGTCCTCCTCCTTTGACATCCTATATGGTTACAAATGTAATGTTAATAATAAAAGTAATATAATAATGATAACAAAAATAATAGTAATAAAAAAAGAGAAATAGGTATTTCCGAAATTGTTTGGTCAATTTGACTGAAACCTGAGGTTTGTCTTACGTAAACACTGAACTGCTTTAAGTTTCATTTCGGTATCTTCCTGAATTTTCAAGTTATAGCTTTAAAAATCTGATGTGTTGCACTCACATGACTTTCTCTACTCTTGTACAAATTATTTTTTACAAACGCTTATTCTCCATCTACTTCATGTTAATCGAGATAAACATTTGCAGAAACTATCTTATTGCTAATTTTCTTGTGTGTGCAAGGGGAATATGGTAGGTTTTAAGCGATAGTCAAGTCTATTAAGAGCTGGTTGCTGTTGTGGCATTCCATTCTCTTATGCATTATGGGAATGCATAACGAATTCCCATTTGAGAAAAAGTATAAGTATTGGAAAATTCAAACAAATAACAAGGAATATCTCGGAAATGGTTCTCTTCACAAAAAAATGTATAAAACATAAATTGTATATTTTAGCGAGATCTACATTTTTGTGTAGTAAAACTTTGCCTATATCTTAAGAGTTTACCAGTTATGCTAAAACCATTCAGAATGAAGAGGACTTTTGGTGACATTCCCAGAAAATTCAAAATGTACATTTCGTTTGCCATGAAAATATCTTAAATATTTTAATAAAAAATCGTTAGCCATTTTTGAGAATCAGAATTTTCGAAAAATGTTCCATATAAAGGGTAGTCTGGAGTGAGATTTTCTTGAAAATCTTCATATCGCATCTTTGAAATATACTGGACCAAAATACCAAGTTTGGTATTTATTCGACTTTTCGTTTTTGAGCTATGCTGTTCACACACACACACACACACACACACACACACACGGACGTTTTTCTAAAAAGGCGTTTTTTGGATCCAGGGGCCTCAAAACAAGTATTTTCGGTGAAACTTCGATGTCGAATTTTTGGGTGGAATTCAATACTTCCCCTATAATGATATACGTAATAGAGAAAGTGGAAATGCACACTATGAAAAATTAAAAATAATAGTTATATTTTAAATATTCATGCGGTTCTTGTCCAACAAAACTGTGGCATATTTTGTATTTATAATGTTCAAAAAAACATTTGTTTGTTTCTATATCTCCTTCTTGCTTTAAAAATTAATAACCAAAAAAACCCGCAAAAGAATGGAAAATGTATATGACAATTTTAATTATTTAAGTTCTCAGAATATCATAAACATTTTTAGAAGAATTGGATAAGCATTTTTAAAACGCTGAGAAAAAAAAAAGTATTCCAAATACTGAATCCTAATTGGAAAGAACTTTAATTACAATTCTCGCCAGTTTCACAAGAGGCAAACACCCACAATATTAAAAGGGAAAATGAGTTGAAATCCTCAAGTCCATTTTCCCGAGATTTTAACGAAATTTTAGTGATGATGCTTCCCTTAAAAAGAAACAATGGTGCCCAACCTTAAGCGAAACAGGGATTTACCCCCACGCATTGTTCGCGGATCTATGAACATTCATGTGAGCATGGGTTGTTGTCCAAAGTCCAATGTGTGGTTACCTCGTAACATATCATTGGGACCAGCCGTCAGTATGAAGGAGTTATCTGACTTGGTTTTTTAATTACGCTGTTCACAAATACACATTTGTTTCTAAAAATGTTTGTTTTGGATTCGGGGGACTTCAAAATTAGGGCGAAATGCAATGCATCCTCTACGTAGGAGGTCCTAATAGAGAAAGTAGAGACGTTTTTTATTCAGGGGACTTCAAAACGTGTATTTGAAATCTCGATAATCGAATTTCTCGGTGGAATGCAATACTTCCTCTACACACTATAGGTAAATAGCAGGCAAAAGCAAAACAATTTGTGTGTTACATCCACATGACTTTCTCTACCCACTCTTCTAAAACCTGTTTTTACAAAAGATTATTCTTCTACTCCTTGCTAATAGAGATTAGGGCTTCATAACACAAAACGGAGGAGGTAGGGTTAGGCGACAAGATGACGTCATTAGCTCAAGAGAGAAGTTGGGCTTCGCTGATATAAACTGTCTGTGTTCGAGTGGTCAGCGTTCCGACTTCTCGACCCAGAGGTTCGGGGATCCATTCCCGACTGGGGCGGGGAATTTAACTTTAACTAGAATCATTCCTTACACCCCATAGGGTTTGGAAGGGCGAATGTGAAACTGCTTCCTATCGAAAAATGAGTAACTTTAAAAGCCTAAAGTCGACGAGTTAGCAACACCATCAGTTGTTTCTAAAGTCAAAGCCTTGGATACGACCATAGAAATTCAATGACGCTGTTCAATTAAACAAAAAGAGATGTGATGTGTTTCATCTTTGAACAACTGAAACAAAATGTTGGATAAATTCCAAACTTGGTATTTAAGATTGCCTCTTAAAGATGCTACACGAAGTTTTTCAAGAAAATCCCAAACTACCCTTTAGATGGAACGTTTCTTTTTTTTTCTCAAAAAATGACTGCAACGATTTTGATTAAAAAGGCCACCTTATATTTAAGGCATTTGCATGACAAATAAAACATATATCTTGAAGATCCTGTGAAGCTCTCTTCATTCGGAAGGAATTTTGTATAACTGGTAAACTTTAAAAAAAAAAAAAAAAAAAAAAAAAAAAAAAAATTAATTAAAATCTGAATATTCAACCCCGGCATCTAGGTTACTATACTGGGGCATATATACAAATTTTCTGTTTATTGAATCAAGTTTTTTTCAATTCTTATATACATTCATTTTACAGATTACTATAACTACTATCTAACTTGTCACGGTATCTCGTGTTATCTATTGTTGAGCGCCTGTTATTGTATACTAGTTTGAATTTTGGGTTCTTTGTCCTCCGGCTAGCTATTATTACTACTCAGTCGAGCTTATCTCTTGAACAGGGTGTGTAAACGGAAAGGATTTGTTACTGAAAGATAACACTTATAAAATAATTTGTTTTTACACTTTTATTACCGTCACAATTAATTAATTTTACATATTGACTCTTGATACACGCCCGACTGAAACGGTTATATTTTCTAATATCACTATAATCACTTATTTGCTGCACATTATTAATTCGCGTATTTCACATTTATAACTAACTTTACAACGCGAGAGATTCTGTGGAATTGCGCGACGTACAACGCGTGAACGATTCTCTTAAACTGTACGACGTATAACCTGCGAATACTTCTGTTGAACTGAGCGACGTATAACCTGTGTATGATTCTGTTGGACTGAACGACGTATTACCCGCGAATCCTTCTGTTGGACTGAACGTTACCCGTCTCTTGGCTTCATAATTTATACTCCCTCACCCGATATGCCTAAAGATTATAATCGAGCTACTATTGGTTAATAAAACGCGCCAACATTAGCGTCTATTTTTATATCCAATCGAAATTACGAACACACATGCTCTAGGGAAGAAATTCCCTCCATTTCTAAAGATACGCGCGCTACTCTGACGTCATTTGCTTTCTCTAATAATTGATAAACAACTCACCCCCTCGCTCATTGTTACCTGCTCTTATTGTCAGTTTCAGTGAGGCCGTGTAAACTTATTTCCTAACAATGCTTATAATTAACAAACATCTCAAATCAATGTCATACAATAATGCTTATTTACACTACAATCACTCTGGCATTTACATTGTTGTGATATAAAATACTGCCACAAACTACAAGCAAAGAAAACATAAAAATAGAAAACATAAGCAATGAAAATAAATAACATACAGTAAGGTGTAAATAAGAAATAATTACAAAACTACTAAATCTGTACTAATACTGTTAACCAGCATAAAAGCAGCTCGTATCCAGCTACTTAACTAACAAAACTTGCTACAAAGCTAGAAACTACTCCACTGGTATCCAGCGGTTAAAACTGGTATCCAGTAGATACTATTTACCAAAATCTTCTAGCTTAAATAAGTTCTTTTTTTCTTCTTCTTCTTGCTTTCTTGTATACTATTGTACAGTTAAATTAATATATAATAAAACTTGCTTTATTTTATTTTAAATGATACACTACAAGACCTAGACAACAACTTGCTTCACGAAAAGTGTAGATCTCCTTAAAACATACAGTTTATTTCAAATAACTTTTTTTGTGGCATCAGCCATATCCGAGATATCCGTAATTATTGGCTTGAATTTTTCAATACTTTAAAAAGATAGTAAAAGTGATGTTGCGATTCATTTGTTTCTAGCGGTGCCATGCAAAGAATGTGGATTTCAAGGCTAGCATATGGCGACCGGCTTTTAAACATCCTGATTTTCGATTCGGTTTCCTCTAATGAAACTATTTCTGCAAATGTTGATCTCGATTAACATGAAGTAGATAGCAAAATAAGCTTTTGTAAGATAGTTGTAGAAACTATATAAAAAAAATCTTATGTGTTACACTCACATGACTTTCTCTACTCTTGTACAAACTATTTTTACAAACGCTTATTCTCCAAATGCTTCATGTTAATCGAGATGTTAATCTTATTGCTAATTTTCTTGTAGGTGCAAGGGGAATATGGTAGGCTTTAAGCGACAGTCAAATCTTTTAAGAGCTGGTTGCTATGTGGAGTATTCCATTCTCTTTGCATGTCCAGGACTTAAAAAAAATGAATAACGAATTCCCATTTGAGAAAAAGTATAATTATTGGAAAATTTAAGGGAGTAACAAGCAATATCTCGAAAATGGTTCACTCAATGAAAAAAGTGTATATGACATAAATTGTGTTATTTTAACGCGATCTACATTTTTTGTGTAGTAAAATTTTGTCTATCTCGTATGGTTTACCAGTTATGCAAAAGTCGTTCACAATGAAGAATACTTTTGGAGACATTCCCAGAAAATTCGAGATATACATTTCATTTGTCAGGAAAGTATCTTAAATATATGATATTTTAATCAAAATCGTTAAAACCATTTTTGAGAAAATTAAAATTTTCGAAAAATCTTCCATGTAAAGGGTAATGTGGGATGGGAGGATTTTCTTGAAATCCTTACTGTCGCATCTCTGGAAGATACTGAACCAAATACCAAGTTTGGTGTTTATCCGTTTGTTCGTTTGTGAATTATGCGGTTCACAGACACACACACAGACACATACACACACACACGGACATGTTCCAAAAATGCTTTTTTTGGATTCAGAGGGCCTCAAAACATATATTTCCGATGAAATCTTGGTATCGAATTTTTGGGTGGAATACAATACTTCCTCTACTTACTTATACGTAGTAGAGAAAGTAATAGAAGATGGTAGAAAAAGTCTGTGAATGTAACACACCAAATTAATTTTTTTAGGTGTGCTCTGTATAGTATTATAAATTTCAAAAAATAAGCATTTAATAAAATATAATTTAAGTATAATAATTGGCTTGGGAAGGAGAAATGCAGAGCTTGACTGAGCAGAAGTGGCTGAATTGAAGAGAGTTATTAACGTTTTGAGTTACAGCGGCGACATGGAGACTGTCAGGTTTTTATGTCGGCGTTTACGTCAAAGCTACGCTTAGTGGCCATGCTCATTAAAGGAAATGGTTCTTCGCCACAGGTTGAAGTTGTCCTCAAGTGTGGGTGGAAACGCGTCAAGTGCGCTTTCTAACAACGGTGCCGTTCCTGTAACATATACCTGCACCTGCTGCCTTATAGAAGCTAGAGAAAATATTGTATGCCATCCAGCGATTGAGAAGATTAATTCCAATTCAGTGAATCCAGCTTCTTTATCAGCTGAACATGATGCCTTTTGTGTAACAACTCTTCATGGTATTTAAGCACTGAAATAACTTTGCGAACTATTGTGTAAATGAGAAAACATTGAAAATTTGAAGAATTAAGATATATTAGTGTCTGGAATGAAATGAGAATTTGGGATATTGTGGAGGAAAATTATTTAGAATTAGTATTGTTTGGCAGGAAATATTCTGAAGTAGTACTACACTCTGGAATGCATAAATTATGTCATAGTAGTAATGTTGAATTTAGTCCTTTGGAAAGAAATGCTTTACTGGTGGATTTCTTGCGGATACAGTATGTTTTGGATAACAAAGCACATTTTATAACCCAATTTTCATGCTTTTTAGCACCTACGTATTGCCAAGATCGATGTAACTCGAAGGAATGCATTAAAAACATTACTTAATCTTTTTTAAAATGTATATAGTACCTTTTGGTATTCACCTCCTCAGTTCAGTTTCAACATTTAAGAAATGCATGTTTTGAGACCCTGAGCATAAGAAGTACAGCTTTAAATAAAAGCTCCCCGTGGGTAAATATGGGGAGGCAGGATCGTCATTTCATTTTCTGCTGGAGGGGTGCAATTTTCATGTGAATTTTAACAGCGTATTTAACGTAAAAGAAAAGCTTGTATTTCTTAAATGTGAAATATTTGTATTAAAAGTACAGCTGTAATTTTTCTTTTGGTACTACAATAATAACCAGTATCCTAATTATTGCTTGTTACTTGAGAGGCAAAGTGGCGCTCCTGGAGGGAGGAGAGACAACTCCAGCATCTTTAAAGGATGCTAAAAATTCCTCCACCCCAAACAACCTTTTGCGTAAAAAATTACCGTTATTACTTTCTCTACCGCCTAGCTATAGTAGGTAGGAAGAATCGTTCTATTCCATCCAAAAATCCGTTGTCGAGATTTCGTTGGAAATACATGTTTTGAGGCCCCTGAATCCAATCGTGTTACTGGCCTCTCGTTGGAGGACTCTGTTGTCAATAGCTTGAATCTCCTGTATAATCTTGTGCTTCAGATCGTCCAATGTCTGGGGAGTGTGGCATAAACCCTGTCTTTTAAGTATCCCCATACAAAGAAGTCCGGCGATGTCAAATCCGGAGATCTCGGTGGCCACAGGTTCTTGGAAATTATCCCTCCGTCAAAGAAACTTGCAATTAATGCCATGGATTCATTTGATGTATGGTATGTAGCGCCGTCTTGCTGAAAATATCCTTGACTCAGCTCTACATTGTTGCTAGTTGCTAGTGCTCAGCAAACTCCATGAAAATCCGTTGGTGCTCTGCAGTGTTCACATTGCTTAAAACTATCTGATGTGTTACACTCGCATGACTTTCTCTACTCTTGCACAAACTATTTTTACAAACGCCTATTCTCCATACACCTCATGTTAAACGAGATATCGGGATGTTAATCTTATTGCTATTTTCCTTGTAGATGCAAGGGGAATTGGTAGGCTTTAAGCGATAGTCAAATATTTTAAGAGCTGGTTGCTATGTGGAGTATCCCATTCTCTTTGCATTACCAGGACAAAAAAAATAATAAAATAAATGAATAACGAATTCCCATTTGAGAAAAAGTATGAGTATTGGAAAATTTAAGGGAATAACAAGCAATATCAAAAGATCGTTTCTGTAAATGTTCATCTCGATTAATATGAAATATTCATTCATTATCTGTTTACCCTCCTCTTATGTAGGACTTACACCCCCCAGGACTTACAGGCGGATCCTGGGGTCAGAGGCCCGTCGAGGAGCAGACACTCATGGATCAGACAGACTATCCAGGATGGGTGATCAGCCCGATGCCTGGTATGGGGGGAAGTAGATGAAACGAAATGACAGTGAAATGGATGAAAGGAAAGATGATGATGGAGCAGTTGGTGGAATGAATGGCGGGGGAAACCGGAGAACCCGGAGAAAACCCGCCCAGACGCCGCTTCGCCCACCACAAATCCCACATGCGGGTCCCTTGGATTGAACCCGGGCGTCGGTGGGAGGCGAGCGGTCTAACCACTCGGCCACGGCGCCGCCGATTAATATGAAATAGATGGAGAATAAGAGTTTGTAAAAATAGTTTGTACAAGAGTAGAGAAAGTCATGTGAGTGTAACATATCAGATTCTTTTTTTAGACTTTCCAAACACACAGTTTTTTGGAGTGTATAGTCGCCATTCATTCGTTTCAGTATCATGCAAAGAGAGGAATTTCAAAGGCGGCATACAGCAGCCTTTTATTTTAAGATTTGACTATAGCTTCAACCTTCCGTATCCCCCTTGTATCTGCAACAAAATATGTAAATGTCCACAAAGAGAAAGTCGTTGAGAATGTAGCAAATCACGTTTTATTTTTCTCTACTACGTAGTTATAAGTAGAGGAAGTATTGCATTTCATCTAAAAATTCGATGTCGAAATTTCACCGTAAATAAAGGTACGTTGTGTGCGTGTGTGCGCGCGCGCGTGTGTTTGTGCGTGCGTGCGTGCTAACTCGCACACGAAGAGTTGGTTAAATACGAAACTCGGTATTTAAGTTCAGGACCTTCCAAGGGCGCAACACAAAGATTTTGAAAAACCCCCCTAAGACTATCTGTACACGGAAAAGTTTTCGTAAGTTTTTATTTGCTCAAAAATAGGTGTAACGATTTTGATTAAAATACCAATTGTTTAAGCCGTTTTGATGACAAATAAAATGTGTATTTTGAATTTTCTGGAATAGCCTCTGAAATCCTTTTCATTCTGCATGACTTTTGTATAAATGATAAACTGTAAGAGAGAAACAAAAATCTTAGTATACAAAAAAGGTATATGTCGTTAAAGCAAGCATTTTATGTCAAATAAAAATTGTTGTGGCATTCACACTTCCGAAATATTCTTTAATATTGTTTTGAATTGTCAAATACTTTATACTGTTCAACTGTTCACGTTTTTCTCGCGGTCTGGCCTTTGCAACGGAATTTCCAAGCCATCACATAGCGGCCCGTTCTTAAAAGATTTGAACCTTGCACCTGTAAGGAAATGAGTGATTAAAAATAACATTTTTACAGATATTTATCTGGATTAACATGAAGTAGACAGATGAATAAACTTTTGTAAGAATATGTTGTTGAAGAATGGGTAGAGAAAGTCATGTAAATGTAACACACAATTATTTGTTTATACGTGATCTATCAAGCATCTCGAAAATACCCACGTTTGCTGGGTTCAGTGCATTTTGAGATATGCCACACGCTTCCCAATCCTTTTAATTAGCAGCATTAAAGGAGATGATGCTAATGGAATAAGACAGGACCTCGTCTTTTCTGGACTTTGGACGACGTAAAATACAATTACAAAGTCTATTCGATGTGTTAGTAGGTAATGTACCAAAGATCCTTCACAATTTACATTTTACTCAAGACGTTTTAAAGGAAAAACTCTACCAAGGTACCAGCTTAAAGAAATTTGTTAACTCCTGTCAGACAGTAGTAATCCCTTCTTTCACTACCACAAAAGGAGCGGCAAGATTCTATACAAGAGGGATGAACGGATGAAAAAAAAAACTAATGGGGGTATTATATGGCAGCGCTATAAAACTTGATAGTTCTTGGAATTCACCACAGGATGCATTACAACCTGTTAATATAAAAGCCTTTTAAATTATGTATAGGATTATGGGTTTTAGTGACGTGCATATAGCTTCATTTGTAGCCAGCCAGGTGTATATAAGCCTCGCCTGCTGGAAGGAAGCACTGACAGGCTCAGTAGGAGTAATTTATACTCTGTCCATCTGCTGCATTTTAATGTCTGAGCCGGGAGCCATTCTGACTCATCTTTACGTTTCTGCTTCTTCTGTTTACAGTAGAACCTCGCTTAACCGAACTAAAGGAGACACGAGCCGTTTCGGTTAACCCTTTTTACTTTCTCTACTACGTAGAGTAAGTGGGGGAAGTATTGTATTCCACCCAAAAATTAGATATCCAAATTTCTCCGGAAATATATGCTTTGAGGCACCTGAACCCAATAGAATCATTTTTAGAAAAAGATCCGTGTGTGTGTGTGTGTGTGTGTGTGTGTGTGTGTGGGGGGGGGGTCTCTAACGATCTTGATTAAAATAACGTGTATTAAAGATATTTACATTCAAATAAAATGTATATATTGAATGTTCTGTGAAGAAGATTGTTAGGAGGAGTTGTATTGTAGTTCAAATGTTGGGGAGCCGAACTTGAAGTAGTTGCAACCGCACGTATGTTACAAAAAAAGTTTCCGGTAGCTTTCGCACCAAGTATAAAAATATTAACTGTGTAATTTAACTGTTTCTTTAAATATTATTTATTTATGTTTGCCTCGGCTGCGTCAGTATTATTGTTAGACATGGATTTCTTTGCAAGGTGTGGTGCGGCTAAGAATGTAGACTTACACAGATTATAATTTTTACTTCACTCCTTTTATTAATTCTTGACACGATTTAAATAACACTTCGCTGATAATAGAGAGCTGTGAGATTATTTATTAATTTCTTGCACTTTTTAACACGTAAACTATTTTTGTCTCACACTGAATACGTATTAAACTTCTCGAGGACACGCCTCGCGTCCGGTTAGGAACACTGTCTACAAGCAACTAACTTCTGAATTTGTAAATTTTGCTCCATTTCAATTTCTGATTGGTTAATCCTACTCCAATAGAATACTTTTATTTAACTTAAGCTTTTTTTCTGGTTGTTGATTGGCTATTTAATAAACTGTCTAAAAATTACATTATTGTTGCTCCAAGAATTACCAGTAGCATTATTAAAGTTTCTAATTCATTATTGCCTCAAGGTTACCTCATTGTTACCTCATTGTTAGCAACTTTTAACCTATTATTCTCACAGCTCCTACATTATTAAATTACGTAATACATTCACATAAGATTATTGAACATGCACATAATAATATAAACATTAATACAATGACTGTAATATACACTTTATATATTTTTACATACACATATTGCTTTAAGGCGGGTTGTTATATTTTATATTATATAATTTGACTGAAATCATTTGTGTTAAAAATACTGCCTCATCTGGGAATAGCCTATGCAGTCCTCTACATTCGGAAGCAATTTTGTATAATCTTGTATAGCTGGTACACGTTAAACGATAGACAAAAACATAGTGCACAGTAAATGTAAATCGGTTTAAAACACACAATCTGTTTCTAACTACTTTTTTGTAGCATAAGCCATTTCTGAGATAAGCGTTATTAATGATTCGAATTGTTCATTACTTGGTCATTCTTTTAAAGCCCTGGCAACATTCAGTTATTTCTCGCGATGCCATGGAAAGAATATGGAATTTTAAGGCCAGTGCATAGCATCCTGTTCTTAAGCATTTGACTATCGTTATTCCCTTTGTATCTATAACGAAATGTGTATAATCGAGTTTTATCTCGATTATAATGGAGTAGATAGAAAAATAAGCTTAAGCAAGAATAGGTTTTATAGCCACTAATAAATGAAAGAGGGTAGAGAAAGTTATGTGAATGCGTCACATCAGAAATTTTTTTCTCCGGATAACCGATGGTAACGATTTTAAGCAGCGAAAGAAAGAAAAAAAATCTGATGTGTTACACTCACATGACTTTCTCTACTCTTGTACAATCTATTTTTACAAACGTCTATTCTCCAAATGCTTCATGTTAATCGAGATATCGAGATGTCAATCTTATTGGTAATTTTCTTGTAGATGCGAGGGGAATATGGTAGCTTTTAAGCCATAGTCAAATATTTTAACGCTGGTTGCTATGCGGCGCATTCCATTCTCTTTGCATGTCTAGGACATAAAAAAATGAATAACGAATTTGAGAAAAAGTATAAGTATTGGAAAATTTAAGGAAATAACAAGCAATATCTCGAAAACGGTTCACTCAACAAAAGAAATGTATATGACATAAGTTGTGTATTTCAACGCGATCTACATTTTTTGTGTAGTAAAATTTTGTCTATCTCTTATGGTTTACCAGTTATGCAAAAGTCGTTCACAATGAAGAATACTTTTGGAGACATTCCCAGAAAATTCGAGATATACATTTCATTTCTCATGACTTTATCTTACACATATGATATTTTCATCAAAATCGTTAGAGCCATTTTTGAGAAAATTAAAATTTTCGAAAAATGTTCCATGTAAAGGGTAGTCTGGGGTGGGGGGATTTTCTTGAAAACCTTCGTGTCGCATCTCTGGAAGATACTGAACCTAAATATCAAGTTTGGTGTTTATCCGACTGTTCGTTTTTGAGTTATGCTGTTCACAGACACACACACACACACACACACAGACACACACACAGACACACAGACACACACACAGACACACACACGGACATGTTTCTAAAAATGCTTTTTTTGGATTCAGGAGGTCTCAAAACATGTATTTCCAGTGAAATCTCGGTATCGAATTTTTGGGTGGAATGCAATACTTCCCCTACTTACTATACGTAGTAGAGAAAGTAAAAATTACATTCCAAATGGATATAATACTGTTTAATATAAGAATGCGACAGGATACTGTATTAAAATATGCATTACAGTATTTACAAAGAATATTTCATAAAATCAGTACTTTTTTTTTGAACTTTCCTGTCGCAGCGCTTGCGAGTAGCTATATCACGCCACCGTTCGATAAGCATTATTTCTGTTGGTGTTGATTCACTGCTTTGTACATTGATAGCACCATAATTCAATATTTACTTTTAAAGTTTCTGTACGAATGTGTAGTCTTTCTTACCTCTAATGCTTATTATACAACACATGCTTTCTTTTCGCACAAATAAACCGCACTGACCAACACCAACAGTAAAATAACAATGAACTTCCGCATTGAAGTTATGTGCAAGCAGTTATAGTGATACAGTATTTATTGAAATGTGGGGTAGGGTGAGGATTAAATGCGTACAATACCAAGTACATGTTTTGGAATTTAGAGTTGGGGTAAAATAAATTGCCAATTGTCACAGCAACATTGCCAACGCGAATTTGAGCATCTCGTATTTGTTCGTCGATTCTTTCTTACCTTTTCCCCTTCCTCTGACGTTTCGATTAAGCGCAATCCGGCTAAGCGAGATTTCATTGTATTTGTACTCGGGTAACAGGCAGGTTTTCTATTTCTTAGGTAGGCGCAACTTGAGAGGTAAAGTCTGTGCTCTTTATTGAAATTTGTGTACCAGAGAGTTGGCATTCTTTTTCTCTACCACGTACCTAGTAAGCAGAGGAAGTATTGTATTCCACACAAAAATTGGATTTGGAAATTTCAGCAACAATACAGGCTTTGAGGTACCCTGAGTAAAGCATTTTCAGAAAAAGGTCCTCGCGCGCGTGTGTTTTGTGAACCAAATATCGGATAAATAAACAGCAAGTTTTATAAGTTCAGTATTTTCCAAACATGTACATGAATATTTTCAAGAAACTCCTCCACCCCAAATTACCGTTTAGGTGTAATATTCTTCAAAATTTATTTTCTAAGAACGGCTATAGAAATATTGATTAAAACACCATATATTTAAGATATTTACATGACAAAATGTATTGTGGAGAAAAGTAAAAATCGTCCGGAAATATTCCCACATCAATTTCTTCTCGCGAACCACTAAGCCTTGCTATAGTTATAACACGGTTATACCCAGTGATGCCCAACCTTAAGCGAGACAGGGGAGTGCGGATTTACCTCCAAGCATTGTTCGCGGAGCTATGGCGTATTCATGTGGCCATGGGTTGTCCAAACTCCAAAGTTTGGTTACCTTGTAACATGCCATTGCGACCACCCACCACCCATGAGTGAAGGGGAAATGCTTCATAACACAAAACGAAAGAGGTGAGATAAGGTGACAATGTGACGTTATTAGCTCATAAGAAACAAGGTTGGATTTCACTGGTTGTACTCGTTTTATTTCTTACTAGCTGGCTGCCAGTCGTTGCATGAATTAGTTAGTTTTACCTCTCCCCGTTTTTATGAAATTATTGTACAGTGATCTATAAGATTATTATAACGAATCCTCTGCTTTACTTCTTATAATTGCAATTCCATACAGACCCGGCTATTACATAACGGATGAAAAGGCCCCCTGATATTCATACAAAAGGCTATGAAACATCGGCGGAACGTTCGACATCCCGACGTTCTTCCAAGTTTTTGAAATGCTATAAGTACCGCTTGACTGTTGAACAATCATCGATCGGCGTGGTGGAGTAACTTGTTAAGATAATTGCAGTAGATGAAATTTTAAACCTTTCTGCCTTCTCTTTGGTCCCGTAGTTATTTAATACACAGTTTTCACTTAAAAGAGAAACCTTTAATTATGCTTCGAAATAGAGATGAAGCTGGTGAATATGTAGATTCCGCACTTTAGGCCACCAGGTTAACTTCTTTGGAAAAGACATGTAGTCTGCGACCATCGAGAAGAGCAGTCTACTCGGTTGTTAATTAAAAATATCGGTTCACTGATTTCTAATTTAGCAATTTTCTATTTTATACAGTTATTTGGCATGCCCTGCTAACGAAGTTGATTACACGATAAGTACAAAGGAAATAAAGCAAACCTTTCTTACATGAGGGTTGTTAAAATATTTTGGCTTTGGTATCGCACAAGTATCGTAGTGCTATAAACGGATTCTGTTCTCTTTTGTTTTGCTGGTGTGTTAGTTGTTAAATCGTGACCACCTGCATAAAATTGCTTGGAATTAACTGTCTCCTCCGTGGTCTAGGTGTTCCATGCTAGCCTCTAGTTCCCAAGGTTGCGGGATATAGAGGTGTCTCAGCAAAATTTCCAGTCCTTCATGCATGTGGAATGGTACGCTAAGAACCATAGTAGATAATGAGCGTCGATAAATAAAACTCAGTTTAATTTTTTCTTAGAATTAGGTATATATCCGCGGTATTTGTCTTATTTTACATTCTGTGGAGTAAAACTATTTTCTATTCCACGACATCCTCAACTAAAAGTCAAAGCCTTCTTTGCAAGCATGTTCTTTTATAACTCCAATGTGCTTGTGTCCAATTGCAAGCGCTTTGTAAATCTTTTAATCTTTTAGTAATTTATGAAATGAAATTAGATAGTGTTTTATAGCCTCATGTCCATTAAAAAGACTTGGGCTTTTCAGTGGTGAAAGAATAATCAAAATAGTTGAGTGATTTTTAAGATTACCCTACATACGAGGGCGGATTGATAAGTCCATAACTTTGACGAGAGATAGCGTTCTAATCACAGGTTTCTTGTTTGCACCCAGGTCTTACATATATTCTGGGTATAATCGCAGAAATTCGTCATTTGTTTCTTAGAACATTGCTGAGAGCGTCTAAAATAGGCAGATGTGTGTTGTTTCGTAGAAAATGGAGAAAAGTGAATTTCGTGTTCTGATAAAGCATTACTTTTTGCGTGGTAAGACGGTGAAGGAAACGGAAGAAAAGCTGAACAAGTATTATGGGGACTCTGCTCCATCACATGGCATAGTTCACAAACCAAGCGAAAACCATTCCGTCGCAGGAAAAATCAATGGCAGCTATCTTTTAGATTCACAAGGGGTGATATACATCTGGAAAAGGGTAAAATGATCACAGGTTCATATTATGCCGCAATGCTGGATCAGTTTCACAAGGAATTGTTAAAGAAACGACTCCATTTGGTGAAGAAAAAGGTTCTCTTTCACCAGGATAATGCATCCGCACGCAAGTCAGCCATTGTTATCGCAAAATTTTGGAATTGGGCTACGAACTGCTACCTCACCCACCATATTCTCCAGATTTGGCTCCGAGCGACTTCTTCCTCTTCGCAAACCTGAAAAACTGGCGCGCTGGGAAGAAATGCACGTCCAGTGAACACATCATGGCAAAAACAACCTCATATTTTGCAGACTTCGAAAAATCATATTTTTGGAAGGGTTAAAAATGTTGGAGAAGCTTTGCACAACGTGTATTGAATTGAAAAGAGACTATGTTGAGAAATATAATTGATTTTTTTTTTTGGAAAAAATTGTTATTTTCTTTAAAAAGCCACTGACTTATCAATCCGCCTTCGTACATACAACATTTTTCTCTCTTTATAGTAATACAGATTTTGTTTTCGCTTACTCGGACTTGTTGGATATCTAGGTTGATAGCTTGAAATCTCATAATGATGCCAACTTTAACGAACTAACAAACTCGTGTGTATGAACACCATTATATAACTTATTCACTCGGAACCTGCATGTATTCGTGCAGGCTTTCAGAGAATATTTCATTAAAACAAGCGGGGATATTTCCACACTTATTCCCCAAAGTCGTTTGCTCAGTAATGCAAGTGCATGTTTCTGGAAACTGTCGCCGTGCAATTAGAACCACAGGCGGGTCTCGAGCGCATAGTCTATTGATTGGTTATACACTAGCGACGCCATTGTAACTGACACGGCCGGGTTGTGACTGCCTTCTCCCTTAGGTACTTGTGTGTTTAAACGTGCAATGTTTTCCTCTTATACTGCCGTGAACAGTCCTTCAGCAAGTTTAATATTCATTACCTGCGACATGTGTTACATTCATATATCTTTCTCTACCACTGTCGTTTAATTTTTATAACTTCTTCAGACTTACGAAAGCTTATTTTTCTGCCTACTTCAGTTAAATCGAGACAAATGTTTGCAGATATAGTTGCATTACCCATTTCGTTGTAGGTGCAAGGGGGATAGAGGGAAACGAATCGATAGTCAAATGTTTAAAAGTGGCCTTGGAATTCCATATTCTGACATCGCGAGAAACAACTGAATAGCGACAACTCTTTATAAAAATGACAAAAATATTGAAAAATTCAAACATTAGTAACAGATATTTCGAAAATATCTGGTGCCGCAACAAAAATTTATTTAAAATAAATTGTCGTTTTAAAGAGTTCTATTTTTTTTTTTTTTTGTGTAGTGCCTATACGTTTCTCTATCTCTTACAGGTTTAGCAATTAAACAAACTACAAAACTCACTTCGAATGAAGAGAACTTTACAAGTTGAAAGCTTGGAAATTAAAGATATAATTTTTTTTGACATACAGAAGATACTTAACTCAGATACCAACTTTGTGGTTCTTTTTCTAAAAAGTCATTATTTTGGATTCAAGAGATCTCAAAACGTATTTCCATGAGATCACCGTATGGAATGTTTGTGTTGGATGAAATTATTTTCTATTTACTATAGGAGGGTCATAGGGAAAGAAAAAAGAAAAGAAAATATTTAATTATTATTATTGGTTTAGATGCCCTAGAATTCTCGCTGATAAAAATATATTTTACTCTAGATCTGGTGGTAACACCGCTAAATTGGCAATCTTGGCCACATGGATTCACAGCCAGGTGAAACATCGAACTACAGAGCCTCGTGCGAATAGACTGCTCGCCACTCAGTCGCATCAGTGATTCATCAGCTAGACCATACGCTCTTAGTCACGTATCTCCAGCCTTGTCCAAGTTGGAAGTACTTGGAACCTCAAGACATTAAACAGTTCTCTGGCCAGCATCAATTTTGACAGCAAATAGCATGTTAGGCACGCTCTAACCAGTGGGTTCATTGTGCGAGATTACAATTCCATTTAAATTGCAGAGAAAGCTCTGAGCAGAAATGTTTTGCAATGGGCGCGCCACTTCTGAGAACTGTCAGTTCTGTACGAAATGTCTGATCTAAACAGGCATTGAAATTATAGCATAGCATATTTATTTATTTTTTTTTTTTACATGGAGTTCAAAATGTCAAAAGCGGTGCTATTTTAACATGTGACAGTTGTTGAAGGGGGAATTTCCATGGTAACCTCCCATCGCTGATGCTCTAGTCAGTTGCTCTAGCCAGTAAGATGCCACCACCCTCCTTTTCCTTTGCCTACAAGGTGAACTATGAGGGGTAGCACGTTGCCGTGTTACACTACGTTATACCACGTAGTGGTTTCCCACTGCTTACTAGCGTTCATTTGTATTCTTTTTACTATCATCATTTACTGTTTGTTGTTCAGTGGACGTAAGCAGAGTCACTGTTCTTCATTCTGGGTCTTCCCATGTTTTTTCTCCAACTCTTTTCTTATGTTTTATTCCGGGGGAAGAAAGAAAAAAGAAAAAACAGGAGCTACCATAAGGAAATGAATGCTTCAACTTTCAAGTCATAGTTCCAGAACTGTGTATTTAACACATCCCTCCGAAATCTACCATATTGATGGATAAAGTTCCTGATTTTGTTAAGAAAACACTACGGCAGCAGCAGCAGCACCACCACCACCACCACCACCACCACCACCACCACCACCACCACCACCACCACCACCTCGTTAATTTAAGATTATTTTATTAAAAAAAACTGACAGCCACCTCTGCATTATAATTTACTGAATTAGAAATTAATTTTAATCACATCGATCCCTATTGCAGATTATGAAGTTTGATTATTACTTTCTCTACTAAGTATAGTAAGTAGGGGAAGTATTGCATTCCACCCAAAAATTCGATACTGAGATTTCACAGGAAATACATGTTTTGAGGTGCACTGAATGCACATAAAGCATTTTTCGAAACCTGTCCGTGTGTGTGTCTGTGCGTGTGTGTGAACCAGCATAACTCAGAAACGAACAGTCGGATAAACACCAAACTTGGTATTTAGGTTCAGTATCTTCCAGAGATGCGACACGAAGGTTTTCAAGAAAATTCCTCCATCCCAGATTACCCTTTACATGGAACATTTTAATTTTCTCAAAAATGGCTCTAACGATTTTGATTAAAATTTCATATATTTAAGATACTTTCATGACAAATAAAATGTATATCTTGAATTTTCTGGTAATGTCTCCAAAAGTATTCTTCATTGTGAATGACTTTTGCATAACTGGTAAACCATAAGAGATAGACAAAATTGTACTACACAAAAAACGTAGATCGCGTTAAAATACACAATTTATGTCATATACATTTTTTTGTTGTTGTTGAGTGAACCATTATCGAGATATTGCTTGTTATTCCCTTAAATTTTGCAATACTTACACTGTTTCTCAAATGGGAATCCGTTATTCATTTTTTTTGCCCTGGTAATACAAAGAGAATGGAATACTCCACATAGCAACCAGCGTTAAAATATTTGACTATCGCTTAAAGCCTAGCAATAAGATTACAATAAGATTAACATCTGGATCAACATGAAGCATATGGAGAATAAGCGTTTGTAAAAATAGTTTGTACACGAGTAGAGAAAGTTATGTGAGTGTAACACATCAGAATTTTTTTAAAATAATATTTCGTACGCTGCATGTTGATGCAGTAACTTGTATCACAAATTACTTAAATGTAAATAATGATTGTAATATGAATATGCATTTTTATGTGACATTGATTTCAGATGTTTATTAATTGTAATTATTATTGGGAAATAAGTTTATACGGCCTTACTGAAACTGTCAATAATAGCGCAATAATGCAGCGAGGGGGTGAGCTGTTTATCATTATTGGAAACGAGGAAGTTACGTAATGTTGGCGCGTTTTTCGGTAGAAACTTCTGGAATATTTTCTCCCTAAAGCATATGTATTCATAATTTTCATTGGATATTAAAATAGACGCTAATGTTGGCGCGTTTTATTAGCCAATTGCAGTTCAGTTATAATCTTTAGGCGTATCTGGATGAAGGAGTATAAATAGGGTAAGTCAGAGGTAGATCGCAGTCAGTTCATCGAAAATCTCAATACATTACACGTCGCCTTCAGTTGCTCAGTTCATCAAAATTCTTTGTGCACTACACGTCGTCTTCAGTTCGTCAGTTCGTCAAAATATTTGTATGAGATACGTCGGCTATAGATTCACAAGTTACGAAAATCTAAAGTATTATAAAGTTAATTATACACAAAGTTGAAGTACGCGAATTAAGAGTGATTAGTAATGAAGTTATTAAAACAGTTTCAGTTTGGCGAGTGTTAAGATCAATGTATAAATGTGATAGTTAACGTGTTTGACAATAAATGTGTAAAACAAATTTCTTCATCAGTGTTATATTTGGATAAAAGATTCCTTTCCGTTTACACACTCTGATCAAGAGACATGTTCGACTGAGAAATAATAGCTAGCCGGAGGACAGTAAACAAAACTTAAAATTCTTTCAAACACTAATACTACCTCAAATTGCTAACACTAGATGGAGCTACAAACCGAACAAATGAATGACGTCACAAGATGGCTTCAACACATGATGTAAACAAACATTATAAGTAATACCGCATCAATGTCTAGGTAATGCATGCTGTACGATTTCGGAGTGGCAGAGACATAAATGTATTATAAACATTATGCTCCGTATTTTAAATACAAAGTGTAGGGAAACGTTGGGAAGGAAATTAGCTTCTTTAAGCACTTACCACGCTGCATTTTAGCTTACCACCTCTAATCGTTACGGCTTATTAAATGCTAAAGTTATGCGTGGTTTGCTATTCGGCGCGCTGCTAAACAGCTGACAGATTCACAGAAAATTCAAGGTATATATTTCATTTGTCATGTAATTATCTTAAACACATGGTATTTTAATCAAAATTGTTTTGAGAAGATAAAAAATAACGAAAAATTTGCCATGTAAAGGGTAGTTTGGGTTGGGAAGATTGTCGTATCCTTTGAAAATGCTGAACTTAAACACCAAGTTTGGTATTTAACCGACTTTTTGTTACTTTCTTTACTACGTATAGTAAGTAGGGGAAGTATTGTATTCCACCCAAAATTTCGATACCGAGATTTCACCGGAAATACATGTTTTGGGACCCCTGAATCCAAGAAGAGCATTTTTGGAAACATGTCCGTGTGTGTGTGTCTGTGAACAGCATAACTCAGAAACGAACAGTCGGCTAAACACCAAACTTGGTATTTAGGTTCATATCTTCAAAGGATGCGACACGAAGGTTTTCAAGAAAATCCCCCCACCCCAGATTACCCTTTACATGGAAGATTTTTTGAAAATTTTAATTTTCTCAAAAATGGATCTAACGATTTTGATTAAAATATCATATGTTTAAGATATTTTATGAGAAATAAAATGTATATCTTGAATTCCTGGGAATGTCTCCAAAAGTATTCTTCATTGTGAACGACTTTTGCATAACTGGTAAACCATAAGCGAGAGACAAAATTTTACTGCACAAAAAATGTAGATCGCGTTAAAATACACAATTTATGTCATATACATTTTTGTTGTTGAGTGAACCATTTTCGAGATATTGCTTGTTATTCCCTTAAATTTTTCAGTACTTATTTTCTCAAATGGGAATTCGTTATTCATTTTTTATCTTTTATATGCAAAGAGTATTAATCTGTGGCAAAGGGAATAGTGCTGCACCTAGCAACCAGCTATTAAGAGATATGTATGTGCTTAAAGGCTACTGTATTTCTATATTGCCCTTGTAAATATATATTCCCCTTACATCTACAAGAAAATTAGCAATAAGATAAACATCTCGATTAACATGAAGCATATGGAGAATAAGCGTTTGTATAAATAGTTTGTACAAGAGTAGAGAAAGTCGTGTGAGTGTAGCACATCAGATTTTTTTGTTATTGCTTGCATTTTTAGGTACTTAAACTTTTGCAAGTGGAAAGTCGCTGTTCGTTTTTTTGTCGTGGTCATACAAAGACCATGGAATTTCAAAGCTAAGAGTGAAAATTGCCCATGCTGAAGTGTTACCGCGGTAGTAGTAGGGAATAAGGAAAATGGGTTGTAAGCGAGTGAAATGGAAAAGCCCCAATGTCCATGAGCAGCTATAGAGGGCTGGTGCAGCTACTCTCGGTCCTGGGATTTTCAGCTGTACTGTTTATGTCTGGTTGACATGACAACCAACTCAAACTTGGAGTGTATGAGTGTTGTGTGCCTGCGACAAACTACCTGTTTGGAGGCTACGGTTAAGCTAAAATCCTGGATTTTTTGGAGTAGAAAGATCCCTTGTAGAGGTATTCAGTGGTAATTGACACTTCTGAACTATTTTGCAGACTTGCAAATATCCTTTCCCTTGGGTAACGGAAATCACTTTCAAACTTAAAGTAATCGTACTCTTTCCTTCAGTGTCAGCTTAGTTGATGTGCGAAAACAATCTGTACATAGCGATTTTATTGTCGTTTTGTTTATTGTCTTGGAAGTTCGCTAGTGTGAATTAAAATATCAACAATAAGTTTGTCTTAAAAAGATTTAAACCATTGGCGATTTGCAGTGAATCCCCAAAATGACAGTTTGTTGCATGTTAAAAAATATTTTTTCGCGATGGACTGAGGACGAGACGTGATGTTTACGGGTAGATCTAAGCCAGTTCTTAGTGCAGTGGCACATAGAGTGGAAAGGAAAGGTGCGAAATGTTAACATGAGACATTTTAAAACTTGTGGTTTAGGAGTATAAGTGATTGTGCGGTAGTGATTATTTGCAAAGGCTATTTTGCTGAGCCTGTCTATTATTTGGAATAAAGTAAACGGTGCATAATTCTGATGGATTTTGTAACATTCTCAATATCAATAGGTCATTTGCAGAAACAGTCAGATTCTGCTGAACATCTCAAATGTGCGCTGTAATTAAAACAGCTCGGGAAAAATCAGAATACAATTGATGACCTATAAAAGAAAATTCATGTCTATATAGCACAATATAATGATGATAGCCTGAAAAAGTTATTCTTTAAGACAGTAATTAAAGCACTACTGTACTGTGTGATCACGAGAAGAAGGCAAGCGAGAGGAATGTTTAACATCAACACTTTCCTGCGTCCGTATCATATTTACGCTCGCCGTGTGGATACGATAAGCATGTTAGGAGGTTATAAACTACTACACAGTGTTGTCAAGTACTCACCGATGGCAAGAGACAATGCGTTAACACCTATTGCGGCGGTTGCAGTTCTATAGTATCAGATCTGGCAGCATGGGTGGTTCATTTTCACACAAACACATTTCGTAGTAAACGTAGTAAACAATCGACAGTACTTGAGCAGATAAACAGTTACAGAACCCCGCTCGCCCCTCCGGCCCCGCTCGCCTTATCGTTGTCCAACAGTACTGTGCCTAATCGGGAAGCAGCCGTTTCACGACGACATTATCGGGAAGTACGCCAACTGAAAGGTTAAGAGAGTCAACTTAAAATAGATCAATGATCTTAGGTTGAAAACTGTCAGCAACAAATAGGTAGGTAAGTTTCATGCCTTGTTTAGGCCACGAGTCTCCTTTGGGCAGAAGCAAAAGCCTGTATATGAAAAGTAGAAGAGTGAATAGAGAAAGTCACGTAGGTATAACTGGCGCAAAACTTCTGGAATCGTGACCTTGATTGCCACCCCAGCTACCGAGCCTAGGAATGGTTTATGTTTAGCTTTATCAACGAAAGCGATATAATACCTTTGCTTACTCACAGTGCGTAACACATACAGTCTGCATAGTGGTTGTAATTTTAAAGAGAGCAGCAGTATCTAAATAGTACTTATTTTATATTTGTTATATTTATAACCATGGCTCCTATGTTTTCAAAGTTAAGTGGTAAGGTGTTACGTAGTCAAAGTAGGGAAATAATTGCAAATGTCCTCGACTTCATGAAGCAAGAAGCAGAGATGAAGGAAGAAAATATATGTTCATCCGAGTTCCACAAAAGCCTTAAGAGAGTGAAAGAAACAGTAGTCAAAGCAACTGGTGTTTCACCGAGTTCCGATTCCAGAGTTCTCAAAGATAAGAGAAAAAAATCATATGGATGAAAGAGTACCATTTGACACACCTGGATAGAAAGAAACATAAGGTCCCTAAACGTATTACAGAAATAGACGATTTCGAATGCATCATTCGGCGCACGATTCACAATTCCTATGTGGAAGAAAAAACTGTGCTAACAATAAGCAGATTGCTCATCAAGCTGAAAGACAGCAGAAACTTACAAGGTGGTGCTACAAATCTCAGAAAAATTATTAAAGATTTAGGGTTCAAGTGGAAGAAACCGAAATCAAATAGAAGAGCTCTAACAGAAAAGCAAAATAAATAAATAAATAAAATAAAAAAATAAAAATAAAAAAAAGTAAATGTTGCCATGATAGCTTAGTCGGTTAGACCAACGGCACGGAAAGCCTAAGATCCGTGGTTCAAATCCCGGCTATGGCATTGAATTTTTCAGTCTGATTCTACCTTTCCAAATGAGTATAACTTTATATGTACTTATATCAGCATCAATTTTAAAGGTGGTGCTACAAATTTCAGAAAATACTATAGTGTAAGAAGATGAGTCATACATACACAGCAGTCATACAGCATCTAAAAGTTGGAGTGACGATAGCGAATTAGGTTTCAGGTTCCTGTTGCTAAAGGGCAAATACTTATTATCGTTCATGCTGTTGGAAAGATCGGCTTCGTTCCAAATGCCCTTCTTTTACAAGTTGCAAAAACAACAGGAGATTTTCATCAAGAAATGAATACAGAAAAGTACATGAAGTGAATCAACGCCATGTTGATACCTAATATGCCTGCTGGGTCTGTTCTGGTCATCGACAATGCTTCACAATGCGTCAACACTCAATTGACAAACCACCTACCTCAAATTCCTTGAAAGAAGAAATGAGAGCTTGATTACTTAGACATAATATAGCTTTAGATGAAAGCATGAGTAAAACACAGCTATATAACTTAATTAAAGCCAACAAACAGCTTCAGAAGTCATTCATACTTGACCAGATAGTAATGCAACATCGCCATAATGTACTTAGACTGCCATCGCATCACCCAGATCTAAACCCAATCGAATTAATCTGGGCTGATATAAAAAAATGGTGGCATGCAGAAATATCACTTTTAAATTAAAATATGTGGAGCAGTTATAACGCCAGCAATTTGCTGAAATTGGAAGGCCAGAATGGGAAAATGTATGTCGACATGTTGAATAAATTAAGAATCATTATTTCGAAAAATACGGAATTGCAGAAAATCAAATAGAAATCATTCTCATCCAAGATAATGGTGCAGAAAGTAGTGACAGCAGCGATGACGGCAATAATGTGAGTGATTCCGTAGAAGAGGTAGGGTTGTTAGGTGTGGAAGAATTGGAGGCAATGATTGACATTGTTTTTTATATTAAAGTTTTTACAGCGTGGATTTTAATATACTGTATATAACTAAGTTTATCATTGCAGCGCATAACCGTGTGCGGATATTTGACAATGACTGTCCCACGCACTCCTGCAGCATGCAGACGACCGGTCACCTCGTGATCTGGTAAGCAACTCGCTTCATAGCTCTCATTAAGATTTTCACATGTCTAGAACTGTTGCGCCGATTATAAGTGCAACACGTCAAATTTTTGTTCGTGGACCAGCCTTGAAAATCGAGAAATAAAGATATAAAATTGAGGTCAGGTCTGCTGCTCGTTCCCATATTCACATTTCCATTCCCAAGCGATTGCGCATCGAGCTAAAGCTATACATGAATTCTGTCGTGAAAATTGTTAATTCCAATGATAATCGGATTAGCGTGTTTGAAAGAGACTGCTTTCACGCGCCTTGCCGAATAAATCATATCGCGCCGCGAACAAATAAACAATGGAACGGAGACGGGCGCTGAGGCCACTTGAAATGAACGACCTTCTTGCTTGCCTCATCCCACGGATGGTGAATGAGGCAAGCTGTGAAATTAAGCTCTGCTGCCGCTCCTAGCACATAACTTCCCACCTACCTTCCTTCATTCATGGAAGGCACGTATGCGATTTGTAAAGCACGACTTGGAACACTAATTTATTGATACCTTGAACCTAGCGACGGGGTTTTGCTCCACAGGTTTGCCAACTCAGCTTAGCTTAGGGTTAAAAGAACAGTGTTTGAGACCGGGGATAAGAGGGCGGAAATTGAAACCACTTTTGAGGCCTATCACGCAAAATATGAGTGCAGAGGAAGTTTTTTTTTTTTTTTTTTTTTTTTTAGAAATACAGAAATAGGCCAATGTAGCGAAAAAATTTAATCCGTTGCATTCACATTACTTTTTCTGCTCACTCTGCAATAAATTCTTCTTAGAAAAGCCCATTCTTCCAGTTCTTGTTAGTCAAGATAAGTTTTCATTGCAATTTTCACATTTCGTTGTAGGCACAAGAAGGATACAGAAGGCTAAAACGAGTCAGATTTAAAAAAATTGGTGTGTTACACTCGCATAACTTTCTCTGCTCTTGTACAAACTATATTTACAAACGCTTATATTCATGTTAACTTTCATGCTTCATGTTAATCGAGATATCCAGATGTTAATCTTATTGCTAATTTTCTTGTAGATGCAAGGGGAATTGGTAGGCTTTAAGCGATAGTCAAATATTTTAAGAGCTGGTTGCTATGTGGAGTATTCCATTCTCTTTGCATTACCAGGACAAAAGAAAAAAATGAATAACAAATTCCCATTTGAGAAAAGTATAAGTATTGGAAAATTTAAGTGAATAGCAAGCAATATCTCGAAAATGTTCAATGACAAAAATGGTGTATTTTAACGCGATCTACATTTGTTGTGTAGTAAACTTTTGTCTTTCTCTTATGGTTTATCAGTTATCAGAAGTCGTTCACAATGAAGAATGCTTTTGGAGACATTCCAGAAAATTCAAGATATACATTTTATTTGTCATGAACGTATCTTAAATATATGATATTTTATTCAAAATCGTTACAGCCATTTTTGAGAAAATTAAGCTTTTGGAAAATGTTCCATGTAAAAGGTAATCTGGGGTGGGGGGATTTTCTTGAAAACCTTCGTTTCTGAGTTATGCTGTTCACAGGCATACACACAGACAGAGACACACACATACATACAGACACACACGGACATGTTTCCAAAAATACTTTTTTTGATTCAGGAGGCCTCAAAACATGTATTTCCGGTGAAATCTCCGTATCGAATTTTTGAGTGGAATGCAATACTTCCCCTACTTACTATACGCAGTAGAGAAAGTAAAAAAGCGGTTCGTTATGGGATAGCTTTTAAAGTCCTTACTTTTTGTATGAGCACGAGAGAAAAAGTAATAGTCATTTACCACTTGAAAAAATGTATTAATATTTGAAAATTGAAACCAATGACTGAAAGAATATCTTGGAAATGGTTAACGTAAACAAAAATTTTTGATATAAGTTGTTAGCTCTAACGAGATTTGCATTTTTGTGTAGTGAGATTTTGTCTGTTTCTTACGATTTACCAAAAGTTATACAAAAGTCGTGCAGAAAAACAGGACCTCTAAGTCATTCGCAAAAAATTCAAGATATTGATTTCATTTCTCATGTAAATATCTTAAACGTGAGGTATTTTAATCAAAATCTTTTGAGTTTTTTTTGAGAAAATAGAAAGTAGGGACTTTTTTCCACGTAAAGGGTAATTTGGAGTGGGGGATTTTCTTGAAAATCTTCGCGTCGCATCTTTGAAAGATGTTGAGCTTGGTATTTAACCGATTTTTCCGTTTTGAGTTATGCTATTCACGGGCACGCACGCACGCGCACACACACCATACAGACCTTTTTCTAAAAATACAAGATTTTGATTTGGTGACCTCAAAACACGCATTTCCGGTTACATCTCGGTATATAACTTTTGGGCTAATTGCAGTACTTCAACTGCTTACTATAGACAAGTAGTAAAATAAAAAGTTGATGTGTTAAACTCGCATGTCTTTCTCTACTATTGTACAAAGTATTTTTACAAACGCTTATTCTCCATCTACTTCATCTTAATCGAGATAAACATTTGCAGAAACTATCTCATTGCTAATTTTCTTGTAGGTACAAGGGTAATATGGTAGGCTTTAAGCGACAGTCAAATCTTTTAAGAATTGGTTGCTATGTGGAGCGTTCCAATCTCTTTGCATGTCCAGGACGCCCCCCCCCAAAAAATAACAAATTCCCAATACTTATAGGAAAGGTGTATTGAAAAAATTCAAATAAATAAGGAATATTTCGGAAATGGTTCACTCCAGAAAAAAAAGTATGACAAAGTGAGTTTTAATGAGCTCTACATTTTTTGTGTAGAAAAAAAATTTGTCTATCTCTTACGGTTTACCAGTTATGTAAAAACCATTCAGAAAGAAGAGGACTTTTGGGGACATTGCCAGAAAATTCAAGATATACGTTTTATTTGTCATGAAAATATCTTAAATATATGTTATTTTAATCAAAATTGTTTGAGAGAATGGTTTACATGTTTCATGTATGTAGGGTATGTAGGCTGGGGATTTCCTTGAAAATCTTCGTGTCACATCTTTGAAACATACCGAACCTAAACATCAAGTTTGGTATTTATCCTACTTATCGTTTTTGAGTTATGCTGTTCACAGACAGACACACACATGCCCGCGCGGACATTTTTCCAAAAATGCTTTATTTGGATTCAGGGCACCTCAAAACATGTATCTACAGTGAAATCTCAGTATCTAATTTTTGAATGGAATGCAATACTTTCCCTTACGTAATAGTGCTTACCTTACGTAATAGTGAAAGTAAAATGGGAGATAAATACGAAAGCATGATAAAACGGTCGAAATGTAGAAGAGATGGCATAAACTATATAAGAATTTTATATTCTTACCGAAGATTTTGCGATAATTCTTGCAGACGGTGCTCTTAAATACGAACGCATGATAAAACGGTCGAAATGTAGAAGAGTTGGCATAAACTATGTAAGAATTTGACATACATACTGAAATTTTTGCGATAATTCTTGCAGGCGGTGCTCTTAAATACGAAAGCATGATAAAACGGTCGAAATGTAGAAGAGTTGGCATAAACTATGTAAGAATTTGACATACATACTGAAATTTTTGCGATAATTCTTGCAGACGGTGCTCTTAAATACGAAAGCATGATAAAACGGTCGAAATGTAGAAGAGTTGGCATAAACTATGTAAGAATTTGACATACATACTGAAATTTTTGCGATAATTCTTGCAGACGGTGCTCTTAAATACGAAAGCATGATAAAACGGTCGAAATGTAGAAGAGTTGGCATAAACTATGTAAGAATTTGACATACATACTGAAATTTTTGCGATAATTCTTGCAGACGGTGCTCTTAAATACGAAAGCATGATAAAACGGTCGAAATGTAGAAGAGTTGGCATAAACTATGTAAGAATTTGACATACATACTGAAATTTTTGCGATAATTCTTGCAGACGGTGCTCTTAAATACGAAAGCATGATAAAACGGTCGAAATGTAGAAGAGTTGGCATAAACTATGTAAGAATTTGACATACATACTGAAATTTTTGCGATAATTCTTGCAGACGGTGCTCTTAAATACGAAAGCATGATAAAACGGTCGAAATGTAGAAGAGTTGGCATAAACTATGTAAGAATTTGACATACATACTGAAATTTTTGCGATAATTCTTGCAGGCGGTGCGCTTTCACCGATAACATGTAGCATCAAAGGCAAGGCCGCCGGAATAAATATCAAGGACCGAAAGGGAGGGCAAAGTCAGCTTCGCCTAACCACTCGCTTCTTCCTTCTAGTAGGCAGTATTGACATTTCTTGGCAAATTTTCAGTTGAAAAACTAACACAGTGGAGTGAAAACTTTTGCCATCCTCCGGTTTACGCTGCTGCGACGCTCGTTACAGTAATTGGTGACCATTGATTACATTCTAGGAGAATATTAATGAGGTGCTGCCGTAGTGAAGCCATTTCAGAAAACCTGTCGATCTCCTTCCTTCTTAGTTATACAGAATACTGAGGAAGCAGTCAGCATGTCGCTCTGTGATTCTTTAGGACCAGTAGGTACAGGAAACTTTTAAGAATCTTAAGCCCATCCAGATTGTAAGCGAGCAGTGAAACGGGACATAAATCTCAAGAAGCCAGTAAATAAAAAGAAATATTTTTTTTTTCCGTGGGGGGAAAAATGCATTATTGCATTCGACCCCCAGCCGGTGTGCAATGGCTGGGGGGATATGTGGGGCTCGCCGCTCAGAAGCGGAATACCCACTAAAAAACCCTACCACGAGTTAATTGTATATTGCTGTGTGTTAACGTGCATTTGTTTGCATGCTTTTAGTCGGGTCCCGCATAGCACCCCGGTTAGTATGTGATTAACTACTTTGCTGGCATGCATTGCATGCGAGCGCGTCAATTGTTACTTGCTGGTATTGCCCATGGAACCTGAACAATACCAGTGGGTTATTTGCTTATGTTTCTTATATTGGTAATATTTGGTTAATAATGCCTAAGATCTAAAATGTGTGTTGTTTGCAGGGAGTGCCTGCGTGTCACATGACTTAGCATTAACTTACTGCTAGGTTGTACTATTATTGTGTTATATTATATTTAGATAAATTGAAAGGTTTTGTTTTGTGTCCTGTGCAGTCAATCGGGCACAGGCGTCTGTCTTGAGATCCGGCCTTCTCGGTCCTTCGTTGAGTTCGTTGTCCTGATGGTAGCCATTGTCGTCTGTGTGAACGACTCCATAATGCAGCGGCCCGTCTTACGCTGCGCACGTCGTTCACGTTGGGAGGCCCCTTCTCCCGGGCCGCCTCAGCTGTTGCTGAGGACTTGAGGGCTCTGCGGCGGCCGTGGGCTGAAACAAGGGTAGAAAGCAAGAGAAAGATTAGTGCTGGGATATAGAAATAGAATGTCTTGGGTCAATGTCCTTGTCATGAAATATACATAATTTCAGTTACGTTGATACCTAAAGGCAAAAATGAAAAACAAAAATTTCGTGCTATAAGAACAGCGCCAAGGAAGCCTGCTCTTAACCTCGGCTTCTCAACAAGAGGGCAACGACTGATAGACTCCTCAAGAACAGTATCGTGATGTTATCCTTTTCTGAGGAAACTAAATCATCTTCGATGCAATGGTCATCTTGTATTATACACGGCGTTTGATTGTTTCATTTTCGCAATATTATGTTTTCAAATGACATGGTGGCATGAAAGAGTGAGGATTTAAGTACGTCTACAGTCGAGTGCATAGAATTGTGTCATATAATGTGCAGGAAATGTTAGAAGAAAATACTAAACCGCCTCTGCCATGCCCACACTTACCTGTTTCTAGCACTCCACTTAATGCTTGTCTTGCTGCCCTCTTTTTCTTCGCTCCTGAGCCTGAAACCGATCTGTGTTCATAGGTTAGTGTTTGAATGTCAGACTTTTGACATCGAACCACTACGATACGGACTCATCCAGGGGTTGATGTGGAGCCCGTTGCGAAGCATTACTTCCAGCCACTCATATGAAATGTTGCCGTACTCCTCTCCTTTCGCCTCTCACCTAGGCCTGAACTTTGTTCATAGGCTAATGCATGTGTCGGCTTGAAATAAAACCAATAAGAGATTGGCTCACTCAAGGCTGAGCTCCTTATCTGGTTTACCCACGATCACGTTTTTTTGTAGTTTGTTTTACTACAAGATCCTACCCTTTATAAGACGGAAACCTCTGAAAAAGGGAAAAAATACCAGATCGATCGCGCTCCGTTTTAGGCAGGTTTTACTGTACAATTTCTATTGCTTATCCCAGCAGAAACAGAGAATTTAAACCTGGGAGTAGAACATAGGCGGTGGCGTAGCCAGAAAAATATTAAGGAATGGGGGAAGAGATCCATTTTTCAAACAATGTGTGTCAATTCAAATGATGCGAGGGCTGAACAACAAAGACTGAGGCTAACTTTTTCCTGTAGCTTCCTTGATAGTTGTCTGTACCATGAATATTTGAAAAGAGCGGGGTTTTATGTATAATGTCCATAGGCGGCAGCACTCTCGTATCCGGTAGGTTCGTAGTAATGCTCTGTTTTGTAGACCCTGCTTGCATTTCGCATACCACACTGCCTGTAATGCAATGCTTTACTAGCATGCATTCCCCCCTCACACTACTGTTACAGCAACATGCTACACGTTAATATTGGCTAAACTGAGGAAGCACATTGCAAAGAAACGACCAGAACTTCATCGGACAGGGTGGCGTCTTCATCATGACAACGTGCAGCCTCACGTCGCAAACCAAGTCATGCAGTTTTTGGATGGAACATTACCTGTGTACCGCATCCGCTTTATAGCCCCAATCTTGCATCCTGTGATTTTTCTTTTATTCCCTTTATTAAAGGCAAAGCTCTAGGGCATTGGATTTGAGAACTCTGAAGCAGTGCTCAAGAAGTGAGGCGATTCTCAAGGACCTCATAAAGCATGGCCTGCACCTGGGTTCGAGGACTGCCAGAGACACCATAAAAAGGGCATTGAAGTAGGAGAAGATTACTTTGAAAAAGGTCATATAAACATTGAAATGGAGTAATAAACATCTGTGAAAAAAATCAGTTTCACTCTTTGTTGATCAGCCCTCGTAGGTAAATATCAATTAACTCTGAGATGAAATACTTAAATAAATCGATTTTATATTTACGAATTAATGTCCAACAATTGGAATTAAAATTAGGATAGAAGGTGTTTTGCGTATTCTGGGCGGTAAATGTGTTGAGATGGGAATTAATGTTCACTGTGAAGTATTTCTTATTGCACTGCAAGCCATTTTAATTCACTACAAGTCGTCCGCTGTGGTCTAGTGGTACCATGCTAGCCTCTAATTCCCAAGGTCGCGGGTTCAAACCCGGCGGAGGGCAATGGATTTACAGAAAAACTCTGCTTCCTTCAACTGAAGGCTGCTGTATGCAAATCTTACAAAGTTGGAAAGTTTTACAATTACAATTATTTCTACTAAATCATTAATATATATTGCTAGATTATTTCTTAGACTCACAATTGAATTCATAAATAATAGATCTAAAATTACAACAGTAATCCCTAGAAATAGGTCCAAAATTATTTAAAACATTGAAAGATTAAATTTACAAATTGTTTTAAATATGAGAAGTGACCCTTTAATCTCACACAGTTACTTTTTTAATAAATATAGTTTTTAACCAATATTTTCTGCAGAATTGTACAAATCAGCTGGGAATAGTTCCTCTAGTTACTATCATGAGTCCAACAACTTGGAATGAGGTTAATTGACACACACACACACACACACACCCACAACACACCGGTCTGGTTGGTTTACAGAGGCTGCATTTTTCCTTGTGCGGAGGGCGATGGAATTTTTCGGGCGTAAAAATCCTTAGCATGGCTTCCTTCCGAAGGGAAGTAAAGCCGATGGTCCCGTGTCGTAGATTTACGGCACGTAGAAGAACCTCAAGTCTGATAAATATGCCTCTGAGGAAAATTACCGGTCTTTCCCGCCCAATATAGAATGGGACGCTAAGGACCACAGCAGTTAGTGTCCATAAATAAAACTTAATTTAATTTACTTCTGCCGGTTGATCTTTATTTCCCATCTGATAGTGTGTAGAAAGTTTTTGTCTGTTACCTATTGTTTACCATCTATACAAAATTATACAAAATTCCTTCCGAATGAGGACTTCACAGGCTATTCCTAAAAAGTTCAAGATATGCATTTTATTTGCTGTGTAAATCTTTAAAATATGGTAGACATTTTAATCAAAATCGTTACACCCATTTTTGAGAAAATAAATAGAAGATACGTTTAATATTAAGTATAGTATTTATGAGACATTTCGTTTTTTAGTTGTGCTATTCACACACACACACACACACACACACACACACACACACACATCTCTTTCTCTTTCTCTATTTTGTTGGGGTTCAGGAGGAATCAAATATGTATTCCCGTTGATATGCCGGTACTGACTTTTTGGATGGACAAAAGACGTGCATTTTTATATAACTTCCATATTGAAGTTTTGGGTCGAAGAAGTATTGTAAACCTCCGTTCAGGGCACTTGGAATTCGGAACCTTTGATATGCAAATGCATACTTGTTATGGAAGCAAAGTTTGCTTGTGGAGCACTGACCTCTTATCTCATTACTGTGGGCATTGTCAGCTGTACTTCCTGCCTCCGCTGATGATTACATAATTAGCTATTAACATGACAATCATTTACCTAAATATACCCATGTTAACCTTCAGACTGTGGGACCACGTTCCCAGGGTGAATGACACGTGACACCTGTAAATCTGGATTCATTGGTATTTCTAATCGTTGAACGTTCCACAGACAAAATGTAACAGCTTCACTCATAATGTGGAATTATTTTAATTACAATTGAACGTCATCTCCGGATATGAAAAAAGAAAAATGTGATTTGTTACATTCACATAGCTTTCTGTTTCCATCCTGGTTTATTTTTAAATAGGTTCTACAAACTATTCTTGCAAGAGTTTGTTTCTGTCTACTTCATGTTAATCGAATTGTAGATGTTTGCAGAAATAGTTTCGTTACACATTTCCTTGTAGGTACAAGAGGAATACAGGAGGCTGAAGCGATAGACAAATTTTTAAAAAGCGGGTCGCATATGCTGGCTTTGAAATTACATTCTCTTTCCATGACATCCCGAGAAACACAAGAATAGAACAATTCAAACCAATAATACGATTATCTCGGAATTGGCTGATGTCACAAAAATATTTGAAAGAAATTGTTTTAAAGAGAGATACATTTTTTGTTTAGAAGATTTTATCTCTTATGGTTGACTGGTTGCACAAAACTATTTAAAGTTCATTCCGAATGAAGAGGAATTCACAGGTTATTCCCAGAAAATTCAAGATATGCAATTTATTTGTCATGTAAATGTCTTAAACATGTGATATTTTAATGAAACTACTTACTTGTTTTTATGAAAATAAAAAGTAACCAAACATTTTCAATCCAAAGAGGTTTGGAGTAGGGAGAGTTTTTTGAAAACGCCCTTGAACTTTAATACCAAATTTGGTATTTATCCGACTTTTCCACTTTGAGACACGCACGTGGATCTTGTTCTAAAAATCTCATGTGATATGTTCACATGACTTTCTCTACTCTCTATGGTTTATTTATGGGTATACATACTAGCCTTACTAAAGCTTATTTGTATATTACTTCACTTTAATCCAAATAAACTTTTTGCACAATTTCGTTATAGATACAAAGGTCAAATGTTTAAGAGCTGAACCTATACGCTGGCCTTAAAATTCCATACTGTTTCAATAGAATCGCGAGAAACAGCTGAATGTTAACAGAACTTTAAACGAATGGCTAAGTATTGAATAACTCGAACCATTAATAACGCATACCTCGGAAATGACTGATACCACAAAAAAGTTATTTGAAATAAATTGTGCGTTTTAAAAAGATCTACATATCTTGTGCAGTAGGTACGTATTCGTCTGAACGTTATACAATATTAGACAAAATTACTTCCGAAATAACAAATTTCGAAAGATTTTCCATGTAAAGGGTAATTTGGGGGGGGATTTTCTTGATAATCTTCGTGTCGCAACTTTGGAACATATTTTCGATTTCGTGTTATATTGTTGTTACACGCAGAATACACACGCGCGCGCGGACCTTTTTCTAAAAATGCTTTTGTTTTATTCAGTGGACTTCAAAACATGTATTTCCGGTGAAATCTCCGTATCGAATTTTTGGGTGGAATGCAACAGGTTCTCTGCCTACTAGGCACATAGTAGAGAAAGTAAAGATGCTTATTTTTGGATTCAGGTAGTCTCAAAAATGTATTTATAGTAAAGTTTTATATAGATTTTTTAGGTTTGAAGTATGTTTATTTTAGGTGTTGTATTGTTATTTGCCCCACGCTTTGGGAGCCAATTTGAAGAAGTTGGTTTGTTGCTTCACGTATGGAAAGCCGATTTGAAGTAGGAGTTGTATTGTAATTCTTATGTTGGGGAGCCGAACTTGAAGTAGTTGCAACCGCACGTACGGTAAAAAGTTTCCGGTAGCCTTCGCCCTAAATGTACTTTCCGGTGGCCTTTGCCCCAAGTTTAAAATATTAACTTTGTAATTTGACTGTTTCTTTAAATATTATTTATTTATGTTTGCCTCGGCTGCGTCAATATTTATTTTTAGAGACATGAATGTCTTAGCAGGGTTGTGGTGCGACTGAAGAATGTAGGCTTACACAGATTATAATTTTACTTCACTCCATTTATTAATGCCTGACACGATTTAAATAACACTTCACTGATAGAGAGAGAGAGAGAGAGAGAGAGAGAGAGAGAGAGAGAGAGAGAGAGCTGTGAGATTTTTTTATTAATTACTTGCACTTTTTAACACGTAAACTATTTTTCGTCTCGCACTGAATACGTATTAAATTTCTCGAGGACGCATCCTGTGTCCGGTTAGGAACACTGTCTACATCCAACTTACTTCTGAATTTGTAAATTTTGCTATATTTCAGTTTCTGATTGGCTAATCCTACTCCAATACAATACCTTCATTTAACTAAAGCTTTTACTGATTGTTGATTGGCTATTTATAAACTGTCTCAAAATTTACATTATTGTTGTTCCAATAATGACTAGTAGCATTATTAAACTTTCTTACTCATTATTGCCTCAAGGTTACCTCATTGTTACCTCATTGTTAGCAACTTTTAACCTATTATTCTCACAGCTCCTACATTATTAAATTATGTAATACATTCACATAACATTATTACACATGTATACAATAATATAAACATATATAATGACTAATATACACTTTTTATATATTGTTACTTACACATATTGCCTTAAGGCGGGCTGTTATTGAATTTATATATTATATAATTAGACTGAAATCATTTATGTGTTAAAAATACTGCCTCAGGTTGAATGCCATATTGCTCCACCTACTATAGGTAGGTGCTAGAGAAAGTAAAAATACTAATTGAAATTCACCCCAAGCAGAGCATCGGCTAACCACTTTATGTCGATTGCTTTGGCAACGTCTGTGAATGTTTATAAAATAAGGGAAGACTATTACACTTATTGATAGGTTTAATTGTTATTAAAACCGGTGATTTACATCTTTGACATTTGGACATTATTAAAAGCATTACGGGTGTTACGACTTTTTCGTTGAATGGCAAAAGCTAGGGAAGTAGCAACAAGATAACCAGTTCATGACACTGGCAACATTGCAGCAGCTTTTTGCTGGATGCTGCATCTGCCACAGACTTCAATTATTAAACGGAGCAAAGCCATAGTTCGTGCGTCGAACACTGTAAATGTTCAGTTCAGAACAAACTGTGATAAGCATTGCTGCGTTTGGGTGCTAAGATGCACTTCGTGTCTGGATAATAATTCTCGACGGAGATATACCACGAGGAGACAAAATGCTGATACCAAAGCATACAACGTGACAACTTGGTAACAAGGTAAAACTTACAACGGTTAGTATTTCGTTTAAGTGATAATCGTTAGGTGTTAATAAGACATAAAGATCGTGTTTTTTTACTGTTTTCTTTCTTTAGTAACTTACACATGTTGTAAGTAGAGGGAGTACTGTATTCCTCTAAAATATTCGTATGTTTTGAGTTCCTCGAACTAAAGAAAAAAGTAATGCGTTGATACACATTTGTTTCTCTACTCACTCTTCTAGAAACTTCCATTACAGATTTACACATTTCGATGTAGATAGGTATAAAAAGAATACAGCAGAATAGTCCGATTTTTAAAAGCGAATCGCTATGTAATGACTATGAAGTTCATGCTCTGTGCAGGAACACAGGAATAAACGAACCACTTACCACTTGAAAAAAGTATAAGTATTTGGAAATTCAAACTAATAACAAAGAATATCTCGGAAATGGTTAACACCATATAAATTGTGTGCCTTAACGAGATCTACCTTTTTTTTTTTTCTTTAAGCACTAAGATTTTGTCTGACTCTTATGGTTTGCCAATTATACAGAAGTGATTAAAAATGACGAGGACTTTTCAGGCTATTCGCAGAAAATTAAAAGCATACATTTATTTGTCATGTAAATAATTAAATTATGACATTTTAAACAAAATCTTTATAGAGCCATTTTTGAGAAAATAAAAAATAGTAAAAGGTTTTCAAATATTAATTTGGGGAGGGGGGGTTCTTGAAAATCTTCGTGTCGGATCCTTGGAAGATGTTGAGCTTAAATACAAGTTTGTATTTATCCGCTTTTTCGTTTTTAATGAAAGATTAATAGGCATAATGTGCACATTAAACATAAATATTGCCAATCTTCATTACAGAAAGCTTTCAATACTTTTCGGTTTTGCTTTTTCTATTATGTATCGTAATTAGGGGTAATATTGTATTCCACCCAAAAATTAGATATCGAGATTTCACCGGAAATACATATTTTATGGCCTCCCTGAAACCATTAAAAACCATTTTTACTTTCTCTACTACGTATAGTAAGTAGGGGAAGTATTGCATTCCACCCAAAAATTCGATACCGAGATTTCATCGGAAATACATGTTTTGAGACCTCCTGAATCCAAAAAAAGCATTTTTGGAAACATGTCCGTGTGTGTATCTGTGTCTATCTGTGTGTGTGTGTGTGTGTGTGTGTGTGTGTGTGTGTGTGTCTGTGAACAGCATAACTCAAAAACGAACAGTCGGATAAACACCAAACTTGGTATTTAGGTTCAGTATCTTCCAGAGATGCGACACGAAGGTTTTCAAGAAAATCCCCCCACCCCAGACTACCCTTTACATGGAACATTTTTCGAAAATTTTAATTTTCTCAAAAATGGCTCTAACGATTTTGATTAAAATATCATATGTTTAAGATAATGTCATGAGAAATGAAATGTATATCTCGAATTTTCTGGGAATGTCTCCAAAAGTATTCTTCATTGTGAACGACTTTTGCATAACTGGTAAACCATAAGAGATAGACAAAATTTTACTACACAAAAAATGTAGATCTCGTTAAAATACCCAACTTATGTCATATACATTTCTTTTGTTGAGTGAACCGTTTTCGAGATATTGCTTGTTATTCCCTTAAATTTTCCAATACTTATACTTTTTCTCAAATTCGTTATTCATTTTTTTATGTCCTGGACTTGCAAGGAGAATGGAATGCGCCGCATAGCAACCAGCGTTAAAATATTTGACCATCGCTTAAAAGCTACCATATTCCCCTTGCATCTACAAGAAAATTAGCAATAAGATTGACATCTCGATATCTCGATTAACATAAAGCATATGGAGAATAGGCGTTTGTAAAAATAGATTGTACAAGAGTAGAGAAAGTCATGTGAGTGTAACACATCAGATTTTTAGATAAAGATTCGTGTGTGTCTGCGAACAACATAACTCAAAAACGAAAAGTCTGATGTTCAAGAAAATCCCCCCAACCCAGTCTACCCTTTACATGGAAGGCTTTTCGAAAATTTTGATTTTCGAAAAAATGGCTGTAACAATTTTGATTAAAACACCATATATTAAATGTATTTACTTGAAAAATGAAATGTATGTCTTGAATTTTCTGGGAATTGCAAATTGTCATTTGGAAGAAAATTTGTATAATCTTGTATAACTGGTAAACGTTAAGTGACAGACGAAAACGTACTGCACAAAAAATTGATATGTCTTTAAAACACACAATTTATTTAAAATACTTTTTTTTTATAAGCCGTTTCTAAGATATCCGTTATGAAAGATTCGAATTGTTCATTTCTTGGTCATTCTCTTTCTACACTCAGTACTCTCGCGATTACATGGAATTTTAAGGCCAGCATATAGCTTCCGGTCTTAAACACTTGACTATCGCTGTTCTCTTAGTATCTATAGCGAAATGTGTAAATTAGCTATTTCTGAAAAAGTTTATTTGGATTAAAATGTAATAGATAAAAAAAAATAAGCTGGTATAAGAATAATTTGTATACCCACTAATAAACGATAAGAGGATAGAGGAAGTAATGTAATGTATTGCATCAGATTTTTAGCTATGCTGCTCACACACACACACACACACACACACACACACACACACACACACACACACACACACACACACATACGCGCACGCGTGGCTTTTTTTTAAAATTCTTTTTTTTTTTTTTTGGAAATTCAGGGGACCTCAAAAGGTATGTTTTCGGTGAAATCTCAGTAAAGATTTTTTGGGTGGTAGGTATGCACTACTTACTCTGCTTGCTATGGAAAGTAGTACAGAAAGTAAAAATAATTTTAGAAGATCTGTATTTGTCGAATAAGTACCAAGCCTGGTATTTAAGTTAACGATTTTCTGAAGGCGGGACACGAAGAATTTTCAAGACCCTACCCCCACCCAAACTACCCTTACATGGAACAAGTTTCGTTATTTTTATTGAAATACCATATGTTTACGATATTTGCCTGATTTATCTTGAAATTTCTGCGAATAGCCTATAAAATCCTCTTCGTTTTGAATGAATTTTATATAACCGATATCAATAAGAGATACACATTATTATTATTATTATTATTATTATTATTATTATTATTATTATTATTATTATTATTATTATTATTTGTTGCATAACAGTTTCCGAGATATTCGTTGCTCTTTGAATTTTGCAATACTTTACACTTTTACTTTCTCTACCACGCACCTAGTAGATAGAGAAGGCATTGCTTTCCAGCCAAAAATTCGACGCCGAGATTTCACCGGAAATACGTGTTTTGAGACCTGCAAATAAAAAAGACAATTTGAGAAAAAGGCCCTTGTTTGTCAGTGACACGCAAAAACGAAAAGTCGGATCAATCGGTATTTAAGTTCAGTACCTTCCAAAGATGCGACACGGAGATTCTCAAGAAAATCCTCCTACTCCAAACTACCCTTTACATGATCATTTTTGAATTTTTTTATTTTCTAAAAAATTCTCTAACGATTTTGATTAAACCTCCATGTATTAAATATATTTACATGGAAAATAAAATGTATATCTTGAATTTTCTAGGGATAGCCTTTGAACTCATCATTTGGAAGGAATTTTCTATAATTTTTTTTTAATTTCTTTATTGTCTGTTCTACTATAGCCATATCGCGACTACTTTAGAATATAGAACACTATTACAGTGAAAAATACAATATTTTAAAACATTAATAGTATATACAGCATTAAATTCTCTAAATAAGCGTGCCATGCAATTTGTATAACTGTAAACGTTAAGCGATAGACCAAAACGTACTACACAAGGAATATATATCTCTTTAAAAACATCGTTTATTTCAAAAACGTTTTTTGTTGCCTCAGTCATTTCCGAGACATCCGTTATTAATGGTTTGAATTGTTCAATACTTGCCATCTTTTAAAGTCCTAAGATGTTTAAAGTCATTAACTAAATGTCCACATTTTGTTGTTTTTTGCGATTCCATTGAAACAGTACGGAATTTTAAGGCCAGCGTATAGCGTCCAGTTCTTAAACATTTGACTATCGTATAAAAATAAGTATAAAAGTATGTATAAAAATCTGATGTGTTACACTCACATGACTTTCTCTACTCTTGTACAAACTATTTTTACACACGCTTATTCTCCATCTACTTCATGTTAATCGAGATAAACATTTGCAGACTATCTTATTGCTAATTTTCTTGTAGATGTAAGGGGAATATATATTTACAAGGGCAATATAGAAATACAGTAGCCTTTAAGCATATACATATCTCTTAATAGCTGGTTGCTAGGTGCAGCACCATTCCCTTTGCCACAGATTAATACTCTTTGCATATCAAAGACAAAAAAATGAATAACGAATTTCCTTTTAAGAAAATAAGTATTGAAAAATTTAAGAGAATAACAAGCAATATCTCGAAAATGGTTCACTCAACAAAAAAAAATGTATATGACATAAATTGTGTATTTTAACGCGATGTACATTTTTTGTGTAATAAAATTTCCTCTATCTCTTGTGGTTTACCGGTTATGCAAAAGTCGTTCACAATGAAGAACACTTTTGGAGACATTCCCAGAAAATTCAAGATATACGTTTTATTTGTCATGAAAATATCTTAAACATATGATATTTTAATCAAAATCGTTAGAGCCGTTTTTGAGAAAATTAAAATTTTCGAAAAATCTTCCATGTAAAGGGTATCCTGGGGTGGGGGGATTTTCTTGAAAACCTTCGTGTCGCATCCGTGGAAGATACTGAACCTAAATACCAAATTTGGTGTTTATCCGACTGTTCGTTTCTGAGTTATGCTGTTCACAGACAGACAGACACACAGACAGACACAGACAGATAGACAGACACACACACGGTCATGTTTCCAAAAAGGCTTTTTTTTTGGATTCAGGGGATCTCAAAACATGTATTTCCGGTGAAATCTCGGTGTCGAATTTTTGGGTGGAATACAATACTTCCCCTACTTAATATACGTAGTAGAGGAAGTAAAAATAAGCTTTAGTATAGCCATTAATAAAAGATAGAAGGTAGAAAAAGCCATGTGATTGTATCACAATTTTTTTAAATTGTTTATTCACTTGTTTACATTAATAAATTTATTATATTACCTTTCACAAGCTTCAATCTGGCAAATTTCGGGGAGGTATTCTAAACTGTATTCTAGTAGTTTCCATGCCAAATTTCCTTTTCCAATTCACATTTCATTTCATGTATATCAGGTTCCACCGCTTGTGCTGCCATCTGCAGTAAGAACGGCGTTAAACATTACTAAAAATACTACTTTGACTGTTGTTAATTTTCCTGCATTAGTAGCATTTTATGTTATATGTATAATAACATTGATTACGGTTTATAGATTGCAATTAAGTGCACTGTGCGACGGTTTTGATGTTACTTATGTGTTTAACATTAATATAGCACCACGTTTGGGAGCCAATTTACGAGAGCAAATATATGTTTTTACTTCACGCGATGCCATCTTGTGTGACGTCACTCCTTGTTTGGTTCGTTTAACTCCATCTGGCGTAGCAATTTGCATCAATTAGGGTTCGAAAGAATTTAAAGTTTTGTATATTTTCCTCCGGCTAGCTATTTAGGTAGACATGTAACTCTTGCAGGGTGTGAAGCGGAAAGGAATCTTTTGTCTAGAAATGATATTGACGAAGAAATTGGTTTTATAATCTTTATTGCAGAACACGTTCACGAACACTTTCACAGATTTATCTGGATAATCGCCATACTGAAACTGTTTGTAATAACTTCTCACTTTTAATTCACGTACTTCAACTTTATATATTTAACTGTATAATACTTTATAATAGTTCTTGTAATTCTGTTGCGCGTAACTTGACGAAATAAATGAACTGAGAGATCGACGTGGAGAGTACGGAGAATTTTGTAGAACTGGTGGGCTGACGTGTAATGTGTTGAGAATCTTGTTGAACTGGGGGAACGCTCCCTTGAACCTACACTATTTATAGGCTTGCCTCAAGATACGCCTAAAGATTATAAATGAACTGCTATTGGCTAATAAAACGCGCCAACATTAGCGTCTATTTTAACATCCAATGAAAACCACTAATACATATTTCTTTTAGAGAACATTCTAGAAGCTTTTTTTACCGAAAAGGCGCGAAACATTACGTAACTTCCTGGTTCCCGGTAATGATAAACAACTCACCCCATCGCTGCATTCTTGCGCCATTACTAACAGTTTCAGTAAAGCCTTATATTATTATTTACCAATAATAATTACAATTAACAAACCTCTGAAATCAATGTCACATAAAAATACATATTCATATTACAATAATTATTTACATTTGAGTAATTTGTGATACAAATTACCGTATCAACTGAAAATATTGGCTTGTATTTCTTTTCTACGTTATTGGGCTCCAAAAGGAATCGCCTTGTGCTATAATTACAGCCGTCTTTTTAGATGGAGCGGCATGACGTTGGGAAACAATTATTACTATGCCGCGCTTACGCAACAATAAGGCGCGCCATAGTTGATTATTAAAAAGCTTACATTCAGTAACGGCAGTAAATTATCCTCCACCGTTGCAGTCATTAGCAAGAAATGAAGAAGGCAATAGCGCTAATGTGCCTGCGTGCAGCATCACGCACGCGAGCGATAAAATTCGAAGATACCCTTAACAGGTAAAACATTGATATATGCATTTGATGGTGCAGTTTTTGTATTTATTCTACATTTTGGTGTTATACGCATATGGCTCTTTAAGAGTAAACTAAACCCCATTCTTAGTGTGTGTTATTTAAGAAACCCGCTAATTATTCAGTATTTCCACTCACCTCAGCAAGAAAGAAGTTATAAAATCTTTAATTTAATATGCATTGAAGTTCATTATGTTCTTCAATACATGTTTTTTTTTTAGATAACCTACTGCTTTGCGTTCTTGTTAGAACACACACTACTGGCATACTCCAGAAAGAACAGGATTTTGGGCCAAACGTTTCCAGTTTTGAGCATTTTTATTGTTTTGAATAACACAATAGTATATATATATATTGAAAATTGCCTTGCTTTTTATTTAAACAAGCGACACCTGGGACCAGGAGTATCCTTTCAAAATCGTTTGATAAATGAAATTTTTCTGATAGTCAACCACTTCAGAAGACTCGAGGGGCCCTTTGTTAATACAAAGCAGGCTCAGACCTTTAAATTCTAATTCCACGTCACAGCTAAAGTGAAGTTTGTGGTACCTACGGTAATAATCTGTTTTGTAAGTTCATATCCAATTATTCAAGTGTAATCTTGAGGTGGAATTAAAAAATCTCTAAATTGTGACATCTTTGAAATTAATTTAAATCATTGTGTGTGCCAAATGTGACACATGAGGATAACCATTCTGGAAAAAGAAGTACGTGCTAAAGTATAAAGTGAAGAGATTTAATGAATGAGTTTGAATAGTTGAACGTTACCTCAGAATAAGTAACAGAGTTCTTCTTCTTTCTCTGTTTACCCTCCTCGTATGTAGGACTTACAAGCTGGTGCCTGTAGTCAAGAATCAGACACTTTGGATCAGATAGAATTATCCAGGATGGGTGATAGCCCAAAGCCTGTTATGAGAGCAAGAAATAGATGATATGAAATGATGGTAAAATGGGTCAAAGGAAGGGTGGTGATGGAGCAGTTGGTGGAATAATGGCAGGGAATACTGGAGAACCCAGAGAAAACCCGCTTTGTCCTCCACAAATCCCACATATGGGTCCCTGGGATGAAACCCGGGCCGTGAAAGGCAAGTGGTCTAACCACTCAGCTACGGTGTCACTTTAATTAATGCAATTCTACAGAAATAAATTAAGTATCCAAGTTAATATATTCATATAGTGCAAGCCCCTTCTCTCCTCCCCTCTCTACCCCACTCCGCCAGTCTAGCATCTTATGAGAAAATATTTGATCTTTTGAGAGTTTTATATCTGCACTTTCAGTTAAATTGTAAGATAAAATGAGTTGAATACACCTTTATGAAGTTTTGTTTAAAAGGAATATCTAATTGTTACATTCTCTTTTACAAACTATTGTTACAAAATATAATTTTCCTGTCTACTTCATGTTAATTGATATAAAAATTTGCAGGAATAGTTTCATTATGCATTTCATTGTAGGTATAACAGGTATGCAGGAAATACAGTGATAACCAAATCTTTTAAATAGTGGTTTGCTATATGCTGCCATTTACTTTGAGTTTGTAAGAAACAAATGAGTTTTGGGTTAGCATTTAAAAATATGAAAAATAATTGAAAAATTGAAACCAATACCAATGAGTTTCTTTGAAATGGTGAATGCCCACAAAAAATTATATTTACCATAAATTGTGTGTTTTAATGAGATCAACAGTTTTTGTGGAATAAGTTTATCTATATTGCTAGCTATACAAAATTGATCCAGAATGAAGAGGACTTGAAAGCTATTTTTAGAAAATTGAAGATACACATTTTGTTAGTTATAAAATCTTAAACTTATTATGGTTTTTTTAATCAAAATCATTGAGAAAATTAAAAATAATAAAAATATTCACATGTAATAGGTAGTTTAATGTAGTATCTTAAACTTAAATAGCAAGTATCAAAATTTTCATTCTTAGATATGCTGTTAGACTCTCGTGGATGATTTTCCAAAAGTGCTTATTTTTTCTATTTATTTATTCAGGGTGCCTCAAAACATGTATTTCTGGTGAAATCTTGATATTGAAGTTCTGGCTGGAAAACAATAAGAAAATACCAGATGAAGGACTTGGTTTATTGAAAACCCAGTGGTAAAAGAATGAGGCTTTAAAAGATGAACATAAAATGTGGATGTCTCAACTCTCTCTTTTGTGTGAATGCATCCTTCCGTAATCAGCAAACTAATAGAATGAATGTTGGAAATTAATGCTCGGATAACCCAGTGCTCATAGACTGAGGAGAGCTACCCGACATTTGTTCTTCTCAGTATGAGTAAAAACCCTCGGAGTAGACCTTATCATGCCAAACAAGATAGGAACACAAATCTTACAGATTGTGATCTCGCACCAGGGTGTTGATGCTGTATTCTTGATGGTGTATGAAGACTAGTAGTAATGAGGATCCAGATTTTGATTACCTAAAAATATTGGAAAAGTGACCAATAAAATGACTAAACTTTCTAAAAAAAATGACCTAAAACTGAGATTTATTTAATATATTAAAATTACCACACAGAAAGTTGTAAATTAATTTATATATGGATATAACTGCTATACAAGTAGAGAAAGTAGGTATTACAATAATAATAATAGTAATAATAACAACAATAATAATAATAATAATAATAATAATAATAATAGCAATAATAATAATAATTAATGAGATAATTTAAAAAATGAATTCAAAATATAATTGTTCTGTGTTCTGGTTTGAAGAGTCTGAATAGAAATTTAAGAAAATTGTTTTTGAAGCAGGTCATATAAGACTAGCATTAACTCTTTCGAGTATTCATTTAGAGGGCGGGATTTTAGGGTTCACCCCCCCCCCCCCCGAAACTTCTGACAATTTTATTTATTTAAATTCATAGCAAACCAATATGGGAAAATTTTTTAGATAACAGTAGGTCTATTGCTAGTAGCACATATACAAGAAAAAGGGAAACTTAATATCGTCGCCTTACATAGGTAAGGTGATCATACATTCCGGTTTTCGAAGCAGTCTCCATGTTTTGTGCTGTAAGGTGGAATATCCTCATTCTGGTGAGTTTTTCTTATCTATATAATGTCTCCAAGCAATTTTCTTATCCATGTAACGTCTATATACTACGGAGTAGGTACATGGTAAATGTGTGGGATACTGTTAATTTTAGATCTACTTGTGGAAAACCCTCTCCCAAATTTTTTTTGGGTACGGGAATGGTCCTCGTATTATACAAAATTTGTGAACGAAGAGCCTATGACATGACATAAGAATAAACTCAATAGCAACCTGCCTGTATGCACTCATTAACATGAAAGTTGAAAAACTGACCTGTCTCATCACTAATTGAATTCATAACTGTAATAATACCTGCTCCCCTGACAAAGCCACCCCTCCACCTGCAGGTAACTCTTTCCAGACTAACCATTAAATAGGGATAATTTTTTTCCAAGAATGCGAAAAAAGGATATGCAAAGTTATTTGTATTTCTCAGTTTGAATAGTGAAATTTGTGGTGTTTGAAGAGTTATCCTTATGTAAAATATCACTTATATAAAAATCTTTATACGCTCAATGTAAACAAGGAAATTACAAAATAATGATGTAAAATTTTAAAAAAAAATAAAAACCTTAAAAACAGGAAATAGCATAAAATGACATAATAATCTGATCACATAATCTTGAGACCCATTAATAGGATTTCCGAACACATTAGCAATGACTATGATGCAACAATTAAAAGATGACTTGTCATCAGCATCCACTCCCTGGTCATAACTATCAGATGTGTGCAGTAAAATGCTGTATCAGAATATACTGAAATAAAAAATTGCTTTTATGTGATAAAACAAGATTGTAACAATGGAATTTTGTTTTGGTTACAGCCATGAGGGAGTATCCCACCCTTACTCTCAGCAGCACACACCACAGCCGCTGCAGCAACAGTTACAGCAAGGCGGTATGAACACTCCTGAGGGACGCTGTGGCACTCCACCAGTCACAGGGAGCCCTGATCGCCTGGACAAAGCAACACTCAAAGTGCATCTTCCCAATGGTGGCTTCAATGTCGTCAAGTTTGGGGATGCAACTGATGTCAAGGTAGGATAAATTACCTATGCTAAGACAGATTATTGATAACTGAAAATTATATAAAATCAATGATTGATTTTCCAAAAGCTTAAATCATTTTTAAATTGAATATACAGTAATCCTATGTATAATTTACAAAAAAAAAGTGTTACATTCACATAACTTTCCCTACCCACTAGTGTTTATTTTCTATTTTTATATAATTTCTATACGCTTTTCTTACTGAAGCTTATGCTTCTAGCTGCTTCATGTTAATTGAGATAAACATTTGCATAAAATGTTACATTACATAGTTACACTTCATTGTAGGTACAAGGGATCTAGAAGAAACCAAGTCAATATTGAAATGTATAAAAATGGGCTGCTGTATACTGGCCTTGAAATTGTATACTCTTTCCATGACATCATCTTAAAAGAATGACAAACCAGTATTAGAAGATATCTCAGAAATGGCTGATGCCACAAAAAAGAAAGTTATTTTAAATAAATTATGTGTTTTAAAAGAGTCCTACAGCATGTTTATAAAAGATTTCCTTTGAATGAAGGGTACTTCACAGGGATTTCCAGAAAATTTAAGATATACATTTAATTTGTCAGGTGCATGTTTTAAATATATAGCACTTTAATCAAAGTTAATAAGAGCCATTTTTGAGAAAATCAAACATTTTGTTAAATGCTCCACATATATGGTAGTTAGGGATGGTGGGATTTTCTTTAAAATTATGACAGCTTTGGAAGATCCTGAAAACGTAATTACCAAGTTTTGTATTTATCCAACACTAGCCGGCTGTCTGACACTGCACGGATAGCTTTTTAAGCCCAAATGACAAATTCATTTCATTTACACTCTGTGTTCTTTATTAATTAATCATACAATGATCTAGAAGATTTTTTATTGAATCCTCTACTTTACCCCCCATGATAGTAATTCCTAATAATGGATGAAAAATCTCCCGATATTCATACAAAAGGATCTGAAGTTTGATTATGGAACAATCATAGATTGGAATGGTCGAGTAACTTTTTAGTAATTATATAATGTGAAATTTTAAACCTTTGTACCTTCTCTTTGGTCCCTAGGTATTTAATAACATAAAGGTTACATAGTTTTCATACAGAGACCCTTAACATATATAATGAAATAGAGGCAAAGCTGATGAATATGTAGATTCCACACTACCAGGCCACCAAGTTAACATTTTTGGAAAAGACATATAGTCTGCAACCATTGACAAAAACAGTCTTCTTATTTGGAAAGATAGAATCAGACGACTGAAAAATTCGATCCATTTGAACCATGGATCTCCCGTTTCCGTCTGGTTACTCTACCCACTGAGCTACCATGGCAACATACCAGTAAGACATTAACTTCTCCAGCTGACTCGCATTTTCTCAGTAAACCACGAGGAGATCTCAAATTATTTTGAGATAACATACCCCAATGGCACTTTTAATCTCCTACTGACATGCTGCCATGGTAGCTCAATGGTTAGAGCAACCGGACGGAAACAAGGAGATCCGGTTAAAATCCCTACTATGTATTGAATTTTTAATTTGTCTGATTCTACCTTTCCAACCTTGTGATACACACATGGCTAGTGTGGAAGAACAGTTAATTCAATTTTCTCAGTTAATTAAAAAGTATTGGTTCACTTATTTCCAGTTTTAGTAATTTTCCCTTTTTTATACAACTATTTAGCATGCCCTGCTAATAAAGTTGATTACACCATAAGTACAACTAATCAAAGCAAAGACTTTGTTACATGAGAGTTATTAAAATATTTTGGCATTGGCATTGTATGTGCATTGTAACGTTATAAACGGATTTGATTACCTTTAGTTTTGATGTGTCTTAATTGCTAAATTTGACCATCTACATATATATTGCTTGGAATGAAATATCTGTACATTTGTTTTACTTTACATGTATTATTGCTTATTTGTGGAGTAACATTAATATTTTCTACTCCCTGCTCTTTTTGAACTAAAAGTCGAGACCTTCTTCGCAAGCATGTTCTTTTATAACTCCAATGTGTTAATATTCAAATACTAGGGCTTTGTAAATGGTTTTTAATATTTTAGTAATTTACTAAATGAAATTAGGTGGTGCTTTATAACTCATGCCCGTCAGAGAGACTTGAGCATTTCTATGGTGAAAGAATTATCAAAATCGGTTAATTACACAATCCCTCCCTCCCCCCCCTCTCTCTCTCTATTATTAATATAGATTTTGTCTTTGAGTTATGCTATTCATATTCACACACAGACCTTTTTCTAAAATTACCTTTTTTGGATTTAGGTGGTCTCAAAACATGTGTTTCCGTTGAAATCTTAATACAAAATTTTTGGGTGGCATACAATCCTACCTACTAGGTATGTGGTAGAGAGAGTAATAAAAAGCATGTTTCAACATGTATCACAAGTGGTCACCATAAATTTGTAGATTAAGTTTATATTTTAGGTTTCAGAGTTTCAGTATACATCCATTTAAATTTAGATGCAATTGCATAGTACTTTGTTAAAAATTTATTAAACAGCAGGACATATAGATCAGAGCTTCTCAGGTTACCAGCTGTTTAATATTGATGAAATCGCTTAAGCTTTTGGCCATCCTAGCTCTGTGGCCTTCTTCAAGAAGTGGTGAGTTACCCCAGGCCAGACAATATACATACACCTCAGTTGGAGGAGTGGCGCAGATCAATGGAAGGTTGGCCACGGTTTTTGTGGAGTTAACCATTTCTGAGATATACTTGTCATTGGTTTAAATTTTCAAATGCTTTTCTTTTTTCAACTGATAAATCTCTATTTGTTTGTTATTTTTTGTTTCTTCTTTTCTTTTCTTTCCCTTGTGGTCATGCAGAGAGCATGAAGTTTCAAAGCCATCACATGGTGACAAGCTCTTAAAGAATCTAACACTTTACCTACTGTATTCTCCTTATATCTACAACAAAATGTGTGAATTTGTATTGAAGGTTTATCTGAATTAACAAGTAGAGATAGATTAAACTTTTGTAAGCATAGTTTGTAGAAGAGTATGTAGAGAAAGTTATGTGAATGCAACACATCAGATTTTGTTCTTCTCTTATTATACCATGAAATGTATTTACATACAATGTATTGTGGGTTCACTGACAATACATTCTTCAAAAAGGATACAAGTAGTGACCTGAGCTAAACATTCAGTTTGAAGTAGGTTTTTTGTTATAGAGTTGTATTATATTTCAACTGTTGGGGAACCGAACTTGTAGTTGCAACCGCACATATAGTAAACAGTTTCCGGTAGCCTTCGCCCCAAATGTACTTTCAGGTGGCCTTTGCCTCAAGCTTAAAAAGAAATATTAACTTTGTAATTTAACTGTTTCTTTAAATATTATATATTTATGTTTGCCTCGGCTGAATCAGTATTATTGTTAGAGACACGTTTCTCTTAGCAGGGTTATGGTGCAACTTAAGAATGTAGGCTTACACAGATTATAATTTTACTTCACTCCTTTTATTAATACTTGATACGATTTAAATAACACTACTGATATAGAGCTGTGAGATTCTTTTATTAATTACTTGTACTTTTTAACACTTAAAACTATTTTTGTCTCACACGAATACGTATTAAATTTCTTGAGGACACTTTTTGCATCTGGTTAGTAACGCTGTCTGCAACCAACTGAACTTGTAAATTTCTGTATTTCAAGTATCTGATTGGCAATTCCTAATCCAATAGAATACCTTCATTTAACTAAAGGCTTTTTCTGGTTGTTGATTGGCTATTTTTAAACTGTCTCAAAATTTACATTATTGCTTCCAAGAATCACAAATAACATTATTAAACTCTCAAACTTATTATTGCCTCAAGGTTACCTCATTGTTACCTCATTGTTAGCAACTTTTTACCTATTTCTCACAGCTCCTACATTATTAAATTAGTAATACATTCACATAACATTATTACATGTATACAATGACTGTTACATACATTTTTTGTATATATTGTTACATACACATATTGCTTTAAGGCAGGGTGCTATTGAATTTACATATTATATAATTAGGCTGAAATTATTTAAGTGTTAAAAATACTGCCTCAAGTTGTGTGGTAACTAAAGAATTGCAGGTAGGGCTGATTGGTTCAGTGTGGGTGAACTGATGCACAAGACTCTTGTGTACCATAAAATAAAAATTGTTTGATACTATGCTAAGTGCTCTTATTTACAACTTAGGTATGATAAGTAAAATTCAGTTTACATTGCATTTTTACAATCCAACTTATTTTTATGCTGTTGTACATTTTAAGAAAAAAGTATTGGGCCATTTAAAATTTGCAAATCTCCATTGTAGGATACTCATTCTATGATCTTGAGAGCCTTCTGCAAACTATTATACTGCTCACATTGTTATTGAAATTGTAATATTATGAGTGCAGTTATAGCATATTTCAAAGAAATTAACTGCAACTTGGCAGATGGAAGTAAATATTTTATTTTTATTACAAGCAGAATACAACATAATATGATGTTGGGCTACTGCACTGGGTTGTAATTTGTTCACATAGTGCTAGTTGATGGTCTCATAATGGTGATTGTCAGTGTTGAAGTGGTTGGTATGCCCATTTATGGAGACTGAGCTTCAGGGAGGAGTATAATTGTGTCAAACATATTCAGAATTATGTACAACTTGGCTAAAGATCACAGTTCTCGTTTAGTATCTTAAGTACACAGTTCTCCTAAGAATCTCTTGATTAGATACCCTTCTAATATCTCGAAGCATGAGTTATATTAGTGTCTTCTTTTTTTCTCACATTCAAACAACCTTTAAAAGTAACTATAACATTGGGGAGTCTCGTAAATTTGTGAAAATCAATGTTGTGGAGCAATACTGATTTTCCAGCAATAAATCAATACTAGTAAAAACATGAATAATGTCAATTGAAGTGCAACTTGATGTTAATAAAAAATGATATGTTACATTCACATTACTTTCTGTACCCCTGTTTTACAAGCTACTATTACAAAAGCTATTCCTCTATTTGCTTTATGTTAATTGAGATAGACATTTGCTTAAATGGTTTGATTACACATTCTGTTTTAGGTACAAAGGGAATAAATAGGCTTGAGCAATAGTCAAAACCTTTAAAAGCGGATCACTATATGATGGCTTTGAAATTTGTTTCTCTTTGCATGACCATGAGAAAAAAAAAAAAAAACCATAGCGACTTAGTAGTTGACAAAAGTATTGGTACTTGACTATTCAAACCAAAAATAAAGAATATCTTGGAAATGGGTAATTAAAAAAAAACTTAAATTTTGTGTATAAGCCAGATCTACATTTTTATACTCGTAGTAAGTGTTTGCCTATCTCTTTTGGTTCAGAGTTGTACGAAAATTAAATTGAATTTTATTTGTGGACGCTCTTTAACTGCTGTGGTCCTTAGCGTCCCATTCTATATTGGGCATGAAAGGCCTCTTTATCAGGCTTGAGGTTCTTTTACGTGCCATAAATCTACGACATGGGACCACCGGCTTTACTTCCCTTCCAAAGGAAGCCGTGCTAAGGATTTTTACGTCTGAAAATAATCCATCGCCCTCCAGATTTGACCCCGCAACCTCGGAAGCTAGAGGCTAGCATGGTAACCACGACCACGCGAGTTGTACAAAATTCATTCAGAATGATGAGGGCTCCACAGGCTATTCACAGAATTTTTAAGGTATATATTTTGTCATGCAAATATCTTAAACATAGGGTATTTTAGTAAAAATCATAAGAGCTATTTTTGAGAAAATAAAAAGTAACACTTTTCCATGTAAAGGGTATTTTGATGTGGGGGGATTTTTTTGAAAATCTTTGTTTTGCATTGCTGGAAGATACTGAACTTTACATCCAAGATTTCAGTTTTGAGTTATGCTGTTTAAGGACACTCACATAAACACAAAGGCCTTTTTCTAAAAATGCTTTATTTATTTATTCAGGGGATGTCAAAACATGTATATCCATTAAAAATCTCATAAATTTTTGGGTGAAATACAATATTTCCTCTACTTGCTATGGGTAAGAAGTAGAGAAAGTAAAAGCTTGATAGGGTATTAAGTCTGCTTCTTTTGTCGAAAGTCCACCAAAATTGGCCGGTAATAGCTCCATTTTTTATAACGGATTAAAATATTAGTCCTAAAGCTCTGGTCAAAAAAAAAAAAAAAAAAAAGAATAGATCTTCGCAGATATGAGGATTTGAACCATATGCTCTGCAGGTGAGTAGAGATTTCAACCACTTGCTTATTGAGAAAAAATGCAAGAATTGCATTACTACATATCCAATCTTAATACACTAGATTCTGATTTCGAATACTGAGAAGGTTAAACATTTAATTATATATATAGTGCTCTGAAAGCAGTTCCAGAAATTGATCCATTACTTTTTTCTTAAAATATACATCTGATATAGTTTTCTTGTCAATTCTCCCCCTACTCCTCTGTTGTGGTAAAAGGAAGGGCTTGGCCAGACCTTTGAAAAGGTTTTACACATGTATAATCTTCCCATTTATAACATTATTTATCCCTATTCTCAATAGCAGTTTGTAAGACTGGTTTGATGAAAATTTATTTTAGAAAAGTTTACATCCTTGCATAAATACATAAACTGTAATTTTTATCACTTTTGAAAATAAGTGATCTGTTTTTCAGTCTAAGAGAAGAAACCTTTTGGAGTCATTTTTGTGAAACAGATGTTTATATTGATGTTGCATTAACAGGGCATCATCACACTCATCACCAGTCGACTGGCTACAGGGCAGCGAGCATATCAACACCTCTATGCCATGCGACTGCATCATCCACCAACTGGTGAGGTGTATTGGCTCCACCAGGACACGACAATGTATCAGGTAAAGAAGATTTTTGGTGGAAAGTGTTATCCTATACTTGCATACAAAAAGGCTATAATCAGCGCACTCATTAGATTAACTTCTGCATAGATTTGTTAGCATAGGCAGTTGTTGCATAGAGCTAGGGTCAATAGGTAATTTTCTTCTAATGAAATTCCTTCTGTTATAAATAGCTGCTTGTTTGCAGTTAATAGTTAAATATTCTAACATAATTTTTCTATTGCTTCTAAATAGCTTTGTCTGTGTCCTTGCTCTGAAAGCAGAACAAAATATGGTAACATCATTCTCAGTTGCAAAAAAACTGGTTTAAACATAAGAGTGTTAAGCAGTGTTAACATAATGAGTGCAGCATAATAATATGTTGAAGCTTTACTGGTGTAAACGTTTTTACTGCTTTTGCAATACTGCTTCATGCAAATTTGTCTTCTCTTTTAAGTCTTATGTTTTCTATTTTTGTATCCATCCCTCTTATCAGAAAGTTGAATCAGAATAAAATTCTTTCATTACTATTTTAAATTGCATGCTGCTTGCGTATAATGTAGTACAAAACATTAATAAATAATTATTCCTTATTTATAAACTAGCAGAATGTACTCATTCTAGACAGGCAAATTGTTTATAAACCTCTTGAGTTACCTCATATTTGTTTGGGTTATAAAGAGATTGATAGTTTTGTTGTAATGTTTGAAATATTTTCAGTATCTCCTGATTCGAACAAATGGTTCATTATAACATATTTTATGAGTTAATAATTATACACAGGACAAACAATAGTCTTATGATGACAGAACAGCTGTACGACAATAAAGAGGTTTGAATAGGAGGAGATAGAGGAGTAATTAGTGTAGAAATGAGCATAGAGCCAAGTGCATAGGTTATCTAGCTCATTTGAACGTGAGTATACCACAATAGAAGATGTGAATAAATGATATAAAACAATGAACTAGTCTGAGATGTAACATTGCAATTCTTACTTTGAATTAGAATAATCTTCTGCTACAGGAACAACTGCCAAGTTGCTCAGAAACGTGAAGATATCAATGTAATTTATATTGAAGATATCAATAATGGACTGTTCTGTCTTACGGAGGTGAAGAGATGAATTTGTTGAGTTGGTCTTGTATTTTCTCTCATTTAGACATTTTCATTTATGGTACAAACATAAATCAGCAGCAGCAGCTCAGTTTTGGTCCCATATCATGGAATTAACCCAGTCATAAACTTTTAAAATACTCAAATAACCCATCAGAACTGTCAGTGTGGGGGGGGGGGGGAATGCACATTTTGTAGCAATACGACCATGTAATGAATTTTGAAGTACCTCCAATTTCCTAACTAATTTATCATCTACTATGTGTACAAGATTCATCGGCTAGTACACTGTCTCCACATGTACACAGAAAGATCTTAGAGAATCTTTTGAGTTTTTCGCCAGGTGGTCTGTAGCTACAGATACCAAGATGGGCGACTGAGGTCAGGAAGAATTGTTAATGGCAGATCTGCAGTTGAAATACCACCAGAACTGTCTTTCCTGATAAGGTTTTTCCAGGATTCCTTCATCCTCATAATTGGTCGACGCCTGGAAGATATCTTAAGCTAGGCATGAATGCATCCTTCCCAAATTTGTTTTTCAGATTATCACTACATTTCATATGTCATCAGTGTCTAATGTCTGGTCCCATATGTGGTAAGGATTGGAGTTGAATACTATTTAAAAAGATAGCCATAGTTAAAGATGGGAGCAAAAATGTTCTAAGTAAGTTACAAGTAAGTGAAGTGCAGTGTTAGAACTTCAACTGGTGAGTGTTTCATGTCATGTGATATGATTTGTTTCATAAAAAAAAACTATCACCCTCTTCTAACTATTTAATACTTATCCAATAAAGGGTATGGGGGAAGAAGAGATGTCAGGAAGGTATATGTTTTACAGGAAACACTGTTAAAGTTAGAATAACTGCCTGTATAGCAAAATTGAGTTAATTCTTTTGGAACCATGCAACTCTTTCTTACCTTTTTAAGCACTGCTTTAGATAGCTTTCATCTGAGCCAGGTTAAAGAAAATAAGGTAAAGCATTGTTTGAAGTGTGGGGAATTCCATAAACATCTCATTCTTATCTTTCAAGCATACTGGAACCAAATATAAAAGTTTCATATTTTTGCTGCTTTTTTATATAGTTTTGTTATGCGGTTCTCTCTTTCAAACACATGTGCCCACATACATAATATATTTTTCACAAGTCCCCATTTTTGGGGGGAGGGCTTTTGGTATCAAAATACATTTTGTAAATGACATTTCTGTATTATACTTTTGGGTTGAATGGGATACCTCTTCTGTCTTAGGTAAGTGTTGAACGTAAAACAAATGAGGGGGAATCAGGGATGAGAATTGAAACTTCTGCTATTTTCTTTTTTTCTGCCTTTTAGAATTAAGTACAGGATGTTTCTCTCTAGGCTTTCTATGAATATAATAATGTTTAAAGAATATGTTATGCAACATTGTTTGTGAGAATGTTTACTATTGCTAAGCTTATGCGTAATTGCCTAATGTAAACTTAATTTGTAATTGCAGGTGCAAGAAAAGTATGAACGCAAGCACCCTCACTCTGAGTGGCGGTATGAGTTGAGGGTGAGGTACCTGCCACAGAACCTTACAGATCTATACGAGAAAGATCGTGTTACTTTCTATTACTACTACGATCAGGTAAGTTGTTTTTTATAAGTAATCCCATGATAGATTATGAATTTTTCTTATGAAACTTGTAGCCTCGAATGGGATTTACTAAGTCTATCCCATGAATAATATGTAACAGATTATGTAAATAATAATTATTTTCATTCTTGTGTTGTTTAAAATCAAATCACCATTGTGTCAACTGTCAGATCACAGCATACTGAATGAATGAACAATTGAATGTGTTATGGAATACCTACTAATCAATGCTACCAGCATTGGGAGTGAGAAATGGTTAACCTCAAAATAAGCTAAAATCAGAACAAAATAAAGATACATTTTTGTCAAGAACACGATGCATGTATTTGAAAATTGACACTATTTGAATGAGCATTGATTAAAAACACAACTTAATGAGTTAAGCTGTTAATCACTGCATACGATTCTACTATGTTTTAGCAATGAGATGAAGTTTTATCCGATAAAATTGTATCTTTGGAAGCATATAATAAGACAACCAAGTGTGATCCGCCGATATCCTAGGCATTGTTAAACATTATTGGTCAGTATGAATGTGATAATTAAATATTTCATTGTTGTGGTCATTAAGAAAAATTGGTCTGTATTCATTGTGTAGGATGACCATATTTTTATTGCAAGTAGAGTAGATGTTCTAATAAAAGTATTTACTTACAATCTTTTGGATATGCTTTGATAGGCCATGCTGACATTTTCAAATGACTTTTGTGAGGAATCGTCCATTATTAGGTGATGTGGAGTTTCTGATGAAATCTGTGGCTGGAATGTTTTCCCAAACAGATTTGTTATTATTGCATCTTGCAATGTTATTTAGAAGAATGAGAACAGGGTGAATTTTGTGCCCTCTAATTGGTTGTTATCTCAAGTTTTCAGCTTTTGTGTTTATCATAGTTGTAGGCCTATTTATGCATGTTACGTTGGCGCATTCTGAGCAAGATGTTGAGTCATTGCTACCAATTTGGGAAATCCAGAGCTGTAGTCGTGATTTTTCATTGTGGTTTGTGCTTTCACATTTTGCAAGAGTGATTTGATTTTTATCATTCAGACTTTCATCAAGTATGGATACAGAACATTTTATATAAGAAGTTTGTATTATGAATTCAATTTGGGATGTTGCATCAGAAAGTTACAAGAATCGTGACAAGAACTAAACATACTGTCCATGAACCTTGTGCTGTTTATGGATGTAGACTGCACTCATTGTTTCCCCCTTCCCTGAGTTAAGGGTTTGTAGCAATAGTATAATTAAATGTGGAAACGGGCGGTAGAACTGATTTCCCAATAATACACAATGTGTCACATCACATGCATAAATAGACCACTAAAAATTGTGCTGTATCATATCATATTCCTTGTTCTGTGACACAAAATCGCACGCTTAAATGAGGCTTTAAGTTTGTTGTTATTCTCGCACTGCAATTTGTAAGTTGTGGATTTTCTTTGGATTCATTCTATTGCTTTTTTCTTTGAATTCAATAGTTTGTGCTGCAGGACTTATTTTATGTGTTAGGATTATGCCAGAAGATCTAGAGGAAGCGAGATTAAATGCTAACGACAAATTTGTATAAGCAATATGCTTGATAGTCTGAAATGGAGTCAGCAGTCAGTAGTTGGTCATCAGACAACAATGTTTTACACATTGACACATTTTATTGCTGGACAAACCTTCAGAATGGGACAACCACATGGGATTAAAAAATAACAAATCTTTTAAGTTACTAAATTAAGTGAAGTAGTATACAGGGAGATGATACTATAATATCTGGATAGACATTGTTTACACTTAACCTCCTTACATTTTAATTTCTGGGCATATTTTGAGAGAAATCGCCCTCATCATCACAGTTCTTCTCTTGGCTTACATTAATGGTACAGCTCCTTAAATAACGATTAGGATTAGTTGATGAAGGGGACACCTAGCATCTCGACCTGCAAAACATCTTTTGTGCACACACCCCCGGGAAGAAGGGATGAGATAAAGGAACCGCTGGGGACGTATGGACTGGAAGACCGGCCGATGCAGACGACAGAGACGCGCAGAGTTCCTAAGAGTTACAGCCCTGACCACCCGGCCGGAGAGCGCTCAACGGCGGCCCTACAGCGGAGACTGGGGAAAGCTCGACCCAGCAGCCGAGGCGTAAACGGCCACCATCTGACGGGGCTGAGGAGTGCCAACACACAAGCCTCTGCGCCATCTGTCCGCAGCCGACCCACATGCAGCCCTGGAGTCAACCTGTAACACGAAAGGGGGAGAGAGAAATTCGGGAAAACCCCTGAAAAAACCCAGGTTCAGGAAAGTTGTCCGCAGGAATTGAACCCACAACCTCCCGAATGAGGGCCATAGACATTACCACCCAAGTCATCCCGCTCGTCTAAATACCCCTTTGTCCTCCCTGAGTGCAAAAGAGTTGATGAAAGTTTGGCATCACCAGACAAGCCCAATTTGGCCGATGCCTGTATGGTATTCTCTTTAATCATATAGTACAGTGGTTCTCAAACTGTCATACTTTGCACCTCCTTTTTTTTTTTACCTTGGATAATTCTGTATTCCACTGTATAATATAAGATAGAAAGTAAGATTATATTAATCCAATACGTTGAAATGTAAACTCAATTTAGCAACATTGGCTATCACTGCTGACATTTCACTCTATCTGTCAAGCTTACAGTACCCCACCCCTCAAGGGAGCATGCCCTACAGTTCAGAACTGCTGATATAGTATAACTATAAAAAGCCTAAGTGAATTAAATTATCTCATTAACAATACTGTTTATATCTGCAACTGTCCCTAAAGCATATCTGTAGCATTGGTACCTGGCCAAAATTTTTTCCCAATACAAATTAAATTCATTGAGGCGCAACAATTATTTAAGACAAAAATAAAAATCACGTCCATGCATAATGATGTTTTTATTTATATTTACAATTGATACACATTCATTCAGTATCATCTAATGGTTGCGGCTCCTGTACCACTTTCGGGAAACTAAGCAATAGAGATAATTTTTGCTATGTTTTTGGGCTATTGCTTCTATGAGGGTGAAAATCTCTGGATCATTTGAGACCAGCAGCCAGAGAAGTCATCTCTCCCCTCATGAGCATTTTCAAGAAATGATGCTCTCAGTACTCCTTTAGAAACTTGTAAATGAAATTGAGTTTTTATTTATGGATACTCTTTAACTGCTATAGCGAAAGTCTGAAAATATTGCTCAGAGGCCTCTTTATCAGGCTTGAAGTTTTTTATGTGTCGTAAGTCTACAACTTGGGACCACTGCTTAATTTTCCCTTCTGAAGGAAGCCATACTAAGGATTTTTACGCCCAAAAAAATCCACCGCTCTCCGCCAGGTTTGATTTCACAACCTCGGGAAGTAAGGCTAGCATGGTACCCCTAGACTACGGAAGTCGTCCTCTGTGGACTAGTGGTACCGTGCTAGCCTCTAGTTCCCGAGGTCGCGGGTTCAAATCCGGCGGAGGGCGATGGATTTTTTCGGGCGTAAAAATCCTTAGCATGGCTTCCTTCAGAAGGGAAGTAAAGCTGGTGGTCCCGTGTCGTAGATTTACGGCACGTAAAAGAACCTCAAACCTGATAAGAGGCCTCTGAGCAAAATTTCCGGTCTTTCACGCCCAATATAGAATGGGATGCTAAGAACCATAGTAGTTAAAGAGCGTCCATAAATAAAACAATTTATTTAATTTCCTAGACTACGGAGGACAACATTTATAAACTTGTCTCTCACCTCTTGGGCATTGGGTGTAATTTATAAGCCAAAAATAAGCCAATTTTATTTACTGATTCTAATAGAGAAGGAATTGAACTACTTTTGGAAAATAAATCTCAGTAGCGTATAGTGGAGCTAAAATTAAAATTGTATTAGAAATAAAAAACAGAAAAGTACATGAGTTATTGCCACAACTAGTTGACTAATAATTTAAGCTTATAAAACAGCAAACCGAATTCAAAACAATTGGATATACAAACAACAAAGTACAAACTGTACTTTGAGCCTTGGAACTTCACAGTTGCTAACTTGAACCACATGGATAGTTATAGTGCTTGAGCAAACTTTCACTTGTGAGGACTCTTGTCAGACTGAGCAATGGAAATTTTAAAATTAACCTGGTGGGTCGGAATATCCCAGTTCATTGACCTTTGGTTTTTGTGCTTGACAACTGTTTTAAATAAAGTTTTCTCTTCAAGTTTTGGCCAAGTTTTCAGGGTCTATGGGCCACTGTGCTGTAGTGTGAGGGGTCCCAGATTCAATTCTAGCAGAGAGATTTCTTTTGCTGGGATTCTGGTACATGCCTCTTGTTAGGTTCCTGCACACCAATTAAGAAACCATCAAACTACTATCTGGGGAAAACAGGATGTTGACCGCATGCTAACCCCATACTTAAGAGTTGTGGTATTGTTTAAAACTAAGAGCTGTATTTTTGGTATAATACCAAATTGGGTATTATATGATATACATGCTATATTGGTAAAATTGGTTGGATTGTGGACATGAATGTTTGTAAGGAATACGAACATTTTTTATTTTGAAAAATGATAGTTATTTTGTCATGTCAATAGCTATATCAAACAGACACTCCAAGGAATCGTAAATAATTTGTTACTAAATTAAATATGAGTTATTTTAATGTAAAATAAGTGCACCCATTCTTACAAAAATAACATTAAATACTCTTTCACAATAGATTCCATGAAAACACAAAAAAGCAAAACTAGAATATTTTATGTCAGAATTGTGATGCTTTTATTAAGAGCAGGCAAGAAAGTCCTTCAAAACTGGAGACATTATCAATGAAAAGGTACACAGGCAATTTGTATTCAGCAATTCCTAAGATTAAACGTCTTAATTGCTGTTTTTGATTCTCATCTGGTTTTGGTGTACCTGCTTGTTCATCCTTGTATTAGCGATTCTATGTACGGAAACCAGCTTTTTGGTTGTTGTGGGAGAAAGTGTGTTCCTGGTTTTTGTGTGGATTCGCCCGTGGGTAGACCAGTTGTGTTCACTTGCAACTGATGAGTTTAGAGTCCAGCAAAGTTATTGGTGTTTGCCACATAATCCTCTTCATCAGATAGAAGGTGCAACATGTTGAGGAGCAACCCATAAAGTGTCTCAGAAAAATTTCCATCATTAACTTTAAATTCACCCAAGTTAGCCATAATATTTCACTGTTATGCACTAGCATGTTGCTTAAAGATAAAAACAAATAGCCTGGTGGTTATGCACAATGGTGATCGTTGCATAATTAAGGTATTAGACTAGCATTAATGTAGTAAAAATGCATTTTAGTATTATATAGTGTAGTAGAATGGTTTTATTTTGTTAAGTTTGTTAGCTCCACGTTGTGGTAGCCAATTTGTGGCGGTATTAGTGTTTGTTTTAAAGAATGCTACTGTTTATTTGCCGCACGTATAAAAGACAATTTGTCGTGGTCACTTCGTGTTATCTTTTACTGAGCGCCTATTATTGTATTTAATTTTTGGGTTCACTGTCCTCCGGCTAGCTATGATCTCTTGGTCAAGCAAATCTCTTAATCAGGTGTGTAAACGGAAAGGAGCTTTTATCCAAAGATAACACTGATAAAAGAATTTGTTTTATACTTTTATTGTCGTAACACATTATGCACTTTCACGTATTAATCTTGACACTTGCCAAACTGAAACATGACTGTTTCTGTTGAACTCGACGACGTGTAATGCACAAATGTTTCCGATGGACTGGACGAATTTGCCTCTGACTTAGCTCTTTTTATACTCCCACACCCTGATATGCCTAAAGATTATAACTGAGCTGCTATTGGTTAATAAAACGCGCCAACATTAGCGTCTATTTTTATATCCAATGAAAATTACGAAAACATATGCTCTAGGGAAAATGTTCCAGCAAATTCTAAGAAAAACGCGCCAATATTACGTCATTTGCTCGTCTCTAATAATGATAAACAGCTCACCCCCTTGCTACATTATTGCACGCTATTATTGTCAGTTTCAGTAAGGCCGTATAAACCCACTTGTCAACAATGCTTACAATCATCAAACATCTCAAATCAATGTTACACAATAATGCATATTCATACTACAATCACTCTGACATTTACATAATTTGTGATACAAATTACTGCGTCATATGTCCCACTAGAAACACAATTATAAATACTTACAACTTGTTTGGAAATTTTATAATTGGGTTTTTAGTCTCCTAAATCTTGGAACACACGCTATTTATCACTTTCACTTAACACTGCACACGTATTTAACACACGACATATGTTTTGCCTTTATCTCGCCACTATTTACTGGCTCTGGTGTAATGTGTTTAGACATTAATCTGACATTACAATTTTTTTTTTATAGCAAATACTGTACCCTGAATTATTTAGTTACTGTTACAAAATTGGTCTACTTTCTTAGATTGTTGACAAAAGTTTATGCATTCAAGAATTTTTGTAATTATTAAACATATTTACCAAAAATATTCACCTTCTACACAAATATATTTACATCTCTTAAATCTAGACACTGTTTCACATTATCTGTTTGCTACATAAATATTTGTTTTAATTATTTTTACCCCATTTTTATTGTTTTGTACTTTATATTCACAATACTCTTGGAATTATATCTACGTACTTTTACTTTAATATAACATTAAGTTTTAATTATTACATGCTTCATTTCAAATGCTGTTACAGTTACTAAGAAAATGTTATTTTTCCCTTTAAACATTTAGTTATGTCCAGAATTTTATTTCTCCTTTCTCATGATGTACATACATAGTTAACCCTCTTACATTCCAATACATTGCTCTGCAGTTCAGCTTTAACTATCCTGGATTTACTTTTTATCTCATTGCTATTCCCCTCCTGGATCAAATTGTCTGTGGCTAAACATTACTCGTAGCTGTATCGTAACCTTCCAAAATTTATTCATGAATAACCTCTTTAAGGATTCATATGAAATTTCAACCCCTGATACCATTTGAAAAAAAATCTAAAGTTTTCTGAACCACACATCTCTTGACAACTATCATTTTCAATTCTTGCGGTATTTTTTTAACTTGAGAATACTCTGACAAATCTGTACTAAACTGTACTGGATTGGAGTTTTCATTTTGAACAACTTGGTACTTGTTAATTTCAGAAGTTAGTTTTTGATTATTTATAGGCAAAACTTTAACTTCTTCAGATAATTTATTTCTTTGCGTTTCTGATTCTTTCTGAATTTCAGATATCTCCCCTCTGAAATTAACTTGCACGTGATTTAAATCTGCATTCGTAGCCTCATTCATCTCTCTTACCTCACTTGAAATACTATTCATTCGGCTACCTAACTCTGTACATTCTACATCAGCATGTTCAATTTTAGTATTAACCTCACCTTTTTCGTTAGATATTTCACTGCTCATGTCTGACATTTTCTTTGAAACTTTTCCTATCTCACTTGCTATTATTTCCTGATTCTCATTTCTCATTCTTGGCATACTACTATCTAACTTCATAACTTTCTTTTCAATTTCTTCCCTGCTTTGATCTAATTTTTGCTCTAATTTCTCATTACTCCTACCAATATCTTCCATTATTTTCCTATTTCTATTTTCCATATCTTCCCTTATTTTCCTATTTCTATTTTCCATATCTTCCCTTATTTGCCTATTTCTATTTTCCATATCTTCCCTTATTTGACTGTATGTTTGTTCTAATGTCTCATTCCTCTTAATTATTAATTTACCAATATTTCTCAGCATTTCCATCATTTCCATCATCATACCAGCATCAAAATTAACATTTCCTGCTATTCTATTCTTACTTTCTTCACTAGTATTTCCTCCCCCAAATCCTACATTGTTTGAGCTATTTTCTGTAACCTGTATTGAATTACAGCTAACTGTTACATTATCCCCTTCCATAATTGTTTCTTCAGTATTATTAATAGGCATTGTTTTCTTAATCCTACCACTCCTCAAGTACATTTAAATTTTTACACCCTTTTTTTTTTTAGAATAAATAAAAAAAAATCACACTTTTCTAACCTTTCTGATGCTATCTGCTGATGTTGCTTTGATATCCAATTTCCTGCCCCTCTTTCCTAGGTTATATGTCGCTTGTGTGTCGTATTATGATGAATCTGCATCGTCTCGATGTTTTTGTGTCCACTCATCCGCGTCGTCTGTCATTCCTGTAGTTGTTTCTGGAATCTGCGTCTTATAGTTCAGTTCACTGCTCCATTCGCTCCACGTCCTGGTTCCTTCGCCCCTTCCTAGTTATTTCACTCCTTCCTGGTTAATTCGCCCCACGTTCTAGGTGCCAATTTGCGACGGTTTTTATGTTTATTTATTTATTGAGGCCCACGTTTGGGAGCCAATTGGTAGTAGAATGGTTTTATTTTGTTAAGTTTGTTAGCTCCACATTGTGGTAGCCAATTTGTGGCGGTATTGTCGAATACCTCACATTTATTTAATTATTATTTAACTACAGAGGAGGGCAACTCGCTTGTGAGAGGGATCGTTGAACAAACAAAGAACTTTAAAACTCGAGGTATCGACAAGGGACGTAGCTAAAGTTATCTCAAAAATATTCTTACACTAACATAATTCCTGGCTGAAGGGAGAGGCAAGGATTCTATTCTACCATAATTAAAACGGCAAGGAAATGAACAACTAGTAGATTTATTATAATATGTGCTTACCCCATGTGTCTGCCGGGCGAGGACGCCATGGTACAGTTATCCGTCCACCTGACGCGAAGACTAGTCACAGACTACTTGAAAACCCACGCTAACTTGGCGTCACTAACGCCATCCCCACCAATGAGACTGTTTCCCCTCAATCGCCCCTCCTCAGATAAACTGCCAACCTTCGACTTGGGTAACCAGAGGACACAGCTATTTCTATAATCTGTGCACATGCCACATCTCCCCCTGGCCAACGAAGTCGACGTCCTCGTCGACAGAAAGAAATAAATACAATAAACATGAAAAAAAAACAAGACAAAGACATACCAAAAAAAAATGACATACAAATGTGTGAAGTAAAATATAACAGTAATATATATGTGTGGTAAGCACCCAGCCGACGACAATATTGCTGGGCGATGTGGAGAGACGAGCGACTTAGTATTGTTAATGCACTTAGCTTTAGCATCCCGCACACGCAGACACCACGCTGCCTTAGTTCACAGGCACACTACACTGCGCAAAAGGGTGATGAACTGCCGTAACTGTTTGTGGGTGGGTTTAGACAGTGCCCACAACGACGATTTGTCCTGGTGTAGAATTAGCACCGCAGGTCTCTGGTGATGACAACAGGGTGGGCAGTCGCTGGCTTGGACTGCCCCCCGACATGGTGGCTCCTTATGCCACGGCAGTGTAGTGGCTGCCCGACAGCTTCCCTGTGGTGTTTCTTGACTTCTGGTGTGCCCTGGGGATGCTGATGCACCTTCTCGCTCTCTGCCACAGCGAAAGACTAAAACAAAACCACCACACAATAAACAGGATGCTCCCACAAACAATCACACATAAAAGAAGGGTATGTCCTTTACAATTAAAGATTTTAAAGTATGAAAAGTGTACACTAAAAGAATTCTTATGACATGGGGTAAAGAAAGAGAAAAAAAATTAGTACAAATTGGCATAAGAAAGAAATTTTACAGAGTTGCCATCTAAAGTGTAACTTACAATGCTTCACAATCCAAATAAGAGTAAAACAGACTCAAAATACATAAACATGACAGAAATGAAACATCACCTTGTTTTGGGATCCCAATATTACATCTCAATAACCAGCTGGTATCACTAACAAAAGAAAGTAAGTGCACTTACAAGACAATCACACATGACGATGAAATGAACTCATTCACACTGACCATGGCCCCAAATTACACACAACACTGACTTAACTATCTACTCAAACTAGTGTATACATCACTACAAGCTACATCCACAATACATTTCTAAACTACGCCACGTGACATGCTTTCAACTACTAGTGTCCTACTCTTGTCACCAATACAACTTCTTGTCCACATCATTATCTTTCTCATCGCAGTATTAGCATCAACGCAATCATAATCATCAACATCATCAGCAGTAATAGTGCAATCTCGATCATTACTCAAAACAATATTGTCACATAACATTCCTGAAAATGAAAGCTCAATTAAGCATATAGTACACCTGAAACACATTCCTGCAGCATAATACAACAAACAAATGATTTGCAGTTACCAAAACACAATTCAAAATTTAAATTACACCCACAAGAATAATACACTTGTAATTTAGCAGAGACATTCATATCACACATTCCTGAAAAACAAAGCTTAATTAAGCATCAGTCAGTAAAACAATAAATTTAGCATACCTGTGTGAGTCGTAAAACTGTTTCATTCATCCAAACTTTAGCACTCACAATGATTACATACTTACAGGTGATGTTTTTCTTTTCTCTTACTCGTTTACCACAAAATTCCCGTGCAAATTATCCAAAATCTGGTAACACACGTACAGCTGGTTCATCAACATCCACATCGTACTGGTCCATATCAGAAGCACATCAAACCTAATTAGGTGTAGATACTGGCAAGGTTGGTAGCTCCTGAAACTTTTACTTACATGAGTAACTGTGAAAGATTTGCCCCTAAAAATATGCATTGCGGAATTAAACCAAACTTCTCAACGGTAAAGCAAAATTATCATCATTATGATTTTCTCAGAGCGGCCATTAGCAGTAGTAGCGAACATTTCAAAATTCTAAAGTAACTTATACGCCGACATCCTACTGGGATTCTTCACGTGAGAGGGGTCAATGACCGGGCGGCAGACAGCTGATTTCTTTGCAACAGGCGTACCAACACTGGAGCAATTACTATATCAGATTTCTGTGCAGTACGTCTCTTAGGTATGATTGCAGCACAAAAGATAACGCAACCAATAAACAAACCGTAGGACCAAGCAAACAGATTACACCAAACTAAACACTTATAACATCACATGAATGTAAGTAGCAAGAGTAGAACATAGCCAAATAAAACAGTTGCAGAAAGAACACAATTAAGGCGCCCGCGGCGAAATATCAGAAAATTATACTAACACACGGCTACACAAGCCACTTGGACACAATACCAAGATTTTTAAGCAGAATGAACACATGGAAGAAAACAAAATGATAGCTTCAGTGAGAAACCTCGAACTGGAAGTTAAAAAACTACGTCACACTTACTGTGACCACCGCTAATATTCTCAAAAAGGAGCAGAATACAGACTTGTAATTTAAACTAGCACACAAAACTTCTTTTTTTTTTTTAAATCAAATGTATATAATCTGATATGCACACGCAAATAAACGCGCCAAAACACGTGCTGAGGAATACTGGTTTCACAAGCTAAAATTATTGCTGAAATGCACGACCACGCGGGAATTACACAACACACGTGCGTACATAAAAGTTACACGAAGAATGACCCAGAAAAGTGCAGTAAATAGCTAGAAATCACAATCACTGGAATATAAAGTTATACATTTCCAAACCACTGCTAATAAGCACAAAAAACAAGATTTGCAAACAAATAGCCAACACGCGACGAGCACATTTTGAAACAACAACTATATCGCTCGTTTCTTCTCAACTTTCACAAAAACATTTTTTGGAAAATAACCAGCACGAAGAACGGAACACAGTGATATAATTTAAAGGAAATGAAACCAAAACAAGGGGAGAATGGAGTCAGAAGTTTTAGCGTCACCCGGCAGACAATGGGAAAAAATGCAAAAATGAACTCAAAATTGAAATTTCGACACCAGACTTTCAGAAATGATGGAAACAAAATTTAGAAGAAGAGAATCACAAATTAAAGTATAAAAATCCTTACCCTTCAGCCAGAAAGAACTTTACATTTTTCACGACCACGTGGAGCAGAAACCGTTAAATTTGGAGGGAAAAAAAAATTTTTGCACTTAAAATCTCAAAACAAATCAAACCAATTGCTCGGCGCCTCCGCCAATTTGTCGAATACCTCACATTTATTTAATTATTATTTAACTACAGAGGAGGGCAACTCGCTTGTGAGAGGGATCGTTGAACAAACAAAGAACTTTAAAACTCGAGGTATCGACAAGGGACGTAGCTAAAGTTATCTCAAAAATATTCTTACACTAACATAATTCCTGGCTGAAGGGAGAGGCAAGGATTCTATTCTACCATAATTAAAACGGCAAGGAAATGAACAACTAGTAGATTTATTATAATATGTGCTTACCCCATGTGTCTGCCGGGCGAGGATGCCATGGTACAGTTATCCGTCCACCTGACGCGAAGACTAGTCACAGACTACTTGAAAACCCACGCTAACTTGGCGTCACTAACGCCATCCCCACCAATGAGACTGTTTCCCCTCAATCGCCCCTCCTCAGATAAACTGCCAACCTTCGACTTGGGTAACCAGAGGACACAGCTATTACTATAATCTGTGCACATGCCACATCATTAGTGTTTGTTTTAAAGAATGCTACTGTTTATTTGTCGCACGTATAAAAGACAATTTGTCGCGGTCACTTCGTGTTATCTTTTACTGAGCGCCTATTATTGTATTTAATTTTTGGGTTCACTGTCCTCCGGCTAGCTATGATCTCTCGGTCAAGCAAATCTCTTAATCAGGTGTGTAAACGGAAAGGAGTTTTTATCCAAAGATAACACTGATAAAAGAATTTGTTTTATACTTTTATTGTCGTAACACATTATGCACTTTCACGTATTAATCTTGACACTTGCCAAACTGAAACATGACTGTTTCTGTTGAACTCGACGACGTGTAATGCACAAATGTTTCCGATGGACTGGACGAATTTGCCTCTGATTAGCTCTTTTTATACTCCCACACCCCGATATGCCTAAAGATTATAACTGAGCTGCTATTGGTTAATAAAACGCGCCAACATTAGCATCTATTTTTATATCCAATGAAAATTATGAAAACATATGCTCTAGGGAAAATGTTCCAGCAAATTCTAAGAAAAACGCGCCAATATTACGTCATTTGCTCGTCTCTAATAATGATAAACAGCTCACCCCCTTGCTACATTATTGCACGCTATTATTGTCAGTTTCAGTAAGGCCGTATAAACCCACTTGTCAACAATGCTTACAATCGTCAAACATCTCAAATCAATGTTACACAATAATGCATATTCATACTACAATCACTCTGACATTTACATAATTTGTGATACAAATTACTGGGTCAATAGTATTTTTGCAATTCTATCTGTACTGCACTTGTACTATAATGTTTTCTTCAAGCATTATGTTAATTTGGCTTTATAAAGCACACTGCTTCATATTTAAGTGAATTAGTGTTGCTTTTATGTTTTTATTTAAGTTTAGATGCCATCAAAGCAGATACATTAAAGAGGTACATGTAATGAAATTACAAGAAGCAAATAAAGTAACTTTAATTTGGAATGCAGCACAAGGTTTTGTGACATGTTCCATAGTCTATAAACTTGCAAGAAATTGAAGTTGTTTTCTGTCACTTGACAACCATGCAATTTTCTCCTTCATTAAGCTCCCTAATCCTTGCCAAACATTACATCTCACTGCCAACTTGCTTCAGCAGATGCAGGACATCCTCAAGCATGTCAGTTTCCTCATTACTACAGAGATCTGGTCATTGTGTGCTGCCAAATCCTAATGATGCTCCATAACTTCCACCACATTTTTCCATAAAAATTTCTGTCATAATTAAAGTTCTAATTAGAACGTATCTTCCAATCCTAATTAACCCTGAAAAAGATTTGGCTTATTGAGAACAGAAAGTTAGGCATAAATTTTAAATTGAATGTTAGAAAGCTTTGCAGATTAATTTTTACTAAACACGGTATTTCTGCTTCTGTTGGCCCTCAGCTGAATTACAAAGACTGATCTTACTTTTAAAATTATTTAGTTCATTTCTGACTGCTGCATTGTCACTATATTCATACACTTGAATGTGTCACATTGTATAGTGTCCTAGCAAAAATATTTTGTCTTTAAGATTACATGTTAAGTGCTGATGCTCACAAAGATGGAGGAATTTCCGTTGTCATGCCATCAACCTTCCCTGTAGTTCTCTTGAACAGTGACCAAGAAGTCCATGCCTTCAAAATGATAAATTGTAACAACTCTCTTCTCTGGATTTGTTAAAATGAAAAACTCATTTCATCTAACAAGGCTCATTTGATTTCATGTAGTTATTCCTATTGTTTTTGTTTTTAATATTATTTTGAGGGATGATTAAATGGGCCAACGAATCTTAAAAGGAACGATTACATTGGCAGTTACGTACCAAGCTTTCCCAGAGAGGATATGTCATAAAGTTTAAATCTTGAACCCTGAAATTAGCACACTGTACTGCTGCACATAATGGAACAAAGTTTTGAGATTTTGAAGGTTGTTAAATTTAAAGGACTAGAGTAAATATTGTAAATTGTTTGAAATAAAATAAATTTTAATATTATTACCTATTTTCATCTGCCTATTTACAGCAAGCTGAGTGCTAGCCATCATCTTCAAAGCCCAGAGTATAACCTAAATAACATATGTTAGAATATAAATAAATGATATAGAAGCCAATGTTTTATCTTTAAGAGTTTTTTGCAAATGTCAGATGGGGCAAGTATTATTTCCATTCCTCCCATTGCTCTTTCATCTCCCCAAGCACTGCAGATAGGTTTGATAGGATTATAGTTCAACACTGGAAAACATGTGGGTTGTGTAACATGCTTTGAAAACCAGCATTTGCTTAATACACACTATATAAACATGTGTTTACTTTAATTCGCAGAGTTATCTAACAACTATTTGAACTGTGATTCTGCACAAGAACTTAAACCAACTATGGCTTACAGTACAGCTGAATACTGTGGGATGACCTTACTGTTTAGAGAGAGTGGAGATCATCCTGGTGTCTTTATTCGGTAGTACATTAAATATTAAGCACAGTATTGCTACCCGAATACATACTTTTTTGAATGATTGCACCAAAACTGGCAATCTTTTCAGGGACAGTGTGTGTTATACACATCATATCGTTAGTGGTTTCTTGATATTTAACTTGAATTACTATGTGCTGTGGATCAAAGTAACTATTGCCCTGCTTGACTTCTGGGTGTTATTGCTTTGCTCTTGACAATTATAAGCCATCATAACTCCTAAATCACATCTCACCCCAGTGTGGAACACATTATTTACACTGTGTAGAATGTGTCAAATTGTGTTTTATTCATAATTGTTTTCTATTCATGTCCAAAATGTTTAATATTTATTTGTACATGACATCAGACAATCAACCATCCTGAGGGCTTAAACTCCAGATCTTCACGACCATAACCTTCCTATCTACTACTTAAGACTATGCATGACATTTTGAAGTTATTGGATCTCAACTATTTTATTCCTATTCATCATTTTAAATACTCAACAGCTTCTGAGGGATGGCTTGTGTATCACTTACCAATACCATCTTAAACTTATAACAATTTACTAATTACTGAAAGGCCTTTGACATTTTTCTGCCTAACTCGCATGTTTCATTATGGGTGATTGTGCTGTCCATTTCTTTAGTAAGATCAGCTTCTAAGATCCTTTTGTGTTCCTCCAAGTCTTTAAAGTTCTATTTGTCTTTCCTGGCAGTTATTTTCTTTGCCATTTATATAACTATTAATGTATGATACACTTTGTGTATCCTATATCATAACACAATTAATTGTATTATTTGACCTTCATAGACAAATCTTGCCCAACAATAAATAAAAGCTCAACAGTTGTTAATGCCTAATATTGCTCTCTCTTAGAATGTAAATGGAATTGTGTGCCATATATGACAAAAACACATTCTGTAGTGAAATTTGACACCTTCTGCTACAGTATATTTTGCTTGTTTTTCATTTCAGGTTCGAAATGACTATTTATGTGCAGACCATGCAGCTCTTGACCAGGATGTTGCTGTACAGTTGTGTTGCTTGGAAATCCGATACTTTTTCAAGGACATGCCACAGATTGCCCTAGATAAAAAGTCAAATTTAGAATACCTGGAAAGAGAGGTAAACATTTATTAGAGTTCAAAGTTATAGCTAGCATATTATATACTCTCATACTAAGTTATTTTAAGTGAGTAGCGTATTAGGAACAAAATATCAAGAATGTAGACTAGTCTTCATGTAAATTCAGAAATAGCTGAAAGGCATAAACAAAGCAGTAGCTTTGCAGAACCGAAGTTATGTGAATGGGGCCTAATGTGGGTGTTGTAATGAGTACAGAGACAAGTTGATTGTTCACATATAAATTAATGCAAATAATAGTGATATTAAGCTCATAGAACTTGTAAATGCAAAATGACATTAGTGGCTATTAAAGATACAGAAAAGTAATGGGATTGATATCAACTAGATCATGAGAAGAACTTAAATTTTGTTCAGTGTAATACATAAAACCAAATATTTTACTAATCATTTCACATTTGTCTTTTCCTGTTACATTTACAAAAAATCACACCTTGATGTAAGTGCATAAACTAATAGAATCCAACAGAATAAATAATGGAAAAACACATGTAGTGTTTTGTATTGTATAGGTTGTCCACAAAGCAACTTGAGTGGAAATTGAGATTTCAAAATTTGAAGTGGCACTTAACGGCAATGCAGTTTCCTCTGCAGATGTTGGAACTATCCTGTGACATGTCTGCATAATGTGATACTTCATTTTGTTGACCCTTTCTGGAAGATTTTTGGAGCCATTGTGCAATGTGGTGTGTAGTGGTTATCCACAGCTTTTCCAGCATGTGAGGATTGTTCTTGTCCATCTGTTCCTTCAGTGATTTGCAAAGATAAAAATCTGTGAGGTCAGGAATCTGTTGTTGTTCACCAATGGCATTGGGGATTAATTGATCTGCATCATTTTCCCTCTGGCTTCCCAATATGATATGATATCTTTATTGAGCGTTGAGCTAATACAATACATTTGGGCATGATCAGCATCGAGCCCTGGCTCCTATTGCCGATCATACCCAAGCTTCCTCATTTACAAAACATGTGTGTTGAGTTAGCTTCATATCGCTAACAGTTTCTCATTTAAAGTCGCTATACGCTTAGTGTTCTTCTCCCATTCCCATCTCCTTCCCTTACTTCCTCCGATCGTCTTTGAATTTCCACTATCAGTGGGAAATGGGAACTTTTAGACGCAAATTTAGAGAATACTTATTGTGTACCCCATGCTGATTGGCCATAACAACACTTGCTCGTTCATATTAAGAAATGTAACTCTCCCTCCTAGCCCTCTCCATGTTTACCGCCATTTATATCTAAATCATTCACTTCACGATTTCATATAAACTTCACGATTTCATATAAATCTATCACTGCTTATCAATACACTTGTCTTTACTTTGTCTAATTTGTTCCCTCTATTCATTCTATAGTCACTCTCCCTCCCTATTCTATTAACTCCTCCATCATTACTGCTTCTGTATTCCCATACTTTTCACAGAGCCTGCTCTATTTCTATACGTATGGCACACTTTCCTACTCCATAAATCTATTCCTGTTGGCTCCCTTGATGGTCCCGCTTTGTTTCTGTCCAAAACCCATAAACTCCCATTGGGTGTCAACACATTGCTTTCTTCTTCCATCAATTCGCCACTCTGAAACCACGCCTCTGCAACCATATCACATGGCGACTGAACTTCCTCGCTCCTCGATGATGTCACTTTCCTAACTTTGCCAGCTGTTGCCCTTATGTCACTCTGATCTGACGTCACTATGTCGTCTCCCAATCTTCTCTCTGACACAACCATCTTCTTCCCGCCAGCCCCACGTACCAGTGACGTAACTTCCATATATCCATCGCTCTTTGGACTTCCTTCTGATCTTCATTCCTTCTCTCTGGTCTCGGATGTATTTGGCTGAAACATTTCCTGCTCCTGCAATCTGCTGCTCCTTGTGTCTCTTTCACATCCAGCCACCATGCACCCATCGATCCACAACTGTAAGTTCTTTATGAGGCCCGTTTCCCTTCCATTCTTGCCAGCTTCATTTGTTGAATTAAATCTTTCTTGAAGGCCCATTGTTCCACCGATAAATCTCTGTTTATAAAAATATTTGTTCCTTTTAGTTGTTTTGTTTTCTTTAACACTTCATAAACAAACTGCACTGACGTAAATCTTGCAACTATCATTCTGGCTCCTCTTGATCTCCCCGCTCTGAATGCTTCCTTAATCTCCCAGCCCTGTAGCACATTCCAAGCTTTCCTTCTATAATCTCTCTGACCTCTTCAACAAGCCATACTCCATTCCTTTCTTTCACTCCTGTTATAACTAGATTGAATCTGCGGTGTCTCTTTTCTAACAGCTCTACTCTTCTTTTGAGGGCTTCCCAACATAAAGTGTGTAAGTTATCACTTTTAAGGCCTTTGCATTTGGCGAGATGTTGTTGGTTCAGGATGACATCTTCTTTACAGAGAGTGCACTTGGGTGTAGGTAGGCATCGTATCTTGTAGAGATGTTCCGCAAGGCAACATGGCCAGTTGCCATCCTAAATAAGGCCACTGTAGTCTTCCATGGCATTTTTTATGGTCAGGAAACTTAGCAGGCCAGTTTCTGTGGGAGATTATGCAATCACCAAAGTAGTTGATCATAAACTGGATTGAGACCAGGGCCATATGTATAGTTGCCCCATCTTGGAACTAACCCTCTTGAATCTCTTGCTGGGCCAAGAAAGTTTCCGGAATTTCAGTGCAGTAATGTTCTGCATTTATGTCATTGAACAAAATTACCCCAATAACATGTAGCTGACTTAAGCCACACCATACTTCAATCATCTCTATCATATAGAGTCATTTCCTTCCATTTGTGAGGGTTCTCAGTGCTCCATGTCATTTGTTTGCACTATCACATACTAAAACAAAAATCCAGAAACTGCCATATCATTAGTAAATTGTCTCTGTACTGCACTGCACGGTTTGATTTTGAACATCCTATTTTGTACTTGTCGACTTTTATGGTTTGCCCGTAAAATGTAAGCAGAAGCCTTTTCACCACTTTATGGCATTGTGGACAAATTGGGAGTGATACAGATTTTCACCACATACATGATAATTGATAAAGCATTAAATTTTATTGAATTATATTATGGTTACAGACTGAATGTACCATGCTAATTGTTATAGTGCTATGATAGGTTAGAGCTTATCTCTCAGTCTATCCTTCATAATGATCATAAGCCCCTTAACTGGGCTGCAACAAAATGCATAGTGTGTGGATTTAAAATTTTATTGCACCACTATTGACCTCTAGTAACCAGCAGTAATGGAAAACATGAGTTGTAAAATCAATTCCCTCACATAAATCATTATACCTTATTTGCGTTCTATGGCTGCAGGATAGCGTCGGCTTACTTCTAAAACCTCGTAAGTCTGATTTTGGTGCATTTTGAGATTTTGTATGTTTTAATTAGAATTTTTTATGCTCTATCATCGTTTAAAACCTCATAAGTCCAAACACTATATGCTGATATTTAATAAAATGTAAACCTCATATTTTTCTAAGCCTTTAAGTGTTACCTAAAAGCTTGTAAGTCTCCATTTTATTCTGGAAGAAGGACTTACAAGGCTTTTTGAATGAACAGTGTTATCTTAAAAACTCTTAAGTCTTAACTTCTTACTGAATTCAACTACAAGGTTTTATTAAGAAAATTGTTGCTTTTAACCCTGGAAATCCAGTACATTGCAATAAGAATGGAAATTCTGTTTTCTTTCTTATAAACGAAGTTCAATATCAGAGAGATGATTTTAGCCTATAAATAAACTGATAATAATAAATGATGCATTTGTGATTTCGGGTTTTAGCTATCTCTTTTTGTCTAATGAGAGTGCTATTTTATTATACAGTTGATCTGGTTAAGAAACGACAAATACTTTCCCAGCTGGCGGTCATTCTTAATAATGTCGAATTATGCTGTTGTTTCAACAGTGTACTGTATCTTACTATGACAATGAGTGATTATTTTGTGTGGAAACTTCATTCTGTGAGGTGACTCTTTAGTGAGTGGTTTGTGATGTGGTATTTTATATTAGTATATCAAGAATTCTGACATTTTAAGAGTAAGTACTCGTATTATAACAAGTTAATGTAAATTAAGACTTTGTAGAATGTGAAGGTAAGAGTTTTAATCAGGGCTCGAAATGGAGGAGAGCAAAACGAAATCCTGTTCTGTTTCTTAAAACTTTGGATGTCTTCCATTCCTGCTCATAAAAAACGTGTACCATTCTGGTCCGTTTTAGTGTGCAATGAAATATTCTGCATGGAAAAAAAAAATCAAAGGAAACAAACAATGTTTCAATTAACAAATGTAGAAAATTTTGTAGCAGCAAGTACCCCTACAGTTTGCAGTTGTAATTTGAGTACAACATTCTTACACTGCTAGTATAATTATAACCTTTTTTACATGGAAAATGTTATTTCACACCCTAAATTATTGATAAGCTAAATAATCATTATTTCACTTTGCACTGATTTTATAACGTAGTGCGGAAATGAGCAAACTAACTTTTTCGTGTTTCGAATTTGATTACTAATTTATGGAGTATCTTCATGTTCCAGTTTCCATTGAAGTTATCAAACATCTGTAGGAAGAACAGAAAATTCATTTAGTTACTTAATGATTGTTTAAGTCTTACGTAAGAATGTTAATAAAAAAGAATGAAGAAAGCCAGGTAGTTTTGTACTATGCCCTCACAAATTCCCCAGGTAGTGCAATTTTAAATAAGTCTGAATTTTCAATTTGAATTTTGACAAGATTTAAACTAAAATATGAAAATTAGGAGTGGGAAATAATATGATAAGTTTGGTGGTTAAGTATTAGGTTTTATTAGCTTTTGTTTTGTAAAAGTTTTCGTTTAGTTGGATACATTAGCATTCTCTTTGGTAAAGATTTCCATTTTGATCCCTGGTTTTAATTAGTAGGAAGCAATATTCAAATGTGAATACTATTAATATAGCTACTTAAAGCAAACGTTTGCTACTTATTACTTACCATTGCGTTCTCTCTTGTTCATTTTTAACAGAAAATGAGTTCCAGAGCTCAGAAAATGTTAACATTTTGGGAATACAATTACCATTGTTTAGAGAACATAGATAACATTTGACTACAGAAACTATTGAGAGAAATGAAGATAAAGAGACTAATCTTAGCTTTCCTCAAAAGTTGTACAAATAATTAAAAGCGAATGCATTATTAATGATTTAGATACTGAAAATACTGAAAAGGAGTTTCATGGTTTAGATTCAAATAAGAATACAAGTAAAAAACATGTTCTAGGTGTATAATGGAATGAGAAATGTCTTAATACTGGAGAAACTGAAATAGAGAAAAGGAGTGTGTTGTGAGTTAGATGTAAATGAAGACAAGCATTATACTATTTCAGAAGTATCACCTTTAGGAAGAAATAAAGTAAATTTAAATTATCCAAAGATAAGATTCAGATGATATCCCTCAAGGGGAATTTTTTGTTAATGAATTAGGCAGTGTAGCTCCATTAATTGGGGGTGAACTTGAACCAGATTCTGAGGACAACAATTGTCAATTAATACAAAGTGATACTACTTTTGATATAAGTGATGTCACAGAAAACATGAACAATGACATTCATTTTAAAGGAAGAAAACACAAAAGAAATTCAGTACGAGAACCCACATGGACGTCAAAGGAAAATGTTTTAATAAAATAAAAAATAGAATGTATGGTAAAACATAAAGGGGACTAGAAGATCTGGAAGTAAATGAGATTATGGTATTGAAAGACCAAGTAGGATAATGGGAACTATATGCAACCGCAAAATGAGACTCAAGTCCAAAAAGATGCATTACAAAACTCTAAAAGATAGTGACAGGAAAGAAATCTGAAGCTCTCTAGAGGAAGTCGTGGGATCAAAAAAAGTCAGGGTGCAATATCTGATAGGTAAACATAATGCAAAGGACAAGAAACATATGAAAAATGAAATTTTGCAGAAGTACAAACAGGTTAGTTTTCATTTACACAAAAACAGTACAAGAGTAAGAGTCTGCAAGAAAATGTTCCTCAATACATTATCTTTTGGGGAGTGGAACAGTCCTAAACTGGATTAAAGAAAGTGGATATAAAAGTGATAAAGGGGGAACCTCAAATCCAACAAATGAACAAAATAGACACGTGAAATGTGAAAAGGAAAGAAAATGCGAGGAGGTGAGCAAAGAAAAGAAAATACTTGTATCATTCTTTAAAGAGCTCCCAAAGATGGAGTCTCATTATTGTAGAGCTACGTCTTCAAAAAAGTATCTAGAGCCATTATGGAATTCAAAATCAGCATTATATAGGGAATATGAAAAATATTCTGAGAGAAAGTTAAGGCATTGTCTATGTAACCATATCGTGAGATATTTTATGATATGAATCTAAGCCTCTTTAGTCCCAAAAAGATAGATGTGATCTTTATTGCCTACGACTCTGGAGACATGTCAGAGGATACTTACAATTCACATATCAGCAAAAAGAAAGCAGCAAGAGCAGAAAAATTAAAATACAAAGAAACTGCAAAGCATACAATGGATCTAGAGTCTGTATTGTTGCGTCCAAATTTGAAGGCTTCAGCCATCTATTATAAAATGAAGCTTAGGGTTCATAACTTCACAATCTATAATGTGAAAACTCGAGATGGCTACTGCTATGTATGGCATGAGAATGAAGGAGGGCTCAACACTAATGAATTTGCTACAATTCTGTGTGATTTCATCTCAAAACATGTAATGTATGACAAAGAAGATGAAATAATATTTTACTGTGATGGTTATAGCTCTCAGAATATAAATGTGACACTAGCAAACATGCTTCTTGATTTGGCTAACAAGATGAACGCCTTTATAGTTCAAAGTATTTGCCAAAAGGTCACACACCAAGTTATGTTGCAGTGCTTAAGACAGCAAGACTGAAACCCAAACCATATGAAGTATATTACCTAAGCCATACCTTCTTCAAGCATTGCAGTTCATTGAAGACATATTATTCTGTTCGTCCAGGCATTAAGAAAGGGGACCCTACAGTCAATGATGTGTTGTCTGAAGTACTGCCCTGATATGACAGCATGGTTCAAAGTTGATTTCAAAGGTAAATAATCTAAATAAAGTATAGATCTCGAAAAAATGTAAATTTTGAATAATCACTTACAATTATACCTTTCTTCTTAGATGAGTGCATAACAGAAGAAGAAAAAGTGGTAGTGAAAAATCTTATGAGGTGATAGTTGCTGGTCTGTACAGTGCTTCCCTGAAGATTAAGAAAGACAAATTCATTGACTTGCAGGCACTGAAGCCATTGGTTCCAAAAGACTTAATTCATTTTAAGACAATTGCCTTATGAATAGGATACAATGCATAGAACCAATTTCATAATAGACTTTTGCAAGTTTATGTAATTACAGAAAAGTTACAAAAAAAACATGGATAAAGTATAACTATTTGTATGATTTTTCTGATGTTACTGATGCTAATACGACTGAATGTTAATACCAAACCAAGTCTGAATTGATTAAATATCGGACTCAACACTTTGTAAGTTAATAATTACTTCCAGGAAGTATAATACAATCTCATAAAACCCTGGAAGGCAATAAAATCATTCCAATATTTGATTAATAAAACCTTGTAAGTCTCGTAAAAAGTCAATAATATTTAAACATTCAGAATGATGTATAAAATTAGCAAATTGTGATGTTCGAAGACGTTTCACAAGAATTTGACTAACAAAAGCGGTTTTACAGAGATGTAAAATAGTTTTTTTAGCCCTCTGTAAAACTGTCTGGAAGAGACATACAAGGTTTTAAAAGTAAGCCAACGATATGCTACCCATTTTTTGTGGCAGGTTTTTTTTTTTTTATAGTTTATGTTATGAAGTGTAAAATGTGGACTAGAAATATGTGTATAGCTTGGGAGTGGTCTTTGCTTTAATACATGTTTATTGCAGTACCAGGAAAAATTTCAGCATGTGTGACAGAAAGAAGCAATACTCCAGTTCTTCAAGTATTCTTATAAAACAGAATCCCCATTTACATGTAATTTTTGTATGTTTACTGCACTGTAAATCTTATGCATTCTAAAGTCATGTCCTCCAAAATTATTAACTTTGCTGGACAAGGGAAATTTTTACGGATTTCAATTTCAGGAAGTTGGCAAGTTTGAAAGTTTGAAATTTCAGTCCCAGTGTTCCATAAGGACCCCCCCCCCCCCCACAAGCCTTTTAAGCTCTTAGAGCATTCTTGCTTTTGTAATTAGATGTTTTATTTAAGTTTGGGCTACATAAAGTTTTACGGGATTCAGTTTCAGTAAGTTGGCAAGTTTAAAGTTTCAGTTCAGTTTTCCATAAAACATTTTTCTCCCCAAGCCATTTTAAGCTTTAAAGCATTCTTGCTTTTGTAATTAGATGTTTTCTCTGATTTAGGTGGGACTACATAAATTTTTACCACGAGCGGTCCTTGATGGCATGAAGCCGAAGGCCTTGAGGAAGCTGATCCAGCAGCACTTCAAGAAAGTAGCAGCTCTTTCCGAATTAGAATGCATGTTCAAATTCTTTGAGCTTCTCAGAGCTCATTATCGCTTCGACCAAGAGAGGTTCCGGTGCGCTCTTGGGGTAAGTATAACCATGAACCCTTTATAGCCTGGTGTATCATGTACATCACAAAGGCATTTTTTTTGGGTGTTTTAGGATTGTTTTACACTTTTTATTGTCTTAACATATTATTCACTTTTACGTATTAATCTTGACACTCGCCAAACTGAAACTGTTATAATAACTTATTTACTGCTCATTCTTAATTCGCGTACTTCAACTTTTTGTGTAATTAACTTTACGACACTTGAGATTTTTATATAACTTTGCTACGCGTAACCTGCGAATCGATAAACTGTGCGATGTATTCAGCGACGTGTAATGCACAAAAGTTTCTGATGGACTGAAGCCGACGTGTAATGTACACATGTTTCCGATGGACTGGACGAATTTGACTCTGACCTAGCCCTTTTTATACTCCTACACCCCGATATGCCTAAAGATTATAACTGAGCTGCTATTGGTTAATAAAACGCGCCAACATTAGCGTCTATTTTTATATCCAATGAAAATTACGAAAACATATGCTATAGGGAAAATGTTCCAGCAAATTCCTAAGAAAAACGCGCCAATATTACGTCATTTGCTCGTCTCTAATAATGATAAACAGCTCACCCCCTCGCTACATTATTGCACGCTATTATTGTCAGTTTCAGTAAGGCCGTATAAACCTACTTCTCGACAATGCTTACAATCAACAAACATCTCAAATCAATGTCACACAATAATGCATATTCACACTACAATCACTCTTTACATTTACATAATTTGTGATACAAATTACTGCATCATATTTCACAGTTAAAAGTGATACAATTATGTTATAAATTTCAATACAAAGCTTAACATATAATCTTGTACTTAATATGTATTATAATATAATTAATAATTTACATAGTTTTTAAAAACTAGGTATCCCCACTAACCTGCTGGTTTAAATTTATAAAAAATGTAAATACATTACTTGATGTTGTTTATTTTATATATATATATATATATATATATATATATATATATATATATATATATATATATATATATATAAATAAAAATGTATGCATAAAATGAAGATGGGATTCTGTATAGTTAGTTTTAAATAAAATAACTTGCATAGCGGGATTCCAACGTGGTGCGGCTGGAGAGTAGCAGCAGCAGCAGCAGCAGCAGTAGCAGTAGTAGTCTGTCATTGCATACCTTATCAGTTGTTCACAGCACTGAGTATTATGTGAGGTTTTCTTCTTTTATGTAAGTGGCTGTTTCTAGCCTCCATTGCTCTGTTGTTTCCTCTGCATAGACTTTGTAATTAAGCAAGGCTAGCATCATAATTATTATAGCATAGAATTAGGTATAATTACAAGTGTAGTAATGGAGTGCCCTACTTTCCTTTATTTTACAGTCAGGGTGGTCCATTCCAGTTGAACTAGTCATTGGTCCTGATCTTGGAATATCTTACATGACTCATCGCGCTACAACGGTAAGGCTTGACATACATTTTAGTTTAAAAGGAATCTTTTTGCAAAGGTACAGCATGTCAGTAAAGAGGATTCAGTAGCTGCGTGCTGATTGCAAATAATTGCTATGATATTGCTATCAAAAGCATTTGACTGTGTAAATCATAACATACTCTTATCAAAATTATCATATTATGGCATTAAGAATAAAACATATCAATGGATTGCATCTTACCTATCAAACAGACATCAAAAGGTCATCATAAATTCTGCAGATAATTCTAAAATATATTCCAAATGGTCAGAAATAAAGCATGGTGTTCCACAAGGTTCGATTTTGGGTCCATTATTGTTTCTAATTTATGTCAACGACCTCCCCAGAGTAATAAATGAACATGCTTACCCAGTTCTCTTTGTAGATTATACAAGTATTGTAATTAAAGAACACAACATCAGTTGCCTCTCAGAGTTATCCAACAGTATTTTCAGTGTGCTAAATAATTGGTTCGATAGTAACAAAATTCATATAAACTTTGAAAAAACTAATTATATCAATTTTCGCACAAAAAATTAAAGTATTGCAGACATAAGAATTGAATATGAAGGCAAAGAAATTACTGAAACCTGTAACATAAAATTTCTTGGTCTTATTATAGATCATAATATGAATTGGAAAGACCATATTGAGTACATCCTACCGAAACTAAGCTCTGCATGTTTTGCAATTAGATCATTAATTCATTTTACAAATAAAAGCATCCTAAAAACAGTATATTATGCTTATTTTCATTCAATTATCACTTATGGAATAACATTTTGGAGAAATTCAGTAGTCACAAAAAAATATTTCTTTTGCAAAAAAAGGTAACAATAATAATGGCAGGTGTAAAGCAATCAACTGATTGTAAACCACTATTCAAAACATTTGGAATTCTACCATTAGCCTGCGAGTATATTTTAGCTGTACTTTTAACCGTGGTTGACCACCCAGAAGTGTTCATAAAAAATTCTGACTTGCACAGCAAACAAACCAGAAATGGGCAGGACTTACACAGGCCAAGCAATAACCTACAAGTATTCCAAAAAGGGGCTTACTACAATGGTATAGTATTATTTAATTCACTTCCATCATATATTAAGGAACTGAAAACTAATTAAGAATAAATTCAAGTTAGCATTGAAAAGATATCTCATTACTCACACCTTCTATACAGAGGAGGATTTCTTTCATTCAAAAAAATAACTGACTATAAAATGTTACTGAATTTTATAAATACATTAAGTATAAATAATATTGTTTTAACGTTTTTTAACTCCAACGTACCCTACATAAGAACTACAATTTATTTACATACAAGTACACAATCTAATTATGTATTTATGATGTAATCTACATCCTAGAGTAGACCAGCTTTCTTTAAGCTGGTCTAGCTCACTATAGGGTCTACAGATTGAGATCTTATGTTATTGACAGCAACCAGAAATGACTGAAAAAATTTAGATGCTGGCTAAAAGCAGTGATTAAAATTCTAATTTTTTTATTATTATTTTATTATTCCTAAAACTTCAATCACTATAGCCTTTTTTTTTTTTTGGTGCATTTTGATAATTGTTCTTCCACATTGGGTAGAGTTGGTGAGTTACTAATGTTCTACTGCTGGGTTACCATGGCAGTATAGCTGAATTACATGGAAAAGTTTAATGCGTATTTGGGCATCTAACCATGGGAGCTCAGGGTAGAACATTGGCAAAGGCAAAGAGGTTTAAGTCCCTGCATTGGCACTGAATTTTTTATTTGATTCAACTCACCAAATTTAGCTTACACGTGGCCAGTGTGATGAAAAATTCCGCCATTTTAAGCCAAAAATTCTTTTTAAACTTGGTTGTGGATTAATTGTGGCGCTGAGATAATGCAATTTTTCTGGAGCAAAATGGATGTGTTGATTATTAATGCATAACTGAAGAAAGCAAAATGTGAATTAAAACTAATTACAACTAGGTGCACCTTAGTAATTCACAAAAGCCACTATAGTGAAAAATAATGAAATCGTGAGACATATCTTCTTGGCTTAAGAGGGCAGAGTTTTCTATAAATAATACATTTTGTTTATAGTTCATGTTATGGAGTATAACATATAGCCTAGTAATCTGTGTATAACCTGGGAAGTGGTGTTCTTTGCCTCAATACTTGTTTTGTTGTGATATCAGGAAGGGTTTCAGCATACGTTACAGAAAGAAGCAATACTATTGGGTCTTAAAGGATTCTATAAAATGGAATTCCAATTTATTTTACATGAAATTTGTGTACGTTTGCTACACTGAATATTTTACACATTCTAAATTCTATGTCATCGGAAAATTATTACACATTGCTGGACGAGGGAAGGTTTAAGGTTTCAGTTTCAAGAGGTTTGCAAGTATGCATATTGTTAGTGCCTTAACGTTTAAAAACAAAATAGTATTTCCTGGTTCATGCCAAACTGCCATGTGCTTGTGACCACTCTACTGTTCCCCTTCTTGAATCTGTAATATGCTGCCTTCATTTATGACGTAGACTGTAGTGTTCAAAGAGTAAAATGGTATTATAATTTTTCATATCCTACACAAAATAACTTCCTATGCATGTGACAACTCTACTCCATTCAGCTGTAAGGGAAAGAAACACTTCTCCAAACCAAAACTAGTAATGTTCTATTTTTTTATGTTTTCATAGCATAAGGACATTTTAATTTAGTCATAATTTTACTTGACGTTACAGCCTACGCGGATGGCCGAGTTTGATAGAATCCAAGCTATCCAGACTTTAGTGTCCGATTGTGAGACACATCGAAAGGCTGTGGTACAACTCCGAGTTGCTGGCACATCCGAGACACTCACCATAACTTGCCCCTCATTAGATGTTGCAGAAAGCTTAGCTGACCTCATTGATGGTTACTGTCGTTTAGCTACGCATTCAACAACATCTCTATGGAACAGAAAAGGTAAGCTGCTATTGCAACATTTTCATTATGTAGCCATTTTGATTGCTAATGTTTATATGTGTATATTTATTTATTTTTGTTGGTTTTATGTATAGAACTTCTGGGTGTTTGTAAAACTGTACCAGAAGGACACTCCAATAAACTGGGCACGTGCCTTCTGATTTGTGAAAATTGTTGTAAAAGTGACTAAAATGTTCTAATTTGTTAGTGTTCCACATTCAGCAGTACTTGTTAAAATCTAGCACAGTATTTATCTAATTTTATGTTGTTTCTTCTTTACTTTAAAAAGCTGCCGTATGGAAGCACTATCCATGTCCTTGCTCATTGAAAGGTTGGTGACATTTCAGCTAATACCCAGTGCTCCATATTTGTATTTTAAGTACTGTCTGTTAGATACTGTCACAGGTTTGATTTTTTATGCTTGCAGTAAATACACCACACAGACACACACTGTAATTAGCAGAGACCAAGTACAGAGAACCTTGCTTATCCAAATAATTAGGACAGTAAATATAATGAAGGCCAGTGTTTTTGATAAACAATTAAAGAGAAAATTTGATTCACTACAATCACATGACTTTCTTGCCCACTATAATGTATTTTCATGTGTACTCTGAAAATTATTCTTAAAAGGGCTTATTTTTCTACTTCTTGTTAATCATGATAAATGTTTCAGAAATGGTTTCAATGTACACATTTTATTTGTTTTGCAAATATTTCAAACATCACATCATAACTTATTACAGACATTGTAATTTCTTGAAGATTTAGGATTTAAGCATGAAATTTGGGCTCATCATACTTTGTGCTTTTTGACCTTGCTGTGCACAGATAGTTAAAACATACCTTTCCCTAAAAGTTTTCTCTCTCTCTCTCTCCCTCCCCTCTCCTCTCTCCCTCTCTCTCTAGGAGATCAAAGTAGATGTAAACAAAACCTTGTGACTCTTGACGCTGTACGTTGTCTTCATAGTTATGTGATGCTTCTGCTCTTTAAATACCTCCTTGGAAAATACCACAATTGAGCTCTGAAAGCTCACTTCATTTTTGCTAAAGCACAAAATATTGAGTACCAACCATAGTTAAATTATAAAAACATGCAGTTTATTGAAAAAAAAAAATGCCAAGAACTAAAGATTTAAATGCTGTTTCTATACATTATGTATACCTAAGGACTTATTGCTTAATTTGAAATCATTCCTAGGCAAAACCATATGGTGAATAATGTGACATTGAGTGAAGAACCACTCTATGGATATACAGTAATACGTAACAAATGAATATATTTCCATTTTTTTATGATTATGGTTTTAAGTGGGTCAATGGATCCTTTACACACAAAGGAAGTTTTTCTGCACTGTAGCATGGGCCTGGAATGCCTTCAATTTACTGTTTACTGCAGATTGGGAAGATTATATTCAGTTCTTTGTCTTTACTGTTAGATTAGGAAATGTGGATGTGTTGCCTTTCTGCAGTAAGTGGTTCATATATGTGCATTTATCATGGGTAGAGAAAGTCACGTGAGTGTACTGTATCAAATAAATAAAAAGTCTTGCATTAAAGTAGTATTTGAGATATAACACATAATCTATTTTCAAATCATTTATCATCCTAGATCGTAATTGGCCCTTAGAATGATGCCATTTTTAAATGCTGAACCGTTTTTAGATAAGTTGTGCTCTTCTGTACAAGTATTTTTATATTAATGTTGTGTTTGTTTATTTTAGTTGCTTCTCTCACCAGTTGCCTGCACCAATCCATGCACAAACATATGTATACACATTTTTCATTTCTAGTAAACTTTAATTTTAGTCTGTAGGTAATAATTTTAAAATAATTACTTTTACATAATGAAATCAAACTTTCAAACCTGCATATCTAACAATTTTGTGGCTGCCTACAGAATTTACTGTTACACTTTTTGATAAATTTGAGCTAAGAGTACTTCAGAAAGCAAAATAATGTCTAGATTTGATCCTTAAAACAGGACATGTGAACAAGTCAAGGTAGCTTCTGCAGATTTTCAACAAAACTGCCATGTGCCACTGCAGAAAATTGCGCCTTTGAAAATGGCTCTGTGAAGAAGAATGTATATTACCAAAGTATATACTTTATGACAATCTTAAATTTAAATAATTTTGAATGATAAAGTTTTTAAAGTTGAACTTATTACCCCCTCAGTTGTTAAGCATTAATTTGGTTTGTGCTACTTTGCAATGATGTCCAAAAACAATTGGCATTAGCTTCTTTACCTCATTTTAAACCTTAATGCTTATAATGATAATCTATTTCATGGACTTTGTGTTTAAATTAGTATCCAGTGTAGTGATTATGAAAAATAATTTCCATTTATTCCCAACGATTGATGTGTTTAAATATTATGTTTTCATATATTTAGTTTTAGTTTATTCCAATGTAATTCAGATGAAATGTTATGTCATTTACATAAATACAAGTTAAATGATTCCTGAAATCAATTATTTTCATTTCTTTTCAAAAATGGCTATGTGCAGATGTTTTAGCTGCAGTAGATCAAGTCTCTCCACAATGATAGAATAAGTGAGATATGGAAATATGGTGGTAATCCTCACTCCATGCATTTATGATGCTACAGTGATGGACTGGTCAGAGGAGTTTGACGAAAGAATTAGAAAGAGAAAACAAATAAATAAAAATCCTAATTAATTTACCCATTCACAGAAGATGTTGAAACATTCTATTGAAGGCACAGATTCAGGCATTTAATTTTATTGTTAAACATTTTGATTAAAGCTTCTTTTTCACTGAATTAGTGTAATGCATTATTGCCAATTTCAATTCATCTATTTTCGGAATATCTTTATACAATGTTTACTTTGCAGCAACCCAAAAGAATTAATTGGGGTCTTACTACTACTTGCAGCATCATGAACAGAACCAGTCTCACAAAATTTATTTATTAAATCATAAACCTAAAACAATAATCTGGAATTTGGAAGCTGCTCTGTATTTTTTGTTTCGCTTTTTCTGTATTTTTACTACCTTCTCTAAAAAAAACATTTTCCACTAAAAATAGATGCTGTTCAGTTGAAAGCATTTTCAACTTAAATGAAAACACACTTACACACTGTCCATCATTCGTAACCCTTGCTACGATAGGGATGGTGCTTTGGCCATGGAATGCGACTGCCTATCCTGGACAGGCACTAAACAATATCCTACTATACTACGAGGGCTGATCAACAAACACTGAGACTGATTTTTTCCTGTAGCTTCCGTAATAGTTTCGTATCTGTAACATAAATATTTGAAACAAGCGGGTTTTTATGTATAATGTTGGTAGGTGGCAGCACTCTCGTATTGGTAGTAATGCTCTATTTTGTAGACCAGACGTGCATTTCGCATACCAGACAATGGAGGTGACGCGAGAGGAGCAGTACAGCGCAATCAAATTCTGTTTTCGTTTAAACCATACAGCCACCGAAACTTATGAAAAGCTGAAGCAAGCTTACAGTGAAGATGCACTACCTCGTGCAACAGTGTTTAGGTGGTTCAAGGACTTCAAAGAAGGCCAACTTGTCAGTGTTAAGCAAGGTGGGCCTGGTGTTTTGGCTTCTGCTGTGACTGAAGTCAACATCAACACAGCTGCTGTGATTGTCCAAGAGGATCGGCATATAACATTATGTAACCTCAGTGAAGTGTTGAGAATTTCAAATGACATTGTATTTACAATTATGCACGACCATCTCCATATGACACGAGTTTGTGCTCGTTGGGTGCCACGTCTGTTGACTTCCAAACAAAAGGCTGTGCGAATGGAGACAAGCCGTGAGGTGCTGCGTCTCTTTGCTGATGGAGGAGATGCATTTTTTAAATCGATTATCACCGGTGATGAGTCATGGCTGCATCATTATGATCCTGAAGGAAAACAAGCCAGCACAGTGTGGAAATCGCCAGGTTCTCCCAACACCAAAAAAGGCAAAAGTTGTTTCATCTGCAGGGAAAGTGATGGTGATCACATTTTTTGACTGCAGTTCCCCCTCACACTACTGTTACAGCAGCATGCTACACGTCAGTATTGGCTACACTGAGGAAGCACATTGCAAAGAAACGACCAGAGTTTTCTCGGACTGGGTGGCGACTTTATCATGACAATGCATGGCCTCACGTCGCAAATCAAGTCACACGTTTCTGGCTCGATACAACATTACCTGTGTACCACATCCACCTTATAGCCCCGATCTTGCACCCTGTGACTTTTTTTTATTCCCATCACTAAAGGCAAAGCTTAGGGGTATTCAATTTGAGAACTCTGAAGCAGTGCTCAAAAAAAGTGAGGCGATTCTCAAGGACCTGACAAAGAATGGTCTGCAGCACGTGTTCAAGGACTGGCAGAGACGCTATAAAAGTGCATTGAAGTAGGAGGGGACTACTTTGAAAAAGATCATGTAAACATTGAATTGGAGTAATAAACATCTGTGAAAAAAAATCAGTCTCAGTCTTTGTTGATCAGCCCTTGTAAAAGATCACATTGGATTTCCTTAATTCTACTGTGAATGTCTTGTCAAATACATATTTCATGTAACAGTATCATAGAAATGGCAGTTAGAAATGAAACTATACCATAACTTGTAGATATGCTCACAAAATAATATTTGGTAGAATTTTTTTTCTTCTCTTTTAAAATTAACTTCAGAACATATTGCAACGATGACATGTTAAAGAATAATGTTTTAATCTTTGCTGTTCTTACGTAACAAAACAACAACAAATGTCAAATTTGTAACAAATAAAGCACAATGAATAAGGTAGCTTGATTATCACATTAGAACTATGAAAATAAATACACTTTTTCCTCTATTGAAGAATATGTAGTGTTAGATATGCAGTTTTGCAAGTATGCTGGCAGTAAGGATCTAATAGCATGATACTGTTTTATAATCACATAATAGTGTTATATTGTTAATCTTCTCTCTTTTAAAATACTGGTGAGTCTGTAGCTTTTTTCTCTGTTAGTTAATCATGGTTTGTTTAGCATAGTCTAGATTATAGTATTATAAGCACCAACAGAGTGAATTCATAAATTTGACTTCCACATGTAAAGTAAGTGCAGACTGTTACAAATAAATGATGTGAAACACCAAGGCAAACATTTTTGGCTCATGAATATGATTTTATGCATGTCTTGATAAGACCTTTGAGAATAATTACAGATTTAAAGGGAGGTGATAAAATAATAAATTTAAGCGATTGGAACTCAGCAGCTGAATAAAAAAACTACTCTTAACAAAAACAACAGTTTCATGTGCAAACAAAATAAATGTAGCAGTAAGCAACCTCCTCTTCTGCCTCAGTTTGTTTATTTATCATCCATATGAAATTCAAAGCATGGGTTAGACAAGTGGACGATATAAAGGAAGCATTAATAAATAGGCTTGTAATCTTGAGGAGTGATGAAAATTGTTCCATTATAATAAATAAACTGGTTCCTTTCTTTAGTTATTTATGGCAGACCTTTGTAACAGCAATGTGGAGTAATTGGTAATTTGAATACATTTTTGTAACACTTAAATCACTTGCTGGGTTTAGGGAAAAATTTTGCAGAAGCTAATCACTCTCATCATTTCCAAGTCCACAAAAGAATAACAAGAATTCTATCAGATAAACTGCAATATTGTGAAAAGGTCTCTATTGGGTAAACAGAAAGAAACGCAGAAGCAAGAGCAAAAGAGCACATCAGGAATATAAATTTCAAACAATAAGAAAAATCAGCGGTAGCTTAGTACTTTCGGAAAGAAAACCATTCCCAAAATTAATCAAAAACACTATAAGAAGCAGAATTTCCAGTATCAGAACATATCCAGATTTGGAAACAAATTCATTTGGCCACCACCAGAGAGAAACACAACCACGAGGAGGCACACCAGCAGAGTAGACTTCAAAGTGATGCTGGGGAGTAGTCTGCTCCTGAAACGCATTTTCCTTAAACCATAAATGATGTAAGCTTCACAAAAATCTATTCAGGTTGCCAAATTATGGTTCATACCAGCCGACGGTACAAACATGCACACTCCGTCAAGGTGGTAGTTAAGCTGAAAGCAGTGCATTCCACACTTCGAATCCAAACATTACAAACTTAGTAATAAGATACTACCATGTGACGAAATTACCATCAATACAGTCTTTCTGCTGATACTCTCTCCTATTATTTCCCTTTTGGAATGGTTATAATCAATAATATGTGAACACAGATTCATCTCTGTGAAACTTAATGATATTATTCTACCCTCACTTCATAATGTTCTGCAGTGTACATCTTAACTAAATCATAACCCCTCTTCATAGATATTTCTGTAAACTTATGCCCACAATCCAGCCAGAAGAACAAGAACTATGTTTTCAATAGTGGACAAAAATATGGTAGATTATCAATACCGCTAAATTCATAAGATTACTCTTTGAGACACACTTCAGAGATTAAATCCAGTAATGCACTCCCATTTTGAACTTGAAAAGAAAAAACGTGTAATTTGAAATTCACAAAAGGATATAGATACAAACAGCTATATGAAGAAATTATAATTAACCCTTTAGCACATAAACAGACCGTGATGATTCTTGTGATAAGATATCAGAGATTAAAAATAATAGGATTTCATTATATGCACCATGCCAGAATATATGGTTTCAAAAATAAGAGAAGATAGTCATCTAAAAATTATATATTATCCATGGGCATACAGAAAATTCCAGAAAACATTCAAGTTATATATATACAGGGTGAATCACCTAAAACTTGCATGCAAATATTTCGGAAATGGAAAGTGCTATTGATGTGCAGTTTTCACAGTATTGATTGGTAGTCGGGGGCTCATACATTTAGTCTATAAAGAGATTTTAATAATAGTGAGAAAGTGTGTTTTTGAGTAAACATAGAATTTTTAAATGGAACAATGCTTAGTTACATCAACAGAATAAAGGTAGGGTAAATTAGAATGTCAGTGGCGTTTGTTGCAAGATTCTAGTGCATGTGGTTTACGAGAAATCTTATTTTGCAACTTTTATGCACCGACACTTGTACAACCTGTTGTAGCACAAACTAAAGAAAAACAAAAGGGAATTACAATACTTCTGTGGATTCTTACAAGTAAAGAGAACATAGCCCTTCAAAGGTTGTGTTCAAAATGACCACAGGCAGCTTCAATACACGCTTCCAGTCTGCTATGGAAAGACTGCTGCACACGTTCTAGCATTTCAGTGGAAATTTCAGAGCAGGCAGCAGTAATAGGTCATTTCATATTGTCTGGTGTAGTTGGTACTCCTTGTAGACAGTGTCTTTCAGCCTTCCCACAGAAAAAAAAAGGGGTCAGATCCAGTGAATGGGCTGGCCATGGTACAGGTCCTCTTTGCCCAATCCAACGATTTGGAAACAATCCATTAAGACAAGCTGTAGTACTTCGTGCACTATGGGCTGGACAGCCATCATGTTGGTACCATAGGTTCCTCCTAGTCTGCAAAGGAACGTCTTCTAGCATCTGTGACAGATGGTCTGTCAGGAGGCTGTGATACTTGTGTGAGTTCATTGTTCCTTCTATGAACAAAGGCCTATTAGCTGATGGTTCACTATCCCACACCTCACATTTAAACTCCATGGATGCTGACGTTCCACCTGACAAAGCCAATGGGGATTGTCAAGAGACCAATAGTGCATGTTTCCGCGGTTTACCTGCCATGATTTGTAAACGTTGCCTCATCACTAAACAAGATACATGATGAACCTGGAGTATCATGTCTTAATGCCCATGTACAAAAGTTAACACAATTCTCAAAATCGTTTCGATGCAGTTCTTGATGGGGAGAAATGTAATAGGGATGGAACCTATATTGATGGAGAATGCGCAGTACACTTGCTTGACTTATGTCACTTCCACGTGCGAGAACTAATTTGCAGATCTACTGCAACAGCAGCCAAAACATTAACTTCTGCCTCTTCTACAGTCACTTGTGTTGTCCTCCGTGGACTAGTGGTACCGTGCTAGCTTCTAGTTTCCGAACTTGCAGGTTCAAACCCGGCAGAGGGTGATGGATTATTTTCGGGTATAAAAATTCTTAGCATGGCTTCCTTCAGAAGGGAAGTAAGCTGGTGGTCCCATGTGTAGATTTACGGCACATAAAAGAACCTCAAGCCTGATAAAGAGGCCCCTGAGCAAAATTTCCAGTTTTTCACGCCCAATATAGAGTGGGACGCTAAGGACCATAGTAGTTAAAGACCGTCCATAAATAAAACTCAATTTAATTTAATTTTCCAGTCACTTGTTGTTTCTGTTTGGTTTTCTAGGTGTTGTAGTACCACTTTCACATAATGGTTGAAGAGGTTGATAAGTAATTGCTGAAATGGTTGACGTTTATTGGGATATTTTTCCGCATACACCGTACAGGAACGAACTGCATTCTTCCTACACTCTCCATACACCATGAGCATATCGGCTTTTTCTGCATTAGTAAACCCCATCTTCCACTCACAACTTACTGCTTGAACTGTCTCAAACTAACTGACCAGAAGGTCGCAATGCAATCAATGAACCGAAAACACAATGGAAACAAACATAACATCATACCTAGCAACTAAGCAGGTTGAATGGGACAAACAATTGTCGGGGTGGAAACTTAATACGATTTCTCGTAAACCACTTGCACTAGAATCCTGCAACAAAGACCAATGACATTTTAATTTACCCCACCTTTATTCGGTTGCTGTAACTAGGCATCGTTCCATTTAAAAAAATTGTATGTTTGCTCTAAAAATACACTTTCTCAGTATTATTAAAATCTGTTTATAGGCTAAATGTACGAACCCCTGACTACCAATCAATTCTGTGAAAACTGCACATCAATAGCACTTTCCATTTCCGAAATATTTGCGGTGCAAGTTTTAGGTGATTCACCCTGTAAATACTGAGAGAGCCAGTGAGCTAAGAACCAGTTGAGCAGTGTTTTTTCACTGGGCATTTGAACACATGATTCCACACTGCTGCTGCAATCTAGATCACACTACTGACACAGCTTTGCTCTGCTCTAGTTCTGCAGTATTGAGTTGACGGTGATATGGTGTAGTTCAGTTATTTATTATTTTGTCCTGTATTCAGTCACAAAGTATATTATGGTATATGTTTTCTATGACACAGCACATATTTATTTGTGATTCGTATGTGATAACTCAGTCAGCTCGTCAAATGAACATCTTTAATATTTTTCTCAGATAAGGCTTGCTTCCACCTTCATGGATATGTGTGTACACAAAATAATCATTATTGGAGCTCTGACAAACCCAATATTGTTCATGAAGTATCCTCCCATGACAAAAAAAAAATAAAATTGGCATATGATGCGCCATGAGTGGAGAAACAGTTATAAGACCAATTTTTTTCAAGTCAACATTTGATGCCCTACACATGTTAATGCAGTTTTCCCCCCTTTTTAGAGAATTAACAGACAGGAAGCGTGATTTTGCCTTTTTTCAACAAAAGACTGCCACAGCTCATATGACCAATATTTTGATGAGAACAATTGAAAGTGTTAAAGATTAAAAACAGAAGCGTTGTTAACAATGAAGTATTCATCATGATGTAGATTGAGTCACAATTTTTTACATTCACCTTCACTAATTAAAGTTACATAAAACAGGAAATGTTTTCGAGGGCATTCGAGGCCTTTAGAAGTTTAATCTACCGATTGCATAGCGTCCCCTTGAGCGAAGAAGAATTTTTAAAAGAACAACAACATATAGAAAAAATGGCAATAACTAATGGATTCAACTCGGACCTCATAAGCAACATGATATACAAGAAGAAAAAACTCAAGGCAATTTCACATTCCACCACTCTAACGCCTCTCTCAAACACAAATTGGAAATACAAGAAATTCACATACCATCCTTGGGCCTTTAGAAAATTTGAACAAATCTTCAACAAATTTAACATTAGACTAGCTCCACAGAACAAATTCAGCTTGAAGAACTTACTAAACACACCTCTCAAAAATACCATCCCAAACACACTAAAATCCGGAATTTACCAGATCAGTTGTGAGGAATGTGAGAAATACTACATAGGAAAAACTAAAAGAAACTTGGAAACCAGACTTAAGGAACACCAAAGAAACATAAAACTAAAACAAATAGAGAAATCTGCTGTATCACACCATTTTTGGACTGAAAACCACAACATTGGCCAAAGCATAAAGTTGTTAAAACCCCTCACCACACCATTAGAATTGAACATCTGGGAAAAAATACACATCGTCAAAAACAGCAACAACGTCATTAATTTTGAAATCCCGCCTGTAAGCAATGTGTTAAAACTTTGTGCCCCCAACACCAGATGGCAACAGGGTCAGAATTCGCAGGATGAGGAAGAAGAGGACACGGGAGAAAGCGACCCTTAGTCACCCAGTCGCTGACGATGAGGATGAATGTCCTCGAAAATATTTCCTGTTTTATGTAACTTTAATTAGTGAAGGTGATTGTTAAAAAGTGTGACTCAATCTACATCAATTGAAAGCGTGTTTAAGAACAGAATTTTTATTAGAGATTTGTGGCCCCCTTGGTCCCCCAACCTAACCCTCTGCGTTTCTATCTCTTGGGAAGCTTAAAACATAAAGTATACAAGACAGAACCACACACCCTATAAGAATTAAAACAAAATATCCACCAGGAAATTGCCAGCATTTCTCAATGTGAACTATAGTGAGTGATGGATAGTTTCCTAATGTATGGAAACCCAAAATGTATGGACAATGATGGTGACCAGTTTTAATGCCTCCTTTCTTAAAGTTGGTAAGTAAAGCCTTTAGAAGTAATTTTAAAAATGTAGTATGGTTGCATTTGCACCATTCTGTCCTAACCAAGATGGCTACGGGGGCCAATAATGTGAACAGGAAAAACACTACACAACCGATTCTTAGTTTATTGGCTCTCCCAGTATATATATATATGATGTCACAATGGACTGGTTAAAATTATTATTTTATTTTGACATTTGCTGGAGGCACCTGGTTGAGCACCTACCCAACCGCCCAAACATCCCTTATTCTAACCGTGACATCTGATGAAGGCTCCAGTTGTCACTTCTTCTCACCCCTCATTTCCAACCCTGTATTTTAACCAAAAAACACTTCATTGATCAAAGCAAACCACAAAGCCAGAGAACCTCTCAACATAAGGTTAGGTATCTACAAAGTCAGTTGCATGGATTGTGAAAAGTTCTGCATTGGACATACAAAACATAGCTTAAAGTTGGACTAAAAGAACATTTCAGGTATATACAATTCAAACAGGTAGACAAATCAGCCATTACAGCACATTATTGGGAAGGACATAATTGAAGAGAGGCCCAAATAATAAAATATGCTGACAGACCAACAGCTCTATTAAGAAAAGTTTTTATGCACACATACACAAGCAGGATTTAATGAACTTCAGTATAGCCTGACATCTGTCACCTTAGGAAGGGCAAAAGTCAATATTTGGAGCCAATTGACGACAAAGGGAAAATCCTTCGAAGCATTTGGATTTAAGAAAGAAAGAAAAAGTAGTGAAGTTGTATCAGTGTATTAATTATTGTTTCGCTGAAACTTTTAAGTAAGAAAATATAAATAATCAGTTTTATTTTCTGTAATACGTTATATTGGTGCTTTCCAGCTTAATCAGCTTATCCTGCAGCATCAATAATAATAATAATAATAATAATAATAATAATAATAATAATAGCCAAAAGTAAGAAATTGGAAAAAGCTGAGCAGTTACAGCAGTAAAATTTATTTTTTCTGTTTTTGCTCAAAAATTAAAAACTGATTTTTTCTCCGGAACTTAGCATCCATACACATCAGCCACCAATGGTTTTATGTGGGCGCATTCCCATCCCCAAACAGAAGCCTTATCAGCACTGAGCCTGCTTTCTCTGCACTGAAATTTTTCAGTACTTTGTGTAGCATTTTAATGGCCCTGTGCAGATGATGGACATGGACTTGGCAGTGTTTACCTTGGTGTTTCGTATCTCTTTACGAGAATTCTGCAAACAGCTACAGCTACAAAGTAAATGATACTAGTATATGAGCTTTGTCATTGCATTCTGTATGAAAGAAGCAGTATTCCAAAAGGCTAATTAAAACAATCTGTGATATGCTTTCCCTTCCAATGTATAAGAACGTTACTGTACATAATGTTAATTTTTACTGATCGGCATAGCTTGCTTGTATATTGTAGTAGTGGTATTGCTGTTGCTTTGTTTAGGCAGAGTTTAACACAAGAGCAGAAGTAGCCAGGGCATGATATAGAATGCTGAGCATTCTCTATAATGTGCACAAGTGCAGTGCCCCTGTTGTTACTGCCAGTCCTATATTTGTGTAAGGCTAAGATCAAATTCAATTTTAAAATAAGCAGCAAGGACTTTTGTTCCCCCATAGATAGTACAGTGTGACTTTTTTTAAGTGTCCACCACTCAGTGGTGGAATAAGTGAGCTATGGAAATGTGGTAGTAACCCTCACTCCATCCATTTGTGATGCTACAGTGATGGACTGGTTGGAGTGAATTTGGAGAAAGCAGTAGAAAAAGAAAACAAATAAAATCAATCAATTTACCCATTCACAGAAGATGTTTAAAATGCCCCTTGTTCTGTTGAAGGCACAGATTCAAGCAATTAATTTTATTGTTAAACGTTTTAAGTTTCTTTTGTCACTGAATTAGTGTAATGCATTATTGCCAATTTCATTTCATCTATTGTTTCAGATTAGCTTTATTCACTGTTGACTTTACAGCATCCCAAAATAAATAATCAGTGTCTACCGCTTCTTGCAGCATCATGAACAGAACCAGTATCACAGAATTTATGTATTAAATTGTAAGCAGTATCCTGAAATAGTAATTTGGAATTTGGAAACTCCCCTGTAAATTATTGTTTCATTTTTTCTGTATATTTACCATATTCTCCACTGGAAAAACACACTGTTGAATCGAAAACATTTTAAGCTTTAACTTTAATAAAGAACATTTGTACACTGACAGAGACAGTCTGATGCTAACCATCATTCCCAACCATTGTTACAATAGGGATGGTGCTTTGGGCATGTTTAGTAGAAGCTTCATTTATACTGGGCTTTGCCAGTAGTATAACCTAAAACACATGTCCATACTTTATATGTTTAAATTGCTGTGAAAAAGTTCTTGTTGAAGCATTGGTTTAATCATTTAGGGGAATATTTTGAATGTGTTATATATAAATAAATGTTTTAACTTGTAATGTCAAACACATTTTTTTTTAACATCTTTGTACTTATAATTTTGTAACACTGGTTCATGTGGCTGTTAAGTTAAGTTTCAACCTCTTGTTGAGGTCGTCTTCAGACTACACTGTACCACTTGCTGCAGATTGTCACCTTTTTATACTATAAGACCCTAGAAACTTACCTATTTGCCCATATGAATTACCAGTCGCAGGCGCGAGACCTTCCCTGCTACATGATTGGCCAGTTGTTTGTGGCGTTCTTTGCATTTTCTCATGGATCTGTGCCAGGGAGTTGGGCTGTCATTTTGACATGGCCCATTGTGCTGTTGATTGGCTCCTAATATTAGCCACTGTATCCTTGACAGGCACTAAACAATAGCTTATTACTAACCTTTTTGGGAGTGTACTGACCTGTGTTGTAGAGGGACTAAAATATCACATTGTACCAGCCATAAAAACAGAAGTCCTGAATTATAGCACTGCAAGTTTCCAAAGGATTCAGAAGGACAAATTTAGATATGTTAATGTGAAACACACATTGATAATGTGCATTCTGATCTGCATTACACTTACATTTTTATTGGTTTCAAATTTAAATAGTGACATGATGTGAACACAGTAATTTATACAGCTAACATCAAAGATCAGAGTACTTCCTTTCTATGTTTTTATTTTTTTTTCTACATTCTTGCATATTATTTAGATATTAAATGTGTTTTCCACTTCTAACCTACAAAAGCACTGATATTTAATTCAGACTCTTTCAGAGGCATGCAAAGAAGTTTGTGCACTAATCATAAAGACTTCCAAGTATACTTGTTATACTACTTACATGCACATTTCCCTGTGAAAGGTAATTTAATTAAGGTTTAGCTTAAGATATAAGTGTTCTTATCTGAAAAAGCAATTGTAGTACTGCAATCATTAGTTGCAGCAGACTTGATGACATTGATTGTGGCTCCAAAAAGACTGCATATTCCTTGCAATTTTTACATCATATCATGATGTCGCATGTTATTTCCAAAACCAGCCAATTGCATGTAAGCTTTGCCGATTAGTACAAAAATACCAAAATATTTATTTGATTAAATCCCCAAAAGACTTAACATATAATGTATCACTGAGTTTTTAAACTGTAAATGAAATATACAAAAGGCATTCTTTTCTTAAATAGATGCACATCCTCCAAAATATCGCCAGCAGCAAGGAGGAGGATCAAAGCAGGCAAATGCAGGTTCTGGCAGTCCTGAGAAAACTGGTGTACAGCAGACTGGTACAATGCTCTCTGAAGATTATGCTGAAATTGTAGATGAGGAGGGTGATTATTCTACTCCAGCCAGTAAGTAATTTTTTTGAACAATTGAAAGAAATTCAGAGATAGTAAACATTTTCTTCATACCTATATTAATAATGTATTTAGTATAGAATTTCAGAAACATCACTCCATGAGCCAAGTTTTCTCGGGCATTCAGTTCTTTCATTCTGATTAATTTTCAATCAGTTTAGTATTTGGAGCTAGCTGCGTTGAAATGTACAGTATGCCTTGACAGCTTAAGAAATAAAATATATGCATTTTTCTTTTGTTAGAAGCCCTAACTTACCGCTCGCCTCCCACCGAGGTGGACCGGGTTCAATCCCAGGGACCTGCATGTGGGATTTGTGGTGGACGAAGCGGCATCTGGGCGGGTTTTCTCCAGGTTCTCCGGTTTCCCTCGCCATTCATTCCACCAACTGCTCCATCATCACCTTTCCTTTCATCCATTTCACTTACATTTCGTTTCATCTACTTCCTTCATCCCATACCAGGCATCGGGCTGATCACCCATCCTGGATGTTCTGTCTGATCCATGAGTGTCTGCTCCTCGACAGGCCTCTGACCCCAGGAACCCGCCTGTAAGTCCTGGGGGGTGTAAGTCCTACATAAGAGGAGGGTAAACAGATAATGAATGAATGAATGAATGAAAATAGAAGCCCTAACTTTCACTTGAAAAATACTAAGTAGTAGTGATTAAGCAAGCTAATCACATACTCTTAGTTGGTGATTGACATTGTTGGATTTATCGTTCACATCTACATGGAGAGCAATGGTGTAAACAGCAAAGATATGACATTGTATTCATTTATGCCAGCATTTTTGTAAAATATGTGTGCAGAGAAGTATTAGACATTAGTGGAGGAGAATGAATTAAAAGTGTGTAATTATTGTGGATTCTACCACATGTAGAAGCTTTACAGTCAAAGGGAAAATTAATATTGATGTTCAGAAGAGAGGTAAGGAGAGAATTAATCACTGGGAGGGATGGTCTGTGAATTATATCTTGCTGCCAGTATCCTGCGACATTTTTAGAATGGGATCACTAATAAATTGCTTCCAAGGATGGCTCCTCTGGTTGTAACAGAGATCAGATTTGCATGAGATTACTTTAATCAAAACATACCAAAGTGTCATACCTGTAAACATTCATGCTGTGCATTAATGGAGAGATGCAAACCATGCACATACATATACACTTCATTTGTAACTAGGCACTGGATTTTGTTCACCGATGCCAAAACATTCCAGAATTACAACATATGCCAAGTAGCAACTGAAACTAACTAATAAATACACATAGAACAAGCAAGACAGTGGACATTTTGGAGTCACTTAAACTGAGACATGATTAATATTCACAACCGTATTATGAGGGTAGTAGGTTTGCTTCACATTAGAGGTCCCGATTTGAAATCTTGGTTGGGATGAGTTACATAGATAAGTAAGTGTGAAGGCTTTCATGGCCAGAGTTAATCGATAAAATATTAAAATCTCCGGGCTGGAAGACCATCTTCTAAGGGTAGAATTATTCACACTTGACGTTTCGGACAACTCTTTGGTTGCAATCTTCTAAGTGCAAAGGCTTTCACCCTAATTTCCTTTTAGGGTTTTCGCCTAAAAGGAAATCATACCAAGGCCACGAACTATCTGCATACAAGATACAAGGGAAAAAACTTTCTTACCTTATGTTAAAAATGTTACAGACTGCATTGGAAAAGTACTTAAAAAGTACAAAATCAATACAATATATAAACTAGCAAAAAAAATTCAGCAAACTTTAAAATCTGCCAAAGAGAAGAGAGACCCCCTTATGTGTTCCAGGGGTATATCAAATACCTTGCATATGCAGTTCCATTTACATTGGAACCACGAAACACAGTATAAATACCCAAATAACAGGAACATAACAAACAGATAAGTCTGCAGTCGCCAAACACTTTGTCAATATGGGTCATCGTATCTTCTACAAAGACACTAAAGCATTAGCATCAACAAAATATTACCATGCTAGACTTTATAGAGAAGCAATTGAAATATATAAACATCAATAACAACAGGAAAAAATTTAGCTTAACCACACATGGATACCAGTGATGGCACACCACTATGGACTCAGCAATCATGAGCCAGCTCTGTCCTTGGCATGAGCTATAAATTGTGAAACTTATGCCGCCTAGTTGGCAGTCGTTAAGCTGCCTAGGGTGTTACCCTCTTGAAGATGGCAGCCAAAGAGTTGTCCAAAATGCGTGTGAATAATTTTATCCTTAGGCTATGGCCTTCCAGCCCCAAATATTTTATATTTTACCTGGATAAGGTTTGTTCCAAGGTTTTCCTTTATTGTTCAGAGATGAATGTTTCATAACTCTATGCTCTATGGACTCGGTTTATTCAAGCAACGTTCACACTCGCTACCCAAAATGACCCACCCAGTTAAAGGGTGTTAAAACTTACTTAAAACAAAAAATCTGATGTGTTACATTCACATGATACAAAATTCTTCTACAAACTATTCTTCTATATTCTTCTTGTTAATCGAAATAAACTTTCATTGTAGGTGTAAGAAGGATACAGAAGGTTAAAGTAATAGTTGGAGTTTTAAAAAGCAGTGATGACTTTGAAATATCATGCTCTTTCCATGACAGTGAGAAAAAAACAAATAGTGAACCTACACTCAGAAAAATTCTTGTGTGTTACATTCACATGACTTTCTCTACCTACTGTTGTTCACTTTTATATAGCTTGTGCAAACTTATCTTACGAAGGCTTATTTTTCTATCTATTTCATGTTAATCTAGATAAAGCTTTGCAAAAATAGATTCATTACACATTTGTTGAAGGTATAAGGGGGAAAGTGGAAAATGAATCAATAGTCAGATGTCAGGTTGCTATATGCTGGCCTAGAAATTTTATACTTTTTCTATGACATTGAAGAAACAACTAAAAAGTGATAGCACTTAATGAAAATGACAAAGTAGTGAAAATTCAGATCAATAACAATGGATATCATGAATGGCTGATGCCGCAAGAAACATTATTTGGAATTGTATCTTTGAGGAGATCTACATTTTTACTTTCTCTACTACGTATAGTAAGTAGGGGAAGTATTGCATTCCACCCAAAAATTCGATACCGAGATTTCACCGGAAATACATGTTTTGAGACCTCCTGAATCCAAAAAAAGCATTTTTGGAAACATGTCCGTGTGTGTGTCTGTGTGTGTGTCTGTGTGTCTGTGTGTGTGTGTGTCTGTGTGTGTGTGTGTCTGTGAACAGCATAACTCAAAAACGAACAGTCGGATAAACACCAAACTTGGTATTTAGGTTCAGTATCTTCCAGAGATGCGACACGAAGGTTTTCAAGAAAATCCCCCCACCCCAGACTACCCTTTACATGGAACATTTTTCGAAAATTTTAATTTTCTCAAAAATGGCTCTAACGATTTTGATGAAAATATCATATGTTTAAGATAATGTCATGAGAAATGAAATGTATATCTCGAATTTTCTGGGAATGTCTCCAAAATTATTCTTCATTGTGAACGACTTTTGCATAACTGGTAAACCATAAGAGATAGACAAAATTTTACTACACAAAAAATGTAGATCGCGTTAAAATACACAACTTATGTCATATACATTTCTTTTGTTGAGTGAACCGTTTTCGAGATATTGCTTGTTATTTCCTTAAATTTTCCAATACTTATACTTTTTCTCAAATTCGTTATTCATTTTTTTATGTCCTGACATGCAAAGAGAATGGAATGCGCCACATAGCAACCAGCGTTAAAATATTTGACTATCGCTTAAAAGCTACCATATTCCCCTTGCATCTACAAGAAAATTACCAATAAGATTGACATCTCGATATCTCGATTAACATGAAGCATATGGAGAATAGGCGTTTGTAAAATTAGATTGTACAAGAGTAGAGAAAGTCATGTGAGTGTACCACATCAGATTTTTTATATAGTACTTCTTTTTCCTTTCTGCAATGGCTTACCTTATACAAAATTCCTTCCAAATGAAGAGGGTTTCACAGACTATTTTCATTAAATTCAAGATAATACATTTCATTCGTCATGAAAATATCTTGTACATATGCTTTTTTAATCAAAACCATTATGGCCATTTTTGAAAAATCAAAAAATCAAAATTTTTAAAAAATGTTTCATATAAAGGGTAGTTTGGGTTGGGGGGTTTTATTGAAAGTCTTTGAATTATATTGTTGTAAGATGCTGAACTTTAACTATTTAACTGGCTTTTTGTTTTTGAGTTACACTGTTCACGCACACATACACATCCAAGGATACTATTTTTGGATTGAGGGAGTCTCAAAACATATATTCCCAGTGTAATCTCTGTATCAAATTGTGGGTGGAATGCAACACTTACCCTGCTGTAATTAAGCAGAGAAAGTAAAAAGAGTAATTTCTGTTTATAAATGTTTATACATTACTTCACCAATTCACATGGAGATATTTCTGTAATATAATTAATTGCTGCATCATGCCAACCTAAAACTCATAGCAATAATGGCTTATATCTTGACAACTTAGTATTTACATCCCTGGCTGTCAAGAAAAGGGCTTGCTTCCAGTTTTGTTTATGCTCGTATCTATGACATTCCTTTGATTTTACCAACGCCATCTAAAGTACAGTTTCTGTTGCTGTTCTGTAGCAATGGATATACACACAAATATGAACAAAAATTATCTTGCCCCTCAAATACAACTCTCTAATCAGACACTTAAAAAAGTAGAATCTATAAAATTCCTTGGGGTCTGCGTACAAAGCAATCTGAAATGGGATGCCCACACTAGCTTCATAAATAATAAACTCAGCTCTCTATGTTATATGCTAAGAATATTGACAACATGCACAAGTAAAGAAACAGTTAGAGCAGCATATTTTGCACATGTGCACTCACTCCTAAGTTATGGAGTAGTCTTCTGGGGTGAGTCTCCAACAAGCAAGTCAATCTTTATTGCACAGAAAAAAATTATCAGAACTATTGAAGGAGTCAGCCCAAAGTCGTCATGTAAACCTCTCTTTAAACAACTGGGGATCCTCCCACTTCCCTGCATTTACATATATTCAGTCATTCTGCTTATAGTCAAGAACATTAATGCTTCTGATTCACTATCCATAACTAATAATATGGTGCATGAACACAATACTAGGGAAAATACACAAATACATGTGACCAGCTGCAACACCTCGCTCTACCAAAAAAGTATCTTATTCTCTGGCCTTAAACTTTATAATAATTTACTAAGTAATATTAAGGCAATTAAAAATGTAAACCAGCTGAAATCCAGTCTCAAGGCACATCTAGTTAACCACTCCTTTTATTCTATTAATGATTTCCTTGAACACAAATGTATATCATGAACCACAGTATTTAGCATGTAAATACCTATTGTATATAATGTAAAAACATATTGTATATATTGCAAAAACCTATTATATGTTTATAGCTTGACGTGTCCAATAGTGAATGTACATTGTACCAAACCACTTTAACGGATGAATAAACTAACTAACTAACTGTCACCTTTGGTCACATTGTCCAAGACATGCAGTGTAAATATAATGCTACCAGTGATACAATTAGGAAGTATCTCATTCCTGCCAACCTAGAAAGATGCTATTATTTTAATGAACTATTTTTGCTATTAATTTTTATATTTTTTTTTAGTAAGGGAGTGGGTTTCAACTTCCAAAACCTCTCCCTATCTATGCCTCTAGTCTGGGCCTAAGTTAGTTTCACCATTTTTGTGAGTTTAAAGTAAAAATGCAGTATGAAGCCTGGACTAAGTTAATTTTACCATTTTTCTACATTTGTTTCCCTCTTAGTATGGCATTACTGCTGCATATAAATGCCTAAGTGGCATTCTCACTCGCCAGCATTTTCCTGCACCATCACCCAACAATCTTGCACTTGTAGCATATGCACAACTGCAATAATATAACATTTTATGGGTTTTCATGCCTTTGCTCTTATTTAATTTGTATTGATTATAACTTTACCATAACTTACAGTAAAACTTTAATAATTTCAGCACGTGATTATGAGCTAGTTCGAAATCAGGTAGAGCTGGGAGAAATCATAGGTGAAGGACAGTTTGGAGATGTCCATAAAGGAACGTATAAAGGTCGAGACAACCAAATCGTTCCTGTGGCTGTTAAGACATGTAAAGCTGATGCTGATCTTGCCACAGCAGAGAAGTTCCTAGAGGAAGCATGTAAGTTACAGTAAATATTAGTTAAAATCACATCGATTCTATCTGCATCTTCCTGCTTCAGGAAATGCTTGCTGATGTTCTCATGTCTGAGTGTGTTTTAATAAACGTAATCTATAGATATGTTGATAAATTTGTTTAACCTTGTTTCTTCTTGCATAATAACAGAAGTCTGTGAAATAATCTGTTGTAAGAACTTGAATATAATGCACTTTATTTTTTATTTTATCATTTTAAATATTAGGAATCATAACCCTAGTAGAAAAAATCTGATGTGTTACACTCACATGACTTTCTCTACTCTTGTACAATCTATTTTTACAAACACTTATTCTCCATATGCTACATGTTAATCGAGATATCAAGATGTCAATCTTATTGGTAATTTTCTTGTAGATGCAAGGGAAATATGGTAGCTTTTAAGCGATAGTCAAATATTTTAACGCTGGTTGCTATGTGGCGCATTCCACTCTCTTTGCATGTCCAGGACATAAAAAAAATGAATAACGAATTTGAGAAAAAGTATAAGTATTGTAAAATTTAAGGAAATAACAAGCAATATCTCGAAAACGGTTCACTCAATAAAAGAAATGTATATGACATAAGTTGTGTATTTTAACGCGATCTACATTTTTTGTGTAGTAAAATTTTGTCTATCTCTTATGGTTTACCAGTTATGCAAAAGCTGTTCACAATGAAGAATGCTTTTGGAGACATTACCAGAAAATTCGAGATATACATTTCATTTCTCATGACATTATCTTAAACATATGATATTGTCATCAAAATCGTTAGAGCCATTTTTGAGAAAATTAAAATTTTCGAAAAATCTTCCATGTAAAGGGTAGTCTGGGGTGGGGGGATTTTCTTGAAAACCTTCGTGTCGCATCTCTGGAAGATACTGAACCTAAATACCAAGTTTGGTGCTTATCCGACTGTTCGTTTTTGAGTTATGCTGTTCACAGACACACAGACACACACATACACACGGACATGTTTCCAAAAATGCTTTTTTTGGATTCAGGAGGTCTCAAAGCATGTATTTCCGGTGAAATCTCGGTATCGAATTTTTGGGTGGAATGCAATACTTCCCCTACTTACTATACGTAGTAGAGAAAGTAAAAAGCACTTGGTTTCTAAATGGAAGAGAATTTTTATCTTGATATAGCATTTAATTTTTGTAATGTTTGTGTAGTATATTGTATCATCTATAGGAATGGCAGCATAATCATGTCCAGAATGCTGCAGCTGTGTGTGTGTTGTATTTCAAATCTGAACTGTTTAAATGATGGTCCACTTAAACTACTTAGCAGTTCATAATATGCATTTTTGAAACATGTAATGCTTCAAATTCCTATTTTATCTTTTGTTTAAATGTGTTACAATGTGGCAGAAGTGGGGAACACATGTAGAATTCTACATTTTGGTGTAGCACAGTGGTTTTGTTTGGAGCTCTCATACTGAGGTCCATGATTCAGTTGCTATAGGGTAGTGTTTTAAAGTTGCCCTTGTCTAGGTCTTCACCTCTGACTATACTTGTTTCACTCTAAGTTCAAAGTGGAAGTAAGCAAATCTTAACCTCTGCCAAGCACATGGCGGCACCACATGGAGTGATGACTGAAACTCAGGCTGTATTTAGAGGAGGGGGGGGGGTTTCTAGGGTTCAAACCATCTCCCGAAACTTCTGACAGTTTTATTTATTTAAATTCATAGCAAACCAATATGGGAAAATGTCATTAGATAACAGTAAGTCTATTGCTAGTAACACATTTACAAGAAAAAGGGAAACTTAATATGTCGACTTACATAGGTAAGGTGACCATACATTCTGATTTTCGAAGCAGTCTCCATGTTTTTGTTGTAAGGTGGAATATCCTCATTCTGGTGAGTTTTTCTTGTCTATATAAAGTCTCCAAGCAATTTTCTTATCCATGTAATGTCTATATACTACGGAGTAGGTACATGGTAACTGTGTGGGGTACTGTTGAGTTTAGATATACTTGTGGAAAACCCTCCCCGAAATTTTTTTTCTGTGTACGGGCATGCTGAAACTAAGTACGCATGGGAGAAAATTGCTTTAAATAACATTGAATATGGAACATCTGCAACTTTAGGACCATTAGCTTTTAAATATTTTGCATGTCTTATCCTTATATTTTGCCTTACATCGTAAACTTCTAACACACAATACTAAAAGTAGACTAATGAAAGTGGTACCTGAATACTTTGGCAGCTCTATCTACTATTCTACCTATGATTAAAAATACTTGATTAAACTTCCCTTAACTTCAAATTTTGGAAATCATTCATTTAATGACTAATATCAGTATACCACTTTTGCTTTAAACTTTTATGACCACTATAGGTTAGAAAATACAACTGAAAGCAAATGTGACATAAACAATTCAAGGAACAATTCTGCATCACTAACAACGAAGTACACTAATATTAAACAACAGCCAGCTACAATCATTGTTGATTAAAGGTGGTTTTCACAGGATTTGTTAAAATGTTTAACATGATTATTGTCTTCTCTCCACCCTCCATGTTTAAATTTCTCCACAGTGACGAAGGATTCTCAGCCATAACTCTCTTGAAGGTAAATTTTCCCAACACATGCATCATGTGGCAAGGAGTAAACTGGTATCCAGAAACAAACTACAGCTCCTGCGCATAGTTGCATACATGCTCTTCTACAATGGTTCAGTTAGTTATAGATGAATCTGAACAAACACATTTTGTTTCATAAATTGAACTGTTACAATAATGGGTTATTTAATTTTCTCTGCACAAATCTGAATGAAACTATTTTATGTAGAGGAAGAGAAGACATGCTAAGGGGGATAAGCTGTAGTTAACCCACCAGCCAATGTCACTCCCTTGTCACATGGTTTTGTTTACAACTCCTCTGAACTTAAAAGTGAAACCACTTTAGGTCAATTAAGGTCTTCATACAGTCTTTCAGAGTCCATGCTAAAAGCTGTAGGTTCCTTTGTTCTACACCACTCTTCATTATCGTCCTACTATTAGAGGCTCATAAATAGGTCCCAATCATTGCTTGGTGGAACAAGATTCCCCTGAAGGTCATTGATGACTTGGGGAGCATTGGAAATAACATCATTTTGGTGTTGCTGAATTTCTAGCATCAGTAAGAACACAGACATGTTGTTACCGAGTTGCCATCTTTACCTATACCTTTTTCACTATAAGCTGAAAGGAGAAGTAAACAAAACCATGTGACAAGAGGGCACCTCATTGACTGTTGGGCAAACTACAACCTTTCCCGCTTAGCATGTCATCTCTTCTTCTACAAAAACAGCTTGGTTCAGATCGTATCATTTTGTGGTTATTCTCGTGCAGAGAAATTTAAAAAATCCATTATTGTAACAGTTCAATTTATGAAACTCAATGTGTTTGTTCAGATTCACCTATAACTAAATGAACCGTTATAACAGAGGGTTAAAAGGCTATATGTAGGGCGCTGCAGTTCGTTTCTGGTTTCTGGATGAGCCGCCAGTGTACTTTGGCAATGTGTTGAGAAAATCACTACGTTTCCATGGGGAATTGAAATTGATTTGAGTCCGATTCCATACTGAATGTGATCCGCATTTCCATGTTAAATTCAATATGTATTGAGATTGATTTGGATACACAAAGTTCAAGAATAAAGTAATTCAAGCTTGGATTTAGGTTACCGAACCTGTTAAACATATGTTAATTTATTTAAAGGTGAGTCGGAATTGTAACACTAACATCACTTGTAATATGTTAATTTGTTTTTCTGTATATTTTAAGTGGGTTTTGCGGTTAGTGAATTTTTTGAGAAGAATAAATTGCAAATTATGGAAACGATAAAAGTGGCTTTGCTGTGTGTTTTATTACACATGTGATTAACAATTTTTGCTAATAAAAAAAAAATGATGAGCGTGCAGCGTGTTACAACAGTATAGTAGAAGATAGTATCTTTGGCATATTCAAAACAATTTGAATATGGTAGTCCGATCCTACTTTATAAGAGTTGGCCATTGTTTAGTAATAATTGAACTTCTTTGTTACTATTGCAGAATTGTTGCTCAGATAGCTTCGGTCGCATTTGTTTTCTGTTGGGTTTTAACCTATATTGCTAATCGTTGTTTTAACTTGTTGACTCATAAAAGGTTAAAGCAAAAGTGGTATATTGATATTAGTCATTAAAGGAATCATTTCTAAAGCCTGAAGTTAAGAGCAGTTTAATCCAGTGCCTTTAATCACAGATGCTGTACTGTCCACTAGTACTTTTATTTGTCTACTCTTAGTATTATGTGTTAGAAGTTTAGGATGTAAGGCAAAATATAGGAATAAGACATACAATGTTTAAAAGCTAATGATCCCCAAGCTCGAATATACTGTATTTGCATTCTGTCTGAAGCAATTTCCTCTCACGGTTATGACATCCTCCACGTGGTGCTGCATGTGCTTGGCGGAGTGATACATTTAAGTTTTCTTTACTTCTCCATTCAGCTTATAGTGAAAAAGATGTAACTCATTTAGCATCAGAATGTAGATCTTGTAAATCTGTGTTAATATTGTTTGAAAGATAATGGTTGGAAAATTAGTACATACAAAGTTAAAGTTGACAGTCAGCCAAGGCGAAATTGATGCTCTCCAGGATGCACATAAATTTGGTATTACAAAGTGTAATCTGCTTAGCTTTAGGTAAAGGAAAGCTACAAACACACAGCAAGTTGAAAATGCTTTTATTTTCCAAAAAGTAATCCTATGAAGGGAAATTTCCAAAACTTCTCACTTTTATGATTTTTATTAGCGGAATTAATTCACATCCAAAGTTTTACTGTAAATGTTTATGTATGCATACAAAAACAAAAAAAAATATTTTACGACTTAGTTCATATTTGTAAACTTTTTTCTTTCTTTCAGATATTATGCAACAGTTTGATCATCCACACATCATCAAGTTAATCGGCGTCTGTTCAGAGAGTCCAATTTGGATTGTTATGGAACTGGCAAAGCTGGGGGAAATGAGAGCTTATCTTCAACAAAATAAACACCGTTTAGATTTAGCTACTCTTTTAACGTACACTTTTCAACTTAGTACTGCATTATCATATCTAGAATCCAAGAAGTTTGTTCACAGGTTAGTTTCACAAAAATGTTACAATTTTTCATAATTAATATTTAATCTCCTCTTAATTGTGCACTGTAGATCATGCTAAAGTACTGTATTAGCACCAGCAATCAGTTGGATGCCTGCTGATGATGGAGACAAGCCATCCTTGAAACATGTTCAGGTACTTCTTACTTACTGATGCTTATTGTTTCAAATTCCAATTCATCTTTATAAGTTATCAATACATCACTGTTTCTAATACTTCTGAAATGTAACATTGTATTAGCATTCAATGGGTAATGCTGTAATGCTTGCACCTTGCAGTTTAGTTGGTTAAAACATTGAAGATAAGAATAGAGATTTGACCCCTCTACTGGCTAAAAGCTTATTTCAGCTTTCCTTGCACTGATCTTGCAGTGCACTGCCAAAATGAAAGTGTCCAAATTTTAAGTTAATTTAATGATTACTTTTTATGCGATTGACACCTCGCTTTAGTAATTAATGTAGAAATTACTCTAAGAATACAACATGTATTAGGTGACAAGTTGACACCACTAATTTTTATAAACACAGATTAAACCTTTTAAACGGGCAAGGTCTTTAGAAAGTAAGATTAACATGAGTAAGGGCTTTCTAAACGCCTTGCTCATTTAAAATATTTATTGCATCATGATTATAGCACCTCTATGAGTAATAAGAGATTAGATCACTAGAGGCATTAGTAGTGAATTTTTAACTATATAGTAGAATCTCGTAAGTATGCTTTTGCAGGGACCTAAGGATTTGGACATCATAGGCGGGAAAACGTGTTAACAAAAATACAAAATCTGCAATTTAAGAACATAGTTATGTAATAAAATCTAATAATTACTATGTCTCCATGGGCAGTTGAAATAGATTTCAAGTACAATTTTATACTGAATACGATTTGTGTTTCCATGTTAAATTCAATGTGTGTTCAAATGGATTTGGATAGACAAAACCTGAGAATAAATAATTCAAGTTTTTATGTTGGTCAACTTGGATTTTTGAGAATGTTTTTGAGAAAATAAATTGCAAATTATGGAAGTGACAGTAGTGGCTTTACTGTGCATTTTATTACACATATGATAGCAATTTCCGCTAAAAAAAAAACAAAATTATGTGCATGCATCGTGTTATGAGTACAATAGATGATAGTAACTCTGGCGTATTCAATACGATTTGAATACGGTAGGTGTTTCCATGCAACAAATTTCGTTCCGATCCTTTTCTGATCCTATTTTCCAAGAGGAAAGTTTTGTTTTAGCATTTTTCCCTTCTTTAAAAGCAGTTTCAATCAATTTAGGTTTGCTAACAATTGTGTTTAAGGTTGACAGAGGAATGTTTATCTTCCGCATTATATCCACATGTTTAATATTTGGATTGTGGTATACTTCAAGGATTTTCAGTTTTTCAGTATTGATTATTTACTACACTTTCTTTTTTTCATTACAAATGAAAAGTTAAAATACAATCAACGTATGTTTGGTCAACACTCAACAGTAGAAACTATCGTTGGCATTTACCAAGCCAGATAAAGCATTTATATCCCGCCCACATAAATCGTTTCACAAATATTTACATACATGCATGTGATTGGCTGCCGGTATCCACCCCGTGACCAAGGATTAACCAAAGTAGCAAATGGAGGACATCAAACTTTGAACGTGTTAAGCGCCTACTCCCACTGGACTGACCAAGGATTGGCCAAAACAGCGAATGAGGACGTCAAACTTCAAACGTAGTAAGCGGGATCGGGAAAATGTACTAAGCAAACGTTATTTATTACATTTGCTGATTTGGTACCGGGACTTTTATAATTCAATGTAATAAACGGGAAAACGTGTTAATGAGGAACGTGCTAACGAGATTCCACTGTACTTCCAATGTTTAAATTGCTAAGCATTTTATTATTGTAAATTATGAATTAAAAATATTTTGATTAATTTCTTATCAAAAACCAAAGCTTCTCTGTCTAAATTTGTAATTTATTAATTTAGGAATTTGTATGCCAGATTTCATATCATTTGGGTGGTATTTAATGTGCTAGGAACATTTTGCACAAATAAAATGCAGTTTTAGAAAAATTCCATTCCAAAATATGTGGATTAACTCGTACAATACATAAAACGCCCAGATTTCTACTGTTGCATAACTTTTATTACATAGTGTTGCGAAACGACAACAAAAATGTTTAGTCAAGGTTTTAGAATATTTTAATATCCATTTCATCATTTTCATGTTGTACTAACATTTAACAATAAACTAAATGTATTTGTAACTATTTTATATTGTGAAATATTGAATTATTTCAATGCAATTGAAGTGCAGTTGCAGTCAAATGTATGTTGTCATCCATGCATGCCACCACATTATAGTGGGTCCTCCCTATCCTTTACCGGAGGCACATTTGATGCAGTTGCTGGGATTCGAACCCACAATACTCGGCTTTGAGTGGATGGCCAGTCCATTTCATCTTGCCATAACAATCATGGCTATTCAAATTGCTTCCATTAAGGTGCCTGGGACAGAGGTAAATCAACCAGTTTAAGAATTAAAGGAAGAGCAACATATATAGGAAAATAATTCATGCAATAAAGGGTTAAATGCCAAAAGATACCTTTTGAAGGTTGACAGTTTAGGTTTGAAATAAAGTATGCGAAGTGATCAGAAAATAACAGGAATTTTTTAATTTCACGAGCTTTATACATCTGATGTTTAAAACTTTTGTTTTATATTGTTGGTACACATGTTCCTGATGTATGTTTGCATTTTCAGCTATTTTAATATTTAGTTTATTGTTGACAGTCAAAAAAATTATACATGTTTTGGAGTGCTCGGCGAATTTTTACTTTCGAAAAAGATGGATCGAAGCATTTGCATAAAATTTTGCTTGAAAAACGGAATAAATTGCAGCACTGCATTTTAAATGTTCACTATGGCTTTTGGCGAATCTCCTATGAGCAAGACAAAAGTTTACGAGTGGCATAAACATTTCAAAGAGGGTTGAGAAGACGTTGAAGACGATGACTGCCCTAGCACATCAATTACTGATGACATTGTGGAAGAAATAAAGAAAATGGCTCTGGAAAATTGCCAAATCACAATCAGAGAGGTTGTTGATGATATCCTTTGGCTCATGCCAAGCAATTTTTTCAGATGTTTTGGGCAAGAAATGTGTAGCAGCAAAGTTTGTTCCAAAATTGTTGAATTGTTGAATTTCGACCAACAACGACATCACTCAAGGATTGTTGAATGAAGTCGAAAACATCCAGAACTTCTAAAGAAGGTTATAACAGGTGACAAAACATCGGTATATGGGTATGACATCGAAACTAAGGCCCAATCATACCAATGGAAACTGCCTGAAGGGCCAAGACCAAAACAAATTTGACAAGTTCGATCACATGTGAATGTTCTTCTTACTGTTTTCTTCAATTCAATGGGATAGTGCATCAGGAGTTCTGCCTTATGGTCATATGATCAATAAGGAATACTACTTGGAAGTTATACGCTGTTGCGTGAAGCAACCTGAAGAAAACGACCAGAATTGTGACAAAACCACTTGTGGAAATTGCATCACGATAATGTACCCGTTCACACCTCAATGCTAGTTTGTGACTTTTTGGCAAAAAAGCTGGCCTCCTGTGATTTCTTTCTATTCCCGAGGCTGAAGAGAACCATGAATGGACAACGTTTTGCCACCATTGATGAGATTAAAGCAGAATCGCTGAAGGAGCTGAACACCAGAACGAAAAGTGAGTTCCAGAAGTGCTTCCAAGATTGGAAAAAGTGCTTGCATAAGTGTATTATATTTGAGGGGGATTACTTTGAAGGGGACAAAGTTGATGTTGATGATTAAATAAAAATTCTTTAAGAAAAACAAAAATTCCCGTTACTTTTGATCACACCTCATATGCTGAAACTGCTTGTCTTAGCTAAGAAAAAAACTAGGAAACAATTTTTTTTAAAACGCTTTTCTCTGCACAGGGATATAGCTGCAAGAAATGTTCTTGTATCATCACATACATGTGTGAAACTAGCTGACTTTGGACTGAGTCGTTGGGTGGAGGATCAGAGCTACTACAAGGCCAGTAAAGGAAAACTGCCCATAAAATGGATGTCTCCAGAGTCTATTAACTTTAGGCGCTTTACTACAGCTAGTGATGTGTGGATGTTTGGTAAGTTAAATTTCATTTGCTTGATTCCTAAACTTGTTAAGTTAATGCAAAAAATTAAATTTAGTTAGAGGTGCCCTTTTTATATATATAGAAGAGGCAAAACTATATGTTTTCATTGATTGGTACCAGACTCATTGCTTCATACAAAAAGAAGTCATTTAAAATTTTGCTGCATTTTAAAATAACCTTCCTTTGCAATCATGCTACTTTTTTCATACATCCAAACTTCAAGTGGAAGTTTCTTCACATTATATTATTTTCATTATGCAAAATATTGGTATCTTTTCAGTAATGAGATAAGCTCAATTAACATTTGATAACTTGATTAGGGGGTGATACTGAAAATTTTTAGAATGCCATATTTCTAAAAGCAAATAATGTTTTTTTTATGTTTGACAACTAATTTCTAATGTTTTGTGAGTTGATTGCCATCTAGTTTGTTCGATTTGCTGTAATAGTTTGTTAATTATCATTTAAAGATTTTGTGTTCACCCAAAAATGAATTTGACTAGAGAACATTTCCGGGCTATGATTTTTTACAATTTTAAATTGTCATTAATGCCTAAACAATGTGAAGATCGGCTTGGAAATACATTTGGCGAAGAGGCCCATTCTGAGGCAACAATTTATAATTGGTACAGTTAATTCAAAAGAGATCAGTTTTTTTGCAGTGATGAATTTTTTTAAGGACCCCCAAGAACTGCTGTTACTGTTGAAAATATTGCCGCACTTCGAGAAATGCTTGAAGAAGGTTGATGAACATCTTATGATTTATTTGTATGACATTGGGCATTGGTGCGAGTCAAATCCAAAATCTTTTACACCAACAGTTAGATGCAAGAAAACTTTGTTTTCAATGGATTCGACATAAGCTGACTCCCGATCAAAAACAACACATTCATTGGTGCAGAAAAACTCTGGAAAAATTCAAAGTTAGCACTTCAAATTTGGTTTGGAATATCATTACTGGTGATGAATCTTGGATTTATTGTTATGATCCTGAAAAGAAAAGTCATTCAGCTCATTGCGTCTGTCGAACAAAACTTAAGCCCGCAAAAGTGGGCTTATAGAACGATGGTTGCTTTCTCTTTTCTTCTTTCTAAAACAGGCCATATTGTTACTATAGTATTGGAAGATAGACATACCATTAACTGCTGATTGGTACCCGAATGTCTGTTTACTGGAATTTTTTTTAAAACATTCATAAAAAGTGCCCAAAAGGAAAAATAATGTTGCATCATGACAGTGCATTATCATATACAGCAAAACTAACAACTGAGTATCTGGATGCCCTAAAGGTCAGCACCATGGATACTCCATCATGCAGCCCTGACCTAGCACCTTGTGATTTCTTATTGTTTCCAAAACTTAAAGATAAAATGCATGGAATCATCTTTTCATCTTCAGGTGAAGCAGTGGAACATTATAAAAACCAGTTTCTGTAGTGCCTCAGGAAGACTGGCATTATTGCTTTAAGGACTAGTTCCATCGAATATAAAAATATATTGATGTTAAAGGGAAATTTTTGAAAAGCAATAAAATCATTAAAATTTTTTAAAACTAATCCTTGTTTGAGTTTCTAAAAGTTTTCAGTGTTGCCCTCATATGAATACTGTTCTTTTTACCGTCTCTATCACCTACATATAGTAGTTAGAGAAAGTATTGTATTCTACCCAAAAATTCAATTTTGTGAGATATTCAGAAATTCAGAAATGTTCTGCGGTGACCTGAATTAATAAAAAGAGAGCATTTTTATAAAAATTCTCTGCATGTGTGTGTGAACAACAGAACTCATAAAACAAAACATCAGATAAATAGCAAACGTGGTATTTAGTTTAAGCGACACAGAGAATTTCAAAATATGCTTCACCCCAAACTATAATTTACATGGAAAATATTAAATTGCTTAACATTTTTTATTAAAATGCCATATGTTAAATGATATTAACATGAATTATGAAATTTGTGTACTGTATCTTGAATTCTCTGCAACTAGCCCGTGAAGGCTCTTTTATTCCGAATGCAGTTTGTATAGTTTTATATTACTCATCCTTTTGCATAACATAATGGTATGGAAAGAGCATGGAATTTCATGGCCACTATATGGATAGCTGCTTTTTAAATAATAATATATATATCTTTTATTTAAATTTTAACATCCTTTGACCGGGTAGGTTATATTAGACGTGAGTGAACCAAATGGCTGAACCGATACTCAAATGGGTCCGGGATTCCTAGAGCTTAGAGTTACCCAACATTTGTCTTCTCAGAATAAGGGTAAAATCCTGTAAAAAGCTTTATCCAGGTAACTCATTCTAACCAAAATTCGAACTCAGGACCTCATGAATGTGAGGCAGACACACTACCCTCGCCATGGAAGTGGGCAATAGTAATATTTATTGTCAGTAGGTAGTACAAAAAAAAATGAATGAAGGAAAGAAAGAGAAAGGCAAATTACAAAATTAAAACATTAAAAAATAACATTTGAAGATTTAAAAGTAATGAAAATTACATAAACATTTAATGTTGAGGAATATTTTTTAAATTTTGATTCAGTTGTTTAATGTCATATTTTGGAACTTATTGTACAGAATTAAACCTTGAACATTTAAATTGTTTCCTGATTTTTTTTTTTAACTAAAACCTACTCTAAACTAATCTGTGTTATTTCTGGTATAATGATGGTGGGTGTTATTTTATTTTTTCACTTCCATTTTCTACTGCATTTTCAGCCTCCTGTAATTGCCTTTGTAACTGCAGTGAAGTGGTAATGAAACCATTTCTCCAAATGCTTATCTAAGTCAACTTAAAGTACATAGAAAAACAAGCTTTAATAAGAATATTTTGTGGATGAGCTGAAAAAATAAATGATAGTGGTTAGAGAACAATATTTGGATGTAACATGTTAGGATTTTTAACCAATGTACTTTTAATGTCTCAAAATGAAATTACCAAGTACAATTTTGTAATGCTGCAATTTTGTTTATTTAGGTGTGTGTATGTGGGAAATCCTGATGTTGGGTGTCAAACCTTTCCAAGGTGTGAAGAATAATGATGTAATAGGAAAGATTGAAAATGGAGAGCGATTGGCGCTCCCACCGAACTGTCCTCCTCGCCTCTACAGTCTCATGTCCCAGTGTTGGGCATATGAGCCGTCCAAAAGGCCTAGCTTCAAAGATATTCGTGAAGTGCTTCAGTAAGTCTTTTTTTATACAATGATTTCTAGATTTAAGGCTGGTTTACAATAAACCAGGAGTGCATACCAGAATGCAAACAGAAAGCCAAACACTTTAATGAGCTTTGAAGAGGAATGACTATTGGCAACAATATTGATTTTGCTCTTTGGGATGTTATTTGTTTGTAATAATACCTACCAGTCTAGACCAACTTGCTACTACTGGTAGATTTATAGTGGGCCATCGATTTTCTTATTCATAGATCGGTACTTTCATTGGTCCTGGGATCAAATGCCTTGGTCTACCTCAGAGGGGTAGATTAAAGGCAGTTCATCTTTACAAAATGGATGACTATGGAATGATGGGTGTGGCTGCTGTGCGTAGAATTTGCAAAACGAGAGAGTGGAGAAAACTGTCTACCAAGATTAGACATAATTGGAAAGTATGATGACCTAAACTTCAGAAACAGACTCAGGTTTAGTAAAGCAAAAGTTAGGAGGTGATAGAACTGGTTCATCTTAACCTATATGACAGAGACGATAACTGAGGCTTAAGTATCTCAATTGATACACAAATGCTAATAGTCCTTCTGTATTATTTAAAAGGAGGGTATCAAGAAAACACAGCTGACTTTAGTCAGGTGTCAGTAAGCTGCATTATAACTAATGTCTCACATTCCATTGCTAGACTTCCCTTTGTTAAGCTGGGATTATGATGAACTTTACTTAACATGACTGGACGTAACGTGAAGTTAAGAAATGCTCCAAAAGTAAAGATCTAATTAAGATGCACTTAACGTAACGGGAATGAATCTTGATTGATTGTTCTTTTATTACTTCATACTATTGCTTCACACCGATTGATTTTAATTACAATGTGACATTAAACTTGACGTAATGGGAAGGAAAAGTTTGACACTGCCAAATCCTTAAGTTAAGGCACATTAAGACAGCCCTAAATAGCCCCATTTTATACAATGTGTAAGACTTTCACATTATGTCACGTTGAGTTAAGCTAGTGTTAGTTATCAAAGTAATTCAGACTTTACCTATGTTTATCAGGCGAGGAGAGGAGGATTACACTGCCCGCAAGGTTTATGATGTTTCAGGATTTCCTCAGGTAATTATTTTGTTAAGATCCAGGGCGATATACATGTTAATAAATAACAGCAAAAGTTGCTGCTATTTAAATTCAGTGTCATTCAGTAATTTTAAGGTTAAAAGTTAATATTCCAGCAAGTTAAATTCTTATTGAAATGATTAACAATGTCATGAAACGGTGCATCTGGTGGATAAGAACGTTTCCAAAAAGGGAGGGTGGCAATAGGTTAGAATCATGCACAAACCTGCCTAAATATTATTTCCCTCCATGCCTCCTCTTTTTTGCATTTGTTGAAATCGATTTGTTTTCAATAATATTCTTTATTTTTTGTATTAAGGAAAGCAGGCATTTTCTTCCTCCAACCATTTTAATGCAAGCTTCTTGGCTATCTCCATTTTTTGCTGAGGATGAGAGGTGAGCACTGAACTGATGAAAAAACAAATGTGAAAATATAAAGTTAAACTTGCGAGAAACAATGCTTGGTTTACTGCTCTATGGAAGTTGTGCATTTGCAGAACTACCTTTCTTCGTCATGTAACATTTTCCCTCTGATTCATTGCCTCTCTTGGTTCAAGACTTTTTATCATCTATGAGTGTCAAAAACTAGGTCAGCCTTTGGTCTGGACCAAATGAGTCTGGAGATAGTCCAGACCAATGTGAAATCTATGAATACGGCCCATAATCTTTCACTTTTAAGCTAGATTACAAAGAAATTGTACCATACTGTTAATTAGAATAGTTAAACTATTCTAACCAAACTCGGTGATCTTGTAATAGTGCAACTATGTGCTCTGTTACAGTGAGATCCTATTAGAGGAAAGGCATCAACAGCAGGAAACTATGAAAAGGGAAAACAGGCGTGTTCAGGCAATGTCATGGGGTAAGTAATGCTATAGTCATACTAATTTTAGATCTTGTACATTGAAGTGATGGATTAGTGGAAGAAATAAATCAGATTTAATATCCTAAAACTTGACTGAGTTTATCAATTAATGCATTAATACTGATTAAAATTTTGTTAGTTTAACTTATAATGGCAGTAACAGCATACTGTTACAACAGATAGAAAAATATTTTTATATGTCCTTCTGCTAAAATTCTTGTATATTAGTGTCAATAATGGTGAAACATTCCATAGAAGAAAGCTCCTATTACAAGAACAGTGCAAGCCAGTTGAAGTAGGTTATTGTCTTTGTTATTATTTGCCCCACGCTTTGGGAGCCAATTTGAAGAAGATGTATTATATTTCGACTGTTGGGGAGCTGAACTTGAAGTAGTTGCAACCGCACGTATGGTAAAAAGTTCCCGGTAGCCTTCGCCCTAAATGTACTTTCCGGTAGCCTTTGCCCTGAATGTACTTTCCGGTGGCCTTTGCCCCAAAAAATGTTTAAAAAATATTAACTTTATAATTTTGACTGTTTCTTTAAATATTATATATTTATGTATGCCTCGGCTGCGTCAGTATTTATACTTTTTTTAGAGACATGAATGTCTTAGCAAGGAGTGGTGCGACTGAAGAATGTAGGTTTACACAGATTATAAATTATAATTTTGCTTCACTCCTTTCATTAACACTTGATACGATTTAAATAACACTTCACTAATATAGAGAGCTGTGAGATTTTTTTTTTTCTTTTTAATTAAATACTTGCACTTTTTAACACGTAAACCACTTTTCGTCTCTCACTGAATACGTACTAAATTTCTTGAGGACGCATCTCGTGTCCGGTTAGGAACACTGTCTACAACCAACTGACTTCTGAATTTGTAAATTTTGCTGTATTTCAGTTCCTGATTGGCTAATCCTACTCCAATAGAATACCTTCACTTAACTAAAGCTTTTTCTGGTTGTTGATTGGCTATTTTATAAACTGTCACAAAAATTACATTATTGCTTCCAAGAATTACAAGCAGTACTGTTAAACTTCCAAATTCATTATTGCCTCAAGGTTACCTCAATGTTAGCAACTTTTAACCTATTATTCTCACAGCTCCTACATTATTAAATTACGTAATACATTCATATAACATTATTACACATGTATACAATAATAAAAACATATATGTACAATGACTGTAATATTCACTTTTTATATATTGTTACCTACACATATTGCTTTAAGGTGGGCTGTTATTGGATTTATATATTATATAATTAGACTGAAATCATTTAAGTTTTAAAAATACTGCCTCACAGTTACACGTTAGCTTAGTTTGGACAGACTATTAAATTCTTGTCAAAGTCAAGTGCAACCTGGCTTTAACAGGCAATGGGAATCCTGGTTTGTGTATCTATTTTTTCTCTTACTGCGCTAATGTAGTGTAGCAGTTCAAGGATATGAGACAGCATTAACGTAAATAGAAAAGGTGGTTATTTGCCTGGCTGCTGTTTTTGGAATCTTTGTAACAAATTTATATTTATTTGGAATTAATTTTTAACCATTCTCACTTCGCTTCTTAGAATTTGTGGACAGGAAGGTAAATGCATTTATTAAGAATAAGCAAGTAAAGAAAATTGCCATGTTAAGCAATACCAAACAAACCAAAAGATTAAAAAAAATTGGCCTTCAAATTCTGGGCCTTCCAGAAATATGCTAAAATATTCAGCAGATACGTGTAAACCTAGCTCCAGTCAACAGTCATTGTTTAAAATACATTCTCAGGACGAACACAAAGGATGCAAATGAAATTATAGTCTTTTCACTCTGGCCAGGCAGCTGAAGGACATTTGTTCCACACTTCGCACCTTACTTGACCACCTCCTTCTCCAATGCCTTTTTCCCTTTCCCAGTGCAACTGTCTTCCCTTTGTAGTTGAAGCCATTAGTGTTTTCTCTAACAATCGCGTGTGAACTTATTTGAGTAGTATTACACTACAGTCAAAAGATTTTGTGTATAACTTTTTTAAAGCTCGGGAAAACTGCCAAGAAAGGATTTGTGATCTTCTTTAGAGATAAGCAAAAATAACTGCAGACAAGTGTCAAGTCTGTAAGAACAGTGCAACGTATATGTGAGGAAACCCAGAAAGGCATAATTGAAAATGTATAGGTCCTAGGGCTATACTTTTTCTCTCCAAGAAAAAATATTACACGTGAAAAACCTGTTGCAGAATTAGATGATTTCTAGAAAGATGTAATCCATCGCTCAATGCAAGAGTTTTATGATCGTGGTGAATACCCTACACTTAAAAAACTTAAAATGGTTTTAAAAGACAAGGTAGTTTCTACAGGGAGTATTACTTCTTTACACAAAATTTTAAGAAAACTTGGCTTTAGATATTAATGACAGCATTGGTTTTTGATGGAGAGAACAGATATTGTTGCAGTAAAGGCCTCATTTTTTAGAATAATGCATGACATTAAGAAAGAAGACCACCATCGTCCTATTATTTACATTGACAAAACTTGGGTAAACCAAAACCATGCTAAAAGTTTTATGTGACAGGATTCTAAAAGAAATGGTGGTCTAAAGATTCCATTAAGTAAATGATCACGTCTAATAATCTCCCATGCCAAATTGGACAAATGTGGTTTCATAGAAGGGGCAGATTTAATGTATCAGTCAAAAAGTGGTGGTGATTATCCTCAAGAGTTGAATAATGTAATATTTAGAGAATGGTTTACTGATCTCCTTCAGAGACTGGAAGAAGGTTGTGTGATAATGATGGACAATGTGAGCTATCACTCTTTGCTTAAAGAAAAACATCCCAATACAAATTCAAGGAAAGCTGAAATTGTCATGGCTTCAGAGCAAGAGTATATTTCATAATTCTACACACACAATAGCTGAATTGCTTTGCATTGTTAGATAACACAGTGGCAACACAGGAGTTATGAGCTTGATGATTTGGCTACAGAAATGGGACATGAAGTAGTACGGCTTCGTCCATATGTTTGTCGATATAACCTTATTGGGCTTATATGGGCCCAAATAGAGAGGTAGCAGACAAATATTCTACATTCAAAGTTAAAGATAGAAAGTGGAATTCAAAGCTACATAACCTCACAGGCTTACTTATGAGCATACAAATATTTATGTTAATTGGAATCTTAAAATGTGTTCATATTTATTGGTATTGTTGTAATGTTTATTTTTAATTTCATGTGATTAATATTATTGTTAGAAAGTGTATGTTGTGGAATTAATTTCATAGTAACATAATCTAAAATTGCAATGGGGAGAATTAAATTAATTATTGTAAATTTGGAACTTGAAAGGAAAAGAATATAGGAAAGGAAAAGCTTAAATTAAATAATAAAAACATAGTTAGGAGGAGTTATAGAAGGCCATGGAAGTGGATCATTGTTAACCCTAAAAGAGCAAATATGTAAGTGAGTGGAAGGGAGGTTGCTATGGGAACCTATGGAAAATTTAGGCAGATAGAGCAATTATTGCCTAGAGGGTGGTAAGCAATAAAGAAAAGTTGCTAAGTTTGTAAAATGAAACCAAGCTTTGTTAGCAGTTATCTGTGTGAGAGAGTAGGAGAGTGATGTCAAGCCATAGTAGGTGGCTGGTGCAATCATTAATTGCTGATGTAAAAGTTTGGTTTTATTTGTGAATATTATGTGCTGTGTATACATATAATTGATTGGAAGTGTGAGGGAATGAGTTTGTAAACCAGCAAATAAATAAATTCAACACGTTTCTACTGCAAAAACTGGAATTAATTTATTATTTCAACTATATCTTAGCAGTAACAGACTCCCAGAGATCTACCTGTTAACATGACCCTGAGATACAAGAAAAGAGTCTGTACAATGCTCACCACAAAAGCATCATATAAGCATAACAATAAATAATAAAAAAAAAAAAACAGAACCCGCCCCCGATGTAAGGAAATTACTGGAGAATGCCATTAAACATGTGACAGAAGATCAGCACAAATTGTTGCCCATGCAGAGCAACTGCAAGAGGAAGACTTGGTGAATGAAGGACTACGAGATGAACGCACACATTCAGAACAGTGTGATAAATCTACTTGAAGATAATAATAATAATAATGATGATGATGATGATGATGATAATAATAGCTTTATTGCCTGTAGACTTTGGGATACAAGGTTTTAGGCATGGTCAAGATCTATACGATAGAATACAATTTATACGCGAAATTCAGATTACAAGAGAATCACTTAAAATGATATTTACACTTCACTTAATACTAATTATTCTTATTTACAATTCACTTAGTATAACTATAATATATTTACAAATCAGTTAAGTTGTACAGACATTTATCAGTTAGGTATTTTTTTAAAAGTTGTTTAAAAGTATTTCCTTGTGCTAATTTGATATAACTGGGAAGTTTATTATACATAATAATACCTGCATGATATGGGTCTTTCTTGCTTGACGTTTTAGCCTTATAATCTCTATGATAATTATTTGAACCTCTAGTGATATACGAGTAATGATCTTTATTTAGTAGAGTAAACTCTCCTTTTGTTTTTATTAATAGAATTACCTTATATACATACGATATCACGGTTAGTATCTTCTGCTGTTTGAAAACTTCTTTGACAGATTGTCAATTAGTTAGATTAAAAATACATCTCAAGCTTTTTTTCTGTAATATAAGAATTCTATTTAATTTTAAGTTACTAGTAGCTCCCCATATTTCAATACCATATTCAATGTGACAGTGGATTAACCCATAGTATGCCATTTTGAGTACTTCTCTTTCTAATTTGTAAGACAAGTTTCTTAGCAAATATATATTAGCACATAACTTTTTACTGAGTATGTCTACATGGTTATCATAAGTTAGATTTTTGTCAATATAAATACCAAGAAATTTTATGCAGTTTATTTGGTCAATTTTTGTGCTGCCGGTATGAATTTCTATCTCATTCTCAATGCTGTCGCGAAGCTCAAATAGCATAATTTTTGTTTTATTAAGATTTATCTGTAATTGTGCATTTTTTAGGTAATTTGTTATGTGAGTTACAGATTTTGAGGCCTTTGTTTCCAGCTGTTTAATAGTTTTGTCAGCACAAATTAAGGTAGTGTCATCAGCATATGATATTATATTATAGTCGTCTGTACACTGCAAATTATTTACATAAAGCAAAAATAATAGCGGACCTAATACAGAGCCTTGAGGAACACCTGTTTTCACCACATCATATTTAGACTTAATATTTCGAATAGTATTACCTTATTTAAAGGTGAGTCGGAATTGTAACACTACCATCACTTAAGTTTACTCACAATACCCAGATTAAGTTTACCCAGTCGAATTAACCTTCTGAGGATGGGAACAACGGTTTCCCAAAACATGTTTTTTTTTAATATAAGTGAGTAAACTTATGTGATGTTAGTGTTACAATTCCGACTCACCTTTAAATAAATTCAATACACATCACTGTTTCTAGCTTCTTTTCATTACAATATCAACGTAGTATTACCTTGTTTAGACTGTATTTCTGTGCACTGAGGTCTATGTTTTAGGTAGGATGATAAAAGCTCATATACTTTGCCTCTTACTCCATAGTTCTGTAACTTATATAGTAGTAAGTCATGACATACTGAATCAAAGGCTTCGGACAAGTCTAAAAATATTCCTACAGTTTTGTTATTTTCTTCTAAGTTTACCATTATTTTGTGTAGGAATTCTGACACAGCAGTAATAGTTGAATATCCTTTTCGAAAGCCATGTTGAGACCGAAACAGAACTTTATTAGATTCCAAAAAGCCTACCAGTCTTCTGTTAATTACCTTTTCGTATATTTTTGCAAATAGAGATGTTAGGGTTATTGGCCTGTAGTTGCTGGCTATTTCTTCATCTCCCTTTTTTAGTACAGGTCTTACAATGCTAATTTTTAACAGTTCAGGGAATGCTGCTTTTTCCATTGAGTGGTTGATCAGATGAACCAATATATTTACTAATGAATATTTACAGAGTTTTAGAATTTTCGGCGTTATACCATCCCAGCCTGGGGCACTGTCATTTTTTAAGTTACAAATGATTGAGTTAATTTCATCTTTACTTGTCTCATATAAATATACACTGGAAGCTATAGTTAATTTGCTTGCAATAGGACATGCATCAACACAACTTTCATTTTTACCCATGTTTAAGAAGTAATTATTTAATAAGTTACTGACTTCATCTGGATCTACTACATATCTACCGCTGTCATTTAGTTGAATATCCTTTTTTACAGCTTTATCAGCTTTTGCACATTTGTTTACCATTTTCCATACTGTTTTGGGTACATTATTTGACATGATAAGTTTTTGGCTGTTGTTTAGTTTTTTAAATTTTATCAGGGATTGTCTAAATAGCTTTTTGTACTTGTTTTGTAAGTCTTTATACACATTTAGTCTAGTCGCTCTGTAGAATTCATAATTGTCTTTAATTTTTTTTTGAAGGGCTATTATATGTGGAGGTAAATTGGTTTCTTTAGGAGTATTATGCTTAATTGGTTTTTTCTTTACTGGACAGGTCATGTCATAATGATGTTTGAGAATATTAAAGAAGAGGCTCCATTTTTCATTTGGGGTGTTTGAAGCGTACACATCTGTCCAGGTTTCTTGTGCTAGTCTATCGCTTAAAGTTTGTACATTAATTTCTCTGAGGTCTCTACTATACTTGTAATTTATTTCTTCTTTTTCAATGAAGAGGCTATGCATATCAGCAATTTGGGCTGTATGGTCAGAGATATGAAAATCATTATTTATGAATGTTAATTTATTTTTATCAATATTTGTTATTATAAGATCTATAGCTTTACTAGAACTATCTGTTACTCTAGTGGGGCCTATGTCTAATACATTTAAATTATGACTGTGTAAGACGTCATTAAAATCAATGTTGCTAGACTCCACATTAAAATCACCTAATAGCATGAATTCTTTGTTCCTTTTTTGCACTTCTTTTAGGATGTCGTCTAGGCAAGTTAAAAATTCTGACAATATTGAGTTAGGTGATCTATAAATACCAAATATAGATATATTCCCAATAGATGTTTGTACAGATATACCCGCAATTTCAAAGGTCATTTCTTTACCATATTTATTTAACCATTTTATCTTAATGCATTTGACTTCTGTCTTAACAAAAATTACCACTCCTCCACTTCTGTGATTACTTCGACAGAAATTATCCATTTGCTTATAATTATCAAATTTTAACATTTTTAGCTGATTAACATTGAGACCATGTTCTGTAAAAATAATTACATTTGGATTTATTTCAGACATTATTACTTGTTATTGATTGTTTGTTAGATATATATTGAGTATTTTGGTGCATTACCCTAATTACCCTATCATTACTTGGTTTTGCACTCATGCTTAGGTTACTGCATAGACCTTCCATTAGTCAGTCTGAATTAATTATGGCACCATCTATTTCAGACATGGGAATATAGTTACGAGACTTTTTTAACACATTTTGTATCTCATGCAATATTTGTGATACTAGATAGTTTTTACCTCTATGATTTAAGTGCAGGCCATGCCTTGTATGCTGTTCCCTTTGTAGTTCACCAATGTTTATTAAGGATACACTGGCATGACTCGCACACAGTAGCTTCATTTTTTTGTTTGTCTTTCTTATTTCTTTGTTTACACATGAGTCATAATGTACATCAAACCTGTGTGGGATATTTACTACAATTGTGTGACCACCATTAGCACTTTGCAATATATTATCTAAGTGTTTTAGAGCATTATCAGCTTCATTGTGATAAACATCATTTGAACCAGCCACAATTACTCTAACCTCACTTTGATCACCTACAACATTTGGAAATATTGCTCTGAACTTTGCACTTGGCTTCACATAACCTATAATTTCAAATTTACACATATCTTTGCTGTCACTTAACTTCACTGCCAGATTTCTTGCGTGACTATTGCCGTATACTGATATCGTCGGTCTTTGCCCATCTGATGTCTGCTTTTTCCGGGGGATACTTTTTTTCCAGTTTGATTTGGAGACCATATGTGCAGTTCCAGGTTTAGGCCATTCCTTTGGGTTTACAATTCCATCTTCTTCATCAGCCTTCAGAGGAGAGAATGAGTTTCTGGTTTCCAAGTCCTTGTGTGTTTTACTAAAACATGTTTTTATTGTAGCTCCTTTCTTGGGACGTTGCCAAGGGTTTTCAGTTTGATTTTCTAGAAGTTGAGTTAGATTTAGGTTCTCCTCACTTAATAATTTATTCTTCAGTTTGATTTCATTCAATTCTTTGTCTAGTATTTGGATTATTTTCTGAAGAGAAGCCACACTTTCACATTCACTAGATTTACTGACGCCATAGTATTGGCTTGCCATGTGTTGTTTTGAGTTTATTACATTTACGTCTTTTTCGCTGTTTACTTCTTCCTGAGAAACTGTGCGTATATTTTGGATAGCTTTATTTACATTTTCATTACTCACTGCTTTGGGTTTAACACTATTTTTGTCACTTTCTACTGTTTTTGTATGCACCACACTTCGTAGCGTCATACCACCACCCACCATCTTATAAGTTCCAGTTCCAGTGACGAAGAATGCAGTGAAGATGATGTCTGTCTGCTATAGAATTTCTGTTTGGTGGTTTATTTTTCACGTCCTCTCCTTTTCCTTCCCTTTCAAAATCTAATTATTTTAGTGAATAGATCTCTAGGATCATGTTTAAGCATATTAAACTGTGCGAAAATAAATGCTTAAAGTGTAATAATAAACTAATTCTAAAACAACTGGCAGCTTATTGTTGGTAACCCATTCTTAGTGCATACATTTATGTATCAACTGTGACAAGTCTACTGCGCTTGTTTGGGAGGGAGACTAGGTAGAGTGGGGATGAGGCGATGTGGCCTTGACTCGCCTGGTGGAAGCAAAAATGCCATAAATGTAATGATTGTGGGAAATATACGTAGGGAAGGCAGAGAGGAACATGGACACAAGTTTGAGAAATGTAAAATATAAACACAGTAATAAATCAGCAGTTGCAGAACATTTTTATTTCACAGATAGTTGGCTAAAAGAAAAACCAATGCTTTTAAAAGTCCTGTAAAAACCAATTCAGCTCACCATTTGAGAAAAACTGTTAAACATAATTTGTTAAATTTTTATGTCCCTTATGAAAGCAATCTCGTAACAGAGTATGTCCAGCCAAGAGGTGACATCTAGAAGCCAGAGACTAGCACTGAGATTAGCCTGATGATGTATACAGTAGTCTCTAAAACTTATTCCAGTAATTTAATTCACAATAAAATTGCTTTGGTGGACTTTGTGACAGTGATGTGTGTATAATTAGTAATTATTCCAGTAAGTTTTTGGTAAAGAAATGAAGCTAGAGTGAATAAAAATTAATTTTGAATTAACATGTTAAAAAAAATTCACTGTGGTTTCTCAAAAGAGAAGCAATTTAGAATTATTTTTATTACAAATTTCCTTTCATAATACAAACTTATAAGTAAACATTTCACAAATAAATTTCAACGTCATTCAAAGATATATATGCTAATAAAAGCATATATAATATACATCTGTACTTGAGTCCACTTTGTTTACAAGTTTTTATCCCTATTTCTTAACTTCTCTTTGGTCTTCTTTAGTGTTGATTTTTCGTTTTGCACTGCTCACAGACTGAATTGCATTGAATGAAATACATTTAGCATAGAGTACTTGAATAGCACTATATTCAAATAAAGGCTTAAAGGAACAGGTTTGATCACCATGAACTGTGTCCTCAGTAGACATGCAGTTGCAAACAAGCTCAGTTGCTTTGCTTGTTACAAATAACTAGGGACAAACAAGCTTGAAATAAAATTTGTAGATTCTAACAGCAAGATGTGGTATGTTACAGGATCTTCCGGTTCTGATGATCCTCCACCTCCAAAACCAGCAAGGTTTCCTGTACTTGGTGCTGCAGACTCTACGTCCATAGCCTCTCTCAGTGGAACTGTGGGAGGAGGAGGGTCTATAAGCAATGCAGCACCAGCACCTACGACTTACATCGTGGCCCAAAACCCAGAGGTCCTGGTTCAACTCCTGCGTGAAAATGAATCCCGAGGCATCTCGCCATCTGTGTACACTACACCAGCATCAGCTTTCAACACACTAGCGGTAGATTTTGAAAAATCTTCTTCATCCACTCCAGCTACTAACACTCCTTCCTCTGCTTCATCTTCTACGCCACCTCAACCCACTCCTGCTGTTGTAACCCAGTCACCCGTAGTTTATGGTGTTTCTAAAAAGGTTATTGCTGCAACGAAAAACATTGCTACTTCCTCTCCCGTTGCCGCAAGTCATTCCTCAACCAGTTCTCCCTCTACCAGTCCCTCAACATGCAACATTCCATCCAGTGGTGTAATGCCTTCTGTAGCATCTCCAATATTAAAGAAAGCTCCAAAACCCAAAACCAAAGAGATGGGAGTATTTCATTCCAGTAATAGCCCTGTTGTAGGAGGTGTGTGTGTTCTGCCCCCTCCGCCTGCCGCATTAACTGGGTCCCCACCAGCGACAGCAGCAGGCACAGCAGCAGAAGCCCTTATTTCTTCATCCTTAGCATCATCTGCGACTAGCGATGGTGCCACTATCTCATCCACATCTTTCACTTCATCTTATGGAGGTGGAGCTGAGCTGGACAGTAGCTCTGCTAATGTTGCAGATGAGCGTGCAGTGGGGCAGGTGTGGATAACTGCCATTTGTCGATTGTTTGTTACTTGCTTGCACTTTCATGCTGTGCACATTTTTTATTTTACTTACATGCATGAAGCAGCAGTGATGGGATAGAAGCTAAAGGTTGGTTCATAATGAAGTAAAAAGACATGAGTGAGTATGGTTCATAATACACTGGGAATGGGAATGTCTATCGATGACAGTATCAGTAACATGGAAAGTCAGTGTTGCCTAAAGATGCCATAATGACTAGTCATATTCTTTACCTTCCTTCAATTCAGCCAGTATAATGAAATTTAACCAACTTAGAAATTTGTTACAGTAAAAATGTTATAATTTAAAGTCAGACGATTAGAAGTTGTGATTTATCTCGTGAGAGCAGCATTCTAATATATTTGTAATACTGTATTTATCCGAATATAAGATGACCCCAATTTTCCAGAACCTAATTTCGGAATTTAGCAGTTTTGATTGTTTCATCGTTTTACTAAATATTGTCTAGTTATCAGTATTGATGATGGCAATGATGATGATAATGATAACTGGTGTAATTTTCAAATCACTGATCAATGCATTGTTGGAAATGATTATGATTGAAATTAGCACAGAAATGCACAGCAGAGAATGCTGGGAGGGATGGGAGCATGGAAATATAAATTTACCTTTTACTGCGTGTCTCATATGCCAATACAAAATTATAGCCATGAATGTGGAAAGAAAATCCTTCAATTTCCATTTGAGCCTTAAAAAAAACCTTTTTACCAGCAGGAAACCTTATAATTCCTCTAGGTGTGTAGGTAAGTTGCTAACTTTATTTCAAAAAATGAAATGCATAAAATTTGGTGGATGCATTGTGATGCGACTTTCAGAGCAATGTTCCCATATTTACAGTGGTTTCTCCATTGCCGACACCCACCCCATACCTGCGAAATTTTAAACTTACCTTTTCTTGCATGCTAATAGGAAAATGTACTTTGTAAATGCAAGATGACCTGTGGTGTTCAAAATTAAAATGTTGAAAAAAAGGACATTGTGTAGTATTTGAATATATTTGAAGGAAAATATTTTGAACAACACACAGGCCTAGCCATGGGAAATCCAATGTCACCCTTTCTGGCTGATTTATTCATGAGTGCTCTTGAGACAAGAGTAGTAAAAGCCTTTCCTTGGTTAGTTAAAACTTGGGCCAGATATGTCGACAACGTATTCACAATAGTCAACAAGAAACATGTACAAGATGCTCTCAAATTATTGAATTTGCAAGACAGTAATATTAAATTTACCATGGAAACTGAATTGGATAACCAGCTCCCCTATCTCGACCTAAAAATCATGAAGAAAAACAATAGATTAACTTTTGGAATATACAGAAAAAACACCTATAGGGATAACTATATAAAAAACAATAGTTACAACCCCCCCTCACACAAAGTTGCAGTTTTTAACAGTTTGACCCTTAGATTAGTGAACATCCCCCTCAATGAAATGGAATATAACTTAGAATACCAAGAAATCTTAAAAACAGCTATAAAAAATGGCTACAAAACAGATATGGTGGATAGGTTAATCAAAAAATTCAGGCAACAAAAAATGATAAAAGAAAATACAACCCTCAAACGACACAAACAAAAGCCGACATACAAAAAAGTCACATTTCACCCATGTGCACATAACAAATTCAAGAACATTTTCAATGCTATCAATGTGGCACTCATCCCCAAAAATAAATTCAGCATAAAATTCCTCATAAATGCAATCCAAAAAGAAAAAATGTCAGCTCATAAAAAATCCAAGATTTACAGAATAGATTGCAAGGATTATGAACAAATCTATATTGGTCAAACTAAGCGTAATATAGAAATGAGGCTTAAGGAACATTTTCGAAACATCAAATCCAGGGAGGAAGAACAATCAGCAGTTGCAGCACATTTTTGGATACAGGGACATGAAATTGAGGACACAGTATCACTTATCAAGCAGGCACAAAAACCTACGGAATTAAACATTTGGGAGAAAATATTTCTTTGGAAATTTCGTCCAAGGTTGATGAATTTCGACATCCCTAAGGACAAAAATTTGATTACAAAACTTGTAGAACCACCACTAGAGGGACAATGAGACATTTATAACCATCAGAGGAAAGCCAACCAGTTGCAATCAGCTGACGATGAGGAAGTGATTCCTCGAAACTAGTTCTGAGGTATTGAACCTATTTTAGTGAAATTGTATATTTGCAACCATTTCTATATATTATACATATCCCATTCTTTGAGGTTTTCTTTTTCTTTAAAACACAAACTTTACACATTTACGAGGTGTGATCATTAAATTTCAGGACTGTGTCTGCTGTGACCGAATGATCACATGATTGACATGTGCATTTAGCACAGATTAGTAATAACCTTGAAGACAAACTACACAAAGTTTCAAAGTAAAAGTATCATTGATATCTGTGTTACATAAGTTTGTACTAGCATGTGCATGCTCACTTTGATGAAATCACGATGGACTCGAAACTGGAACAGAGAGCAAACATCAAATTCTGTGTGAAACTCGGAATTTGCCAACCAAAACCCATGGGATGTTGAAACAAGCTTAAGGGAATGAAGCAATGAGTTGGACGAGATATTTTGAGTGACATTCACGTTTCACAAATGGCAGAATATCGCTGGAGGACAACAAGAGCATGATCTTTGTTTTGTGTTTTTTCGACATTCACGGGATTGTGCACTGTAAATTTGTTCTTGCGCATCAATTGGTGACTGATGTTTTTTACTGCAATGCTTTGAGACATCTCAGGGAGGACTGCTGCAGTTCAAATAATGATTCCAAAATAACAGTTAACTACTTCCAGGGGATTTACATCTAACTGTAATAGTGAGATCTCTTGTACCATTGTTGTTTGTCTGATTTAGATTCTTTCACATCAAGTGGTGATTCTTCAATCTGTTCGCAACTGTTGGAAGAAGCTGTCCATCTTCTTTCTTTTCTCCCTCATTTCATGCATGCACAAATGTAATGTACCTTTAACAGTACTTATGAATTACATCTAAATACTTATAATTATTGCTCACTTAACCATGTTAGATCATCAAGTGATCATGCTAATGACTGTTATGTTCAAAAACGTCATGTCAGATAATTCACTGCCTTTCACATGTTTATTGTAGGAGCTCAATTGGCTCAAACATTTCTAGTAAGCATTGCACTTTATTGTTAGAGGGCTGTTGAAAGAGTACAAGTAATAGCAATGAAATACTATCACTGCTTTGTTTATTCCATCAAGCAGAACATTTAGTTGGGGTTGAAATTCCTTAACAAATAATGGGAGAAAACCATACTTAGAGAAATGGTAAATGCAGGTTTTAATAACGTGTATTTGATGCAAACTTTTTCATGATGCATAATTGGAATGACAAATATGGGAAAACAATTGTTTCCTTAACGATAGAATTATTTCTACTGCATCAGTGCTCCTAATATTTGAGCTGCAATATCAACTGAAGATTTGACGTTCTCATAATTTCTTTCCTCAGCAAAAAAAAAAAAACTTTTGCATTGCAGTTAATGTGTAGAGGAAATACACACCTATATTGTTCTACTGGGATTGAAGTCCAATTAAGTTTTCACAACTACAGTGTCATTTAATACACACACTGTATCAAGTAGATTTGAATATATGTATGAATAGTACTTAAAATTTTTTGAGGGTGCATTTTCAAAATGATTAAAATTACTAATATGTACATTAAAAATTAACATTCAGGTTGGAAACAGAATGTTAATTGCAATGATCACAAAGGTGAGGTGTTAATAACAAAGCATGTGTACCTCAAGGATCAGTCCTTGGGCCTTTACTGTTCTTAATATTTGTCAGCAATACTGGGGAGCTTAAATTAAATGACCAAGTTATATTATTTGCAGATGATGTTGCTGTATTCTGCATAGGCAAGAATATTGAAAACATCTTGAACACAATGCAACAAGATGTAAACTTATTTCTTAAATGAGGAATAAAGAATAATGTAACAGTAAACAAGAAAAAACCAAATATCTAATATTTAGACTCAATCAGGAAAAACTACAAATTATAAAGTTAAATAAATTCTGAAATTGTCAAAAGGGTTGAGAACATTAAATACTTAGGATTATATTAATAGATAGTAAATTTAAACTGGAAGGAACATGTAAATCATACCAAGAAAAAAAATCATTACTTTTATTAGCATCTTATTTAAGCTAAAAAAGTTATTAAAATGGGGACAGTTAAAACGCATTTGCTATGCACTTATAAATCCCCATTTCACTAATTTGAAGCATGTCTGGAGAACATGCAACAAATGTTTAATAACCAAATTAGAAATACTACAGAGGAGAGCAATAAGGACATCTTAAGGAGAACATATTAAATTCCAAACAGAGAATTATATTTATTCATGAAAATCCCAGTCTTAAATGTTGGAATAAAACTTGGGCTAACAATTTTTATGTATAAAGTTATAAATAAAATCACTAAATTAAACTTGAATGTTAAAATAAATACTGAAATCCATAACTGTAATACAAGACGACAAAATATTTAATTAGTGATGCCAAATTTAACTAAATATGGCATTCGGTGCATATTTTATATGGCTTCCAAGCTTTATAATTCATTGCCAAGTGAAATAAAAACTGTATCAAAGCTGCATATATTTAAAAATTAAAAATTAAAGCAATAATTAGGATGTCCACCAGAGTAGAGCATATTTAAATTAATCAAAATTGTATTACTACAAATATATTTTGTAAAATTTATTTATATGTTAGCACAAACCATCAAAAGTTGTGTGTACTGCCTTGGGCAGAATTCTAGCTTATTAAGGGCAAATTATGAAATAAATAAAAAATATTTCACATAAGGAGGTTACCATTCTGTATTAGCTAAACAATTTTTTCCACTAACACATTGACTTAATTTTTGTTATACTAACCACACTTGTGTGTTAGACGCTTAGGACATGTTTTAAGGGCCATTGCCCTCATGCAGACCAACTTCCATTTTTGTGTCTGCTTGGAGATACCTGGTGGTGTGATGAATCTACTCAGGTTTTTTCATCTGGGGGAAACAGTTTATATTGTAAAATATTGAGATAAGGTTCTAAATACACAAGAATCTCATTTATCAGGATTAGGTGGGACCGGAGGTAATATAGATAAATGAAAATTGGATAATCCATAAACTATTAAATTAATACAAACTTTGATGTATGATAGTGAAATTTGGATCACTGCAAAAGCAGAAGAGGAAATAATTGAAAGATGTTCAGATGAGATGTCTATGATCACTATCAGGACTGTCATGAAAACAAATAAAGCATAATCTCACACACTTCAATTTTGTTATTCTGCGACACTGACCATGGTAATGGTACTTATTGTTGGCTTGAAGCGTGAGAATGACCGCAATCTCTATGCTACTTGCGGTGCCAACATTACTACTGTATACATTCAATTATGTATTTATCAAAGGATGAACATATTTTTGTGCTGAAAAAGTAAGCAAAGATCAATCTGGAATAAAGAGGAGCAGATAAATGCTCATGTATTGATTCTGGCATTAAATGACCTCACACTACCAGATTGCCTTAAGGCAGACGCAGGAAGTTGCTAAAGTTATTCTGGTCAGTCAGTCTACTGTTGAAGATGAGGGCAGTGGTCCTCAAAACATATCCTACTTATCACACAAAATAATGTATCAAGTGTTATAAACAGTGAAACTTTTATAATACTAAGAAAGAAATTGCGCGTTAACTTTTAAAACACTTATAGTTTCACTTAATTTACTATGGATGTGTCTTGGAGATCATCATTTTCAGTGAATATTATGAAAGTTTCACTGTGTATAACACTTGTTGTATATATTTCAAGTTCATGAACCGATGAAGATGACAATTTTTAAAGTGTCCAAAGTAAATCAAGTGAAACCATGTGTCTTACAAGTCAACTTACACCACCTTTCCTAGCATCATGTCCTAGGTGTTTTAACAGTAAGTGCAGTTAGTATCATGAAAATCAAAATTTGTTTTATTTTTCCCCTTAACTGTTCTAGCTTCAAATTAAAGCACTTTGTCATTTTTTTTCAGCATTTAGAAAAAAACTCGATTACAAGGCAAGCGTTATAAATTCTACCCATCACTGCTGTTTTAAAGCACATAATTCTGACACCCAGAGGTGTAAAAGCAAGTCATGTGTGCATTAAGGCATGTTTACATTTATCGCAGAATATAGAGGCTTGAACAGCATGAATGTGAGAATGTGTTTTTTTTACAGATTTTATATTCAATATTCTTATTTTTTCCCTTTCTTTGTCTTTATTTTTTTCCAGATTTGCACTTGTGATGCCAATAGATGATAGCATAGTTTTGCTGAGAAGAGTGTGTGCACTTGCTTTTTAATCCTGAGAGAATATAGTACATAGCTGTGAATTTGGGCACCAATACTAATAATGTTTGGCGAGTGATAAGCATGTTAATCTTATTTATTGCAAGATATTACTTTTCTTTTTTTATTTTTAGAGAGTTATTTTAAATTTGTTTGCTGTATGCACTTTTATGATGACATCTAGAAATTTTGTGTATTGAGTTTGTTTGTTTATTTATAAGAGCTGGAAACTGATTCCATAAATACCAAAGATAACAATTTACAGCATTAAGCTCTTAAAACAATTTCTTTACATTTATCTTACAAGGGACCATCAATCAATGCTAAGAAAACTTGAAATTGATTTATACACCATCCAAAAGAGCATACTGGAATATTAAAACCCTCGAATATTATATCCTATCAGCGTATATATATACACACACAGAGGATGCCAAAAAAATGTATACACACTTTGACAAGAGATATCTATTTAATATATTTCAAAGTTGGACCAAAAAACAACAGTAATGTGTAGTATGATGTTCTGTAAACAGATGTGACTCATATTATGTTATGCTAACATTACTACAACAAAATGGAGCCAAGATTATTGTCTGAACAGCGAAAAGCAATTTTGAAGTGGTATTGGAAAACTGAGAATGTTTTTTGAAGTTAAACGGCATTGGAGATGTGTGTACAGAACAGAAGTGGCAATGTGAATAACAATTCCATGCAGACAAATTTGAGACCCTTGGTCCATATGCGATGTTCACAAGGGCAGATCTGGGAGTCTCGCACAGCAACAAGCCCCATGTCCTCGGCTATAGTTTTGGAATGTTTTGAGCACTCACTTCAGAAATTTACAAAGCAGTGTGTGCACTTGAGACTTCTTCCAAGGACTAAGAGGTCCGATTGAGTTTCCGTGTTCTCCGGATCTAACTCCATTGAACTTCTACTTATGGGGAACTCTTAAGGATGTCACATGCCATAGAAAACCAGTTACACTGGCAGCGCTTGGGAAGAAATTGAAATGGCATGTGCTGCAATTGCTGAGGACACTTTCGCAAACGTTGCTCGATCAGTAGTTCAACGTACTCAGAAGTGTATTGAAAGCTGATGGTGGCCATTTTGAGCAACTGTTATAACTGTAAAAACCTAAGATGATTAGTGCTCATCATTTTCTGTTTGTGCGAATTCAGTTTTGTAATGTTTACACAGTTTCTCCTTGCTTGAAGTGTGTATACATTTTTTTGGCACCCTCTGTATCTATCTATATATAAAAATTACAGGATGGTAAAGATATGTAGGTGGGGGTCGTCAGTGTTCATTCAAAGTGAAGTTCTTTTGAATTGCTGGCGCAGTGCATTGGGAAGTAGGCAAGAGAGAGAGACCTGTCTGAGTGCAGTGAACCTGGCACCTTGAGTTTATATGGGTCGTTCTGAAGTAAGCTTCTGGCAATAAAAGTGAACCCTCTTAATGAGTGAATTCATTATATAATCGCTTTAAAGAAAAGAATTTCCAGCTCTCTGTTTTAACCAAAGAAGATGAGACAATATTTCAGTATTTAGTAGATATATTAGAGTTTTATACAGAAATAATATATACACAGATTTTAGATATTAATGAATATGATCCAGTATGTGAAACAGTGTTAGTGCCTGATGAATATGTATCTCCACCAGATGAATCTACTTCACCCTCATCAACACAGGACTCAACATCAGAAGGTCCACAGAGTTTTAAAAACAGATTAGAATGGTTTATTGGAAGAAAAAGATTATAAATACATGTGTAAGTGCAATGAAGCAGATACCAAAGCAAACCTTTCCTTACTTATCATGAAACACTATGAAAAAGAGATATCTTTGATTGCAGCACGAGATGCAGTTGTACCATTTTAGAGCGGATTCTATTGGCAAGTCATCTTCTAGTTTAACAGTTGTAGATAAATATAAACAGTTGTACAAATTGGTGTTCACAAAGTTTTTGGAAGCTTGCGCATACAACTTGATAATGTACTACAATATGAACTTACAAAAGTGGGCCTGTGGAGAAGCCAAAACACTGATTTACCTTTGTCAGTAAGTGCAACATGGCTATGGAATTTCAAGCAACATTTTCACATAGGAGCACGAAAAATTACGCAAACACACTGCATTCCTGGAGAGAAGAAACAATGTTGCTTATAGAACAGTATGGTGCTGGAAATGTGTATAATGCAGATCAATCTGGCATCAATAAAGAAATGCATTCCAGAAGAGCACTTTATCACATGGTAAGAAGAGAGAGTGTGGTGTTACAATTACAAAGTGCACAGACATGCATTCACAATTATGCCCAATTGCATCATGCATGGGACGTCTCCCTCCTAGTCTATTTATCATGGTGCAGGAATCGAAGCCACCAAATCAAGCTGTACAGCAGGGTATGTTTAAAGCTCCTAATTTAATTTTGCAGTGGTCAAAATCTGGAAAAATGACAGAATATGTTCTCTGTATATTTTTGGAGTTGACATTTTTACCTCACACTGGTCCATCAAACTGTGTACTGTTGATTCTTGGATGCCTCACAAAGATAATAATTTAATACTTGAAGTACCTCCATTAAATAACCAGGAACCTGAAAAGTTAAAAGTGCAAATCATTCCAGCAAAAACAACTTCTGAATTACAGCTATTAGACAGGCATTTTTTCTGAGTGTTTAAAACAATGGACCGACATATCTGTGATTTCGCTCTGTTAAATAATATTGATGTGAACTTGCAACAGCGTACTCAAATGTTGCTGGTGCAAGTAGCTATTACGTTTTGAACATTTTTTTTTTTTCCTTTCCTTATTTCCATTATAATTCACAGGAGATTGAATATGTTGAAGGGGATTAAAACAGGACTGCCACATTATTGGTGAGTATGTAATTGTTTAATCAGTACATACTCATACATATAGCATTTAAATGTTTACCGTGAATATTTTTATCCTTTATGTGATTACAATACAACTGCAGGTTAGTATTTAATTGTGTATTTAAAACATGTATAAATTAATTACTTTGATTACTGTGTTATTATTTAAAAGAAATTAATATGTGGTTTAACAGGTGTACAATGTTCACTGCATTCGGTCAGTGCTCTCTCTTTCTTTCCATTACATCGCTCCAGCAGTTCAAAAGAACTTCACTCCAATTGGACACTGATGATCCCCCCCCCCCCCCCCCCGCACATCTTTACTGTCCTGTAACTCGTGTGTGTGTGTGCGCGTGCGCGTGCACAATAGGGTGTAATATTCGAGGATTTTACATATTTCAATGTGCTCCTTTGAATGGTGTATACATTGATTTCAAGTTTTCTTAACATTGATTGATGTTCCTGTGTTAGTCCTAGTATAATGGCAAATACTTCTGCTAGAGTGAAAGATACAATATGACTCTTTAATATAAAGATCAAAACTGCAAAGAGTGATGGCATTCTTAATTAAGATATGGCGTTGAATAAATGCTTAATTGCTTCACTAAACCTATGACATACTTAGAACAAATTTTGTAAACATGTTGGGCCAATTGCAGAAATGGTAAATTATTTAAATCCCTAGACACTATCTAGCCAAACAATATTCAAGTTAGATATTGTATTGTATTTATTTTCATCTATAGAAATATGATACATTTGTTATAGGTCATGTCAATTCAAAATACAAAGAAAATATACCAAGATACATAAATGATTACAAATACAGAGATGTAAATTCAGGGAAAATTTAAAATACGAAGGAGAAGAATAACAAGACACATAAAAGACTATAGAGATTTGAGTTATAAAAAAAGCTACTTTCAAATGAAACATTTTACACTACTTCATGGTGTAGGAATTCATCTACACTATAAAAGCTATAGTCTATTAAGAAATTAAATAAAATCTTTTTTATTTTATGTTGGGGTTCAATGTCCCTTATATATTGAGGTAGCTTGTTATATAAGTGTAGACCAGCATACATGAAGCTATTTTCATAGAATTTGGTTCTGTGTGAATTTAAAATAAGCTATGTTTTGCTGTAATGTTATGTGAATGAACTTCAGCATTTGTTTTAAAGGAATTAAGTTTTCTTTTTTATGGTTAAGTGTGCATGGTAAAGGCAAAATTTTGCATTTTTTAAAATATGGCTTGCAGCTAGTTTTATTACAGATATCAGCTGTAATTCTTATTACTTTCTTTTTCATCCTGAAGACCTTAATGTAATAAACGTTTTTGCAGTCAGCATTCCATTTTTGTTTTAAAGAGTTGCTTTTGTCTTTTGTTTTATGAACAGATTGTCATGGACAAATGAGTTGTAAACTTTTCTGTTGAAGAAGAAAAGACTCAATAAAGCTTATAATAGCGGGTTCTGAGGAAAATTGTTGTTAAAAATATCCCTTCCGGTTTATGTAAACAACAGTCCTATTAGACAGAGGACAGGTTATTTTGATGCGGATGCAATCAATGGCATGCATTACTCTAGGAAAATTATCCCTAAAATGAAAGAATAATGTAAATAAATAAAATACAATTAAATTATTCTATTTCCAAGGTATATAATGGGTAGGCAGAATAATGTATGATAAAGACGTTGTACAACACACCCAAGAATTAACTGGAAAAAACAGCAAATTCATGTTTAATGAAAGGCAGCTCCTCATGATTGGGAAGTTCATCTATCACCTTCCTCTCATACAATTGATTGCAAGAAGCACAAATTTTAAAGTCCTCTTTATACAGTCAATAATAATGATAATGTTCCTGTTCTAAGTTAGTTGTGCATGATTTAATCACCTTTCTGTTTTGTTCTCAGCCAATTGTGAATCAGACTTGATTTGGTTTAATTAATTATTGATGCTTGGAAACAGCACAGTGAAGTAATGAATCAGAATTGTAAATTGAAAACTGTTTACTTGCAAATATTTAAACATTACAGGCTATTATACGTAGAACACATTTCAGGAGTTTATCATGACTGATGAGTTGATTAATCTGCCTCTTGTTAATTCATTGGTACAGCATTCCTTGTGGTTGTGTTCTAAGGAAAACCCTCAGATCTCAACCATCTTTGTGTAATATACTGCTATTTTGCCAGATTGTTTAATTTGCTGTAATTATAAATATTATTGCAGTTTTTCTCTTTACAACATTAATTTATAATTCACTTCTATAACTGCACTAGCATTGCATTTGCATGGTTTGATTTGATGTGTATGTGTTTGGGCAAAGAATGGCTGAGTATGCTTGAGGGAAGTTCAGAGGTTGCAGTTAAAGGCAAACTTTTATCAACTTGATATAAATCACAATCTAGGGTCAGTTACACAATACATCAAGGGATATCTGCAGCCTGCAGAGAGATTATTCTGGTTCAATTCTAGGCAGGTATCTGTCAGCAATCGAATGATGACCAATATTTTCGAACATGTTTTTGGAATTTGTTTATTCAATGGTCCTCCATGGATTGTGAGATTGCCTTAAGACAAAATAATGAACATACAATCTAATAAAAGCTTATAAGTTAGGATAGTAGTGTTTTTTTATACTAAATATTAAGTGCATTGAGCAGAGGAAAAATGGAAACCAATATTTGTCTTTAAATTTTCTTGGCCTTCTAGCCATTTAAATGGTTGGTGTGAAACCAATGTTTCCAATGTATTCATCATCTTTGTCTTCAAGGATAAATTGATGGAAATGGAAGTCTGGATCTCCATACTTATAGTGCTAGAGGAATGATGTGAAGTTGAAATCTCATTGCTTTGCAGAATTTTCTTGGCCATGAAGCAATTTTATTGAGGTATGGACATGGACCTGATAGATAACTATTTATAGTGTTTGTGCACACATGAATTACGAACATGGATCTGGTTTATCCTGAAGGCCAAAATGATGAACACCTTCAAAATGTTGGTTTCAAACTAACCATTTACCTGGCTAGAAGCCCGAGAAAAGTTTAGTTACACTGTCAGGAGAATTTCAGCTCTTATTTCAATATTTGTCTGTTTACCTGCTAAATAGCTATGAGCAATTCAAAATTAACAGCATCTTTTTTAAAGCTAAGGCAAAATAAATCCAAAAAAATTTGATGTGTTACACTCACATGATTTTCTCTACTCTTGTACAAACTATTTTTACAAACGCTTATTCTCCATCTACTTCATGTTAATCGAGTTAAACATTTGCAGACTCTATCTTATTTCTAATTTTCTTGTAGATGTAAGGGGAATATATATTTATAAGGGCAATATAGAAAAACAGTAGCCTTTAAGCACATACATATCTCTTAATAGCTGGTTGCTATGTGCAGGACCATTCCCTTTGCCACAGATTAATACTCTTTGCATATCCAAGACAAAAAAATGAATAACTAATTCCCAATTGAGAAAATAAGTATTGAAAAATTTAAGAGAATAACAAGCAATATCTCGAAAATGGTTCACTCAACAAAAAAAATGTATGACATAAATTGTGTATTTTAACGTCATCTACATTTTTTGTGCAGTAAAATTTTGTCTCTCTTATGGTTTACCAGTTATACAAAAGTCGTTCACAATGAAGAATACTTTTGGAGACATTCCCAGAAAATTCAAGATATACATTTTATTTGTCATGAAAATATCTTAAACATATGATATTTTAATCAAAATCGTTAGAGCCATTTTTGAGAAAATTAAAATTTTCGAAAAATGTTCCATGTAAAGGGTAATCTGGGGTGGGGGGATTTTCTTGAAAATCTTTGTGTCGCATCTCTGGAAGATACTGAACCTAAATACCAAGTTTGGTGTTTATCCGACTTCGTTTCTGTGTTATGCTGTTCACAGACAGACACACACACGGACATGTTTCCAAAAATGCTTTTTTTGGAATCAGGGGGTCTCAAAACATTTATTTCCGGTGAAATCTTGGTATCAAAATTTTGGGTGGAATACAATACTTCCCCTACTTACTATATGTAGTAGAGAAAGTAATAAAAAGATTGTAAAATATGAAAGCTTAACATTCTGCTTAGAAAATCACTGATAGCACTTGCTAGCCGATAGTAGGACAATACTAATTCAACATAGCTTGGTAAATGTACCATTCAGAAGTTTGGTATATTATAAATATCCCACATCTCTATTATTAACAGCACAAGTTATGAGAGATCAATTTGGCAGGGAGAAATAAATTGTATAGAATGAAAAGTTGTGAGACAGAGACAACAGTTTTTAGAACAGATATTGGCATAGGATCATCATATGTACAGAAGAATATCAGTGTAATGTGTAACTGACCTCATTAAGAGAAGATATGCTAATGGAAGACAAAAATGAAATGAAAAAGTTTATTGGGTAACATCAGCCATTTTTTTCCCCAGAACTGTACTTGCTACATAACTTTTATCACATCTCTTTGGTTTTGAAATGTTTTGTTTATTTGATTTTTAAGTTGTTATAATATAGTACAGGCTGCATATTATAAATTGCACTTTTATAGTACAACAAGGCTTAAGCTTCAGACATGTGTACATTATATACAATAGAGTAGTTATTATTACCTTAGGAGATGCACAGAAAGATGGCATTCTGTAACTACTTTCTCAGTGTAATACTGGAGATGACAGTATTACGCACAACTGACTTGCATGATTTGCATGCTTTACTAATATTTACAATTATAACTGTTATTTATTTTTGTACAGGAAAAGGTTCACTTTTAATTAGTCACTAAAGTTGTAAAATTTATGTGAATTATTTGTAGTCAAGTAACCTACTCATAATGCAGACTCTTAAGCTGATGATCTAACAATAATACAAAATTGAGCAAAAGTGCTTGCCAAAGCCTGTCTTGAAACTGATACATGAAAAATCATCTGTGTAGGAAGGCCATATGTAAAAAATTAGGTGCCAGTTTCAACTGCAAAACTTGTCAACTTTACAGTTTGCCAGTAAGATTTATGGGAGGGAGACCTTTTTACGACTTATGGGAAGGAGGCACTCTTGCATCTTTGTGGGCAGATTCGAAGTGTTAAAGATTTTCACCACAGACATGACAAAGCATTAAATTCTATTGCATTATATTAATAACTTAAAATTACAAACTGAATGCCAATTGGTATACAATGCTATGATAAGCTACAGCTTATCTGTATGTCCATCCTTCATCAGATCATTCACTGGGCTGCAACAAAATGCATAGTATGTGGATTTAAAGTTTCTTTGCGCCACTAGTGATCTCTAGTAACCAGCTGTAATTGTGTGCAAACATTCAATAATGGACGTTAATTGTAAAGTCAACTCCCACACATAAAATGCTTGTTTTTCACATTCTGTGATATAAGTTTCCTATTTTGTGACAGTTTGTATTTATAGTTATGAAGTGTGAAATATGGACTAGAAATCTGTGTATAGCCTAGGAAGTAATATTCTTTGCTTTAATATGCGTGCGACAAAAGAAGCCGTACTACCAGGTCTTCAAGCGCTCTTAATAATTAAAATTTCCCTTTATTTTACATGTAACTTTGTACATTTACTGCACTGAATATTTTATGCATACAAAATTTCTTGTCATTGCAAAATTACTACACTTTGCCAGATAAAGGAAAGTTTTAAGGGTTTCAATTTGTAGAAGTTGGCAAGTATACATCAAAATTAAAAACAGAAGCATTACAATGACAATGTAGTAAGTGATGTAAATGGGCATCTTTGCTTGAAGTTAGCTGAGAAATGCAAATACTATCACTCCCCTTTCTTGCTCCCAATTTGACTTTTAGCTGTCCAATCCTGCCAGTTTGTTACTGTTTCCATTTATTTTAAATGGAACTGCCTCATTTCAGAACCATGCAGTTAAAATTGTAAGCTGATTTTCTACATAAGGCCATTTTATCACATATCACTTCTTGAAACATGGCAATCTTTAACAGTAGGTGAAATGTGTCTCGTCAAATTTACATTTTCTGTGAAATGACTACTTGGCTCAAGTCATGTTTGTTCAAATTTGGCCCATGTTTCTCGGACCCTCTCAACTTTAAATACACAAGGCAAAAACAGCATGAGTGGCTGCTATCAGCATTGTGGCACAAATCACAGCTAACATTATATTCAGAACATGAAGTTATTAGCTGCCTATATTTTGCACATAAAGATGCAGCTATAACCTGAAAGGTGTTTTTTTCAAATACAAATTTTCAAAAAGTTGTTTGTGTAGAAAGGGCTAATATATACTTAACCTGAAATTTTGTTTTTTAAGAGAATTAATTTCTACACTGCAGAACCGTACCTATGGAAATAAATTGCACAATAGTTGTTTATTGAACAAAACAATAAAAATAAACCTTTAATCAAGTCATTTAACATAGACAAAGTCAAGATGAGAATATGTACTTATTGTTATGTATAATACTGAGTTGTACTTGATTTGTGTGTGCAATACTATTTTTTCAGCTACAACAATTTTTTGAGTATTTGTAGTACAAAAACTTGCCATTGGAGAACACACAAATGCCAACTGGGCCTTAGCATGTAAGTGGGTCCAGTCATTGCTTGATGGAATGAGGTTCCTCTGAAGGTCAAAGACCATATTGAGGACATTGGAAACAAGAACATATTTATGTTAAAGAATGAGTAATGTATTGATGTGCAATTGTTATTTTTTTGCCTTATTGTTAACATTTTTAAAAGTCATATGAAAATGAGTAGATTAGATAGTATGTTGATAGTTTGAAAAAATTAGATAAAATAACATTCTAAAGTAACAACTAAATAAAATTTCTCTCCAAAACAGAATCAAAACTTGGTCATAATAGTGACATCTAGGGACTCTAGACTTCCAACTCTGTGGATTAACACATTGAGTGCTGTATATCCCAATACGGCAAAATTTGTGAATTGGCACATGTTGATAATGCAGCTGATGCAACCTAGTGGCAGAGTATGAAGGCTCATTCCTGTCATGTCAATAATACAGTGCTCATACAGATTCAACCCTCCATACTTTCTTTTTTCCTTTATTTGCAGTTTCATTAAATTGGAAATGTATGCAGAATTCCTGCACATTGCTATTTTATAAATGTAGTATGTATTTTATGGAGAAAGGGATTCATACTTGAACACAATGCATTTATTTTATGATAGAAGGGATACATTCACACTTTACAATCTATTTTACTGCATAGTAGAATTCAATGGGTGATTAAAAAAAATTTCATTTTTGTCAGAACATGGGGGAAAATATTCACATATCAAGAAAACATGCTGTCACTGCCTCTGGCATATATAAGAATAAGGTTTGCTAGCATGCTTGTACAGCTCATCTATATAACTACCTGTGTAAAAACCTGTTTACACAATTTGGCAATTACAAAATAAATTGCTGTGTTTTTTTACAGAATGGTATAGCATTATAAGCTTTGCATCTGCTTACACAGCTTCCTTGATGTTACTCAATTCACAGAAGTATACATTTTCTAAACTTAACTAATTTTATAAAAAAATTAATCACTAGTCCATTTTTGTAAGCACATACATTGAAAGCTGTTCAAGACAGAAGTGACATGATCCTACGATTTTAAGATTAATCAAAACATTATGCCATGCATTTTATTAAAAAGTGCTCACCTTAGTACATATGTAGTTTTATATCCACTGCGTGATCCAGTATGTATTATGTATGTTATGTATATTATTTCAGTATCTCTGTCCTTTCACCAATGCATTCATTACAACACTAATTAAGAAATTTTACACTATGCATTTGAGTCTCTTTGTCCTTGCACTAATGCATGAATCATAACATTAAACTAGAAATCTTAACACTATACACATATATGAGTCTCTTGTTCCTTCTCACATTACTTTTCTTGGAGATCCGTACATGTCAGCTTCAACTGTTTTGTGTTGCACTCAATAGCACTCTTCTCTAAGCATTTGTTCATCACACATATTTGTGACTGTAGCTCAGGTTTCTAAGTGAGGCGGTTTCAGCTCGGGTATGTATCTTTACAAAGAAATCTCATTTACCTTAATGACCTACATTTACAGTTTCCTTGGAAGCACAGCACATCCCAAAACAAATTCATGTTAATACTGCATATTCTGTTTTAAGCAGTTGCAGATGGTTTCCCATTCAGCAGTTTCTATATTATTCAAGAAAAATTGCACATCAAGTATATGATTTTCACTGTGAGCAAACCTTTCTCTGAGGACAGGACAGGATTTCAGTTAATTCATTATCTGCTTTGGCAGGTTTCAGAATGTTTATTTACATGTTATCCTGTAAGCACTTACATAATAAATAAAACACACAAAATTATAATTAAATCTCTGCAGAATGCTGATAATATATCTACATACAAATATGTGATCTGCAATAAAAATGAATTTGAATGTCATACTCAGTGGCCTAAGGGTACCATGCTAGTTTCCGAGGTTGTGGGTTCAAACCTGGCAGAGGGCAATGGGGTTTTTTGGGTGTAAAAATCATTAGCATGGCTTCCTTTGGAAGGGAAGTAAACCTGGTGGCCCTGTGTTGTAGATTTACCGCACATAAAAGAACCCCAAGCCTGATAGAGACCTCTGAGTGAAATTTCCAAACTTTCACACCCAATATAGAATGGCATGCTAAGAACCACAGTAATTAAAGAGCATCCATAAATAAAACTCAATTTAATTTTTATCTATGAAGAAGGCTGGAAGCCAGCAATGCTACCTAGAATTTATTACCAGAGAAGCGGTAGTTCTTACCTGGCTAGATTTTACAGTAGCCATCATGCCAATCCCAGTTAAATCATCCAGCTAACCTTTATATTGCAAAGAACTACTTAAATCAGAATGTGAGCCACTGTATTCCAAATATAGATAATATTAATTGTGATTTATGTCAATGGCCACAGCCACTCATGATGCCATTCATCCCAGAACAAACTTTGTTTTGAACATGCTCTACCAAATGAACTTAAACTGAGCATTAAAATTACTTACTCCATTTTTGTGAGTTACTAGTTGCATATGGAGTAGAGCACATGTTCGTCCTTGGTTTCCCATCTTATATTCCAGTATTGCATGATACTAGTATAAACGATTATTCCTTACATCCACTAATTCACTTATGCTTACATATATAGAATCAAACTGCCACCCCAGCTATGAGTGTGTACGGAGATGGACTGTTAGAAGACTGCACAACTGATGGGGGAGCAAATAGTCAGCAGGATCTAGAATTGGAGCAGCAGTTATTGGAGCAACGGTTACGGCAGCAGCAGCGAGAGTCAGAGGAAGATAGTAGGTGGTTAGCCGAGGAGGAAACAAATTTGGTGAGCACATGTTTGGAAATATACTGCACAAATTTTAGTTTAGAGCTTTGAGGGCAGCACAGCATAAGGAGTAATAGATAGAAAAGCTGCATAAAATAGCTAAATATTAGTCGGTTTAATTCAGTGAAATTTGGATTTGGAAGATAGATTATGTAAAAGATCAAATGGTTTGGTTCTCAATCATATTGTATAATTATACAATTTAGCTCTCTTACTGTGCATATTTTTGGCATATGGCTTTAATATGCTTTAGCTTTCTGTTGCTTAATACACACAAAAGCAGTATAAAAAGGTTACTGTACCTGATCAATTTCTCGCTGAAATTCATACCTTTGATAGAGTTAAGACATGAGGAAAACAACAGCAGCAATATAATTCTCCGTAACAATTTAACAAGAGCTTCCAAACTCCTGATCTTATACTGAAGAACCTGGAGCTCAACTGTTATTTATTTTGGTTATTTCATTAATAAAATTACAAAAATCAAATAATACATTCATAAAATATGCTTATAATATATAACAATTATAAAAGATAAACTTGTAACAATGAATGTTCAGTCAGGTATTTTAATTTTTACTGACAGGCATAACTATAAAGATTGAAATTTAGAAAACAAATTGTATATTGTGATAAAATGGAAGTAATAAAGTTAAAAAGAACAAAACTGACAGGATAGACAGCTATGATTGGTCTGAATTCAATGCATTTCTATTCCAGATTGGCCACTTCTTGATATGCAAATTAAGTAGTCAAGTTAAGGAGAGATTAAATGTCCTATACTGTCAATGTTAAATTAGTTTCTTTTAAAGATCCATTGTGTTGTTAGAAACTACTGAAGGTGTCACTTAGAAATTTTTACAGGATAAAGTTACAATATTTGTAAATGAACTGAACCACAATTATGAAGGAATGTCTTATCAGAAAAAGTTTATGATTTTTCAAAATAATTTTGATACTAAAAATTACTTCTTTGTGCAAAAAATATTTTGTGGCCAAACTTTATATATATATATATATATATATATATATATATATAGTTCAGTGTGGTTCAGTATCACTGCTATTATGTTTTCAACATGTGTTTAAAATTTCATCTTTTTATCAATTATATTTCTAGAGAAGACGGGACATATATTACAAAAAATTGTAGTTGTGAGAAAACAATATTTAAAGGGAAAAATGTTAACTTTCTGTTGCAACTTACATACAAATTGGAATTATTTAAAAGACTTAAAATTGGCTAACAAACCTAAATCATATATCAAATTAAGCAGCAGATTTCAAACATTAATATGATGGTGAAACAAAAAATGCAGCTTTTTATACCAAAATTATAATTTAATCTCCTATTAAAACTCCTATTTCTCCTCAACTTTAGTCCTTTCTTCTTCAGTTAGGGAGGTCTTTATATGTTATCACTTATCATTAGACCCCAGATTTTTAGGATGCTAAAATAATCAAAGTAGGCACTAAAGATATAATTTTAGGCACCTGAAAAAACAGTTTCCAAAGCTAAACATTTGATTTTTGTGTGTCTGAAATGTATTTTTACTTTCTAAAATCACAAAGTTTAAAAATCCAATTAATTAGTAAGCATTAAAGATTGCACAGTAACAAGCACAGTAAAGTTACTGAACTGAGGTAGAAACATTTTTATTATACCTTAATTTATGAGTTTATGTTGTAAATATAAAGTGAGCTAATCAAGTTGGAAACATACACTGCACTTGGGTATTTTATTGCTGATATGGACCACTCCTCAAAATTATATTTCCAAAGCATAGCAATTGTTAAGTATAGCTGTGTAACGTAAATATTTGAAAGGCAGCTGAGAAAGCGACAGAAACCCGAAGAAAAGCTTGCAAACATGTGCATAAATTTAACATTTTTTTTTTTTAAAAAAATAAAGAGAGTTGGAGGTTGTTACACTACATCACTAAAAGGTTCTTACTTTGAACATGTTTCGATAGAACAGTTTGCTCCCATCGTCAGCATGTTTCCAAATGATTTTGCAAGCTACTGTCTGGGAAATGTGTGTAGTTAGTGGTGTTCTCTGGTGCTGGATTGATGAACCTCCAAAGGCTGCTGGGTGACAGTAGTTCGAAATTCATTAGGTGATTCTTGTGTTTGACGATATGTATTTTTTCTCAGATGTCCAATTCATTGCTGCTGTTGATCGGTTTTAAGAGTTTTATGTTTGGAATGATTTCATGGTTTGAAGACCAGAAATGATGTGCTACTGCTGATTTATCCTTCCGTTTTTGGTAAATGCATCTCATATACTCTTATTTCAAGATTTCTTTTGGTTCTTCGTATGTATACCCAGGTTACAGTCCTTAGAAACTATTTTATATATACGAGCTGATTTATTGTTGGGGATAGGGTCTTTTGTTCTGTTGCATAGTAGTTTCTGTACATTGTGGTTATTCTGTGGAATCAGGGTGATGTATTTCTTGAAAATCCTTTGAAATTTATGATGTGTCCAAGGGTGATAAGTGAACTCTCTATATGCTTGTGGTTTTGTTGTCTGAGTAAAGTAGTCATTTGTTGGATGTATTTCTATTTTTCTATTTTTGCTATTGTTCCAAAGAAACTTACAGAAGATGCTTTGAAATGATTGAATTTACAAAAAAAGATCTATAAAATTCACAATAGAAAGAGAAGAAAATGGCCAATTACCTTACCTAAACATCAGGATCATCAGAAATAAAGCACACAACAAACAAACTAACATTCAGCATTTACAGGAAACCAACTCGCACAGAAAATTAAATTAAAAACAATGGCTACAATCCTACAAGCCGCAAACATGCAATTTAAAATAGCATTACAAACAGGTTAGTATATATACAATTGGAGAAAGAAGAATACCAGAAAGAATACCAACACATCCCCATAGCCACCATGAATGGATACCAGAAAAAACAATAGATAAGATGATAAAAAAGTTTGAAAGACAGAAATACATCCAACAAATGACTACTTTACTCGGACAACAAAAACCACAATCATATAGAAAGTTCACTTACCACCCTTGGACACATCATAAATTTCAAAGGATTTTCAAGAAATACATCATCACCACCTGTCTCCACAGAATAATCACAATGTACAGAAACTACTATGCAACAGAACAAAAAACCCTATCCCCAACAATAAATTAGCCTGGTATATATCAAATAGTTTGTAATGACTGTAACTTGGTATACATAGGAAGAACCAAAAGAAATCTTTAAATAAGACTTAAATGAGATACATTTACCAAAAACGGATGGATAAATTGGCAGTAGCACATCATTTCTAGTCTTCAAACCATGAAATCACTCCAAACATAAGACCTTAAAACCGATCAATAGCAGCAATGAATTGGACATCTGGGAAAAAATACATATCATCAAACACAGGAATCACCTAATGAATTTCGAACTACCGTCACCCAGCAGCCTTTGGAGGTTCATCAATCCAGCACCAGAGAACACCACTAAACCACACACATTCCCAGACAGTAACCAGCAAAATCAGTTGGAAACATGCTGATGATGGAAGCAAACCATTCTCCCGAAGCTCGTTCAAAGTAAGAACCTTTTAGTAATGTTGTGTAGCAACCTCCAACTCTCTTATTTTAAATTATGACACATCACTGTTACTAGCTTCTCACTCTTCAAAATTAATTAATAAGTTCAACAGTTTTATTGGGAGATGGATACTTAAGCAGACAGGATTAGTTTGTTAGAAACTCAGTGATAATATACATTCACTTGAAATATTTAGTAATGAGAGGACAAGCTGTGTGAATTAGGAAATGACGAAAAACCTCCAAATAAACCTTGCTCTTTGTAAGTGATTTCTATCATACATATTGCAGTCACAGACTGATACCAAAGAATGATGAAAGACGGCTAGAAAGGCCAAGTATTCTGTTTCTAAAAAACAAGTGACTGACAAGTACATAACATTAAGTATGCAGATTATCTGCTAAAGTGCTAAAATGAATCAATCCTTTTCCAGGAATGTTCAATTCCTGCAACCTGGCTCTTACAAAGTCTTACAAACCAACCTCATGATATTTATGACTTTATCTTATCATTACCACAAGAAAAAAATTAATGAAACAACACAAATAGTATAATAGGCACTTTTTGGCTCTCAAACCTTAAAATAGTTCTTAGTGGACAAAATAAGCATTTTAGGCACCATAAAACCCCTTCCATGCCTTTTTATATTTTACATAAAACATGAAAATAGTTAACTTGCTTTATTTTATTCGTATACATAAAGAATAGGCATTTAGCCTAAAATCCGAGGTCTAGCCAAAATGCAGTTAAGGATGGAGACAGCTGTTGCAATACATTTTCTGTGTAATCAGTGAAGCAAACAAGCTTTTAAAATTTGACTTGGGCATTTAAAATTTCATTTAATTATGCTTACTTCACTATATTAATTTGGCCACTTAATCATCCTAAAGGATGTTTAACATAAATGGATGGAAAATGTAAATACTCTGTGGAATTTAGGTAATAATGAGCACAGAAAGGTGACTAAATGCCACTCATTCTGCTGTTTTCCTCACTTTTAGAGGTTCATATCGAAAAGCCTGTGCCAGATGGAGATTATAGTATGTTGTTCAAAGAAAATTCAGGAAAACCCCATTAAAGCACTCCCACTAATAATAACGTGCAGTCCCCGGACGTGTACACTAGTAGCACTTTTTTCCAAGTGCCTCCCAACCCACTCCTAAAGTTAATGGCATGACCACACAACCATTTTATCAAGAGGAATTTTCACTTAATGCCTGGGTGATTTTTATGTGAAAGGACTTGGGCACTGAAAAGTCTACTTGTCAATTTTTCTACCCTCTCTGTAAAATTAATCTTTTTTTGAATTCTTGTGATGTGTATGTGATAGCAAAAATGACAAACCAAAAATCTTTCATTAAAAAAAAATTACAAATTCTCTCTTAAATAACTTCTGCACATCACTCCAGTTCTTAAACAGTAAACTGTATGGATTCCAATAAATGGTGTTAAAATTGTCTTCGCATTTCATAAATAATTTTCCGTTTATTACACACGTCTTTAGGATAGACCATTGAGTGTTTAATGGGGCTAAACTGTGAGCTGTTTCATTATACTGTCATGATCTTGAAAAATTCTGACCTTTTATCAAGACTGCTAATGCTAAAGAACGAAATGCTGATGTCATTTTTAATATGAAGTTTTACCATATCTGTGTATTTAGGTAGCTCTAAGTAAATAGAGAAACCTGCCTTTAGAATAAAACATACAATAAGTGCAGTGGTTCATTCTTTGTAGATGATATTCAGGATGGTCTCTTTGGAGATACATAAAATAAAGACTATGTAAACTTCTACTATTTATTTTTCTGTAATTTGTAAATGCATTCTAGAAAGATGCGAACTTAGTTTAGACTATGACTTCAATAAGCTCACTATTACATACAGAAACAAAATCATATATAGGCACTTTATCCCGTGTGATACATCTCAGTTGCGAAAATCTTTCTCTGAAATTGTGAATATCCATGGATCTCTCTGTACACAAAGCATTGTTGACCTGCCTTCGAGGAAAAAAATTGAATGGCATGAAATTTAGATGCTTTGGAGGTCCACCTCTACAGTACCTATTTGTTCTTAAAAGTCAGATAACCATTCACTTCTTTTGTACAGTGAGGTGGTGCACTATCATGTTGGAACACTACATGATAGTGCTGATATATATGCAGGTCTCTTACGAGCATAACTATTCATGAACCACTTGTTTCAGTTCACTCCATGAATACAGAAAATATTCAACTCAGTTTGTCAGCCTTGAGGCAATAGTTTCTTGCTTAGGAGAGGTCATGAGCACGGCATCTGAAGTGTTACTTGTAACTTGCATTAAATGGAATTTTATACAGAAATGTGAAGTAAAATCCAAATGTAAATTAAAAGAAGCTGAGTAATTACATTAAGATATGAACTTACTAACTTTTGTCTAGGTAGCTGGGCAACAATGTGTATTCTCTTCAGAAACTTAGATCCTATTCTCTGCAATAAATTCTTTAAATTAGTAGGAGACCTGGCAAAGGTTTTGTCCTGTACTGAAACACTCTGTTCTGACCCACTTCACTTTTCATATAACTCAGTCACCACCCATGTTGGGACTTTCTCCTGTTCCTGTTCAAATTGGCCATTATTAAGGTCGCTAAGCTTTTCTTGCAAGAAGCCATCTTATGGGAGCCTGAAACTGTACTGCCGTTTGCTAATATTGGTTCAAACATAGCTTTTGATAGGTTTTTACTGAAATGGCTTATGAGCACAGTTCCAAAAGGTCTAGCTTACAAGAGCTTCTGTACGGTATCAGTATCTTTATATTTTGAAATTTAGCTCACAGCTGAGCTGTAGAGGACATTTTGTTTTTGTTGTTGCTAAGCAACTTCTTTTTTTCTCATGCACTTTCAATAATGATGTAAAGCTCCCATTGTGTAGAACATGTGCATAAATTACAGAAAAATAAATAAGAGTGATTTGATTCTTATGTTAAGGCATTTTTATTTTATGTAAATATGAACGGATGAGGCTTGTGTTGTAGAATAGTTCAGTCTAGTGTTATAGAATAATTGAGTATAATATCAATGTCCTTATGTCTTTTTTGTCTGTCTGCTACAAATTTATGGCAAGAATCCAAACTTTTCATACAAAGGTACATGAGATTTATTGCTCAAATATGTAACATTTTAGAAAAGAATACATAATGATTTGTGTTATGTCTTTTGACAACAAGCATTAAGAAGAATTATGTGGTAAGCTACAAAACTGGAGCAAAATGTTTTCTTCACAATGTATATATATGCTTTATTGCTTTGCATTTTGCTTGCTTGAACACACATGTGCAGAAGAAGCGGCTGTCCATAGCTACAAGTGTCTCAGATCGATCAGACACGGACTCAGTTGATGGTTCTCCGCTTCACCACGGTGGCAGTGTCCCTACTCCTCCCCTTGCTTCCTCAGCCACACCTCCATCCACAATCTGTCGTACCAATTCTCAGCATGATTCATCTGAAAGGGATCGCTCGTCCACACCACTCAGCAATGGTTCTGCAGAGGAGCGAGTCATAGTTGTGAAGGTATCTTTGCTAGCTGTTATATAAGAATGCTTTTGCTAACTGTTTATTGTGTGCTTCTTTCCTTCAAGTGCACATGATCTATGTATAGTATTCTTAAGGCTATGTATTATAAGCAAATGCATGTTTAGAATTAGCAAAGTATGACTATTTATACTAGAATAATGTATAACAGTCTACTATGATACAGCCACGAAGTTTGAGGTGCTTTTTAGCAGTTGAAGTGATTACAGCACTTATAACAGCCAGCTACTGGTGGAATTGTTGTAAATCAACAAAGCAGCCATATTAATTTGTGTGCATGTGTGCGCACGTTAATAATGAAATCATTCTCCGTCTTGCTTCCGAATATTTTGATGTTAGATTTTCGAGAGTCACAATTTTTAGATGTCCCATGTCCATTTCTTCTTCTTTGGAACACAAAGATGTTTATTCAAGAAATTATGTCCTGTGATAAGTCGGAATGCAGCAACAGAAGATTAATTTGTTGTTTGAGAGAAAAATACATGTTATGTGAGATGTTCATTAAGAATAATGATATGATACAAGGAGGAGACCTTTATAGTGCTATAAAGTATACTAATAGTAAGAAAAAGAGACAAGCTTTAGTTTTCTGATTCCCAAAAGAACCATAAGATGAGTTCATAAGAATTTACCCTACATTAAAATGTAAAAATATAAATATTAATGACTCAGTTGTGTTTGACACAATTTATGAATGAAAACAACTTCTCACAGTTACAATAAAAGTCATCATGCCTTCAGAGCTGAAAATAACAATAATTATTGCTATTATTTCTGATGTCTTCATGTTTATGGTGAAATGCATTATAGTCCATTAAAATATTAAATTAGATGTATTTTATAATGTTTAAATAATGAGAGAAGGTGTTTATTTTTTCAAAAGAACATAATAACAAAGGTATACGAGGATGGTCTGAAAAGTTTCCGACCTCAAATGAAGATGGCAGCACTCGTAAATAAAAGCCAGTGAATTTCGTTGTTCATCTGTTGACAGTTACTCACCAAAGTTTCAGCCATTTTGGATGCTCAGTTGTTATGTAACAGTCGTTTGAGTGAGGTGATGTGAGTGTTTTTATGAAAATGGACAAAATCGAGTATCGAGCTGTCATTAAATATTTGTTTTTGAAAGGCAACACGCCTGCACAAATCAAAGATGAGTTGGATTCTTTATATGGGGACTCTGCACCATCATTTACCACAGTGAAATTTTGGGCAGCTGAATTTAAACGTGGCCATAAGAACTTGGGAAACGAACGTTCAGGACGTCCAAAAATTGCAACTACCGACGAAAACATCGCCAAAGTTCACCAAATGGTGCTAGACGACTGCTGGATTAAAGTGAGAGAGAGAGAGTAGAGGCTATGAACATGTCAACAAAACGTGTTTGTCACATATTAAATCAACATTTACACATGAGAAAGCTGTCCACACGTTGGGTGCCACGTTTGCTCACTTTTGACCAAAAACGTGTTCTAATGAACATTTCCAACGCTCTGTTAGCGCCGTTTAGGCGCAATAAATCCAAGTTTTGGCGCCCATTAATTACTGTAGATGAAACTTGGATACACCATTATACGCCCGAAACAAAAATACAATCCAAACAGTGGACTGCAAAGGGGGAACCGGCTCCAAAAAAAAGCAAAACTGTTTTTTCGGCTGGAAAAGTAATGGCGACTGTTTTTTGGGATAGTCATGGAGTTATTTTAATGGATTATCTTCAAAAAGGAAAAATAATTACAGGAGCATACTACGCATCATTACTTGACAAGCTGAAGCAGAACTTGCGGCAAAACGGCCACATTTGCAGAAAAAGAAAATCCTGTTTCACCAAGACAATGCACCTTCTCACACCTCAGCGGTTGCAATGGCGAAAATCCATGAATTACGGTTTGAACTGCTTGACCATCTGCCTTACTCACCAGATCTAGTCCCAAGCGACTTATTTTTGTTCCCTCATCTGAAAATTGCCCTCGGAGGACAGAGACCTTCGTGAACAATTATTTTGCAGAGAAAAATGCCGAGTACTGTTTGGACGGTTACAGAGATGGGAGCATCGCTGGGGGAAGTGTGTAGAGTTACAAGGAGACTATGTTGAAAAATAAAAAAAAATAAAAATTTGAAAAAATGTCTTGTAGGTCAGAAACTTTTCAGACCAGCCTTGTATTTTGTCACTGCTGAGATGATCATAGTATCTAGCCACCAGGAGTGCTAGTTTTAAACTAATGTATTTTCTCTACATATGAAATTTGGTGACTTTATATTGTACAATTTTGGTATTATAAAGTGAAATTTAGACACTTTGGTCCCACTTAAATTTAAACCTTGGGCATATTCTTCATCATCAACAACATGTTGACTTAATTACTTTCTCTACTACGTATAGTAAGTAGGGGAAGTATTGCATTCCACCCAAAAATTCGATACCGAGATTTCACCGGAAATACACGTTTTGAGACCTCCTGAATCCAAAAAAAGCATTTTTAGAAACATGTCCGTGTGTGTGTCTGTGTGTGTGTGTGTGTGTCTGTGTGTGTGTGTGTCTGTGAACAGCATAACTCAAAAACGAACAATCGGATAAGCACCAAACTTGGTATTTAGGTTCAGTATCTTCCAGAGATGTGACACGAAGGTTTTCAAGAAAATCCCCCCACCCCAGACTACCCTTTACATGGAAGATTTTTCGAAAATTTTAATTTTCTCAAAAATGGCTCTAACGATTTTAATGAAAATATCATATGTTTAGGGTAATGTCATGAGAAATGAAATGTATATCTCGAATTTTCTGGGAATGTCTCCAAAAGTATTCTTCATTGTGAACGACTTTTGCATAACTGGTAAACCATAAGAGATAGACAAAATTTTACTACACAAAAAATGTAGATCGCGTTAAAATACACAACTTATGTCATATACATTTCTTTTGTTGAGTGAACCGTTTTCGAGATATTGCTTGTTATTTCCTTAAATTTTCCAATACTTATACTTTTTCTCAAATGCGTTATTCATTTTTTTTATGTCCTGGACATGCAAAGAGAATGGAATGCGCCACATAGCAACCAGCGTTAAAATATTTGACTATCGCTTAAAAGCTACCATATTTTCCTTGCACCTACAAGAAAATTACCAATAAGATTGACATCTAGATATCTCGATTAACATGAAGCATATGGAGAATAGGCGTTTGTAAAATTAGATTGTACAAGAGTAGAGAAAGTCATGTGAGTGTAACACATCAGATTTTTTTTTAGAAGTTTGCAATGGTGAAGGCAAGATTCAATACTTAAGCACTTCAGTACGCATGTTGACTGATGCTCAGAGAGGAAACACTACTGTTGAGGGGATTGTGCTGCCATCTGGTTAAGAATTTGACTCGATAGCTGGCTGTGTTTTGAAGTTCATAACTTTATTGTAATGTTTTATTAACTGCATTTATGCCAAATTGTTAGTTTTGTGAGTGCTTTTGAATGTTTTAGCAAGCTTATTTCCTATTTTACATTGTGCTGTGTTGACTAGCAGTGTGGGCAGTCTCCGCAGTTGATCTGATAAGCTGATTTGTTTTCATTTGGTATGGTGCCTCTTGAACTATTGAGCAATTTTCTGAGGTTGTAAGGTGCCAATTTTACTTCAAATAAATACAGAGAGAGAAAGAGAGTGGGTGAGTCTTAGCATTAAACAGTTTTGAAAAAATGCAAATAATAAAATTTGCCAATAAAGTTATGAAATATTAGCAGTTTAGACAAATTTTCAATCAGATAGCAGCATAATTACTCCACAAGTGTGGCTTTCTCCCCGAGTATCAGTCGATATATTGCTGATGATGAGAATGAAGGTGTTTTAAACATGTGAAAAGTTAAATCTAAGTGGAACTAAAGTATTAATAAAAATCTAGTGTCAACAATTCCGAAGTTTTAGAAAACCTACACACACGGATAATTACATAAAGAACAAAGGATATAACCCAAGACCACATAAACATGCAATTTTTAACAGTTTGGTCTTTAGATTGGTAAACATACCTTTGAAAGATGAATATAAGAAAGAGCTTCAAAACACCATAGAAGTAGCCTATAAAAATGGCTTTGAAAAAGCATTACTATACAAGAAAATCCAAAAATTTAAAAAAGATAAAGAAAGAAAGGAAATTACCACACTACAAAAAATAACAGAAGACAACAGTTTTAAAAAGTTCACATTTCATCCTTGGGCACATAGAAAATTCCAAAAGATATTCAAACTAGCACGCATCAATCAACATAGTTTAAATAACATATTAAGGACAAACACAAAAGATAAAATTCCTAGAACTAAAATTGCAGGCATTTACCAGATAAATTGTAGTGATTGCAAACTTAAATATACAGGCAAAACAAAAAGGAACATAGGGGTGAGACTGAAAGAAGATTTTAGAAATATAAGACACAAAGAAACTGAAAAATCGGCCATCGCATATCATTTTTGGAATTCAAACCACAACATCTATAATGAAATAAATTTAATCAAGTTGATTCAAAATCCAATAGAATTGACGATATGGGAAAAACTCCTCATACAAAAAAACAAAAGCCATCTAATGAATTTCAATTTCCCTCCAGAAAAGAATCTTATCTTTAAACACATCAAGCCAAAAATGACGTCAACATCAGGAAGCCCAACGGCAACCTCAACACCAGAACCGACAGGCTGGTTAGTGTCTCTTAGCTGATGATGAAGACAAGTTGTCTTCGAAATGCGTTCAAGGTAATTATCTTGAAAGAGTGAAGTTAGAGTGTGTTGCCACTAGAATTTTATTAATATTTTATCTACTTCACTGTGTTTCCCATTAACTGTTATGTTGGAACTAAAGTGTTTAAATTTTACTCAATAATAATTTTTTGTAGTATAATAAAAATTCTACTGCATGTAACATGTCTATTGAGTGTGACCATTAAGATGAGTACACTATGCTAAAGGTTTTTTGGTCACTTAGCTTGTTAGCCATGGATCAATAAGTTTTGATTGGTTTATGTATAGTGTTGAAGGATTGACGAAAGCACCAACATTCCTCAGAATATACTAAATAAAGGAATAACTAGTTTTCTTAAGGAACACTGAGGTAACTTCACTGATTGTATTGTGGCTCTCATACTGAGGTTCTGTAGTTTCATTACCAGCTCTGGGTTGGCCTTTACTTTTGACTACCTCACTGTGAACTGTCCCCAAGGACCAACATCATTCATCGAAGTCCATGGTAAAGGCTATAGGTTCCATTGCCATCCTCAGTTTTATCCTACCATTGCAAAAACACAAACCTGCTGTGTGCCTCCAGCTATTAAATGTGCTTGGTGGAATGAAGAGGCCATAGTAGACTATGGGAGTATCGGAAACAGCAGCTGTCTTAGCGAGTGATAGGTTTATAAAAAATGCTTATATGTTACCAAAAATAAGTAACTTCTTCAGCCATCTACAAAAATTTATGTCATCCATGGGCGTACAGAAAATATTCAAGGACTGCAACATGAAACTGATACTGAAAACCGACTATAGTTAAAAGTTCTGCAGCATTGCAAGTTGCCTTTGAGGTATGATATCTTAAGTATTGGAGATCTCCTTGAAGAAACTTTACTGAGATATTTGAATCAGACAAGAGGATTTAATGTGTACACAGATATCTCGCCATATTAGGAACATTGGCAATGAGAACCAAAGAGCCGTGGTTCAAGTTACAGTACTAACATTTTTAAGTCAGATTCAACTTCCCAAACAATTTAAATATTCTATCGCTCATCAAAGCAACTATAGAGTAATAGTTTATCAATATTACACTGAGCTTTCGCTGACCTTCAGTGCCATGCGCTTTCTTCAATGTCATCCAGCATATGATTAACTTGTGAGAGATGGGGGTGGAGTGTGCTCTCAACTAACGAACCATCTTGAACTTATATTGGGATACTTGTATAAGTTTCCAGACCTCCTTCCCCCCACCTTCTCAAGGTTTTGTTGCCAATACAAAAGGAACCTTGGTCGCAGCAAAAGAAAAAGTAGCAAGGTTCAGTGCTGTCTGCATGACAAGTCCTACGTTTGACATGTCAGTGAGCAACCTGAAGAGAGAATAAGTTGTGTAAGGAAAAACTGATGAGCTATTAGAAGTAGTGGACGAAGTTGCTATATCCTATTTTTATACCACTAGTATTAATAAAAGGCGGCGCCGTGGCCGAGTGGTTAGACCGCTCGCCTCCCACCGAGGCGGACCGGGTTCAATCCCAGGGACCTGCATGTGGGATTTGTGGTGGACGAAGCGGCGTCTGGGCGGGTTTTCTCCGGGTTCTCCGGTTTCCCCCGCCATTCATTCCACCAACTGCTCCACCATCACCTTTCCTTTCATCCATTTCACCAACATTTCGCTTCATCTACTTCCTTCATCCCATACCAGGCATCGGGCTGATCACCCATCCTGGATGTTCTGTCTGATCCATGAGTGTCTGCTCCTCGACGGGCCTCTGACCCCAGGCACCCGCCTGTAAGTCCTACATAAGAGGAGGGTAAACCGATAATGAATAGTATTAATAAAAATGGAAAGTGCTAACTAGACAGTGGTAATTTATAATCTGTTCAGAGTACGTCTTTCATTAAACTATCCAAATTAAAAAAAAGTTAAAGTTCTCTTTTGTACTTTTAAGGGTTTCAGCAAAAAGTGTTGAAAATGGGGTGATGGAATTTAAATTTAAACTAACAAATGTTGCCGATGAGGATTGATGAGGGCTTCAGCCACCATCGAAGGAAGTCAAATGCTGAGAATGCTAGAACTGAAGGGAGTCAGAATGCTGGTGGAAGTTCTCGTTGGTTTGCTACATTTTTACATAGTAGATCGATATGTTACCAATCCTGTGTATAAAAAATCAGTGTGTGCAGCAGAATATCATGAAACTGCAGCAGAATATCATGAAACTCAAGCTGAATCAAAATTAACTTTATTTTTTAATTGGTAATTTGCATTATATACATATTTGTTTGCTTTCTTCTTCCTAGAATAAGAATTAAAATATGTGGGAAACACTTGACACATCTGCTACTGCCACAAAAGTCTTTTATGCTTTCTTCTGCAATATTCGTGTTTTTCACAAACTCATGAGTAGAAAACTTTGGACGCTAACGATGAGAACTATAAAGCTATTTTGTTTTGTGCAAAATAATGCCAAAATTATGCTTTTTATGCCAAATAATATTAAGATTGCTACTATTTTATGATTTTTATATTCCACAATGTCTTGAAGAATACAATTATTTCCTGGGCTTGTTTTGGCTAATGTAATGAGAGCTTGTCTGTTCACAAGAAGTGGATTGAAGAACAAGCTTTTGTAGAATAATTTGTAGAAGAGTGAACAGAGAAAGTCATGTGAATGCAACAATTCAGATTTTTTTATAGGGTATTGATGTAGTGTTTTATATATGTAGATAGTAGATTGTCATTTGTTATACATTTTATATGCATGCTTTGTGGTACATAGTATGGTACATATGTGTAATATATGTAAATATTTTATGAGCGATTGGATGACAGGGTTAAAAGCAATAAATTTAACTCGAAAGATTAATTAGAATTAAGACTTAGTAACATGTTTCTGCAAAATAAAATGCATGTTCATATAACTTCAAAAGAGCATTGCTAGAATTAGGTTTTAGAATTTCAGGCTTTATATATGCATACATATTTAGTTTTGTTCTAATTATTTTGGTTTTTTGCTGTCATATAGGAGGGGCATTCAAAAAGTTTTGCAAGTATCACCTTAAAATGCAAGCTAAGGATGGAATTCAAAAACTTATTCCCACAATCCTTCAAAGTAGTCTCCATCTCTCTCCACACACAGTTGTAGATGATGCAACCACTTGTCAAAAGCACTACAATACTCAAACTGAGGTATTTGTCAATAGAGCTGAATTTATAGCCTGAGCAAGGTCCTGCACTTGTTTAAAAGGTTTTCCAGCAATGCAAGATTTCATTCAAGGAAACTGCCAGAAGTCGCAAGGTCAGGACTGTAGGGTGGATGGTCAAGTAACTGGACTTTAGCTGCTTCCATTTTCCTCAAATTTGCCGCTGTTCTGTGAAGAGATGCATTGTCATGCAAAGGCAACTTCCTTGAAGCTCCTGTCTTTGGATGTCACCACTTCAGCTCTTCAAATAAAGGATTCAAAACATAAGATCCATAGTATTCTCCATTCATTGTCATTCCTTCCTGCAAGCAGTCAACCACTAATGGTCCTTCATAGTTGAACACAGTGAACATTTGCTTCCAAGAATGAAAATCTTGTCGAAGAACGACTGTTCTTGGATCATTCTCACTTACCCAGATGTGGGATCTCAGGGAACGAGTCTGCTGATGCTGCTGCCAAATTGGCAATTTTATTGCCCAGAATTTTTACCTCTGTTGTTCCCTCCACTGATTTCTATGTTCTTTTACGACACCGCATCCTCTCGCTTTGGCGCGATGAGTGGACGGCCCTCCGGGGGAACAAGTTGCGGGAGGTTAAACCTCTCCCGTTAGTCTGGGGTACCTCTTCTTGTTCTTCTTGTCGGGAAGAGGTACTTTTAGCACGTTTACGAATTGGACATTGCCTTCTTAGTCATAGATACCTGCTCAGTGGTGACCCCGCACCAATCTGTGAGCAGTGTGATGCCTTAACGGTGCATCATATTTTAACAGAGTGTCAAGTTTTAGCTCCATTGTGCATTCGTGTGGGCCTGCCTGTTGGCGTAGCCAACGTTTTGGCAGACGACGCGCATGGTGTAGAATGTCTTTTACGTTTTATAAGTGACAGTGGTTTTAATCAGTGCATTTGATGCACTGAGCGTCTTTTATCTTTGTGATTTGATATTGTCTGTTTTAATGGGGCTCTTCTCCCCGACAGACATATGGCAGTCATGTACCTTGCGTTCTACAGTTCTTGACACGTTTTACTCTTGTTTTATTTACCATGGTTTTATTGTGGTGTAATTTAGAATTTATTGTTTTTAGTGTTTTGGACTAAGCGGGTTTTTGTCCTGTATTTTAGTTTTTGGATTTTAAATTTTATATTTTGTAAGGGCGCTGATGACCTTAGATGTTTAGCGCCCTTGACCATCACATCATCATCACTTACCCAGACACATTTCTGAGCTTTATTTGGTTTGGTATAATAATAAAACCACCTTTCATTACCAGTGCATACATCAGTCAAATGTTTAGGACCATTAGGTGGAAACATGCTCAGCAGTTTCCTTACACATTCCTTTGTCCTCTTCTTCTCGTCATTGGTTAGAGAATGCGGAACCCATTTTGCACAGATTTTTCACAGCTTTAAATATTCAAGAAGAAAAGTCAGTGTTGCCAACAGTGATACTGACTTCCGTATTTAGCATTTCAACAGTAATATCTAGAATTTCCTCCACCAAGTTCCTCACTCTTTGAGTTGTTATTTTGTTCACAGCTTCCCAAGGCCACCAGAACAAGGGTTGTATTTCAAGTTTCTCGCCTTTCTTCAAATGATTGAATCCACCTTGCAATGGTATCAAATTAATACACTAGATCACCATAAACAGCTAACAAGTCCTCATGGATTCATTTTGCTCTCTTCAAGATTCTTCACCAGCTACTGACACAGGACTGAACTCAATAGACTGTACGATTGTGAATATTAAAGTTTAAACTCTCACTTATGCATATTTTGATAGCCTAAGGCCAATTGTTGCCAGACATACTAGTTACATTTTTGTAACCATTATTGTCCAACAATGGATAGGCTGGTTGCAGAACTTTTTGAATGCCCCCTTGTAAAATGTGACATGCTCCGCTTTACCCTGAACTATCTACAGGGAATGTACATTCAGGTCACCGGATTCAGGAATTAGTTTGGGATATTTGATTTGGGCAAATGTCAATTGTATAAAACAGGCTGAGGAATCTTTGATTTAAGAAAATAGTATCAGTTATTTGATCTGAGGTTGCACCTCTCTCACCTTTTATGTAATTTCATGGTTTATTTATACACCAAAAATTCCTTTAAGTACTTATAATGTTGGTCTGCTTACACTGATTTACTGCAAAGGCAGATTGTCCTATTTGCTTATTTTGCTTCCAAATGAGTTTAATATGGATTTTACAGTCGATAAGTTCTGTACCATAGTTGCATCTCAGCTTATGATGAGGGAGGTTTATTTGGGCTTTGGGTTGAAAAAGGAAATACTAGTGAGTTTGTGGGGGAGCACAACAGAAGAGTTATGCATTGCATTACTTTCTTTATTTATCTTGGTATCAGAGAACACTTCCACAACATTCAAGTAGGTTTGTTTGGATGTATGTCAGCAGGGTTGCCAATTTAGTGGTTTTCTCACCAGATCTAGAGGTTTTGTCTATTATTCTTGTGGCATAAAATATTCTATCCTATCTAGCCTTAATTCTATTTTTATTTTTTTATTTATTTATCCATTTAATCAAATTAAATTGATATAGGACATGTAACATTTTTAAAACAAGTATTCATTGGTTCACACACCTCTCTCTCTCTCTTACTCTTTCTCACTCTCACTCACTCACTCTCTCTCTCTCTCTCTCTCTCTCTCTCTCTCTCTCTCACACACACACACACACACACACACACACACACACAATTGTGCATGGTAGCAATTTCTAAAACGCACCACCATACATATGCATGATATAAATTAATGATAAGCAAAAGTTAACTGTTATCATCTTTTCAAGTATTCTTGTATGCTAGAAACAGTACTTTTGCATGAATTTGTGTAAAATTTACTTAAAACATTTCAAAGGTGTAACTGGTTTGATTGGTCATGGCAGTTTGCTGTACAAACATTATTCCTTTATACTAGAAGCTTTTCTCGTATAAACTAGTGTGGTGAGACAGAATTGACAGTTTGTCCTTATTCTGGATGTGGTGCAAGTGTACATTGAATTGGTCTGAAATTCATGTATCTTTATCATTGAGTAATTGTCAAGAAATTCTCTGACATCCAGTTGCCAGTACAGTGGTACTCCATCTTGCTGAAAAATTAATTTTCTGGAATGTTGTAATTGTAGAAAAAGCCAGATCTTCACCATATCTAGTATGACATTTTATAAAAGAAGAAGAAGACTCATTAAATTTTAGTCTTCATTCTGCCAAAAAGAATGGACCTTATTCAGGGAAATGGCACAAAACACATTAAGTTTGGATGGTCTCTCTCATGCTTGACTATGGTACGTGACCACTGTGATCCCCATATGCTTACATTTATGTGGTTCACTTCTTTTAAATGGAATGTGGCCTCATTACTGAACACTAAACATGGAACAAAACTGTCAGAATTAATTCACAAATCTCTGTATGTCATTATTAACCACCATCATGAAGGATGGATCCTGTATGGTTTGAAAACAAACATTGCTACAAAACATGCCAGTCATATGAGGAATGGCTAGCTCTTGGCTGCCACAATGAGTAGATTTCTGTGGACATGTACAAAACTCTGCTGGATGCGCTCTAGATGTTTTCAAGCCCACGGGTACTACCATGGGATTTTTCCTTATATAAATAATCAACTTGGTGCCAACATTGAATGCTGGGAGCATTAGAAGATCCAGTGCTGTATTGTCAATGAGAATCAAGATATACAGCTATATTTTAAAAAAAGGCTATACACCAAGCTATTTATGTATCACTTCTAACATATGATAAATTCAAAAGAATTCTTCAAAAGTTGGAGCATAAATTTGGCACCCACCAACAGGTACAGTCTAAATGATATTTTAAAAATAATACCAAAGACAAAATATTGTTGTTCACCAATGGCACTGGGGATTAATTGATCTGCATCATTTTCCCTCTGGCTTCTCAATATAAAGTCTGTAAGTTATCACTTTTAAGGCCTTTTCATTTGGTGAGATAAGACAAGAAATCAGCATTTACCAAATCGGCTGTAATGACTTAAGTTACACAGGGAAAACAAACTAAATTGATGTTAAAGAACATCTGAGGAATATAAAATACAATGAAGTAGAAAAATCTGTGCTTGCATATCATTTTTAATAACATCTGTCAAGATGCAAGATTAATAAAGGCAATAGAAAAGCTAATAAGCCCCTTTTCACAGTGAAAATTAAGAGTAAGCATAATTAAAATCCAGATGATGTGTATTGTAATGGAACTGTTCACAATGAATCATGTAAACATAAAAATAAACATTGACTTAAACATAAACTTGAAGCTTGCAAGGTCCAAGCTTTCAAGTTCATGTCTACTTCAAACATAAGAAACTAGCCAATCGGAGAATGATTCTCCATACACCTCATCACGTGATCATTCTGCCATCTAGCATCAGATTTTCCATTGCCATGTGTTACTTGCTAACTGCCTTTCTGTATAAGATCACAGTCCTGGTATATCTATAAAAATTGCACCAAAACAAATTGTGATAGCAGGCAGTGCTTTTTTGTGACTTTAGTGTCCTTTAACAGGGTAGCTAGCTCTTGTTCACTTTGATACATGTACATAACCTCTTTTGTAGTGTGTACTGTCAGTCGCTTTGAAGACCACTGTATTACCTAAGTTCTCTTGCTTTTGGCTGGTGTTTGTGTTTCCATTTGTGGTTTTAAATGACAACATTTGCGTTAAGTTTATACTTAATTTTTGTATCATTATGTTAATGCTCAATTTTCATTTTGAATGGCCCCATAGAATTGACATTAAGGAAAAGCTTCTGATGTAGAAGAAGACACTCTCATTAAATTTTAGTCTTTCTTCTGACAATGATCTCCCCAGAATTACATCAGTGGCTCTTAGCTGAAGATGAGGCCAATATGCCACATGTTTGAGGTAAATATTCAAAAAGTAGTGAAGTTTTCGACTGAGTGATCCACTTTAACTATTATTGCAATAAACAGATTAAAAATTGTTGAGAAGGAGAGAGCAAAATAGTTTGTTGTTGCTGTGTTGTTGCCATCTCAATGTATAATAATGAGCAAGCTTGCCACACAGAGGGGACTCCAATTGGCAACTTGTACCAAGGGTGAACTTTTAGTTTCTGTGTGTTTTTATAAACTTTCTACAAGGTTCTTATCTTCATTCATGTGAATGAAAAATTTCCTACGAGGTTTTAACCTTATAAAGTTTGAGAATTCTTTTTGAAAAATTGTATACTTTCTGGAGTCACTTATATGCTTCCCTATGTAAGTGAGCAGACAGTATGAATTAACTTTCATGTCCTAAAGCATAAACTTAACTTGTGCCTTGGTTAAAATTATTGGGACATACTCTATAAATTGTTGCTTTCTTTAGCACCTACTTAAGTAGGTAAAGAAAGTATTGTATTTCACCCAAAAATTCAGTATAAACATGTTTTGAGTTTCTCAAATAAAAAGAAAGGATTTTTAGAAAAGGTGCGTGTCTGTCTGCGTGAACAGCATAACACAAAATGAAAAGTCAGATAAGTGTCATACTTCATATTTAAATTCAGCATGGGTGCTGAGGTAGCGCAGTGGTTTTGTTTCCAGCTCTCATATTGAGGGTATGGGGTTCGATTCCCAGCTTGGGGTGGTGATTTTAAGACAGCCCTATCCATACTTTCACCTCTGGCTTGCTCATGTTAAGTATCCCCAAAGCCCATCGTGGTTCAGAGTCCACAGTAAGAGCTGTAGGTCCTCTAATTCCGCCACCATCCACATCATAACCCTACCATTGGAGGTAACAGATTCTGTCAGCTGGGTGCCTCCAGCCATCGCTTGGTGGAATGAGGTAACCCCGAAGGTCATAGGCCATATGGGGAGCATTAGAAATGATGATATTTAGGTTCAGCATCTTCCAAGAATGCAACATGAAGAGTTTCATGAAAATCCTCCCACCCCAAATTACCCTTCAAATAGAAAATGTTTAAGATATGTACATGCCTAATAAAATGTACGAGGGTCATCCAGAAACTAGGTCCCTATGAGTGATAAAGAGAACAAAATCATCATTAAGTAAGGGATATTTATTGGAATAATTACATAGATTCACTGGCTACTTTTCGTCAACCTAGTCACCACCATTGTTGAGGCATTTATCGTAACGGTGCACCATCGATTGTATGCCCAAGTCATAGAAGTCTGCCGCCAATATCCGGAGCCACGGAGTCATTTCATTCTGCACCTCGACATAATTGCATTTCCTGACAGAAAATGCCTCATGAGACAGAAGAGATGAAAATCACTAGGGGCAATGTCGGGGCTGTAGGGTAGATGGTCGAAGATCTCCCATCCAAACTGATTCAACAAATTTCGTGTGGTGTTGGCTGTATGCGGTACTGCATTGCCATGCAATAGCGAAATACCTCTTGTCAACATCCCTCGTCTCTTGTTCTGGATTACCCTCCTCAGTTTATGCAATGTCTGATAATACCGATCAGCATTTACGGTCTCCCCTCATGGCAAAAATTCACACAGGACACTATGTCGATACCAGAAGACAGTGCACATGATTTTTTTGACAGAGATTGTTGCTTGATTTTGGTCTTCACAGGTGAGCCACTATGCTGCCAATGCATTGATTGTTGCTTTGTCACTGGTATGGTATGTGACACCCATGTTTCATCAATATTGTTGAGAAACTTGTCCCCTTTCTCTGCGTATCGCTGTAGGAATGTCAATGTTGCGGCCAGACTCTCGCAGTTGGTTGGAGACAATATTGGAGCAGCCATTTTCTCTGAGCACTGTGGGATAACCACTGCCGTCACAGACTGAAACTGTATTGTGTTATTTCCATATACTTCCTCTCTACTCCTGCGCATGCACATTCCTATCCGACTGGTGGTGCCATCTCTGGATGCAATTGAGACCTAGTTTCTGGATTACTCTCGTATATCTTGAATTTTTTTGCAAATAGTCTGCGAAATCCTCTTCATTTTGAAGAATATTGTTTAACTGTTAAACCATAGGATAATTTATTTCAAATAACTTTCTTTGTCACATCAGCCATCTCCAAGATATTTAGTGGTTTGAGTTTTTAAATATTTTTTGTCATGTTTTGAAGTGCTGTGATGGAATTTTAAAGTCAGCACTTTTTATTGACTATGACTTCAGCCTCCTGTATCCTTCTTGTACCTACAATGAAATGTGTAATGAAACTCTTTCTGCAAATGTTTATCTCCATTAACATAAAGTAAATAGAGGAGTAACGGTTTGCAGGATTACTTTTTAGAAGCTAATACATAATCAGTAGTGGGCAGAGAAAATCATGAATATAACATCAGATTTTTCATTATTTAGCTTTGCATCAATATTTATTTGGAAACTTATGCATGCATTTTGCATACAAAGTATGTCACAGGCTGTTTCCTGGGTGAAGTAAGTGAAGGGGGCCACTTCATGAAGTATTTAACGCATTTTGAATTTGTTGCATAAGATATTCATGTATTTCAGTTTTAAGTCTACAAATGTAGATACTTCCAGCATCCTAGCAGGAAGTACATATAATGCACCTATTTGTAGACTTAAATAGTGTCTAGCTGAATGCTTTTGAGGTAATGGAAAATTTGTACCTAACTTTAAATGCTGTTTTGCTGGACATTTAAAGATTCTTATATCTGCAATAGATGTTTACAAAATAGCTAATAAATTTCATTCTTTCAGTATTAAAAATGAAAATTAGTGCTGTTATTGACTTTTGTTATGTATTATATTTTCTCTGTCTTTAGAAAATGGAACCTACACCAACAGCTGACTTGGACCGTACAAATGATAGGGTGTATGACTGCACAACTTGTGTGGTTAAGGCTGTTATGTCTCTCTCACAAGGTGAGTAAGGAATCTTGTGTAATATTTAGTTTTTCCAGTAATTGTATAGGAAGTAAATTGAAAACACTATTTCTAATTTTGACTAATTTCAATGTGGAAATTGGAATCAGACTTGAAAAACTCAGTGTTATGGCTGGGACATGGACCATGGATATTCAGCTCTCTATCAATGCTTTTACATTTGAGCTACCATAGTGGGCTATCTGCACACAAACTAAATATCTTATGATGCAAGTACCCCAATAAACTTCAAGGTGATCTCAAAGGCAACTTATAACCTTACAAGCACTTTTTAATTTATGGATTTTGTAGTTAGCCTATATTAGGATTAATTTGTAGTTCATAATTGTCCTTCCACACTAGGTGTGTATAGACAGTAATTTGGTTAGTATGAAATAGCAAAGTTTTCCAAACTTTAATAAGTAACATTCAAGTTTATTTTTAATACTAAACTTTCTTCCTATTGAACGAATGGTACAAAAATGAGGAAAACAATGGATGAAATTAAAAGAATGTGTATAGATAGAGATATATGGAAGAAATGGGTGGAAAGAGGTGAACCCTACGCCTGACAGCAAAAGGGTTTGAGGAAGAACAACTTGCTTCACCAACCTGCTACAGATCCTGTTTCACAGTCATGTTATCTACATCCTCAGCTATAATCCATGCAAATCAAGAAAGTGGTTGACGTTTCAAAGAGAGGGACAGACAATATTGCCACTAATTGTAAGCACTAGGAACTAATGATGAGCATACTAGGATTAGTGTGTACAGGTGATTGAGTTGAATGAAAAAACTGCATTGTAGAGCTTATTATTATTATTATTATTATTATTATTATTATTATTATTATTATTATTATTATTATTATTATTATTATTATTATTATTAATATTATTAATAATTTGAGATATACATAAAGACATAATAAAATAGGGTATCTACATGCAAATTATGAAAATGAACATGCAAATATCAGCAATATGTTAACAAAACAGATGTACGTAATACTGAAATACTGGTGCTTATTCAGTGGAAAAATGCCACCACTGTCAACATCACCCAAAGAGCTGCTGGAGTTTCACTCAGAAATGACTAGACTTTTATCATTTCTTCCACAATAACTTCATTTTCCCATGCACTTTATGTGAATCATTGCTTTGTTCCAGTTTTCAGCTTTTATTGTTATTAGTGTCTCTTCTATTAGTATTATTATTGATGACACAGTGAAATCTTTATTGTTTCCCCCAATATAACCTATTATTTCAGCCCAAATCAACTCAGTTCGGTTAAAATGGCAGTGATAGGTGGGAAGCTTATTTTGTGATTGTGTTCTGCAGCAACGCCATCAACTACATAACTTGCAAATTGTGCTTTATTCACCTTCACCTCTTTAATTCCTCCTCTACTGGTTCATTCTGGCGAGTAAGCTACTGAATTATGCTTAATCTTTATCACCATTCTTGGATATTATTAAAGATCCATTAAAAGTGTATATAAAATTGTAAATGCTCATAACACACACTCACACATGGGAAAAATGTAGACTACAAGACAATAACCACACACAAATGGGATGATGCAAAAGCACTTCTCACTACACCAGAAACCTTTAAACTGATGCAAAAAAGCAGTGGCACCTACAGAAAAACATTACTGGTTTATACTGCAGTGATAGTAGATAGCAATCTGTGTTAGTGTAAACGACACATGCCGGTCAGGCACATGGTAATCATGTGTTAAGTATCAGCAAAACTGTGATGGTGTATTCAGTTGCTGTGGAAATTCCTAGCTATAATTGGTTCATCTACTTGTTGCCATGGCAATCATTATGATGTTCCAGTCCCTCCTATCATTTTAAAGCTCTGACCCATGTGTTCCACAAATCTCAAATCACTTTTTTAATGTTCATGGATCATAATTTTGACTGTTGGTGTTGCTAGTGTCCTGTGTGAGATCTTTCAGAATTCATGTAGATTATTTCATATGTTTTTAGTAAATCTTCTTCCAGAAGTTGAGTTCTTTGTTTCAATAGGTGAGCATTGTTTTTTATACTGTGACTTTCACTGTGGCTCCAAAAATGTGATGTTACTGCTTATCTATTGGTGTGTTTATAGTTTGTGTGCATGAGGCTAGTGAGGAAGTTAAATGTTAAAACTTGATTACTTACTAACCATTCCAATTCGTTGTGTATCACCACTTCCAGTTTGGATTCTTTTGCTGTTCCAAGCTCTTTGCAATATAATTCTGACTACCTACACTTCTCTGTTTTAGTTTTTCGCAGTAGTTTATTTGGGTTTATACTCACTGGTACTAATTGTTGCAAGTTTGGCAGGAAAAAGAACATTACTACATTGAATTCTTTCTCCATGGCATTGGAATGATTGCATACACAAATCCATATTTGCCAACTTTTACAGTTTCCTGTAAAATGTAGGGGAGTGGAGGCCTTTTTACAGCAAAGAAGGTGTTTTTACACTTTTTGGGCAGATTGAAAGTGTTACCCTAGTAACCAGTAGTAAATGGGTGTGAACATTCAATAATGGATGATGTGAATTGTAAAGTCAACTCCTTCATATAAATAGCTTATCTTATTCACGTTCTATGGCTGCAAGATATGTTTCCCATTTTTTGTGACAGTTTTTGTGTATTGTTCATGGTATGAAGGGTAAAATATGGACTAGAAATCTGTGTATAGTCTAGAAAGTGGTGTTCTTTGTAAAGCATGTTTATTATGGTACCAGGAAGAATTTCAACATGTGCGACAGAAAAAAGCAGTACTACCACGTCTTCAAGGATTCTTATAAAATGGAATTCACATCTGTTTTACATGTAATTTTTGTACATATATTGCATTGAACATTTTATGGATTCTGAATTTCTTTCATCACAAAATTATTATGCTTTGCTGGATGAGGGAAAGTTTTATGGATTTCAATTTCAGGAAGTTGACAAGTATGCATTTGTTATGCGAACTTTATATTTTCGAAGCACGGCAGAGAATGTACATCAAATTGTATTTTTGTATCTTGAATTAACAGTCTGAGATAAGCCATACATTAAAAAAAGTAAAAATTGTGAACATTAAGACTGTTCCATGCTAAAGGTAGCTCTGACTCATTTTTGTGAAACTTCAGTAACAACCATTTTAGTATAGATGCTTAAGAATGTTAACATTTTATTATTTATAGTAAAACACATGAATTCAAGTGCTTATGTTGAACTCTCATAAAAGAAAGAAATAAAGTAAAATTATGTTAAAATAAATGCTGGAAACTTAGACCAGTAAAAACACATTGTTTTCTTTTCTAGGAGTACAACAGAGTCGAGCTGATCAGTACCTGGAGCTAGTGCGACGAGTTGGAATGGAACTTAGAGCACTACTGACAAGTGTGGATACATTGGTGCCCATTTTTCCAATTTCTGCACATAGAGAGGTGCTGTCTCATATTCACATTTATTCACTATTCATAACAGTGTTATAAGACTTGTCATGTAAAGATTGTATATAAAGCTGTAAGTCCAGGTACATATTTATTTGTTTCTATTGGATACAAATCCACACCATTGCACCGATTGGACAAAATTTTATGCAGATAACCTTCAACACAAGGCAAAAAAGATTGTGTAACTTAAAATTTGACATTGCATTCCGCAACATTCGTCTTCTCTGTCTTTCACTCTCTCTCTCTCTCGCTCTCACTCTCTCTCTATATATATATTTTATATAAAAGCGTACATGATGCATGTATTATTTCATTAAGAGTGAACAAAAGCAAAGACATTTATAAAAGGCGTAACTGCTAAATAAAATGTATAGCTGACAAATAAAATATCAGTTCTTCTTCTTCTCCTCCACCTCCTCCACCTTGGTCTTCCTGGGCTTCTCACCCCTTCTGAAATATCTCTAGATCGCCTTATTATTCTATCAATTCTTGAAATAAACTGAATACCATTCTTCTCTTCTTTTCCCTGCCCATTCCATAATATTCCTTATTTTGCATTTGTCTGTAATATCTTTGTTCCTTTTCTATCAAACTACATTACCTCCACTATTTTTCTTATGGTTCTCATTTTTGTTACTTCCATTAATTTCTTGTCTTTACAGTGTCTACTTAGCTATGGATGAACATGTTAGTATTGGTCTAATGACACTTTTATAAATCGTCACCTCAACCTCCTAACCTGAAAATGCTTAGTTTGGTACTACCTTTCTACAATTTTCTGCAGTTGTTTTTCTGAACCCTGTGTTTCTATCCTGCTAATTTCTATAGGATGAACCTGCAATTCAGATGCAAATGTAGAAAAAAATGTAATCTACTTATCATTGGCTATCTTGGTGCGGGATTTGTATATGTTTTAGAACGTAATATACCCATATTTACTTTATTAAATTCTCAATATATTTTTTCCATTCTAAAAAGTTTGTATTTTTTGACACATCTGCTCATTGGTGATGTTGGCTTGTGATCTATAACTTGTTTGCATTCACTTTGTTTTAATTACATTTGGTACCATTCCTAGTTCTGTTAAGTATCTTCCAAATAACTGTAATAACATATTTGCTTTATTCACCATATCTGTCTTGGTATTGCCACTTATAACTACTTTGATATCCTCACATTTAAAGGATAATTCTCTTGCATTCTGTGTTTTTAAATAGATAGTTTATAAGGCTAAAATATTTATTTGTAATATAATTTCAGGTGGAGATGGCACACAAAGTATTAAGTAAGGATATGAGTGAACTAGTCAATGCAATGAAGTTAGCACAGAATTACAGCACTACTACTCTGGATGCTGAATATAGAAAGTATGTATGAACAAGTTTAAAGCTATTGTTTATCACTTTAACATTACTCGCTTCTCTGCCAAAGTCAGTAATTCTTATCCATTAAACACTGTGTTAGAATTGTGCCCCTCTGCGCCTCAAATAGATTTACAATATATGCATCAAGATAGACTTCACATCTTGTTTCTCTGAATATAAGACAATGTTTGTATTTGAAAACCATAGGTTATCCTGCATTCATAATACATACTTTCAGAATAGTGCACAGAAAGAAATAAGCTTCAGACTTTGTGGAATTGCTTTGAGAGAAATGAGATACACACAAGAAAGGGTATGGTTACTCAAAGTCACACCGCATAAGCTTGTTTCTCCATTTCATTTTACATCAGTAAGCTTAGCAATTTGCCAACAAGCCTAGTGGATTTCAGGCAATAAATATTCCCATTGGCACAAAAGTTCTTTAGAAAGTCAAAATATAAGTAACAAGATTTATCTTCTAATGAGTAGTTTGACAATCAATGACAGAATAGATAAAGATAGATATTGCAGAGCTCCCTTCCCTCCCTTTTCTGCCCACTTTATACATTTCCATGCAAATTCATAACAACAATATGTTATATTTGTTATACAGTAAAACATGTCTTAAGCGGAATTGAACGGGGCTCTCAAACATTTCTGTTAAAGATAGGTTTCCATTTAACGATAGTAGGCCTAGGCTGTTAAACAAAATTAAACCATAAACATATACCTACTCTCACCTTTTAAACACAATGATTTATTCGGTAATGCGTGGAAGAATAGTCCTATTTTGTCCCTGTTTGCTGTTTTCAGGTTCGTATCCTTCAATTATTTAAGGTAGTTTAGCAATCCAATCAGCAATGGTTTCAATATTAACGTCATTCGATTCATCACAAAGTTCGTTAAAACTATCTGATGTCTTTTGCGGAAACTCTTCAGTCTTATCCAGTTTTTTAGCATATTCCTGCATCATAGGACCCGATATGTGGTGAGTTTTTGCCCTAACACTAACGAACCACTCCCACACTATTTCATTAATGTCCTGGTTTTCATTTTTCTTAAGTTCTCTTTTTATTTTTTCCACTGGCACAATTTCCTTACCGCTTCAGAATTTTTGTTTTCTTCTTAGAATCTCATAAACTTGAGCTTTGCTTACATTGAACACCTTCATGTTCTTTATCACGTTCACTAGCATAAATCACTTTCACTCTCATGTTAAGATCTAGTACATCTCTTGTTTTCAAAGCCATGGTGACTACTGCTGAACTAAATCATCACCTATGTAAGTTTAGGGGTCTACTGTTAAGAGCTGACAAGTCATTAGAGCAGGAAATGGAAAGGGAAGAGACAACAATAAAAGACAATCAGCCGTGGTTATTGTTAACTTAACTATGCAATGAAAGATGAATGTGAGAGGTTTCTCAATATTCGGACCATCATTAGCACACACCCTCCTAGAGTGATCAGGTAGCAGCAAAATGGTCGGGTTTCAACTTAAACATTATGTACTTATAGCAGACTTTCACAGGGTGCCTGAAATTTTTCTAATTCTGCATTCTGGAACTGGAAAGTTTCCGTTAAAAGGTATACTTTGGTTTCCGTTGTCAACATAAGACCATTTCCGTTTAATAAAGGGAATTAAGCATATTTTTCACCCCAAAATCATGGGACCATGAAATATCTGCATTTAAGACAGATTTCCATTTAACAAGGGGTCCGTTGCAGGCAGGTTTTACTGTATCTGCATAATTCTTATTTCTTATTGATCTCTGCATCTTGAAGTAAATCACATCCCTCAAGTGTCTCTTTCTAATTTTGATGCCTTGAAATGGTTTCTAAAGAAGATGAAAAGGGAACAATTACAATTGTACTATACAAGCAATTGGACTAAAGAATTTAATAGGAGTCACGATTGTCATTACTAGACATCAGATATTGTCGTAGCCTCTTCTTATTAATACTCAAAAATGATGGGGAGCTACTCGCTTGCAGAGGTGTACTGAAGGTTAATCAACTTCTTACATGGCAAGGCTACGACGAGGGACGCAGCTAAAGAAAGTACAGAAAATATTACTAATCAGAAACGTTACATGGCTTAAAGGAAGGAAAGAACTCTACACTAGCATAATTAAAACTTCAAGAGAATGGATGGCTCACAATTTAATAGATAAAGATAGATATCGTAGTGCTTACACTCTTAGCCCACATGTCCGCCGGGCGAGGCCGCCATGCGGCCTCGGAGAAGGCAGTTGCACGTCCTTGCAGCTCGAAGGTCACCCACTGACTCTCTGTCTCAAACGACACTTCCTGAAGCGTCGGGGACGCATCCCCACCTAAGGTTCCTAATTCCCCCTACCCCAAGCTCCAACTGCCAACTCAAATCCCGGTGACCAGAGAGACGTATGTTCTATACTCTCTGCATACGTCACAATATGTATGCACTAAAAATATCTAAAATGTGCACCAAGCATGTGATAAAATTGTTAGCTAATAGCTAATATTTAACATGTGTCAGCCTATGTACAGCACATAGCAAGTGTGATGCTGCCATGCAAAGGAGAGTAATGATAGCATATTTCCAACAGTCATAGTAGACTATAGGGAGTGTTGTAAACAACAACATAATTATGCAGCTACAATGGATGACATGTTGGTACAAATTTGATGGAAATATGAAGGTAGTGAGTGGTGTACATTCTTCCTTAGGCATAATTTCAGTCGTAATTTTTTACAATATACAGTGATATTCTCCAAATGCTGAGGTATAAGTTTTATAATGTCTATCAGTTAACGTGAGTTTATATTCTGAGAAGGATCTTTCTACATTTACAGATTTTATTGGGGCAAAATTTGAAAGCACTAACTCTTGGGAGATACCTTCATGAAGCATTACATATTTACCTTGAAGATATTTATCCAAAGAAAACATTTAATGTCAGGATTTCCCTCACACACTGCACAATTTACCACTTAATTTTCCTGCGTACTTTAAAGGAGCACTCTCAGTTTACTCTGAACGCCATTGAGAATTGATAAAGATTCATGTAAAGACAAATAACATTTTTCAAGTTTTTTTGTTGCTTCAGTGAACACTTTGAAATGTAAAAAATGAAATGAAATTTGAAATGTGCCTTAATTACAGATAATTCCCTTTGCAAATACTGTCTCCATGGTAAGGAGACACAAGCACAGAAAAACATAAAGCCTACCGCAAAACTTAATTCGATATCACAAGTAAAAACAAACTGAGTCATTATGCACCCAAGACCATGGACAATTACAAGACCATTTTAACTGCCAAGTCCATCACTTCTTCATCTCAGTTATTTGTATCCATTTATGCAAAAACCATGTACAATGTTAGCTTTAGGTTGTTTAAAATCTGCTAGGTTTGTTGGTAAACTCATTAATTTATCAATGCAAAATGAAACGTGCAAAAAAATACCTGGCTGATTTGCTATGTCCTTGACAATAACCATGAACATTTTTTGTGAGCATCTTAATTCTCCTCTATCCAAATATCCAAACTTGTGATCCTCTATAATAAACTGTCAAATGAAATAAAAACTTCAAGAGATAATATGTTCCAAAGACAACTAAGAACATTCTTAATGGAAAAGTGCCACCACGACCACGACCACGATCACATTATTAAGTTTGAAGCTCATTTCTTTCTCACACTATTCGGAAAGTATATATCACAAATGCAAGCCAACATGTAGTTTTTGAAGATAAATATTTTTACATTTTTAAAAAAATGCATCTTGTATCAGGAGAAATATGGTATCTTGCTTTTCAACATATGAGAATTTAAAACCTAAATAATTAAAGTTAGTCAGTTAACATATACCATATTTACGCAAATCTAATGCGCACCCCATATTTGAAACTTAAAATTATGAAAACAAAAAAGAAAAAGAAAGGGGGTTTATATCGAATGTAAAGCACATCAATGACAGAAAATGGTAATAGGTATTTTATTTAAATTTATGTAATACAGCAATGGATTTATGTATATATAAACCATCAGATTATAGAACTCAAAGTGCCCTATTGTTGGGTGACACATTTAATACCAAAGCCTTAGCCTTAAACTCTTGTTTCGGAATACCAAGAACTTCCGCCTCCTCTTTAGTTTTCTTTCGTATAGTGTCACTAGTCACAGTTTGCTCATTTTTCCTTCTTTCACGCACAAATTCCAACACTTTTTCTTCAACTTCAGGATGTCTTCCTTTGCGAGGATCCATAAATTTCTTTCTACTAGGCTTAGTAGCAATTAATGTCAATTTCTGTTTTCGCCACAAGCAAACATTGCTCTCTGGTACATTGAACTCCTTTTCTGCCTTTCTGTTACCATTTTTTTCAGCATAAAGGATTACTTTACGCTTTAAAGAAGCACCATAAGACGTTCTTCTCTATTTGTCCTTGCCCTCCATATTGTAACTAAAAATGCTCAATAATAGGCCAATGATAAATGAGCGGCTAGCTTGTCGCAAGTTTCCGAATGCATGTTAACTCCAGCAATCCATTGTGGTGTAATAAACAGAAAAATTGAATGAAGTTACTGGCATTCTACGGAATGGATTTGCACTCGAACCTAATGTGCGCCACAATTTTGAGTACTATATTTGGCCAAAAAAGGTGCGCATTAGATTCGCGTAAATACGGTAATTATGTTAGTTCGGTTTTGCATCTTGGCGAACTTTTGCTTGCCTGATCTGCAGTTGAATGAAATTCACTTGAATTTTTACAGGGGAATGTTGTCTGCAGCACATATCCTGGCCATGGATGCTAAAAATCTGCTGGATGTAATTGACTCTATAAGAATGCGTTACCCAGATGTCAATAATTACATCTGCTCGGGATCACGAACTGTTGAAAGTGACACTACAGAAAGTGAAATAAAGCCACCACTGCAAGAAGCTTCAGCAGCCGTAGTTAGAGAAATAAAACCTGCAGGAAGTCTAGAGCGCCAGAGAAAAGTTGCTTCTTCAAGCCCAGCAGTTTCCAACGTGATGGTTCAACAGCCCATTTACAGTGCAGCAACAAAGCCGCCTATACCTTCCACAGCCGCAGCAGTTCCATTCTCTCCGAAGACTCCAAACAGTCTTAGCAGTGGTACTGGATCAGTAACCTCCTCTACAGACAGCTAGCAAGAGTGTGCAGTTGATTATGTGAATAACCACGAGAGTAGATGCAAATCCATTATGGAACAAAGTTGTATAAAATAGTTCACAAATATTCTTGCTATGCAATAGATGGTACTTTTCCTTTCTGACAAATATGTTTGCTGAACACCTGTTTCATACCATGTTGAATTGTGCATATAAGTATACTTGAAATGGAATATATGTATCAGCTCCAGAAATTCTTAAACTGACATTGTTTTTGAAATGCTAATTTACATGTTCCAGTGTTGTAGCAAAAGCAGTTTACAGATTAAGAAATTTTGTTCAGTAAGATAACAAATTTCAAATATGCAGAGAACACAACTGTATGAAAGAGTATAACTGCCATCACTGGTTACATGTACCATTTTTCTTAGTTTACTTGCATTTTAGAACTTTTAGCCAAAGGAAGTCAAGGTGTAATGCCATAGTAAAAATAGCTCTTATATTCTTGGGTGATAAAAACTTTAATAAAGAAACTGTAAAGACTACCTCTGCGGTTGAGTAGTCAGCTTCCTAGCTTTTCAACCCAGAAGTCCTGGGTTCAATTCCAGGCTGGGGCAGAAGCATTTTTCTTTAATTTGAATCTTTGCTTATTTTGGTGGAAGTGAGTGTTCCAGTGTGTTTCATGTTACAAATGATTAAAAACAACGTTAAAGAATCTACGTCAATGAGTTGTTTCCCAAGTCAAAGCCCCCAAGATGACCATAGAAGTTAAAGGGGCCTATACAAATGAAACAAAAGAGGAAAAGACATAAAACTTGCATATTTTAAATCAGGCATCTTGTTAAAATGGATAGCAAAAAATTTATAAATACACACAGTAGAATGTATCGTAGTAACATCTTTGAACATCCCAAGCACCTTAGAGAAAACATGACATTCGGATGAGATTTTGGTGGCATGCCACAAACATTTTATTTTGATCATTGTTTTTATTTTACTTTCCACATGCATATTGAGATCTTTTTTTGTGCACATCTTTCATAGCATTCTCTGGAAGTGCAGAGAGTAAAGCAATGAATGTCCTAGTTCCAGTAATCATTTATTGAGCTTTGAATGACAATATTGCACATTTTGAGCAATCTTATTTTCAATTCTGAAGAACAGAAACTAAGCAAGAAAAATGGCTGAATTTTTCAACAACATTAAACCACTTAGTTTGGAGTGATAATGGAAAGAAGGAAATGAACCAAGCTTTGTGTTGCCTGGACTTGGAGATATTCACATTTAATGTAAAGTGACATTTTGATATGAAAATTAAAAAGACAGTGTCAAAATAAGAAAGAAGAGAGGTCACTTAAAAGAAACCTTTAAAAAAAAAAAACACAAACACACATTTTAAAAATGACATTGCTAGTAGGATGCAGCAAAATGTTTCATCCTGAATGTAATTGCAATATTTTACCTAAAACCTATTGGCAATATTAATTGGTTATTTCAATATAATGCTTCAATGCAAAAGTGTGTTACAATTAACTGCATGGAATGAATAAATTAGGTTAAAGAAAAATATGTTGCTTTCCTAAGCCATAACAATTTTTAAATGTAATTTCAATGGTATTTGCTACATAAAATCACACAACAAACTGTCTAATTTGCTAGCAGATGATGCCATTTAATAAATAACCACCACATATACTCCTAAAAATTAATTTGAAAGTTGGAAGTCAAACAAGGGTTTCTTGATGATTGTTTAAGGAAAATAACTGGCGACACTTAAAGGCAATTCAAAATAATAAACTTCACTTTAATTGGCATACTTGATGCTATAGAATATCCAGTGGTAAGCAGATACATTTTGTTTCCAATGGCAGCACCTTAATGCAGTATCAGCCAACGGAGAGCTCTGTGATTTCAGAACATGTCCCAGTTGTTCCTCCCAGGGCAAAGAAAGAAACACTCTGGAAAGTGTAGGACAGGAAAGACAAGAGAAAGGCAAAATTACTGATTAGTGATTTGGGAAAGTCTTGCAGGACAAAGAGTTCTTTATATGTATGGAATTGTAAAATATGACTCAGCCAGACATTCCCTTTTATCTCTATGAATCTGTTATCACAGACACTCGGTAACCACTGTGTTTTTGTAGTCCTACATCACACAGGCTCTGTAAGTTCACACATCCATTTGGCAAGGAATATAACTCTAGTATTATATTTATAACATATTCTCAGAAGAATGCCATGGTTACTCATGATAACATGCATTTCTTATTGTTTAGAATACAGAAGGGACCATAATTGCTTAAAGCATCTTTGTTTCTTAGGGAGGACAGACTATTAAAGTGGAACAGCCAAGGCACTTGACCAATGTTAACCTTAGCACTGCATACAGAATAACTAAAAAGGTGTCCTGATTTAAATGAAATGACTAATTCTCTTAATGGTATAGTATTAATTTATACACCAAAATTTGCAGAAACTCTTAGCTCTTACATTTTTTTTAACATAACCTTGAAAGGTTTTAGACCACTACTGAAATTCCTTGATGATCCATTGGTCCAGTTTTATTTGCACTACCACTTCCCTATAGGAAGTAGAGGAAGTATTGTGTTTCACCCCCCAAAAAAATGATACTGGGATTTCACTGGAAATACACAATTTGAGGCGCCTGAACTACCACTTCCCCTGAAAAAAAAAAAAATTATAAAGTGGTCCAGTATGTGTGTCTCTGAACAGCATAATTAAAAAAATGAAGAGACTCTTAAATACCATACTTGGTAGTTAGGTTCAGTGTCTTCCAAGAATGCAACACAAAGATTTTCAAGAAAATCCTGCTACCCCAGGCTACCCTTTACAATGGAAAAATTTTTGTTGGTTTTTATTTTCTAAAACTGGCTTTAATGACTTATTAAAACACCATTTGTTTAAGATATTAGCATGACAAATAAAATTAATATTTTAAATCTTTTGTGAACTGTGAAGTTCTCTTCATTCAGATTAAATATTGAATAACTTGTAAACTCTAAGAGATAGACAAAACTTACCACTTGTTAAAACACAGTTTATTTGAAATATTTTTGTAGCATTAACCATTTTCAAGTTATTCTTTATTATTGGTTTAAATTGACATATTTTATACTTTTTTAACTGCTAAATCTCTAGGTGCTAGCTTTCCCCTTTTCTTATTCTCCCTCCGGTCATGCGAAGAGAACAGAATCTCATTGCATAGTGACCTGCTTTTAAGCGATCACTTCAGCCTGCTGTAACTCTCTTGTAATTCTAAAAGATTGGCTTTATCATGAAGCTGATGTGAAAAATACAGGTCCCTATGTTCACTAATATGATCTGCGAAAATTAATGAGGCAAGTGACTGTAGAGGGATGTCTGAACTGTCTCTTCTACCTCAACAAAGTAAGAGAGGGAGGGAGAACTGGTGGGAAAACTATGTGTAAAACTGTAAAAATCGTTAAAAGTATGCTTTGCAATAATGTAATGCGAAATTCACTTACATACATAAACTAAGGACAGGCATAGTATTGACTAGCAGTTCTTATTTTATGTAATACAGCAATGTTGCCAATTGTGTTTGCACACTAGTCCTCAACTCCTTACCCAACCCTGTCTTTAACTCCTTATTCTGCTGTACTGCTTTGCTCATGTCTCAGTTTTACACTTTTCTGGGTTCCATCAAAAAACACTATTGGAAGGAAAATTTAAAATGAGGTACATTGAATTTTTAGCCAGGCAACATTCTTATTTGCACATAAACACACAAAAAAAAGATCCTATATATGTTGTAAATTGAAAATCTATTATGTTTTATTACACATTGTTAATGAAGGTCAAAACAAATTAAATTTAACAGTTATAATAAATGAACCAGTTTAAGTAAAGCACAGATATAAAAAGTACGAAGTAGTAAAGCGCACAGAACATCCTTGCCAAAATTCTCATACCTAGGTAGCATAGGGTGTACACAATACATTAGTTAACAGTTTGTATGTATCAGAACTGTGTACATGTCCCACTAGTGTAATGTGCCATTCACGATACAGATGGAAACATTACAAGACAGTGAAACACCTGAGCTAATATAGTGGCCAGTGAAGCAACCACCGACAATACACATGACAAAAGAGGTTGTATACATGTATCAAAATGAACAAACCAGTTGTAGGATGTTTAAATTCATAAAAAAGTACCATTTACCATCAGAATTTGTTTTGCACCCAACAATATACTCCATGCATTTGTGGATGATCAGTTAATTCTGGCCCAAGAATATGAAGACGTAGAATATCTTAAGAGAAAATTGATTCAAGAATACAACAAATGGGGCCTAAAAATAAACATGGATAAATTCCAATATATGGCCATGCAAGATGTTCATCAAGATTTGGTACTGGAAGATGAAATGGGGATAATTAAACACACAGAGGAATATAAAATAGAAGTGCAGTAGAGTCTTGATAATCCAAGGTACTAGGAAGTGAAGGTACCTTGAATTTGGGATAACTTGGACTATAGGTAGCATCATAGGAAAACTCATTAAAGACTAAATGAAACCAATAGCAAATTAAGGTGAAGTTATTTATTGTAAGTTTTTGTGTAGAAATAAACACAAAATGTACATACATGCATAGGATCATTTTTAAAAAGTCTTAAGCGTCTTCTGTTTCAGGATACTGAATCGATTTCGCGTGGCATCATGCCATCGTTTGAGTAACATGGTGTCGCACGGTGTTGCCTCTAGTTGTTCTACATAGTGCAATGCTGCCTCCAAGACAGCAAAATCCTCATTATGACTCATCTTTGGTGTTCTCTCTTCTATGTCTTCCCCCTCAGTTTCTTCTGTCGGCTCATTCAATAGCTCAACAATTGATGTTTCCATTAGTTTAAAGTTTTCATCACTCTTCATCCATTCCGTAACTTCACTTTCACTAACACCTGGAAGCTGTGCGATTAAGTGTGACGGGTACATCATCTTCATCAGCATCGTCATCAAATTCACTCTCACCACTCGATTTGCTCTCTAAAATTTTCTTCCACAATTTCACAAGTGTCTCAGGCTTCACTTCATCCCATGACTCTGCTAATCAATACACTATGTCTCTCATGGTTACTCGTTTTAGAAAATTAGTAATTTTCATTGTCTTCCGATGCTTGTAGAAGTGACTGCACCAGGCAGCATCAATACTTTTTTTCTAAGCATTCTAAAGCCCTCTGATTCATCAGTTGTATCAGACTTGTGACATTAGGCGGCAAAAACAAAGCCTGAATTCCATCACACTGCAGCTCCTCTTCATCTGGATGCAATCTAGTGTTGTCCGTCAATAAGATTGCTTTACTAGGCAAACCATTTTTCTTCAAAAAGTTTTAGCTTCCGGCACATAATCTTTATAAAACCGCTTCCTCTGTCCATCCCAGCATTCTTCGGTTCTTGTAAGAGATAGGCATTGCAGACAAGAAAATGTCTTTGAGAGCTCTAGGCTTCACAGACTTGTCTATGACGACAAACTTTAATTTGTGTGTACCTGATGCATTTGATGCAGCGAATAGTCACTCTTTCTTTATTTTTTTTGTGGCCAGGAGCATAATGTTCTTCGCGTGAAGCGGTTTGTGTTTTAGAAGGTAATATTTTAAAGTTGAGCCCTAATTTGTCACAATTGTATAACATCATTTGTGAGTTTAAAATAGAGAGTTGAGGGTTGTTACACTACATCACTATGATATTCTTACTTGAACGCGTTTCGGGAGACAGCTTGTTCCCATCGTCAGCATTTTCTCTCAACTGAACTCTCAACTCTTGTAAGAATATCATAGTGATGTAGTGTAACAACCCTCAACTCTCTATTTTAAATTATGACACATCACTGTTACAAGCTTCTAAATCTTCAAAAATTGAGATCATTTGTGAGGTTTTCACTTTTTACGAGTTCAAATTTTTTACAGGTCACTGCAGCTTCAGAATCGCCGAAAAGCTTTTCTCTGCAAATCTCAAGCTGTCGTACACCATACCTATTCTTCCATCTCTGTAACCAACCTACACTTGCGCTGAAACCATTTTCACCTTCTTTAAACATGTTTCTAAAAAATAATGCTGTTTCTTGCAACATTGGGCTGGAAATTGGACTTCCTTTCCGCCTTTGTTGACTGAACCAGATAAACAATGCTTTACTAGTTTTTTCGTATTCTGACCTTCTCATATACTTTCATTAAAAGAGTTATCTGAGCGCTTTGTTGATGACTGTTTCTCCAATTTACTCCTGTTTTGTCGCCAGTCTCCTACCGTTACTTCCCCAACACTGTATTCTGCTGCAAGCTTTTTAATTGTCTCCCCTTTATGCAGTCTTTTTAAAGCTTGTAATTTCGCCTTTAATGGTGCAAAGTTTCTCTGACAGTTAGCACTCATTGTTGAAACAGAGTAGGAATAAGATGTGCAACCACTTTTAATGTACTCTATCCACAAAGAGGGCTAAAAACATACTAAAATAAAACACTCCTTTAACTTGACACAACCCTGGCTTGCTATTTGGGTTGCAAGGGATACTTCTCTACACAAACTGTCAAACATTTGCAGTCATAAACTAGCCAGTGTGTTGTTATTGCAGCTGAAAAGCATTTCCGGTGGGAAATGTATGTACGTATTATGGAAGGTTTCTCCCAGTTTTTGGCTGCTCCCTAATTGAAAGGAAGTTAATACTTGCCAGGTAACACACACTATAGACGAGAGGTAGGGAGGTGCAAAAGTATGTAGGTACATATCAGGACCGTGTAAACTGATGACTAGCCTCTGGTTTAAAAGAAAAAAAGATTGTGTCTTCAAGTAGCACGGATTTAACAGAACCTCAAATTTGTGTGACTCAATAACCTATGGCTCCAACGTGTGGACTCTGAACTATCAGTTAAAAAGAAAATTATTGGCAACAGAAATGGGTTATTGGAGGAGATCTGCTAGGATGTCTAAAAGAGAAAAAATTTGAAATGAGATTATAAAAGAAAATGTGAATATTCAAAATTAAATTTTAGACTTTATTTAGCAGAAACATTTAGAAAGGTAAAAGAATGGAAAATGAAAGATTACCCAAAAGAATAATGGAGTGGGTGCCATCAGGAAGGAGGAGAAAACGAAGACCACATAGCATGTGGATTCAAGGAATTAGAGCGGCAATGATGGATTGGGAAATTGAGGATTTATGGTCCAGCAGGCAAGAATGGAGAAACGTGATAAGAAGATTTAAAAACTGTAGCCTTGGGTGCGGAAAAGTGTTTGTACATTGTAAAACTGGAAATATATATTTTTTTGCTGTGATTTTTATAGATGCCCCAGTGATTCCTGACCCATGAGCTTATACAGAAAGGCAATCAGTTGGCACATAATAGAAAATCTGGTCTGAAAGGGCATAATAATCACATTATGAAAATTGCTCTCCGATTGTCCAGTTCTTTGTTTGATGTAGACATAAGCTTGGAGCTTGCAAGCTTCTAAGTTTACATTTAATTCAGTGTTTATTATAATGTGTATGTGATTCATTGTGAACAGTTGCATTGCAATATATATATCACCTAGTTTTTAAGTGTACTTAAATGCTTGCATTGAATTTTCATTATTAATGGGGTGTAACATTTCCACATAAACTAAAACAAGATTGCAAATCTCTGCCCATAACCATGTTTATGACTTTGGAGATGCAGTAGAACACTTCGGCTAACATTTCATGTATATAGGGCATTTATATAAGGCATTCCATCAGTACTGCATCAGCCCACACAAGTACAGTGCAACAACATAGCCAAAATTCTAGATTTTTACCAACTATTGTCTGTAACCATGTTTCTGACTTCACAGTTTTGTGGCATCTTTATAGGAACTCTCAGAGCTCCAAAATAACAAAATTGTGGGAAATTTAAAACAATATACAGAAATGTAAAGGCATGCTTCTACTGTGTGTTAAAAATTTAAAAAATGCTTTAAATTTGTGTACCAAAAGATTTTTAAAATTATTTGCAAAGTTTATACATTTGGTTTAAGAGTACCAAATATTTAATTTCTCCCTTACTGGCACAAGTACATTCAAAAGCTGAAATAATTGTAACTGTGTTCTCTGCATATATACTCCCCAATTTTAAGGATTAAGGATGCTAATGGAACTGCAGGTTGGTTCTCATTATAACATCCTTTCTATTTCAATATGCATATAAAGAAATTCATTAAAGTTGCACACAGGATCTCTTTGTTCATACCATGAGGAGATATCCTGGCTTAGGAATGCTGTACCCTTCATCCTGGCAATGAGAAATTTGAAGTGCTCAAAGCTTGAATGTGTTGTATAATTAATTTTATTGCACTTTTTGGGGTTATCAGTAACAGTATATAATTGAGCATCTAAGAAATTTCTCAGTATGTTTTGAAGTAGGCTGCAGAGTCTAAACAGTTTTTGTATTCAAAATATCTGCTTCTAAATCCACATTTCTAGTTCTAGAAATCAGATTTAGTTAAAAATAATGTGGCTAGGCAAAACACCACCTCATCCAGTATTAAGTCAATCGACGACATAAGACTAAAGCAATCGAAGCACACTGTCAAATCAACACTTAGTAATCTGTAACTATGGTTCGAAATAAGATTCTTCGTTTCTATGGATATGTATTTACATTCCACAAAGTTCATTGAAACTCTTAACTAGTCTGCTGAGGTAAAGTTGAATTAAATAGGAAAACAAAACAAAAAATTATATATATAGGTACATAAGTCACATACTCATAAGACACATGTATCCCTTGCAGTATTTTCAAATTAGAAAATAGCTTGGAGTAAAGCAGATTGAGACATTGCTGTAAAATTAAAATCTACTTCTTGCAGCGAAGTTGCAGGTAAACATATCTAAACTATTTTCTTCATACATATAGACTATCAAAGCTACACTGATAAATAGCAGTTTACAGAGCTAGAAATATATATTTAAGCACATTGTTAAAAATACATTCACATTTATCTTGTTTGATGAACAAAAACTGGAAAGGAAGTGTTTTCTTAATGGGACATGTACACCTTTGATTGATATAAATAATGGAAATTCAAAATTATAATTTCTTCAAACCTTGTAATATTTTTCCATTAGAATTTTGCATGGTGAGTATGCAATATTTATACAATTTTAACACTTTTCTCAAAATAAAATTTGTGTGACAGATGGATGCTCTGCTTTAATTGGAACATCCCGCCAGTCGTTTTGAATCCATGACATCCTTGTTTAAGGGCATACTAAATGACAAAGATTGCCAAAAAAGTTATATTTTTAGTGTTTTATCCACTTTTTATAGATAATTGAAATTTCCTCTTTAATTTGAAATATATTTTAAAAACTAGTGCTGTATCTTCCATTTTGTACATGGAATTCTGCACTTCACAGAGAAAGATCTTTTAATTCCTACACCTTTGGAGTGGAGAAATAAACTTTTGCTTATCTTTGAGGGAAAATTTTATTCTACAAATTAGTGTTACAGTTAAATAATGCAGCTTCTGTGTATTCAAGCCATGTGGTTTCTTTGCAAATACGTGTGTTTGTTTTCTCTTTCTGCTTTGAACAGTTTTTTCTGTAAGTGACATTTTCTCGTATAAATGACCCTTTTGTCAGCAACTATTGAAATAGCTAAATTAAATTTGGGTGATAAAAATAACCTCTAAGACAATAACTGCTGATAAATTCTAACCAAAAGATAGTGTAATCAGAAAACAATCCTATCCTCTTAAGTAAACTTAGATCAGTGAAGTTGAAGGCATCTACATCTTGTAAAAGTCTTATATCTTAAATAGTTTCTGAGATAAAGGGTAATGTTTAGCAGATTTAACACTGGCATAATGGAGCTTTTAATCTCCCCTTAAGAAAGAAACTCAGTAGAGTCTGTTCACTTGGCTCCAAAGAACTGACATGGAGGATGAGAACATGAGATGAGAGAACTGCTATTTCAAACCTTGTGGCGTGCAAAAATTGGTTTTGGGAGGGCAAGTCAATTTGCTGCAGCAAAGCTGTGTTTATTTTCTTTACTGCTACATGGCACAAACAGTATAACAAACCAGTTTCTCTGCGGATCTGGCATAAACTTGTTTACAACCTCTGTGTTATAATTTTCCAGTCCTGTATACATTAACTTTTAATAAGTTTATAACATTAGTGCACTTCTTATATGTAACTAAGGCAGTTTTGTAAAGGAGTTCTTTGATCAAAGCAACTTGAATTATCCTTCCAGTTCAAAAATTACCCTCTACCATGAAAACATGCTGCTCAGTGACAGCAGAAAGAATCAACCGTATGCTTTTGTCATAAATAATTGTGTTTTCAAAATGAGTCATTTTAATTTCTGAGAGAACTGTTATATCGTATAAGTTACTTTACTCTCTCTCTCACACAGGCTTGGCTCTTGGGGCACTTGTTATAAATTGCATATTGCACAATATTACTCCAAAATACGCTTTTTCTAAGCTTTTTGAAAAATTGGAACTGTGAAGCAATCTTTATCAATAGAGGAGTAAGTGAACTATTTTGCTTTTTTGCTCCATTTACTTTCACGTGCAGGACATGTTTAATGGGGTCTCCCCTACAGCATCGACTGGTTTTGGAGTTGGATTCCAGACTTATGGTTAGTTCTGTGGTATCATTAATGAACTTTGTTCTGAGATTTTTTTCTCAGAGGTATTTTGAAGTTCATAGCTGTAAATACCTCAAATTACCCCCAGAAAAAGATCTTGTCACCAAATTCAGTGACCAGAGGGCACCACAGAACCAACCAGAAGTCTGGAATCCAATTCCAAGTCAACATTTGGTAGCAGAGAGTGTGGAGGAGGCCCGACGAAGCATGCCCTGCATGGAAATATGGTAAGTGGAGCAAAAGAGCATAGTAGTAGACACACTCCTTCCACATTAACGTTTTTTTGTTGTCCACGAGCACTGCAAAGCAACTTTTGCAGACTAACAGTTATGCAATACTTTTAAGTTTAGTAACACCAAGTTCCAACTAAATCTGATTACCCATTTAATCTCAAAATGATGATCCATGCTGCACAAAGGTTAAATTAATTTTCTGTTAATTAGAACCATTTTTGAGATTAATTCATAAAATTCTTTATGCAAGTGTATTACATACCTAACCATTGCCATCCCTATTTCATTTCAACAAATTTTTTTGCATTTGTCACACAAAAAAAAAATTAAAAACAAAAGTTAAGTTCTTTATAATGAAGTCCTTAAAAGTGCTTCATATTATTCACTATGCTGAAATAATAATGGTCAGATTTGTTAACATAGGTATTGTGAATAAAGCAAAGCAAAAAACATTTAATAATATGAAAAATTGCATGATTTTTGGGCAGACTACACCCACCATTTTGAGATTGAACATACTATTAGTGATAAAATATTTTACTTTCAAAAAAGTCATTAATAAAATTTTGCCACAAAAGCAATACAAGGTTTGAAGAAATTAAAAAATTCAAATTTCTATTATATATATCAAATGTGTGTTTTGCCCTTAACTCAAATTTGGAATGAAAGGTACCCAAACTAATGCAAAGTTGGAAATGCATAGACAGTTTAACACCTCAATAAGCATATGTTCTAAAAATTTGTTTGCTTTTTTGATAGTCATTAAATATTTAACCTCTAAATGCACGATTCCCTCCTCTTTCAGGTAAAACTATTCTGAATCCTCTGAAAATCTCACAGGAAAACAAAAAGTAAAAATGAAAATTTTTCACCCAATATTTGATGCAAGCATATGTGCTACAATGTACAGTTACATTCAAAAAAATGTGTCCAGTATAGGACATTGCAGGTTCATGTGGTATTGAAACGTTAAAAGCCACTCCCAGTATCATCCTCTCCCCCTCCTGTTTCCGAACTGCTGAGATCAATAGGCATAATATGTTTTAGCTAAATATACAACACATCTTTCACCCCATGACATTGCACAAGACCACAATCACTATATTAAATTCAGTCGCAGCAAACTCACTAAGTTCCTTCATACTCCTGAAATGTTTGTAATTACTTAGTTTATTCCCTGAGGTTTACTTATGGTATATCATGTGTGCGTTAGCCAGGATAAGATGTTAGTCAATTGTGACAACTTTATGGAAAAAAAAGTCCCTATTGTGATCTGAAGGATGTATGGGATATTTAGCATGTAGATGGACACCTGTTAGATTGTATACTTAGATTATATTGCTTTTAAATATTTTTGTGGTTACCAGCTTTCTCTTCTTCACAAATTAAGTTCTGATAGTATCTCTCTGTGTGCGTGTATATATATATATACTTGGTGGAAGGGGTCTAAATGTCATCCTTTAACCCAGAAAGAGATCTCAATGGGTTTTTATCCTTCATAGATTTGTAGGAAATTGTTGTGGAAATAAAACGCGTACTTGCCAGCTTTTAGTTTTTCCATAAAATTTATAGGACCCGAGGCCTTTTGTGACTTTACGGCAATGGATGTCTATTCTTTTTTTTTTTTTTTTTTAATTTTTTTTTTTGAGGGGAGCTGATTTAAGGTGTTGCAGTTTTTCATTATGCGCATGATAAAATATTAATTTATATGTAATTTTTATGATAGTAATGTAAGACTTCTCACATTACGTCCCAAATGCACTGCACTAATAATATATAGTGCTATGATAGGCTAGAGCTTATCTGTGCATCTGACGTTCATGATTCTCCCCCTTGGCTGCAACAAAATGCCACATGTATGTACTTTGTTTTGTGTGATTTAAAATGTTATTGCATCACTAGGAAGCTTTAGTGATAACCAACCATAACCAATGAGGAGTAAATGGGAACAAACATTAAATGTAAAATCATTCTCTCGTAAATAATTGTTTATCTTATTCACATTCTGTGGCTGCAGGATAACATGTTTTGCCTATTTTGGACAGTTGTGTATAGTTTGTTTTAAAACTAAAATATGGATTAGAAATTTGTGTATAAGCTAGGAACTGGTGTTCTTTAGCATCGTTTAGTAGTTATTTATGGTACAAGGAAGAATTTCAGCATGTATAACAGAAAGAAGCATTACTACCAGGTCTTCAAGGATTGTAATAAAAGAGAATTCCTGTTTATATTACATGTAATTGTTGTACATTTACTGTTTTGAACATTTTATACGTTCTAAAGTTTATCATTGCAAAATTATTATGCTTTGTCAGACAATGGAAAGCTTTATGGGTTTCAATTTGAGAAATTGCCAAGTATGAGAGAATTTTTATGAACTTGCTGGCTGCTAATTGGTTTGGTAATTCTGAGCTATAAATCGACCATTGTGTGGATCCATTGGTCAACCTCTCGGATTCAGAGACACCGAAAAAGAATCCAACAATGAAGAATAAGTTAAGATACATAATTATATAGTGCATCAACATTTAGCAATAAAATATTAGGTCCTGTTTTGCATAAACCACCACACTTGGTTTCCCCACTTTCTCGATCTGCACAGCTACTGTCATCCGCTGCCTTCATTTTTGACAGAGACTAGTGGTAGTTTTATGCATTTGCAGTGAGGTGTTCAATCAAAGAATATAATAAAATATGTCTTAAAGTAAATATTTACTTATATGTTCTTACAGTCAAAAACAATGGGTGCAGTAGATAATTATTAAATATTAAAAAATTCAGAGAAATCAAATAAAAGGAAAAAGAGATTTTTATTTTCTTTAAACATTTAGTAAACAAGACTAACTAAACTACCTTATTTATAATTAATGCTTCCTGTATGGAATTAGCTTGGGCCAAATTTAACTAAGTTTAAAAATTGCTCTAAAATTGAAAATATGCTGTTTACATTTATTCATGCACATTATAACTTATACTGCGTAAATGCGAGTGATCACACCCTGATTTTGAACAAATTGTTTAAGATTCTGTGTGCAAAAATGTCTTATATGTTGAAAGTTATATAAGCTATGCTATATACATTGATATTCCACTGTCATAGGGGCACTGTAACTATGTTTCCTTTATGCGCTTAAACTGAAATGCCTATCTGGATGGAGATCAGGCTTGTATTTAAAGTACCAGTATTGGTAACAACATGCGAATCCGGAATCTTGTCGTTTGAGCCACACAGCTTGCTACTGAGCAGCTTCTACATCACTTTCACCTTGTTTTGAGCCAAATTCTTGGAATAAGAAGAATTCTCATTGAAAATTGACATATTTCACATCTGTTAGTGTTTGTTTCGATGCCATCTATACATATCATGCAGAAAAATTTAAAAAGAAGTGGAACTATTTACATGCATATCCCCCCCAGCATGTTTTAATAGACTGGCATCCAGTGCATACTGTTGACATCTGACAATACTTGTGCAAAGCATAGGATACATCCATCCAAAAATGCTGAGTTTGTAACCAAGATTACGTCACCTTCAGACACTTGCAGTTATGACCACATCCTGACTGCAAAAAGTTAAAGGCTTTCAATAAAATGAAATAAAAAAGATGTACAATGCTATTAATGCTCTTCATACCAAAGATATGAATGTGTGATATTAAGCTATCTGTTGAGTGTGAAAGATCACTTATTTAGGCTCTGTTGATATCTTGAACTCCTGTGTAAATTACATTTTATACAAAATAAAAATGGAAAATTGTGACAAAACAGAACATCTAAGGAGGAAAGTGAAGATAGTGAAATATGCTAATTATTCTGTCACATACTACAGTAAGGCTTGCATTGATTATACTGTATGCAAGTTATACTTCACAAAATAAGCAGAGTACGTTTTTTGCTCAAATATGGGTTCAAGATAAGTGGTATTAAAGATTTAAAACTTTCCCAGGTAGATTATGAATGATGGTTTCACAGACTATCGACCGAGTGCAAGCTTTTGGCTCTCTTGATTCTGTGGCTTTCTTCAGGGTAGTGGACCAATTGCTTGCCGTGCTTAACAGTTTTGTGTGGAGTCCGTTCTTTGTTATACACTGATGTGTATCTGTACTTGCAGATCGAATGATGGTAGTGGAAGGGCACTCATTTGCCGGTCCCCCCCCCCCCCCCGATGCTCCGACTCAGCACTATTGTCTGCTTGAGCATGGTTAATGCCAGCTTTCAGACTTCACTGATATTAAGTTTTGCTCATTTACCTATATTTCAATGTCTTCTTTAATTAAGTGGTCCCAGGAACTGGTGTTTTGTCAGTGACTTATTCAATAAGTATTCTGTATTCAGATCTCAGATTCTGTACAATGCTGGGCCATAGCTGATTTTTCAGGATAATGCAGCCTAACATAGTGTCTGTCCACTAGTTCATTGTTCTATTATCCTGCCAGTTTGTCCTATATATACACACCCACATTGGCAAGGTATTTTGTACACATCCATAGTTCACGAGGCAAGGTATTATTTTTCTTAAGATAACTATTAGGAGGATGACATGTATACTCCTTCCACTCAGTACATAAAACTTTTCACAATGTAGCTTTATGCAGTCTGGGACAATCTTTTGTTCACATTTGTTAAAGTCAGTAAAAGTAGAATGTTGCTGCTATTGGTTGTTCCATCTGTGAAAATGTTATACTGAAAACATGTAGCACATATGCATTAAAATCAGTTCAGACAATTACCTCCAGGAACACTAACATGTATGAAAAAATGGTGCTAATGCTGTCAGAATAAAAGGGGTGTTGAGGGGAAAAAGTAATGGATAAAAGTTAATTTAAAAAAAGTTGTCAATCAGCAATCTCTAACTTGCTTCACTTATCTAAGCAAGTAGAAAAGTTTGTGCTGCAACCCACCTCTGGGACTAAAACCTTAAAATTAAAGAAAAAAATCCCATTTATTAAAACCTGCTGATAAAGCGAGTAGGATGATTGGCAGAAAATGTACATAAAACTTCCAAGGGAATTACAGACTAAATTATGAACTGAGTCCATCATGCAATTAATACATATTTTGAGTAAGGAATGGTAAATGAAGCAAGCTAGTGAGCATTGAAGTGTTTATTCAAGTGAGTTAATTCCTTGGAGAGAAAGAAGGGATGCAAGTTTTTTATTGATACCAATGCAACGTGGCCATATAAACTCATACAGCATTATAGAGGTTGTTTTTAAAATTTGCATTAACATCCGCAATACCTGACATTGTATTCAGAAGTGGTTTCTTTTTTGATGTTACTCTACTAGCTTAATTATGAAAAGAGAAATTAATTCTACTTTATGTAAGTGGTACTTAGAATGATGGATTAGTCTTTTGTGCTATCTTGTTTCAGTCTACAAATTATTCAGCAAATTCACAGCATTTATTGTTATTAAAATAATCACTATGTGTATAGCATTTATGTAATGGTAAAAGCAATCTTTGAGTAATTTGTTCATTCTTTCCAGAAAATGTTTTTATTATTAAATGTTTTATGATGCAGAGGCTAGATTAAATGTATAATTTTAAAGTACTGCAGTAAAATCTCTCATAACTGGCACACAACTAACCAATAATGTCAGTTTTAAAGTTAACATAATATAGCAAACAAGACTCAGTAAAGTAGACTTGCAATCAAGCTGTTTGCGAGTTAATTGTGAAAGTGTACAAGCTGAATACATGCAGCACAACTGATGATCTTCAGTGCTGACATGTCCAGTGTTGCCGCCTGTAGGATTTGTTTTGATAAATAAATGGAAAGATTTGATAGATTTAGAGAAAAAGGAGGGATGTTAAAAGCATAAGGATAATAATTTTAAATTATAGTCATTATTGGTATTAATTTATTTAGCAATAAACTATCATGTAAAGAGATTCATAAAGTCAATGCATATGAATTTGGTTTTTCTTTTCACATTTAAAAATACCCCAAGAGCAAGCAGCTCCAAGAAGTGAACTAAGGTAACAATGAAATTTCAGTATTTCACTGAATGCAGTATAGAAAAAGAACCACAGTTTTTGTTAAAGATATATACTGACTGTCTTGTGGTCAAGTCGTCAGGATTCTGGCAGGATTTGAATTGCAGACCTCCCGTTCATAAATTTGAGCTTTTATGACTTTGGCTATCCATGTCAGTTGTATTTGTTTTGTGGTAGAAATTAATATAACCAATAAAAATCCATGTTTCAACATATTATAACATCATTAGTTGTTTCTCAAGAAAACCCATGAAATGAGCAAAGAAGTTGAAGGAGACTGTACAAATAAAACAAAACAAAAGAAAAAATATATTGCATATATGTACATAATGTAAAGGGTGGCGCAGATAAAAGTGGCCTGTGTAAGTATAGAGTAAATACAAACAAATTACTGAAATGTACTCGCCATTTATTGAAGATGTTGAATGTGGCCCCCTGGAGCATCAATATACAGCTGTGCACCATTCCATATTCAGATACACCCGGTATAAAGTTCAGATATCGATGGCAGCAATTTTACGGCTTATGTTGTCTTTAAGTTCTTGTATTATGTGCGGGTTTGCTTCATAGATCTTGCTCTTCAAATATCCCCACAGGAAAACATCACACATTAAATTCACTTTTTAATAACTGCTGACAGCTCCTCCTACTTACATGTGCGTGTTGCACCAATTTATGTGTAGACTTCTATGGGCTTTCAGTAATTCTTTGGTAAATCTCCTCAATAACTTCTGGTGTGCAAACTTCAGAAATTCTTTCTCATTTTACATTCTGCACAGATATCGTAGCACGCCGTTTATTAATTAATTTCTGTACTGCACTCTTTGCCAGTACTCCTCTACCTGGAAACTTGTCCTGAAAATTTTACGGTTTCTTTAATTGAACCTCTTTTCACACTTACTTCCACAATTTGAATTCTTTCTTGTATTGAGAAAGTCATTTTTCAAAATGGAAACAGCAATGTATATATGAAATGCAGACGGAAAACTATTGATTATTCATATTGCATAAAATTGCCAATTGTTGTACTGTAGCTCGATTCAATTTTAACAGAAAATTATATTAATACATAGCAGAAATATCACATTTGCGTTCAAACAGGAAATGAGCCACTTTTATCTGAGCCACCCTAAGTCATAATCTACTAAAACCAATACAGGTGAATCAATACAGATCGTAAAGGCACAAAATCATGAATGAAAGGTCTGCATTTCAAATCCCGTTGGGACTATCCTCCCTGACTGAGGGTTTTTTGTTTTTTTTCCAGATTTTCTTCAGTTCTCATAACTGGCAAATGTTGGGAAGGTACCCTAAACTTACCTGGAAGGTTTCCTTTCTAAAATTTTCTTTTCCAATTAGCTTTTCATTTCATGTATCATGTGTCCACCTCTTGTGCTGTATGCAGTAAGAATGGGTGTTAAACATTGCTAAAATAGTCTATTAAAAGTGAGTACAACAGAAAAAGGACAAATGCATTAAGAACCAGACAACAGTGAAGAGATTTCAATAAACAAAAATTTAGTGATCCTTGGTGGGAAGATTAAGTGATTATAACTCTCCCAGTATCTATTCCAGTTGGTTGCTTGTGATGAATATCACACTTTATAACAGAAATTGCATTATTAGATTTGTAATGTATATATTCAGTAACTGAAATTTACCATGGGATTTTTGCTGAAAAGTGGAGACTCAAAACAGTTGGCAACACTGGACATGCATGCTATAACTTTCTGAATTAATGCTCTGTCCATCTTGTACAGTAGATATGTATAGTCTCTTTACAACTCCACCTCTTGACAATGTTCAGTTTTATAAAAAAAAAAATAAAAGAAGCAAACTTTTGCCTCCTTCGAATGTTCAAAGTACACGCAATATTCACAAGTATATAGTTGATGATTTGCAACTGTCTCATGGCTCATTTGAAGATATGTTTACCAAGACCTTTTGTGTCTATTACTGTGTAATTATTTGATGCAACCAATAAAACAAGATAAACTTTGGATATTCATGAATAAGACCGCAGAAAATATGAAATTTGTACACCAGTTATGATGTGAATTAGCTCTTACGTTTGTATGAATAGTTTGCCCAAGAAGTTTAGAAAACTCTTATATTCACACTCACCTAAGCCCTAATGTTGCTGGTAAAGAGAGATTTTATTGTACTTGGCAATTTGTATTTTAAGACACTTAATAGCATTTTTTAAAATAGAACAGAAATAGTTTAGGAAGCCTGTTACTCTTGTTACTAAGAAAAGTTTTCCCTCTGTACTCTTGCTGCATCTTTACAAGTTCTGAAACAGCTTTGGCAGTCGTTTTTGCTGGTGCAATTCTGAAGCAGAGCAATAAATAGCAATGTTTTGAATAGATATGTAAGAACTGACAGTGTGAAAATGTAAACATAAGGTTTTTTTTACCAGTTTAAAAGAACTTCAGAACTTTTTCCATTTATTGCAGTAGAGATTGCATTTACAAGTATGTTGTAAATCATGACTTTTTTTCAGTAGCATCAATGTTCTTGTGGCCTAAACTTTCAAATGCTGAACCTGACTGTGGTATAACACTTTGAATTTGTAAACACAAATGAAAGCATGGGAAAGTTATAATGTGTGCTGTTATTTGGGCAACATATGTAATGAGTGCATGTAATACTTTGAGTCCTGAATTCATGGTATGGAATGGTGAAAATAATGAAAGGTTTGCTTATTTTGCATTATACATAACTAATACATTTGCAGTGAATTGTTTTCAGCATTTCTTTGCCTCTCCCCTCAGGTGTATTCATAGAATAAATAATGCATTACTTTTGTGAAAAATAATGTGAAGTTGAAATTTCTGTTTAATGGCTCAGAATGGTTTATTTTGGTAATGAATTATTAACTTTACTTTCTTTTGATGTCATCTTTCGATCTCCTTTCTTGCATAATTCTAGCTAATTGATAAGTTGCTTAAGATGGGCAGAGGGTTAACAGTGCCAATTAATTATCCACATTTTTGCTAGTTGTATACTGTTAACAATCATGGTTATACTGGCTTTACACAAATGATTATGGGGGTTTTAACCTTATATATTTTCTCTGTGATATACAATATAATTTTAAAATATAAGTTACATTGAAGAAAAACTCTGGAAGTTACCGAACACAAATTACAAAGACTGCCTCCATGATCAAGTAGTCAGCAAGCTGACTTCTAACCCAGAGGTCCCAAGTTTGATTCCCTATCAATATGGGAATTTTTCTTTAATTAGAATTACTCCCTACCCTCCATAGAGTCTGGAAGTGTGTCTATGATAGTGAATGTGATCATAAAAATAAGTTAAAAATGATGACCTACGTAACCTAACCTAAAAGTTCAGATAGTAAAAACACTGTCAAATATTGCAGTCAAAGGTCTCCAATGTGGCCATAGAAGTTAAAGGGGACTATAGAAATGAACCCCCCTTGCCCCCAAAAAACTGTTAAATATGGGATCCATTTGTGACAGCATACATCCAGCCAATAGTCCATTTCCTGCTACACTGAAGTTAGCATGTCTGGTGTAACTGATCCTATTACTGCAATAATCCAATGTCTCAACTCAGGTAAGGTGTTTATACTGTGAAACCACTAATGCTATTATCAGAAACCATATTAATTACAGCTATTATATTATGGTGTTGTGAGGTGAGAACGGGAAGAGGGAAGGCTACATGTATTTGTGAGTAGCATTTCTGATAACCAAATCAACGCTTAGAAACGTAATGAGTCATGCATAAAATGCACTCCATAATAATTTAATTTTCATGTAGTAATGGATAAATGTATTTGTAAACTGTGTGAACTAAAGTTTGACAAATACCACATGCTACATTGCACTAAGTACTCGAAATGAGTGACAAAACTCAGTATTGAAAACTTAAAAGATTTGCTTCATCCTTGCACACTTGTCCGTATTTTACTTAATTATTATTAATAACACCTGAATACTGTTTATTGTACATTATGTTCAATGCCATGTCTAGTTTTTATACATGTATACATTCCTTCAGGGTTCACAAAACCAAAACACACATGTATTACCACATGCAGCAATATAAATAAATTGGTTCAACAGTGGAAGTGTTATGTTATGCTGGAGGTTATAGTTGGAGGAGTCAAAGGGATGTTGGCCTGGAGGTTATAGTCAGAGGGATAAAAGGGATATTGGCCTGTATTGATGTGATTGGCTGTCACACATAATTGCAGTGTTGTAACTGTCACTGAGCTGTTTCAAGAGACAAGTTATAATACGGCGATTATAGTTCTTGATTCACCTGCTGCACCTGAAAACTGTTTTAACTCCACATTCTCATCTGACATGCTGCTTTCTGATGCTCTTTGCTTTACACAGACACCCCATCATTTGGGGTGTGAATTATGTTTCACAAATTGCAAAACACAGAAAGCTTTTCTCATGCAAGTTGCCATGTTTTGTTTATTTTGTATCATAGCTATAAAAAAAATTGTGCATGTAAAATTCAAACTTTTACAGTTACTCTTCAATTTAAGTTATGATTCAAAATTATGTTGTATATTGCAGAGAAGAACATATAACAGGATCATAGTAGTTTCATCATACAACAGTAATAAAACATTATTATTATGTAAATGAAATTGCCTATGGATCAGAATAATTATTGAAATTGACAATGGATCTGATTCTTTGAAGTTGGTTTATATTCCATACTTATTTGTACAACAGTAGTTAATTGGTGCATGGAAGGTTTTATGTGGTGCTAGTTTAAAAGTAATTGCTTAAAAATGTTCTAGGGTCTATTGGTTGTCACAGTCATTCCTAGTCATCTTCCTAATATTATTTGTACCATATTCATGGAAAGTAAATATGTTTCAGTGATCTGGAAAAGTGAGAGTATATTTTGTGGAGTATTCATATAATAGCTTTAAGAACTGTTTCAGGTTAGTATAAGTCAGTTGAGCCCTCTATGTATGTTTTGCAAAACTTTAGTCTTTATTTGTACCTCAAAAATATATAAATGGTTCTTTTTTTAAACAAGAAGTTTCACAAACTGAATAACTGTTATTTAGCATAAATTCAACAGGCTGGGGAAGAAGAAGAGATATCCAAATTTCCTTAGTACCAGAATTACAATTTTTCTTAGGTTAAAAGTACTTTTACCTTTCCAGTCTGATTGATTTTCGACAGAAACTGGTTTTTCAAAATTAGGCATATGGTAGATACTTGTACCCTTAGAAACTGCCTTGCCTGTTCTCAAATTTGGCTAAAGCAATGAACATCATTGGCCAGGATTATCCTTGCTGCTATGTGTTAAGGGATGGGTTGAGCCCTAGTAAAATAAATCACGATTACCATGTGGTTGTTGATGAGACTTTAGTAGCACTGCAGCAGAACATATCTTTTTCATTCTTATTATAAAAAAAGGGTAACAGTAAAATTTATGGGCTGACCCCTGGGTACCTCCAGCTAATAAATGGGTCCAGTCATTGCTAGATGTGATGAGGTTTCCTCAAAGTCCTAGACCATAGGGAGAGGGTTGGAAACAACATTTATTTTAGCTTTTCTAATATCCATTAATTTAAAGAAATTGGAAATATGTATCAGTATAGATCATTTTTACCTGACTTCCAGCAACAAATATGACAATTAAGATCACTGATGAAGATGAATTGTTACGAAACTTTATGTAGTGATGTTACAGGTTGCAAACCACCCCCATCCCTCATACAATCTGTTGGTGTTTGCAGACAGCACTCACTAGATCATGCTTACCTGCCTGTCACTTATTCATGGTCCCACAACACATTCTTTGTATTGATATAATGGTTTGAGTGTAGATGACTTCTTGAAGTCAACTGTTTGAGAATTCCTATGCCTGATCATAAGCTTTTATCGGGCACTCTTTGAAGCAGACAAAACACAGCACCTAATATTATATCCTGCATGCCATAGCATTTTTCAACAAAAGTTTTCATTACAGGAAGTTTTTGAAACCAGTAGTGGAATATACAGATTCTTAATATTGCCTTGCAAAATTCGACATTTGAAAGCATGCTCTTTTTCTACCTATGGTCACTCTTGTGCATGTAGAGCTTTAAAATGACCATCTTATGTCATTTAAAGGCTTCCCAGATAAAACAGCAATAAAACTTAAACTTAAATCCCTTTCACACCCGTTAGTAGGCAGTAAGTTGGAAAGTAGAATGAGACTTGAAAGCTTGTGCCAATGCCATTAATGCCTCAATTATCATGGTGAGATGCCTTATGTGCATTAAACCTAGTGTGAAGAACATTATTGAATGTAAAATAACCCCAGTTGTCATTAACTGTAAAACCCAGAAAATAAAAGCTTTTGCAACATTGCACGTCACCTCTAGGTATATCTTGAATATTTGAGATCACCTTAACACTACAATGCTGGGAGGGGTCAATTTGATCCCTAAGTAAAATCTAATCTCTACTTTTGATAGAAAAAATTAATTAAAACAATTTCCTTTAGTGAATTTTTCATTTTATGTGCTCACTACAATCACCAAAAATGAATTCTTTCCTGACATTTGGTTGTGACCTATTGATGCCATTTAACTTAAATGCCTGGAGGAGTCATGTTGATCCCTTTATGCTAAACTATGCCTTTTTCATACTTAATAAGCTAAATGTGTTTCATCAGTGACAAGTACATTTATATCAACAATTAGAAATTTATAATAAATCTTGTATATAAATGCCTTTTCACCAGACACTTCTATTCTCATTCAACTTAGTTGTAAATAGGAAGTTGTTGGAAAGAGGTGAAAGCTTGTAAGATGAAAAATGATGATAATCAACGCACCTAACGAAAAGATAAAATACTTGCACAGCCAATGAATATTCTTGATGGTAATTTGCTTAGAATAAAATAATTATAATATTCAAACATTGTATGTTAATACTAGGGGTCAAATTGACCCTCTTCAGTTTATCTGTTTCAATACAGTTTTCCCCCACTTACTCTGGATGCACTTTAGGCTTATTCTGTATCGTTTTAATATCAATCCTTTACCAAGAAATACAGTCTTATGATAGATGTTGGTTCTAAAACCATTTTCTCAAAAGCAGCATATCTCTGTGAGCTAAGGTCTTGCAGGAGCATATAATGTGATGGAATGTTTGTGTTCCTTGTTATCCAGAAACAGTCCCATTGTACTAAGATACTCTTTCACTGGAGCATGTCACTGTGAAGGTTTACCAGGATAGCTAAATCAGAGGAGAGGACTTAATGCGTGTATGGTTATCTCACCTTGGTAGCTTAATTGGTGAGCCAAAAATCTGTGTTTGAATCCTAGCCATGGCATTAAATTTTTCAAGTCTGATTTAGTTTTCCGACTTTTATCCCTAGGTTTTGTGTGCTTTTATATTTGTTATCAAAAAGTAGAAGTGTCGAATGTTCAGTTTGTAGTCAGTGGTAGTTGAATTGAGGACTCAAGGTATTTTGCATGCACAGCATGAAAATATGAGATGAGATAAGAGCATCTAAGGCTGAAATCAATCCCCACATAGTTTGTTCACTCTTTTGCATTTACTGCACATTTAACGAATAAAATACAGTTTGGCATTCCACTGAAGTTGTCTAGCTCACCCAAGAAATGTCTAAATATAGTGATTTGTCTTTTAATGTATCTAGGAGCTGTTATATGCCTACATATACTACCTTTATTTTTGTGTTTGAATGGCCTGCATTTTATACATTTTTATATTTAATTGTTTTTCTAGGGCAATGATTCTCTCTTATGCAAGACCCTGCCAGTTTATCAAACAGCAACTGATGAGCCTCTCCTTACGTAATCCCATTTCCACTACAGTAACTGTTAGCTTATTTGTAGGGTAGCATATATTTTATGCACTTGAGATTTTACAGAATTGGCTCATTCAATGGGCTCGGCTGGATGTTCCAACAGATCTGGCAATGGAGTGTAAATGTGTAATTTTTAATTGTGAATCTAAGATATTTTTGCCAGCAGTATTTATATATATATAATATATATACCATATATATATATTACAGATAATTTACCCTGTCCTTAACTTCTTATGGCATTAATAAGAAAGTCATAGACAGAATAATTGCCATAAAGCTCATATTTCATTTGTTGTATATTGTGTATACTGAATAATAAATGTGAATATCACAGTTATTAATAAAAATCCTTAAATCACACAAATTTGTAGTTTTTATTTGTAAATATTACAAAGAAATTCCTCATATAACCTAATCCAATTTAAATATTCCCAAATACAAGTAAAACAGAGCTTGTGACTTTTGCTGCTTTCTCTGCTGCACATCTATAGTAACCAGAGGAAGTATTGTAGTTCACCCACACATTTGATATTGAGACAACTGGAAATACATGTTTTGAGGCACCATGAGTCCAAAAAAGACATATTGCATTTCACCCAAACATTTGGTATCAAGTTATCATAGGAAATACACTATGTGATCAAAAGTGTCCGGACACCCCTACAACATACTTTTTTCATCTTAGGTGCATTGTGCTACCACCTACTGCCTGGTACTCATTATCTGCGACCTCAGTAGTCATTAGACATCGTGAAACAGCAGAATGGGATGCTCCATGGAAGTCATGGACTTCAAATGTGGTCAGGTGATTGGGTGTCACTTGTGTTACGAGTCTGTATGCGAGATTTCCACACTCCTAAACATCCCTAGGTCCACTGTTTCTGATGTGATAGTGAAGTGGAAACGTGAAGGGACATGAACAGCACAAAAGCATACAGGCCGACCTCGTCTGTTGACTGACAGAGACCGCCGACATTTGAAGATGGTCGTAAAGAGTAATAGGCAGGCATCTATCCAGACCATCACACAGGAATTCCAAACTGCATCAGGATCCACTCCAAGTACTATGACAGGCATGAGGTGAGAAACCTTGGATTCCATGGTCGAGCAGCTGCTCATAAGCCACACATCACGCAGGAAAATGCCAAACGATGCCTCGCTTGGTGTAAGGAGCGTCAACATTACATGATTGAACAGTGGCAAAATGTTGTGTGGAGTGACAAATCACGGTACACAATGTGGCGATCCGATGGCAGGATGTGGGTATGGCGAATGCCCGGTGAACGTCATCTGCCAGCATGTGGAGTGCCAACAGTGAAATTCGGAGGTGCTGGTGTTATGGTGTGGTCATGTTTTTCCTGGAGGGGGTTTGCACCCCTTGTTTTTTTGCATGGCACGATCACAGTGCAGACTTACATTGATATTTTAAGCACCTTCTTGCTTCCCACTGTTGAAGAGCAATTTGGCGATGGCATCTTTCAGCACAATCGAGCACCTGTTCATACTACACGGGTTGTGGCGGAGTGGTTACACGACAGTAACATCCCTGTAATGGACTGGCCTGCACAGAGTTTTGACTTGAATCCTATAGAACACCTTTGGGATGTTTTGGAACACCGACTTTGTGCCAGGCCTCACCTCTCCTCAGTTCCGCACTCCATGAAAAATGGGGTGCCATTCCCCAAGAAACCTTCCAGCACCTGATTGAAAGTATGCCTGCAAGAGTGAACGCTGTCATCAAGGCTAAGGATGGGCCAACACCGTATTGATTTCCAGCATTATTGATGGAGGGCGCCACGAACTTGTACATCATTTTCAGCCAGGTGTTCGTATACTTTTGATCATGTAGTGTATATGTTTTAAGTTCCTCTTATTAAAACATTTGTAAATGTCTGTGAACAGCATAACTCGAGAAGAAAAAATTGATTAAATATTAAACTTGGATGTAACGCAAAGTTTCTCAAGTAAATCTCCCCCTGTCAAACTATCTTTAGCGTGGAAAAATTTATTATTTTTTATTTTCTCAAAAATTGCTGTAACAATTTGTATTAAAATACCATATGTTTAAGATATTTGCATGACAAATGAAACGTGTATCTTGAATTTTCTGCAAATAGCCTGTGAAATCCTCTTTACTCTGAACAACATATGTATAATTGGTAAACCACAAGAAATAGACAAAATATCGGTACACAAAAATTTTAGATCTCATTAAAGAATACAATGTATGTCAAATAACACTTTCTGTGGTATTTGCATTTCCGAAGTATTCTTTGTTATTGGTATGAAATTAAAAATACATATACTTTTTTCCAGTGGTAAGCACTATTTGGTTTTTCTTGCAGTCCTGCAAACAGCTTGGAACTTGAAAGCCATCACACACTAATTAACACTCTTAACAAAATGTGTAAATATATAATGAAAGTTTATCTTGAATATCTTCAAAACTGAGATAGAAGAATAAGCTTTTGTAAAAATAGTTGGTGAAGAATAGATTGCACTTGATCAGAGAAAGTTGATTCCATCTAAAAATTTGATACCAGTTTTCACCAAAAATGCATGTTTTAGGTACCCTAAATCCTCCACCCCCTCCAAAGAAAGTCTTAGAAAAAGGTTTATGTGTGTGTTTCTCTTGTCTGTCTGTGAACAGCATACCTAAAAAAAAATGGAAAGTCGTATAAATATGCATGCAGCTTGATATTTATGTTCACTATCTTCCAAGGAGAAGAAGGTTTTAAAGAAAATCCCCCTCACTCCAAACTACCTTTTATATGGAGACATTTCAGGTTTTTTCTTTTTTCAAAAATTGCTGATAACAATTTTGATTAAAATACTAATTATTTAAAATATATAATAAAATGTAAATATCGTGTTAAGTCCTTTCATTCAGAATGAATTTTGTATAACTGTAAACAAGAGGGAGACAAAAAATTGCAATGTGAATTTTTTTCATATTTTTTTGTTTTAATTGCCCCAAGACGAATATTACTTAGTTACTTTTACTTACAGGCTTGCAATGACTAGGACATGACATAATGTAATGATAGGTTTCCATAATAACTGTGCAGTTTAGTTTAAATGCTTTGGTAACTATATTTTCTCTGTTTCTTTTAAATTCTTCTCTTACCTTTCAATACACAAGAATGTATTAGAATGTTTATTATTAATTTAACAGTACTTTATAACAAACAATATACATACATAATTTTAAACTTTGCTGACAATAACAACTCACATGAAGCTTTAAATATTGTTTAAGAGGTACTTCCTTTAGAAAAGTTTGTGTTCAGTATGTGCAGTCACTTTACTTTAGTTAACTTGTCCCCTTTTAAACAAGTTACCTCTTAATTTTTTTTGACAACATCCTGATAATTTTGATGGTCCTTCTCAAAATAGTCTCCTTTGGATGTGATGCACTTGTCCCAGTGATTCTGCTAGTCTGCAAAGAATTGCTGTAAATCATTTTTTGAAAGGTTCTTCAGAATCGCCTCCACTGCTTCTGATGATGAAAAATGCCTCCCACGAAGGTCTTTCTTCAGGTTAGGGAATAGAAAAAAGTCACTTGGGCCTAAATCCGGACTATAGGAAGGTTAAGGGATGCACTTCACATTGATGTTTGCAAGATATTCAGTAACAACATTTGCATTATGTGGCTGTGCATTATCGTGGTGCAGCATCCAGCCTGTTTCTTTTGTGCCTGATATGGACCTGCAAAGTTTTCAGGATGTCCCTGTAGTATTCTCCAGTTATTGATGTGTGTGCAGGTGCAACATGCTGATAAAGCATTCCATGAATATCAAAAAATGAGATGACCATACTTTCCCAGCAGAAGCAACCACTTTTGCTTTTTTGGGGGTTGGTGATGGTTTCCACACTGATCTGTGCTGTTTGCTCTCAGGATCAAGATGATGTAACCAAGTTTCATAGCAGTGATTACCTTTGAAAGAAACTCTGGATCTTCTTGTAACACCAAAGTCGCATATTGTGTCATCTCCATTTTCACAGTAGGTGATACTGAACATGTCTCAGCTTGATGGTAGATTGAGTCTCACTTTTTGACACTCGCCTTCACCAATTAAAAGTTGTATAAAACAGACTCACCCAGTCGCTGATGATGAGGATAAATGCCCTCAAAAACATTTCTGTTTTATACAACTTTTAATTAGTGAAGGTGAGTGTCAAAAAATGTGACTCAATCTATCATCATGAAGAATTCTTCACTGTTAATAATGCTTCTGTTTTTAATCTTTAATGTCTCAGCTTGCTCGCCTTCCACAGGCAGGAACCAGGAGTGCCAACAATGAAACTAGTATGATGTGTTTGTTACACATCAGGCTAACAGAATATCATAAAATTAAATTCCAGCACAAGAAATTATGACCATAAAAAAATTATGATCATTCTTTGTTGAACAGCTCTCGTATTTTACAAGTAATTCTGAATAATTTTAACAAGACCCTCCCTTCTTGCCTTCTATAAGCTTTGCTCTCACAAACTACATGGATATACCTCTGGCAAGGTAGAATTTTTTATTTTACTTATGAAACATAGCAGATGGGTTAAATTCAGACAAAGCCAAAAAAAGCAGACGTTCAAAGCATTGTATTCTGGCCACTAAAGTATTGTGTATCCTAGAATAACTGTGTGAAATGTAGAAGCTTGAGTCTCTCTCTCTGAAGTCGTCTAGCTGGGTCACCACCAGCTAGAATTGAGTCAGGGAGGGAGGGTAACGTTGATGCTCATGCTATCCTCCAAGCAGCCACAAGCTGCAAAACTCTTGATCTCCCTTCTTGTATGGTAATTCACTGAAAATTCAGGGAAGCTTCTCTCGGCACAGCTAACATATAAAACTGCAAAATGTAATTATGCTTCCATAATCCCTGATTGCCGATGGTACTATTTTAGGTCAGGATACCAGTGCAGGGCAATCGTAGTATTCACTGTAGTGGGGAGGAATGTGCAAAATGACACAATATGTAGATCTTTTTAAAACACACAATTTGTTTTAAACTCTTTTTGTGGCATCAGCTATTTCTGAGATGTTTGTTGCTTTGATTTGAATTCATCATTTTTAGAAGTGCTGTCAACATTCAGTTGTTCCTTGCAATATCATGGAAGGATTATGGAATTTCAAAGCCAGCATACAGCAAACGTTTTTTTTAAAGATTTGACTACTGCTTCTGTCTCAATTATCCCACTTGTAACTACAATGAAATGTGTAATAATACCATTTCTGCAAACATTTATCTTGATTAGCACGAAGCACATACCTAGGAAAATAAACTGTAAGAATAGTTTCTAGAAGCTGCGTAAAAATAACTGATTACTGACAATAGAAAAGTCATATGAATGTAACATCAGATTTTTTTAATAAAGTATTCTACTAGAAAGCAATATCTTTAGGGGGCCAGTTTTGTAATATACTGTAAATGTATTTCAGTTCAGGATAATGAAAATAATCTTTCAAAATGCACAAATGTTTGTAATATGAATATGGTAGACCTCAATACTAATATTAATATTAAAAACATTTTAAAAAGTGGATCACTACATAACCAGCCTTAAATTCCACTCTGCATGACCACAGGAAACATGAGTGATGGCTTAGAGCTTTGGAAAGGCATAAAGTGTTTGAAAATTCAAACCAATAATAAATTATTCTTGGAAATTGTTAATGCCACAAAAGATTCATTTGATATAAATTGTGTGTTTAATGAAATCTATATACAGATATATACAAAACTTATTAGAATTAAGAGAACTTTGCAGGCTATTTATAGAAAATTCAAGATATACGTTTTATTTGTCCTGCAGTTATCTTAAACAGTGTTTTAATCCAGATTGTTACACCCATTTTTGAGAAGATAAAATATCACAAATTTTCCACATAAAGGCTAATTTGGGGTGGGGGATATTGTTTGAAAATCTGTGTCTCAACCTTGGAAGATGCTAAACTTGTTTAATAAATTCCAAACTTAGTATATATTTCATTTTTAGATACACTGTTCACAGACACACATAGATGCACACACAGAGACGTTTTTCTTAAAATTTGTATTTACAGTGAAATCTTCATTTCAAATTTTTGGGTGAAATAAACACTTCCTTTACTTACTATAGGTATGTGGTAGAGAAAATAAGACTGCTTAAGGACTAGGAAGAGAAAGTATTAAAATGCCACATACAATTAAGTAATTCACCATCTACAGCAAATGTTCTTTTTCAAATGATAAAAATGTTTATAGTCGTGCAGATCACTTTATTTCACCATGCTCAATTTGTTTGTGTGAATCAGATCCAAAAACTCAAGTCATTCATGCTTCTTTTTAGAACTCTGAGAGTGTAAGGAATATCTACAAGAAATTATGAGATTTCCATTATACTACTGAGATCTTTCTCAACTTATGTATAGAAAAGTTTAGATATCATTACTCTGCATGTGGAATTATTAATTCCATCTCAGCTTTGTAAAACATGCCACAGGTGATGCAATAGAGGCATTCAAGAAATACCTCTCTTATACAACTTATACAATAATCCAAGACAGTTTGAATTTCAAAATTACAAAAGCAACCCCCTTCAGTCACACCCACCATGCTACAGCCCCCACATCTTGTCTATAAAGTGCTTAAGCCCTATTAAGGGCAGGTACATGTATAACACACCATTGGGCTACCCTCAGCCTGTCAACATGTCATCAAAATGTCTCTTATAGGCTGGTACAAAAGAGAGTGCATACTACACTGTATTCTATTTTTTCCCTCTTGTTCTTCTTCTCCACATAGATTAGATAGCTATGTCTTTTCCATCTTCATCATCTATGCCTATTTAATCATTCCCTACATTTCCTAGGGCATCTCATGAACCTCCTTCCCGTTGGTTAATGTGCCTTTATTATCTGGTATTCTTTGACTGTCCATACTATTTAAATGATTCTTCCAGTTTTGTCTGTATTCTTCTACTTTTTGGTTCATAGTATAATATTCCTAGAAATATTTTCGTATCTTGTCTAGTTGAATACAACCTTTAACTTTACATAGAAATCTCATTTCTGCTAATTGTATTTACTTTTCATCCTTTTTAAGCATTATACATGATTCACTTCCAAACATTAGTATAGTCTTGTAAAACTTAATGTTGATGTCTTTTTTTGTTGTATTTTGAAGTGTCCTATACCTGTTCCACATATGGATTGAAATTTGTTAACTTTCATTTCTATATCTTTCCATATCACAACCTTAATAGTGAAAACTAAATACCTGTTGGAGCATTTTGTTTTCTATCATTTTTTTTTAAGTTCAACATCCTTTAACCAGGTAGGTCATATCAGATGGTGAATGAATGAAATGGTTGTAATAATGCTCAAATTTGCTCAGGGTCCCGAACTTTAAAGTTATCCAACATTCATCTTCTCAGGATAAGGAAAAACCCCCCAAAACCTTACCAGATATGCATTCTAACCGATTTGAACTCAGGACCTCTGGAATGTGAGGCAGACAAACTAGCCTCAAACCACAGAGGTGGGCTCACTATGTTTGAATGTACATGGTATTTTCCATGGTGAGCCGTTGCTTTATTTTCTTTTTTGATATTCTTAAGTTATACCAGGTGTTAAGAAAAAAGTATTCCATATTTTGCGAGGTGATAGCATGACCAAAACAAGAAACAAATGTCCAGTAAACATGGGCTCTAAAATACATACCTTAAGAGCTATAAGCATTTGTTCATCTTTGCTTCTATGAAACATCTCTTCTACTATTATGTATGACCTACAAAATGCAGTAAACAAATGAAGACACATTATTCTGTTACTGTGAAACAGCATAGCTTCTAATGTAATCTGCTTACGATTACATACGTTCTACACTTGTGAATCATTACTGAGGTGCTCAGTATGGTACCCAGTCATAGTAAGACATGCTTCTGGCTGAAATCTTAAGGAATCATGCACTCTCTGAAAGATGGTTGATCTGGCAGACATTGATGATGCCTTCCTGTGGTGTTTCTATATGATTAATGGGGGTTGCATATACGAGGTGCACTACTTATATTTTGAGCCTTCGCAACCCTGAATGTTGTAGGTGCCATCTGACGTTTTCAATGGAAAGTTTGAAGTAGATTATAGTAAAACATGTCAAACATTTTGTCAATAGAGCGTCATTTGTTTTGTTTACACTAACTTGAAAATTGTATGTCAACAAAAACATGGAATTAACTCGTGAAAATGTTCGTGCAATGATTTATTGCGACTTTCGACGTGGATTATCAAGACAAGAGTGCATCGATCAGCTAACTTCCACATTTGGCGACGAAGCTCCATCCTTTGCCACTGTGAAACGCTGGTAGAACGAATTTAATCGTGGCCGCCGTTCGCTCAATGATGAATTCGTGAAGGTCGTCCAAAATCAGTTGTGCCAGAAAATATTGATGCTGTGCAAAAACTAATAACGAGAGATCGTCATGCAACATATTGCGAGATTGAGGCAACCCTAGGCATTAGTTATACCAGCATATATAAAATATTGCACGATTATTTAGCCGTGAAAAAGGTTTGCTCTCGTTGGATCTCACATAATTTGATGCAATCTCAAAAAGATGCTCGTGTCGATTGGTGTACCAAAATGCTCAAGAAATACAATGGCGGTGCCTCAAAAGACGTATATAAGATCGCAACAGGTGACTAATCATGGATCTATGCGTATGAGCCGGAACGTAAACAGCAGTCACCTGTATGGATGTTTCAAGATGAAGCAAATCCAACAAACGTTCGCACACGAAGCACTTCGAAGCAAATGGTCGCCTGCTTTTTCAGCAAAACTGGCCATGTGGCAAAAGTGCCTTTAGAGGAACTAAACGGTCAATGTGAGTGGTACACAACCATTTGTTTGCCGGAAGTCTTCGGTGAAGTAAGGAAAACCAACAAGAACCGTAGGATCGTTCTTCATCAAGACAATGCGAGCGCTCACACATCTCGTCTAACAGAGTATTTGATGGGTCATCCGCCATGCAGTCCTGATTTGGCACCCAATGACTTATTTTTGTTCCCGAACATCAAGAATAAATTGCGTGGACAACGATTTTCTTTGCAGAAGTTGTTTTGGAGGTGTCTCAAGAAGACTGGAATAGATGCTTTGACAAATGATTCAAACGGATGCAAAAGTATATTGATCATAAAGGAGAGTATTTTGAAAAAAATAAAACAGTTTTCAATCAGAAATTACTTTGCTTTAATTATTAGGCTCAAAATATAGATAGTGCCTCTCGTACCAACGATTTAAAGATAAAGCTACAGTGTTAAAGCATTTCACAAACTTATCAAAACACAAACTGATTCCATTAGAACAAATAAGAATATGCCTTGCACTTGCCTATAACTGTAAATACAGTTTACAATAACAACACTTACTGATGTTTGATGCATGCTGTATCCATCCATGGACAATAACAGAGTAATGTGTCCTCATTTGTTTGTAGGTCGTATGTAATAGCAAAGAGCTTTCAGTAGGAGAGAAGATGAACAAGTGTTCATAGTTCTTTACATATACATTTTAGAACACATATTTACTGGACATTTGTTTCTTGTTTTGGTCCACACTAACCCTCTCAAAATATGGAATACTTATTTTTTAGTACCTGGTATTATAAATGCTAAAAGGAATAGGTGGTAAAGAGCAAGCATGTATAAATCTCTCTAATTATTTGTTATCTCTCCAGATTTTGTTGCCCTATGTTTATTATTAGTTTTGTATCTTTATAAAGACATCTCAATAAGTGCAATACATGTTTTTACATTGACTTCTCATCTTTAACTTAAAATTCTTTTAATACCAAAAACATTAGCACTTATCCTCACTATCCTATATTATCTGAAAAATCTGAAATTATACAAAAGAATAGTGTTTCTAGTCTAACCATCGGAATATAGTTTTTTATGGTAAGAGAGTTACAGATATTCTTTATAAAAAGAACATTTCTACAAAATATCTAAAATTATTGTCGTTTCTCTAACAAATTGTAAATATGTGTGTAGCATTTAATTTCAGATGTGTTTGTTTAGTGGCAAAATTAATTTAGTAGCATTGGTATTAATTAATACTTTATTTTTACTTTCTCTACTATGTATAGTAAGTAGGGGAAGTATTGTATTCCACCCAAAAATTCGATACCGAGATTTCACCGGAAATATATGTTTTCAGGCCCCCTGAATCCAAAAAAAAAGCACTTTTGGAAACATGTCTGTGTGTGTGTATGTCTCTCTGTGAACAGCATAACTCGGAAACGAACAGTTGGATAAACACCAAACTTGGTATTTAGGTTCAGTATCTTCCAGAGATGCGACACGAAGGTTTTCAAGAAAATCCCCCTACCCAGATTACCCTTTACATGGAACATTTTTCGAAAATTTTAATTTTCTCAAAAATGGCTCTAACGATTTTGATTAAAATATCGTATGTTTAAGATATTTTCATGACAAATGAAATGTATATCTCGAATTTTCTGGGAATGTCTCCAAAAGTATTCTTCATTGTGAACGACTTTTGCATAACTGGTAAACCATAAGAGATAGACAAAATTTTACTACACAAAAATGGATATCGCGTTAAAATACACAATTAATGTCATATACATTTTTTTTGTTGAGTGAACCATTTTCGAGATATTGCGTATTATTCCCTTAAATTTTCCAATACTTATACTTTTTCTCAAATGGAAATTCGTTATTCATTGTTTTTTGTCCTGGTTATGCAAAGAGAATGGAATACTCCACATAGCAACCAGTTCTTAAAATATTTGACTATCGCTTAAAGTCTACCAATTCCCCTTGCATCTACAAGAAAATTAGCAATAAGATTAACATCTCGATATCTCGATTAACATGAAGCATATGGAGAATAAGCGTTTGTAAAAATAGTTTGTACAAGAGTAGAGAAAGTCATGTGAGTGTAACACACCAGATTTTCATTTACCTTTTACCTACAGTATGCAGAAAAAGTATTACTGTATTTCATTCAAAAATTTAGTTTCAGAGTATCACAAAAAATACAAGCTTTTAGGTCTCCTGAACCCCGAAAAAAGTATTTTTTGGAAACGCTTGTTGTGTGTGTGTGTGTGTGTGAGAGAGAGAGAGAGATAACATTCACATAACTTTCTCACCCACTATCGTTTATTTTTATATATCTTCTACAAACTATTGTTACAAAAGTTTATATTTAGGTCTACTTCATGTTAATATAGATAAGCTTCTGCAGAAATAACGTAATTGCACATTTAGTCATAGGTACAAGAGGGCTGAAGAAGCTGGTTACTCTGCAGGCTTCGAAATTCAATACTTCTTGTTTGACTTCATGAGAAATCAAATAATGGTAACCCCAGCATTAAAAAAACAACATAAACTAATGAAAAATTCAAACATAAAGCAATGAATATCTTAGAAACATTTGATATCACAAAAAAACTTTTAACGGGAATTATGTAGTAGGTTTTGTCTATTTCTGAAGGTATAACACTGATACAAAATTCTTTTTGAATGAAAAGCATTACACACGATATTCGAGATATAAATTTTATTTGTCATGAAAATACAGACATATGGTGTTTTAAACAAAATTGTTGGAGCCATATTTGAGAAAGTCAGAAATAAAAAATACCTCTTCATAGCACATCTTTGAAATATTTTGAACTTCTTTTATCCATTCATTTGTTTTTATACAGATAGACACACGCACGAACGCACAACACACACACACACACACTTTATTTTTCTAAAAATGAAGTTTTCGCTTCAGGTTACTTCAAAACATGTGTTTATAGTGAAATCTCGCTATCAAAATTTTGGGTGGAATGCAATACCTCCACTTCATGCTATAGATAATTAAGGAGCAGAGAAAGTAAAAATGCTGTTTTTTAATTTTATTTATTGAGGGAGTCTCAAAGCGTGCAGTTCCGGTGAAATCTCGGTATCGAATTTTTGAATGGAATGCAATACTTCCTCTGCTTACTATAGGTAAGCAGTAGAGAGAGTAAAAATATGCATAACACAAATAGTAAATTATTTTGTAGCCATAGGAATGGTAGACGAAATTACATCATAATCTAATAGGCTAGGACTGCTTCAGGGTAACTTGCAGATTATGTAAGCAAGGAACTGAAACAGTCCACCGCATTATATGCACCCGTGAGACCTTAGCTCACATAAGATACGAGGTTTGTTCAAAAAATTCCGGAACACTCGTAATTTGGCGCCAATGGAGTGTTGGAGCGAAATGCGGTTGGCATCCCTGCACACACTTGTGGTTAATGGCGTGTGCAGGGAGTTTCATTATTCCATGTCTGTTAATTATTGTTCAGTGCTGTATTGAGTAGAAAGTTGTGTCCTACGTCTGCAAATTTCGAGATGGCAGAGTTAGATGAGCAACGCGTCTGCATTAAATTTTGAATGAAACTAAGAAAACCTTTACAGAAACACACCAAATGATGCAGGAAATGATGAGTGCTTAAGCCGTACTCGGTGTTGCGAATGATTCACGCGGTTTAAAAATGGCCGGATGGAAGTTAAAGATGACTCTCGTTCAGGACAGCCTTCGACGTCTACCGACGACGCTCATGTCAGGAACTCAACGAAATTGTGCGTGTCAATCGAAGACTGACTATCGGGACGTGTTGCGACGCCTGCGAGGAAACGGCCTGAAATGTGGCGAGACAATTCATGGCTCTTGCATCACAATAACGCACCCGCACATTCATCCCTGTTGGTGCGTGACTATTGCACAAAAACGATATCCCTATGCTGCCTCATCCTCCGTGGTCTACAGACCTGCGGACCATTTTTATTTCCAAAGTTGAAAACCTCGTTGAAAGGACGAATATTTGCAATGATAGACGAGATAAGAGAAAATTCGCAGACAGCGCTTCGCGCGATCCAGAAGGAGATGTACCAAGAGTGCTTTCGGAAGTGGAAACGGCGTGTCAATTGTGGAGGAGAATATTTCGAAGGAGACCATGCACAATAAGTAAAAGCTAATCGTAGAAAAATGTTGTGGACAAAGTTCCGGAATTTTTTGAACAGACCTCGTATATTTGCTTTTGGGAAAACGTGTTTAGTACGACAAAATTTTCAATCAATATCTTCCGTGAGACTGTGTTCCTTGATAAAGGATACAGGTATAATAAATATAATGCATCCAGAGTAAATGGCGGAAAACTGTATTGGAACAGAAAAGGCATGATTGAAACTATTTCGGAAAACAGTTCTGTTTAACAATCTGTAGACTAGCTGCGGCAATAAATTACAAGTTTGAACTTTTGCGGAGTGTCTCGACAGATTTCCAAAACGTCGTGTCCATCTCGTTAGCCACGCTAATCACGTAAGGTCGACGTTTATGTACGCTTCCTCCGCCATAGAAAAAGTTCCTACGAGCGTTTACCTTATGCCTAGCCAAAGACTCGCTTTGCTGAATGGGCTATAGAACATCGAAGGATCGCTTCGGTTAATTCTTGGATTGGACATGATGATAATGCATTTTGCAAGGTGAAATCTCGGGTAAGAACCGCAATTATTATAAATGTTGGTAATAATTAGGCTTGCTTAGTCTTATTAATCTGCTTTGTACAGAACTTTAATGCCAGAGAACAAGTGCCTTTTTATGTGGTTGGTTTATAGCAAGTCAGTGCATCTGTCATGGCAGTAATTTCAGATTGTTATCGTGTAAATTATTAAATTATTAGAAATTTATGGTGTAGGAGGTTACAATAATGGGGTGATAAATGTAATGTTCGAAGATTGCGGAGGGTGATACTTTTCACAAAATTTTAAATATATTTTAATCTCGAGTGCATACCTAATTCGTTTATTTCGTCGTTTTTACCAACCTAAATACTGATTTTAATCAAAGTTGTGAATTAAAATGTTTTAATCTATTACTAGAATATTTTTGTTTCAATTCTGAAACTCGACTTTAATTAATGCTAATTAACAGACTTTTGGGGACCGTGAATACATATTTCAATTTACACTTACATTACCTGCCATCACTACTTAAACATAAATCAGAGTAATTATTTTAATTAAATATATAGATTTATCGTTGCTGAATGGGAATATGATGGCACAAGTGAATAAACTAAATTGATGACAGATAGTATTTGTAAATTGAAACATGTACGGAAAATGGAGAAATATTTTTTCCTGAAGATGTTTTAATGGATGCTCAGAGAGCAGTGAATTCATTGGTCCCTAAAAAGTCGGTTAATTAATAGATATTACTTGCCGTCTAGATTCAGAAATGAAATAAAAAGATTTTAGCAAGCCAGAATTATGTTGCTAGGAATGATGAGATAAGCGATAGTTTATATGATGGTAGTGGATAAAATATATTTACGCAATTATTAAATTTGATGCGAGCTTTTTATTGATTCAGCATTTATCAGTGTTGGTGATATATAAACTCGAGTTTAAACGTTATTAAAATTACTTCACACTAAAAGTTACCATTACCGATGCATTATAATCCAAAGAACAGTTTGGTCAAAAACAGCACTAAAGAACATTTTTACGAATGCTGGAAAGAAAATGTGTTCAAGCTTTAAGTGAATTATAGTTACCTCAATTTTTAGTATAAAAGTACGTACCACCACGATCTTCTCTATTTAAATAAACGGCCGTTGTACACTTGCTTCCATTTATGCCGTCACCGCAGCTTGAGGCGGCATGTTGGAGTATCTATAACATGGAAAAGGTGTATGTAATTGTTGAGCTTTTCGCCCATGCATTGGCGTCCTGTTTTACGTGCACAGTTCTAGATTATTCACACACGAGCAATAGCTTTACTCATCACTTATAATAACATGTTTACATATACAACTAATTAAACCCTGTTTTGCACAATATCTTCACGAACAAATCTTTTAATGGTAAAATAGTGAAAAACTGAAATACGTTATACTTTTTATTCTCAAAGAGGACACATTTAGACATTGTTGAAATCACCTGTACAATCTAAATATGAAACTAAATAAAACGTGTGTCTGCCTCACATTCAAAAGGTCAGGAGTTCGAATCTAGATTAGAGGTTTATTTACCTTTGATTTAGGTTTATTTTTTCTCTTGATATTTACGAGTATAGAAGTTTATACTGTTATGTTAGCTGATGATCATCTAATTCTAATTATGTTTATTAGGTGGGTTACGTGCAATTGCACAAACAATTTCTAATAAGGGTTTTCCGGGGTTTTCCCTTATCCTGAAAAGACGAATGTCGGATAACTTTAAGCTCTATGAACGCCGGGCTAATTTGAGCATCATTTCATTCATCATCCGATATGACTTAAACGGTTAAAGGACGATAAACTAAAAACATATCCATGAAATAATATTTTATAACAATAATTATAATGTACTCGGTCCGGTCTAAAATAGCTATAGAAAATAAAAGCATAGAAAAAGTGTCAATATTTAATTTTCTAGTATGTGAATAACATATGGGTCTGATATAGACATTAATAAAAAGTTAAATAAACTTAATTATATAACGGAAACTATAAAGAGAACACTAAAAATTAAAATTGGAAACATTCAATAATAAGACTGTATAAATCAATGGCCATCCCCACAGTAACTTATGTGTCTGAAACATGGACAATGACAGCAGAAAATAAAAGAAGAATACTGAGGTAGTATTTTATATCACAACATGGTGAATGCCCAGAGTGATTGTGGTGTAAATTAGCATTATTGTATGACAATGATTTGAGATGTTTGTTAACTATAAGCATTGTTAGGAAATAATTTTACACGGCCTCACTGAAACTGACAATAGGAGCGGATAACAATGAAACGAGGGGGTGAGTTGTTTATCAGTTAGATGAGGCAAACAAATAACGTCAGAGTAGCGTGCCTTTCTTTAGAAATGGAGGGAATATCTTCCCTAGAGTATATGTATTAGTAATTTTGATTGGTTGACGAAATAGACGCTAATGTTGGCGCGCTTTATTAACCAATAGCAGCTCTGTTATAATGTTTAGGCATATCGGGGTGAGGGAGTATAATTCTAGAGCCAGAGACAGGTATCGCGCAGTTCTACAGAATCATTCACGAGTTACACGTCGCGCAATTCAACAGAAGCAATCTCTCGCGTCGTAAAGTTAGTTACAAAATGTGAAATACGCGAATTAATAATGCGCGGCAAATAAGTGATTATAGTTACATTCGAAAATATAACAGTTTCAGTCAGGCGTGTATCAAGAGTAATTATGTGAAATTAATAAAGTGTGACGGCAATAAAAGTGTAAAAACAAATTCTTTTATCAGTGTTATCTTTTAGTAACAACTCCTTTCCGTTTACACACCCTGTTAAAGATATTTGCTCGACTGAGTAATAATAGCTAGCCGGAGGACAAAGAACCCAAAATTCAAAACAGTAAAACAATAACAGGCGCCAGCAAATAAGATAACACGAACGATACTACAACAATACAGACAGCTGAAATGAAATTTCTCAGACCTATAGCAGGATACACAAGACTGGATAAAAAAACCAAACAAGGAAATAAGGCAAAAGTTAAAAATAGAAGAATTAAATTAAGTAATAATATAATATAGAACTGGAAACAACATTTAGAAAGAATGTCATTAAATAGGATACCCCGAGCAACATATAACTACAGATCCCAAGGATACAGAAACCCAGGATGATCAAAAAAGAAATGGACACAACAAGATTTGGGAGCCGGTACAGGCTAAATGGCCTAAAACCGTGAAGTAGAAGAATTATAATGTAAAACTGAAGTAAATATATTTTTTACTCTCAAAGAGTATACATTTACTAGATATTATTTTAATAATCTACCCATGCGAATGCTGCATGGAATTGCTCTAGCAATGTCTTCAAATGGCAAATTGGTTTCCCACACATCCACAATTCTTCCGCGATGCACCTCCGAAATATTTGTATACATCGCGTGAGCTGCAGTTAACACACACCACTACTGAGTCGAACGAAACAAGGCAGAACGCTCCAGATTCTGTCTCCTTGCTATGCACGCACCCTATGAGAAGGTTGGTAAAATGCCTCCGGAAGCTGAGGTGATGGCATAAATGGAAGGAGTGTACCACATAAACCTAAAGCAGAGGCTTATGGCGACTGCACTCATAACTGCATTGCTTTTTTGAACTCGAGTGTGAATTAATTCATTTACAGCACCCTCGTTCTTTATGAAATTATTTTACAATGAGCCAGAGAATTTTTACGGTGATGTACCCTAAATCTTTATAATTGTAATTTTGTACTTCACCGGCTATTCCTAATAACGGATGAAACATCCGTTGATATTCACTCAAAGGATGTGAAACATCGGCGGAACGTCTGACTTCCTTAACCTCTTCCCGACAGTATTCCAAGTTCTGGAAATGCTGCACAGTCTATACGTACAGGGGCGTACGTGGAACGATCATCGGCGAAATGATCGAGTAATTTTTACTTTCTCCACCATGTACATAGTAGATAGAGAAGGTATTATATTCCACCCAAACATTCGATACGAGATTTCACCGGAAACAATATTTTGAGGCCCCTTGGATCCAAAAAAAAGCACGTTTAGAAAAAAATCATGTGTGAATGGCTGTGAACAGCATAACAAAACAATGAAAAGTCGGATAAATACCAAACTTAGCATTTAGATTCAGTACCCTCCAAAGATGCGACAAGAAGATTTTAAAGAAAACTAACCACGCCAGACTACTCTTTATAGGAAACTTTTTTGAAATTTTTTATTTGTTAAAAAATGGCTCTAACAATTTTGATAAAAATACTATATATTAAAGATACTTACATGTGAGGCAGAATTTTTAACACTTAATGATTTCAGTCTAATTATATAATAAAAAATATAATAACAGCCCGCCTTAAAGCAATATGTGCATGTAACAATATATAAAAAGTGTATATTAAAGTCATTGTATTAATGTTTATATTATTCTATACATGTGTAATAATGTCATGTAAATGTATTACGTAATTTAATAATGTAGGAGATGTGGGAATAATAGGTTAAAAGTTGCTAACAATGAGGTAACTTTGAGGCAATAATGAATTAGAAAATTTAATAATACTACTAGTAATTCTTGGAGCAAAAATGATGTAATTTTTGAGACAGTTTATAAATAGCCAATCAACAACTAGAAAGTACAACTAAAAGTATTCTATTGGAGTAGGATTAGCCAATCAGAATCTGAAATGCAGCAAAATTTACAAATTCAGAAGTCAGTTGCTAGTAGACAGCGTTCCTAACCGGACGCGGGACGCGTCCTCCAGAAGTTTAATACATATTCAGTGTGAGTTCACAACACTCCAACTCCTGCCCCCACCATCCTATTCACTCATCATTACATGTAGACGATTTTATTTCACACTAACATCATACCTAAATAACCTACCAAACTAAATAACCCCCCTTCTAACCAAACTACTAAACTAACCACTAACATATAACAACACCTTCTATCTCCCTGGGTGCTGCACAGACTTAGGTATATGCTGTCTCCCAGGACACAATTCACGCGCTCGCATGCCAGCTAGAAACTAACATTTACTAACCGGGGTGCTAACGCGGAACTCGACCACTAACTGCATGAAATCCCTCTTACTAACATAGCACCCTGTCTCCCTAGACACGCATGATTAGTTTACTAACAGCATGTGCATGGGGAGACGATGTAGCCTCTGAGGATGATCGTCACCGGGGGCGGCGGGTGTGGGGCCGCCCCCACCTTAAAAATAAAAAAACAACGAAAATAGTTTACGTGTTTAAAAGTGCAAGTAATTAAATAATCTCACAGCTCTCTATATCAGTGAAGTGTTATTAAATCGTGTCAAGGATTAATAAACGGAGTGAAGTAAAAATTATAATCTGTGTAAGCCTACATTCTTCAGCCGCACCACGTCCTGTTAAGAAATTCGTCTTTATAAATTAATACTGACGCAGCTGATGACAAATATATATATATATATATAATATTTAAAGAAACATTATAAACTACAAAGTCGATTCTTAAATTTGGGGCAAAGGCCACCGGAAAGTAAATTTGGGGCGACTTTTTACCATACGTGCGGTTGCAACTACTTCAAGTTCGGCTCCCCAACATTTGAACTACAACACAACTCCTAAAAGTTAAACCAACTTCAAATGACAATTTTTTTTTTTAATTTTCTGGAAATAACCTGCGAAGTCCTCTTTATTCGGAAGGAATTTGGTATTACCTTGTATAACCGGTAAACGTTAAGCGATAGACGAAAACGTACCACAAAAAAAAAACGTAAGATCTCTTTAAAACACAATTTATTTCAAATAACTTGTTCAGCAGTGTTAGCCATTTCCGAGGTATCCGTTATTAATGGTTTGATTTTTAATACTTTGTCATTATTTTTAAGTTCCATCGATTTTCAGTTGTTTCTCACGATTGCATGGAAACAGCATGGCATTTTAAGGCCAGCATGTAGTGTTCAGTTTTTAAATATTTGATTACCGCTGTTCTCTTTGCATCTGTAACGAAAAGTGTAATGTGGGTATTTGTGCAAAGGTTTATCTGGATTAAAATGAAGTAGATAGAAAAATATACTTTCTAAGAATACTGTGTATACTCACGATAGGAGTAGAGAAAGTTATGTGAATGTAACACATAAGATTTTTTAGATAATTACAGCAGGTGGACTTGTAAACCGTTGTATCTTCTCTTTGATGCCCTAGTTATTTAATGTCATAAAAGCTATACAGTTTCCAGATAATGCAGAAACCCTTAATATATGCAACGAAATGGAGGTAAAGCTTGTGAATATGAAGATTCCGCTCTTTCAGGCCACCAAGTTAACCACTTTGGAAAATACACGCTAGTCTGCGACTATCGAGAAAAATAATCTTCTCAGTTGTTAATTATAAAATATCGGTCAGTATATCTGTATACAATTATTTGGCATACCTGCTAACGAACTTGATCACAGCATAAGACAAAGCAAAGAGAGCAAAACTTTCTTACATGAGGGTTATTAAACTACTTTAGTATTGGTATCGCATGCGTAACGTAGCCTTATAAGCTGATTCGATTTGTTTTTCGCTGCGTGTTCTGTTTCCTTAATTGCTAAACAGTGACTATACAGAATGTTTCAGAAATACTTTTACAAACTTCAGGTATGGGTTCCTTACACCACAAAAAGGAAAAAAGTTCATAAAACATATGCCCCATAATCCTTTGTTTTCTCGTTAGGAGGTGTTCAACACAGTGCTACACTTATAACAAACAAAACTCATAATAAATGCTGGAAATGTCCTCCTCTTGCTTCTATGCATGCCTGTACTCGTCGAATCATGGAATGTCGTACTCTGTCAAAAACTCCGGGATGGTGTCGAATGGTTTCACGGGCTTCCATGACACGTCGATTTCTGCATCCGGGATGGCTGCTCCATAAACCAATGATTTAAGATGCCCCCAGAGGTAAAAATCCACAGGATTGAGGTCAGGAGAACGTGCAGGCCATGGAACTGGTCCTCCTCTGCCTATCCATCGGTCATGGTAGATACCAGTCAGTGCATCTCGAAGAATGCGACTAAAATGTGCCGGAGCCAGGTATTTATCATATTTATCAGCAAGGCGACGATAAACAGCGACAAAGATTGGATGACTCGGTTGTCTTCGGTCTGGAAACTCCATCTGATAGAGCCGTGCAGCCTCGCGTCCATTACCATTCGCGCGACCATACATAAAAATCATGTCTGCCTGTTCACGAAATGAATATCCAGCAATGGTGGAACGAAATACGTGCAGTTAACTCACTACTGTACACAACTGAAACGTTGAAGATAGACTAATGACAAATGACAAACTAAACAAGTCTCCATGCCAACACTTCGCCATCTACCGTATGTAGTATAATGGGTCAATGCCTTCTATGAATGCATAGAGAAATGAAGTTTTGAAGTTGGACCCCAAAGACCGTTGAACTCACCTTTCATTGTGACAGGAATAACGCGAAAACCAAGGATTATGGGACATATGTTCATATGAACTTTTTTCCTTCTTTTGGTGTGAGGAACCCATACCCGAAATTTGTAAAAGAATTTCTGAAACGCCCGGTATATATATATTGGCATAAAATATTGGCGGTATTTGTCTTATTTTACATGTATTTCTGTTGGAGTTTGAAATTAGGAGTTTTATAGCCCATTTCCGTCAGAAAGAATAGGGCTTTTCGACAGCGAAAGAATTATCATTATCGGTTGAGTGGTTTTTGAGATTACTACAAATACATACATAATACACACGTAAGTAGTATTAGTCCCGGATGAGCCAATTGATTTAACGATAATCCTGCCGCTAGGGGCGCTGGTGTCGCTAGTGTCGGTGCGTGCGACGGCGGCGGCGGTGTGTTTGAAAAGCGCCCTGAGCGGTAGGATTATCGTTAAATGGGTTGGCTCATCCGGGACGAGTTGAAAGAATTGAGGAAGTGACGTGGAGTGTTTTGATTGGTTCGTTAATTTGGGGTGGGAGATGGAGGAAGGGAGATGGAGGAGTATGGAGGTCGCGTGATGGAGAGGAGCTGGGTGGCGAGGTGTTGTCTGTGCGGAGGTCGGTACTGAAAGAGGGGTAAAGATGGGGAGCGAGGGATAAAAAGTGTAACAGAAAGTGACGTGTGAAGTTGTGATTGGTGGGAATAAGAAGTGATTTTATTGGTGGAAAGGAGCAAATGAAGGTTGTTGATTGGTAAGAATAAGAGGGATTATGATTGGTGGAAAAGAAAAAGTTGTGGGAGTGGGGTATGTTGGAGGTGATGGGAAAGGTGAGTTTTGCTAGCAGCAAGATTTGCAAAAGCCTGTCTTGAACTGATCAGCAATTTTTGAACGTCGGATGGTAGTTTTCTTGAGTGGATAGAGAGATGGGGGCGATATGAGATGCGGTGGCGAAAATGGGGACTAGACAAGGTTGTTGAGACAAGAGGTTTAAGGACGAGGAAATTTGGAGGTTAGTGGTGAACACGGCGGTCGCAAGAGGTGGGGGTAAGGAGATGCAGTGGTGAGAATGGGAACTAAAAGAAGATGGGGGTAGCAAGAGTTTTAGAAGAGTAGATTTTGAGGTTAAAATAGTGGGAACTAAAAATGGCGGAGGGTCTACGACAAGGAGATGCGGTGAGAACTAAACAAGATGGCGGTCGCAAGAGGAGGGTAAGGAGATTTGAGGTTACAGTACGAAAACACGAAAGGATATATTCCTACGCCAAGCAGGTCCGAAAAATAATTATGCGTGTGGTACTTACCTGTTACCGGTGTGGATGCGTCACCAAAAGCGCGGCACGCGAGGCGGAAAAATAAAAGCAAACTGTTTTTGAAAATGCTTAACCAGCTTTAAGATCAACCAACATCACTACGCACTGATATACCTAGGTTTTTAAAGCGGTACAGACACCCTTTGCAGAGGCGTAATTTAACTATACCAAAAACCTGGTACTGGACCATCGTGATGGTCGCTAGCGTACGTAGGAGCAGGGTTCTCAAGCCGGTCGAAAGCGGTCAAAAACGTGTACGACGTAGGTGTTCGCAGTAGCTGCTGTCGAGTCAACCGTCGAGGTGTGAATAAACGAGATCTGTTCTCGCCGGCAATTTGGTTCGGAGATGTGAGCAGCGGCGAGGTGTTGTGTGTGCGGAGGTCGGGACTGAAAGAGGGAAAAGATGGGGAGCGAGGGATAAAAAGTGTAACAGAAAGTGACGTGTGAAGTTGTGATTGGTGGGAATAAGAAGTGATTTTATTGGTGGAAAGGAGCAAATGAAAGTTGCTGATTGGTAAGAATAAGAGAGGTTATGATTGGTGGAAAGAAAAAGGAATGGGGTATGTTGGAGGTGATGGGAAAGGTAAGTTTTGCTAGCAACAAGATTTGCAAAAGCCTGTCGTGAACTGATCAGCAATTTTTGAACGTTGGATGGTAGTTTTCTTGAGTGGATAGAGAGATGGGGCGATATGAGATGCGGTGGCGAAAATGGGAACTAAACAAGGTGGTTGAGACAAGAGGTTTAAGGACGAGGAAATTTGGAGGTTAGTGGTGAACACGGCGGTCGCAAGAGGTGGGGGTAAGGAGACGCAGTGGTGAGAATGGGAACTAAAAGAAGATGGGGTTAGCAAGAGTTTTAGAAGAGTAGATTTTGAGGTTAAAATAGTGGGAACTAAAAATGGCGGAGGGTCTGCGACAAGGAGATGCGGTGAGAACTAAACAAGATGGCGGTCGCAAGAGGAGGGTAAGGAGATTTGAGGTTACAGTACGAAAACACGAAAGGATATATTCCTACGCCAAGCAGGTCCGAAAAATAATTATGCGTGTGTTACTTACCTGTTACCGGTGTGGATGCGTCACCAAAAGCGCGGCACGCGAGGCGGAAAAATAAAAGCAAACTGTTTTTGAAAATGCTTAACCAGCTTTAAGATCAACCAACATCACTACGCACTGATATACCTAGGTTTTTAAAGCGGTACAGACACCCTTTGCAGAGGCGTAATTTAACTATACCAAAACCTGGTACTGGACCATCGTGATGGTCGCTAGCGTACGTAGGAGCAGGGTTCTCAAGCCGGTCGAAAGCGGTCAAAAACGTGTACGACGTAGGTGTTGGCAGTAGCTGCTGCCGAGGCAACCGTCGAGGTGCGAATGAACGAGATCTGTTCTTGCAGGCAATCTGGTTGAGAGATGAGAGGCGCGGTGGTAAAAATGTGAACTAAATAAGATGGCGGAGGCACGAAGTTGAGGTTAAGGAGCGGCGAGGTGTTGACTGTGCGGCGGTTGGGGTCTGAAAGAGGGGGAAAGATGGCGAACGAGGGATAAAAAGTATAACAGAAAGTGACGTGTGAAGTTGTCATTGGTGGGAATAAGAAGTGATGTTATTGGTGGAAAGGAACAAATGAAAGTTGCTGATTGGCGAGAATAAGAGAGATTATGATTGGTGGAAAGAAAAAAAGGTGTGGGAGTGGGGTATGTTGGAGGTGATGGAAAAGGCAAGTTTTGCTACCAACAACATTTGCAAAAGCCTATCCAGAACTCATCAGCAATTTTAAATAACTAGTGTTTCGGGGGTTTTCTCTGGTTGGTAGACGAATGCAAGCTGTTTCTACCATACTTATATTATTCGTCTTTTTGCTTTTTTTTAAAAAATAACTAGTTTTTTTTTTTTTTTTTTTTTTTTTTTTGGGAGTTTTCTGCGGATGGTAAACAAATGCAAGCTCTTTCTGCTTTTTCATAGGTTTTCCCTGGTCGGTAGGCGTTTTCTGCACTGGTTGACGAAGGCGTTTCTAATTTTCGAGGTTTTCTCAGGTTTTTTAGCGGTTGTCCCTGCCCGGTAGGCAAACGATGAAGTTTTACCTTGTCGGCGCACGGATACTAGGCACGTACCCGCGCGCGCACACACACACACACAGAGAGACAGATAGACACACAGACAGGCACACACACACACACGGACATGTTTCCAAAAATGCTTTTTTTTTTTTTTTTTTTTTTTTTTTTATTCAGGAGGTCTCAAAACGTGTATTTCCGGTGAAATCTCGGTATCGAATTTTTGGGCGGAATGCAATACTTCCCCTACTTACTATACGTAGTAGAGAAAGTAAAAAAAGTATTGAAAAATTTAAGGAAATAACAAGCAATATCTCAAAAGTGTACTATCTTGTTTTCAAGGGTTTTCCAGATCGGTAAGCGTTAGAATACTCTTAGAGCTTTTTTCAGGTTTTTTAGCGGTTGTCCCTGGCCGGTAGGCAAATGATAAAGTTTTTCTATAACGTTGTCGTTTTGGCTTGTGGCGAACGGATCCTAGGCACGTACTCGCGCGCGCGCGCACACACACACACACACACACACACACACACTAAAATAGTAGCGTATAAAAAAAACTGATGTGTTACACTGACATGACTTTTTCTCTACTGTTGTACAATCTAATTGGTAGCTTTTAAGCGATAGTCAAATATTTTAACGCCGGTTGCTATGTGGCGAATTCCATTCTGTTTGCATGTTTAGGACATAAAAAAAAAAAAAAAAAATGAATAAACGAATTTGAGAAAAAGTATAAGTATTGGAAAATTTAAGGGAATAACAAGCAATATCTCGAAAATGGTTCACTCAACAAAAAATGTATATGACATAAATTGTGTATTTTAACGCGATCTACATTTTTTGTGTAGTAAAATTTTGTCTATCTCTTATGGTTTACCAGTTATGCAAAAGTCGTTCACAATGAAGAATACTTTTGGAGACATTCCCAGAAAATTCGAGATATACATTTCATTTGTCATGACATTATCTTAAACATATGATATTTTCATCAAAATCGTTAAAGCAATTTTTGAGAAAAGTACAATTTTCGAAAAATGTTTCATGTAAAGGGTAGTGTGGGGTGGGGGGATTTTCTTGAAAACCTTCGTGTCGCATCCTTGGAAGATACTGAACCTAAATACCAAGTTTGGTGTTTATCCGACTGTTCGTTTTTTAGTTATGCTGTTCACAGACACACACACACACACACACACACACACACGGACATGTTTCCAAAAATGCTTTTTTTTTGGATTCAGTGATTCTCAAAACATGTATTTGCAGTGAAATCTCGGTATCGAATTTTTGGGTGGAATGCAATACTTCCCCTACTTACTATACGTAGTAGAGAAAGTAAAAATGAGTAACGCATTTGAGAAAAAGAATAAGTATTGGAAAATTTAAGGAAATAACAAGCAATATCTCGAAAATGGTTCACTCAACTAAAAAAAATGTATATGACATAAATTGTGTATTTTAACGCGATCTACATTTTATGTGTAGTAAAATTTTGTGTATCTCTTATGGTTTACCAGTTATGCAAAAGTCGTTCACAATGAAGAATACTTTTGGAGACATTCCCAGAAAATTCGAGATATACATTTCATTTCTCATAACATTATCTTAAACATGCGATATTTTAATCAAAATCGTTAGAGCCATTTTCGAAAAATCTTCCATGTAAAGGGTAGTCTGGGGTGGGGGGGGGATTTTCTTGAAAACCTTCGTGTCGCATCTCTGGAAGATACTGAACCTAAATACCAAGTTTGGTGCTTATCCGACTGTTCGTTTTTGAGTTATGCTGTTCACAGACACACACAGACACACACACGGACATGTTTCCAAAAATGCTTTTTTTGGATTCAGGAGGTCTCAAAACACGTATTTCCGGTGAAATCTCGGTATCGAATTTTTGGGTGGAATGCAATACTTCCCCTACTTACTATACGTAGTAGAGAAAGTAAAAATGAATAACGCATTTGAGAAAAAGTATAAGTATTGGAAAATTTAAAGGAAATAACAAGCAATATCTCGAAAAACGGTTCACTCAACAAAATAAATGTATATGGCATAAGTTGTGTATTTTAACGCGATCTACATTTTTTGTGTAGCAAACTTTTGTCTATCTCTTACGGTTTATCAGTTATGAAAAAGTCGTTCACAATGAAGAATTCTTTTGGACACATTCCCAGAAAATTCGAGATATACATTTCATTTCTCTCGACATTATCTTAAATATATGATATTTTCATCAAAATCGTTAGAGCCATTTTTTAATACAAAGAGAACGGGATTTCACAAGTGAAACAGTACTGTGATAACGATACCACTGAAACAAAAAAAAAATCTGATGTGTAACACTCACATGACTTTCTCAACTCTTGTACAAAGTATTTTTACAAACGCTTATTCCCCATCTAGTTCATGTTAATCGAGATAAACATTTGCAAAATCTATTTTATTGCTAATTTTCTTGTATAAAAAAAAAAATCTGATGTGTAACACTCACATGACGTTCTCTACTCTTGTACAAAGTATTTTTACAAACGCTTATGCTCCATCTAGTTCATGTTAATCGAGATAAACATTTGCAAACTCTATTTTATTGCTAATTTTCTTGTAGATGTAGGGGAAAATATATTTACAAGGGGAATATAGAAAAACAGTAGCCTTTAAGCACATACATATCTCTTAATAGCTGGTTGCTATGTGCAACACCATTCTTTTTGCCACAGATTAATACTGTTTGCATATCAAAGACAAAAAAAAATGAATAACGAAGCCCCATTTGAGAAAATAAATATTGGAAAATTAACAAACAATATCTGGAAAACGGTTCACTCAACAACAAAAATGTATATTACATAAGATGTGTATTTTAACGCGATCTACATTTTTTGTGTAGTAAAATTTTGTCTATCTCTTACGGTTTTTCAGTTATGAAAAAGACGTTCACAATGAAGAATACTTTTGGAGACATTCCCAGAAAATTCGAGATATACATTTCATTTCTCACGACATTATATTAAACATACGATATTTTTCATCAAAATCGTTAGAGCCATTTTTTTTAATACAAAGAGAACGGGATTTCACAAGTGAAACAGTACTGTGATAACGATACCAACAAAACTAATTATTATTCACCCACTGAAACACATAAAAAAAATCTGATGTGTAACACTCACATGACTTTTCTCATCTCTTGTACAAAGTATTTTTACAAACGCTTATTCCCCATCTAGTTCATGTTAATCGAGATAAACATTTGCAAACTCTGTTTTATTGCTAATTTTGTTGTAGATGTAGGGAAAATATATTTACAAGGGGAATATAGAAAAACAGTAGCCTTTAAGCACATACATATCTCTTAATAGCTGGTTGCTATGTGCAGTACCATTCTTTTTGCCACAGATTAATACTCTTTGCATATCAAAGACAAAAAAAAAATGAATAACGAATTCCCATTTGAGAAAATAACTATTGGAAAGTTTAAGTAAATAACAAGCAATATCTCGAAAACGGTTCACTCAACAATAAAGATGTATATGACATAAGTTGTGTATTTTAACGCGATCTACATACTTTCGTACTCACCTATAAGATATAGAGGGTAGAGGTCGTACGAACGTAGCACTTTGAGAATCTATATTCAACAGTTGGTGTTACTCCTTAGAAAGGAAGTATCTGCTGATTTTTATTTAATTCTTTACATTTTACATAACACGTATGCACTGGCACAACACAAAAGCACTACACACAATACTCAGTTTTAATATTTGCACTAATAACATCAGGAATAACTGAAGTCTGCAAACAGTCATTTCCGATGTGCAGCCTTACGTACAGAAAACGTGTGTGGCTGATCTATGTGTAAAAAGAGCCTGAGAGCGGATGTACGTCAGCGGTAAAATCTTTTAAATGCATTTTTATTGGCGATGGTAGAAATCGTGCAGTGGTGGATCGTGAAAATTCATATAAATGGATGTATCACCTCATAATAAGCCTCTATATACCAAGAATATTGAGTTTTTAAAAAGTCAGCAACTGTACCTGTGTTTCTATACGTGAACGTCAGATGGCAGCTTCGATACGTGTCCACGGAGACCTTAGTGCTAGGCAACTGTACCTCTGTTTCTATACGTGAACGGCAGATTGCAGCTTCGATACGTGTCCACGGAGACCTTAGTGCTAGGCAACTGTACCTCTGTTTCTATACGTGAACGGCAGATTGCAGCTTCGATACGTGTCCACGGAGACCTTAGTGCTAGGCAACTGCACCTCTGTTTCTATACGTGAACGGCAGATTGCAGCTTCGATACGTGTCCACGGAGACCTTAGCGCTAGGCAACTGCACCTCTGTTTCTATACGTGAACGGCAGATTGCAGCTTCGATACGTGTCCACGGAGACCTTAGTGCTAGACAACTGTACCTCTGTTTCTATACGTGAACGGCAGATTGCAGCTTCGATACGTGTCCACGGAGACCTTAGTGCTAGGCAACTGTACCTCTGTTTCTATACGTGAACGGCAGATTGCAGCTTCGATACGTGTCCACGGAGACCTTAGTGCTAGGCAACTGCACCTCTGTTTGTATACGTGAACGGCAGATTGCAGCTTCGATACGTATCCACGGAGACCTTAGTGCTAGGCAACTGCACCTCTGTTTCTATACGTGAACGGCAGATTGCAGCTTCAATACGTGTCCACGGAGACCTTAGTGCTAGGCAACTGTACCTCTGTTTCTATACGTGAACGGGAGATTGCAGCTTCGATACGTGTCCACGGAGACCTTAGTGCTAGGCAACTGCACCTCTGTTTCTATACGTGAACGTCAGATTGCAGCTTCGATACGTGTCCACGGAGACCTTAGTGCTAGGCAACTGCACCTCTGTTTCTATACGTGAACGGCAGATTGCAGCTTCGATACGTATCCACGGGGACCTTAGTGCTAGGGAACTGCACCTCTGTTTGTATACGTGAACGGCAGATTGCAGCTTCAATACGTGTACACGGAGACCTTAGTGCTAGGCAGCTGTACCTCTGTTTCTATACGTGAACGGCAGATTGCAGCTTCGATACGTGTCCACGGAGATCTTAGTGCTAGGCAGCTATACCTGTTTCTATACGTCAACGGCAGATTGCAGCTTCGATACGTGTTCACGGAGACCTTAGTGCTAGGCAACTGTACCTGTGTTTCTATACGTGTCCACGGAGACCTTAGTGCTAGACAACTGTACCTCTGTTTCTATACGTGAACGGCAGATTGCAGCTTCAATACGTGTCCACGGAGACCTTAGTGCTAGTGCTAGGCAACTATACCTCTGTTTCTATACGTGAACGGCAGATTGCAGGTTCGATACGTGTCCACGGAGATCTTAGTGCTAGGCAACTATACCTGTTTCTATACGTGAACGGCAGATTGCAGCTTCGATACGTGTCCACGGAGACCTTAGTGCTAGGCAACTGTACCTGTGTTTCTATACGTGAACGTCAGATGGCAGCTTCGATACGTGTCCACGGAGACCTTAGTGTTAGGCAACTGTACCTCTGTTTCTATACGTGAACGGCAGATTGCAGCTTCGATACGTGTCCACGGAGACCTTTCGCTTCAGGTGACAAAATAACACTAGGCACTTGTGTGCCGTGGTGTAAGCCGCAATCACGGTATTGGTAGCGTGGATCTCCTTGGGGCTCTCCTCGGAGTTACCTCAACACCACGTACATGACCTGGTTCGTCACGGGTACGCAGGTCTGCACTACCACTTCCTCGGCGTTGAGCAGGCCCAGGAGGCGATCGTACCGGTACACCAGCTAGCACGTGGACATGTTATCGCGCTGTGGTGTTGCGTGTGCGAGGTATGGAAACTCAAGGACGCAAAACATGCACGACCGAGGGTTAAAAAGCAGAACAAGTAGTGACGTGGAGCGTTGTGATTGGTGTAAATAAGACGATCTCTGATAGGTGGACAAATTGAAATAACGTGATGTGATAGGCGAAAATAAAATCAAAGGTGATTGGATGAAAAATGACGAGAAGGAATTAGCGGTGAATTTGTGAACTAAGATGGCGAAGATTTTTTTTTTTTTTAAAAAAAAGAATAATATAAGTACGGCAACTGTAACGGTTTACGGCAAACGCGCGCCGCGCAATGCGTCACGCCGGGCATCTTGCTCAATATGATTTTTGTTTTATTGCCCGGGCGTGACGCATTGCGCGGCGCGCGTTTGCCGTAAACCGTTACAGTTGCCGTACTTATATTATCCTTTTTTTTAAAAAAAAAAAAAATCTTCGCCATCTTAGTTCACAAATTCACCGCTAATTCCTTCTCGTCATTTTTCATCCAATCACCTTTGATTTTATTTTCGCCTATCACATCACGTTATTTCAATTTGTCCACCTATCAGAGATCGTCTTATTTACACCAATCACAACGCTCCACGTCACTACTTGTTCTGCTTTTTAACCCTCGGTCGTGCATGTTTTGCGTCCTTGAGTTTCCATACCTCGCACACGCAACACCACAGCGCGATAACATGTCCACGTGCTAGCTGGTGTACCGGTACGATCGCCTCCTGGGCCTGCTCAACGCCGAGGAAGTGGTAGTGCAGACCTGCGTACCCGTGACGAACCAGGTCATGTACGTGGTGTTGAGGTAACTCCGAGGAGAGCCCCAAGGAGATCCACGCTACCAATACCGTGATTGCGGCTTACACCACGGCACACAAGTGCCTAGTGTTATTTTGTCACCTGAAGCGAAAGGTCTCCGTGGACACGTATCGAAGCTGCAATCTGCCGTTCACGTATAGAAACAGAGGTACAGTTGCCTAACACTAAGGTCTCCGTGGACACGTATCGAAGCTGCCATCTGACGTTCACGTATAGAAACACAGGTACAGTTGCCTAGCACTAAGGTCTCCGTGGACACGTATCGAAGCTGCAATCTGCCGTTCACGTATAGAAACAGGTATAGTTGCCTAGCACTAAGATCTCCGTGGACACGTATCGAACCTGCAATCTGCCGTTCACGTATAGAAACAGAGGTATAGTTGCCTAGCACTAGCACTAAGGTCTCCGTGGACACGTATCGAAGCTGCCATCTGACGTTCACGTATAGAAACACAGGTACAGTTGCTGACTTTTTAAAAACTCAATATTCTTGGTATATAGAGGCTTATTATGAGGTGATACATCCATTTATATGAATTTTCACGATCCACCACTGCACGATTTCTACCATCGCCAATAAAAATGCATTTAAAAGATTTTACCGCTGACGTACATCCGCTCTCAGGCTCTTTTTACACATAGATCAGCCACACACGTTTTCTGTACGTAAGGCTGCACATCGGAAATGACTGTTTGCAGACTTCAGTTATTCCTGATGTTATTAGTGCAAATATTAAAACTGAGTATTGTGTGTAGTGCTTTTGTGTTGTGCCAGTGCATACGTGTTATGTAAAATGTAAAGAATTAAATAAAAATCAGCAGATACTTCCTTTCTAAGGAGTAACACCAACTGTTGAATATAGATTCTCAAAGTGCTACGTTCGTACGACCTCTACCCTCTATATCTTATAGGTGAGTACGAAAGTATGTAGATCGCGTTAAAATACACAACTTATGTCATATACATCTTTATTGTTGAGTGAACCGTTTTCGAGATATTGCTTGTTATTTACTTAAACTTTCCAATAGTTATTTTCTCAAATGGGAATTCGTTATTCATTTTTTTTTTGTCTTTGATATGCAAAGAGTATTAATCTGTGGCAAAAAGAATGGTACTGCACATAGCAACCAGCTATTAAGAGATATGTATGTGCTTAAAGGCTACTGTTTTTCTATATTCCCCTTGTAAATATATTTTCCCTACATCTACAACAAAATTAGCAATAAAACAGAGTTTGCAAATGTTTATCTCGATTAACATGAACTAGATGGGGAATAAGCGTTTGTAAAAATACTTTGTACAAGAGATGAGAAAAGTCATGTGAGTGTTACACATCAGATTTTTTTTATGTGTTTCAGTGGGTGAATAATAATTAGTTTTGTTGGTATCGTTATCACAGTACTGTTTCACTTGTGAAATCCCGTTCTCTTTGTATTAAAAAAAATGGCTCTAACGATTTTGATGAAAAATATCGTATGTTTAATATAATGTCGTGAGAAATGAAATGTATATCTCGAATTTTCTGGGAATGTCTCCAAAAGTATTCTTCATTGTGAACGTCTTTTTCATAACTGAAAAACCGTAAGAGATAGACAAAATTTTACTACACAAAAAATGTAGATCGCGTTAAAATACACATCTTATGTAATATACATTTTTGTTGTTGAGTGAACCGTTTTCCAGATATTGTTTGTTAATTTTCCAATATTTATTTTCTCAAATGGGGCTTCGTTATTCATTTTTTTTTGTCTTTGATATGCAAACAGTATTAATCTGTGGCAAAAAGAATGGTGTTGCACATAGCAACCAGCTATTAAGAGATATGTATGTGCTTAAAGGCTACTGTTTTTCTATATTCCCCTTGTAAATATATTTTCCCCTACATCTACAAGAAAATTAGCAATAAAATAGAGTTTGCAAATGTTTATCTCGATTAACATGAACTAGATGGAGCATAAGCGTTTGTAAAAATACTTTGTACAAGAGTAGAGAACGTCATGTGAGTGTTACACATCAGATTTTTTTTTTTATACAAGAAAATTAGCAATAAAATAGATTTTGCAAATGTTTATCTCGATTAACATGAACTAGATGGGGAATAAGCGTTTGTAAAAATACTTTGTACAAGAGTTGAGAAAGTCATGTGAGTGTTACACATCAGATTTTTTTTTTGTTTCAGTGGTATCGTTATCACAGTACTGTTTCACTTGTGAAATCCCGTTCTCTTTGTATTAAAAAATGGCTCTAACGATTTTGATGAAAATATCATATATTTAAGATAATGTCGAGAGAAATGAAATGTATATCTCGAAATTTCTGGGAATGTCTCCAAAAGAATTCTTCATTGTGAACGACTTTTTCATAACTGATAAACCGTAAGAGATAGACAAAAGTTTGCTACACAAAAAATGTAGATCGCGTTAAAATACACAACTTATGCCATATACATTTATTTTGTTGAGTGAACCGTTTTTCGAGATATTGCTTGTTATTTCCTTTAAATTTTCCAATACTTATACTTTTTCTCAAATGCGTTATTCATTTTTACTTTCTCTACTACGTATAGTAAGTAGGGGAAGTATTGCATTCCACCCAAAAATTCGATACCGAGATTTCACCGGAAATACGTGTTTTGAGACCTCCTGAATCCAAAAAAAGCATTTTTGGAAACATGTCCGTGTGTGTGTCTGTGTGTGTCTGTGAACAGCATAACTCAAAAACGAACAGTCGGATAAGCACCAAACTTGGTATTTAGGTTCAGTATCTTCCAGAGATGCGACACGAAGGTTTTCAAGAAAATCCCCCCCCCCCACCCCAGACTACCCTTTACATGGAAGATTTTTCGAAAATGGCTCTAACGATTTTGATTAAAATATCGCATGTTTAAGATAATGTTATGAGAAATGAAATGTATATCTCGAATTTTCTGGGAATGTCTCCAAAAGTATTCTTCATTGTGAACGACTTTTGCATAACTGGTAAACCATAAGAGATACACAAAATTTTACTACACATAAAATGTAGATCGCGTTAAAATACACAATTTATGTCATATACATTTTTTTTAGTTGAGTGAACCATTTTCGAGATATTGCTTGTTATTTCCTTAAATTTTCCAATACTTATTCTTTTTCTCAAATGCGTTACTCATTTTTACTTTCTCTACTACGTATAGTAAGTAGGGGAAGTATTGCATTCCACCCAAAAATTCGATACCGAGATTTCACTGCAAATACATGTTTTGAGAATCACTGAATCCAAAAAAAAAGCATTTTTGGAAACATGTCCGTGTGTGTGTGTGTGTGTGTGTGTGTCTGTGAACAGCATAACTAAAAAACGAACAGTCGGATAAACACCAAACTTGGTATTTAGGTTCAGTATCTTCCAAGGATGCGACACGAAGGTTTTCAAGAAAATCCCCCCACCCCACACTACCCTTTACATGAAACATTTTTCGAAAATTGTACTTTTCTCAAAAATTGCTTTAACGATTTTGATGAAAATATCATATGTTTAAGATAATGTCATGACAAATGAAATGTATATCTCGAATTTTCTGGGAATGTCTCCAAAAGTATTCTTCATTGTGAACGACTTTTGCATAACTGGTAAACCATAAGAGATAGACAAAATTTTACTACACAAAAAATGTAGATCGCGTTAAAATACACAATTTATGTCATATACATTTTTTGTTGAGTGAACCATTTTCGAGATATTGCTTGTTATTCCCTTAAATTTTCCAATACTTATACTTTTTCTCAAATTCGTTTATTCATTTTTTTTTTTTTTTTTTATGTCCTAAACATGCAAACAGAATGGAATTCGCCACATAGCAACCGGCGTTAAAATATTTGACTATCGCTTAAAAGCTACCAATTAGATTGTACAACAGTAGAGAAAAAGTCATGTCAGTGTAACACATCAGTTTTTTTTATACGCTACTATTTTAGTGTGTGTGTGTGTGTGTGTGTGTGTGTGCGCGCGCGCGCGAGTACGTGCCTAGGATCCGTTCGCCACAAGCCAAAACGACAACGTTATAGAAAAACTTTATCATTTGCCTACCGGCCAGGGACAACCGCTAAAAAACCTGAAAAAAGCTCTAAGAGTATTCTAACGCTTACCGATCTGGAAAACCCTTGAAAACAAGATAGTACACTTTTGAGATATTGCTTGTTATTTCCTTAAATTTTTCAATACTTTTTTTACTTTCTCTACTACGTATAGTAAGTAGGGGAAGTATTGCATTCCGCCCAAAAATTCGATACCAAGATTTCACCGGAAATACACGTTTTGAGACCTCCTGAATAAAAAAAAAAAAAAAAAAAAAAAAAAAAAAAAAGCATTTTTGGAAACATGTCCGTGTGTGTGTGTGTGCCTGTCTGTGTGTCTATCTGTCTCTCTGTGTGTGTGTGTGTGCGCGCGCGGGTACGTGCCTAGTATCCGTGCGCCGACAAGGTAAAACTTCATCGTTTGCCTACCGGGCAGGGACAACCGCTAAAAAACCTGAGAAAACCTCGAAAATTAGAAACGCCTTCGTCAACCAGTGCAGAAAACGCCTACCGACCAGGGAAAACCTATGAAAAAGCAGAAAGAGCTTGCATTTGTTTACCATCCGCAGAAAACTCCCAAAAAAAAAAAAAAAAAAAAAAACTAGTTATTTTTTAAAAAAAAGCAAAAGGACGAATAATATAAGTATGGTAGAAACAGCTTGCATTCGTCTACCAACCAGAGAAAACCCCCGAAACACTAGTTATTTAAAATTGCTGATGAGTTCTGGATAGGCTTTTGCAAATGTTGTTGGTAGCAAAACTTGCCTTTTCCATCACCTCCAACATACCCCACTCCCACACCTTTTTTTCTTTCCACCAATCATAATCTCTCTTATTCTCGCCAATCAGCAACTTTCATTTGTTCCTTTCCACCAATAACATCACTTCTTATTCCCACCAATGACAACTTCACACGTCACTTTCTGTTATACTTTTTATCCCTCGTTCGCCATCTTTCCCCCTCTTTCAGACCCCAACCGCCGCACAGTCAACACCTCGCCGCTCCTTAACCTCAACTTCGTGCCTCCGCCATCTTATTTAGTTCACATTTTTACCACCGCGCCTCTCATCTCTCAACCAGATTGCCTGCAAGAACAGATCTCGTTCATTCGCACCTCGACGGTTGCCTCGGCAGCAGCTACTGCCAACACCTACGTCGTACACGTTTTTGACCGCTTTCGACCGGCTTGAGAACCCTGCTCCTACGTACGCTAGCGACCATCACGATGGTCCAGTACCAGGTTTTGGTATAGTTAAATTACGCCTCTGCAAAGGGTGTCTGTACCGCTTTAAAAACCTAGGTATATCAGTGCGTAGTGATGTTGGTTGATCTTAAAGCTGGTTAAGCATTTTCAAAAACAGTTTGCTTTTATTTTTCCGCCTCGCGTGCCGCGCTTTTGGTGACGCATCCACACCGGTAACAGGTAAGTAACACACGCATAATTATTTTTCGGACCTGCTTGGCGTAGGAATATATCCTTTCGTGTTTTCGTACTGTAACCTCAAATCTCCTTACCCTCCTCTTGCGACCGCCATCTTGTTTAGTTCTCACCGCATCTCCTTGTCGCAGACCCTCCGCCATTTTTAGTTCCCACTATTTTAACCTCAAAATCTACTCTTCTAAAACTCTTGCTAACCCCATCTTCTTTTAGTTCCCATTCTCACCACTGCGTCTCCTTACCCCCACCTCTTGCGACCGCCGTGTTCACCACTAACCTCCAAATTTCCTCGTCCTTAAACCTCTTGTCTCAACCACCTTGTTTAGTTCCCATTTTCGCCACCGCATCTCATATCGCCCCATCTCTCTATCCACTCAAGAAAACTACCATCCAACGTTCAAAAATTGCTGATCAGTTCACGACAGGCTTTTGCAAATCTTGTTGCTAGCAAAACTTACCTTTCCCATCACCTCCAACATACCCCATTCCTTTTTCTTTCCACCAATCATAACCTCTCTTATTCTTACCAATCAGCAACTTTCATTTGCTCCTTTCCACCAATAAAATCACTTCTTATTCCCACCAATCACAACTTCACACGTCACTTTCTGTTACACTTTTTATCCCTCGCTCCCCATCTTTTCCCTCTTTCAGTCCCGACCTCCGCACACACAACACCTCGCCGCTGCTCACATCTCCGAACCAAATTGCCGGCGAGAACAGATCTCGTTTATTCACACCTCGACGGTTGACTCGACAGCAGCTACTGCGAACACCTACGTCGTACACGTTTTTGACCGCTTTCGACCGGCTTGAGAACCCTGCTCCTACGTACGCTAGCGACCATCACGATGGTCCAGTACCAGGTTTTTGGTATAGTTAAATTACGCCTCTGCAAAGGGTGTCTGTACCGCTTTAAAAACCTAGGTATATCAGTGCGTAGTGATGTTGGTTGATCTTAAAGCTGGTTAAGCATTTTCAAAAACAGTTTGCTTTTATTTTTCCGCCTCGCGTGCCGCGCTTTTGGTGACGCATCCACACCGGTAACAGGTAAGTACCACACGCATAATTATTTTTCGGACCTGCTTGGCGTAGGAATATATCCTTTCGTGTTTTCGTACTGTAACCTCAAATCTCCTTACCCTCCTCTTGCGACCGCCATCTTGTTTAGTTCTCACCGCATCTCCTTGTCGTAGACCCTCCGCCATTTTTAGTTCCCACTATTTTAACCTCAAAATCTACTCTTCTAAAACTCTTGCTACCCCCATCTTCTTTTAGTTCCCATTCTCACCACTGCATCTCCTTACCCCCACCTCTTGCGACCGCCGTGTTCACCACTAACCTCCAAATTTCCTCGTCCTTAAACCTCTTGTCTCAACAACCTTGTCTAGTCCCCATTTTCGCCACCGCATCTCATATCGCCCCCATCTCTCTATCCACTCAAGAAAACTACCATCCGACGTTCAAAAATTGCTGATCAGTTCAAGACAGGCTTTTGCAAATCTTGCTGCTAGCAAAACTCACCTTTCCCATCACCTCCAACATACCCCACTCCCACAACTTTTTCTTTTCCACCAATCATAATCCCTCTTATTCTTACCAATCAACAACCTTCATTTGCTCCTTTCCACCAATAAAATCACTTCTTATTCCCACCAATCACAACTTCACACGTCACTTTCTGTTACACTTTTTATCCCTCGCTCCCCATCTTTACCCCTCTTTCAGTACCGACCTCCGCACAGACAACACCTCGCCACCCAGCTCCTCTCCATCACGCGACCTCCATACTCCTCCATCTCCCTTCCTCCATCTCCCACCCCAAATTAACGAACCAATCAAAACACTCCACGTCACTTCCTCAATTCTTTCAACTCGTCCCGGATGAGCCAACCCATTTAACGATAATCCTACCGCTCAGGGCGCTTTTCAAACACACCGCCGCCGCCGTCGCACGCACCGACACTAGCGACACCAGCGCCCCTAGCGGCAGGATTATCGTTAAATCAATTGGCTCATCCGGGACTAATACTACTCACGTACGTACAAACTTTCTCTCTATAATATTAGTATAAGGCGCCACCGTGGCCGAGCTTTTTAGACCGCTCACCTTTCACCAAGGGTTCAATCTCAGGGACCCGCATGTGGGGTTTGTGGTGGATAAAGCGGTGTCTGGGCGAGTTTTCTCCGGTTTTCCCCGCCGTGTTTCATTGCACCGGTGCTCCATCATCACCTTTCCTGTCATTCATTTCTCATCTGCATCGTATCATCCACTTCCTCGCCCTCATCCCAGGAGGCTGATCCCCTGGTTTCTCTCGGATCCCTAGGCCTTCTGCCCCTTGTCAGACGTCTGCCCCGGGAGTTGTCAGACGTCTTGGGGAGAGCGAGTCCTCGGTTCAGATGGGCGTTAAGGAGGGAAGGCTATGACCCAGTTGGGCTGCTTCTGCCTCGTAGTTAGTTAACATTGGTATAAATCTACACTTACGTAACTAATGCCGCCGGACTTATAGACTTTTATTTACTCTCTGTTTTAAGATAGGAGTTTGCCTACATTCGGTAAACCGTATTTATAGCCAGTATTAAATGAACAATTTCCAGCTATATTATTGATTTATACTACATAGAGATATAAATCAATATTAAACAAGAATTGTACATAATAATATAATTCACCAAGAAATATGTTAGAATATTTAGCAGTCAAAAATGCAAAACGCAGATTGTAACTTAGATAAGTAAGGAACGGGCGAGCTAGCTAATTCCAGGTAAAAAATAATTCTAGGTAGAACCCATCTTTCCCAAGCTAATGAGCATGGAACTTGAAGCAATAAGGAGAGATTGAAAGAGAAAGATATAGAAAGGAAAGAGGCAGAGATATTGAATCTACTTCCGGACGGGTCACTGGAACGCGTATGCGAAAAACTTTGGAGCAGAATATTTTCATACATAATAAGGTAACGCGGTCTGAGGACCAATTAGAAAGGCACGAAGGTGAGCTTCACTAGACTTAGGTATAAAAGGGGAACGAAAGCCACAGCTTTTCGCTCTCTTATAGAATCTCGTCGACACACAGTGATACTCTCTGGACCACACGGAAGCACGTGTTTGCGCATAAGGTTGGGAAGCGTGTGCAGTTAGATTAGGCTCTTAGTTATTATTATGGTGGGAATTGTTAAAATGGGAAAAGCTAGCCGCCTATAATCATTTATTTGATAATAAACCACATTTTTAAGGGAAATACAGTGTAGTTTAATTTGTCTCACCTACGAAAACCCTGTGACCAGTGAAATTAATTAGATAGTTATTATTAGGAATGGAGAAATCAGCAGCCGCTGAGCAGCAATAGCCGGGTACCAGAACACTAAAGCAGAGGGCATCAACAGAGGAACAACGTTTTCCCGCTACAGATTCCATGTTGTACAGGTTTTTCCATGACTATTTACTCTTGCGTCACTGACCGCTGGGTCAATGACTTTCTGGTCTTAATGTACTACAAGGATTACAAAGGCAGTGATTGGGTGGTGTTCGTTTTTGCGAGTTCTTGTAAGTTATTACAAAGTGAAAGCAGGGACAGATAATAAATACCAGCGCCGAAACGTATTAAAAGTGAATGGATATTAATTATTCGTGTCGGAGTTTCTTCTTCTTCTTCATTATCATCATCTTCTGCTCCCCCAGCTTCCTGAATACACTTAAATATTTCTTTCTAGTGTAAATAATATTACTGCAAGGCTACTGTAACTTCTGCTGTCGAGAGGTCAGCGTTTTGGCTTCTCAACCCAGAGATGGTCCCGCGTTAAATTCCAGGCTGGGTTGGGGTGCTTTTCTTTAACCAGGAACATTCTCTATCCTCCGAGAGTGTGCGAGTGGATGTTAGTGTGTTTCATGATGAAAAGACTTAAGAAAACCAACGTTTGAGCTACAGTTCAGCGAGTGATAAGCACCACCAATTGTTTCTCAAGTCAAAGCCCCGATATGATCAAAGAAGTTAAAGGGGGCTATACAAATGAAACAATTAAACAAATTGATGTTACATTCACATGACTTTCTCTACCTCTATTGTTTATTGGGAATACAAGTTTTTCTTACGAAATCTTATTTTTATATCTATACGTTTTAATCCAAATGAGCCGTTGAAGAAACAGTTACATTACACATTTCGTTATAGATATAAAGGGAACAGCGACAGTCAAATGTTTAAGAATTGGACGTTATATGCTGGCCCTAAAATTCCATACTGTTTCCATGAAATCGTGAGAAACAGCTGAATGTTGAAAGGACTTTAAGAGAATGACCAAGTATTGAAGAACTCCAACTTTTAATAAAGGATTTCTCATAAATGGCTCATGCCACAAAAAGGGTTATTGGAAATAAATTGTGTGTTTTAAAGAGATCTACATTTTTTGTGTGATATGAAATTTGCGAATAAGTCTCAATTTTCGTTTTTATTTTGCCTGCAGCTCATGGCAAGCTGTATAATTTAATAATACAGGAGTTATTTTTAGAAGGATGTTAGATATCACTTGTATTATTACTTTCTCTACTACGTACAGTAAGTAGGGGAAGTATTGTATTCCACCCAAAAATTCGATACCGAGATTTCACCGGAAATATATGTTTTGAGGCCCCCTGAATCCAAAAAAAGCATTCTTGGAAACATGTCCGTGTGTGTGTCTGTAAACAGCATAACTCAGAAACGAACAGTCGGATAAACACCAAACTTGGTATTTAGGTTCAGTATGTTCAGAGATGCGACACGATGGTTTTCAAGAAAATCCCCCACCCCAGATTACTTATTACATGAAACATTTTTCAAAAATTTTAATTTTCTCAAAAATAGCTCTAACGATTTTGATTAAAATATCATATGTTTAAGATATTTTCATGACAAATAAAATGTATATCTTGAATTTTCTGGGAATGTATCCAAAAGTATTTTTCATTGTGAACGACCTTTACATAACTGGTAAACCATAATAGATAGACAAAATTTTACTACACAATTTATGTCATATACATTTCCTTTGTTGAGTGAACCGTTTTCGAGATATTGCTTGTTATTCCCTCAAATTTTCCAATACTTATCTTTTTCTCAAATTCGTTATTCATTTTTTTTTATGTCCTGGACATGCAAAGAGAATGGAATACGCCACATAGCAACCAGCTCTTAAAAAATTTGACTATCGCTTAAAGCCTACCATATTCCCCTTGCATGTACAAGAAAATTAGCAATAAGATTGACATCTCGATTAACATGAAGCATATGGAGAATAAGCGTTAGTAAAAATAGTTTGTACAAGAGTAGAGAAAGTTATGTGAGTGTAACACATCAGATTTTTTTGTCTTGGATATGCAAAGAGAGTTAATCTGTGGCAAAGAGAATGGTGCTGCACATAGCAACCAGCTACTAAGATATATGTCGGTGCTTAAAGGCTACTGTATTTCTATATTGCCCTTGTAATTACAAAACAAGGGGAACATTGTACGCCTTAAGCGATAGTCAAATATTTTTAGAACTAGTCGCTATGTGTAAAATGTAATTCTCTTTTCATGTCAAAAGATCGTTCCTGCAAATGTTTATCTCGATTAATATGAAATAGATGGAGAATAAGAGTTTGTAAAAATAGTTTGTACAAGAGTAGAGAAAGTCATGTGAGTGTAACACATCAGATTTTTTTTTCTCACTCGGCGCTGAAGTCAGTAACAATGTTATACATTCACACGCCTCGGTACCTAAATACAGAATTACGTTTTTATGATTTTCTACTTTAATAAATTCTTGTTCACATGCTTCAGAAATCAAAGACTAAACTGTACTCAAAGGGCATGCCATTATATCATACGTGAACTGTGATGGTCACTCCAGGCCTCCCTATCTGTCACTATTAAGTAAGCACTAACTTCAAAATTTTGAAATCAAAATCCATTCTGGGTCCATAGTATAATATTTTCACTTTTAAATTAGGTACGCACAACACTTAGCTGCATTACCAACAATGTAAATTCGGGCAATGTGATCTGCTTCTTTATATAAATGTTTCTACATTCGTAAACTATATTTTCAAATGTTACATAAAAATTCGTGTCAGTTTCTCGAAAGTGTTTGTATTGATTTTATTGATATCAAAGTAACTTCTTAAATCCACATTAACTCAAATCTTTAATTATGACCAGAATGATATTCATACAATATTTGTGTTGCTAAATCTTTTACTGGATACAGTGCTAAAAGAACTTTATTCTTGTACGTTAAATATGTTATCATAGAGGTCTGCACTGTTTATGCAGGGTCATGTGTATTTGAAATTCCTTGAATGGTAGCCCCATTATAAGAAATTTATAGTTTTACATAAATTTCATACAGCAACAAATTAAATTATTTTTCTTGATCACTGAGTATTTATTTTAAATTTATGTTTTAAATTCACAGGTTTGAAATTACTATCAAGACTAAGGACTTGAGAATAAAGAAATTACATAGGAATCACTTATCTGTAAACTATTTGACTAAAAACAAATAATTGAGCACGCCCATAACGCGGTATTGGTTATATATTGCATTACCTTTTGATTAACCACTCTTACCTGCTCTTCTAAGAATTTAGTTTTAGGAAATTTTTTGAAATCTTCATTTATTTTCTGGAAACATTCTTGGACGCCTGAAGTTGTTTATTCTGTTTGTTCGCTTGACTTCAGATGAATTTAAAAGAACATCAAATTTGGACCATTTATCCAAGATCATTACTTTACCAACCATCCATTTGAATTAATGACTTGATATTATAATCTTACCGCGTGGAACTTGAATAATGGAGTTTCAGTTAATTTTCAATGATGCTACAACCCTTGGAATTTCTGAGGTATCAATTTTCAGCTAATGCACATCGTTGTACTTTGTGAAGAAATGAATCCCTTTAATTTCATGCAGTTAACTCTTTGGGAGCTAGTTCTAAAGACAGATAGGCTGATAAACTATAAAACGTCAGGGGCAAGTATTTTCAATAACAATAAGTTTAGGAATTTTTATGGGTACTACAAGAACATTTTCATCGTGCGTGCAGTAAATTTATTCACTATATGTTGTTCAGGAAGATTAATACATACCTTAACAAACGTAGTTCATAATTATTCTTGTGAATAGCACGCATCCACTGCTATCTTCTGTGTAGGTACTTTCGGAACGAAAACACTGTTATTTATTTTTCAGAACTTGTTAAATAATTTTACTACATCCCAGCATACAATACTTTTCTGAAATTTTTAACTGATAACTACACTGTTTTAAATATTCTTTCGATCGCGCTAAGAAGGTAATTTGATAATTAATTATTTTTTCACACAATCCCTGTATAGTTAGAATCCGGCTGAAAAATTCAATGCTATAGACAACTATTAGGTTTAGAAAATCGGGAATTTATTGCATGGGAAAATCATGAAGGATTAATTATGTTCACTAATTTAGCATAAAAATAGGTTTAATAGTTCTAATATACAGTCTTACAGTTCTAGAGACAAAAATAGCATGTACACAGTTCAAAATAATATTGAATACACCCATAACGGCGTGGTTTAGGATCGAAATGATAACAATTATAACTCTGAATACATTTTTCTAAATACACAATCTGCAAAAGAAATTAAGTTTCTCATAAATGCGAGCGCTGGAAAGAAAGCACATTAATATAATTAAATGGTGTTTTAAAATCTGTCTCAATGCCTTTGTATGTCTTCAATATAATCAAGCTAGAGCAGGGGTGGCGAAAATGCTTTCCATCCTTGAGTCATAAAATATGCACCACGCGTCACACAACTCAAGAGCATTTGAAAAACAAATGAACAGCCAACCAGAAAGGGAGCCCATTTAAATTGGAAGTCCAGTTTTGCCACCTCCGTCCTAGAGACTTTCTCAAATATTTTAGGAACAATTGTACAGTAAGTGAATAAAGTAATTGTCTGATTCTTGGAGCTGCTTTCAGCATCCTACACACGATAACATTCCCTGTAATTCAACTTCCCACCCCAAACATCCTTTCCATGGTTCCCATTAGCCTCAAAATATAAAATTTTCATGAAAACATCTTTCTTTCACGTATTAGGTCTATGGCCTGTTACCATCTCACAGTTGAATTTTCAATCCGTTTTCTTGGACGACCTAAAGATCTCTTCCCGTTTGTACGATAGTGAAGAATGACTTTTGGGATTCTGTTTGTAATGTAGATAATTTATGCATTTGTTCTGGTAATGTTGTATGTGATCAATTACAGGCTATAATTGTAATTATTTCGTTGTATTCGCATTATGTTTACGATCCCATCTGATATATCCTGCTTTGTATCTCATATTTAATTAGCAGTTATTCTGCTTCATCTTTCTTTCTTTCTTTCTTAATGCCCATGCCTCACTGCCATAACAAAGTACAGGTCTCACCAAGCTTTTCTGTAAGCACATTCTACAGAGAGAGCCAAAATCTAGGAACCGCCTGCGCGGTGTTTCTCCTGTCCTCATCCTCGGCGCTCGTTGCTGTCTGCCGCTATCATAGAAAGGCGCGGATGAAACCATAAACATTTTAAAAAATACTTTTAAAGGTTTTACTTACAATCTTTATGAAAGCAGATGCTGAAACTGGCCACCGTCGTTGTCCATACATTTCTGGCTCCTATTTAGGAAACTATCCATCACTCGCCGTAGTTCACGTTGAGAAATGCTGGCAATTTCCTGGCGGATATTTTGTTTTAATTCTTCCAGGGTGTATGGGTTTGTCTTGTACACTTTGTTTTAAATTACCCCAGAGATAGAAATCACAGGGGGTTAGGTCGGTGGACCGATGGGTCCACAAATCTCTACTAATAATTCTGTCCTCAAACGGACTTTCAATTGTTCTCATCGAAGTATAAGCTGTTGCAGAGTCTTGTTGAAAAAAGGTAAAAACACGCTCTCTGGCTGTTAATTCTCTTAAAAAAGCGAGAAAAATTGTATTCACATATTTACAGGCGTGAACTGTTGACCCGGAAAAAAATTGGCTTCCTAAAGAGGTGCCAAAAATGCATGGACAAATACGGTGGCCAGTTTCAGCATCTCCTTTCATAAAGTTGGTAAGTAAAGCCTTTAAAAGTAGTTTTAAAAATGTTGTATGGTTTCATCCGCACCTTTCTATGATAGCGGCAGACGACAACGAGCGCCGAGGACGGACAGGAAAAACACCGCGCAGCCGGTTCGTAGTTTCTTGGCTCACCCTGTAGTACGTCTTTATACTAAGGAAGGTTTCATAGATGATTCCCATTGTTTTGGTGTATTTATAATTTTTGTGAAATGTCTGCTGCTTCATCGAAAAAGGATAATGGTATCCGAGATTATAAATGAATTTAGTTTAAGAGTTTTGAATATAAACATATTTTGCTAAGCAAAGGGCATTTTCCGTTTTGTTTTTTCTTTATTGATTTATTATTATGTAAATCCAACTTTGTTACAATTATCAATTCATTAAAATATGGTATAACTGCAATATTTATTTTATATATAAAGTGTCTTAAATTTACTGTAAACAACAGTGAAGTCCTCTCATAGAATTTGTCTTTTTCACATTCATTTGTAAACTATAATTACCAAATAGTGGATAGAGAAATCCATGTAAACTAACACATATATTTTATATTTTAATGTTTTTTAAAAAGCTAGCATTCTCCTTTTCTGACTTCTCTAGCTTTCGTTCTTTTTGCTTTTACTGATTAGTGTTTGTTACATCTCCCCCACACTTACGCACTAGAAATCGCAGCTCTCCATGTCACAGAACAATAAAGCGAAACGTCTTGAAGATTGTGACTACAAGGTCCGGCATGGATCGAACTAGGGATCTCAGTATTGCTGGGTATACGTCACCCGTTACAGCACGGAAGTGAAGAACAGTGGCAGCAAGTAAACCGTTGAAGTCAACAGTGCAATACAACTATTAAAACACATTCCGAAGATAACGCTCTCTTTTTACACCCTTCCCCGCCAGGCAACTTCTCTGCCTTGGCTGTGTGGCGGGTATGTGTCTTTATTACATCAGGCGCAAATGCGTAACTTCCTGGAATCGTCTTGTTTTCAAGTTGTGTTGACCAATATTGTTTACTGTGTACCTTCTTTCCAGCCCTCACAAACACATATATAGCTTCATGTAACTGTTTTGAAAATTCTATGTTATATAGAAAACTCAAGTCTGATGCCGCATTAAGTCTTCCAATGCGTTTTATGTATAGCCTGGTGCTGTCAAGCACATTCTAACGTTCGAAAATTCCTTTAATATCAAATATAGAAGCAACACTAGCCCAAAAGCGAATGTGCATGATGGCTCGATGTAAACAAAATAACAGGTCGGTTTATCCTTCTCAATGTTTGGATTCAGGCGGATTGAAATATCTTGCGTTGATACTTTAAAAGCAATAGCGTACAGGTAAATTAGAAGAGGTTTTGGAGATGAGTTTGTCATTAAAGGCATAACACCTACAATGGCAAAAATTGCCAAACATTACATTTTTATTTTTATGCAACCTTATTAAAGGGATTTTTCTCTTTAATTTGATATATATTTTATCACTGTAGGCACAATACTTATATTTTAAAATGTATTATTAAAATGGCGCTGCATCTGGCATTTTGTACAGTGAATTTTTACTTAAAAATAACCTATCACTCCTGCACACCTCCGGGTAATGTGGTAAACTTTAGCTCATATTTTAGAGGAAATTTTGTTCTGTAAATTGGCACTGCTGTTGAGTATGGACTTTTGTGTGTGCTCAGGACATGTGATTTACGAGATTTCTTTGCGGATATGCAAGTTCATTTTCTATAGTTTTGCTTTGAACAGCTTTTTCTGTCCGTGAGATTTTGTTATATAAATGAAAATATTAAAGATAGCTAAATTAGATTTTAGGATGAAAAAGAAACAATTCTAAAAGCTATTGTAATCTACTTTTGTTTTTACATGGTTTGTATTTTTAGAAAAGATTGCTAATGAATTTTAAATAAAATATTTATACATAATTATGAAAATAATATCTTCTTTAATCTCTTGAGTAAGCTAGCATAGGAATCGGGAACTTCGCAAAACATTGCTTGGAATGCCACTAAAGTTTTAAAATTAAAAACCTATAAAATACTGTAGTTCAGGAATTGCAACCATGTGAGTAGAGTGCTTTTCTCTGAGTAATATGTTGTATGAAAGTATAGCGTTTTAGGATCCTCTTTAATTCAAACGGAAATACGTTAATTTCCTAACACTGTAATAAAGCAGATGAGTCGATCCTTTTAACACTCATAAAACCTTGCTTATTAAAATGTGCAAATATCTAATATACCTACAATAAATATTCTTTTCAATGTTATTTAAGACATATCACAACTTTAGTTTCAAGTAGGAAAACATTCTGTTAAATATTGCATTTAGTGTGTCTAAGACATTCAAATTATGTAATTAAGTAGCCTGCAATGTTATTTAAACATCACAAAGGAAACTAAAACTTACACCATTATTGGTAAAAATAATTATATAGCTTCACTTTACGCATATATACCACATGTTCAGGGTAGGTAACAGTCATTTAATACATCTCGAAAGTTACTGTTACTTATTCTATGTTCCAGCAGTGCATTCAAGCATGTAGACTGAATCCAACTTGTCCACTACTGAACCAGGAAGCGAAAAGAATATTCTTGTTAACCTCGCCGCCCTCGCTACAGCCTGCGACCACGTATTTGTTTACATCGAGATCATAGATGACAATACCTGTACAATATAGTGATGGATAGTTGGTGAATAATCGACCAAAACGAGCTCTTCAGTTAGAAGAACTTTACGGCCAGAATACTTGGAGGCTTAATATTTATTTGTGTCGCCACCACTTAACACGGGAGGTATACTCCCGATAAATTGCGCAGTGGTTTATGTTGCTAAGAAATACTATCGTTACAAATCATACCTTCCAGCCACTCAGGTGACATATTCCCGTACTCCTCCCCTTTCAGCACTCACCTAGGCCTGAACTTTGTTTTCATAGGCTAATTGCGTGTGTGTCGGACTTGAATTTAAACCAATAAGAGATTGGCTCACCCAGGGCTGGTAGAAGATTCTGCCAACATTAAATAAAGAGGAACACTAGGAAACAAGAAGCATCAGCATGTTTCCGTGCACTCTTAGTTTGTTAGAGGTATGCAGAAGTATTGTTTTTAAGAAACATTTCTAGTCGTTGCAGTAAAACACTAAGCTCCTAATAGACATTCCAAAATAAGTGGTTCGAAATCAAATGTTACTCTTAACCGCATAAGGTAACAGCACAGTATACGTCAAGACCATCGAATTCTTGGACTATTCCATCACTCTTATGGCCCTCCCAACGTACTATGTACGCCTTGACTCAACAAGTAGGAGTACCAGAAGGAAATGAGTGCGTAATCAGGACCATGTTAAAGAGGTAATGTATTTATGTTCAGTAAGAGACTCAATGTTACATTGGCCTATTTTAGAAAAAAAGGTCTGCATATGTGTTTTCTTAGTTTGTCTGAACTAAAAAAGCCAAGATTGGTTTTTAAGTTCAGCATCTTTCAGAATGCGACACGAAGATTTGTATGAGCCTCCCCCAATCCATACCACACTTTACATGGAAAATGTTTCATTATTTTTTATTTTCTCAAAAATAGCTCTAACGATTTTGGATAAATTGCATAACAAATATATTGTATATCTTCTCTGAAGTCCTTCAATCTGGAGTAATTTAGTATATTTTCCAAAACTGCTAGAGGTAGACAAAAATGTAGATCTTGTCAAAATATAGTATTAAAATAAAATTTGTGTGGCATTAACCATTTCCAAGATATTTCTTGTTATTCATCTGAACTTCTCAATGCTTTAAACTTTTTTAAGCGCTCGCCATTCCGTTGTTTCTCGTGATATCAAGTATGGAATTTCAAAGCAAGTATATAACGACCCACCTTTTAACATCTGACTGTCGCTTCAGTCTCCTGTTATCCCTCTTGTACCTACAACAAAATGTGCAATAAAACAATTTCTGAAAATGTTTATCTGAAAAAACGGTTGAAAAAATAAGCTTTGGAAACATAGGATAGTGATTAGAGAAAGTCATATGAATGTAACAGACCGGATATTAAAACCTATTTTAAGAATTGCTGGCAAAATTGCTCATAAAATAAAAGGAAATCTCCTGTTACGACACTATAAAATTGGTCGTGTTCGAAAGCTTATTTTGGAACCATTGAGCTATTTTTACGCTTATTGCAATGACAGCAACTGAATGTTGTGTGACGTCAGCAAGATGGTGTTTTCCTTGCTGCTGGTTCTCAGCTAGGAATTCGGTGAGAAGTGAAGAACAGGTGGGGAAGTTATTGTTAGCAAGGATTAACGATGTAAGGGAAATGTGTGCAACTCTGCTCGGATGAGTCAGAGTACTCGCATGTACGCAGCAACAGTGTTTGGAGTCCGGCTGGAGGGAGAGTGTGATGCCTATACGTCACCGGAAAGATGTCATAGCACAGTGCTTGCGCTTCTTGTCACTTCATTCCACACTTCATTCAGCCGTAACGATAGTTTGCCCCAATGCCGAACTGCGTTGCATGGTGCAGGCAGACTCCTGCGAGTTATGAGTGCTCCACTGCTCTCTGGCGCCACTTAAGCTATAACAGCCTGATTTATGCTGTAGTTCTTACCTATTTTGTACAAAGTCTGCCTTATCGTGCCTACGAATCCTTGAAACGGTGTTATGTCACACGACATAGATATTTCACATGAAATTGAGTTGGCTGACTCTGGCTTATTGATTGTTGTATAGTGAACGAAATCGATCGTGAACAACGTGCTCATTAGCTTTGTCAGGCTTCAGTAACTCTTGAACGAACAACTTCATTTGTACTATTCCAAAGATGAGTGAAGTAATTCAGAGGAATGAACTGATCTACCATCACTACATTGGACATGTAGACGAATCATACATTCTACTAAAATATCTCTCCATCCTGTTTATGAGACAGGTCTATCGAGAGATTATTACATTTTATGAATGATTCGAGAATGTCGTGTGGGTCAACGTTTATGCTGCAGCGGCATACTAATGCAGGGTACAAAAAGAGGGAAGCATTTATACATTTAAATTGTATTACACCTTTTTGACACCCGATTCATATAGCTTTAACAATGGCACTTTGAAGGGGCCTCCTTAACATCTATTTTGAGCACTCTCTCATGGCCATACATAGCCATTTATACAGTAAATGATTTGAAAACTATATTGATATCAGACACTTAACATTTATGATTGCTGATGCTAATTAATCGTTCCTTATGAGTAAGCATGAGCTTACTTCTTTATCAACAGAGGCCTGATCCTTAGATTCCTCTTAGATTTTATGCCATTACTTTTTTTGATCGTATTAATCATACAACAAGAAGCTGCTATCTCCACTCAGTAGTATGATGTCGAAGAATTCTGCAACATGGTACCCCACGACAGAAAATTGTGCTTATAAATTAAGAATGAATAAATCTCGAATAGCTTACTGTGTTTTGTTTTCTAATTTTTACTTTCTCTACTACGTATAGTAAGTAGGGGAAGTATTGCATTCCACCCAAAAATTCGATACCGAGATTTCACCGGAAATACATGTTTTGAGACCTCCTGAATCCAAAAAAAGCATTTTTGGAAACATGTCCGTGTGTGTGTCTGTGTGTCTGTGTGTGTGTGTGTGTCTGTGTGTGTGTGTCTGTGTGTGTGTGAACAGCATAACTCAAAAACGAACAGTCGGATAAACACCAAACTTGGTATTTAGGTTCAGTACCTTCCAGAGATGCGACACGAAAGTTTTCAAGAAAATCCCCCCACCCCAGACTACCCTTTACATGGAACATTTTTCGAAAATTTTAATTTTCTCAAAAATGGCTCTAACGATTTTGTTTAAAATATCATATGTTTAAGATAATGCCATGAGAAATGAAATGTATATCTCGAATTTTCTGGGAATGTCTCCAAAAGTATTCTTCATTGTGAACGACTTTTGCATAACTGGTAAACCATAAGAGATAGACAAAATTTTACTACACAAAAAATGTTGATCTCGTTAAAATACACAACTTATGTTATATACATTTCTTTTGTTGAGTGAACCGTTTTCGAGATATTGCTTGTTATTCCCTTAAATTTTCCAATACTTATACTTTTTCTCAAATTCGTTATTCATTTTTTTATGTCCTGGACTTGCAAAGAGAATGGAATTCGACACATAGCAACCAGCGTTAAAATATTTGACCATCGCTTAAAAGCTACCATATTCCCCTTGCATCTACAAGAAAATTAGCAATAAGATTGACATCTCGATATCTCGATTAACATAAAGCATATGGAGAATAGGCGTTTGTAAAAATAGATTGTACAAGAGTAGAGAAAGTCATGTGAGTGTAACACATCAGATTTTTTTTAATACGTTTATATTAATCTAAGGGGAGAGAGAGAGAAATAATAAAAAGCCTAAGGTTTATTTGTCAATGATATTGTATCCTGAATTGATTAAATATCAAAATTAGTTTTTATTTGTAAGGTACTACGATTTCATAACTCTCATCACTCTTGAGAAACTATGCACCTGCCTATATTTGTTATTCTATTCATGAATCGTTTAATGTATATATATATATATATATATATATATATATATATATATGTGTGTGTGCATAATATTCGTAAGTGCTCTTGATAGTGAGCTGTATCTGTGTTTAAGAGGAGTCAATATTTGCGACATATGAGCGTAGAAAGCTTTCCAAGTTTGTTGGGGCACCTTTTCTGTTAGGTGTGAGGCATTACGCTCCGCATAACACTACAACAAAAACAATATAATAATAATAATAATAATAATAATAATAATAATAATAATAATAGTGACTAAGCCAGCCGTTGGACGCCCAAACTCCCAACTTACCCAGCCGATTAGTAAGAAAAGGAAGAATGGAGAGCTCCCAGTTGATGTGAATGCCAGGAAAACCTTTGGGATACAAGAAGAGAGTTTTAGATGTTTCCATCTCTCTCGGAATTTTCCAGAAAATTGAGGATGACTTTCCAGAAAACTCTGTAGCCATATATATGTGAGAGTGCTTGCCTCAATCAGTCAGTCAGTTAGTCACTCAATCATTGCGTTTTTTATGTTGATGCGACTTGAGGTGCTACAGCTTTGACGGATAGTGAGTGCTGTTCGGAGTGCGATTAGTGAAGTCCTATGTTCGATACTTCAGCGATTGAAGCTGAAGGAAGAAGAGGCTGCTTCACGTGTGATTAATTGTACTGCTGTCATAGTAGCTAATTCATAATAGTGAAGTAACAGCTAAAACTGGAGTAAGTAACAGTATGTACGTATGTATACAAAGATTATGGAGGGCATACTGAGGAAAATATAGTAATATAAATGTAGAATATATGATACGAAATCACGCTGGGACGGAACGAAGAGTTCAAAGGAATGTAGTGCAATGAACGTACTGTTTTTTTTTGTTCCTGTTATCATTATAGCTCAACATTTGGGAACGAGAAAGGTAGTTACTTTCTAGGACTAGGGATAAGAGCAAAGGGAGACTTATCACCTCCACCTAAGAAGAGCTTTTGTGCCTAAGTCCCTAACGGGGCGCCCCCGGGAGGGAGGGGCGACATGAGAGGAGATAGAGGGCAGGGTCCCTACCTTTCTCCGGATTGAAACTCCTCGGATGGCAGCGGTTACAACCGGGTCCCCTCCTCCTTCTGGAGGCTTAACATGCCACTGGGGACCCGGGAATTGGAAACCACTCCCATTCCGGGGATGAAATGTTACATTGAGCATCCTTTTCCCCCAACTTGCAACGCCGAGACTCGCAACCCTGAAATAGCCAAGCAAACAAAAGGTGAAGTGGAATGAGAATGGAGGTGAAATGGAGGGACAGGAAATGTGGAGATGTAATGAACTTTCCCAGCATTCACCTAGTGACCCGGGGAAACTCCCGAACAAAACTATGGGTCAGGAAGGTCAGCCGCGGGAATCAAACCCACTGCCTCTCGAATGCGGGCCACAGACTTTGCCGCCTGAGCCATCCCGCTCGGTAGTTTACTTGCTAAATAAGGCAGGTCATATAGTGAAAGCTAAGCTCCTTTTCAGTTATGAAGTTGGCGTTAGGAATATATCATAAATTAAACAACAGTCCAATAGGAAGTAAGCGAAATTCAATTCTCGATTAAAGAGAAGTTATAGTTCGCATGCTGTGGCATTGGGCGCATTCGAAATGCAAGTTTTGAGCAGAAAATAATGTTTAAGATTCATTGAGAGATTATTGTGACTTCTGATTCGTCCGGCACTCCACAAGAGTTGCAATGAGTCAAACACGTATCGAAAATGTTTAGCTGGGGTGTGATAACGTAAGTTGTGTGTCCGGGATGCGCAGTGCTGTGCATGTTAGCGAATATGGATGGAAAACGACGACGGCTAAATAAATACAGTTAAAGGTAACAATGGACTTCTTTACCACTCATGGGAAAGACCCATGCTGAGATATACAGTGCGTTTAAAAGTCTCGCATATTTTCTGCCCCAGCTAAATGGAAATGCTTTTCAAAATGTGCTCGGACAGATCAAAAAGTATATTTTAAAATACACTTTATCACAGAAACAGACTATTCTTAATGTCAGTGCAAGTTATGACGCAATTGAAATATTTTTAAATTGCACTTACAGTTTTTGTACACCATCTCAAAATTTTTTATTATCGTGCATGATTGTGCAAGTACCGACTGTTTTATACACCAAACATTGCTATGGTAAGCAAAAAAAATTTGAATTTCCTGGTGTTATTGATGCAGTTTATTTGCAGAAATTAACACAACATAACAATGCTTTAACCGAAAGTGAGAGAAATGAGATTTTAGTTATGGTGACAGGAAACGTACACAGGACACAGCAAGATAAAAGACAAACAAGTATTGTTATCGGTATGATTTGCATTTGAAACTTGTTTATTTTAATATTAATGATGTTATTGTTCGATTACATACATAAATAAAGGTCCACTTTCAACTATTTAGACTACCATAGCAACACTTACTGTATAAAACAATTTATAGTTTGTACAATCATATGAAATAAAATATTTGAGATAGTATACAAAAGAATATAGGGTGTAATTTAAAAATGTTTCCAATGATATTAAGAATGGTTTGTTTCTGTGAAAAAACATATTTTAAAATATATTGCTTGACGTGTCCGAGTGTTTTTTGAAACAGATTTCTATTTAACTGCAGTAGAAAATATGCGGGAGTTTTGAAACGCACTGTATAAAAAACCAAACTATCAAAGACCTGAAGCCAAAGACCGCTTCAATACATTTGTTACAACTTAGCTAGTCCATGACATCTCGTCACACCACTCGCATATCATCTCAGGTTGCATCAGGAAATTATGTTGGGACAAGTTAATAACGGTTAGTATTACAACTATATTACTTGATTTCTCTACCCACGTTGCGTCGCTTCTTGCAGCATGTAGGGTGCTTAAAGTGTGCACTTATGTGCAGATAAATTGGCCCATTCACCCAGATCGAAAGAGTGATTTTTCTTTCTCAATATTTCTATATTTTATTACCAATACTAGATTTCACAAACCTTTCTACAGGAATATTTATGAAGAACTGACACATTTATTTCTTTAATTGTTTTAAAACGAGTTATGCTAGCGACAACTTATTATACTGAAATACAGAGGAATAATGGGAAATTATTTAGCTCTATAGCAAATGTTGAAAATGTCCTCCATCCTGCATAAGGCACAAAACAACACGTCGTTCCATGTTACTGGCTACTCGTTTGAGGACTCTGTTGTCAATAGCTTGAATCTCCTGTGTAATGTTGTGTTTCAGATCGTCCAAATTCTGGGGACGTGTGATATAAATCCTATCTTTTAAGTAACCCCATAGAAAGAAGTCCGGCGATGTCAAATCCAGAGATCTCGTTGGCCACAGGTTCCTGGAAATTGTCCGGTCGTCAAAGAAACTTGCAATTAGTGCCATGGATTCATTTGATGTATGGCATGTAGCGCTTCCTGCTGAAAATATCCTTGGCTCAGCTCTACATCGTCTAGTTTCTCAGCAAACTCCATGAAAATCCTCGGTACTCTGCAGTGTTTACATTGTTTTCAAACAAAATTGGTCCCACTATTCTCTGTACGGATATTGCGTACCAAACTTCGATTTTAACCGGGTGCATATGTGAGTTCACATAACCGAATAAATGGAACCATGCTTCATCTGTGAACCATGTGATGGACAATATGGCAGGATTTTTCACAATGAACGCCTGAAACCTATGACAATAATTCAGTCATTTATCCCTATCTGCTTCCTGTAACTGATGGATAACCGTAATCCTATACGGCTTTAGTCCTGCACTTTTCACAGCTCTTTGACACATTGAGTAGCTGTATCCTGTTTCCTGCGACAAACGTCTTAATGATTTTTTGTGTGACTGATCCAGTCGTGCTCTTACGTCAAGAACAACCGTGGAAAGCCTAGATGAACGAGTTTTGCCTTTTTCACTCACCAGAGATCCGGTTGTTTCCAATTTGTTTACCAGTCCCAGGATTGTGTTTCTTTGGGGAGAATTCTGAATACCAAATTCTCTCTGATATACCCTTTGAGTAGTTGTAATTGAATTCTTAATCCAGTATTGCTTTACAAGGAAGAGTCGTTCATTTAATGTGTACTCCATTTTCACGTTGACTAGAACAAACTCTCAAAAACAGTTGCTGACATTGAAACTAACAATTACGAATAAAACATGAACATCTGCGTATCTAGTGACAGGCAATCGAAACTACAGAACATTTTGCTTAATTTGGTGCTAAAATTGGGGCACTGAGTGAATTTTGAACGGAATAACTAAAGAAAGAAATGTATCAGTTCATAAATCACCCTGTATAACTTATTTAAAATAAATATCAGAGAATAAGCATGAACAAATTAGCGTTCTTATACTCACGTGAACCCAAATAGTCAGTCTGTCTAATGAATTCTACTCTGATTCGTGTAAACACTTGATGTTGTAGATGTAGTGTTGGCTGAAAAATGAGTTACCTGTAGGGTTAGAATGCGCGGCAGCCATAACATTTATGCCAAACGTTTTTTCTGAAAGATATGGAAAGAAAGTATAAAATGATTCATCGAACTGTTGCCACCAAGAGTATATTATTTGAATATATTTGTCAATAGTTATTAGTCCATAAGCATTTAACAATAAATAACAATAATGATGCTGCATCTAGTAACTGAAAGGTGTCGTTAAATGAATGGATATTGTCAGCTTTTATTTAATATTATCATGATTATTGTTAACTTAAATGTACTCTAAGAAGAACGTAGGTCATTGTCAGTATTGCGCCGCGCACACTTTTGGAATGACGTAAATAAATTTTCAATCAACTAACAAGAGGGGAGGTAGAAACGTGACAATTGGAGAGTGGAGCTACAAATTTTAGTACCAAATTAAATCCCTTCATTCCATCCCTATACCAGTGGTCGTTTTCTGCTCCCAAGTTGTCTCCAATTTCCAAAGATGGTTAATGAAGACTTCTACGGGTAAATTTCTCTTCGAAAAATGAAAACTTGGTTGGATGTGCTAACTTCTTTGTCTGTTTTTCAAATCATTTTTCTTAATATTTATCTATTGGAATAATTTAATATTCTCTCTCTCTCCGACGTCGCTTTAGCTCTGTAGTCCAGATCTGTTAGGGCATACTGTAGCGTATGTGTGTGAATTGTCGCTTCGGACACATTATTGCTGTGTAGCAATGACATTGTTGAAGTAATCATTTTGATTGGGAGTGTGAATTTCCGTCCGACGTGGCATTTCCCTCCCCACCTCCTCAGTCTGGTGGCGTCACTAGTAGCGTTCAGTCTTGTGTGTGTCTTCAGAGTGAGTGGTTTGTTTATGTAGCGTGCGTGGTCCGCGCGCGCGCGCGCGCGTGTGTGTGTGTGTGAAGCATCTCCCTCCAATGCTTGTTTGAAACCTTTTGTGTACAATGTAGCGGCACCTTATTAATTTTACTAAGCCACAGGTAATGTGTTAAATGTGTATTTTTATGTTATGAATATACCAAACCTGCTTTAGATTTGTGCAGCTAAGTTCCCGGTCCTCTTGTTTGCCTCTGAGTGTACGTCCCCCAATGTTTATGCCGGGGTAACTAAATTTAATATTTAGCTGCAAAACCTTTTGGTCTCGCCCCGGTATATAACAATACCTCGTAACTCGTTATGTGGCGGACAGTTATCCCTCTAGGTCTATCCATGTACCATACCATGTTGCTTCACTACGTATCTACAGAGGCCTTAGTGTTAGGCAACTGTATCTCTGTTTCTGTGATAGATGACAGATTTGACACGTGTCCGCAGAGATCTTAGTGCTAGGGGACCTAATGTCGGGCAGATGGCATTAAGGTGCCGTCCAGTCTGCCTGCTTTCATTATCTGTGGATAGATTGCAGGGAATTTGCTATTGTCATCTATTTTTATTTCTACTATTGTTTTAGACATATGGTGGAATTTTGGTTCGTGGTGATAAATATCCAATCCGGTATTTACCTTGGTGACTGAAGAAAACCAAGAAAAAAACCGGGACCTACTGAATGCGTGCTACAGACTTTACCAACTGAGCATCCCGCTGGATATCGAATATTTGATTCGTTCTTAATTTACCAAGCCATTACTTTGAATCAGACGTTACAAACAGGTGTTCACAGTCAATTTGCATTTAGTTTAAAACGTCAGGGGACCAAAGATCAGACCTCTGTACCTTGCCAAAAGATGTAAGAGATACCAGTGTGTTTAAAAATTGTTTTGAAACTGACCCTATACTTTTAACGATCGTGATTTTAAATGTAATAAAAGAAATCACAATAATATCAGGTTTTGTTTAAAGGTTGAGCTTGATGTTCCTGATTTATGGATTTTAAACCTGTTGATAAACACGATTATAAACAGTGTGCATAAAACACCAGTTATACTGATTGATGTTCAAAATTAGATAAAAATAAACGTTAGGAAATCATCAGAAGAATGGATTACCAAATTCAATAATCTATTTTATCCTTTGTCAGCAATTAAGTTGGTATGGACATTTTCGACGGATGGAGGGTGAAACACAACCGCGACAGATTTTGAATGTATACCAGCAGGAAGAAGAAAGGGGTGAAGACAAAGGCAGAAAGAAGTCTGAGGTGAGAAGATAGGGAAACGAATAATTTGGGTACTGGAAGATGTACCAGCATTTTAAAAGTATCCATAATGAATATTAATACCAACTTTAACGATGTTAACAAGTGCTCTGCATGGTAAACGCACTTCAAAATCTAGGGCCGTTGTCAAAAAGATTTAAATACACCAGCGTCTGTGTTTTATTGGCAAAAGCAGAGGTACTCCTTCTACCTCACATTGTTTCTCGCACAGGTAAAGTCTTTGGAGACAAAATACAGCCGATATCTCTAACACAAAAGGATTGTCCATGCTTCTGAAGGCTCAGATGACCCAAGCCACTCGAGTGACTCTCTCAGACGATGTCCCAGTCGCTGCAGCACCGAACGCAGCGCCGCTAGTGCCGATGCCCACGACGCTAATACCGATGTTAGGCCCGCCTGCACCTCCGCCATGGAGGTCGGCGGGAAAGACGGGTCAATCGGGGTCATAACGGCAGTCTATGCGGAGGATGAGCAGCACCACGGAGATGGTGAGGGCAGATAGTGCCAGATGTACCGCTGCAAGCACGGCGAGGTTCGAACTCATGGACATGGCTGCTTCTTCCATCATCTCCACCGAACTCGCTCCGGAGTAACCACTGAAAAACAAAACACAACCTTGCTTTAGTTTACCTTATACACGGAGACGATTAATTTGTACAACTTTCTCTTCCCATTTCATATTCACGCTTATACCCCATGTACAGAGAGAGCCAAGAAACTACGAACCGGCTGCGCGGTGTTTTTCCTGTCCGCGTTCTCGGCGCTCGTTGCCGTCTGTCGCTATCATAGAAAGGCGCGGATGAAATCATACAAAATTTTTAAAACTAATTTTAAAGGATTTACTTACCAACTTTATGAAAGGGGGTGCTGAAACTGGCCACCGTCGTTGTCCATACATTTTTGGCACCAATTTTTTTCGAGTCAATAGTTGAAGTCTATGCATACGTAAATACAATTTTTAGAGAATTAACAGACAGGGAACGTGATTTTGCCTGTTTTCAACACGACTCTGCAACAGCTTATACGGCCAATATTTCGATGAGAGCAATTAAAAGTGCGTTTGAGGACAGAATTATTAGTAGAGATTTGTGAACCCCTCGGTCCCCCAACCTAACCGCCTGCGATTTATATTTCTAGGGTACCTTAAAACAAACTGTACAGATAAACCCTCACACCCTGGAAGAATTAAAACAAAATATCCGCCAGGAAATTGCCAGCATTTCTCAACGTGTACTACGACGAGTGATGGATAGTTTCCTAAAGAGATGCCAAAAATATATGGACAACGACGGTGGCCAGTTTCAGCATCTGCTTTCAAAAGTTGGTAAGTAAAACCTTTAAAAGTAGTTTTAAAATGTTGTATGATTTCATCCGCGCTTTTCTATGATAGCGGCAGTCGACAACGAGCGCCGAGGACGCGGACAGGAAAAACACCGCGCTGCGTGTTCGTAGTTTTTTTTTGGCTCTCCCTGTATTATACAGAGCTTTGTACGTACGTACGTACGTCAGATGGCAGGTTGAGGGCAACCCGATGGTGTGTTTAGGCGTGTACCTTCCCTAATTAGGGCTTTACCACGTAGTGACGGGATATGGGGGTTACAGGATGGCGGTTGTCCTTTAGGTAGGGGAGAGAAAGGAGGTAACAAAGTTTGTTCCTCAACGGTAGCCGGTCATGGTGCAACTACCCTTGTGCACCGCTGGTGGTATGAATTTTGTAATTTTAAACATGTTGGGATTTGAATTTTGAAGTCCAAGCTACTCTTGAAGGGATTGTATTGGAGTTCAGCTTTAGCTGCTGTTGGAATTACTCCGCTGTTACCGGATATGCCCGCAAGCCATGCGGGGAAGCCGGTGATGCCTCAAGCGGCGTGTTCTGGGGTTATAATCCCCAAGAGACCTAACTAGGGCGCTCTGATGGTATGGCAACTGGTCGTAAAATTTTGCGGCCCGGCGCCTAATTTCATCCTCCACGTAAGGAAGAGATGAGGCTTCGTGAAGCAATCTCACGGGAAAGGAGCGGTTTACACAATAGATGGCCCGAAGGCACCTATTCTGTACCCGTTGCAGGAGCAGCAAGTTGGAATCTGCGGCCATGCCCCAGATCTCGCAGGCATAAAGCAGGAAGGGGATTATCAGCGCTCGAAAAAGGTGTAACTTTAAAGGGACAGGCATCTCAGACCCCAGCATCGGGTACAATGAAGCCGCAGCCCCATGCCCCCGACGCGCGACGTCCCCGACGTCGTATTATACGGAATTGCTTGCATTGCACTGCGCTGTTTTTAACAGGTTCTGTTCCTTCTCCATGTGTCAGCTAATCATTTTACGCGAAGTCTGTGCTGAACAGCGGTTGTGACACCACGTGTTTCAGTGTTATAGAGCGTTAATGCTGTTATGCAAAAACGTCCGTACACTTTATACACAGAATCTTCATATGATTCTTATGTGGCGAAAAGCTCTATAGAGAAGTGAGACGGCGATATATAGTCAGATCCCCTGCTGTTCGTGCGTCTCACAGAGAAACGGTTCGTAATCTTGTGAATACATTTAGAGAAACACGATCTAATTTTGATAAGAAACCGAAATTAAATCGCCATGTTCTTATGGACATGGCATTGGAGAAAAGTTGGATCGAAGTCGAAATAAATCTCTGAGAAAACTTGCACAGAAATCAGGAACTTCAAATACATCGGCTTGGAATGCCAGTAAACCTTTACAATTAAAACCCCATAAAATAACTAGTTAGTTCAGGGATTGCAACCACGTGATAATGTTAGTAGAGTTAATTCATGCAATTGGTTGTTGGATAATGTTTATGATCGCTCTATTAATTCCAGTTTATTTATTTTTTTACGGACGAAGTTTTATTTATATGGCTACGAAGAATTAGTGACTGTTAATACAAACTTTGTTAAAATATTCTTGTTCTTAGATGAACGTATATCGTTATTGTAGTTATAATCTGCATGAGAAATCTATGCGCTTGAACTTAATGGGCTATGAATATCTGACTCTACCGGCAAACAACGTGCTTATCAGTGCCAAAAAATGTTACGCTAAGCCGGCCACGAGTCCAAACGAAGGTTCTGTGACATTCATACAAAAATATTCTTTATATTATTTCTATGTACATCTGTACATAGAAATGACTTTAAATTAAGCAACTTAGCTACATACAATAAAATATACGGAAACAGCTTAAAATATTTATCGGAGGCATCGATAGATAAATTCAGAAGTCATAACAAGATCTTTTAAAGGAAAGGTGAAAAGAGCCAACTTTTTACATTCAAGTGACTTTCCCTACCTACTCTTCTACAAACTATTCTAGCAGTAGTTTATTCTTCGATCTACTTTATTTTGATCCAGATAAACGTTTACAGAAATGATTTCATTTCACATTTCGTTGTAGCTACAAGAGGGCAGGAGGCTGAAGCGATAGTGTGATAATTCTTTGCATGTCATCACGTTAAACAAAATACGTAATGTTGACCTAGTGCTTCAAAAAATGTAAATTTACTGGAAAATTGTAATCAATAGCAATTAATATCTCGGAAAAAGGTATTACCTATAACAGAAAGCTTCAGGCATAAATTGCGTGTCTTAACAGATCCACATTTTCTGTATAGTAACATTTGTCTACCTCTTACAGTTTATCTTTTAATAAAATTCATTCAGAATGAAGAGGATTTCGCAGGCTATTCGTAGAAAGTTCAAGACATACATTTTGTCATGCTGAGCCATTATTGAGAAATTTAAAAATGAAAAATATACTCGTAAAGCGTGGTGGGAAACTTCTCATCAAAATTTTTGGAACATGCTGCTGCTGATAGTACTGAAATGAGTGGTCTCTTTTGAAGTGCGCACGTAGGCTCTAAGAGCCCTTTGTGGCTCTTAAGCTGGGGGTTTCAAAAAAATCCCAATGGTCCCAATAAAACGGACCACATCCTTGATATTTGTCCTTATATCTTCAGGTTATAAGAAAAAGGAGCCTAAGGATACGTATCATGCTTGGTTAAGCCTTTGCACTCGCATAGTAAATGCTGTGAGGTTTCATTTTTCCTTCAGCATTTCCTGCAAAAAGGGTGTTGTACAAGGCGTGTTTTTAAAGTACCGATACGTTTTAAAAAATAACATAACATTATTTTCCAAAGACTTTATTATTATTCATTACTTTACACGACTTCTCCACATAGTCACCGCCGTTATTCAGGCGCTTGTTGTAATGGAAATCAATTTTTGTATGCATTCGTCAAAGAATGATGCCACCTGTAATGAAAGCCAAGTGTTTCACCTTATCGTCTTTGAAATGTTCTCCACAGAAATTTCTTCAGATGCAGAAACAGATGAAAATCACTTGGTGCCAAATCCTAAATCTAGGGAGGGTGTTCGAATTGTTCCCAACCAAACGATGCGATCAGATCTTGAGTTTGTTTGGCTGTGTGTGGCCGGGGATTGCCATTCATTGCTTCTCCATAAACCTCACACAACTGGCGATGAATGTTTGCTGGCGTAACATTTCTTTTGAACATTTGAAGCCTCTAACAACAGGAAAACACAAAGTGACGATCGCTCACAGCTGTGTCTGGATTCCTAATGAATGGAGGAAGTGATCGTGCATGCTCAAAATCGCGAGTGTAGCGGCAAAATACTAAAACGGCACTTACTTTAAAAACACGCCTAGTATAAGTCCCATTATATACAAATGTCTGCATTGCGTTGTGCCTGTAAAATAGCCAACAACACATCTGAGTTTATATATAGTTAGATTGAAAAAAACTTTAAGGCCGGTTCGAAATACCCCGAGAACGGAAACCAAAAGGCAACGAGAAAGGGAGTACATATCGATGATCATATAAATAACAAAGTGAAAAGTCGATTTTGTATACATTGAGAATGCTGGTTAGATGTGTCAAAATTCCATAGAGTAAACATTTTATAAATTACTATTTTCGATTCCTCTAGTCGTACCAAGCTTCATTCCTTTATTAATAGCGGTAACGGGTAGGGCCTCTCTTTGGAGATATCCCTACTTCAGGGAGTAGCGACCCTGCCAACGTGATGCTCCACGTCCTCCTGAACCGGGAGGTAGTACCTGGTAAGGGTACCTTGCCAGGGTTACGGCGAAAACTGCAACGATCGACAAGGCGATGTGAGACTAGGAGAACATCACAGCGGCTTGGAGAGCGGAAGCAGTAACCCTCACTTTTGGGGTCAAAACACAGTGTTGCTTGGTTGGAAGCAATGAGGTAGCAGCCCTACCACCAACCTTACCCTGCGCAGCGCCCGTAACGCGGCCAGGGGAAATTGTTATTACTACTGATACTCTCAAAGAACATAGGCGGCCTTCTATTTTTATACGACCAATGCTAAATGCACAAAGGATAAACGCAAAGGGATTTCGAAATATAGAAATTTGGAATGTTCGTGATGTTTCCCAGAAACAAAATGAATTAGAAATAGAAGTAAGGGATGCCAAAATGGACATAGTTATATTAGTAGAAACCAAGAAAAAACCAAAAAAGGAACATGTGGCATAGGATCTTACTCAATCGTTTATTGTGGAGTCCCCATAGAAAAGGAGCAGTTGTAGGAGTAGGAACATGAAATATTGGAAAATAAAATTGTATCATATAGTTGAGTAAATGAACGCATTGCAACGTGCAGACTTAAAATATATAGAGGTTATATGAGTATCATTGCAGTATATGCTCCAGAGGAAGGTAGATTTGAAGACTCGAAGATATTGTATACAGACCTACAAAAAATGCTGGATGCAACAAATAAAAATGATTATATTCTAATGGCCGGTGATTTAAATGCTAGATTTGGGCAACAACATATTACAAAGCTTATAGGTACAAACTGTGAAACTATACTAAATCAAAATGGAAAACTGTTGAGAGATTTCATTAACTACAGTGTGTTAAAATAGAGAATTCCTTCTATAATCACAAATAAAAACAAATATACATGGGCAACTCGAGGGAGTCACTCAATAACAGACATCTTCATTACCAATGGAAAGTTAGGGAGATGTTTCGAAGATGTAAGGGTGTTAAGAAGCAAATATATAGGATCGGGTCACTTTTGTTGGAGGAAGAATAGGGCTAAAAATAAAATGGCATAAATCTAACCAACGTAATTTAGGTCCAAATAAAATGAGTTTGAAAACGAATTTACTAAGAGACCCTTCAATTAGAGAACTCTACCACAGAAGAATTAAACAAAATCTAGAAAGAAAACTTATAAACACAGATATAGAAATGGAATGGAAAGAATTAAAAGATTGTATTAAAAAAGTGGCTGAGGAAGTACTGGGAAAACGGAAGAATTCTTTTAAAAAAAATCTGATGTGTTACACTCACATGACTTTCTCTACTCTTGTACAAACTATTTTTACAAACGCTTATTCTCCATATGCTTCATGTTAATCGAGATATCGAGATGTCAATCTTATTGCTAATTTTGTTGTACATGCAAGGGGAATATGGTAGGTTTTAAGCGATAGTCAAATATTTTAAGCGCTGGTTGCTATGGGGCGCATTCCATTCTGTTTGCATGTACAGGACATAAAAAAATCTGATGTGTTACACTCAAATGACTTTCTCTACTCTTGTACAATCTAATTTTACAAACGCCTATACTCCATATGCTTCATGTTAATCGAGATATCGAGATGTCAATCTTATTGCTAATTTTCTTGTAGATGCAAGGGAAATATGGTAGCTTTTAAGCGATAGTCAAATATTTTAACGCTGGTTGCTATGTGGCGCATTCCATTCTCTTTGCATGTCCAGGACATAAAAAAAATCTGATGTGTTACACTCACATGACTTTCTCTACTCTTGCACAAACTATTTTTACAAACGCTTATTCTCCATATGCTTCATGTTAATGGAGATATCGAGATGTCAATCTTATTGATAATTTTCTTGTAGATGCAAGGGGAATATGGTAGCTTTTAAGCGATAGTCAAATATTTTAACGCTGGTTGCTATGTGGCGCATTCCATTCTCTTTGCATGTCCAGGACATAAAAAAATGAATAACGAATTTGAGAAAAAGTATAAGTATTGGAAAATTTAAGGGAATAACAAGCAATATCTCGCAAACGGTTCACTCAACAAAAGAAATGTATATGACATAAATTGTGTATTTTAACGCCATCTACATTTTTTGTGTAGTAAAATTTTGTCTATCTCTTATGGTTTACCAGTTATGAAAAAGTCGTTCACAATGAAGAATACTTTTGGAGACATTCCCAGAAAATTCGAGATATACATTTTAATTATCATGACAATACCTTAAACATATGATATTTTAATCAAAATCGTTAGAGCCGTTTTTGAGAAAATTAAAATTTTCGAAAAATGTTCCATGTAAAGGGTAGTCTGGGGTGGGGGGATTTTCTTGAAAACCTTCGTGTCGCATCTCGGGAAGATACTGAACCTAAATACCAAGTTTGGTGTTTATCCGACTCTTCGTTTTTGAGTTATGCTGTTCACAGACACACAGACACACAGACACACAGACACACACACGGACATGTTTCCAAAAATGTTTTTTTTGGATTCAGTGAGTCTCAAAACATGTATTTCCGGTGAAATCTCGGTATCGAAATTTTGGGTGGAATACAATACTTCCCCTACTTACTATACGTAGTAGAGAAAGTAATATGAATAAGGAATTTGTGAAAAAGTATGAGTATTGGAAAATTTAAGGAAATAACAAGCAATATCTCGAAAACGGTTCACTCAACAAAAGAAATGTATATGACATAAGTTGTGTATTTTAACGCGATCTACATTTTTGTGTAGTAAAATTTTGTCTATCTCTTATGGTTTACTAGTTATGCAAAAGTCGTTCACAATGAAGAATACGTTTGGAGACATTCCCAGAAAATTCGAGATACACATTTCATTTCTCATGACATTATCTTAAACATATGATATTTTCATCAAAATCGTTAGAGCCATTTTTGAGAAAATTACAACTTTTGAAAAATGTTCCATGTAAAGGGTAGTCTGGGGTGGGGGGATTTTCTTGAAAACCTTCGTGGCACATCTCTGGAAGATACTGAACCTAAATACCAAGTTTGGTGCTTATCCGACTGTTCGTTTTTGAGTTATGCTGTTCACAGACACACACACACAGACACACACACACACAGACACACACACACACAGACACATACACGGACATGTTTCCAAAAATTCTTTTTTGGATTCAGGAGGTCTCAAAACATGTATTTCCGGTGAAATGTCGATATCGAATTTTTGGGTGGAATGCAATACTTCCCCTACTTACTATACGTAGTAGAGAAAGTAAAAATTAATAACGTATTTTAGAAAAAGTATACGTATTGGAAAATCTAAAGGAATAACTAGCAATATCTCGAAAATGGTTCACTCAACAAAAGAAATGTATATGACATAAATTGCGTATTTTAACGCGATCTACATTTTTTGTGTAGTAAAAGTTTGTCTATCTCTTATGGTTTACCAGTTATACAAAAGCCGTTCAAAATGAAGAATACTTTTGGAGACATTCCCAGAAAATTCGAGATATACATTTCATTTCTCATGACAATATCTTAAACATATGATATTTTAATCAAAATCGTTAGAGCCATTTTTGAGAAAATTAAAATTTTGGAAAAATGTTCCATGCAAAGGGTAGTCTGGGGTGGGGGGATTTTCTTGAAAACCTTCGTGTCGCATCTCTGAAAGATACTGAACCTAAATACCAAGTTTGGTGTTTATCCGACTGTTCGTGTCTGAGTTATGCTGTTCACAGACACACAGACACACACACAGACACACACACACACGGACATGTTTCCAAAAATGCCTTTTTTGGATTCCGGGAGTCTCAAAACATGTATTTCCGGTGAAATCTCGGTATCGAATTTTTGGGTGGAATACAATACTTCACCTACTTACAATACGTAGTAGAGAAAGTAATAAAGGGCTCTATATTTGGAATGAAGAACTAAAAGTAGCAATAAATAAGAAAAATGGCTTTAATGAATTTGCTTAAAATACTATATATTGAAGATATTTACATGACAAATTAAAATGTATACATTTAATTTTCTGGAAATAGCCTGTGAAATTCTCTTCATTCGTAAGAAATTTTATATAGTTTTGTATCACGGGTAAACCATAAGAGAGAGACAAAAACTTACTTTACAAAGAATGTAGATCTATTTAAAACAATCAAGTTATTTAAAATGACTTTTTTGTGTCATCAGATATTTCGCGGATATCCGTTGCTATTGATATGAATTTTTCAACACTTTGTCGTTTTTAAAGTCCTGTGGCTATTCAGTTATTTCTCCTAATTCCATTGGAACAGCATCACGTTTTTAGGCCAGCCGGTTTTTAAACATTTGACTCTCGATTCAGTTTCCTCTATCCTCCTTGTACACGCTTCCATATATGCTGTCACCGCGGCTTCAGGCGGCATTCTACTGGCCTTCGCAGGTGGAGAATATTTAGCAAGGAGGAGGTGTGTAAATCTGTTTGCCTTTTCGCTCATGTAGTGGCGTCTTGTTTTACGTGCACATTCTAGATTATTCACATATGAATATATAACTTTACTCATCACTTGAAATAAACACGTGTAAGCATAAAACTAAATAAAACCCTGTTTTGCGCAATATCTCCACGAAAGAAATATTTTTAATGGTGACATAATATAAAACTGAAATATATTATACTTTTTACTGTCAAAGAGGGCTCATTTACTAGACATTATTGAAATCATCTGTCCAATCTATATGCACAACTACATAAACACTGTTTTGCACAATTTCTCCATGAACAGGTATTTTTAATGACAGTGTAATGTAAAACTGTAATAAATTATGTTTTTTACTCTAGAAGGGGACACATTTGCTAGACATTATTTTAATGATCTAACCATGCGAATGCTGCATGGCATTGAACTAGCAATGCCTTCAAATAGCAAACTGGTTTCCCACATACCCACAATTCTTCCCTGATGCACCGCCGAAATATTCGCAAACATCGCGTGAGCTACAGCTATCACACATCGCTGCTTGGTTGAGCAACAAAGGCAGAGCGTTTCAGACACATCCTCTCTGCTATGCACGCGCCCGCTGGAATGTTGGTAAAATGCCTCCCGAAGTTGCGGTAGTGGCATAAAGGGAAGCGAGTGTACCTTCAACGAAATGTGTGACACTGTTTCTGTAAAGGATTTTTCTCAATTAACGTGAAGTAGATTGAGAAATAAACTTTCGTAAGAATTGTTTATAGAAGTTATGTAAATATAAACCATAGTGGGTGAAGAAAGTCATGTGAATGTAACACATTATTTCTTTCAAGTAATAAGTCGCAAATGGTGTTTTCTCGTGGTCATGGAATTTCTACGCTATTACATAACGATCGGATTTAAAATCTTATCCTTCTGTATTCTTATACGAGCAACAACTGTGTAAATGTATAATGCAAGTGTATCTGTATTAACAAGGAGATACAAGAATAAGCTTTTTAAAGAACAGTTTATAGAAAAGTGAGTAGAGAAAGGCATATGAAGGCAACGTATTAGACTTTTGGGAACCTATCCTAAGTCGTATATGATCTTTATCTCCGTTTTATTAGCATCTCATTTATGAGCCATGTAATTTGAATGCCGATGCACTCTCACTAGAACGTACACACATGCAGTGTTTGCTGATGCGGGAAGGAAACTAGCTGTTTCCTGGTGATTGTGCACAAAATGCTGCTTTACATTTGTTCTCTGCTCTTTCCTTTGTCAGCGTAATCACATTTGTTAAAGCAAATAAATGGTAGGTATCGGGAATCAATAAGCAGTTAGTTTGTACCTCGTGGCGACTAGAGTTCGAACAGCTTGGATGAGTACGGCGGCATGCAGGGAGCAGGCTACGCCCCACAGAACTGCTAGAGGACCTGCCACTCTTGCAGATGGTCCCAGGAACCTTAGTGTGACCCACGGCGACTCTGGCAGGCAATTAGATGGTCGGTAGCCTCCAAAACCGCGACTAGTGTGTATACTGGCACCTGTAACCATGTACACATGAGTCCATTAGTAGTTGAATGAGGTAAACAAAATAGCGACTGTCTTCTCCTTCCCTAGGCCATTCACAGTAAAAATTAAGCATAAAATACAGGTTCCATTTATAATCAAAATTAAACAAAAACTTTAAACAAAATTGATTGTGATACACTCACAGACTTTCTCTAGCCTCCATCGTTTACTAGTGGGTACACAAACTATTCTTACTAAAGTTTATTTTTGTCTACTACATTTTAATCCAAATAAGCCTTTGCAGAAACATCTACATTACACATTTCGTTATAGATATAAACGGAACAGCGATAGTCAAATGTTTAAGAATTGGACGCTATACGTTGATCTTAAAATTCATACTGTTTCCATGCATTCGCGAGAAACAAGTGAATGTTGACAGAACTTATGAGAATGACCAAGTAATGACCAATTCGAATTTTTAATAGCAGATATCTCAGAAGTGGCTTATGCCACAAAACACTTCTTTTTAAAATAAATTGCGTGTTTTAAAGAGATCTACATTTTCTAAGTAGTACGATTTAGTCTATCGCTATCGTACGATTGCAATCATTTGCAAAGGCACACACAACTCTGCAGTATACTTCTTGCAACAGTTTTTTTAAATTTAAGTTTTAGAATTTTTAATTTATTTAAATTCACCGTTTGATTTCAACACAGAAATATTGGCTTCGTCAACAATACAATTATTAGTACAAAAAGAACAGGTCTAATTAGATGTTATACTCAAATACAGAAATCCTAATTTCTTACATGAGTAGGTACCTAAACTAAAATTTGGAATTGTAAACATAGTATATTCCATAAGAAGGCTTAATTCATTTCTGATATTCTTCCACGAATAAAAACAACCCTGTATTAGGAATTCTTTCAAATCTTTTTTGAAGACTATTAATACAATAATACAAAAATATAAACGTAAAAACCAAACCAGAAACTTACAGGAAAAATACAATCATAATGATTTGCATATATACTAAAAAAACTGTGCTCAAAATGAAGAATTTATATGAACCCAAAGAAAAAATCAAAAGCAATAAGACTCATATATAAACAAAAAAACTAAGAATATATAATCAAGTATGAAAATGAAGAACTTACACAAACTGAGACAGACAGATGTTGAAACTAAAACAATTGAGTTACACTTAGCTCACCTGGAACACCAATATCTCTTCCTTAATTAAAATACTAGGAGACGAACCCATATTCGTCCTTTATGTGAAAAGGAGATGCCTAAGTAATGATAAGGAAACGCTTATTACCATTTGGTATACATAGACGGTACTTTCAGCTGTTTCACAGCCACTCGGATGCGCGAAGGAATGCGTAAACGAACATGCAGGTCACCACATTGCCAGTTTAGCAGTTATACAGATTATACAAAACTTCTTCTAAATGAAGTGCACTTCACAGGTTATTTTCAAAAACTTCAAGATATATATTTTATCTGTAATGTAAATATCTTTAATACATAGTATTTTAATCCAAATCGTTAGAGCCATTTTTTAGAAAATCAACATTTTAAAGAATCTTCCATGTAAAGGGTACTCTGGAGTTGGTGGATTTTCGCGCGCGCCCGCGTGTAGACACGCACATACACACCTGCGCGCGAACCTTTTTCTAAAGCTTTATAGATTCGGGGGGCCTCGAAACATGTATTTATGGTGAAATCTCGACATCGAATTTTTGGGTGCAATACAATAATCACCTTACTTACTATATGTAGTGAATAAAGTAGCTAGATGATATGTATTGTAATGGAATAGTTCACAATGAATCACGTAAACATGAAATAAATATTGAATTAAACATAAACTTAGAATGTTGCAAGTCTCCTGCTTTCCAAGTTCGCCTATGTCAAACTAGTCACTCAGAGAGTGGTTCTCCATACACCCTATCACGTAATTATTCTACCATCTTACAGAATTTAGTCGCCATATGTTGACTCGCTAGTTTCCTTTCTGTGTGAGATCAGGAATCACTAAGATATCTATACAAATCCTATCAAATTAAATTGTGATAGTAGGTCGCGCTTTTTTGTGAGTTTAACGTCCTTTAACCGATTAGCTAGTTCTTGTTCATTTGATATATATGTACATAACCTCTTTTGTCGTGTGTACTGTCGGTGTTCGATTCGCAGACCGTCATATTAGCTGAGCTGTTTCAGCTTTCTTGCGATTGCTGAAACTGCTGTTTATGTTTCAGTTTGTCAATGTGAGCGGCGCCGTGGCCGAGTGGTTAGACCGCTCGCCTTCCACCGAGGCGGTCCGGGTTCAATCCCAGGGACCTGCATGTGGGATTTGTGGTGGACGAAGCGGCGTCTGGGCGGGTTTTCTCCGGGTTCTCCGGTTTCCCCCGCCATTCATTCCACCAACTGCTCCATCATCACCTTTCCTTTCATCCATTTCACCAACATTTCGTTTCATCTACTTCCTTCATCCCATACCAGGCATCGGGCTGATCCCCCATCCTGGTTGTTCTGTCTGATCCATGAGTGTCTGCTCCTCGACGGGCCTCTGACCCCAGGCACCCGCCTGTAAGTCCTGGGGGGTGTAAGTCCTACATAAGAGGAGGGTAAACAGATAATGAATGAATGAAAATTGTCAATGTGAATGAACGTATATCGCGTTAAGTTTAAGTTTTGCATCAATACGTTAATGTTTAATTTTCATTGTGAATGCCCCCACATAGCCATATGCATTTTATTTTACTTTTTTTTACGTCAGCCATTCTCGGGATAATCGTTACTGGTTTCGATTTCTAATACTTCATATCTTTTCAATAATTATATATATATATATATATATATATATATATATATTGAAACTGTCATTCAGTTGTTTCTTGCGATGTCATGGAATTTCAAAGTGAAAATATAGCGAACCTCTTTTTAAACATTTTGGTATCCTGCTCCGTCTTGTATCTAAAACGAAATGTGTAACGAAACCATTTCTGTAAACGTTTATCTCGATTAACATAAGGTAGAAAGAAAAATAAGTTTTGGCAAGAGGTCCAGTAGAAGCTGTAGAATGTGTTTATCGGAGGGGGACACCTGGACACTGCGACCAGCTTGATCTATTGTGGCTATATCCCCTGGGAGGCAGGAATTAGGTGAAGAAGCCGCAGGAGGTCCCAGGTCCGCAGGCAGACAGGCCCACAGTGACGCGCAGAAGTCCCTAATATTTTCAGCTTGCACACCCGCGCACCAGTAAAAGCGAAGAATCTCAAGAAAGGGGAAAGAAGCGACCATAGCGGGCGGAACAACGTACCCTGGTGTTCACGGGTAAAAATCTTTTCCATGTGCAAGAAACTACGCCATCTGCCCGACACTGTCAGTACCGCAGGATCCGAATACACAGTTGAAACGTGAAAGGGAGAGATGAAATGGGGGAAAGGAGAAATGTGGTAGAATACGCCACCCCGGCATTCGCCTAGGCGCCAGGGGAAAACCACGAATAATCCTGTAGTCGGAGTGGGCGGTCACCGGGAATCGAACCCGGGACCTCTCAAATGCAGGCCACAACCGCCCGAGTCATCCCGCTCGGTTGTAGAAACTGTGTAAAAATAGCGGTTTGTAGCAGAGGAAATCAAGCGAATGTAAAATGTGAGATTTTCTTTATATTAAGTATAGATGATTGAAACGTTCTACAAATCAACCAATTTTGACATCTCCTCAGGTGCAATAATGCAGTCCGGAGTAGTGCTTATCTTAATTTTATTAAAAAAATTGCAGCTTGCTAACTTTTACTGTAATTTGCCAATGCAGGGAAATCTGTTTTGCATTCTAAGGAGGTAGAATGTTCTAGGAATTCCGCCTACTCAGAGATGTACATTCCCCCGCATAGCAAGGGCGGAGCCCACCACAAAACCAGGTATGCCATTGATTTTCCAGATTTACGAGCATGTACTATAATGAAACCGCTGAATCGCTTAAACTGTCAACTCATTTCAGTTTGTTTTCACCTCGAGAAAGAAAGAATATGCTATTTAAAGTGTGCAGGGTAACATGACCCCGCGTTTCTATGGTAACCGACCAGGTAGAGGCTAGAGTAAAGGTCGAGGGGTGATACACGTACTACTCTTATAAACAAGTCTGCAACAAAGGAAATTGCTCTGTTACTTTCAGTTGTTTTTCACCGCGCAGTTAGAAACGTCATTTTGTGTCCGAGAAACCGCCTGAACAACGGGGTTTATTAGACATGATTCTTAGTTTGTAAAATTGGCATTATTTATTGTAATCTTATTTATTACCTTTGTCGTTTTTAATTCGTATTTGAGTGCATATCTTTTGTTTCAGCGTACAAATGAAAAGCCTGATTATTAAATTAGGATTAACGGATGTTTCTAAATATGAAATTGCTAGATTGTTGTTTTTTGACGTTACGTAAAAGCTTTCCTGAATTTATAACATGACACGTAACTCTTATTGAAGTTTAATATTCTTGCTCTCTCATACTGGCTCTGGGGTTTAAGCCCTTTTTTCTAAAACCACCTGGTTCAGGCTTTCATTTGGATTTTTTCTCATTCCATAGAGAGAGAGAGAGAGAGAGAGAGAGAGAGAGAGAGAGAGAGTGTGTGTGTGTGTGTTCATGTATTTTACTAACTGGCTTTACTACTGGTTGGCTTTTTAAACTCGAATGTATCTCTTATAATTGTCATTTGGTACAGCTCCGGCTATTCCTAATAACGGATGACATCCCCTGATATTCACATAAAAGGATGTGAAACTGGTGGAACGTCTGACTTCCTTAACCTCCCGCCGACAGTCTTCCAAGTTGTGTAAATGCTGAATTGCCTTTGACGGTGGAACAATCATCGGTTGAAATGGTGGAGTAATGCTTAGATAATTACAGAGGTGGACTTTTAAAACCCTTGTATCCTCTCTTTGGTCGCTAGTTATTAATAACATAAAAGCTACACAGTTTTCACATATGCATAAACTCCTAACATACCATAAAGTAGAGTGAAGCTGGTGATATGAACGATTCCGCACTCCCAGGCCACCGAGTTAACCTCTTTAGAAACAAAGACATCGAGAAAAATGACCTTATTTGTTATAAAATATCGGTTCACTGATTTCTAATGTTAGCAATTTTCTCTCCTTTTACAGTTATTTAGCATGCCCTGCTAACGAACTGATTACAGTATAAGTACGAAGGAAACAAAGCAAAAGTTTCTTAAATGAGAGCATTAGAAAGTTTCGGCTACCCAGAAACTTCAGTGCATACATTTATAGCATTAGAATCATTCAGAGGTTTTGATACTGTTTCATTACATACACACACATCTGCAATTTTTTATAAATGCTGTTTACTGAAATAGATATAATGTACGATTCGTAGCGTTATAAAGGGGATGGACTGGCGCTTCTGCCTTCTTTTAAGTATTCCATCATGTCCTACGTACATTGCTTAAAATAAAATGTTTTTATTTTTACACGCATTCTCTGTGAAATACTGCAACTATTTTCTACTCTATGGCTTTCTCAACGAATGTTTTGTAAATCATTTATAGTATTTTAGTAATTTATGAATTGGAATTAAAGATGGGATCGGCGCCGTGGCCGAGTGGTTAGACCGCTCGCCTCTCACCGAGGCCGCCCGGGACCCGCATGTGGGATTTGTGGTGGACAAAGCGGCGTCTGGGCGGGTTTTCTCCGGGTTCTCCGGGTTCTCCGGTTTCCCCCGCCATTCATTCCACCAACTGCTCCATCATCACCTTTCCTTTCATCCATTTCACCATCATTTCGTTTCATCTACTTCCTTCCACCCATACCAGGCATCGGGCTGATCACCCATCCCGGATACTGTCTGATCCATGAGTGTCTGCTCCTCGACGGGCCTCTGACCCCAGGCACACGCATGTAAGTCCTGGGGGGGTGTAGGTCCTACATAAGAGGAGGTTAAACAGAGAAAGAAAAAAGAAGAAGAAGAAATTAAAGATGTTTATAGCCCATATCCGTAAGAAAGAATAGGGCTTTTCAAATGGGAAGGAATTTTCAGAATCGGTTTAGTAGTTTTTGAGATTACTCTGCATACATATACTTATGCATATAGTAGGTTGTCTATGACGTTAGTGATATCTATTACATCACCGTTTTAGCGACATTGCAGGAGGGGATCAGTTCTATGTTATTACTAGATACGAGGTCAGATCAACAAAGATGGGACTGTTTTTTTCCACAGATATTTATTACTCCGTTTCAATGTTTACATGATCTTTTTTAAGGAATTCATCATTACTTCAGTGCACCTTTTATAGCGTCTTGGTCAGTTCTCGAACACATGGTGCAGGCCACACTTTGTGAGGTCCTTGAGAATCGCCTCACTTTTCTTGAGAACTACTTCAGTTCTCAAATCGAAAACCCCGGAGCTTTGCCTTTATTGATGAGAATACAAAAAGTCGCAGGGTGCAAGATCGGGGCTATAAGGCGGGTGCGGTACAAGGTAATGTTCCATTTAGCCAAAAACTGCTTGACTTGATTTGCGACGTGAGGTCGCACGTTTTAATGATGAAGTCGCCGCGCGACTGCAGCGGCAAAATATTAAAACGGCACTTACTTTAAAAACACGCCTCGTAAGTTAATATGAAATTTCTGCCCATTCTTCAACAAACTATTGTTCTATCCATTTTAAGTTAATCGAGATAAATAGTTGTAAAAATGGTTCTATTACACATATCCATGCAGGTACAATAAGAATAGGGGAATGAAATAACCTTTGGTGATAGTCAAATCTTTTAAAAGCTGGCCTCTATGCGATGACTTTAAAATTCCGTTCTCTTTGCATGACCAGGAGGAGGGGGACAAAAAGAAAGGAAGAAAAACGAATAACGACTTTCCAGATGAGTAAAGTATAAGTATTTAAAATCTCAAACCAAATAACAAGAAATGTCTCAAAAATAGTTCATAAAAAAGAAAGAACGAAAGAAAGAAAGAACATATTGTCCGCTTTAACGAGATCTTCATGATTTGTGTAGTACGATTTTGTCTAGCTCTTATGGTTTACTAGTTATGCAAAAGTAATTCAGCATGGAGAGAATTTCAGAGCCTATTCTGAGAAATTCAAGATATACATTTCGTTTATCTTGAAAACATCTTACATATGGCATTTTAATCAAATTCTTGAGATTTTTTATAAAAATTGTTCATGCAAAGGGTAGTTTGGGGCGGGGAGGTTTTCTTGATAATCTTCGTTTCACATCTTTGGAAGATGTTAAATTTAAATACCAACTTTGGTATTTAACTGACTTTTCGTTTTTGATTTATGGTTTTCACACACAGATCTTTTTATAAAAATCCTTCTTTTTGGGTTTAAGGGCCTCAAAACAGGCATTTCCATTGAAATCTCTAACGGAATATTTGCGTGGAGTAAATAATTTCTCTACTTAGTAAGTACATAGTAGGGAAAGTGAAAATGACTCATCCCTGCACATTTGGGGAGCTTGCTGACATCCATCTTGTTTATGGCAAAGCTAGAGACAACACGTATTTAACTGCTCAACTATACAGAGAGACGTTCTCAGGAAGACACCATAAAACTTTTGAGTGTCCACCAGCGTCTACGTGATACTGATACATCACATGGAGTTCATTCAGTGGCGTGCTCACCTGTAATAGATTTGAATATATTGTGTTGTATTTTGAACCCGTAGACCGTATTGTAACAAATGAGAAGACCTGTTGTTGCTAAACACACTTTATTTGTCAGCGTAAACTAACCTTTACGCTTCAGAAACTTTTGACACACACTCAGAACAGAACACAACTGATCCGTTAACTCGAATCACAACTGAACTGCAGTTAACTTTTAAGTTCTTAACTTTTAACTAACCGAAACCCGGGCAAGAGTAGCCCCTTATATAGGCCTCACATACAAAGTGGAATGTTCTATAAAGGAAGGATACTAGAAAATTCCGAAAGGAATATTCTGAAACAGGGAAGCGGCACGTAATGGGCTATTGCTCCGCACTGGTTATTGTTCCGAGGCAGGTCGAAGGCTCCACCCAGATTTCGGGCTGGGCCGGGAGGCGCTTGCCGGCATTCTGCAGGTAGCTTTGCGCACGGGATCACAATATGTTCCTTAATTCAAAATGTGCATCTCGGAACCCTTTGCAATTCCTCCAATTGTGTTTGCTGAATTCTGGGACATTCTGTGTATGTGTGCAAAGAAGAAATCACACATTTTTAACATTTACCTTTCGATTATATCAAACTAGACTGCACAGGGAGACCACTACGCAACTATGGTCATCTGGCGGTAAATCACACAAGCAGATGGTACTCTCTGGCACCATTATGGCCATCTGTCCTTCACACACAGAACCATGTGTATCAAACGTGACAGCCGCGATAAAAATTTCTGATGTTGCGCACTCATATGACTTTTCTACCCATATCGTTAATTTTTATATTTCCTCTACAAACGATTCTTACAAATGCTTGTTTTTCTATCTGTCTATGTTAATTGTGATATAAGTTTGTAGAAATAATTTCATTACGCATTTCGTTTTAGGTACTAGAGGGATACAGGAGTCTGAAGCGATAGTCAAATCTTTAAAAAGCGGTTCGCTCAATGCTGGTTTTGAAATTCCATAACTTTTACATAACATCATGCGAAACAAACGAATTAGAAATATTCAAACCAATAGCCAGTATCTCGAAAATGGTTGATGTCAGAGCATATTGTGTTTATATAAATTGTTTTTTTAAACATATCTACATTTTTATTAGTACCTTAGTATTTTTATCTCAAACGATTTACCATTTATATAAAATTATGGAAAATTCATTCAAAATGAAGATACAAGATTATACAAAATTTCTTCCGAATGAAGACAATTTCACAGGCTATTCCCAGAAATTTCATATTATACATTTTGTTTGTCATGAAAATGTCTGTGATATTTAGTATTTTAATCAAAATCGTTATAGCCATTCTTCGAAAATAAAAAGAATTTCGAAAAAATTTCCATGTAAAGGGTAGTTTAGGGTGAGGGATTTTCTTGAAAATCTTCGTTTCGCATCTTTGGAAACTGCTGAACCTAAATATCAAGTATGGTACTTTGGTATTTTTGGATTTTAGTTATGCTGCACACACAGAGAACCTTTTTCTAAAAAGGCTCTTATTGGATTCAAGGGACCTCAAAACATGTATTTCCGGTAAAATCTCGATATCAAATTTTGGGGTGGAATGCAATATCTTCTCTACCTACTACGCACATGGCAGAGAAAATAATATAGCAAATACCAACAGAAGAAGTACTCCGGTATGTTAATGTACATATACAGATAGCTTAATTTGGATAAACAGATAGTTTAAAAACAGAGAAATTATTATTTCTACTGGAAAGGTAATCACAAAGAAAAAGAAAGAAAGAAAAAAAGAACAGGGGATGCAAAGATACAATCTCCATGTAGTGTTCTCCTGGAACATAAGTTCACGAGGTCGCAGGCTCAAATCCGGCGGAGGGCGATTGATTTTTTCGGGCGTAAAAATCCTTCGGAAGGGAAGTAAAGCCGGTGGTCCCGTGTCGTAGATTTACGGCACGTTAAAGGACCTCTGAGCAAAATTTATGGTCTTTCACGTCCAATATAGAATTGGACGCTAAGGACCATAGCAGTTAAAGAGCATCCATAAAAAAGAATCCTGGAACATCATGTCGGATATGTGGTTTTTATTTGCAACAACAATGATAAAATTAATTCCATCCAAAATAAAGGCGCACAGTTACGTAAGTGTGTTATTTCAAGACTTTTAAGATAGCATATATTTTTAAGTGCATAAAGGCAAATTTTAACAGTTTCCTTGGTCGGGTTGCCAGGTAGTTTGTGAAAAATCGGTTTGAACTTGGATGTAAGCGTGTTCTGGGCAAATGTCATTCCGGGCAAGTGTTTGGCACTTGTTTCCGCTTCTGAAAATAACCAACCTATATTACGTAAGATACCTATTTCTAGGAAAATATTTATATCCTAGTTAACGTAAAATAAATGTAAATTTTAGACAGCTGGCACTAAAAGTAGAGCTTTTAACACGAGTTACTCGTATTAGAAATTGCCAATTTTAACTCTTAATGGAATATAATTTTTATAGCACTCCATTGTTACCACCCTTATATTTTGGAATGAAAGTTATACTATATTAAGCTGAGGCCCTGTATTGATTAATGTAATGCCGGATTATTTAAATGATTCAGAAATTCTTTAGTAAAAGAAAGGTAAATTACTTCTCAGATTCTTCCAAAGAATTCAATTGTTTTCAATACAATCTAATCATTGAGTGTTATCGATGCAATGCTACTTCTCCTACACAAGGAACTAATATTAACAATTGTAACAACTGCACAGTTAACATCACAATTACATCGAAGGTACAAAAATAATAATATTAAATAAAATACGTGTTTATTAATAAAATTGTTACACTTATTCTGTTGATTTATTTTTACCACAGCTTTCGACATATTATAGAGTGTTATTGTGTAAGTGATCATTAAGGCTCGGAAGTTGGGACCTGGTGTGCCTTGTGTTCAACTGGGGCTACAGGTGTAACTAAACAAAGGTAACACAATGTTCAGTGACTGTACCTCTGTGGTGGTAGGAGGTGTTTATTGACATTGAATCCCGGTCGCTAGGCACACAAGGTCCCAAGTTCGAGCCTTAATGATTATGTCAGAACTGGTGCTACGAAGGTCAAACTACAAACTAGAGCTCACCATTGCTTATACTCGATAGTATATTGCTATTTCCACACAAATTTCAGCTGGATACTTTATAATTTAAGGATACTCATCTGTGAAATTTCAAAAATCCACAATTTAAAGTGGATTTATTTGAAATCTTAATTCGGAAATGAGAGTTTAATATATATGTACACGAAATTTTATACGTATTTTAAAATTAGTTTCAGAATATTAATTTTTTACTTATTTTTTAATGTTTTAATCGTTCCACTCCAATTTTCCAATCGTTCCAATTAGCATTATTTAAACTCTTTAATAGTATATAAATCAATTGTAGAGATAAAGTTTAATTACTATATTAGTTTGGGAGAAAATAATTGTTAAACGTAGTAATTCTATTTTTTGCTTAAACATTTATTCAACATGATCATTGTTTAATAATATCACAATTGAGCATGTTAACAAAGTTTCATCTTATAGTTTTTTATTCTGTTATTTACAAGGGGTATACAAACTTTTATTGATTTATACAAAAACTACTTTGTGTGGAACAATATGAAAATGAGAAAGGAGCTTAAGGATTCTAACGCTAAAATAACACTAAATGTTTTAAAAGCATTTAGTGCATATACAGACTCTCCTTTATCTTTCCTCTGCAACTAATTTAATATTTAAATATTTAAAAATATTAAATGGGTTGTTTACTTTTATATAAGAAAAACTTATAATTGTAATACAATTTTAGGTGCATTTAGGCTTAGAGGGAAACATTTAAATCACTATATTGTGGCGAGCACATGTAGATTTAGTTTGGTAGATCTGAAGCTGATCTCCCAGAATGGTGGGCCTCAATGTTGGCAGCATTGTATTTGTTCTAGATTGGTCTGGAAACATCCTGAATATTGGAGTAACTTGGGGTGACATATTGACCGGAAGTTGTGGTGGGGATAAATATACAATAAGTGATTTATCTTGATTCGCTGGCTTTAGCTTTGGGACTTTAGTAGTGTAAGTGCTCCGGGCATCTGCTTCGGAGCGAGGGGGTTGTTGGGTTGAGGATATTCTTTTAAAGGATTTGATATGTGATTTTTAAGGTAAGAGATCTTGTGTTATTAAAACTGAAATGACTTCCTTTGTATTTCTCCATAGTAATCCCTGTTATCCTCTTGGGTTCAATTCTGTAGTTTTGCATGTCAAGCGAGTAGACGCCCTTCCCCATTTGCCATGACCCGAAGTAAGGAAAGTTTAGTAAAGTTGTTAAATTAATCTAGGGTTGTGACAAGGTGACATGCTTTAAAATGCCCTACAGCTATAAAACCTACACGGAACTAAAGTAGAAGGTCTGTAGTATTTAATAACATTAAAACAATGTTTATGAATTTTTGCAATTTTTGGCCTTTTTTCACACATGGGTATACTTAATATTTAAAATAGTATACGACAACACATGCTAAATGATGTTATTTTCCTCGTAGAATTGGTGCACCCGCTTTCAGCCTCGTTCACAAACATTCCTATTCGCAAAATACAATTCTAATTTTAATGCTTATTTCATAATAGTTATTTCTGATTGAAACTAGAGTTTTATTTTGCGAGTAGGAATGTTTGTGAAACGACGCCGTAGGCCAAATGTAAAAGTAAAATAAAATCACTTTTAATATGTGTGGCATACGCTAATTTTAGACAGCCTTGAAATTTGTAAAATGCCAATAAAAGAATGTTATATGTGTGTAACAATTAAAGGAATGTTAGAAAAGAAACTAAACTAAAGTTTTATAAGGTGATGACAGTTCCTATAATACTGTATTGTTGCGAGTTTTGGGTTTTAACTAAAAGAGAAGAAAAGAGCATAGAGGCAGCTGACATGAGATTTTTGAGAAGTGTGGATGGCTGTACATTCTTGGATAGAAGGAAAAATGAAGATACTAGAAATGAATTAAACATTTTTAAGCTGATGGATAAAATAAATCAATTTATAAATAATTGGAAAGAATGTCCAAGGGGGGAAAATGTTGGTAGACAGAAAAAGCTATGAATACAACATTTTGATTAAAAATCTATGAGACCGAAACAAGCCTTAAAAGGCTTAACCTGTGAATGTTCATGATATTGATTCCAGCTCTATATGCAACTAAGAGAGCTGGTACCCAGAGCGAGTTCAATAGACGTGTGCAGTGTGAATGTAGATGTTTTGATGTTTTGTTGATTCGCTAGCAGTCTTACATCAGTCAATGAAGCAATTATATACTACATCAACTCTTTTCTGGATTTTTTTGGTAGCAATTTCAATGCTGCCCTTTCGGCAGATAAGGATTTCGCCCGGCTCTTGGAATTCAGTTTCCGTCATTTTATCTAATATTTAGGTCATAGATTGTCGCAGTTCTCTGGCTCGTGTTATCTTATTTGTTGAGCGCCTCTTGTTTTATTATTTTAAATTTGGGTTCTTTGTCCTCCGGCTAGCTATTATAACTCAGTCGAGCAAGTGTCTCTCTGCAGGGCGTGTAAACGGAAAGGAGTTGTTGCTAAAAGATAACACTGATAAAACAATTTGTTTCTACACTTTTATTGCCGTCACACTTAATTAATAATTCACATATTTAATCTTTATACACGCCTGAACTGAAACTGTTACATTTCCGAATGTAACTACATTCGTTTTAGTTGCCGCGTACCAATTACTTCGCGTACTTCACATTTTGTAACTAACTTTGCGACGTGTACCTCGCGAGAGATTCTTCAGGACTACGTGACGTGCACCTCGTGAGAGATTCTTCCGAACTGCGCGATACTTGCTTATGGCTCAGGAATATATACTCCTTCATCCCGAATTGCCTAAACATTATAATAAAGCTGCTAATGGTTACCAAATCGCGCCCACTTTAGCGTCTGTTTTGTCAGCCAATCACTGCTACTAACATATATACTCTAGGGAAGATATTCCCCCCATTTCTAAAAAGGGCACGCTACCCTGACGTCATTTGTTTTTCTCTTCTTAGTGATAAACAACTCACCCTCTTGGTTTATTGTTACCCACTTCTATTGTCAGTTTCAGTGAGGCCGTGTAAACGTATTTCCGAACAATACTTATGGCTAACAAACATCTAAAGTCCTGTACATACAATAATATTAATTTATGCTGCAATCACTCTGGCATTCACAGTGTTGTGATATAAAATATTGCCTCAAGATAAAAGAATAACGATTAAAATCAAAGAAAGTACAAGACTCCCAACACAAGTAACTGGACAACGCATTGCGATAAATTGAAATACGACGATTTGAATTGTGAACACATAATGGGACCGTCATGAGAAATTAATCCTGTAAAAGGACGTAATGAACTGTAAAAGTTCGAATTATTAAACATGTGAGAATACAAAGGGTAATTGCTGTGATTGGACTTGAAAGCAAAGTGGGTAACAATGGAGTGACATAAGAATTTTATCACACTAGTGCGATAAAGTACACTTTTTAATTCGTGTGTCTTGTGTTGAAACTTCTAGTTTTAGTTATAGCTGTCCAAAATAACTATTTTATATGAATTTTTGCAGGAATATCTAATGTGTGACAGTAGATTAGTAACTGGCGGAGATTTATTAAAATTTATTTAAAGAAACGTTCGTCCTATTAATCGCAGATATGATTTAGAGCAACGCTCTGCTACCATCTCCTGAAAAGTATGAAAATATTCACTCTAAATTCAAAGTTACTGAGAACTCTAGAGCTTAAACGAAATACCAAATAATAATTATAAAATGTAACATCATATGAACTGCTGGAGTGTAATATTACATTTGTTCTGTTACTTCTGTTATGACATACCTCTGTGCTTCATATTTCTCAAAATGAAATGCGACGTGAAACCCACGCATTCAAAAATTTAATTTTTTAAAGTGAACTTTCATTCGCGCCGGATTAGCACCGGCGCTGGCTGTTATTAAATTCAGAGATATTTCCTTAATGATTGTCGATTACCGTTTTATCGAAAGGTCGAGTCAAATGACAGCACCCGTGAGCTCGTTAGGTTAGAATCGATAATTCGAGAGACGTCCTTCTCTTGTTAGATATGGACATCATTATTTCAGGTTCTGCGTTATCTAACGGGATTAAAAAAGCATTTGGTGTCCTGGCAAAAGAAAGCGTGCTTAGAATGTAACATTAAGGATTATTCCTCTTAATGGGTTGGTAAGAATCGAGAAAAATTGTCATTGCCTTTCTTCCTCGCCGATCACATCGATAAATATCGAAACGGTTTTTGTGTTAACGTTATATTTGACATCTTCAAAAAAAAAAAGCTGGAGCACTGCAATTTTTTCTGGTGACTAAATAAATGTTGCTACTTAAACCTTCATCTTGTGGTAATCACTTTACAGACCGAAATAAAAAGAACCTGTTGTCACATTCACATGACTTTCTTTACCCACTATCGTATATTTTTATATAGCTTCTACAGATACGAAAGATTATTTTTCTATCTAATTAATGTTGATTTAAATAAACCTTTACATGAATAGTTTGATTACAGATTTCGTTAAAGATGCAACGGTAGGAGGGGCAACCGAATCGATAGTCAGATATTTAAAAGCTAGTCGCTAAATGCTGACCTAGAAATTCCATACGTTTTCCATGGTATCGCAAGAAACAACTGAACATCGACAGTGTTTTAGAAGAAATGACAAAAGTATTGAAAAATTCAAACAAATAACAACGTATATCTAGGAAAGAGCTAATGCCACAAAAATTATTTGAAATAAATTTTATTTTAAAGAGATATAGATCTTTTTGTGTGTGGTACAAAGTTCCTTACGAATGAAGTGGACTTCACAGGTTATCCCAGAAAACTCAAGATACATATTTTATTTGTCATGTAAATATCTTAAACACATAGTGCTTTTATCAAAAGCGTTAAGAGCCATTTTTGAGAAAGTAGAAAATTTTAAAAAGACTTCCACGTAAAGCTTTGTCTGCTTTAACGATCTACATATTTTGTGTAGTAAGATTTTGTTTTATATCTTACGGTTTATCAATTATGCAAAAGTCATTCAGAATGAATAGGATTTTAGAGGCTATTTATAGACAATTCAAGATATACATTTCATCTCTCTTGAAAATATCTTAAACTATGATATTTTAATCAAAACCATTAGAGCCATTTTTGAGAAAATAAAATTTTCAAAAACTCCCCCATGCAAGGGGTAGATTTTGGGGTGGGGAGATTTTCTTGAACATCTGTGTCACATCCTTGGAAGATTCTGAACTTAAAATACCATGTTAGGCATGTATCTGACTTTTCATTTCTGCGTCACAAAAAAAATCAGTTTTTATTTATGGACGCTCTTTAACTACTATGGTCCTTAGCGTCCCATTCTATATTGGGCGTAAAACACCAGAAAGTTTGCTCAAAGGCTTCTTTATTAGGCATGAGGTTATTTCACGTGCTGTAAATCTGCGACACGGGACTACCGGCTTTACTTCCCTCGTGAAGAAAGTCATACTAAGAATTTTTTATGCCCGAAAAGTTCATCGCCCTCCATCAGGCTTGAACCCGCGACCTCGGGAACCAGAGGCTTGCATGGTACCCCTAGAACACGGAGGACAATATTTTTGAGTTATGCTACTCACGCTCACGGACACTTTTCTAATTTTTTTTGTTTTTGGATTCAGGGGCCTAAAATGTGTATTTCCGGTAAAATCTCGACATCGAGTTTTTGGGTGGAATATAATACCTCTTACCTACTATAGGTGGCTGGCAGAGAAAATAGTAACCTTTGGTAGGAATGGTTCGTAGAGGAGTGGGTAGAGAAAGTCATGCGAATGTAAAACATCGGATTGAGTTCTACTTCATCTTGTAAAACAAGAAAAGCTCAGATAAGACATAAAGCACGAATGTGTTTTATTTGGCGAAAATCTATTGTTGATTGCTGACATACGCGTAATACTGATGCATAATAGAATGCCTTGAAGCTTATTATATAATTGTTCTGACGTAGTGTGTTAAATCAATTACTGAAGCGCAAACAATTGCCTCAGGTTTTGAATCGGTGACAAAACCATACTAACATAAATGAAGAATTTTTCTGCAGCAGACAACACAACATTTGTATACAACTCACGTCATCCACAGTCCTGGCTATTCATATTGAGAGCGTGATTGTAATTATAATTCTGCCTGTCTTTTTTACTTCACTATCTGCTGTTAGCAATAACTTCTGGACATAGTACATCAATTGATTCAGACGTTCTCTATCCAATTTTTTACTTCCTCTATAGGAATTCTCTTACCAAAATTTCGCTGTCAGAAATATACGCTTTATCATTCCCTTAACCCACAAACAATCTCAGGTTACATTTACCTGGCATTACCTATCCACTATCTATATGGGAACTAGTAAAAATTGAGTTTTATTTTGAGGCAATATTTTATATCATAACATGCTGTGAATGGCAGAGTGATTGTAGTGTAAGTTAATATTATTGTATGTACAGGATTTAAGTTGTTTGTTAGCCATGAGTATTGTTAGGAAATAAGTTTCACGGCCTAACTGAAACTGACAATAGAAGTGAGTAACAATAAACCGAGGGGGTGAGTTGTTTATCACTAAGAAGAGATAAACAAACGAGGTCACGGTAGCGTGCCTTTTTTTAGAAATGGAGGGAATATCTTCCCTAGAGCATATATGTTAGTAGTAGTGATTGGCTGACCAAAACAGACGGTAAAGTGGGCGCAATTTGATAACTATAAGGAGCTATATTATAATGTTTCGGCAATTCGAGGTGAAGGAGTATATATTCTCGAGCCATAAGCAAGCGTTGTAAGTTCTGGAGAATCTCTCACGTCGCACGTCGCACGTCGCAGAGTTAGTTAGAAAAATGTAAAGTACGCGAAGTAATTGGTGCGCGGCAACTAAAACGACTGTAGTTACATTTGTAAATATCACAGTTTCAGTCAGGCATGTATAAAGATTAAACATGTCAATTATTAATTTTGTGTGACGGCAATAAAAGTCTAGATTCAGATTTTTTATATCAGTGTTATCTTTTAGCAACAACTCCTTTCCGTTTACACACCCTGCTTAGAGACACTTGCTCGACTGAATTATAATAGATAGCCGGAGAACAAACAACCCAAATTAAAAAATAATAATTAAACAATAAGCGGCCAACAAATAAGATAACACAAGATATTGAGAACTGCCACAATTTATGGACTCTCTTTAACTGCCGAGGTCCTTAGCGTCCCATTCTATATCGGGCGTGAAAGACCGGCAATTTGCTCAGAGACTTGAGGTTGTTTTACGTGTCGTAAATCTACGACACGGGACCCCTGGCTTTACTTTCTTTCCGAAGGAAGTCATGCTAGGGATTTTTATGCCCGAAAAAATGCATCATTCTTCTCCGGGTTTGAACCCGTAATCTAGGGAACTAGAGGCTAGCATGGTAACTATTACACCACGGAGGACGACGTAAGGACTAGGGCTAGGAGTGGAGCGGCACCTAGCACCTCGACTTTCGAAGATCTTTCGTGCCTAAGCCCCTGACGGGACGCCCCCAGGAGGGAAGCGTGAGATGAGAGGAGACAGAGAGCGGCCGAACCAAGAGGCACGACAGGGCAGAGGGTAGGGTCCCTCCTTTTTCCAGATTGAAACTCCCCGAATGGCAGCTCGTACAAATGGCTCCCCTCCCCCTGCAGGCTTACACAACCCACAGGGGGGCCCGGGAATCGGAAATCGATCCCATTCCGGAGGACGAAGTGTTACATAGAGCATTCTTTTCCCCTGCCATGCGACGTCGAGACTTCCGCCGACGCTTGCAACCCTGAAACAGACCAAGCAGATGAAAAATGAAATGAGAATGAAGATGAAATGGAGGGACAGGAAATTCGGGGATTGTAATGAACCTTCCCAGTATTCGCCTAGCGACCCGAGGAAACCCCGAAAAACAAAACCCATGTGTTAAGAAGGTCGGCCGCGAGAAATCGAACCCTCGACCTCCCGAATGCGGGGCACAGACGATGCCGCCTGAGCCATCCCGCTCGGTGTAGTTTATAAGTTTCCCTACTTCTTTACCTATAGTATAGGTATAGGTTATACAACATAGATCTATTGTGATCTATTGTAAAGCTATTATTTCACCCCACCCAGAAGGAAGGGATGAAATGAAGGAACCACAAAAGGCTACAGACCACAGAGACGCGCGAAAGTACCTAACAGCTCCAGGCTCGAA